>OW203896.1:20678289-22101326 GCA_934046635.1 Buathra laborator | reverse complement strand
AATGTGGAGGACGAAGAGGAAATGTGGAGGAAATGTGGAGGACGAACAGGCAATGTGGAGGACGAAGAGGAAATGTGGAGGAAATGTGGAGGACGAACAGGCAATGTGGAGGACGAAGAGGAAATGTGGAGGAAATGTGGAGGACGAACAGGCAATGTGGAGGACGAAGAGGAAATGTGGAGGAAATGTGGAGGACGAACAGGCAATGTGGAGGACGAAGAGGAAATGTGGAGGAAATGTGGAGGACGAAGAGGAAATGTGGAGGAAATGTGGAGGACGAAGAGGAAATGTGGGTTTAAGTGGGTTTAACGGGGTTTAAGGGGGTTTAAGGGGGTTTAAGAGGGTTTAACAGGGTTTCAGGGGGTTTAGCAGAGTTTCAGGGGGTTTAGCAGGGTTTAACAAGGTTTAACAGGGTTTAGCAGGGTTTAACGAGGTTTAACAGGGTTTAACGAGGTTTAACAGGGTTTAACAGAGTTTCAGAGGGTTTAGCAGGATTTAACAAGGTTTAACAGGGTTTAACAGAGTTTAACAGGGTTTCAGGGGGTTTAACAGGGTTTAACAGAGCTTAACAGGGTTTCAAGGGGTTTAGCAAGGTTTAAGAGGGTTTAACAGGGTTTCAGGGGGTTTAGCAGGGTTTCAGGGGGTTTAGCAGGGTTTAACGAGGTTTAACAGGGTTTAACGAGGTTTAACAGGGTTTCAGAGGGTTTAGCAGGGTTTAACGAGGTTTAACAGGGTTTAACAGAGTTTCAGGGGGTTTAGCATGGTTTAACAAGGTTTAACATGGTTTAACAGAGTTTAACAAGGTTTCAGGGGGTTTAGCAGGGTTTAACAGGGTTTAACAGGGTTTCAGGGGGTTATAGCAGGGTTTAACAGAGTTTCAGGGGGTTTAGCAGGGTTTAACAATGGAAGATGGTCGAAAATGGCCGAAAATGGCGGAAGATGGCCGAAGAGGAAATGTGGAGGACGAAGAGGAAATGTGGAGGAAATGTGGAGGACGAAGAGGAAATGTGGAGGAAATGTGGAGGACGAAGAGGAAATGTGGAGGAAATGTGGAGGACGAAGAGGAAATGTGGAGGAAATGTGGAGGACGAACAGGCAATGTGGAGGACGAAGAGGAAATGTGGAGGAAATGTGGAGGACGAACAGGCAATGTGGAGGACGAAGAGGAAATGTGGAGGAAATGTGGAGGACGAACAGGCAATGTGGAGGACGAAGAGGAAATGTGGAGGAAATGTGGAGGACGAACAGGCAATGTGGAGGACGAAGAGGAAATGTGGAGGAAATGTGGAGGACGAAGAGGAAATGTGGAGGAAATGTGGAGGACGAAGAGGAAATGTGGGTTTAAGTGGGTTTAACGGGGTTTAAGGGGGTTTAAGGGGGTTTAAGAGGGTTTAACAGGGTTTCAGGGGGTTTAGCAGAGTTTCAGGGGGTTTAGCAGGGTTTAACAAGGTTTAACAGGGTTTAGCAGGGTTTAACGAGGTTTAACAGGGTTTAACGAGGTTTAACAGGGTTTAACAGAGTTTCAGAGGGTTTAGCAGGATTTAACAAGGTTTAACAGGGTTTAACAGAGTTTAACAGGGTTTCAGGGGGTTTAACAGGGTTTAACAGAGCTTAACAGGGTTTAACAGAGCTTAACAAGGTTTCAGGGGGTTTAGCAGGGTTTAAGAGGGTTTAACAGGGTTTCAGGGGGTTTAGCAGGGTTTCAGGGGGTTTAGCAGGGTTTAACGAGGTTTAACAGGGTTTAACGAGGTTTAACAGGGTTTCAGAGGGTTTAGCAGGGTTTAACGAGGTTTAACAGGGTTTAACAGAGTTTCAGGGGGTTTAGCAGGGTTTAACAAGGTTTAACATGGTTTAACAGAGTTTAACAAGGTTTCAGGGGGTTTAGCAGGGTTTAACAGGGTTTAACAGGGTTTCAGGGGGTATAGCAGGGTTTAACAGAGTTTCAGGGGGTTTAGCAGGGTTTAACAATGGAAGATGGTCGAAAATGGCCGAAAATGGCGGAAGATGGCCGAAGAGGAAATGTGGAGGACGAAGAGGAAATGTGGAGGAAATGTGGAGGACGAAGAGGAAATGTGGAGGAAATGTGGAGGACGAAGAGGAAATGTGGAGGAAATGTGGAGGACGAACAGGCAATGTGGAGGACGAAGAGGAAATGTGGAGGAAATGTGGAGGACGAACAGGCAATGTGGAGGACGAAGAGGAAATGTGGAGGAAATGTGGAGGACGAACAGGCAATGTGGAGGACGAAGAGGAAATGTGGAGGAAATGTGGAGGACGAACAGGCAATGTGGAGGACGAAGAGGAAATGTGGAGGAAATGTGGAGGACGAAGAGGAAATGTGGAGGAAATGTGGAGGACGAAGAGGAAATGTGGGTTTAAGTGGGTTTAACGGGGTTTAAGGGGGTTTAAGGGGGTTTAAGAGGGTTTAACAGGGTTTCAGGGGGTTTAGCAGAGTTTCAGGGGGTTTAGCAGGGTTTAACAAGGTTTAACAGGGTTTAGCAGGGTTTAACGAGGTTTAACAGGGTTTAACGAGGTTTAACAGGGTTTAACAGAGTTTCAGAGGGTTTAGCAGGATTTAACAAGGTTTAACAGGGTTTAACAGAGTTTAACAGGGTTTCAGGGGGTTTAACAGGGTTTAACAGAGCTTAACAGGGTTTCAGGGGGTTTAGCAAGGTTTAAGAGGGTTTAACAGGGTTTCAGGGGGTTTAGCAGGGTTTCAGGGGGTTTAGCAGGGTTTAACGAGGTTTAACAGGGTTTAACGAGGTTTAACAGGGTTTCAGAGGGTTTAGCAGGGTTTAACGAGGTTTAACAGGGTTTAACAGAGTTTCAGGGGGTTTAGCATGGTTTAACAAGGTTTAACATGGTTTAACAGAGTTTAACAAGGTTTCAGGGGGTTTAGCAGGGTTTAACAGGGTTTAACAGGGTTTCAGGGGGTATAGCAGGGTTTAACAGAGTTTCAGGGGGTTTAGCAGGGTTTAACAATGGAAGATGGTCGAAAATGGCCGAAAATGGCGGAAGATGGCCGAAGAGGAAATGTGGAGGACGAAGAGGAAATGTGGAGGAAATGTGGAGGACGAAGAGGAAATGTGGAGGAAATGTGGAGGACGAAGAGGAAATGTGGAGGAAATGTGGAGGACGAAGAGGAAATGTGGAGGAAATGTGGAGGACGAACAGGCAATGTGGAGGACGAAGAGGAAATGTGGAGGAAATGTGGAGGACGAACAGGCAATGTGGAGGACGAAGAGGAAATGTGGAGGAAATGTGGAGGACGAACAGGCAATGTGGAGGACGAAGAGGAAATGTGGAGGAAATGTGGAGGACGAACAGGCAATGTGGAGGACGAAGAGGAAATGTGGAGGAAATGTGGAGGACGAAGAGGAAATGTGGAGGAAATGTGGAGGACGAAGAGGAAATGTGGGTTTAAGTGGGTTTAACGGGGTTTAAGGGGGTTTAAGGGGGTTTAAGAGGGTTTAACAGGGTTTCAGGGGGTTTAGCAGAGTTTCAGGGGGTTTAGCAGGGTTTAACAAGGTTTAACAGGGTTTAGCAGGGTTTAACGAGGTTTAACAGGGTTTAACGAGGTTTAACAGGGTTTAACAGAGTTTCAGAGGGTTTAGCAGGATTTAACAAGGTTTAACAGGGTTTAACAGAGTTTAACAGGGTTTAACAGGGTTTAACAGAGTTTAACAGAGTTTCAGAGGGTTTAGCAGGATTTAACAAGGTTTAACAGGGTTTAACAGAGTTTAACAGGGTTTAACAGAGTTTAACAGGGTTTAACAGGGTTTAACAGAGTTTAACAGAGTTTCAGAGGGTTTAGCAGGATTTAACAAGGTTTAACAGGGTTTAACAGAGTTTAACAGGGTTTCAGGGGGTTTAGCAGGGTTTAACAAGGTTTAACAGAGTTTAACAGGGTTTAACAGGGTTTCAGGGGGTTTAGCAGGGTTTAACGAGGTTTAACAGGGTTTAACAGAGTTTCAGGGGGTTTAGCAGGGTTTAACAAGGTTTAACAGGGTTTAACAGGGTTTAACAGAGTTTCGGAGGGTTTAGCAGGATTTAACAAGGTTTAACAGGGTTTAACAAGGTTTAACAGGGTTTCAGGGGGTTTAGCAGGGTTTAACGAGGTTTAACAGAGTTTCAGGGGGTTTAGCGGGGTTTAACAAGGTTTAACAGGATTTAACAGGGTTTAACAGAGTTTAACAGAGTTTCGGAGGGTTTAGCAGGATTTAACAAGGTTTAACAGGGTTTCAGGGGGTTTAGCCGGGTTTAACGAGGTTTAACAGGGTTTAACAGAGTTTCAGGGGGTTTAGCGGGGTTTAACAAGGTTTAACAGGGTTTAACAGGGTTTAACAGAGTTTAACAGAGTTTCAGAGGGTTTAGCAGGATTTAACAAGGTTTAACAGGGTTTAACAATGTTTAACAGGGTTTAACAGGGTTTAACAGAGTTTAACAGGGTTTCAGGGGGTTTAGCAGGGTTTAACAGGGTTCAACAGGGTTTAACAGGGTTTCAGGGGGTTTAGCAGGGTTTAACGAGGTTTAACAGGGTTTAACAGAGTTTCAGGGGGTTTAGCAGGGTTTAACGAGGTTTAACAGGGTTTAACAGAGTTTCAGGGGGTTTAGCAGGGTTTAACAAGGTTTAACAGGGTTTAACAGGGTTTAACAGGGTTTAACAGAGTTTAACAGGGTTTCAGGGGGTTTAGCAGGGTTTAACAGGGTTTCAGGGGGTTTAACAGGGTTTAACAGGGTTTCTGTTGAAATAATTGCGACGACTCACAACGATTCATTTATTTATCGAGTTTGTCAATTGTATATATTTTTATTTATCTTAGCAACTGTCAGATTCCGATTGATCTGTACGAAAGAAATATTCTGTTCTCGCAAATAAACTTTGTTCCTTTCTATTCGATAATTATCTGCTTGATTAAAACCAATAGGTTATGGGCCCAGTCTTGCAATAATTCGTAGAGAAAGAATAATGACGGAAGCAACGCGAATTACAATTGCGAAGCTAAATAACGACAACTACCAAATATGGAAATATTAAGTACAGCTACTGCTTATCAAAGCAGATTTTTGGGATATAGTAGAACAGGATCCTCCGGCACAGTTAACTGCTGATTGGACGAAGAAAAGTAATAAAGCACGTGCAACGATATGCTTATTAATCGAAGACAATCAAATCGTACACGTTCGAGAGTGTATTACAGCAAAAGCAGCATGGGATGCGTTAAAGGCTTATCACGAGAAATCCAGCCTATCGAGTAAAGTATTTCTTCTCAAGAACGTTGTTAATCTGAGATTACAAGAAAATGGTGACATGGAAGAGCATCTTACAGCACTTTTGAATCTGGTAGATAAATTAACTGCTCTCGGTGAGAAAATCGTCGACAGTTTGTTAATCGCGATTATATTGGGAAGTTTGCCCGATTCATACAGCAGTTTAGTCACAGCGCTTGAAAGTCGATCTGAAGACGATCTTACACTCATTCTCGTAAAAGGGAAGCTAATAGATGAATACAAGCGAAGAAAATCTTCGAAAGAAGAGGGGGAAACTAAAACGGCTATGAAAATTCGATATAGCAAGAACGAAGCAGTTTGTTTCTTCTGTAAGAAACCAGGACATTTAAAGAAGGATTGCTTTGGATACAAGCGATGAAAGGCGAATAAAGAAAAAGCCGCAAGAATATCCGAAGATAAAGACAGCGACGAAGAGGAAAGCGTACATTCCGTAAAGACGGATGTGAAATTATGAAGAACGGTCAACCAATCGCGCAGAGCATCTCAACTTTGGGGTTATACAAACTTCATCAAGCAAATGTTGCTATAGGATTGAATCAGGCACACACCGACAACTGCCAACATACGTGGCACCGAAAGTTTGGTCATCGTCACCCCGATGCGATGTCAAAACTGAACGATGGATTAGCTACGGGATTGACGATTATAGACTGCGGTATACGATCAACTTGTGAATGTTGTATCAAAGGAAAAATGGTTAGATTGCCATTTCCAAACAAGTCAGAAACAACATCAACGGCTGTATTGGATCTTCTACACACGGATATATGTGGCCCTATGCAAGTTGATACTCCGAGAGGTAAGCGTTATGCTCTTACGATTATTGACGACTACAGTCGTTTCACTCATGTGTATTTACTCGAGAACAAGTCCGATACAGCGGATGCTGTGAAAAAATACATCGAAATGGTAAAGAATAAGTTTGGCCGACGACCAAAGGTCATACGATCGGATCGAGGAGGAGAATATCTGAATAAAAAATTAACTGACTGGCTGGAAGAAGAAGGTATCCAGATGCAGCTTACTGCACCATACTCGCCGCAACAAAACGGCATCGCCGAAAGAAAAAACAGGACTTTGATAGAGATGGTAAGATGTATGCTTTTCGATGCAGATGTGCCAGAAAAATATTGGGGAGAAGCGATGAGCACGGCGAATTATCTACAAAATCGTTTGCCGACTAAAGGAGCAGAGAAAACGCCTTATGAACTCTGGGAAAACAAGGTTCCTCACGTCAAGGATCTACATATCTTCGGATGTACAGCGTATACACTTACACCAAAAGCAAGGAGACGAAAGCTTGACGTTAAAGCCAACAAACTAACATTCGTAGGTTATGAACCAGGATCGAAAGCATTTCGTTTATTGGATACAAAAACAGACAAGATTACGATTAGTCGAAACGTTAAAATGGTATACGAAGAAAAAGAAAAAATATTAGCAGATAAAGCGAACAAAAGACACGAAAATATACGAAACGAGGTACAAGTTTCACTAGAACATTCAGATTGTGAATCAGTAAGAATTTCCGACGATATAGAACTCGAAGAACAAGAAGAAAATACCGAACATCCGAATATTCAAGAAGAACACAATCACATTGATGACATCAACGCGGATGTGCCTCAAGAAATTAATGTAATTAATCATCTCATTGTATTTAATGATCCAGAAAGTCCACCACAGCTTGTACGACGATCAACTCGTGAAACGAAGGGTATTCCTCCAAAGAGATTTTCTGCATGCCAAATTGTCGAAGAAATAATTGAACCGAGGAATATTCGTGAAGCTCTCGATAGCTCCGACGGAGAACATTGGAAAAAAGCTATGGAGGAGGAATTAAATTCGCTTTATAAAAATAATACCTGGGAACTCGTCAATTTGCCGGAAGATGGAAAAGCGATAGGAAACAAATGGGTATATAAAGTTAAACGAAATGAAGAAGGTGATATTATAAGATATAAAGCACGTCTAGTGGCACAAGGTTTTTCGCAAAAATACGGCGTGGATTTTGATGAGGTATTTGCACCCGTAGCACGTCAAACAACGATCAGAACGTTTCTTACTATAGCAGGAAAAAGAAGATTAATAGTACAGCAATTTGACGCGAAAACCGCTTTTCTCAACGGCGATCTGAACGAAACAATTTATATGACACAACCAAAAGGATATGAACATGTAAGAAACAAAGATAAAGTTTGCAAACTGAATAAAAGTTTATTATGGGTTAAAACAAGCAGCAAAAGCATGGAACGACAAATTCAATGACGTACTTCAGCTTCACGGTTTTAAACAAGGCGAAGCAGATCCATGTTTGTACATAAAACAAGAAAAACAAGCTAATACATACCTCATAGTCTATGTGGATGATATTCTTGTAGCTTCAAATACTAACGAAGCAATCGATGCTGTAATAAATGCATTACAACAGTCGTTCTGCATTGTAACACTGGGATTGGTACGGCAATATCTCGGTTTAAGGATACGAAGAGATAAAGATTCGCATTTCTACATCGATCAGAGCAAATATATCAAGGGAATACTCAAAGACCTCGGAATGGAAGAGTGCAAACCCTCGAACATTCCCATGGATCCTGGATATTTGAGACTGGAGCGTACAGAGAATTTTGAGAATAACGAGAAATATCAAAGATTAATAGGAGAACTTGTGTATCTTGCAGTAAACTCAAGACCGGATATAATGGCGACGGTTTGTATACTCGCACAGCATACCGCTGCTCCTACGGCACAAGACTGGATCGAAGCTAAACGGACAGTTCGCTATTTGAAGGGATCCATAGAGTTACAACTAAAACTAGGCCCAAACTTGAATTCGGATTCACTAAAGCTCATTGGATATGCTGATGCAGACTGGGCACAAGATAGGTACCAGCGAAAATCGAACAGTGGATATATATTTTTATTCAACGGAGCACCGATCTCATGGAGCTGTAGAAAACAATCTTGCATTGCTTTATCTACAATGGAAGCAGAAGCGATCGCGCTGTCCGAAGCTTGCAAGCAAGTACAATGGATAAAAAGACTTCTTATAGATATGCAGGAAGAACAATTAAATCCCATCGAGATCCGAGAAGACAATCAAAGCTGTATTAAGGCATTGCAGAACTCAAAATTTAGTAATCGAACGAAGCACATTGCCACAAAATTTCTTTACGCCAAAGACTTAGGAGAGCAACGAGAGGTGTTCTTCAATTATTGCCCAACCGAATATATGTTGGCTGACATGTTAACAAAACCACTCTTGGCAGTAAAACTTAAGAAACTGAGGGAAGAGATTGGTCTACGCAATTGGCATGAAACGAAGAAATAATATCCGAGGTATTCATCGCCGTCGAGGGGGAGTGTTGAAATTAGGGCTGTACAGACGAGCCGTCTTAGCCGGCTAAAAAATCTTATCCGGCTAATGCATGTAAAGTTTGGCGGTCTTAGCCGGCTAAATCGGCGAAACTGGCTAAGACGATGAACCGGCTAATCCGGCCACAAGAGTTAAACAGCTAAAGAATAACTGTAATTTAGCCGGCTTCGGACATTCGAATAACAAAAAAAAATTAATAACAATTTAAATTTAAAAAAACTCAATAAAATCATTCGGCATTATTTTTTGTGATAGAAGCTGTTCTTTGTTTATGTCGCGTTATTATTCCCATGAATTTATAATTTCTTTCACTATATCCCTATTCTGATATAAGAATATGAGCATATTTGCGTTTTCTGGAGATAGACAATTTCTTTTTGCACTAATAATGTTTCCCGCGGTTGAAAAAACTCGTTCCGATGATACGGACGTGGCTGGAATTGCCAAATACTTTCGGGCGATACTCGAAAGCAACGGATACTTCTTTTGCCGCGACTTCCACCATTGGAGAGGATCTTCAATGAGATCAACAGCGATCTCATTGAAATATTTTGTCAGCTCAGCACTTTCCGCCGTGTGTTGCGAAATCGACGCTTCCGATAGTTGTTGAGATAGAACGATCTCATCATCGTCAAACAAATAGCTCATCTCCGATGCGTACACGTCTTTCGAAGGACGTGAATGTGAGGAGTTGTTTTCGTTACGCACGATCTCCTCAATTTCCCTCGTCACCAGTGCCGTAAACCTCTCATCCTCACCAAACATAGATTTATATCTGAAAGTGATATTTATGTTTATATCACTCTTAATTCATCATTTCTCTCCTAATTAATAATTAATAATTGAAAGACTGGGCAAGCAAATCGAGAGAAGGTGTAATTTTACCTTGGATCCAAAGCGCAAGCCAGAGAAGAAGCAGTAACTGTACTTGATCCCAGAAAACGTGTCGTTAATTGGGTGTGCAGTACCTTCTTCATACTCGCTATGCAGGGACGGTCAACCTCGCGTACTTTGCAAAACTTCGTCGTGAATTTGAGCACAAGCGGTCGAACGATAGATAAAGTGGGATAAGTCTGTACGGACATTACCCTCGTAGCCACTTCGAACGATTGCAAAACTTTGGTAATGTCTCTGAGAAGTTGCCACTCGTGGTCCAGCATTGTTAGATCTTCGACTAAATGTCTCGTTGTGAATTTTTCATCGCTGATGACCGCCTCGATTGCACGTCGTTGCTCTACTAAGCGTTGTACCATATAAAAGCTCGAATTCCATCGAGTTTTGACTCGTTGTATCAAGGCGTGCTGAGGAAGGCTCAGCTGACGTTGGTAATGTTTGAGTCCCGTCGTAGCGATCGTCGAGTGCTTAAAATGTGCTACAATAATCGCTGCGTTGTGTATGATAATGTTGATATCTTCGTCTTTAAGCGCAGCGTTAATTGCACATTGTAGCGTGTGTGCGAAGCAGGGGACGCTATCTCCAAGTAAACTACTGGACCGAACTGCTGCGGTGATATTGCTCGCATTATCGTGAGCCACAGCCACAACCTTTTTTTCCAACTCCCAATCCGAAATAACACGACCGAGGTGATCTCGCAAGTTGTCGGCTGTGTGTCGTTCCGACATGTTAAGTGAATCCAACGTGTGGTTTTTCATTTGCCAATCCGATGTCACGGCATGAACCGTTACAGTAACAAACGACGTGGCCGTACGCGAAGTCCACGCATCAGTTGTTAAAGCGACTGCCTGGTAGTTCGTCAAATTCTCTGAGATTCGTCTTTTTGCTGCTTTATGAATGTCATGAATCCGGGTACGGATCGCCGTTCGGCTGGCCATCGTATACTGAGGCGCAAGATAATCCATCAGCATTTTAAATCCCTCGCCTTCGACCAAGGATATGGGCATCATATCTAAAGCGATAAACGCTGCAATGCGTTTTGTTATTTCTTCCGTTTTCTATAATAATAATTCGTAAATAATATATAAGATCAAATAAAAATAAACAAGTAAGTAATAAATTAAGTAACGTGATTCTTGCCATTGACAGAAAAGCATGTTAGTCCATACGCTAGGGGTCATTCTGTGTCCAAATGAGGTCCATGGAAAATTCCTTTTGTAAACGCTTTCAATTGATGATTGAAAACGAATAAGCTTGGGTACCTCGAAAAATTTTGGAGCAATTGTTTATTATAATTGTTTAAACATAAAAAATGCGGTTTTTTTGGCGATCATAACTCGAGGCAACCGTCGATTGGGATAAAATTCACAGAAAACATAGTTCTTAGTACCACCATTCGACTGGCTATTCATTTGTTTATGGACCTCCAATCGTTTAATTATTAAAAGTTGTTTAAACAAAAAAAAAACGTTTTTTCTGCATTGACTACACGTGAGATTGTTCGAATGCCGTAAAATTCACACATATTATACTTATTAATACTTACCTTCGATTGAACGTCAATTTGACCATAGACCGCCTGCAGATTCATTGTTTATAATTATTTCTAAATAAATAATTTAATAATTGCGGATTAACGACTCGTAGCTTCGTCAATTTGACACAAAATTTACAGATAATATATTAGTCTATCTTCGATTGAACAATCATTTGTCCATCGGCCTCCGGCAGTTTAATTGTTAATAATTCGCGATTCGCGATTCGTAGACTGATTTCTAAAAACGATCGATTCGCAAAATTAAACAAAATAAATAAATAGAGGTAGTTTGCCAACAATACATACCAATAAAGACTTTGTCCGTCAATTTTATAGCTATCCAACGTAATCACACGTCGATATTTAGGAAAAATTTGATTCATCATTTAAATAATTATTAACAATTAAACTGCGGGAGGCCGATGGACAAATGATTGTTCAATCGAAGATAGACTAATATATTATCTGTACATTTTGGGTCAAATTGGCGAAGCTACGAGTCGTTAATCCGCAATTATTAAATTATTTATTTAGAAATAATTATAAACAATTAATCTGCAGGCGGTCTATGGTCAAATTGACGTTCAATCGAAGGTTAGTATTAATAAGTATAATATGTGTGAATTTTACGGCATTCGAACAATCTCACGTGTAGTCAATGCAGAAAAAACGTTTTTTTTTGGTTTAAACAATTTTTAATAATTAAACGATTGGAGGTCCATAAACAAATGAATAGCCAATCGAATGGTGGTACTAAGAACTATGTTTTCTGTGAATTTTATCCCAATCGACGGTTGCCTCGAGTTATGATCGCCAAAAAACCGCATTTTTTATGTTTAAACAATTATAATAAACAATTGCACCAAAATTTTTCGAGGTACCCAAGCTTATTCGTTTTCAATCATCAATTGAAAACGTTTACAAAAGGAATTTTCCATGGACCTCATTTGGACACAGAATGACCCCTAGCGTATGGACTATCAGCCCCGTGGAAAATTTATTGAATATGGTTGTGCACTACGGTTATGTGCACAAAGAATCTTATGCTCGAACGATGGATTGTGTGCCCAAAATGTATGTGCACTTAAACACCTGTAGGGGTGGGGGGGGGGGGGGGGAACATCGTGTTCACAAAGTGTCCGTGCACTATTCAATTGTGCACAACAGTTATGTGCCCTAAAGTTGTGTGTAGTATTTCCCAAAGCACAGAAAATGTATAACCGGATAATATCTCGTGGTGCCCAATCGCACTGTGCACTATTGAACTGTGCACAATAATATTGTGCCCTACTTAGCTCCGCTCGAATTTTATTGAATATGACTGTGCACCACGGTAATGTGCACAATAATACATGTGCACAAAAAATCTTTGACTCTCTTTCCATCGTGGACAAAATAATTGTGACCGTAACGGGTTCTCCCCATTCAGACTCACTTGCGCGGGTTGCGTTAGGCCACTTTTGTTCAATTTTGTAAAATTACCCATCAGAAAAACGGCAATATCTTCACTTTCGCGAGCGTTATATAATGAAGAGAGCGTGATCTAAAATGAAACATGTAAGCAACGAGAAACTTGTATTTTCTTTTTTTCTCTATATCTTGTAGCAATTTTCTTCGTCAGGAGCTCCACTGCTGATTGACTCGATCGTACCCCTTTCCTTACCATTCTATTCGCTCATCTCTCCGGGGAATTTGAAATCGAATCACATTCCGCAGCACTTCGGAAAATCCCAACATACTCAGTTTTTGTACCGCATACTAACAATCAATTATTCACTTTCAACGACTCCGTCATTCCGTTCCGTTCATTCCGTTTCTAATGTACCGCGTAGAGCTTGCAATTGTCACAAGCGCGTCGATTCACTCGCCATCGTCTGCATTATATCACTGAACGAGGGAAACGGACGGTTTCGCGCCGAGTGACAAATGCTTGCGAGCATTTCGATTAACTTCCGATCGTCCGAAATGCCTCGATTTTGAAAACTCGTTAATCATGAAAATTATAATAAATTTTTATGTTTGCATGGATTTAGTACTATTAAATAATTCTTCAAAAATATCAAATAAAATATCGTACATATTTCTGCAAAATTTTCGCGGCAAATATGAAACTCAATACATCATCTCGCGGAACCATTTAAATTCTGGCATTTGTTCTTTTTTTTTTAAGTTGACAATATCAGCAAGCATCGAATTCGAAGTATCGGAGGAGGGTTTGTGTTTGTATCTTAGTGGGGTAGGTGACGAAAATCCAGTATTACGTTGAGACTATAATCCTAACTGAATCGCTGTTTAGGTAAGCGAGAAAAATCACAGAAATGGCCAAGGAGTGCGACACGTTTCTCCACGCAAAAAGGTAGAGGTTCCGGAATTCGAAATAAAAACTTTCGGGATGCTATTAGTTAGTAGTAAACTTTGCTCGTCGGTTACATGACTGTGTAGGTATGTATGAGCGTTTTCCTTCTTCGCTTATGAGGCTGTGAGTGTGTATTTGTGGAGAAAACTTTGGGGGTGGTGTGGGATAACCTACCGCAGTCCAATCTCTTTCGCTCCCTGTAATCTACCTATATAAAGCTCCTTATTGAAACAAAAAACTTTGTTATAATGTTTTTCGGAATATACGCCTGGCTTGTGGGCGGAAAAGTGCTATCCAGATATCTCGGATGCTGAGGATGCGGAATATACCTCTAAGTGGAATGTTAATAGGATAACTCAAACTTGACGATCAAGATACCAAAGGCAAATTGTTTTTAAATGGAAATGAAATATAATGTAATTTTATAAGTTCGTCTTTGTGTACACAAATAGTACATTATACTATAAGAGAGGAAAGTGCGTGAAAATCCGCTTCTCCCGTGTGGCATACGATACTTTTTTTCCGACTGTGCTAAAAATCGACCATATTTTTATGCCTGCATCGGCCTGGCTGCACAAATTACCGATAAGCGGAACCAGGGCCGCGATTCAGGAGCGGTCGATTGATGCATATTTTTCATTTATTAATAAATGAAATAAATTTGAAAAAAAAGTTTCAAAAAAAAAATTAATTAAATAATTATTTATTTAATTTTATTTGCGTTTTTTTTTTACTTTTACTCCCGCTGGTCAAGAATAGCCAACTTTAGACCCGTGTTGCATGCATGGTACATGTTCTTTTTAACGCAGTCGGGAAAAAAAAACTTTTTGAGGTTATACACACATATACAGTTTTTACTACATACACCATGTTTCATTGCAATAAAAATCATCCGTCATATACCATAAAAAATTAAATTGTGTACTAAAAATGTGCACACTATATTTCTGAATAACATTAATGAAAAAAAAAAAATTCCGAACAAACATCGCGAACTGTCAAACTTTTGCTATTTCTAGCAGTAACGTCTATAGCTTGAACTCCAACTTCACGAGGCGTGATCGGCGCCAAAAGTTCGACTCGCCACCTATCGTTTGTAACATAATGTTCAAACTTTTCAGCGGTAAACGCAGATTGCAAGCGATCAACAAGATTTTAACAAAATTTGAGTTACAATTGTGAGGACAAAAATAGATGCGTCCGAAAACTAAACTCCTCCACTAAAAACAAACATATCAACACAATATTAACTTCACGCAAACAACAATTGGAATGAGATGAAAGTCACGAGTTGCAACACGCCAGTAGCAACTGCCACGTGCCCATATTTTTTTAAGTTGAAATATGAATGTAAAAGAATTGATAGTATGATGACAACACATGCTTTGCTCTTTTGATTTTTTTATCGGCGTGAAATGAATGCAGTGAGCAGCTTTAACTTTTTCTACAAAACGCACATTCCCCTTATCTATTATTCATTATTTAATTTTTTGCAATTTTCGGTCGTCATATTGCAACTCACAAGTGACGTGGCCCGCGACATTCACCATTCACAACAGGCTAATAGCCAATTAACCGGTTAGGATTAATTGCTTGACGCAACTAATTAAATGCCCGGAGAAAATTTTAACCAATACCTGGCTTTGTCAATCAAGCCGCATACGGGTTTAAATGGCTTTCCGGATATTTAATTTTCCTTGCCAATCATACCATTGCGTTTAGCCTACAAGCGTCAAATTAATTTCGGGGAATTCAAGCTGTAGTTTCGCAAGGTCAAAGGGTCTCAAGGTTTTTGGCAACGTGACTCGTCGACGAGGATGCTGGCGTTTCTGGTGGATGCTACTAAAATGAAATAGAGGTGCTTCGATGAACCCTGCGTTGTCATGACAACGCCCCTCGCGCCAAAGTAGCCTGTCTTTCGAATATACGATCGCTGTGGACTCGGACGTCTTAAGGCCAATGTTGGCCACGACTGGGGAGTGGATATTTTTATATGATGCTTTACGCAGTTTATTACAAAAAACTCGACATCAGGATACTCCTGTCTTTCGTGATATAATAATCGTAAAACATAACGCGATGCTTGCAACATATTTAAACGATTTAATTTTGTCCTTAATACATCGATAAAAAAATCTTATCATTATTGAAACACTAGAACGCATATTATATAATATATAAAAATGGAAAAGCAAACGATTCGAACTACAAAAAAAAAAACAAGAAATGCGTTTTGATGGCCCGGATTTTTCCCTTACCGAAAATATGATGATCGGCTGTCAATTTGCTGATTGCCCTATTCTGCGCTCCCGATGTTACCGCACAGCTACAGGTTTTCGACCAGAAAAAATCCTATAAGTATCAAATATATCCTATCTATCCCATAGTCCCGCACTGAACTCGATTCCGCGACGGTGGGAAACAAAATCCCGCAACAAGCGCCAAGCAAGCTGGCGAGGGTGGAAAAATACGGGTGGCAAGGTATGTATAGGTATAGAGGTAATCCGCAGAGGATGAGGGTGATGAGCTTGAAAAATGGTCCTTCGAAGTGTGATTTATGATGGCGCGATGAGGAACGGAGGTTAGCACGGAAATTCATGGAATGTGCCTCTAGGAACTTTTTTCGCACCTCCATGCACCACTCATCGCTTTATATACCAGGAAGTAAATAATATACAGTGATGGAAGGCGACGTGCCTAAAGCAATAGTTTCTCTTTCGTACGAATTTTCAATAGATGTCTCAGCTTTTTTCGTTGAAAGCTTACAGTTGAACGATGATTCGTGATTCATTTATATTCTCTCTGTGATCGGTAATTTGTATGGTTAATGAAAAGACAATAATTATAGATATATGCAGCTGGTGGTCGATTTATTACGTGTAATATGTATCGCTCACGCCGTAGGCTGTCGGACCGATAACAAGGCAATATATTTGCTATACATATTTGTACATCAAAGCTTTCATACATATAATTTATTTACCGTACAATTATCGAATGTAATAGATGTTTTACTGCTTTGTAAACACCGTTCCTTCGTCCGACAGAAATCTCGTATACGTATTGATCTATTGACTGTTTCATTATAATCAAAAATCTGTCAGAATGTTCTCGAAAACTCCGGTCATGCAGTCACGCCGATCGATATGGTGTACTTATGCACAGTTATAGGACGACTGTTCGCAATATGCAAACCACAGTAAGTCGATTATTTTAAAAATAAAAATCCACACTTTTAATGAAACTTCAATCCGATAAAATTAATATCCAAATTATTGAAAAACTAACAAGTAAATGGATGACCGATCAATCGATTAATGGTTCATTAATTAATGTTATCAATTTGTCCATTAATTTAGTTCTAAATTAATGAAAAAGTTTGCTGCAAAGTGGATCGACTGATACCGACTGGAAGTTTTTATGAATAAAGCGTAACATGGAATTTAATGAACAATTATAATGAAAAACTAATATACAGTACATGAAAAACGACCGTAGAGATATTTTACTTTTAACAAATTACTTCACTGCTTACTTTTTTTTCATTTTCATTACTGTTGTACATTAAACCTAATGTATCACGTTGTGCATAAAAACTCCAAGTACCTCTGCATGAAATGTGCTATTTTACGTTTTACAGTGACAATAAATTTCTAAATTATAAAAAACAAGCGCCTCAGCGCCCTGCGGGCGCAGAGGCCCTTGTTGGTGCGCTCCGCCCCCCAAACCCCCCGAAAAATGTCCCGGGGGGACATTTTTTAAGGCACTCACGGGGGTACACGTCGCGCTACGCGCTCCGTACCAAGTGTGATGACACTTCGCGTTATGCGCTACGTATCGAATATGTTTATACGTCGCGCTGCGCGTTTCACCTGAACCTCCTGTGTGTTTTAAGATCGGAATATTGAAACAATCGAAAAAAAAGTAGAAGGGTGGTTGGAAAAATTCGAGATAAAATTTGAATTTTTTTTTTGTTTCGAAAAAATTTTAAAGAGATTTGAAAAAATTAAATTGCAGTTTCCCAATATTTAAAGTAATTTACATTAAAAATGAAAAAAAAGCTGAGATTTTTTTTTTTCATTTCAAATCATCCCGCCACAGAATATCAACGTCGCGGCGTGTGCGAACTTTATCACGTCTGTTATGGAATTGACGTCGGCTTCCAAAGTTTGACAGATAGAATGAACGGAAAAAAAATAAATAGTCGCGATTGTTTTAAATTTTATTTGGCAAATTGCAATAATTTTGGATATTCGATGATTCTTCTTTGTGAAATTATAACCAAGTTTTTCAGTGCACCCGTGAAATTTATGATTTTTATTACGAATGTGACTGATGTATTGTAAAATATTGTGAATTGTTTCGTTCAAAATATATTATTTTCGAAATAAAAAGGGCTAATATTTGTAAATCAATGTGTGATATTTCATGTTTTATTTTTCGCAACCAAATTTTCTTTTCTGACATGATGAAAAATTGTTTTTTGGAAAATTAAAGTAACATAACCTTTAAAATAATTCCTCACTAGAAATAATTGTAGAATAAAAATATTAAGAAATGTTAGAATGTCTTCAAATTTGCTGTGCATAGTGCTTTCGATAAAATAAAATAATGCTGCGAAAAAGAAAAAATTTGGTTCGTAGACTTCATAATTGGAGCACCGTACGGACATTTAGCGGAACAAAATTGAATTTTTATTTTGGAACAACTCATTAAAGGCTTCGCAGTAGTTTCAAAATGTTTGTGCACAATAGTCATGATGTGATAAAACACTCCTGCGAAGGAGAACAAAATTGGTTCGCACCATCCAAAGTTACACTGTGATACGGACGTCCGAGAAGATAAATTCAGTGAAAAAGCTATTTTTATTCAACCGCAGGCTAAAAAAAATATTTCCAGTCATCGGAGTCACTTCAAATTAACTGCGCATGAAGTTGGAGGTACACCGAAGTAAATTCTGAAAAACTAATTTTTTTGGAGCATACGCTGCGGAGAATCCCCATCGAAAGCTGTGTGAAGAAGCCTCGATGGTCATTTTAATAGGCACTCTTTGCCTATTGTTATAGTGAGTGCCTAAAAATGAATAAATTCCCAACAAAATTTTAATGAAGAAAAAACAGTAATTGCTGGTAATTAATATTGGTGAAGGTGATTCTTTAAGGAACGAAACAAATATCGATTCAATGATATACATACTTGTATGATATACATGGGGCTACAGTTTCGAAGATAATAATAGCCCGATGTGAATACAGCTTTGTAAGCACTTCGATACAATTGTGAAACCTGTACCGTAGATTAATGCACCCGACAACGAAGAATCTTCTGTCAGTAAGTACTAAGCCTCGAGCCCCTAGTAAAGTGTTGCGGCACAACTCCAATGGTAAAATATTTTTGACCCTCTCGGGGAATACGAAACATACAGCCCGGCAGTATTTCGCGAGTAAATCTCGACGCAATTCTGGACTTGGCGAACCCAGCCGCAATTTTCTCCCGCGCCAGTCTAAGTTGTCCAGGTTTCCACAATCTACAGTGCCATAAATTCCCCTGAGAAGTTTTAATACCGGCACGATGTGCAAAATGCAAAACGAAGCAACGACCCGAAGAAAGAAAAGGGGAAGGATGAGGAATGGGTGCGAAACAGCGTCGATGGAAGACCGCGATGCTGTTGCGGTCTCAAATTCAAACCGGTGAAATGTTCGAAATAAAGCGAGGAATGCCGAGTTCCGTCACTACTGGCGAACCGGAAATGTATAATACAATATATCGAACCATTTTATAATCTCATGTCTTATATCTAAGGTTTTATGGGGTATCGACGAATTAATCATCAGATCTCGTATAAAATTTAAGGATGAAGTATTAATAAGTTCTGAAATCGAATGTAGACTAACGATGAGGAATCATCGCTGAGGAATGTTCATTACGTTTATCTGTAAAGTTTGATACGGCATTCTCATTGATTTACGGAAATTTATCATGAAAGACATTTTTTTCATTTTTCTTTTCACGGAAAAAACTTTCCCAGACAGATCGTTTGTGGATTGAATTCAAGGCTTGATCTGCCCAAGCGACATTAGATTCTCGAATATTCAGCTCAACCCAATTGAGATGCGTCTAGACGCAAGTTCTCTCGGTCGTCCATTTGTCTACTTAAATACTGATTAACTATTTTTGAAGCGTACATCGGCTATCGTCGAATCACGCTAAAAATTAAGGAACAGTGGAAAAAACACTTTTTTTTAATTCTCAAGAGAGCATTACGCGATTTTTTTTTGGTGGTCATAATGTTGTGTTCATGAAAAAAAAAATGCACGACTGACAAATTAAAGATTGTAGAAGTGTAATTCTTTTTTAAATGTAAAAAATAAAAAATTGGAATTTTTTCCAATCCGTTATTATATATCTTGGAATCTTTTATCAATCTTATTTTTCAGTACGGATTATATTAATATTTAAATTTTTTTTTTTTTTTATCCTTTTATGAACGGAATATTTCGAAGAAATTTGGATAAAAAAAGATTAAGATATGCTTCATTGAACGAAATCCTTCGATAAATCTGGCTGATGTTGCAAAATACGATCTCTAGCGAAAACCTTGTACTTCTATTGTTACACGATATTTAACTTTCGCCTCACTATTTCGCGTGCGCGAATATCCTTTTGAAACGTTTCGCTGAAATCCTCCTACCCGTATCTCGCTTTCATAGCTACCACGCCGATACCGTTTATTCTGTACTTTTACGTACCATTGTATGTCCATATTTGCGAGTTGATTACGCTTGAGCGGTTATACATGAGAACGCAGTAAGTTTGCAAACGATGCTTTTAACGGCGAACGAGAAACGGTGGATGGTTTAAAGTCTTGAAAATCAATGGGAAAAAAATCCTTCTATAGAATGAAAAAGATTTGAAAATGTCGTAATTTCGTAAACTCATTTCAAAACGATAGAAATATTAAAAAGGGTGTGCCAATGGAATTTATTAATTTCTTCGTCGTCTGTTATCGCCATTCGTTACAATTCCGTCGCTCCATAGTTCCGCCGCTCGCTTCGTTACGATTTAAAAAAAAAATTTATATCGTGAAGTGTCGATCGGCACACAGTTTTTGGGTCAAATCATCTCTGCGTAGAAGAAAACCTTGCAAAGTTCGGTCAAATCGAAAAAGTTAAATTTTTCTTTTTTTTTTTTTTCGTAAAAATGAGACTCACGGGAAACTCGAAGAGTACATCGAATGGACCAGAGGCCAGAAATAAGATGTAGGTGATACTACGAAAGAACGAAAGGTATAGGGGACAAAAAAACAAGCTATCTGTATCCTCTACGTTTCCCGGAGTTGATTTTCCTTTTCATTTATTTACGTCGTTGAACTATATTTCTGAATTCTTTTATGCTCCCGTACCCTTCGTTATCTTTTATGTAGGCGTATTGGCTTTAACGGCTTTCGTGCGGCTTTATCCCTGATCCAGCAAAAACGCGAAGCAATATTCAACGGCTCGATCCCTCATTCTACTCTTCGCTATTCATTCATGCTTTTCACCTAATTATACGAAACGAGTCTCGAATCAGTGATTCTCTCAGGGTGTCAATAACATTTTTGGCTTTCAACATTGATTCTTAAACAAAATAAAAATAAAAAAAATTAGAATCCTGTGAAAAACATTTATGTAACGCATGCATGAAAAGTGCCAGATGATGTATAGGCCGGCCGTGACATAAAGTGGCGCTTTATGATAAGGCGTTGCATAAATACTCGGAAGCGTTGCATAAATACTCGAAGCGTTGCGTAAATACTGTGCCCATGCGCTCATTGGTCTATAACCGTATCGTAAATACAGTACCCACGCTGATTGGTCTATAACCGTATCGAAAAAACTATGCGCGCATGCGCACATCAGTCGATCCTTGATGTAACGGCCGGCCAAACATAACCTGGCACCTTTCATGCATTTGTTACATAAAATATTATGCGATACTCGTAAGCAAAATCGAACTTCTGACTGCGGTTGTGAAGCCCACACTCGTCTCCTCTCGTGCGGCGCTTCCCAACCTTCGCCAAAAGTTCGATTTTACGTACTAGTATCGCAAAGTACTATTTTATTTTATAAACTTCCATTCACATTTTTTTCTTCTATTTTTAAATTTTATTTTCTATTTGGATTTTATATACATGCATTTTAATTGTTATATTTTATTATATGAAATTTGTAAAATGCACGCGGTTATTTTAACCATAAAACTGCAATTTTTGTTTTCTGACGATCAAAGATTTTCGCGACACCTTGTATGTTCGTGCGATATTCTCGCGCATCGACAATGCACTATAGAGATTAAATGTACTCGTTTCAGGAAAGCCGGCATTTCATGAATATCGAAGTGACTTTAAATCCGCCAGAATTCACTTTACCGACAATTGCAATTCGAAGAAAAGATGAGAGGTTGCATTCTCTTTGTGCGAAATTTATGGAGTTGCAAAACTTTTAGTGATTCTCGCATAAAGAAATGTTTCGGAAGCTTGTTATTTTTTTGTCTGCAATAGAAATTGCAATAGAAATTAAGTAAATGTTCTATTAATGATGAAAACAAAAAAAATTTACACAAATAATCGAATAGTCTATTGGAAATAAAAAAAATTGGACACGAAGCAGTTGCTACTGGCGTTTAGCAACTCGTGACTTTCTCATCCGAGTTGTTGATGGCGTGAAGTTAGTATTGTGTTAATATTTATGTTTTTAGTGGAGGAGATTAGTTTTCGATCACATCTATTTTTGTCCTCATAATTGTAACTCGCTAGTATATATATATACATATACTAGCGTTTCCCCGGGCTCGCGCGCTACGCGCGCTGGCTCGTCAATTGTAAACTATTTTGAGTTAAGACCCATTTGGGGAATATTTTTGCCCTCCCTTCGATTCCTGACACGGCGGCGGCGGCGACAGCGGCGGTAACTTTATATATATAGAGAGATATATAAATATTTTTTTTTTCAAAAGAAGTTACGCTGTGCAGGAATCCCTGTATCGTTTTTTACTTCCTTCGCCCATTTTTCCCCGATCTGAGGAAAGACTTCCTACCGTCAGAAAATAGCAGTGAGCTTCGTAATTTGAAAGATATAAAGTATTTTCTGTTTCTCGCGTAGACGGTGTTATCTTCGTCCTTTATATTTAATACTTTATTTCTTCGTTTGCCGTAAATTCCACTGCATGAACTTCATTGTACTACGTCTTGAAGCTTTCACCACCCAAACTTTCCGGGGGTCCGAGAGTTTTCGAGACTTTATAAGTTTCGGGAACTGGGGCTTTTATGAGGCGCAACTTGGCCTCTTTATTCTCAATCTTTTCTATCTCGTTCGCTTTCAATCTCTAAACAAAGGCCTGTTGGCTTCTATTCGTTGAAGTAATATAACAAGAAGAAATTGCTTACAGTCAATTATTCGAAGTCGAGGCAAAACGAGGGTCACAATTTGTGAAATGCTTTAACAAAAAAAAATGCAAACCTCACATTACAAATCCAATTCAATTTCTATTGTTTTATTTTATCGCCGTTTTTTGCGAATTCGAACTTAATGTGAAAAAAAACTTTTCACGAAAAAGTGGTAATGTGAGCACCGAAATTTAAAACAGTAATTGACATGTTTGCGATAAATTTGTCAAAAATTTCAAATTTTCAATTACTTTCTTACGTTTCTATGTGCTCATTCCACCCAACCACTCCCCCCCCCCCCCCCGCCCCCCCCCCCCCCCCCTTGTGTTAGAAAGCTATTCGTCTGTTTGTTTCACACCGCTGTCCATGGATGGAGCTCCCAGAGGCCGTGTTTTTTTATTCATCCGAAATCCATCCAATGTATAGTATACGTCGCGTACACTAAACATACGTCGCGTGGCGTATACTATACATTGGATGGATTTCGGATGAATAAAAAAACACGGCCAGAGATCATATTACCCTGAAGTCTTTTTTTTTTTCAGGGAAAACCGATAGATTGTGTCTTATCTGACTTTTTTGGCCCCTAAAAAATGACGCTATTTAGGACATAATTTACCGGGTTAGCGCCTTCAAGATACATACAAATATCGTATGATAGAGGTTATAGTTTGACTCCAGTGTTATTCCGAATAATACGAAATAGTCTCACCCGATTGTTCCCAAAATTTTAAATCGAAGCTCATAGGTTATGTTTATTCTCGTATTTTATTCCCGGCACTCTCCGCGTAGCTTTCCATGAATTTTAAATGCTTGCGGGCCGTTGTTGGGATAAGGCGTTTAAGTTTTCGGATCGCGCCAAACCCCAAATGTAGACCGCTTGAAAAAAGTTTTCAAGAGTTTATCGGTCGAAAAGGAGCAAAAGGTACACGAATAAGATGGAAAGCAGAAAAGAAGAAAAGCTGCATTGCTGAACTACATCGAGTATAGTATACAAGTTTTGCAATGGATCTTCTGCGTTGAAGATCCAAAAATATCGGCCAATATAAGTTTTTCACAAAGCATAACGAGACATTGCTGTATTTTATTATATAGGCAATCTATATGTATCGATATGTAGGATTAATGTCGTAATGCTGTTTTATTTCTTTAAACCGCCAGACATTGAGACGATAATAAAAATACGTCATCAATGCAGAGGCTGTTGTAACTGCGATACTGCAGATATTTAACTTCTGCTTTTAAAATTCCAAAGTTATTGAATTTTCCATAAACCGTTATGACTGGTCTGTATACAAACATCGAGCTGTCAAGAGGAAACTTTCTACCCGGAAAAAAAAATGTATTTGGTGGTAGAACTCTGTTAATTGGCATAATCCATTTTCTTTCAATATACAGTTAAATCGACAAATAATTATTTTTTTCCAATCTTATCAAAGTTTTGCTGCTATGCTGATAAAACTGATGCTTGAACATTTTTTTTACATACAGTTACAAAATTTGGCACAAATCATTAAAGAAATCCGCCGACGGCGATTTTACGAAAAACTTGCTAATTAAAAAGCATAACGAACAAACAGATTAAAAAAAAGTCGTAATATACGATCGAATAAACGTTTCGTTTGAATAGAAATTTGATGTGCTTTATAAATGCATTTTTTACATTTTCTGGATATATCGTGTTTAATAATTTCTTTTTTTGAATTGTTAAGAAATAGAAATTTATTCCATTGCATCTGTTTCCGAAGAACCTCTGGAAATACGGCTTCCGTCATCAGTCTCTAGTTGCCTTATTCGCTTCCTAGTGCTTAGGTACTACGACCCATACGGCGGGTTATCCCATATAGGCTATCACAACCATCCCTTAGCTCGCTTATCTCTTGAGCTCTCGGTACGACCCCTATCCGTGTGTTTCTCCGAATTGTCTGGAACGAAACGTTCACCCGAAGCGCTTTTATACGATCCACTTGTAAGCTCCCCTCCTTCCCTCGCGTACAATAGGAGAAAACCTGTAGAGTGCATGAGAACATCTGCATGGACCGAATTCCGCGAAGAAGAATATTCCATTCGTATGAAATATCGTTCAGCAGCGACGATTGTAAAAATATCAATACATCGATTATTATATTTCTTCAAATTATCTTGAGATATTAAAATAACAAAAAAAAATAAAATAAAATGGGCAACGTATTAGTAGCAATTACAAAAGAAACCAATTCTGACAACGATTCGAAAGATAAATTCCCCTGAAAAGTCCTGAAATTGTATTTTTAAGCTCTCGAATAAAAATGATCCTATCCGAGTCGACGTAACATACAGATCCGTTTCAAAAGCCGTTTGAAGCATTCAAAAAAATCTCCAGCGAGCGAACAAAGATAATTCTTATTCCGCTTGGCCCATTTCCAAGTGCACGCAACGCGTGGTCGGGGACATAGCCATTGGAAGGCAAGAGGGTAGTTTTCAACCCTCAATCGACGAACAACCGTTTTCGCTATGCTTACAAGAGCCGTCGTAGCTGTGTAGCTTTAGCCCTTACGCGCTCGAGACTGCGCGAGCGAATGAAGAAGTAGACGCGCATAACAGGAGTACAGCGATCGAGAAAGTAGTGAGTCAGGTACGAAAAACAACGAAGACAACAAAAAATAAGGGTCCAGGCGGTTCGTTTTGTAGCGAGTGAGGGAGATACGAACTGAATGAGCGCGCAGGGGACAGTTGGATGGAAGACGTGAGGGGTGGCGACAAAGCAGGAAGGCGCGAGACGCCGACTTCGAAGGACAGGGGCGTTAGGGGCGTGAGTATTGACCCAGTTGGTGGCGCTCGTTGTCGCGCATCACCCACACGCCCGAAACCTTTCTCGGCTGAAGAATGTACGTGCAGACATATATATGTATAGAGAGCCGATGCACAGACATTGAAGCGACAAGGTGTATGACGTATTTTGATCGTAGAGCGCAGAAATGCGTACATTGCCGAGGTATCGCAAATCGTATACATCCATCGTATGTGCAAATTTTCATATATACATATGTAGACATTTTAAGGGGGAAGCAACAGTGTTACTAGCATCTTACAACGTGCACCGCTCATAAAACTCAACACGATAGTACGCTGCAATATCCGAACCTCCGACCATAGATAATCCTTGTTGAAATATTTTGTATTCAGGTGCAAAAACATGTAGGTACATACATTCAACCTCCGAAGCATAGAGGGTAAAAATACGGTATGAAAATGTGTCTCCGCGGTTGTAGGATCGCGGCAAAAATCCTTGTGCACATCTGTCCGCGGTACAGGGACCGAGCGTTGGGGTAAAAAATATTCTTGATTCGAAATATCGAACGCGTAAGCGAAAAGATAAGTCACACACGCGGTTTATTTCGACTGTACAGAAATTTGCCAAAACGGTTGTTACGGTATGGATACGGTAGAGCACTAAACGTTATAAACACGCTTCATACACACGGTCGTAACGCGATAACTTACAATTTACCGTTGCCGTAACAACTATCATGTGGGCGGCTATAAAAGCCAACGATAACAAAGAGACGCAGCTGCAGAAGTGCATGTGGTCGCTGAACGAAGCTGTTTGCAGGGAAAGCGTTTTTAACGAAATCTTTAAGGAAAACTTGTCGTGAGTAGAGCATTGATAATTCGCCAAGTTCTTAAGGGATCATCACAGTGTGACGGGCGTAAAAAATTTCGATTTTCGTGAATTTTTTTTTCGCTGCGATAACATCTCTTTACATTTGCATTTATACGATAATAAATGTATTATTGATCCATTGAGATTGTACGTTTTTTACAATGTATCCTTGACGAATCTCTTGTTCCACGCAATCCGATAGCTTTGTATTCCCGTCGCTATGTGCGTGGAAACGTAAAGACGAGATTAATTTATAAGGTACGAAGGTATCACTTTTCCTCGCAGCTTGCCTGCTCACTGCGGCGGAGAACTCACCCCATTGCAGCAAAGTATACAAACCTCCAACTGAATTCCACTCAATCTTGCGGTCCCGTATGCCCGTCCAGATAAAACTTTACTACTTATATTTCTATGAGTTTTCCTCACTTTTGTACACAATTACAGTCACGCGAAGTTACTAATCACAGTTCAAGATTTTTTCTTAATTTTATTCATTCATTTTCTCGTTAAATTATTTTTTTTATTATCGATATGTTTGGTTGAAATTCGTTATTTTTATTTTTCAATCTGCCGCTTTATTTTGTAATGCCAATTTTTTTGTTTTGTTTTACACATTAAAAAATATCTCTATTCCGCATACGAACAATGATTTCAATTGCGACTATAATGAAATCGAAAATTGTTTTTTAAATTTATTTAGCTAAACTCCTGAGCGCCGTGACTGAAATCGTCGATCTCTTGCAACTTAAGTCATAGCCTCTTTGACTATCGACCTACTTGAACACGAGGTGGTCGAAGACCTACATAAGAACGGTACCTGTATCCGTGTGCGCCTTGCGTGTTTTGCGTGCCGAGACTTCTTGGCCTCGTAACGCTTATGGATTGCAAGTCAATGTACGGCGAGAGTCGAATAACTGCGCGGTGTGAGTAGTTTTGCTATTCCAAGAAGCAGAATAGATGCGTCGATAATTGGATATTTTCGTTAAAACCATCGAAATTGTGAATCCGCAACACATATTCGACTGCCAAATAATTAATAATGACATCTTAAGCCGCTTATCAAAGTTTTATTCAAGAGATGAGTTTACGTAGCGAAGTCTACAAGTGGCCCGTATCAGTAAAAAAAAAATTCAAATTTTCGATGGTACCTACTTGGCTATCATTTCGTGGACTCGTAAAAAATATGAATTAAAATACCAAAGATGAGTTTCTCGGAACAATCCCGTAAAAAAAAAATCGTTTTTTTTTTTTTAATTTTTCTCACTCAACAGTATTGAGCCAAGAATATCGTGTTTCGGAAGTTCTTTTGATTCACGAACATTTTTTTCAACGAAGTCGATGTGTTATCACCGATCAAACACAACGCGAATGAAAAAGGTAACAATAGATTGGATAGAAAAATATCGTTGCTCGGTAACTTTTTAGGGGAGGTATAGAGTAGAAACACATTCCGCCAATATGCCATTTCACTTGAATGCACAGCGGCAGAGAACTCGCAACGAATGTGACTAACGGTATGCTGTTGTCCTATCAAATAGACAATGTATAAACAAATCTGTAGCACAATCTGTTCCACATCTAGAATCTCACGGCAAAGTTTCTACGAAAGTATGTATACATATATAGAGGGAAACCTGTAGCTGTTCGTCTCGTAGCTGCAGTTACAATGGCCGCGTTATATAGACAGGGGAGCACTGGGCCGGAAGTTGTGACGCTGGGAATCTCGTATCCCTTGCGCTGCTTCCCACTCATAGAGCAAACAGTGCAGTTGAGTACATATACTATATACAATGTCCACATTATGAGATATGCAGTTGCAAGCTATGGACTACCTGTTACCATCTCTCGACTGCACGAACTTTTTTGTTGTTGTTTTTTTTTTCATTTACCCACGAAAAAGTGAGAGAAAAAATGATGAAGAAAAACGTCGAAAGAAAAGAGTCGTTCTCACTTTAAAAGATCCAAGTTTTTTTAAAACACAGATATAGTAATGATGTAAATAATCATGCAAATGAGACAATAAATAGGAGAATGATTACCAATAATAAAACGACAATGGATTATTGAATTACAGTTGAATACCAAGTTTTCATAACGACAGCATCGTAACAATACTTCGAGTCTTGTAAAAGTAGTTATAAGAAAGATGTTGAGAAGAAAAGCCATGCATTGGAGTAACTCGAGGGTAGTAGACGCGGTCGTAAATGTCATGAGGGAAAAGTCTAGCAGAGTCGGCCCGTCGAGGGCTACTATCCGCGTATATCCATGTGTAACATGAAAAATCTTTTATCGCACATCCCTGCGTCTTGGTGCAATAATACATCTGAATGTGTGCGCGTCCAGCGCTCAAGACGAGAGCCTGTGGCTCAGGTGGTTGGCCGATGAAAGTGGTTAAGGTGGCCCCTGGGTAATTTCGAGACGGTGACGTATCCAGGTAGCCCCACACACCACGATTTTCAATATTCTTATATCTGTAACCCGAGGTTGCCACAAGCGTAGGTACGAAACGAGAGAAAGCGCGACGATCCAAGGCGAACAAGGGTGTTCCAGGGCGCAGGTGCGGATGTCATCGGGGGTGCGCACGAGCGCTACAGGGGTAGAACGGCCACAGGATCATCACGAGGCAACCCCTGTTTTCCACCCCCTGAGGGCCGGCTTCCTCCACCGCTTACCAACCCCTGTTTTCTCTATCCCCTCCATCTCGTGTCCATCTTTTCCCCCGCTGTATACGCTCCATCGTCGTCGCTAGTTTCTGTTGTCCGCTTACCCAAGTGCCCCGGTAGTGGTTCTCGCCGTTCGCCCAATTCGCTCGCGTTCGTTTCCGTTCTCTTGCCCGCGGTTCGCGTTCCCGTCTTTCGCGTTTAACCGTGTTCTGACATGAGAGGCTCTATTCACACATCTTACTGCCATCAATCGCTGGAATAAAGGTCAGTGCGAACAAAAAAATATGTTCATCGAGTCGAATCGAAAGTTTTTGCTTGATAAACTTACTGGTTATTCAGTTATGCGAAAATATAATAATAATATGCAAATGGTTCTTCGTTTATTTTGGAGGACTTATTTTTTTTTTTTAATCTCTTTCCTGGTGTTTTGATTTCTTTATTATTTTCGATTAGAATCGATGAAGAAAATTAAAATTATTATCGGGAAACTTTCTTTTTTTTGTTTCACGCGGATCTCGGACGAGTGTGCGTTAGTAACAAGCGAGAGTGCAGTATTAGTGGGACCTCTAGACACAGGGGATACGTGTAATAAGTACTCGGATAGTGGTACATTGCTAACTAGAGGCTAGTCGAGTGGCGGTCGTTAGTATACACTCGAGCACTAGAGCTCTTGACAAGTCGACTGAAAGCCCGTAAGGAATGACGAATTCCGACGGAAACGCGCTGCTCCACCGAACGGCTTAGCGTTCTATTCTTCTATGCGAATCGCTACTTTTACCCTTCCGATTTCTATCTAACATTTACACATGCATCTTTTTTGCAAAAACTATCGAAAAATATTATTTTTTCTATTATGTATTTATATATATTTTATCTATTATCTCGATGTTTCACTATATAAAAATGAATGATTAATTAATTTTTAATTAAATTAAAAACTTTATTAATGGAAAATTTATTCATTTTTATATTTGAATAAAACAAATGATAAATTATGTAATCATTTTTACACTATTTTTTCTCGAGTGCTTTACTATGAGTGCATTTTTTTATTCATAATTGGCGAGTGAAATTAAAACGGATATTTTTTAAACTGGCTGTTCCGCGAACGTGACACATATCGTATATTGAGGACCGAAGGATTAAAAACAAATCAATATCACGCCAGTATATAATTTTTTTTATTCCGTTCCTCGATTCAAGGAGATATACCAAAATCGCTTCGTCTTTCATCACTTTTTCATCATTTCTACGGACATTTTATCAATATCAATAATCGTTGCTTTCAAACCTGTAGCTTCTCTATATCGTAAGAGAGAAAATTACATATTTCTCCTACGATACAGATTTTTTTTTAACTGAATAAAAAAAATCATTAGCTTAGAATACGCTAAAGATGATTTCTCGCGAGTTCTCGCGATAACAACGATCTGAGAAAATTTCTGTTCGAATTTCCTTACAAAACGATTTTTCATTGCATAAAAAAAAATAGATACCGTTGAAAATGTTGGAAATATTTGAAATCGCCACGTTTGAAATAGAGTCTGAATAGGCGTACGAACGCGCGTGTTACGCTTGCAAATACTTCAACTATTAAACACAACTCAGGACACAAGTGAAGAAGTGAATTCCCGCGATTTACGTTAATTTCCGTCCCATCGCATGCAGTAGTTGAATTCGTCCGGTCTTAATAAACGGCCCTGTTAACGCCCGACTCGCGCAATTTCCGAGCAATCGGGTACGCGTATAAAAAAAAAATTGCCGAAACAATAAAATATTGACATCGTTAAAAAATTGTATTCGAAAAAACCATCCAAACCAAATGCGTGCCTATGTTTGCGTGGGCGTATGAGTGTTCGACACGAAAAGCGTAAACTTCTGTAACTCACGAACGCTGTGAGTCACAAAACAGGTTGAGCAGTCAATCGGCATTATTTCGTCTCAATATTTGCAGTAATTTTCCTTTGTATGCCCAGATTTTTTCGGAAAGAATGAAAAAAACGATGAATTAATAAAATTAAAAAAATTTTTTTTTTTTTTTTTAATATGTTGAATTTCGTATTAAAGTGAAAATGAAAAAAATCAAATTCATTTATAATTTTGGAATTTCTAATTCTAATTTTTATTTTTTTATCTTTCTTTTCACACAAGTCGTAATGTATACTTCGGGATAGCGTCTATATAGAACTGACTACCTTAAGGCGAATATTTCAAGAAGAACAGTATTTCTACGTCTTTCGACATTTCGTCCCTACGGTCCCTCACACTCTGACTTCGGTTGGCTGTATGCGAGTGCATTTATTGGTTTTTCGGTGGACACGGAGAGAAGCGGAGTTAGTGGAAAGCTGTGTGGCGAGGCCGGATCGAGGATTGAGTATCGATCAAGTGAATCTACCCCTTCACTCGTCCACACTCTCGTGCAATACCCACCCGACGGACCTACTCGAGGCACTCTGGAATCTCTGTAAAATCGCTTTACCCTCTATCCCTCCCTTCCGCTACGCCTCCACTCGAACCGCCTCTCTAATACATTTCCATCTTATATTTAATCTTCGATCGAACTTTGCTATTTCTAGTGACAATTTATTAAATTTAAAATCCTTCGAAAGAGGTTTGTAACGGATTGAAATTTTTTCACATTCGATAATCTTCCACCATAAGATTGCGATAGATTCTCAATTTTTCTGCTCGCAAGAATACCGTATAATGGGTTTTTTATTAGTTTCGTTATAACTTCCATTCACAATGAACAAAAAAACTATAATGCATTTTTTATTCGCCTCTTCACGTGACAACAACACAAGTAATTTCGTCGGAAAATGAAAGAGAATAAAATGTATACATCGAATAACAATCGTTTGCATATCATTGTTCTCTTTATAGAATTTGACACGGTACTCTTAACTGTCGACCCTTTGTTGGTAATAATTGTATTATGGCACCCCCGGCAAAGAGCTAAATGACCTCAAAGTAGCGCTTTACGATTCTAACATTATATTTTTTGTTCCGTTTGTTTTCCGTACATTAAGAGAAAAAGAGTAACGTTGTATACCCCGGGAATTGAGGGACGTTAGTGCATGTAAAAGTTTGTCGACAGACCACAAAAACGTGTATTCCTATGGTAGACGACGGAAAAAAAAAGTGGCGAAAAGAATGAGAAAGAAAAAAAAAAATATTCGCGAAGGCAGAGACGATGTTGCACGTTTACTGCTTCTTTTTTTAGCGACAGGCCCGAGAAGAATAATAGGGGTTAGCAACAGAAGCACATTGGTGTGGGGGCGCAGACATCGTAGTATAACGTCGAGGCGCGTAACAAGTGGCTCCATTATTCCGTGACCGAGCGACGTGTCCTTTCGTTGGTACTGGTGCTCGTTTTATCCTCGTGCTTTCTACCCTTCTATGTTCTCTTTATATATCTATAGATTGTCTCTCGTTTCTGGCATCGAGCTTTCGTCCTTTCGACGATCCCTACCCAATGTCACAGGTCACGAAATGACGTGCCTCAATAATCACTCCGTTAGCTTTTAAATTTTATTCAAATTAATTTGTAGAAAGGCTTCATAAATATTTCATCGCGTCAACTTCAATCGAATGAGAGAGAGTGCATACAAAGAATTTGCCTTTGGCTTTTAATACTTTGACTTTTCGCTGAAGTTGATGAATTATGATTAATTCATTCAAAGTTTTTCATACACCCGCTTACGGACTCCGAATAGCGCGCTTTAAACAGGTGGTATACATTTTTGAACTTTGAAAACTTTTTAATCTGTCATATTCGGAGATCGCAACGGAGTTTCGTAATAGCCGCGGTTTCGGACTGATTTTTAATTTTATTACTATGACTCAATTTCAATACTGTGGTTTCAATAAATTTTCGTACGAAACGTCGACTCCGTGAGAGCTGTTTCGTTTGAACTCTGCGTCGTAAATATCAATTGTTATACGATTAAAAAAAAAGGTTTCATTGATTATATCGTGATGTTTATACCGGTTGAAACGAATTCTTAATTGTTACACAAAACAAACATACCTTTTATTTGCCGCAAACATATTTTTACCAACCGATGATAATTATTATCGAAAAAAAAACAGTAAAGTCAGACATATTTTTTTATAGAGTCCAACAATTTTTTATCTCATGAAAATTAAGATTTTTTTTTTTTAATTACTTCTCGTTAAAGGCGATAATGGTATTACTAAACATCAAGATGAACACATTGTCAAATCGACGGAATAACTTATTATTCGTAATAAGGGGCGTAAAGGAGGGCGGAACAATTGCTCGTCGAAGAGTCTTATTATGGATACTTTTTATACGCATTTTCCTCGAAGCTCGGTGCTTTCCTTCGTTTCAGTCGATTCCGCAACCCCATAACTCGCACTTACCATACGCCCCTCGCATTTTTCAGTATTAAGCCCCCCCCCCCCCCCCCTTCGTCTGTATTTCACACGGCAGCGTCTGCAGCCAACTTTTTAGAAGTATTCACATTCGCCTACTCTGCCGGTATAGAAAAACTGCAGAAAAATCTATACGAAGGTTCAGCTGGTTTCAAGTTCGCTTTCGGAATTGTAACAATGCCACTGCAATGCCAATATGTCGCGTGCAGAGAAAGTCGTATAACGTATATCCGGAGCCATACACCGTAACAAAAATGTTCTTTCAACGAAACTGCGAAATCCGGAAGCGAACTCTGAACTTTTTGAAAAAGCGGAGAATGTTTGTTATTTCATGAAAAACCATTAAAAAAAGATTACTATTTGGCATTGCGCGCTTCGGTCTTTGATAAGTTCGAGGATCCAGTTGTATTTATTTAAAGCGAACATCGGGTTGATTCAGCCCTTTAAATACGATCCGAAGTTGCACTCGAATATTTTTTCAATTTGTGCACGATGACAGATAAACCCTCAGATAGATAAAAATGTTAAAAATTATATTTTTTTCAAGTCCGGTCAAAAATTTATTTAAGTGGACATTCAAGAATCGGTTTTTTTCCGATAGCGATAAAAAAAAAAAAGAAATAACAAACGTAAATATGAATTTCGGTCGAACATTCGTGGAACGGAAAAACAGAACAAGTTGTTGGACGAGTACGTGCGCTATCGGAAAATTAAGTGCAATGACCAAATCATGCAACGAGTTCGTAAAAACATACGTATTTATATACTACATTAACATATAGATACATATTGTTAAGTATATACCGAGCTCCTCGAAATCTGCTAACACGAGACTGCGTTTCATTTATCTCACGTTGATCAAAGCATACACTACTACCCTTTAGCCCGGTATACCTATAGATTACGTTATACGAACGTATGGTTGAGTTAATTTAAGTATATCGCGTGTTATCCGTACAGTGCGCGATCCCGAAGCGTCACAATACTCCGTGTGTTGTAGGTAAAAAAAAACAGCGAAATAGAATCCGGCATAACCTCTAAATACGCGTGAGCTTCTTTTACCACGGTGGTGCTGAAATGTAAAGCACAATCATTGTAAGAGCAAAAAAAATTGGGTGAAATAATTAGAAAAAAAAACGGTGTTAAGAAAGAAAAGAAAAAGTTAGAGACGTTATTAAGTGAACTATAAATTTGATCGCTTTCGTCTTCGATCTTTTCATTTACGACGAAATCGTAAAATGTCGACATTCTTTGTCCCCTCAATAACCGCTGTTACTGAAACTAGCGTTTGCTATAAGCTTACAAGAAGCTCGAGGAGGTCATAAAAAATGTTATGAGTTTTACGTCGAATATAGACTATACATCCGGAATTTAATCGCGTTTCGCGGGAATCTCGGAGCGAAACATATGTCACGAAACTCATTTTTCTAATTGACATAATCACCTCGAGGTGACGGTACCTAATTCATCTCGGGCACGAAATATGAGAGAACACGGATAATCGGTAAGAGTTTCTTGCGATATTTGTCATTCAGTCATAAGTCACAGTCGCATATTTCACCGAACTTTCTCGTGTACGCTAAAGAGTTAATTCGAAATTTAACGTATTACGTTTGTGCTGTATACATTGGAAATTAATGGTTTGCGCCACTTGATTTGGTTGACCTTCCGATGACATTTATAGAACGTTTAAAACGCGATTAGTCATTGGGACGCGACGCGACTCTCTCGCGTCGCGAATCAATAGTTTCAACACGAAAATTGAAGAAATATGTGAAACAAAATTGGATTTTTCTTTCGAGTGAATTTTTCACGAGAAATGTGACCGCGAAAAATAATATTATTGATTGTAAAAAAGTGTAATAAATTTTCCGAGCGAAAAAGGAGTGTAATAAATAAATTCTTTTAAAGAACAACAGTGAAAAAATGAATAAGTATTTGCATATTATAGTCGGAAGTTATTATAATTTGTAAAGTAGGTAATATTTATTTCATTCTTTTTAAAAGTAAAAGAAAAAACTGAAGTCACTTTTATAAACAAATGAAAAATAATAAACAATGTTTATTAATTTAATAATAAACAAAGTGTTAGGAAAAAAAAAAACGACGTGTTGATTATTTTAAAAACATAACATTCTTTTTGTTATCGAGCTAACAAATGTGAATGTTTACATTAGTCACAGTTGTGCCATTTACACAATTTTAACATTCTTCGAATGAAATAAGAAAGTGTAAATAGAATTGTGCCGCAGTACATAACGACCTGTTATTAACGATTATTCGCAAATGGATTGTAAAACAGTCCTCACGCGGTCGTTATGAGTTGAAGAAATATTTGCAATTGAAAGCTCTACACGTTAAATGCAAATTCTGTGTCACACGGTCCGATGCTCATTTATAAACCATAAGCACATCATCGGCGACGCCGGCGCTAAGCGAATGTGGACATTCGTCGAGAATTTAATATTTTAACACTAAGGTACATTAAACTTATGGATCATGTCATTGTCACCCGACTCAACCCTTGTTGACCGTCAAATCTATCTCGCTTGGTAGCTTTGTACGACATTTTCAAAAGCCTGAAAAGGCTGATCCATCAGCAATACAGACGGATAAAGATAAATAGCGTACAGATGCTTCCGAAATAAAAAAAAAATGCCGATAAAAAAATATCGTAGTACCCTTCACCCTCATTAGCGTTAACGGGTTGTAACCGAATGAAAAACAATGTAAAATGTTAACCACCGCATGCAACAAGCGTTCGCACGGTGAAAAATAAAATATTACCGTGAAAATAAAGCTTTCATAGGAACGAAAGATTGCAACGGCATTTGAACGATTATTTCATTATTTGTTTACGATCATTCGTCAAGCTGTTTCTAAAAAAAAAAAAAAAACGCGAGAATTCGTAAAGATAGTTTTTCGTGGAAAAGACTTTGCGAAAAATGGCATTAGGAAAACAGGAAACATTGTCCTAACCTCGTTTGCATACATTTTAATGATACGTATATTAAAGTTCGCTTGGAATACGACTCGCTTTGGAAATCCATCATGAAAATAGCATTTTCAATAATGCATGAATGGGTGATGATATGCCAGTGGAAATGTACCCATAAATTATTCTATTTAACTCTCGTTTGTCCGCAGCATTAAAAGATAAGAGTTTCAAAAGGATGAAAGTTTGCTTTCGGCAAAAGTCGGATGACTGGAAACGATTTGAACATTGAAAACTTTGACGATAAGATACCGTTTTCCAATATTTATTACATTTCAATAATATTATTGTTGAACAAAAACTCTTTTCAATTACAGTTTTTTAATTGAAGATTTTTTCGAAATACGCCATTTTATTACGTAATGATTATCATTTTCATTTTTAAATGTATTGCAAACAAAAGAACAACACACGTGTTCGTTGTTATTGAATAATTGATATGAATTGATTGAATTGATTTCAATTTTCACATGTATCGAAACGCAAACAAAATTATCGTTTCGAATAACAATTGAAATTTATACAATTCCCCTACGAATTTATCATTTTTGTGGATTAATTTTGCTTTAAGTGGACATTCTGTGTGGTTTTTTTTAACGGGTTGCAAATCAATTAATTTGTTGGTAAGAACGATGTGACAATTTCGCGGTACGTTTTACTGGTGATATAAAAACCAAACTTTTGCGATCGTACACTCAGATCGTAGATGCAAATTCTCCTCGCTGCTGATGCAAATTGGGAAGGCAAACCCGTGTCGCGTATTTCTTCTCACGGAGGAAAACAGCTTTCGAACGAATCAATGTTCGACAGGAATACGTTACCGTTTTCGCGAATTTCCCTTTTCTCGATTCGAACTTCACGATTATTTTCACTACCGGGAATTCACGTATTCGAGTAAACAAACTGAAGTTAAATTTACGTCGTAAATAAAATAAGTATTTTATTATGTTCGTGTGAATACCGAATTTTCTTTTTTGAAATACCTATTTTATAAATGGAAATCCACAGTTAATTTTCCAGTACTATGCGCTCCCGAACGGTGTGACGTCGGTCATTCATCATCCATCCATCAATCAATCAATCACAACCCAAATAAAACGAAAAACAATTGAAAACTCGCAACGCGTTTTTTCAATAAAAAATAAATAAAAAAAAACAATATCCTGGTGCACTGACATTTGAGGGAAACAAAAAAGACCACAATGTATTTCGAATCTCGGAAAAAGCGCAAAAATCCTGCCGTTTTTTACAGACGAGAAAGGATAAATAAAGGATTATGAAGAATTGTGACATTACCGACACAATGTACCGTCTCTCGTCTTCTCGTATATATATCTATACTACAATACCACTGGAGTAGCGATATAGGTAATCGAAAAATTCAATAACATTCTCGTGCTTAAAAGTTTCTTGTAGAAATGATGTTCCGCGATATATCATGAGCTCTTTTTTTCTTTGCATGATATCACTTCATTTTTATCCCGGTTGCACCACCTAACCACCTAACGATTATTCTTATGATTGTCATTCTTTCCATTATGAAAGAAAATTCATTTATGAGGCGGTAAAGACGCGCTTTCGCATCGTTTTGACCTGAAAACATCACATGATTTATATACCATATCTTTTGTCTTTACACACGTTTCTTGTTTCATTGTAATACCGGAGTCTTCATTTTCTTTTATTCCAATAAACAATGATAATAATAGTTATAATTATAATTATTAATAAATTTTGAGCCCAATGGATTAACACCCCGTCGAAATTGCATGTAAGCTACGACGTGATGATAGTACTACATCAGCCGCAATCTCACGGCGAATGCTGCATTGTCTACACGTAGCCGATAAACACCTTACCGGTTCGCTGTTACAATGTCGCCCTTTCCTCAATCGGATTTCGACAAAAGCTTTACATCATTGTCATGAACGTTATCGTACACGAGTGTTCGAGAATTTTACCATCATCGCATCAGTCTTGCTATACACATTGTTTTACCACTCCGATCGCTATATTTCGCTATATAGTTCGTGAAGGAATATTCTTCGTCGAGTCGCTGTTAAGTTGAGAACAACTCGATTCTTGCTTCGCCGGGTGAAGTTGTTCGGAACTTTCCATGCTGCTACACTATATATATATTGCACACGAATGTTCGTATCTGATATCAGTATGAGAACGAAGTGGAGATTATGAAAAATTTTAAGTTTATTGTACCTCGCGATCGATTTTCTTCTCATATCTTTCCGTTTGCATCATTCATGTTCGTCCGACACATTCGAGTTGCATGAATTCCGTAATGACGGTCGGTAGATCCATTTAAAAAATCTCCACGAAACCTTCGGTAGGTAAGCGGACGCGAGAATTAATGACGACATAGTCTCCCAAAGGTTTCGCGAGCGAATAAAAAAAAATCAATGTTACAACATAAAAATTTCGATGCGATTTCGAAAGCGGTTTTGACGCTATTTTGGTAGTCATATTTTGACTGCATTAACGACACTTTATGGCATTCTAACAATAAGGGTGACGAACTCAATTGATTATTCACAGCATGTGAGGAATACCGAGTCTCGCGATAGACAGAAATATATGGAACACGTAGATACAGCCACAGAGCCAATCGTGACAACATCGAAGCGAACGAGAATGTAGGTTCGGATACATCTGTTGTCACTCATCGTTAGCTCCGATCCGGGCTTTCGGTATTTCGAGAGCCACGCTTCGCTGACCAGAATAATTATCGGAATGTTGACGATTTTCCGCTATGTGTTACATAATCGATAAGGGAGGAATCACGAGGAACATCCTGTTGCCTACTAAAATTCTACTGGAGATGGATAGACCGATAGACGGAAACTGTATAGTGTATTGAGTCTTCCTGCTCTCATGTTTCCTGAATACTGGTCTCTTCCTCATCCCTCTATAAATTTGCACATAAATTGCTCCATCGCGGGATCATAATCTTTTTTTTTGTTTCTATATGTTTATTTATAGAGGTTTAGAAACTTATTTATATGTAGACAATACCGTTCTGAAAACTAAATCCAAGCAGTAAGTTCACTGCAATTTGTTTTGTCTGCAAAATGGCATTTTTTTCATCCCCTAAAAAGTTGTTTAGTTTTTTCTATTCATTAACGCAATTCCAGGATTATGGGAATACTATTCTTACTGATAATTTTTTATTTACTCATTTTCTATCTCGTGTGTTACTGAGATGGCGTGATTTTTCTCGTCTTCGTTGTGACGGATATTTGCCGAAACGGCTCGATGCACAAACACGCTGAGATGAGGAACTTTGAAAAAACTATAAAAAAAGATGTACCTAACATTAATTATTTTATGTAACGCATGCATGAAAAGTGACAGATTATGTATAGGCCAGCCGTGACATAAAGCGGCGCTTTATGAGAAGGCGTTGCATAAATACTCGAAGCGTTGCGTAAATACTGTGCCCATGCGCTCATTGGTCTATAACCGTATCGAAAATACTATGCGCGCATGCGCACATCAGTCGATCCTTGATGTAACGGCCGGCCAAACATAACCTGGCACCTTTCATGCATTTGTTACATAAAATATTATGCGATACTCGTAAGCAAAATCGAACTTCTGGCGGCGGTTGTGAAGCCCACACTCGTCTCCTCTCGTGCGGCGCTTCCCAACCTTCGCCAAAAGTTCGATTTTACGTACTAGTATCGCAAAGTACTATTTCCCTTCAAAAAAGACGAACAAAAGAAAATTTAGAAAAATAAAAAAAAATTCTCGCGACTATAATATTCGAATAATTATTCGTCATTTCACTTTTTTTTAAATATACAACAACAAAAAACGCCCCACAACGATTGACCGGTGCACTGGTGCTTCAAAACATCGTCGTAATTAAGTCGGTAACGGCTACACGAATGAAGAATAATTACATAAATGTGTAATGTATGCGCGTAATGCAAAATGAAAGTGTGCGACGTAAATGTAGCGAATAAAGTGGACGTAAATATGTGAATAGAAAGGCATGATGTAAAAACGATAACAAAGAATAACGTTAAAAAAGCTGAAGTACGAAAGACGAAGGAATGACCGATGTGTTTCTTCTCTGCGCGGCTTAAGGATACGATGCAATGAAGAATGGTATATTATCGAGCGTGTAACGTGCTTCATAGTGGTGGCATGTCAAGAGTTAATTAACTATCGACCAAGGTACAACGATAACTCTGTGCAAATTTCGTGGAAAGCCTTCAATGGCCATGCTACACGTACACGAAGTGCCTGAGGTTCGATGGTCTTCGTTGTCGTGATAACCCTCGATACTCCATAGGAAACCTAGCGACGCTCGTACGTTGCAACTGTTGCTGTCGGCGTCAGCACCGGATCATTTACGAATTTCCGGAGTATCAAAATATTTATATTTCGATACTCCGGTATTCCGTTTTTAGTAACAGTATTTACGAGAGTTTTAATTGAATATTTGCGAATTCACGGAACAATCGCGAAAAATCACTCGCGACGCCGAAAAAATCTGTTCGTCAGAAATAAAAATTTTACAGATTATCGGCAAAAATGAAGCGCATTTTATACAAATCTTGAATTTACACTACGAAAATGGGATACAGATGATTTTAAATAGCTAACAATGAGAAAACTATGATTGGGGGTTTGGCGGACGGAAGGTGGAACGCGGGTATCTATCGCCAGTTTGATTGATTAAAAAATCGCATCATCCGAATAGACGATTTCCGGTCTTCGTAATTAAATATTAACGGCATTGTTGAAGCCGTCACGGGAAAAGTATTCGAAGCCGCTAATGGATGGGATGTCCGGTTTGTTGTTATGAAACGGGTGCTGTCATTCTGTGAGGTGGCGTTTTTATCGATCGCGGACGATGCGTATGTACCACCGGTAACTCGAAGACTCGGATAACGGCAAAGAATGATAATACTTGACTCGTATTCAATAGAATATTACCATAATCGTAGAACTCATAACATATATTGTGAATGTCAGCCGAAAATGAACGAGCGTCACACCGTTTTTACAGTGATGTCTGATGATTGCACCGATCGTACGAGGAGCACGTCGCTCGGTGATCACTTACCAGTGCCGTTAACTACAACGACAGAAAATTTCAAAATGTTATTTTTCACATGTCGCGAACTCGAACCAACATTTACTGAAAGTAATTTTTGTTTTTTTTTTTTACAGAACACAAAGTAAATATAACGGAAATGCTGATGCATTTTTCGGAGAGAGTTGCAGTCGGAGAAAATTTTTTTTAAAACATTGAGAACGTTTTGTATTTGATTTTGCACTTTTATTAACTGCTACTGTTGAACGAGAAAATTTCGGAAAAAATTTTAATCCGAAAGATACGGCGCGTTTAAGTTTATTTATTTTTTTTTTCGTTTTTTCGTTTCCTGTGTCGCGGAAAAGTATTAAACGCAAGTTTTGATAGGTACGTGAATAAAAATTGTTTCTGATAAAAATCAGAAACTTCGGAATATGTACTTCACCATCCGCATTGTCGCATTATGGTTATCAAAGTTGCAGTTAAAACGTAATTCCATAGGGATCCTCATTAATGGAAAAGCATGTACAGTGCCCGCGGCGAACAGAGTTGGTCATTATGTTCTCTATCATCGGGTCCTTGTTACAGCCTAATCAAAATGTAAGGACCTCTCTTTGGTTCTGTATACGAGATTGCTCAGCGTCACATTTATTATTGCCTATCACGGAACAAAGCAGTGCGATGTTTTTACATTGCATCTACTTGAATTTTATTGCATCTTTCTGCCCAGCAGACACACATAAAGTGATGTCAGTTGATGAATTAGAAATTATTATAATTGTACAATATAATATCATTATTATTATGATTTATAATTTATTAATTACGATGCTCCGGGATGTCACGATATTGCTTTTCCGATCGATATTGCGATTTCAAATTTTCGAAAACTGCGTGGGTATTTACAATCTGCCAATGACGCCATCACGTATCCCGTCCGATAATTCGATAAATCGGACCCCATCGTCATATCTAGGCTGTGTAGACTGGACGCTCATCATCCCAGCTACCCGTACAAATTCCTGTGCGATTTTATCCATACAAAAAATTCCACATTAATGCGTACGCAGTATCCAATTGATTTCAACCGAAAAACTAAATTTATTGAAAATAAAGTTGACCGCTATTTCAGACGATAAAGTCCGCAGTTCACGTTATCGATATATATGAAACATCGCAATGAAGATAACCCACGAAGAAACGATACGATTCGAGTTAAATTTCATCACGTATGTACGCTCGATGACTCTTAATTATTTAAATACCTTATGCGGTGCAGTTTGGATCGCTTAATTCTGAGATATAATTCCATCGCGTTGTTGGCATCGTTGAGTTCACGACGATGTTATAACGCTGGAGAGAGCAAGAATAATCGGGATGCACAAAGGCCCCGCAATTATATTCCGAGCTCTTTGAATTAAGCCTAAACAGCGTCGGTGGTTGGTATTTCCGCGAAATATAAGAGCGTTTTATTCGGCTTCACTGAAGCCGAAATGAATCACAAAACAAAAAAACACAAACCCACGGAGAAACGAAATCGTGGAATAATCGACGAGTCGATCGTAGGGTTGAAGATTTTTTTTTTCGCGGAAATTAATTGTCTACTCGACTTTAATGACCAAAGTCATTTAATGGAATTCGAACGGCGCCTCTCATTGTTTTACGGTAAAGAATTTGTAATGAATTAGTTTTCAGAGAAAACGCCATCTGACCAGTTAATGCATTTTTTACTAGAATTGCAATAAAATAGAGGGGGGGGGGGGGGGCACGCATCGCGCGCGCGGTCGAAGCTTTAATTTCGTTTTATCATTGTATTTTACTACTGAAAAAATTAATGGCTGATCATACCGGGTATTTCTACTTAAATATTTAGTGACGAATCCGTGTCGTTGAAACACGAGTTTTTCTCTGTCACAGATGTGTGTCTGGCCACATTTCACATTATCAATTATTTCGAAATGCGTTTGTATTTTTTTACATTTTTAGAGCGAAAACGTTGTTTGCGCGGGTAATGCTTTTTCCACTAAAAGACGGGTAGAAAAATACTAAAATTACCACTGCTTCTGAAAATAAAAAAATACAAATTGCCTTGCGAAAGTCGTTAAAAGCTTTTACTTAATTTTATTATTGCAATTTGGTACTTGTTGAATGAATGGCTGATCTGTACGAAGGTTTTATACTTAAATATTTATTTACAAATCCATACAGTTCAATGAAAAAAAAAGCACTTTTGGAACACGATTTACGCTCCTTCAGAATTCCTCCCGGTCTTTCTACTCCTGTTTTATATTAGGAATCTCTTCGTAATGCGTTTGCACTTTTCATCTTTTCTTTGCGTCTATCCTCGCTGGTGCTTCCAACAAGAAACTCCTGTCTTGTTTGAAATTCCACCAGGAGGTTTATCACCTCCTTTCATTTTTATCTTCGCGTACGTGTTTGGCACTACGCGCACTCGTGCACTCCTTCAATACTCGTTACGATCTGAGTCTTATTATGCAAAATAGGGCTCGCAGCGCGCGTACGTTACCCGCGCATATATTTTCTCTCTTGTATCTCTTTCCACTTCTTCGTTTTTAAAATTCGTACATTTTATACTCACTGCGCAATTTTTTCTCGCTATCGCGTCTTGTTTACTTTCGTTTTTTCCGTTCTTTCCCCGTTTTGTAACCTCACCAAATCTCATTTTACCTCATATTTTTCGGTCAATTTTTGTTTTTCTTTTCGATCAATATTTTCAGGTTTTTCATTTGATAACAATATCGGATTTTAAAATAAAATTCACCGTTTCAAAAATTTGCGAAAAAACCATAAAACGGTTTGTCGTTAAAAATCTCTTCGTCAATGTGACGTTAAATTAACGCTTATATAACGATAAAAATAACAAAATTCGATGATTGGGATTTTTAGAATTATTTTTGTGATTATTCCGAAATGGAGTTGATATTCAATTGCTGGAACTTCGAATTCCTACCCATTTTCATAATTTGAATATAGATGAATAATTCATGATACGATGGATTATTTAGACATAGACAATAACGTCAGTTGAATGTGCCCCGTCAGCGAACTTATGTTATAGCGGTCAATGATATTATGCCAGACGGACGAGAGTTGTAGGAAGAAAATATTGAAGGGCCATAACAGATAGTCGATGAAATGAAGCGTACCGGCAGAAATTTGTTATGTACCGAGCGATGAATCGATGCTCTAATTCCCTCTCTTTATCCACTTTAGCGACTCACATTCGAGGGAAAATCAATTATGTATAGCGAAGCATTGGCCCGTTTACCGATCAGAAGTCCGTTTTATTAAAAACTTTTATCCGTCAAAAACGTTGGAATAATAAAGATTTATGTCCACTTCTTTGTTTGGATTATCCGCTGGTATAATCGAAAAGTATCGAAGTATTTACGGAAAGTTTCTCGAGACAAACAATCTATGGTCACATGGTATGGCATTTTTTCCTACTATCGTCAGACAAGGATAAAGTATTTTGCGACTTACTATAATAAAGTTGAAAAAAATTTATCCGAAAAGTAATAATCGAGAAAAAACGAAAGAAAAGTGAATTGAACCAGTACCTGGTCAGACGCGACATAGAAAAAAACCCCATTCTCGATTTCTTATATCGTATCGCTTTTATTTTTATCCATGTGTCTTAACGATCGTAGGGGATCGTAAAAAAGATGCGAACGTCCCTTAAACCGACTGAACGTGTCTGCAGTCGAAAAGTTGGGAACAATCGCAATTTCCCTCGAGCCGCTATTATCGACTTTTCCCGAAAATACTACATTCGACACGAAACCCTCCGAAATCCGAGAGACTGTCCTTTGAGTACAAATCACCTACAGAATCGCTCACACCTTTTGTTACGAATTTAACAGCCCAAATTTGCTACATCTCAAACTATTGACAAATCGAATAGGTTAAAATGAATGTTATACATTGCGTTTTTTATTTTTTTTAATGCCTTATATTATTTTATAAATTGTAACGGTTCACTTTTTGGATTCGGATGTTGTTGTGAGGGCAGATGTTGTAAATGAAAAAATCTGTTTGTTGATTCGAAATGTCAACGATAAATTGATTTTTATTAAATCGATGTCGTTGATACAATAAAAGTTTGATTTTCGGCAACTCGATTCGGGCGAATTGATTTTTAACTCTTTTAAATGGCGAAAAAGATCAAAGTGTTTGTTATACCGGTGAATCCCGGGTAGCTAAGCCGAGCCCCGACGATGGGAATAGCTTCCCTTAATTTATTTGGGATGTGTACCGGTAAAGGGTTGGAACCCCAAGTGAGTGTACGAATTGCTCAAGACGCGTAGGAAATGTATTGCCCTTCATTCGGTGTGCTGAGATGCATAATAGTACTTTTACAATAGTTCCTTAATCGTAGCTCGGACTATCGTCCGACTATAGCTAAGATATACTACTTAGGCTGACCCTTTGCACGAGTCCCGCCGATAGTATTCTTGTCACAACCAACCGCGCGGTATCGGATAACCCTCTGAACTGTCGCTGCACGGTCGTACTCGCACTTTATAGAAGATATAAAGTGGAACGGGCCATTCAGCTGTTTCTCATGTTTTGGGAAAGATGCCCCGATTATTCCGATTACGACAACGCTGTGCCAGTTTAACGTTGCATCGATACTGCGACTGGTGTCGCAATGCTCGCATGCCTCGGTCATTTCTTAATTTGGAACCTCGGCTGTGCTCGCGAAACTTGGGGGTACAACAGGGTATTTTATTACAGTTAAGAGGATTTCTGATTCTACTTTACCCGATTCTTATTAGACAATGACGAGAAGAAAGCAGTTGCCGACGTCCCCGGAGGCAGTCGCCGGCGCTGTCACGGAGTAATCCAGAAAGAGCCGGCGAGCGATCGGAGTTGTACAGAAATTATTCTACGTTAGATGATCGCTATTAGCGACTAACAATAGCCACTAAAAATAGGTCACCGCAATGCAATTGATTCTATTTTACCCTTTAAATTTGATGTATAAACCGAGACGAAAGCGGTCACCGAGAAGTTTTTTTGAGAAGAAAGGTAACCCAGACGAAAGTGGTTGCCGAGGTCTCCCAAGGCGGTTGCCGGCGGCGCTGTGCTTGGAAAGGAAATATTTCAATTGAAAGAGGATCTGTTCGCTAAAAATAAATGTTATTAATTCGATGATTAATCTGCGTTGATAATGGCCGACGTTGATTCTTCCTTCTTTGATTGGACCGTCGGTGAGACATCTCCCTTGTTTCTTCTTAGCGACGGGACTCTGTCGAATAGAGCGACGCTCTATTCGAAAAGTAAATATTTTGTATCTTCGACTATCGAGAATTATCGATTATCGAAAGTTTCCGGAGACTCTGAAAGATCTAACGAGCCGTAGCCGCGCATGATGAGATTTACTCCGTTTGAAGTTTGTGACCGAACTGATTTCTGTGCTCGCAGAACGGGGCTCTTATATGTATATCCGAGCGCGAGGCCCTTTTTTGCTTCGATTGACGCACAAACTACGTCAAACTTCGCTGTCCTTTCTTATCACTGCCCGGGGTGTGCCGAAGCGGCTTACGAAATCCGTGGGCATCGATGATGCAACCCCTTTGGGCAGTTCGCGCTATCGAACGTATAGTCATCGATTGACTGTGCGTTCGGTCATTTTACGCGCTAATTTACCGAAAGGTATGGTAAATGACCGATCATCGATTTGTCATTTACCACGAGAATTTTAATATCGATTTCTTATGTTCTAATTGTTTTGTATCGTCTCATATAGGAGAGTCAAGGGTTTTATACTTACCGTCTCAAAATATAATAATAGGAATAGAACTAAACATTTCCCTAAGAAACGTTCGGTCGAAAATGAACATAAAGTTTTGAGTCAAAATGGCGGCATTGCGAATTCGGCGCAAGAGAAAAATGTAATTTTTTTTAATTTTCATTAGTATGTTTAAATATTTTTTCGTATAAATATTTTTTTCTTCGCAACAGAAGATTGAGTCGTATAAATCCGGAGTCCTCCAGAGATTTTTTTTTCGCCTTTTTTTCAACAGTTCCGGAGAGGTTACCTTACGGAAAGGCGGCATTTTAGAATTTTCATTGAGTATAACAATATAATAGAGCCGTCTACCTCGTGAACGTCCGGGGGCTAAGGGCACGAAGATCTTGTCGCAAAACTTCGAGTTTTTTTTCTCACCTTGTTCGAAATATCGATTTTTCCGTCCAGTATCTAGCGAATGCGTTACACAAGGATGTTTTTTTTAATACCCTTGTCCCACGCATTAAGCTACATAACAGTTCGTGGAGGCGTTACGAACCCTCGGGCAATTAAATTCTACCTTCTTTCTACTTTTTTTCTTTTGACTTCAATATTTTACAGTTTTCATTTTATTTTACATTTTTTTTTTCATTGGCCAAAAGAACTTTCTCGCTTGTTCGTTGAAAATAGTGATAAAATCGCGTAGTTCACTTGGCGTAATTGTAGTCTTACGTCTACCAATTTCATCGTATATGCCGGTAACAAAATTTTTACGACCAGCAATGTCAACCTTCAACGACTTTACCTCGCGTCGTAATAAATGAAAATTACCTTCGTTACCATCCAATCATATTCCGCCAATGTTTAACAATAGAGACACAAATAACAAAATTTATATTAACCATCGAACATGGGGAAGTATGAAAAATATTTCGTCGTCGTGGTTTCTTCGAAAAAAATGGCGAAGTAATAAAAAATTTTAAAATTTGTTACAAAATGGACGAATTTTATTCAGAACAAAATCGGAGACTCGAGAACAAGATTACCATTTCACTATGTCGAAAAAAAAAACTGTTCAACAATTGTCAACAGAATCTTTTCTCTCTGCGAAGCATAAAAAAAAACGACAACAAAAAAATCATTACCCCAAGGAATGGAAAGTCCGAACGAAAACAGTACGAATTCTATCGTTCACGAAAGTTGACCTCTGGCGCCGGACGTCCGAGGGGTGAGGGTGAAGACGAGAAAGCGAAGGGTCCCAAAAGCTCTCGCTAATTAGAGAGTTCCGGTATCCGGGTTCCGGCGGCACGAAGGGTCGACAGTGATGACACACCCGGACAGACTAACAGGACGATCGAGCAGTCACCCCACCATCTATGTCCCAACACATACCTGCTACTGAACGTTGTGCAAACTGAACGTTCTTCGCTCTATTAGATTATTGCGTGTCCGTGTTCAAACCCCCACCACTCCTTCGTTTCACCCTCTTTCAATTTCTCGTTCAGCCCACTCACTCATATTGTCCTCGTATCTACTTGTATTTTTATCAATAGAAGTGCAAGTTTTTCGTTTTTCACTTATCGATCGAAAACCGACTGCGCTTTTACGTCAAACACACGCCGATCCTATAAATATGTATATATATATATATATATTTTTTTTTTATCGCGAATTCAAAATAACAATCCTCTGCGCGAGGATATATTTTGCATTGTAATCGTTCAACGTTGTATCCACGCAAAACTGGGTCGTTGTAAACGATATTGTTCATTGCGATCGCCCAATCAGCTAAACCAATAAAAATGAGATCGTCGAGTTTGCGGAAATAACCGAAACACACTTTGACGTAACAAAATGAAGCGACGTGTTTGATACATCGCTATACAATGATCGGAATAATAATTAAAAAAAAAAGAAACATTGATCGTCCGTCCCGGTAAACGAATAAAGACGGAATCGGGGGTCAGCAAAAATCGACGTAGTACAGTTTGATGGGACAAAACGAAGTGAAGCATTTGACACACAGCTAAGGATGATTCAGTAACAGAAGCACGTGATCTGCATTGTAGTATAGATACGTGACCGCGTTTGCCGCGTGTAGAACAAGCATTCCTCGGCCATTCATATTCAGCCCCGACACGCAAAGCTCGCGCTACGGCTTCGCACGCGTACTTCCGGCTTCCAACAACAGCCATCGGAGTAAAGTTGCTGATGACGTGATGCGAAACCTTGATATCCGAACTCATGACGGTTTCTGGATCGGAATAACATTTCGACATCGATCATAGCGCGTAGACGAGATAATCGGATATGTAAATCGGGTAGTTTTGCGTTAAGCTCTTGCAAAGCAGTTTTAGAAAACAAATCAACTAGAATTTTGATTTAAATAGAAGGGTGAGGGGGTAATTGTCCGTTTTGAACGGACGCTTAAATAGGAAGCAAGCAATATGTAAATGGGAGATATTGTTGGTGTGTCCGTCCGTCTGTGTCAACTAATTTCCGAAAGTGCAATAACTTTTCGCAGTAACTTCCGAACGCAGCGAAACTCGCTACGTATCTTCTACATACAATATACACGTTTAGTATAGAACTTTTAATTTTTTTTTTTTAATATCATTTTTATATACTTTATCTGGAGTATGAAAAAAAAAATTGTAGCATATTCCAATTGCGATCGAAACGTGTCAATTTTTTTAGAAATTCTTCCGTATTACTGATGTTTCCGGTAAAAAAAAATGATGATGATTCGGATTAAAAAAAATGAGTTGTACCAACTCTAATCATTAGTTCTCGAAAGTAATCATTTCTGATTCAGGCTTCCCTCGGGAAATAAAAATTCTATAGTAATGAAGTTGTTAAAAAAACATGCTATAGGGAGTTTGACTGCACGCTCTGTCGGACCGCTTTCAGAACGAAGACTAACGTTTAATTGGGCGTCGAGCAACAGAAACATATCGCAGACCTGTTCTCGTGCCGAAAAGGCAGGCAAGTTAGATCTCTGTGCCACAAAAATCGGCATTACAATTTGAATTTCTTTATCGTTTCTATCGAGGAAATTTAAAGAATATCCCGAGTATTTTATTCGAGTTCGCAATAGCCACGTAACTTGACAGCGGTCACGATAGTTAGTAAAAGTCTCGTCTGAAACGTCCTAACGTAGGACTGTATAAATCGCGATAAGGATTAAGTGTTATCGTTGCCATCAATACCATCCACCCATTTGCAAACACATTGTTATTTGCGTTGCCGTTTAGTTCGGTGAATATAATGTATAAAACGTGAATGGCTCTTAAAAATGGTTGACCTTTAACGCGGTCCGAGCGCTATATACGCAATGGTGTAGTAGGCGGATATTAACTCTGGTAAATTTCGAGTCGTTCGAGTCAAAAGCTTCAAAGATGTTTTCTCTAAATATTTCTGCTATCGTAGAGTTATTATAACGACGGTCGATCGCAAAAGTTTTGTAATTATAGTTTACAAACCACAGGTGACCAGAGTACACATCGTAGCGGAGAGTCAATGGCAACAGCAATATGAAATACGTAAACTTTCACATGTATCGTATATGTCGCAAACTAAACAAACTCCGTCAACTATGGATCGATAAACTGAACGAAATGTAACTTTCAGTTTTTACTTGTTACGGAGGTGCGCCGATTTTTGGCATATAGCGTATTCTATTTTTTTTTTAAGGTGAAAAAAACCCGTATCATTAATTCCTTGCGATCGTTTGTTGGTCACAGTTTTCGTAATAACGTGTTAAAAAGTCGCAGTTTCAAATATTAAAAATTGTAAGGGAAATTGAATTGTTGTAAATCGAAAAAATTGAATTGAAATGAAAATTGAATTGATTGAACTCTTTGAGATAGAACAGCTCCGTCGATCGGGAACTTTCATTAAATTAGAATTTATTTTTCGATGAACGCAATCTTGAAAATAATGGTGGCGTGTGTAGAAAATTCCAATAAATTTCAATGCCGATACCCCGTCGTTTCTATTTTCATAACTACGACGGCTCTTTTTTTCTTGGTACTTTGACGAGTTTCGAGTCTCCAGTTGGCAATCGATACGGTCAATTTTAATTAAGGAAGAGTCCGCACGTCGACGCAATGTACATACATACATATAGATAGATCCGTATAATAGCAGAGTAGCACCTGCTCCTAGATGTTAGTGGAAAGTGGTAATTCGCGAAACGCGTGACCCACGACCGTTAAGTAAAATGGGACAAAAAAAATGGGTGAGATGTATTTTTCAGCGGGTACGTAATGGCTTATAAGCATCGTCAGGCGGGAAAGTAACGCAAGGTGAAACATCCCCTTTAAACATCCGCGATCGACCGGCGCCGAGGGTCTCTGAATATCGTCGGTGTACCAGAACGCCCCGTGGAGACTTCACCTATTTCTTCACCATGATATAATATAAAACGACACGTTGCGTTGTGCTTTCATTATTGAATAAAACCAGAGCATCCCCCGTATCTCTCTTGCGTTAGGTAAACAAAAGAATTTCTCACTCGGCGACGTTCGTTTTGTTAAAACAATATTATTTTTCACCCCAAGTCGATAGATAGCTTTATCAAGAAATCCCCGAATAAATATTCTTCCCTCGAAAATGACGAAGTTAAGATAAATAACGAGTGAGAAGTTAATGTTTAAACAATTGTGACGTGATTTGACGATTGCCTGCATTTTTTGAGAATCGCGATAGAAAATTTACTCAGTTATTAACTGATGAAAAAAAAAATGGGCAAAGCTCACGCATCAACACATAGAGCTGCACATGCGCGTCCGAATTCTCTTGAATTTCATGGGTAGTTGGTGAGGGGAAATAGTATATAGAATAGGAAATCTATATGTGAATGAAAAATATTTAAGATAACTATCGAATTATATATTTTTCGTCAAATAGTTCGATGTATTATTGCATATAATTCGGTATAATATATATTTCATTGCTATGGGGGTAACGCGAAAAAAAAACCACAAAGTCGATAGCGTACTTAATTTTTTTTTATTCTCAATATCTATGACAATAGTCCAAGTCGACAGGCAATTTTGCTGAATGCCTATAAGCGACAATGATGCCATAGACATTATATCGTCGTTTCCATGAATCGTGTTTTTCTACGGATTTTTTCTACAAAGTGTGTGACTCGTGTAAATACCGTAGTAAAGCATCAATGGTTCACTTGAATTGCATTACATTCTGCACGACACATGGATATACACGCTATTACGGATCTTAAGCACATCGCGCGACATGAAAAAGCATCGTAGGGTCGAGTGTTTGACCTCCTCGACACGCACGCAGTACCTACGTATCAACGTATCGTCAGAATGGCGTCCTCACGAGGTTAAGCCGCAAAATCGAGGATAAAATACATTTCCTCGCATACTGACACGGAATTCCTTTTACATCCCATTAATACATTTGTGATATACGGAAATGCATTGCGAGTATAGTACGTCTTTAAAATAAGGATCGAATTCGCACGCATGTGTTCGTTTTCCACATTGTTAAATTACCTTTTATTTCATTATTTAAAGAGGTAAAGTTACCGCGCGAATCGAAAATTCAGTGAAATTATTGATGTTATTGTTTCCCCAAGAAATATAAAAGGTAATGAAATAAATTTTTTTTTAGAAAAAAAGATCGAATAAATATGCAATATATTGTAACGTATATCTACGCTCTTTATATTTAATTTGCAATTTGCAACTCGAAATGTCAACGATTTCCACCTCTTGTTTTAATGTATTCGAAATTACCTATTCCCTGAAGACTTCCGCCTATTCACCTTGACTAAGCAGAGTATAAACCATTTATACAAATATTCGTTCACGTAGCAAAAGTCTAATTTTAGTACACAGAACTTTATCTTCCTCAGAAATGCTATTTTACCAGTCCGCGATGTATTCCATTTGAAATATAGTGTTTAGTTAGCATTAATCGTGATTATTCATCACTATAATACTAATTCGTCGGACAACCGAATCTATTGCCAATTGAAAATTAAATCCGATGGTTAATTTATTTACAAGCTTAAAACCGATGCATCACTTGTCCAATGTAAAATAAATATTGTATTCGACGTTTTTATAAAATTAATATATTGATCATAGAAATTGTTATACATTTGTCAAAGTATATTGCATAGATATATTTTTCATACAAGTTTTTTCGATTATTCCAACTTCCTAATGCATTTCATACTCGCGATGAAATTTATCATAAAACGCGCCTAAAATTAGCCGAACGCTTCGAGGAATACGAGGATTAGCTCAATTTCAAAGCTCGTCTGGCTTCACAGCAAACGCGAAGCGGCTACTTCATGGAATTCAGCTACATCGAGGAGTTGAATCGATAGGCCAGCAGGTAGTCTGGGGTTCGATCTAACAAGGATCCAATTAGGTGGGTTAATCGAACAGACTATATGAATTAATGACCGAGCGCACGATGCTCACCTCGGCTTATAATACGTAGGTACGTACAGTTTCGTGAGAGTCTCGTTATTTAGGGTCCAAAAAAAAATCGTACAGCTTTATCACTGTTCGACTATTTACTTTGATGATGTTCGCGAAAACAAGGGAGATGAGCGGAGCCCGGGGAGGGGGGTGACTGCTTCGTTATAATATTTCTGGCCTCCAATACTTTTTCCGGTCGGCAAACAACCGCTTCGAGACCCGAACCCGCGATCGCCCCGATTCTACCATCCGACGAGGTGTTATTTCACGTATTTTTCTAAATTGATTTTCGTAAAAAATATTTTGTAAATAGTCGGCGTGAATTTCTTACTACTCCGATACAACCAAAGTTAATTAGCGCGAAAACCTTACCAATTATATTTTTCACCTTCTGAAATAAAAAGTACACTGGGGAGTAAAAATGATAATTAAAGAAGACGAAAAAATTAAAACCAAACATATTTTATTATTGAATATTGTTTGTACACGGATAAATTGGGATCTATGGTAAAACAGAGATTTACCGAGGATTTATTTCCGTAGAACTGGTGGAACATAGATATGTATATGTACACCTACCTATATTTGTAGAATATGTGGTTTTTCGCCCGCTGGCAATGCATCATATGAGAAACGACCTAACCAACGGAGCTGGGGAAAAGATTTATCATCTCCCAAGCGAGCCTTGGCGAGGCTGTGGCCTCGTGACTGGATAAAATGGCACATATCCGTTGGTACATACGTGTTCCTCCGGTTTAAACAGAGCGGCAGAGCGGCGGAGCGGCAATATGAAAATAGACCAAAAAGGGAACGAGGCTCTAACGTCCCACAAAAATTTCGTCTCATCTGTGACTTTTTCCACTTCAATTTCCCGCCGCATTTATGCGGATTTTTTTCGTTTTTACACGCGTGCGATGTACAGTATTCTGAAAAGATTTAAAAAATTTCGTTTCCACTGTAAATTCCTTGCGCCAACTTTTTCCGGAGTAACAATAATAAAAACGGACAAAAAGTGGTGTAAAAAAAAACATTACCTGCTTTACCGTGTGTGGAGGTCGCCACGTCGAGAACATCGAGAAAGAAGCTTTGAGTCCTGAACAACCTAAACGCAAAGACTTTTCGAGTGGATGAAACGATTTCGCTTCCAAAATCACTACCACACAGGGTTTTCCGGTCACGTATTCTCATTCACACGTTGGTGTTTCTTTATCCTTCCGGTGTTTATCTCTCGTCACCTTTTTTCCTCGAGTGGCGAGAATGTACGCCACCGAAAGGGTGAGAGGAAGAGAAAATCCGTGTTGTCGAATGGCGTTTTATGCGCTACAGATGCGCGTTATACGTTATCGTGTAACGTCGCCGTTGATTCGTGTTTTCACCCTAAAAGAAATGCACTCTTTTGCCATCCAAATATTTCACCAATGACATTTAAAAAAAATCTTTGCATCGACTAAATCCCCAAAACAAGTGAATACCGAAACAGCGGAGAAAACAGAGTGATGAAAAATCGATTGCATATGCGGCAGGAACGCGTTAATTCTTCGCCGATTTCAAAATAACTTGCCGCCAATGAAAAATAAGGGGAAAAATTGTATGATGAAAAATGACTCGCGGACCGCTGAAAATACTTTTATTTCGATCCCATTTCAAGCCCTGTGGCTATAATCAAAGTTTGTTGGCTTGTTTCGCGTCAGCGAGGAACAAATTTCCGGCGTCAGGACGTATCTCAAATGGGGGTGGTGTGTGTCAATCCCGTCGAGCAGTTAATTATCATCAACGTTGGCAGCCATCCCCTCTTCCCTGCCCTGTGCACCAATGTAATCTCATTAGAGGCATCGCGCGGACTGACTCCCAGCGAGTAGCAATACACATACATTCTAAAGCCGATTCTCACCGCTCACGCATACCCGCTATAATATAATGCATGATATCGTTCGACTGGGACATCTGATACTGCGTTGCAGCGCGGCATGCATATGTTATAAATACTGTGTGCCGCAAAGCGGATAAACTACATTTCAAATTAATCTTTATTGTGCGCTTGAGGAACAAAAAAAATAATACAAATTAATTAAACTCCACTCATCGTCATGAAGAATTACAAAACAACGTTTATTTTTCGTTGGTTTCTTTTGCTTTAATGAAAATTCATTCGGTTACATATTATGCAGTTTTTTTTTTTTTTGTTGTATACTGATGCAAAATGTGCCTATAATTATCACAATTTAAATGTTTATACAAATAAATATCAATTCTGTATTTTATAGTGGCGCAGTATCTAATGATAATAACTGGGTAATGAAATATAAGGTGAAAGAAAAATCTGCTATGAAATTTAGAGGAAAATACTTCTATTCTGATTTTCATTATTTTTATCACACTAAAATTCATATTAAGAAGGGGTACTTCAGGGGGGAAGATGGGGAGAGGGTGAGTTGGTTACTTCGGCACGATCGCCAAATCATTCTTATCATTCAACACATTTTCCAGTTCGCCCTTCGTAGACGCGTGATTATCGGAAGGAGACCCGTTCATCCTCGACCCCGTTGCACTGTCCGGGTAATGATGACATAGAAGCCCTCTAAAATCTCGATAAAGTGATAGAAACTTCACAATTGGTTAATAAAAATGCATTCGTTCCTTCCTTGATTTCGTTCTTTTATCTTTTTAACGACGACCCATTTCATCGTTGACACACTTCGAAATTTCTTGGAAAGTAATTTTTCCATTAATTATGTTCGTTCGGTGCTGAAATGTGATTTAGAGGCCCCGAGAGTAATGGAAAAGCTTTGCGTTGTATCGCACTGCTGGTGTGCGTGCCATGAAAATAAAATAAAGTTTCAACAAATAAAGCGATTGGGCTGTATTTACACAATTGCTTAAGCTCCTCGCATACCTCGTATTTAATTTTAAAAAAAGTTGAAAAATGGAAAAAACATTTTTCAATTTTTTTTAGTTGCGCAAATAATGAAAAAAATTGGGGAAACAGATTTTCAGGGTTAAAGGACAGACGCCATTCGTATTCGTACAAAATACCTCGCGTTCAAACAGAAAGAAAAGATTTATGTATTTCGTACCTTCGGAATATCGAACATGTAATATTTTCGCGATGATCAATGTCGCGAAACATAAGTCACCTCTTACTTGACGAAATACTGACGAATACGACGGGGGAAATGAATAGCCGGAATAGTAAAATACAATACGATTCTAGAAAATGGGGCCAATGCGTCGAAACTCTTGCCAAACTGAAAGCTACGGTTTTATATACGGTTATTGAACGACACGATGATGTAACATCCACTACCTATACATCATCTTTATATACTTTCGCAAAGAAAAAATATTCTCTACTATTCATCTGTGATGATAAAAATGCGACCAGATCTGTTTGATTCAAAGGCAAAAAGATTTGAAAACTCTAGAGTTTCTATTTATGTCAAACGAAATAGATCGAGAGATTCAAATAACAGCTTTTCTATTTATGTTTATTTATCAATGTTATTCATACAGCTTGATACACGAGAATACATACTTACTCTTTCGTCGGTAAATTCCTTCAATTTTCTTACTTAGTTTCCAATCTTCAGACAACATAAGTGATTGATGCTCGACGTCGAAAAATGATGTCCCTTTTAGCGAGAACCTACGCCACCTTCGCCTGCTATATCTTCCACGCTTTGTGAACACCTTCGGATGTTTGTTTAGGCATTGACGGGGAACACATAAATTTCAATCTGCTGACGAACGTATATCATTGCCTGAAGTGCTTTTCATTGAATTATCGACGAGGCCACTGGTGATGGAGGAACACGTATTCCGAGATTCGAGATAAAATCGGATGAGGATGAAAGGCAAAAGGCTGGAGCAGAGGGTGCACGTCGTGAATATATCCGTCAACTATTTTACCTGTTTCTATACCGCCGTTTTCTCTCCGCCGCTCTTCTCTTCTCGATATTGGTTAATATCGAGAAAAGCGTCTGCATCACGACGCCAAGTAATTACATAAAAATATTTCGCTTGCATTCCTTCGACTGCAGCGGAAATTTCATTACAATTACCGAGTCGCATTACTTTATTCATATTGCAGATCAAGAATTATTCAGTCGTCCCTTTGTTTCTCTGTACGGCATATTATAATTTAGTTTCTCGTCATAATTTAAATATTTTTGATTCGCCATTTCGTACAAAAGTGTACAAAAAAACATATTTTTTATTTTTATAAATTGGATCCTTTAAATATTAAATAAATTATATGAAAAATACAATACGATTGTTTGCGCAAAATTCCGAACGTCGGATACGGCAAAAAGCGGCTGTTAATATAAAATATGTAAAAGCAATTCTTTTTTTTTTTTTAACATCGATGTTTCATAAATTTTTTTTTTTTTTTTTTGTAGCGCTGTTTTTTTTTTTTTTTTGTAACGCTTTTTGGCTAACGCTGATTAATTAATGACAAAACTCATTATGTGAACAACGTGAATAATAAAATCGATTGCCCAGCCAGAGGCGCATAACGACATAGAAACTTGCAATGGAGGGTGAAGTATTTCGAGGGCGATAAGTTTAAAATCATTTGGGAACGCAAGGGGATTGGGGCGTCGCGTGACAATTCTCGTAACACCGCAAAAACAACACATAAAGATTCGTTGAGGGATAAATTTCGTGTTCTCAAAATCGTGCTGCACGCAGTAAAAAAAATTGGGGGAAGCAGAGAAACGGACATATTTCATCGAATATTAAGCGAGGGTAGTTGTATCTCCTGCAGATTAATTATAAATCGATTGTTTACAACCAACCAGACGCGACAGCATAGATTATTAAAAAAACGAAATATTTATTATTATTCGTTTTTTTTTTGTTGTTGTTTTTTTTGTTGCTGTAACTTTAATAATGCCGATCAGTCACGTCAATAAACAACCTGTAACGCACGAAAGTAGCAAACGAGTATTCGAGAGCTGATCCAGTGAGTCCGAAGCGGCTCTCGGTGTCAGCAACAAATTTTCTTCCTTTACGTCCGACCATTCGGAGCCCTGCACTCGGAGTTTGGTGTCCCATTTGTTTTTATTATGAGGATGAGCTGCTGGCCGACGGTATAACAAGACAGTGTAAAAGCATCGTAGAGGTCTGTTCTTTTTTTTTTATATTCGCGAGCTGTCGGATGTGCGACGCCGATCGTAAAAGGGAAAACGGTAAAAAAGAAATGTCACAAAGATACGTCTTACTTCTCGAAACACGTGTAATTCTGAACGTATGTACGGCGGTATGAATGAATTATTCAGATGGGTATATAGGATTAACGTTTTCTGATTTTGTAAAGTGTTGCTTTATCGTTGATGAAAAGTTGCGATTATGAGAAATGAAAATTATAACAATTTCGAATTTTTTACGCGGATTCCCATTTTCGCATGTCAAAAGGATTCATGTAAATGTATAGAATTGTCCACCCAACATTTTCGGAATGTTTCGGAGTTCGAGAGACATATTAAAATGAAAATTCTGTCGCAAGCGAAGAGAAAAAGCGGTGAAGATTGATCATTCGGAAGCGCCATGCTAGGATCGCTCACAGCGCAGATATCGAACCAAATGTCGGTCGTACTGCCGTAAGATGGTCGATGCTGCAACGAAATGGAGTCGGTGCTCTGAAAGGAACATCTCAAGACATATCGCAACGTACCAGAGACGTCCCTGAGAACATTTGCGTCTAAAGTCCCCATGATAAATGTTTGCCTAATCAGGCAGAAGCGAAGTAATCTCGTCGTCGAGATGGCATAAGAAGCTGAACCATTTGATAGGCGACAACGAACAGAAATTTAGTGCCAAAGGGGCAACGCACTCATGCGACATAGTAAGACTTTATTAGGAGTCCAGAATTTACTGAAACGTAATAGGTGTGGCGAAGTTGCCAAGTATATTTCGACTTTTGAAGAGAACTTTTGGCAACAAGCGCCATCCAGTAACTTCTCGTTGATGCCATCAAACTTTGTTGGAAGGAGTGTCGGAGCTTTTCCCCTATAATGTTAAGCATACAATGTATGCGTCCTATCTACAGGTGGTGAAGAATTGTTGGTTTGCAATGGGGATAGAGAAGCCCCTAAAGACGCTGAATTGTTAGAATTGTCTGTTGGTGATGCGGAGCGTATTTTTTTGCTGCCGATGTAAAGGGGTCGCGAAAGTTCTTTTAGGGATATAGGCAGTCGAGTCATGCACTGGAAATGTTGAACGTGGCAGTAATACCTAACCTTCCAGGCAAACGTGTACTCTTGCCACTCCCGACGGTTTAAATATTTTATCAGACGAGTGAGGTTAGGATCAGCCTCTCCCCTTCCCCTTCATAACCCATGGCCTGGGTAAGTATATATATATCTCCTCCTTCTACTATAATAGGAACACCAGGAGGTTTCCAGGAACGGACGACCAGATTACTCTGGTTTTCACTCCGGCAACACAAATTGAACCCCGGGCGACAGCGTCCTCGGGGGTTAAAAGGGATGAGTTCGAAGGGAAAGGTAGAGAGGAGGGTGAAAATGCAGGGCGAAATTGGCCGGTACTAACGGGGAAAATGAGACTTCATCCCGCAAGGATACGGAGCACCATAGTTAATTCGCTAACCGAGAGCCCCGAGCTCTGCATTTAATTCCGATTGCGTAATTATAATTGCTCAAAGAAAATTGAGTGACACTGCGAGCTATTAGATTCGTCCGATATTCCGTTTATTTTACTATTTTGCAGCTCCTTTAACATTTATATTTGTATATATCGATAAACTAGAAGATAGCTGGAAAATTCCATTTTAGGCATTCAAGGTTTTCTTTTAAGGATAACAATTCGACGGGATAACAATTCGACGGGAGCTTATCTCGTCCATTTGATCGAGAAAAGCAGGAATTGTTAATGCGAAGAACTGCCTTCGGCAGAATTGGATAAGGGGCTGTAGGATCGATCGGAAAATTTGACTGGGTGTGCGAATCGCCAATGAGAATGCACTGTATAGTTATATGTACTACGCTGACGTTCTCGAAACAAGTCTTCGTCTACTAGTCTCATGAGAACCGCTGTTCTTAGATTCACCCGGCACGTAGGAAAGAAACTCGCCGCAGTCTCAATACCTTCTAAATCTTTCATATGATTTTTTTTTTTTTTTTTTTTACCAATTGAATTTCTAATGTGGAGATAAAAAAAATCTTTTCAGCAATTTTCTTTTGCCTCGCGTACCGATTTCGACCCGCTTTGCCCCGAATACGTAAATACACAGACGACATAGTCGAATGTAACTAAATTTCTAATTTGGTTTCAGGTATGTAGCGGCTACGGATAGTTGTTCAACTAACCCCACAAGCTGCGGTGTGAGACCCGAAAGTACGTAACAGAATACTCTTCAATCAGATTTTCATCGACGATACATACGAACAACTTTTGTTTTACATTCGCATAAAATGCGAAGGCTTTCATCTTACGATTAAAAAGAAATAATAAAATTTAAAAACGTCTGCATAAAGAAATTATTTATTCAAGTCAGCATTCTTCTTTTAATAAATTTAATGGAATTACTTGCAGTTGCTCTCAATTGAATGAGTTACAAATAAGATTTTGCGACGTTTACTCACGAGACTTGCAATAATTCGACTGCATAGTACCGTGTTATTTTTCGAGTTTGTATAATGCAAAAGCGAGGCATCTGCTGTGCCGTATCCGTGTGTAATTTACGCTCGATATACCCCCCTACCCTCGCCGTTTCTACTATTCATGAGGAAAGGCAAACCAGACCCCCTTATGTACCTATATTCGGATCAGAAACTGCGGGGAGATAACGTCCGGCGGAGTTTATCCAGAAAGCACTATTTTCTTTTTATTTTTTTGTTATGCCTCTTCCTCTTTCCCATTTGCATGGCTGTAGCACGGAGGGAAACAAGCCTTTATATTATTATAATCGTATAATGATAACGGTTATGCGTGCTTATCACTGAAAACGATACGATTGTTGTCAAAGGGTTATGCCGGGCGAATGAAGATTTTGAAATTTCTACGAATGCAAAAGTTTATCACATAATGTGAATAACATTCGCGAACTTGCGGCCTGAAGAAGTGAAATTTGTTGAACAAACTCTTTTAGACGGAGCTTTGTGACGGGCGATAGAACACGATACAGCAAAGATGCAAATTTTATTAGCACCCGTTTCGATTTGCGGGTTAACGTATCGGATTCTATCAACAGAGAACGGGCAAACGAAGTTGTTGCAATTGGGGAATAATGGTTATCGCACTGCCGTAACTCCGACAAATTGACTCGGAGTCCATTACATCCCCCGCCAGTCATCTGTAGGTTATGTCGCTAAATATATATGCGACGAACGTGAAACGAACGGGTAGAGAGCAATAAGCGGAGTTGATGATAACGATATATGAAAGCCAACAGCTTTTTCCCTTAATGGAGAGTAAAAATGCTGCATCGATCGCTAAATCGGAATTGCTTAACCTTATTTTTTAAATAAATTATTACTCGATACATTTTAGTAAATTTTATTAAAAATATATGCATTATTTTTATGGAAAAAATTTGAATTGTTTGCGTCATCCCCGATTGTGCAAATAAAAACGAAGTAACGGAGGCGAAAAAAAAAATTAAGTCCGAGATGTTTTACTTAAATTTATTTACACATTATTATTATTTTGGTGTCATCGCTTTTATATCATGGATAGTTACCATTGACGCGGTGCTTTAGTATGAGGTGATAAAACATTATATAGCATTTGGAAAAGAAGTCGTAACGACAGCGTATATGGGAAAGAAAGGACATGTGAAGATGTGCATAGGGAATGAAGCCACGGGATTGGAGCGTGCAGAGTTACGTAAACTTTATCTATCTTTCTCGGTCTTTTTCATCAAATACGAGAAGGAAATGAAGGGAGAACTCGACTAGTACACGCGCGTCGTAGAATCCGTTGTGGTAACGGTGAGCGCCACCGTCGCCATTTTAACCATCGTGACCCAGTTAAACCACCCCTTGTGCCGTGTGGCGTATATCACGTGGTAATGAGAATAAAATGTAAGATAATGCGAATAACGAATCACGCTTCTTCTTACTCAATATTCGTCTTTGTGCCAAGATACGCTATTATTCTTTCCATGAACGAAACAAAAAATGTTATTCTTGTGCAGTCGTGAATGCAGAATTCGTCGAGGTAGAGATTGAAAAATATAATGGAAAATACGAGAATATTATAAATGAAATATCATTAAAATGATAATATTTTCATATTATAATGATTTTTTCATTATAATATTCACGTATTTCAAAATGAAAAAAAAGTCATAAAAACTCATTTGGTCATAATTTTTCGTAAAAATCATATTTTATATACATTTTATAACTTGTATTGAAAACGTGTATGAAATATGATTTCACCAACTATTAGCTCTTTCAATGAATTACCCATTTTGTTTGTAGTGATCGAAAGAATTTTGAAATAATAATAAAGTTACATTTTACAACGATTTTTGTACTGTAAGCGAACGAATGAAGACAAACATCAAGTACAATGCATGTAATTCAAATGTAGCGTATCTAAAGTTGGACATAACATGGTATTTCCCATGGGAGCGAACGCAATAGGAGTTGATTCCACATTTTCACAGACAATTCTACCCATTCTCGTTGCACATTCTTCTCACTCTGCTCTGCTACTCTGCTGCTCCCTGATCCGTTGTTTGCTTGAAACCCTACGTATTAACATTGGACGATGTGGACGATTTTTCTCGCCAACCGTCGTTTTTCCGCTTTTCTGAACTTTGCGGATTGATGCAATGTGGAAAACCCTTGAATAACACACGGAACAAGGGATGAACGGCTCATAGCCGGAAAAGACAAAGAATTACCGGATTGAGTCCGAAGATTTTCACGATCTTTGACGTGATTCTCGTATTCCCCGTTACTGGTGCATTCAAGTAAAAAGGAGAGTGAGAAAAAGTCGGAACAACATGGCTAATTTGGTCAATTTTTTTAATCCGTCGTAATTCTACATCTTAAAATATAAGATGTTTTATATAGAATATAAAACCACCAAAACCAAACTAAAATAACCAAAAATCACATTTTAAACATATTTTTGTTATTAATCCGAAATAATCTATTATTAGTTTATTTAATAATATATTTTTCGAAAAGATTAGATCGATATCGCAGTTGCCAAATATTGCCATAATTGTGTAACCCTTTTCAGTTAGACAAGGTTAAGGAAAGTTAATTGCGAGACTGTATTTCGGGCTCTTTAGAGCGGAAGTAAATCGTGTGTTCTGAGATTAGTGGAGTCACTTGAGGTGTAGCGGGACACTTGCCAAAGTTCACGGGCGAGTACCTAGAGAGAAGGATGTAATGTAAATAGATATCGGGGTCTGTATTGTATTACAGTTGTTCTATGTACACTTTCCATTACATTATACTGCAAAGGATCAGCTATTCCACATTATATGTTGTGACGGGTTTTCCTTGATGTCGAGAACGCAACACTAACTTTACAAAAAAAACTCAAAACTCAAAAAGATGAGCGATATCGAAACTCAAAAAAAAAAACACGAATTCGAAAACTTACGTCACCTTCGGCCGTCCACCCTCGCGGATGCATCGGCGTCCCGGTGGGCGCCAGTTAATTTTGTTTCACCGGTATTAACAACCGGACTAAACTGGAGGCCGGTGGAACGGCAACCTCCGCAGGGTTAATTTTTGTTTCGCCGGAATTACCAAACCGGACTAACCTGGAGGTCGGTGGAACGACGACCTCCGCAGGGACAAAACGAACGACACAACAAAACGGAAACTAAAACGGAACGAGAACTAACGTCGATGCATTGGCGAGAGCGAACGGTTGCGGAAATGCTCGGTTGCTCAGGATGCGGGTTGGGGTAGAAGGGTCGCGATCCGAGGTCAATAGAATAGCACACAAGGAACGGAGATCGAGACCTCAACGTTACTTTAGTCGGGAGCGAAAATTAATATTTTGGCTAAGAAGCCACGGGATCCCACACACGTGCATCGCGAGTACTCAGCTGATCGAGAGATCGAAGCGAGACAAGCGACGACGGGCGCGACACGGGAGCGATAACTTTGATAAATCAAAAAAAACTCACCGAAGCGCGTAATTTATCCAAAAAAGACCGGGAACTGCATCTGACGATGCCACGAGAACTCACACACATGCACTTCAACTCGAGAGCGTTAATTGTAACGCATCGATCGAATTATCGACTCGGAAAGAATTCCTTTCGGAATCCTACCGAGGATAGCACACGCGAAACACACGAATCGACGAACGAACGCGCGAACACGAGAGCGAGAGCGATAGCGGGATCCGCGGTAACGCGAGCGAGACACAGCGATCACACGATGCCTCGATGGCTCGAGCGCGAGAACAATAGGCCGAAGCCTACGATAGCGGGAGCGCGAGAGAGACCCGAGTTACCTCGAGGGCAGCTCTCCGTCGACTGTCTTTGCCTACGAAAATTCGTAATGAATTATCGTTATTATTTGCGGGATCTGGATCGATAACTACTGCCCTCTCAACCATCTCATGACTTTATCGAATCGAGAGCCGATACTATAACGCGGTAACTTGAACGAATCTTCGCAATCGCTTCCCTTAGTCAATGCGTGAGATACAAGGCTCTACTCAACTATAACGCAGCGCAAGGGGTTCCACCACCCTTGCCTGGACCAAACGATACCTCCGCCTGATCTCAACGCATTGCACTTTTCTATAGGGTGCCGGGTTTGCACCGGACTTTAACGTAGTTGCAAGACACTTCGTCGAGTCTCTCCTTCACTTGGGCCTTTTATTTGCTAACTTTGTCCCACCAAGCGAATTCGAGAATCCCGACCAAAACTGAACTAAAACTGAAGTAAACTAAATCTCAAAGCAAAAAGGAAAAACAAAAAAAACATAGAAGGTAAACTGCAAAAATTTCGATCGATATTTTAGCGAGAGCTTGACGGTATCTTAAGTCGCTGGGAGAGGCAGTAACGCGAAACTTCAGCATTAAAAATCGGTATTTTTATGCGAGTTACGGTTGTTTTGGTTTTTGTGACGCTGATTCAAAAAAATCACGTCACAATGTATACTACGATACTCATTTAAGACGATGGTCAGTTGAAATCGTCGTTGATAAGGAAAGGAGCGTGCTTCTCGGATTATTTACCTAAACGCACTTGAATTATCTCGGCGAATTCTCAACCCTATTAAACTCCGTTGATTTTTCGATAACGTCATTTTTACACAGTTCTGTACAAAATTTTATTTTATTTCGTACAGTGAAAACGTTATGTCCATATTGGAAATTTCCATTTTTATCATCAACTTTATTATTAAATACAGTAAAATCTTTAAACCCACAGGAGGAGGGAGGTACTGTTAGGGAAAATTTGAAAATAAAGTGGGAAAAATCTCATGTTATTGTTACATAAAAACAAAGAGTTTGCAAATAAAACAAAATTACGAGAGGAAACAATGGAGAAATTTCGAATTTTCAGAGTAAATATTTTTCACTGTGCAAATTTTTCTTGTTCTTTCGTAATTCTGAAAATGTTATTAGTTAATTTTTTCAGAAATATCAGAGACAAGTGGGAAATTTTGATCCTGACATTTAGTGATCATCTTGAATCATCCTCTCTCTCTCTCTCTCTCTCTCTCTCTCTCTCTCTCTCTCTTACTTTCCCATTTTACTCGCAGCAACTAATACTAACGACAATGATCTTTGTCACCGAAGCGAGCGCCAGGATGCCATTACAACCACCTCAGGGCAGATAACAAAACTTGATTAGTAACAAGAAATCCGGAGGGAATATTGTAAAAGAATCGTTCGAAGTAAATGATTAATTTCCAAGTACTTCAAGAATCGAAAAGGCTTTTCGAAACTTTGTTGAAAAATAATATTTTCTTAGCTCGATTTATCTCCGCCTCTCTCCGTACTTTCGAAAAATACCGACTATTTCTTGTCTTCTACTTTTCAAGGGTTTCCCGTTTCATTTTACCTCGTTATAACGAGGTAACGAGTTTACGCGGAGGCGTCATGTCTGATTATCTTGAATTCCCTTTGCCCTTCCAACTGTTCTTTCCCGGGTGCAACCCATCGAACTCACCCCTTCAACCGCCGGACCAAAGACGATCGTCTTCGCAGACTTTTTTTTTCCTCGAGAAATGGAAGAAAAGTAATCGCTATGTTTGTTTCACGCTGTGTTAGCGATGCGCTTAGTAATGCTATTGGAAGTTCGAAAATTTTTGCGATAGTTATCGGCTCCGGAAATAATAATCACGCGGATGTCGAAAGGCTTTCGGAAATCCTCTGGAGATGTAGCGGATTAAGGCGAAATCATTCGCAAACGCAGGGATTATCGCCGTTAGCCGTTAACGACTATTTGCTTATGTTCTCTTAGTCTTCAAGCTGCATAACCGACATCTATCGACATCTCAATGATCGTGTAATCGTTTCTATTAACTGAAACGTTGATAACATTTCTTTATCGATAATTACCTCAAACTCACGTAATTCTTCGATATTAAATGTATAAATGCATGTATAAATACAGAGAGACATTTTTTTTACGAATAGTATTCAAAGAGAATGTCATCGACAAATTGCCGGTAACCGGACGCGGCCTTCAAAGTCCGATTCTTTCGACTTCTAAATGTTATGACTCTCTTAATGTCTCAATAAAATTGATAACACGCGCAACTTCGGGATTATAATTGCCGAATAAAAAGTTTTCCAATAAGAGATAACCGAATGAAAAGACCCTTACCGCCCAATCTCCTCTGCCGTAATTCTCCGAAATCCTTTAATAGGCTGTGTAATAAAAAAAAGGCACAGCCTATGCGTCGAAAATAAAAACCGTTATATATAAAAGTCGATATTTATCAATGAAATCGATCAACGATTTCAACTTAATACAGGTAGCAAAAGGTAAATAAAATATTGGAAATAATTTAATGAGTAAACGATTCATTGCAGCAGCACTGTTCATATTTCTGTACATTGCCCGCCTACTTCGCCACGTCAATAATAACTAATAATTCAAGTGCCCCGATTTTGTGCAGTAATGAAGGCAAATGGTCGGGGAAAAAAAAACATCGGAAAAAAACAACGAACAGATTAACCGGGTCGACGTGCGAGTAAAAAGCACAATGTTATTCGTGAAAGTTCGGAAATCTTATTGTCTCGCGAGGCTTACGGGTCTAATATTTTCTAACGTAAATATAGATATCGGAAATCATTAATATAGGCTCGGGGGTGAAAACGCCGTGTCGGCGCTTTGGAAAAACGTGATTGATAGGAATTGATGGGCGTTTGAAGCACAATAATAGACACCCACTCTGTGGATTCTTTTTATTAAATTGAATCCTTACAGTGCTATTAAAGATGTGTGCGAAGTATTGCCACAGTAGTTTACCATTTCATCGCCGCGATAATTTTATCGGAATTTTGTGTAAAATTTAAATAATAGAAAAACACATGATATTCATCTGCGGAATCAACTGTCTACGATAGATTATTCGTGTGTAACAATTTTTCTCCGAATGATAGAAATAACCATTCGCATTGCCGATTTTTTCAAAATTATTGTTGTGACGACCGAAAGAGAAAATTAGATTTTTGTAGTCACTGGAAGATACATGAAAAGCTAATTTAAGGCAAAATAGACGAAAATCGAAAACCACCTTACGATTACCATCGGAGCGTTTCTCGTACCGTGTAACCGACTGCATGTACTCGACAACCGTAATAGATGGCCTTAAGGAAGTTGAATCTTTAATTTTTTTTTTGCCCAATCATAAAGGTTTCGTATGGTCCATTGATTGATAAGAACTGTTGTTCTTTTATCAATTGCCCTTTCCGCGTTATCAAAAAATTAAATATCAAAGTTGACGTCGGCCCATCATAATACGCGATTCATGAAAAGGTCACTGCTCTCAGACATGAACAACAATATGGTGCAAAAAGCGCAATGATAAATCGTTTACCGACAGCAAGTAGATGCAGATTCACATTTAAAAAGCACTAAACCTGTAGTTTTTTCAGATATTACGATTGAAATAGAAAAATGTCGCTTCCGGTTGTTTATTTACGATGCATACTACGGCGCGCCTCTCTATATAGGGCTCGAAATGTTCATCTTCGAATAGCACTAAAGCGTCGCGCCACAGGTGCAGCATCGACAAACCACTATAACTATGAATGCCAAGGATGGTGCGCATGCGAGGATAGAATGAGCCTTTGCTCGGCTGCGTGAGCCCGAGAATTAATTTCGGTGTGGCTACAATCAACGAGGCTACGTTCATCGCGATAATTGCTTTCGTAATTAGAAACTTTGCATCCGGCGTGTCCGGAGCTCAGGAACGTTTTCAACCTCTATTTTATTACGCCGGATTAAGCTCACGTCTCAAAACAGAAACGACTCTCAATTTTCACTCGTATGTCAACAAAAAGTACCCAAAACCAGCAATAAAAAGTAACAAAAAGAAATTAATGCACATGGGGAAAATTATACACCCCCGTTATTTCGCAACGTGACCTACGAGTCGATCTCCACCTTTCAACATTCGTAATACAACCCAAGAATCAACGTTTTTTACCATAGTGTGTACAATGCTTTAATCATCCTTATTTGGACGTGACGTTGCTTTGCAATTCGAGAGGGTCAGCGGTGTAGTTTAATTTCCAAGAATGTACGCAAGTTCTCTCCGGTTGCTTTACGGATTGTGAATTCACGACAAACCTCGCGAAAGGCGACAAAAAGACTAAAAGGAACAAAAACGGAACAGACGGGTGGTACGTGATGTCGATACTGTTTTGTGGCTTTATCCATCGTTATATAGGTACGTGACGTTCAAACGTGTTGCGATCAGTGTGCAACGTTAATACCTCAACCGAGACGATGATTTTAAATCAATTAAATACCGAATCGAAACTATCGAAAGCTTTTAATGAAATAATTTTCTCAATTTATTCGTTGCTCTCATTATCACCTTATCACGATTGCTTATCGTGTCGAATTTTTTTGTACTTTTTTGTTTTCTGTTAGATTCGAACGTAATTACAGACATTTGCTTTTAATTGGAGGGCAGGCAATTGGATATAATTGTGTCCATTGTACCGTGAATACTTTTCTTTCATTTACTCCTAATATCCTACGATATCCTCCTCTGTTTTATTGTCGTTTTTGTTGTGCTAATTGTTTTTTGATTTTTTGTTCCTATAACCAATTATTTAGGTACATTATATTGCTTAAGGGGAAAATTTGACGATTTTAAGTCAAATAGCGTGTTTTATTTATTCTTTTCGGTAAAAAAATGCGATCAAATTAAATGTTCGTACCGGTAAAACACTTTTGATTTTAAAGATGGCGCCGTGAAAAACACGATATTATTGTTATTGTTACAATGGATAAAAAAAATAATCTTAATAAATTTTAATTTAAGGCTGTTTAAAAAATGGCTTTTATCCCTTATTCCCCGATGCAATATAATACTGTACGCGATATATATTTTTAAGAATTGTTAGACTGGTTCCCCCTTAACCTTTGTAAGTTCAGTTAACTCATAATGGTTCTCACAGCAGGTCGTGAGTACGTCTTGTATGTCTGAAATTTTGTTTGTATTAGAGTCACGTACCGAGCTTTACAAAGCTAAGAATATATTTGAGATGATGTTCTCGAAAGAATTTCAACAATTCGTGGGCTTTCGTAAAATGCAATATAGCATATTCGCGAAAAGGTGAAAAGTAGAAATAAAGGAGAAAGATGAGAAAGAGGTGTGAAAAACTATTCTTTGCGTCTCCGATTCTCGTAAATGGTATTCCCACATGGATAACAGGAGGGTCTGGCAAAACGTATAAGACGTATACAACCAGCTGGGAACAGAGCGAACGAAAAACTAAATCGAACTCGGTATATTGAAAGGTGAATTCGAGAAAATACAACAAAAAAACGCGCGATTCCACTGTCTCGATCGCTGCGAACCGTCTTATATCGAATTCCCTTTTTCCAAATGCATCCTTTTTCTTTTCCCAAGACTTTCATTCGTTAAGACTTTCGATTACAGCGCGCCGCTTCTGGACAGTACCAGTATTAATCTATAAAAACAACAGGCACACATCCAACTACAATATAAACAATTATGGTTTCTGGTCAAAATAAATTTACTGCAAAACTCCCGAAGCAATTTATCCGCCGGCCGGCTTTCTTTTATTTTTTCAGTATCTTTATTTATTTTTTAATACGGCACATCGATTTTTTTACAAATAATGTCAATCCCGATTTTTCGAACTTTTCATGTAGAATTTTATTTTATTTTTTTTATTAGAGTAAACTATGTCTACTGTATACGGCTTTTACATCTACCGAGACTCTCTCTTACACCGCTACCTAACGCATTATTCCATATAGGTATATAAAAATAAAAATAGAGACTAAAAAAAAAACTGTTGGCGTGAAAATGATTAAATACGCGCGATCGAGTCTATGTGAAACTATTTATAATTGTTACGTCTCAGCCATATGTCGTGCCGTAACTCAGAACGTAACGTAATGATAAAAATAATAAATTGAAAATAAATGAGAGGAAAAAAAAGTAAAGTCTTGAAACACAGACCCAACACGGACCCAGGGTCCTCGATCCAATGTACAGTGTGACGTGACATTCGTCTCGCCACACTTACGGAGGAGGCATTGGGCAATGGGTCGGCTTTACGACCCATTTGACGTCGCCATCGAGTCGTGCGTCCGGAACTCACGCTTCGTAGTTATAATTTTATGTATTTTTTTTTAAGTTTATTTCTACTCATTATATTATCTCGCTCCGAGCATTTATCTATCTCGCAAAATTATTATTCGTGTCGTGCGAATTTTGTTTACTTCGAAATTTCGTATATAATTTTCTTTTACGCCTTCAGCGAATTCTTGGAAACGCGAAGGAATATTCACAATTATTATCATGCCGAAACTTCGAGAGGGACCGTCCGTCACAAAATTATTGTCGCAGGGTTCGATGCCGTCAACGCGTTTAACGCGAGTACAGTTACAGTTAATTCATGTGAATTCGAAAGGAAATTTCAAAAATTATTGCAAGCGAATAACGAACATCAGTATTCGCGGAAATGGATGCCGGAGTGATTATGGTACATTGACCAAAATACTGAGTCGCCGATTCACTCCCGACTTATCAGCCTCGCGCTGAACCATCCCTCAAAGGATTTCGAGTCTCGCGGTCCGTGAGAAACGGCGTCTCGCTAATGGGGCTCGAGTGGGAAGGATGCAGCGGGGTGCAGTTAATTATCGTATCGTGTGGACCCACCGCGAGGACGAGGGACGCTTCGTCCTCGCGAGGGAGGTCTCCCCCCGCTGTAATCAACCATTGTCGGGTCCTTCGAGAAAGATTCTCGAAATTGCTTTAATATTTCGTTGTATTTGGAGCTCCGACTGTACTTCGTGCGCGAACACGTGTTCGACCGGTATCGATACCCTGATATTGTTTTTCCGTATTGCTTTCCCATGTACCTTTGTCTACGCGCGTGAAATCGAAAACAAGCGATATAGTACCTATCGGTACGTTAGACTCGTACGTCATCGCCAAATTCTTGGAATCCCTTTGCACACGGTTCGCCAAGGTATCGCGTGAGGATTGGGGGAAAGAGACAACGGGTCGCGTCGATCACTAGAGCATTTGGAATAATCAGTTCTGGACGCACCGGCGATTGAGTAACCTCTTCTCTTCGCGATCTCGTGACTGGCGGGCCCGGGGCTCCGTTGCCCTCTGTGTGAGTCGGTCGGGGATGTCGCGTGTAATTAATTATTTCGTATTGGAAATATTAATTAACTCGGGTTAATTAACTTGGAGAATCGGTTCGCGTGTCTTATTATTTTTTTTTATAGTGATTTTTCGTGATTTTTGGCGTTGCACGCGAGTGATCCGATCGACTCAACTCTGGTCGAAAGTTATCTACTTATCTTTTGTGTTACCGCGTGTATAACCTATTGGTGGTTCGAGATAATTCGGGTTATTTTATTTGGTGAATATTCCTGTGAGTACGTTCCATATTTTTCGGTAATTTATAATTCTGGCAATCGCAACAGGTCTTGCGAATCATGATTCGCGTTATCACGTTATCATTTTTTTTTTTGTGTGTGATATTATTCCCTAATTTTCTTTTGGTTCAGCCAATCGTCTAGGGTATAGTTGACGCTTTATTTCTCGGTCCTTTTCGCTTACGCGAGCAGTATCGAATTAATAATTTTGCGAGCATCTTATAATATCTTAATTTCATTACCTACCCGGTTTCGGGGTTTACCGTACAATAGTCTTCTCAAAATTTATCTACCGATGCATCGGAATACCTACCCGGTTGCGGGATCTCATACTATATTCTTCACGAAATTATCTAATTATCTTTTTGTATCTTTTTGCGCTTACCTACCCGGTTTCGGGGTTTACCTTACAATAGTTTTCTCAAAAATTATCTACCATTATCTATTTGCTTTATCATAATAAATTACACAGTAAACTCACTTTCGGCGTTTCGTTACTCTCTCCGTCCACCCCCCTCTGCTATTCTCCCAGGCGGGCTGAGTTAGCCGAATCTCAATTGCCGTACGCCTTTCCTCACCGTACGGGGCCTTCCTTCGCATCTCGGGGTCCAAATTAAAACCGATCGTTGATCGGCGGTACGTAGTACCTGGCGCCCGGGCACCCCGAGGTGCGTGGGTTCTGTTATCTCGTCGTGGGTTCGAGTTTGAACCGCCCGGCGGTGAGGACGGGGTTATCGGGGCCATAGGGTGTTGGAGTCGGGAAAATCACCTCACAGCAGACAAGACAAAATAAATTTTCATAAATTGTTTTGACAACTTTTAAGAAACGGTAAAATCTACTCCGGTGACGAACGCTCGCACGGTTTGAAGACTAGTTCATCTTGATCATCATGTACAAATCTAATGCGATTTGTGCGATTAATACAATGCTAATTGTTTCATTTTCGCGGTGATCAAACGATTTCTCGACAGACAACTATGCTATGAATTTCGTTTATAAGTTGGAAAAGATAATCCCGGAAAACCTTACACTAGTCGATATGTACCTACCCACCTACAAACTGGAAAAAATATTATTCCAAGTAACGATGCGCGAGTTTAACGCGATGTACGTCACTGAGCCTGTTGTTGACATGGTAGAAAGGGAATGATTGTTAAGAATGTTAAACGGATGTTAACGTGTACCTATACATATAAGCCGCTTTTTTCTTTACCGCCGTTCCGGCAATTACATTTGTAAAAACATGGTTGGCAAATTCATTATCAACATGTAAAAACATGTCCTTATGACAAGAGTTAGTGAGTTAACCTCGATGGAGCCTTCGAATGTAAAAAGACAAATAGTTACTTTTTTTAATCGTGAGTGCCCCATAAGTGAAACATGTTTCAAATATTATGCGTTGCTCATGTGTCGTTCATGAGTGCCACATATTCATTGAAACTTACGACAGATATAGTCTCATTTGGTATATATGTACCTACCTACATGCGCGATGCATAATGTTTGACTCATATTTTTTATATACCTACCTATCTCAAACACCAACAAATTTTTACTCGGGCGGGCGCCTCATCTTCTCTCGAGCACTATACCACGTAGTCGATCAGAGCTTCGATAGTACCTATATTCTATAGATATATCGTAAATTGTGTACAAGGTTTTTCATCTCGCCGAAGGGCTATATACTTTGATTTTCGTATATATGCATATAGTAACGTTCCCGTTACTCCAAAGACGCGATATCTTTTCCGAAAAATTCACACACACAGTTTCGACATAACAAATATTTTATTAACAACATTTCATTAAACTCCCAACTGTGTAAAATACATGTGAATGAATAAATAAACAAACGAAGTAATAATTAATATGAGATGACAGGAAGAACGACGATGGAAAAGATATATAGAAATTTCCTTATAAGATCGAAGCCCAACCAACAATCTTTCTAAGAAACATTCGCAGACAAATAATGAGGCAAATATTACGAAGAAGGAGAAATGCAGTAAACGGGCTTTGACGAGAACGCAAAGAGTGGAGATAAAGAAGTGCGAAAGCACAAGCGCAGCGCACAACTCCGTGAGAAAGCGGAAAATAATGAGAAAGCAATCTGTAAATTTCTAATATTCAATTTTTTTTCTTATTTTTTTTTATTTCGATAACTAAATAAATAAATAACGAGAAAAGTTTGATCATCGAAGTTTACGATGTTTTTTTTTTTTTTTTTTTTTTTTCATAACTCACGAGGAGAAAGATAGAAAATCACCCGCGACAAATCGGAAAAGATGCAACGAGGCAAAGAAATTTGTACGGACCTTATATCCCGGCGACGCTGATATAGGTGATGACGTTTGCAGTTGCGCATTTCGAGCTCGAAGTAAGCTCCCATGATTCTCTTAACCGGAAGCTGTCCATTAGAGCCCCGCGCTGGAATAACGATGCGAACAAGCAGCCAGGTCACCGACAACGTGTGGAACGGTACCGTGACGCGACCGGCACTGATACTACCGGTACTCTCCTCAAAGATCACGAGTTTCTTCCTTTTCGTCGAGATATCTTATCGTCTATACTGTTGAAAACATTTTTCGATCGAAAGTAAGCCTAATCATCCCTCTAATTACGCTTATTTCTTCGTGAATACTATAAAATTACGCCGAGTGACCATTATTATTATTATTTTTTTAAAAATAATACAACGAACACTTAGTTTTTTTATTAAGTTGGAATATTTCGAATAAAACGTCTTCGTAAAACCAGTGCAAACGAACACATGATTATTGTGACGTGTTTTCTGTTGTTACGTTGTTACGTGCTTTCGGATGACGATGGCAATTGGATAAGGTGTCGGTGATTCAATTTTACTGAGCGGTTAGGATGAAGACAGGTGCGTAATTTTTGACAATTTTTTATTATTTTTTCTTTCGACTCCCGTTATTTTTATATTTATATGATTTTCACGACAATTATTAAAATTACAAAGAATATGCGTTGATTTTCGAAAAAAAAAAACAAACAAAAAATTAACCAAGAATACTCCGTTTTTATTGTTGCGATATTTAATTCATTCGGATATAGTCATTGGAACGTTTTTTTAACGATTGTTTCGATCTTATCATCCCTTTTTTTTTGTCTATATTATCGGCTCTTTGAATGGTTATGATTATCAAAGTATTTATCCCCGTTCTCGCGTAAGATTATTTCCGTATTAATTTTTCGTCAAAATATTTATCGCGAGAATTAAAAGTATGTCTAATATTGTGAAATCGCCGTTAATGTCGTTACTCGAACCGTGTCTGCGTTATCGTCACTCCAAGCGAATGCTTTGGTTCTACATTTCAGTTAGCGGCTTCTATCGCGGTCTTTCCACAACGATGATGTCAGCATAATAAAATCTCTACTACGCACTGATTTAATATAAGTGAGCGACTATACTCGACAGAGTTGCGTGACGCGCGGACAGTATCAAACAGTAGTTACTGCGGGAGCGTAAGATATATACAACGGCTGCAAGGATAATAGGAAGTGTAGTGTAGACACAGTTGCCGGAATTCAATGACGGGCTTTTGACGAATAACAATCGGATGACGAGACGAGAAGTTTTTTACTCGACCGACGATTTATATGTGCGCTGAAGAAGGTATCATTCGGTGCGCATACAATGCATTGATATTCGAACGAGTTAAAGGGTGCAATAAGCTATTAAAAAAAATCAAGAGAAGGGGACGTTATAATTTTGCGTGGTGTAAAGAAAATGGCGCCCTTTAAAATGAGTTTATTATTATTTTTTCGCGTCATAATAGGAATTTTAGCGATCTATATAGAGATAATAATAGTAATAATAATAATAACGGGGATATGGAAGACTTTTGTCGAGAACTCAAAATACTGCCGGTTATTCACAGAAGCCACTTTAACCGCCAGGAATAGACATATGCACATGCAATATGTTTGATTATCCTCCGCCTCCCCTCTGGTGGATAACCTCTGACCGTCGAGGTCTCGACGTTCATAACTGTTCAACGGTTAGCACAGTCGTAGTATACGATCATCTGATCTTATACTCGTCGACAGTCAATTAAATCTATATGAAAATCAAAAAATTATAAAACATGAAGATAAAAAATGTTGCATCGATTGCGACGGCATTCATCGCCGTTTAATCGAATTTTTACGTGATGCAATAAATAATTGATGCCAACAATTATTGAAGAAATATTCGCTTGTAATAAGTAAAAATTCATTTTAACGAGAATCAATGTCAATTTTAGTTCATTCAAAGATTTTTTATCTCAGTACATCTGCGAAATTAGCCATATTGATTTATGAAATTATCTAACATCTCATTCTCCCTGCGATCTCTTGATTCGCCATCCAAGAACCTGATAGGATTTTCGAAATAAACAGAAATGTAATTGATTTATGATTAAAAGAAAGATCGTAATCTCGAGAAAAATTAACATACGTTTCATTTCTATCTGTGAAAATGATCGTTTGTGTAACTATAGAATTAAAATACGTGTAAAAGCGCGCTTACGTTACCCTCGGGTGGTATTAATTCGCGAGTGGATACATTTTTCACTCGGATACTGAGCTTCCGCTGCTCAACGGGTTAATTATTTTTTTATTGAATAAATTATATAGAATATAATGTAGAGGAGGAATAAGTGTTTTTTTTGTTTCCAGATTCGGTGCACTGCGGCACACCGGAGGGAAGAGCGAACGATGGGAATGAGTAGAGCGGAGTTAAAGTAGCAGGCTGAAGGTACGCAGTAGTAGGAACGGAAGGAGAAGGTGTAATTCGTCATAAGGAGATTTGAATGAAGGTGTAGGTGAAGGTGAGAAAAATTTAAAGGAAAGAAGAAATCAAAGAGCAAAAAATAAAAAAGACATAAATTAAAGAAATTTCGAAGAAATCGAGAAAAAGGAAAATAGTTGAAACTGGCTGAAGGAAGAAAGGAAGTTGATATCGAAGATGGTTAAAAAAGGAAATAACTCGGGAAAGATTTGGCTTTGTCTGTTGCTGCGATGTCTTATACTGAGCGGCATGACACTCGGACAAACGGTACAGAATTGTCCGTCTCACGTGGCGATTTCGCCGTGCGTTTGCTCCGTGAAAAAAAACGGACTCGATATAATATGCGAGTCCACGGATCACTTGCACATCAGCAAAGCAATGGACGTTCTCAAGGGACAACCCAATACCGTTATCTTTTATCTTAAATTAAGGCACAACAATCTTCCCAAACTTCAAGGTTTCGTTTTTTTCGGTCTTATCGTTCAACATCTCACCATACATAACAGCAGCCTCGCCGTTGTCGAGGAGAGCTCCTTGAGCTCAATCGGTAAGTTTTTTCTCATTAAATTAATAATGAAACCTTTCGAAATAACTTGATAGACGAATAGCGAATATATTTTGCAGGCAAAGGACTAACGCAACTGGACCTTTCGCAAAATTCTCTCGTTTCCGTCCCTTCGACTTCCTTAGTGAATCTCCACAATCTTCTTATTCTCAATCTAAATCACAATAAAATAAACGATTTGCGCGCGCGATCTTTCGCGGGTCTTGACACTCTGGAAATTTTGAATTTGTATGGAAATAAAATATCGAACATCGATCCGCAAGCATTCACTGGATTGGATGAGTGAGTTTACTTTTCCGTTGGTTCGAAGATTCGAATTACTTATGTTTCTTTAATATATAATAACCTTTTTTAATTTTTTTTATTTTTCAGTCGAAAATTAAAAAGACTCAATCTCGGCGCAAACCAACTGTCCAGCGTCCCGACTTCGGCATTATTATCGTTGGACGTTCTGAAGAAACTCGAAATGCACGAGAATAAAATTCTTTCAATCAAAGAGGGCGATTTCGAGGGTAAGGCAGTCAAATTTATTTCCATATACAAATGACATTGTTATTTCGTTTTATTTCGATTTCGAAGAAGAAACAAATGATACAATATCGAAATTGTTGCCGATAACCTGCTCATCGTGGATGGTTTTCCTTCGATGATATTATATTCAAATAGATGAGAACTGTATGATGGGGGACGCGCCTTCCTATTTCTTGGATATACCTATATTTTTTACTCGGTTCACGACACAATATTGATCTTCGTAACATTTACATTTTACCATCAACTTTCTCAACCCCCCGAATCCGCGTAGCTTCTTCCGCGTTTATTCCTTCATCCTTTTTCCTGCAGGTTAATTTTCTTTTCTTCCGTTGTCTCTCCGAATGGATTCATGATTTTCCGTAACAATCTCGGAATATAAAATTCGACTATCTCTCAAGTGTGAAAATAAAAATTCTTATTTATTTCGAATACTACGATTTTAACGATTATTTTTTTTTTTATTCAACCATTAAATTCGTGATATATGAAAATAAATAAAACGATTAAAATTGTATATCGAGATCATCCGAGATGCGAACTTCTTGCCGATCGGTCGAATTATTATTATTCGCGGTTCAGGATGACCTCATTTTGTCTTATTCTCACTTATTGATTTCACGCAGAAAGGTTTCTTTCTAAAGTAAACAAATATCCTTCATCATCGGCCCTGAGATAGAAATCTTTATCGTTTGGTACCAATAGGCGTGTTGAATAATCGCGATAAGCGCGGCGATAGTACTAATTTATGGAATAGACGAGTCTAAGAATTCGTTGTCCGAACACTAAAGTAAAAGTGCAATGAAAGAGTGTCGGAAAATGAAAAGGTAACGGCGAAATCCACAGAGGAGAAATGACGCTACTTGGCAAAAGGTATACTAGAGGAATACTTACAGGAGGAACTCCCAATGGTTCCGTCGGGACACTGGGCGCTTAGAACTGCATCTGGAATTATCTTAACGGGGCACCACCTCGTTAACACACACACACACACACACACTCTTTCACTCGGAATCGTCAACTTTCTAACTGCGACAGTTGAAATAAAGTAATCCTACAGTAGCGAACAGTAATTTCTTCATTCCTGACAATACAATTTTTGTTTTTTTATCAATGATAAAAATCATTCGTCATTAAAAAAAAATATACATATATATATAAAATAATAGTAATAATAATATTTGATTAAATCATTTTTTTTTAAATAATACATTTTGTCGATAATATTGACGAATCGAAGAAAAATGTCAGTCTTAATAAAAAAAAAAAGACTTTTCTAATGGGATGTGTATTTGTTTTTGATTTGTTGGATAGGATTGAAAGGGTTAGACTCCCTGGTATTAGCGCACAATCAACTCCGCGAAGTGCCCGCGCGTGTGTTTTCCCACTTGACGCAACTTAATTCTCTGGAGTTGGATGGCAATCAAATAACTCATGTGGAACCGGATGCGTTCATCGGACTGGAAGGTGAGATATGATAACAAATTTTGCTTTATAATTATCAGCGCGCATATCACTATTTGTGACTTCAAAATTTGTATACTCAGAGATCGATTTCTTTCTCACATTTAAACTTCGCACTCGATTCCTAATATCATCATTTATCGCTTGTAAAAAGTTGCTAACAGTACTCGTAAAATTACCTCGTTTCGCTTTAAATTCTACAATTATTACACAGTTTATATAAAATTGTGATTAGAAAAAATTTATTCGCAATTTTGCTTCCTGAAGAAGCTTTGTTTTTGTGAAAAAAAATTTTTTTCATGTAAACTTTCATGTAAACGTGCTCAGAATGTTCCAAAACATCGAAAAATCACATTTGGAAAAAATGTCTGGATGTTTGCGTGTGCGTGTGTGTGTGTGCGCGCGAGCGCGCGCATCGTTTGACCTCATAACTTGGAAACGGTTTGAGATATCAAGCTGAAATTTATACCACATACTTGGGGGGTTAAGTCCCCTTGTTTGGTGACATTTTTGGCAAAATATATGCAGTTATTTAGTTTTCACGCCATTTTGAGTTTTTCGAAAAATGTCTTTCGGCGCTGTAGCTGACACATTTTTTGAGATATCGGGCTACAATTTGAACCAAACTTAGACTATTATAAAACCATGATTGGGATTGAATTTGAGCAAAATCTACGAAGTTGTTCGGTTTAGACGCAATCTTTGAGATATCTGGTTAAAATTTCGTAACATGTTGAACTATTACAAACCAACAATCGGTATTGAATTTAGGCAAAATCGTTGGAGACGTTTAGTTTTTACGACATTTTCAATTTTTCGAAAAATGTTCGGCGGCGTTCTATCTGCTACATTTTTTTGCTATATTGGACTAAAATTTGGTACAAAGTTGGACTATTATGAACCAATGATCGATACACGAAACAAAGCTTCTTGAGGAAGCCAAAAAAATTATAAACGTACTTTCGTACAACCAGAGCCGAGTAAGTTAAGAGAAAAAGAGAGGAAGCAATATGGTAATGGAATTAGCAGCTTTTTTTTCGTTTCTTAACCGAATAAATAAAACAAAAAAAGAAGTTTTTTATCGAACGATAACGTTAATTAACTACGAGCTTTGAGGAGAAAGTGAATTCCAACGACTTAATAGTAACCCACGTCAAAAAAATATAGACAAACGAACAAACCAAACGACGAATCGACGAATATCTATTATTTATAAAAATATTTTTTTCAAAAAAAAAGGTACGCCAAGTACTGAAAAATCCGATTTGCAAATATTATAAAAAAAAAAATGAACCAAATTTTATAAGCCAAGCATAACACAGAAAAAAAGGATTCTATATAACAAAAAATATTGTTTTTTTTAGAAAAAAATTGGCGTTCCGGTGTTTGCAAGCGTCACAATAAACCACTATTTGCATTGGAACGCCAATTTTTTACAGCAATTTTTTTCCAAAAAAAACAATATTTTTTGTTATATAGAATCCTTTTTTTCTGTTATGCTTGGCTTATAAAATTTGGTTCATTTTTTTTTTTTTATAATATTTGCAAATCGGATTTTTCAGTACTTGGCGTACCTTTTTTTTTGGAAAAAATATTTTTATAAATTTCACTCCTTTTTGAAAACCTAACATTTGTAATTTTACCTTTAAAATTAATTTCGAAGGATTGGATAATTTAGATCGATCAAAATTAACTCTATTTGCAAAACCGGGCGAACGGCACGTCACATATTCCACTTCATGATTGCCGGTTATGTTGTTCGAGATCACAAAGAAAAGTTATAATCGATATAAAATCACACGTATAACACGTAATTCGTAATTTTTCTTTTTTACTTCGCGTCGAGACACTAAACCACGATACGCCATACATAATTATTATTTTCGGAAACACTCAAAAAAAAGTTCACGCCGTGAAAATACGTGCCACCGACAACAGCTGACAGCTACGCCGGCTGTGGCGACGAGCGCGCCACCACGCACATTTTTCGATGAACTGATGTAGACGCAGACATATATATAGGGGACACTTTATAATCGTTTGGACCCTGTGAAATTCCCGACCTCGAGATCTCAAAATAGGCTAAACCAATTGAATGGTAACTAGGCTCTTTCGAAAGATTGACCCAAAATTACATTATAAAAGTGTCCATGAAAATTCGATTCGTTGTATTATTGCGAATATATATCGATCGAAAGTTGAACGCACTATACACTTCCGGTATATTGGCGTAGGTTACTCAGTAGCGGCACGCCTTGTACTGTTTTTTCAGTACTTGGCGTCGAGGCGCTACCGCGCCTCTTGATAATCTCTATTCGTCGATAGACGACATATATTTGTAATATAGATACGTTTTTTCGTAGAAAATTGGATTAATTTTGTTTTTTACCCATATGGGCAGTTAGACGTAAATAATGAATTTGGCGAGTTGCGAACACGAAAGGGATCATTACATTTTTTAGATCAATAGATATTTCTAATAAATGGAGTAATTAACGTATCTACGCGCGCATCTCTAGTCTGCTCAGCGTTAAAACGCGTCGCTTGTGTCCGGCTGTATCTGTAAATGCAAATCTCTGTGGTAGCGTTCCCCGCGGAATTGGTGCGTTTTTGTTTTGTTTTCGGCGTCCAGTGAAAACCGCAGTCTTTTCAAAGATTGGAGAAAAAAGAAAAAAAAAATTAAAAAAGTAACGAATATGAAAGCCGGAGGACCTTTGAATTGAATTTCATTCCGAATTACCTCCGTCGGTGTTCTCGCCGCACTTCATCCGGAAGTCCGATTACCATTTGCATTCAGCGAAGAACTGCTAACGGCTTCCATGTCCGAACGCGGATATGTCGTCGGTGGATACTACTAGTCCTGCGGGAATTCTGACGACTCTCGGCTTCCGAGAGGCGAACAACGCAACGCTTGCAAAATTCAATGCGGTGCAGATAGCTTCCTCGGACTTTAATCCACCGCTGTCCTCTGAGAATCGAATTCGCCGAGAGTCAAGTATAATTCTAATAATGCCCCGCTCTGATGCTTCATTGGAAATAGTGATCGCGTTTTTAACTACTGTAACCAAAATATCATTTTATATTTTTTTATATTTATGATGCGAGATATTTTAGTAAAAATACGAGTTATTCTTGCGTACTTTTCCCGATGGACGTTAAATATATATGATATATGATAATTATATTAAACTATTTCCTGTAGAATAATATCATTTTGATATAACTTTTTTTTTTCGTATACACATAATACGGGTTTTCAGGCACACCGCAGATTCTGAGAAGATAAAAAAAAATTAAAAAACACGTGTCTGATAACATAGAACGCACAGAACTATTAAGTTCACCGGACCTTTTCGAGATGATACGGTGGTCAGTGCAGTGGCTGACAAAACCCTATTGCACGCTGATTATCATCGCATCAGAGTCACGCCTCGTCTGACCTTTGCTAATAAACGGGCTATTTTCGAAAATTTAGATAAATATGATATATACATTCATCGTGCTTTCACCTATTATTAGTCTCTGGAACACTGGAAATACGATTTTCCACCGTATTTAAAGCGACGCCACGAATTATTTCTCGATAAGCTTTGTTACGCGTCGTAAATACAGCACAGCCCCTCTTGTCGTAACTCGACGGGACCGGAGAGCTTCACTACTCTGTATTTACCCCGCAGTCCCCACTCCCGGTCAATTGCTGCCGGTAGGGGTAACGAGGGGTATACGCCGGGTATACGAGTGGCCCGCGCAGCGGTCGTGGTGGGGCGAGCGGACTCAGGGGAAATACAGGCAACCGAAATCGTTGCCATGATAACGGGTTAAGGCAACCGAGCAGTTGAGTCAAGTGATGTTAAGACAAGAGGGGCTCCACTGTACTGTAATAGTATAAAATAGTACAGTAGGCAATCAGATAAGTTGAAGATCCGAGAACTCAGCCAATTAGGCACCATCACATAAGTTGAATATCCTAATACCTGCTGGAGTACCTGTCCACTGTCCCTTCCGCCGGAAAAATGTCCCTTTCCGCCGCGTTACCGCTTTGTCACACAAATTGCAGCAACGATTCCATTGGTCGGTATGAAAAGGGAAGGCGTGCGCCGCTGCCTCACCGAGCAGGTAGACGGACCCGGCGAAAGGTCGGAATTCAACTTAATTGATGGTATTTTCTTCAACTTACCTGATGGTTGGAATTATCTGAGTTGGAAATACGTGATCGCCTACTGTAGTTGCGTGAAGACTATTTACCTAACGTAACCAAAAAAAAACCGTTTTTTTTTTTCGTTTTTTCGACTTTACGAATTTCTTTAAAGAGTTCCACCGAAAAAACAAGTAAACTTAAAAGTCGGTTTATCATTTTTTTTTAACAAGTCGGCAAAAAAAATTTCATCTCTGCGGAAGCCGACACCCGACACACCTCGTTAAGTTCGAGGACTTCGTTACATGCAATTCGAACACAACGCTGAACAAATATAACTCGAGTTTCCGGTGGAAAAATTAAAATACCTCAACCCATAAGTTTTTTTTTTATTTATATTATAAAACGAAATACCGCGCGTTAATTAGCGCTCGAGAGTATCGCTCGTTTTTTTTTTTTTGCACGGCATAGTCGGAGTAAAGTAGAATAATGCCTTCTGCTAGAATAATGAGTAACAAAAGTACGGAAAAACTCGAAAGCAAACACTCGAAAAAATTCTCAACTGCATCGCGCTCTTCCAGACACGGAACAATAATTAGAGAAAATTGATAGTCGAACATAGGACCGTTATAAATAATGAACAATTTCTCGATAATGGAAGATGCGTTCGATTTTGTTTTTTTTTTTTTCCAATTAACGAGTTATTATTTTTCTTTATAATTGCAGAAAACCTTCAGTATCTGCGATTAGGAGACAACAATTTACACTCTGTACCGAGCGACGCCCTCCGTCGACTTCATCGCCTTCGTCACCTCGATTTACGTTCCAACAACATAACTGTATTACCGGAAGATGCATTCACCGGCTATGGAGACTCCATAACGTTTCTCAATCTTCAAAAAAATTTGTGAGGATCAGGAAATATAATTGTTTCATTGCCAATTCACTTATGTTTATAAACAAATTCGTTTGAATTCACGTGAAAAGCGACGATAAACCCTTTGCAATGTTTCGTGTTGATTGTAAATAAGGAACATTTTTATTCCAATATAATAAAATTATTTTTCTAATAAATAATAACTCGTCTCGATAGGATCAAAACATTGCCACCAATGATCTTCGAAAATTTGAATTCTCTGGAAACCTTAAATCTGCAAAACAACAAACTCGTCCACATACCTGAGGACGTCACTGAGACTGTCGTCGATACGCTCCGAATGATCGATATCACTGGTGAGACGAAAACATTTTTTAATTTACATCGCTGAAAAAAAAAAACCTATAATGCAATTGTTTAAATTGGTAATTGAAATGTAAAATTTTAATTCACTTTTATCCCGCAGTCGTTGACCGTCGTTGTCGTGTAATCATTAAATATTTTGATCCCCACCGGCGATTAAATTCGTCTCTTTGAGTAAACTGTCATTTCTTTAGTTTACGAATTTAGTTTAGCTATTTATTGTCGAATTTCCCCGCGTAATTTCCTCTCATAATCAGTGATGAATCTTTTAAAAAATACCGAACGGCATCGATTTTTTGAACATAATTTTTCTACTCAATGAATATATGAATTTGATGGCAATTTAACAGACAATCCACTGATTTGCGACTGCGAACTTCGATGGTTCTCCATGTGGCTAAAGAATCTCCGCGATAAGGATGACGAGATGATGTCAAAGAAACGAACTGTATGCATGATGATTGCCGAAAATCGGGAATACTCGGTGCAACACATTCCATTGGAAAGAATGGGATGCGTCGGCAAAAACGCGGGAAGAATTTCGTCTTCGGCTCGTATCTCAACTTTTCCGGTCTCCGTTTTTCAGTTCGGTCTGATTGTTGGCGCATCGCTTCTCTAATTTAAGGACAACAAATGCTTCGAAATAAAACGATTGATGAAAGCCAATTTAACTCATATATTTCTTCCTTTTTTGCAAATTTCGAAAAAAAAAAAACAAACAAAACGTATTTGCAAAAAACAATTTTTTTTCAAGTTCTTTCGAAAAAAAAAATGTACAATTCTTCATCAATCGTTGACAACGATAAGAGGGTAATATTTTTTTTTGCCTCTTATGAATATATAATACCCCATTTTTTTGTTGTTAAGTATCTATCTATAATACATTTATTTTATTAAAATTGATCGAATAAAAAGATTCGACAAATTTTCGAACAATGTTCATTATACGCCAAAACGAATGAGCGATTGATGATTTTTTTTCGTTTGTTTTATTTCGCGAAATTAAAAATTTCAATGCGCCTACGAGATTTTTTCACATCGCTCTCACTTTATTATCGCGAATTATCTGCTGGTGCATACAAATGCACTTTGACTGGATTCGCGACGCGATGGTATAATCTGAATTTTTTAATGGTATTTAACTTTGACAATCTATCGGTCACGGGAAGTGACGATTTTTATCGTAAATCCGATGTGAAATCGATTTTAAAAATTCTAGTTAGCGATAATTTTCTAGTTGCGCTTTAGTACAGCTTTTTCGACAGCAAATATATATATATTTAAGGTTGCGATAGAATGAGAGAGATGACGATGAGAATAGAAACATAATGTCAGTTTATTCGCAATGAAGTGAAAATGCGTGTGTGATAAAACAAAAAACAAAAAAAGAGAAAACAATTGACGATGACAATTGTTGTAATATTGTTAACACTGAAAAATATAACGCGACGGCGAAACTTCGATTGAGAGCGACGATCGGGCGATCGCCAGTCTCGTTGTATATTGAGACATTAAATATTTTCGAAGGAAAATCATTTTTTTTTTTTTTTTTTCGAAAAATTTTATGACTGCTAAAAATGTCTATTTCGACGAAAAATGCATCGATCGATAGAGTATTTTTGTTTGTAAAATAAACGATTTAACATCGTGTTAAAAGTATATTATAAAAAAAAAAAAGCGCATGAGCTTCTACCCCCGAAACGATACATATCAGCTTCGATGCCAAATCGTTTATATCTTTATTACCAATCGTTGTGAAACTTGTTTATTTTTACTTTAGTCTTAGAATAAGATATTTTCTTCCGGTCGGATCTCGGCGACTCGGAAAAAAATATAAAATTCCCGATTTTGTACGCAACATGGAACGACAAGTTTCGCGTAACTCGGGACTAATATACATATCAGCGCGTTTCGAAAAAGTCTCTGAAAAAGATTTCTGAAAATAATGGTATTCGACATAAAAAAAAAAAAAAAAAAAAAAAAAACGAAAATATATATGTACCTTTAACTTTCAAGTTGATTTTTGTATAAATTAAAAACGGCGGAGAGTTTTCAATATTTATTTGTCCCTAAATTCATTAAAACGGGAATTATAAGACGCGAACTTTGAAAGATCAGTCAAAATGTATTTACACCGTTAATGAAGTAGCGATGATTTGGTCGAATAAAATTAAATGATCACCATGGCTGACGACCACTGTAAGTACAGTAAAAGAACGTACACGAAACGGATACTTGCTGTTGCGAAGTCTAAAAGAATTGAAAAACAAACTGTCATTCGAATTATTTTTTTTCTTATATTTCGATATTTTTTTTTGGTCGATTAGCAATCCGATAATTATTCTAATTATCTCGTGTTGACTTTTGGAAAATTTTATTAAAAACGTTTCTATATCAACAATACGAAAAACTGATGAAACGAAAAAAGAAATTAACGTTCGTTCAATCGTATAAACAATATTTTCAGAAAGTCTACGCAAATTTCGATGAGTCGTACGAGCCGCGCGTTTTTAAAGCTATGAAAAAAAAAAAAATGAAAATCCGATAATATTTCGGATAAAAGAGAATGGAAGAAACGTTTCCTCTCGTTGGGTATTGGATGAAAGTACGTTGTATTTCGAGTATCGAAGACGTGTCCCGTTCGGAACCCGATAAATCATAAATATAACTTTACGATTAGTACGAAATCTTTAAATTATATACATTTAGAATTTAACGCACTTTATTGCACGTTGATATTAGTATAGTGAAAAAAAAAACAAACAAACAAGAAAACAATTTAAGCAAGAATAAAGAAAAAAAAACGAAATACTCGACTTAGCACTGCGCGAAATCAGCAGTGGCATCGCTCCCGTGACCTGAATAGAACTTTTTCTGTAAGCACCGGACGAATGTCAAAAGCACGGCATTGAAAACCCAACAGACAAATGGAAAAACAACAAAAAAAACATCGAAAATCATAATTTCGAGCGAAGAGGAACGTTTTTTCATTCCCCATAATCATCAGCACTGACATGCGTAATGATCACACGAAATCTGAATTATTCGATGATTTGATAAAATAACAATTGATTTAAAAAGTTCTTTTATTTATTCAGGAGAAAGGTCACGGGAAGTGAAAAAAAAAAAAAAAAAAAACAAAAACAAAAACGACACCCTGACCTCATCCCCTCAGTTCCCCGATTTGTTCCCACGTCGTACTGGTTGAAAAAAAGAAAAAGAAAAAAAATCCCCGAGTGATACATATCGTTACATATCATTTACATATCGGCAATCATACATATCACAAGTCTAAAAAAAGAATTCTTCGATCAAACGAGACTCTCCTTGGCTTCTATTTCTAATAAATAAGTAAAATACCATAAAATCGTACACATATCTCGGAAATAATAACGGAATGTATATGAGAGAATTTTGATGAAATAAGAATGAAAATAGAAAAATAAGTTGATTTGTTAAAATATCTGAACGTTATACATTACAATGCATACGTTATTATTATTATTATTATTATTATTACGATCGCGACAGAGTATACAGATAAGGTTAAGTAAACATACAGTATATACATATATATATATTATCTCCAAAAGTAGTAGTTCTCGAAATGGTAGATCTGCACCCCGATTATGCTTCGCGTTCGGCAATCTGTTATCGATACTATAAAATTCAAATAAATTTTCCAAAATATTTTTCAACAAAACGAAATATGCCAAATGCGATTCTCTACCGGCCCTATTTAAAGTTTAGGATGCGCACGCGGCATATTTACGTAAATTTCGATATATATTGTTATGCAAAAAAATACAGTTATTTCTCAGAAAAAATTGCTTTAGTCACATCTAACGCTTTGGAGCGATAATTTATCGAGATAAAAAAAGTTTTCAGATGCATCTCTGATACATGCAACATTTGAAAAAAGTAATTTGTTAATAGATAACGACAGGAAAATTGAATTCGCGAAAGAAAGTATACGGGGAACTAGCATAGCGTTTAGATGAAATCTACGCGATTATTAGGGAGATGAGGTTATATGATCGAGTCGTTATTATTTTTTTTTCTTGTTATTAATTGTGTTTGCCTTCTTTTTTTTCTTTTTCATTACAAAGCTATACGAGACTCGAATGGCGACTCGATCGTGTTTCCTGAAAACCATGTCAAGACATATCGATTGCTGAGGTTAGTCTCGCCGGGCGCGCCACATTTATTATTATGATATAAAAAAAAAATATATATATACATTACATACCATATAATTATAATTGATAAGCGGTATTTTTGTACAGTGTCTTACAGTGTGCGTGTGTACATGTGTGTATCAAGTCATTGCAGGCGCTCCCGACGAGTGAGTACCCGGCAGCATACTTATGTTATTAAATATTGAAAAAAAAACATTCACGTGAGAATATTTCGAAATTTTTGTGTTTTTTTTTTAACCATCATGGCGGAAACCCCGAGTCTCGCCCCGAGAGAAGTTATAACCCTCGAAAAATGATGAAAAAAAGAAAAAAGTTGGCAAAGGCGATATTTGAAGTCTCGTTTCATTGTTAAGCGACCCTCGGTGCTTGTTGCACTCGAAAAAATGCATATCCGCAAACACATAATTGTATTAGAAAAATATACCGTACACAATGAATGAATTTGACAAACGTTATATTACGAGGAAATGGCGAATACGAACTTTAATATATAACCTCGTTTCACGAACAAGAGAATAATATCCGGTGTAATAAAATTTCGAACACCGAAGACCTTAGACTCGTTCGTACCTATGTGTCGTCTAATCTCTAATCACGCAAAGCGATATCATACCTCGTTGTACAATCTTTCAAATCGATATGCATGTGTAAAGATATATAACAAACAAAATATATAGATCATAATATTATATATGGATCGTGTACGTGTTGGTAAAGAAATTAACAAAACAAAAAAAAACACGTACGTGACGCATATTGACTTTGAAGCCCTTCATCGATGTTAATAAATAAATAATAATAACAAAAACAAATATTACACTGAAATACACCGATTATATGGATACAATATACACTGTCTGCATATTATTACTGTTTATTAAAGTGTTATTATGACAATTATCGTCGTAAGCAGAAGAATTTAGTATTTTGCGTGGATCGTTCGCGTACGTGAGACAGAAAGAAAGATTGAAAGAAAACGTTTGAAGCAACTCGAAATTCAAGTGTCTAAATGTCATTTGTTTAGTATTGTAACGTTGAATGAAAAAAAAAAAAAAAAAAAAAAATACAAGATTAATATGTATATGTGGTACTTCCAAGTGAATAAATATTAAGTGAATATTAAAGAAGAGGTTATGAGAGTTTGCGTCTAATAATTTATGAAAAGACCCGATCAAAATAATACCGAAGATGTTATTATGAATACATGTAACTGAAGAGATATACCTATTATTCTCCCCGTAAATTTCGCCGCTCCACACCGAATCTATTTCCCTGCGCGCCCCGCACAGCAGTCAGTGTTCTATATAAAAAGATTGTATTCATTCCCAAGTGAATTCGAGCCGTTTTTACGTGCAGTGTGACTCCCATCGGGTTTGCACTCGTTGAAATAAAAGTTAAAAATAAATCGCACTAAACGAAATTTTCGAAAAAAAGTTAATGTTTTCGATTCGCGTATTTAATCGCTCACGTGTGCAGGACACTTTCTGCCGGCCAAGTACAACGTTAATTGCGTAACAACAATACACAAGAGCGTAAAACAAATCTCTTAAAAGCTTCGAAAAAACAACAGTTTAGCGTTATTTTACTCTTAATTCTTTTTCAAAAAATGTTCGCCAATTTTTTGTAGATAAACGGGTCGATTAAAAGTGAAGGACGACTGATCGAAAAATTCGGACGTACATTTACATCCTCCGCACGCGAGGGGCTTAAAATACAAGTACTTTCCGGAGTTTTTATTTCACATCTAATGCAAAAAAAAATTGATGATTCAGGTGATGCTGAAAGAAAAAACAAATTGACACAAACGCAGGTTATTCAAACGAGTTCATAGATGTTTATTGTGATGGTGGGTCGCCAAAATTCTTACGCTACAAAAACATAGTCACATTAGATGACACTAAGTAGAAGGAAAAAAAATCGAGTACTTTTTGTGTTTTTGTGTTTTTTTTTTTTTTTTTTTCCATTTGCAAAACATTTACACAGGTATAAACTTATAATTATTAAATTATAGATCAAACTTGCTTATCGTTATAATCATTAACGTCCTATGAAAAATCCGAAACTACGCTAATTCGAAGGAAAGTATTCTTACATCTTACGAAAAAGAGGGAACAAAAAAAATCGTAAATGGTCGCGTTTAAATCATCGGGGAGAAGACGCTTCGTGTTGCGTTATCTTTCGAATTGACGTACCCAAATGACGACGAAGAGGAGAAAAAACAAAAATAAACGAAAGAATCAACGACATAGCCGCCCCCCACATGATATGATCCCAATCGTTAAAAAAATAATTATCGATTACCTAACAGTTACATCATCGATCAGCGTATATCTCATATTCTTATGCTAATATCACAATGGCTTGAGACAGTCAAGACTTTGAATAGTTGCGGACAAATCATTGTTTTTCTTTTCTTTTTTTTTTTTTTTATTATTGTTGCACTAAATCTAACGGTTGACGATTGATCATCCGGTCGATGGAGTAGAATGTTTGCGGATTAAATTATTCATTCAAACTTCGATATCGTTTATTCTACTCACTCGAGAAATTGAACGAAACTAATTGATTCGTCGCGACAATCGCGACAACAGTCACGAGTTTCGTTAACGAAATATCTAAAAGGCGAGAAAGGAACACTATGGTAGAAATATTGTTCTGTGATTCGCGTTAATCACCTTTGAGTAAAAAAAAAAAAAAAAAAAAAAAAACAGGAGAACGAACGGAGATCTCAAAGGCACTGCCTCTATTTTTTTTGTTTTCTTTCATAATTAGCAAAAGAATTTTCTGCGGAAATATAAGTACGATTTTTCACAAATTTCCGTGAATCACATGCCGTCTTGACGATTGGTAGAAAAATGTGTGTGTGTATTTTTTTTTTTTTTTTTTTTTTTTTTTTTTCGACCGATGCTACAACGTAACTTTGCGGAAAGGAATAATGTGAAGACGAAAATTGCGTTAATAAAAGACGATCTTGAAACCTCAAACGTTCGACCGTAATGTCGTCTCAAGTGGATCTTCGTGCCGATCGTAAATATCGCGAAGAGGACAAGAATTATTTTTCAGTCCTCTGGGTACTCCTTTAATATATACATTCGAGCGGCGGCACGAAATTGCGCGATATTAAATCAACTACCATCTAAACATAGCTTCCGAACATTAGAAATTTACTCTCGTAATGGCAGTGACTTACGACGATAACAGCGAAAACCTTAGAAACCCGTAAATTTACGTATTGTGACATTTTACTTTTTTTGTTTTCTTTTCATTGGACTATAATAAACACGTACAAAGTTTTTCTTCAATTCACACTCTCTGCCACATCGTAATCGCAGCTTAACCCAAAGATAGCAAGTTTTTACGTTGCGGAAAAAATCATCTAAATGAAATTTTATTTCGTAGTTTTTTTTTCTTTTTTAATTCTTCATTTGTAAAAATCGCGAAAAGCGCTTCGGACACAATGACGATCGGTGCACGAGAATTTCGCACGAAATACCCGTCTCGTAATGCTACGTCAGCGATGTAACGTCTAATTTATCGTGAAAATCCTCCGTCGATTATTAATCAGGAATCCGTAATGAACCGTAAAATTTGTTTTTTCTTCGTGTTATCGCAACGAAATTGTGGGATTTTTGTTGATAAGCCGACTCCGGATTGATGGAGAAAAGAAAAGAACCACAACTTCGAAAAATGTTTTCCATTTTTCTCGTAATACTCCTTATCGCTTCCATCCCCCGAGAGTTCGCTTTTCAACAGAAATGCCCGATGCCCGATGCCCGATGCCCGATGCCCGATCAGTTAAAAAACTGATTGCGAATTAACTGAGTATCCATTATCGGTAATTCGCATCACTTTCGCATGCCATCGATTATCGAAAGAAAAATTGTTCTCATCCAACTAATTCAGTATATCAGCAATGCCCGTAATTCATAAATGTGTGTTTTTTTTCTTCGTATCTCCATTGTGATCGGTAATATTTCTACCGACAGAGTGGAAGTCAAAGACAATCGTCCCGAAAAAATGCGTACAATGTGCAAATATCGAAGAAAATAAAATTCGACTTTAATCGATATTGACTCGAATGCAAATCGGATTGAAAGTATTTACGAGATTAGATTTTAGAAGCATCGGAAAGGCTGTTAGGGTGACTCCAATAGATAGGCGCGCGCCTTCGCGGTCATTTTCCTAACGCGTCCCCGACTGCTTATGCTTATTGCCTGATCGGGAACACTTTCGTCGCTCTCCTCAGCGTAATATCGTCGTTTAACGCTGCGACGATTGCGCACCGGTGCCGATTCGCTATTGTCGTCGTCGTCGCCGCCGTCGTCGTTGTCGTTATCGTCGTCGTCGTCGTCATCGTCATCCTCGTCGCTATCGACGTTGTATCGCGGTCTCTTGCCGCCGCGTCGGGTAACCGCTCCGCCGTTTTCATTATCGGTATCCCTCGAGGAACGCGCTTTTCTTTGGGTTCTCGGAATATTAACGTTACCGTCGGAATCATTGCTATCCGAAGCCGCGTCGACGTCGACGTCGACGTCGGCGTCGGCGTCGGCGTCGGCGCCGGCGCCGGCAGCCGCATCGTCATCGTTGCGCTCGCTGCGTCCGTCGTCTTCATCGTCGCTCGACGAATCAACCGCGTCGCTGACTTCGCCGTCGCTGGCGTTCGTCGTATCCGGAACGCATTTTTGAGCGATCGCCGCGGTTCGCGATCTCGTCGAGTTTCTCGTCGTGAGAACTTCGCGTTCCTCCTCTTCGGACTCGTCGTCGGTCCGCTCGTTGTCGTTCTCGTGATCGTCGTCTTCTTCCTCATCGTCGTCCTCTTCTTCCTCGTCCTCCTCGTCGTCTTGAATCACTAGTCTTCGTGGCTTTGGCTTCGATCGGCTATTTTTACTATTTTTCGCCCGATTTCTACGCGTCTGCTTTCCACGACCACCGGGTTTGTAACTATCACCCGAATCACTGTCCTCCGCTACGCTGCTCGTCGGTTTTCGAGTTCTCATTTGCCACAACGGTACATTATCACTTGCGAAACTTTGCGGCGATGGGGCACTCGAGTGACTCGCGTCGCTCTCGCTGTTGGGCGGCTTTTTCATCAGTGAGGCATTTCGCGGATTGCGAAGACGGCGCGACGATGCTCCTGATGACTTGCTGTGACCATTCGTTACTCGAGACGTTGACGGTCCTGAGAAATTTAACGCAATTCATTAGAATTGATCATTTTTTCGAGTGCAACCCGGAACGTCACTCTTTTTAACAATTTTTTTCTTAAGAAGAGAGTATCGTTACAGTTTTGACTAAAAGTGAGACTCCGAGTGAATTTCGAATACTTCCCAATGCGATAAACATCTGAAAAACGATTATCCATATGGAAGACCATATGAAGATTAATTTTGCATAATAGTAATGCCAAAAAGTTATAAACAAATTAGTTTCAAAATAATTTTTTCTATTCCTTTATGATTTTACCTTTTTTTTTTTTTTTTTTCTCTTATCGATGGCAAGTCACGAATTTTGTATAAGAGTTCCGAAGAACTGTGCGCTTTACACTCAAACATTTCTCGGGCAATCGATCGAATGTATTTGCAAATATCGATAAAAGATTTTTCTAAAAATGGAATTTTCGAAAATGTCTAAAAACACACGTGTATTCGGAAAAATGAACGAATCAACTTTCGTCAAAGGTAACGAAAACGTAAATTACCGGATGATCCGTTGAAGAAATTTCTTTTCAACTAATTTTTTAACAACTTTTTAGAATTATTATACAAAATACATCTCTTCTTCGTACCTTCGGTACGCTTAATTTTTTTTCGGATTATAATCCCAACGGGAAGTCTCCGAAATTCTCACCGAATGTCACTTTTCACTGGAAATGTAACGATACATCCTCGTTAAGAGAGATATATTCAAGAAAAATAATTTGCTAATTATTTTCTAATTTGTATAATAAACCGGGTACCCGGAGTATTAATAGTCGGCGGCCTTCTCCTTTGTCTCGTCGTCTCCTGTTCTTCCTCCTCCGGTTCTTCTATTTCCTCGTCGTCGTTCTCGATATTAACGTTGTCGTCCTCATCGGAACTGTCGGAACTCTTGGCTCGCGACGGTCCTAAATTATTATTACGTTACGAATTATTATAAAATTATGAATTTTAAGTTAATTTCAATATTAACGATCGATTTTACTCTCTTAAAGAGAATTTTTTAAATATTTTACCTGCTCCGTTGGTCAATCGGCCTTTAACGGGTTTTCCTTGACTCTTCGCTTTGGCCTTTGCTTTCGCATTTTCGGTACGTCGTCTCGCCGATTTCCAAGTCGATAGTATCCTTCGCATATGTTCCTCGAACATCGCCGACAATCTTATAGTCATCGTATATATCTGTGTTAAAAAATAATTAAAAAAACATTATAAACATCAGACGCTAATCAAAGGAGCTAAAGAACTTAATGTAGGAAGAAATTTCGGTTAACCAACCCTCGATCGCTTGTTGGTGTTATAATTTCTACTATTCGTAAATATCATTTTCATATCTTTGGCAAATTCGGTTGGAGTCTCATAATTGCCGCCTAATAAGTCTTCTTTTATTGTTCTAAGGTCCATAGGGGTGTCGACGATTTGGTGATAGTCGGGATGTTCCAATCGATCCACCGGTTCTCTGCAAACAAAAAAAGTAAATAAAAAAAAAAAATACTACGTCGTCTAAACATTTTAGAGATTGATATAATAAAAATAAAGAGACAAAGGATCGCGAACCTAAAAGGAATTGAATCTTCGCATTGCCACAAACTTTCCAACAACTGTCGACACGCGAGTTTCCAATCGGTAGAAATTTCTTGCGATCGCAAACTTCGACCCGACGTCGGTCGTTGCCGACTCGTCGAGGGCCTTTGCGCGTCCCTTTCAGTTTCCACTTCAACCTCCGAGTCCGTTGAGTCGTAGGTATCGGCCAATTGGTGATACAAAGCGGTTATATCCATCTCGGTATCTCCTCTGGAAAAAAACAAAAAATCAATATGTTCCATTGAACATTATAACCGATGAAAAAATGTTGATTTGACAAAAATCGCCGAAAAAAACGTTCCGAGGCAAAGTTTCTTACGTTTCCGTCAATCGCGAAATAGAATAGAATAGTATAGAAAATAGTAGAAGAAAAAACAGGAAAAACTAAAAGTTTCTTACTTTATTATCCGAAGGCACAAATCGGTGATAATTCTCGCGCGTTTAATTATTTGACTGTGCGGCTCGTTGAATTGTTCGGCATTCGTAGCGAGATATCTGACGTCGAATTGAGCCGCTGTGATGCGCCGATAAAAATGATTTTCCAATCGCGACTTGATGGTCGTCAGATCGATTGGATATTCGACGACGAAGGCATAGAGGGGATATATGTTGAGATCGACCGGTGCCATGAAAGGCTCAGCTATCGCCAGACTCATGACGTCGTCGAATCCACGAACGATTCTCCGACACGTTGCCTCGCGATCGCCCATCGGCCATTCCTCCGGTTGGGGCTGATATAACATCGCTTGAATTTCCTCTGGTAAAACGGGAACGGCACCACCGATTACTGAAGGAAGCCCTGTGTGAAACATGCCGTCACTATTTTCGTCGCTCAAAAAAAAAATAAGACTAAAAGAAAATGAGTTTAAAACAACAACAAAAACGAAAAAAAAATGTACACTTCCCGGATCGTTTCGCGTACCTACAATACTTATTACGCGTCTATAGTAGTTGACAAATGGCACTTTGAAATAGTTATATAAAAAAAGTTTAACCGATATTTAAGCTAATCGAACAATTGCTTACTCATTAATGACTCATTGTTTTTTTTTTTTTTTTTTTTTTTTTTTTCATTTTTTATTATGTACAGCTAACTAGTATTTCGATTAAATAAGAAATTCTTACTATCATTGTCGATGGGTTCAAGATCCCAGGGACTCATCTTTTCAGCTTCGCCGTTGTCCCATCGAACGCGAAAGCACATGAAAAATGATTCGGGAAAATCGTCTTCGAGGGGTTCCATAGACTCGATTTGTCCCATCCACCAGCTATCGTCTATGGTGCAACGAAAACGATCGCCCTCGGACCAACTGCGCGCGAGCGCCGTGTCGAAACTTTGTCGTAATACCAAAAAATCCAATACGTCCGCCATGTCGTGATACTTTATTGTGAAATTGTCACCGGTTAAGCGTCCGTCGTCGTCCATTAACGCTAACTTTAGACAACACAGACGGGGAGGACGAATTTCGTATTTTATACCGACTACTTTGACGAATTCTTGTGCCTGTGGAGCATTGAATGCATTATTATTATTAATATTTGTTTTATTATTAAAGATAACGAAATACGAAAGAAAAAAAGTACAATGTAAAAATATACAGCATAATTCATAATAAATATCGAGTCTGTTTGTTTTAGTTTTTTCTTCAAGTTCCGACATTTTTTTTTTGTTTTTACTATAAACACTAAGATTAGAATCGTTGCTTCTATATATAGTTTTTAAAAATTGAAATTATTCATTAATTTGAATAAAACTCAAATCAATTAACAATTTAAACTTTGAAAAGTTATTATCATTATTATTGCTTCTATTATTAAAATAAAAAATTAAAAAATTCCATCCTTAGTTTCCACGGTACATTTTTCTTCATGGGAAATAATGAAAAAATAATAATTTTCCACGGTATACTTTGTATATATATATATATATATATGTTTTGTTGAACCGATAGTATATTATTTTTATATGTTAATTTTCTGTCGCAAAATTTGTAATGTATATTTTTGTGAAATGAGAAATGCGTTGAATAAATAATGTAAAATTGTATTCTTACCCTAATATTGACCTTAGACCACGGCTCGCTCCGCACTCCGAGTTCGTAAACTTTCTTTTCTCTAACGGCGTTGATATACAATTGATGCCCCTGCCGAAAATAAACAATTTCATCGCCCATTTGGGGATAATAAGGCGCTTTGCGCGGTATAACTTCCGTCAGCCATTCCGATGGACGGTACAGATCAGGAACTTCGGCAACTCCGTTCGGTACCACCGGTACCTAAGATCATTCGAAAAGGAAACAAAAGAAAAAATCTTATAAATAACGATGAATAATAATAGAATTTATTTGTAGATTAATGAAAAAATGTATACATATACCTTCTTCTTTGGACGTTCGCTTCTTCTTCGATCCGTGGCGCTCGGCGGTGTAACGGACGGTCGAGTCTCCACGGGTTTTCGTTTACTGCGCTTCGGTGGCTCGAGATTCAATCCGTGATCGGCTATCCAATCGGAATATTCGCTACTGGAATCCGACGACGTACTGTCCGAACTCATCTCCTCGGCCGTTGAGTCATTTGTATTGCTACTCGCTGAACTTCCGTTACCAACAACGTCGATGTTCTGAAAGCGAAGGAAATCGCATTTTTTTGGTGATACGAAAAAGAAGGCGGTATAAACACTTTAAAGTTATTTTGTACGCTTATAAATGGTTATTAAATCAATGAAACTCTCTTACGTCAACGTCGTCCTCTTCCTGTTCCTCGTCGCGTGCTGCTCGCGTCCTGTAACCGTGCCTTATGCCTCTGTTACGTTTTTGATTCGCCAAACGATTGCCAATGGTTCCTTGAGTCGCCGATGTCGCCGCCGCTGTTTGCGGTCTCCTTTTCATCTCGCGTCGCCAATTTTCCAATTCCATCTCTGCCATTGCATTTCTGGTAAATAAACATAATTTATCGAACTTTTTCAACTTTAAACTTTTCAACTCGATGTCAATAAATACGGATAAAGAGAAAACATTCGCCGAAAAAAAAAATGTTTTTCGATCGATCGATCGGTAATTTTTTGTTTTGCTTTACTTACAACAATTGCGATTGTGTGTGGCGAATCGCGGGATTCATGGGTCTCGCGAGGATCGGTTTGTTCCATGGCGTTGTATTGTCGCGTTGCCAATTGCCGCTACTCTGTCGAACTCCTTCGACGTCGCCGGCTCGTCGCAGACCCGGTCTGTTGCCCCGCGGACTCGCTATCTGACGGACCTGTGCCTCGTTCTCGTCTCTCTCGTCCCCCATGTCACCATCGACGTTTACTATGTTACGTCGCTGCGCGAGAGCTTCTATCAGTCTATCGATATTCGAACGCGGCTCGTGGTTCGGAAGTCCTTCTATCACCTCCTGCATTCCTAAGAATCGAACGGAAAAAGAATAAATGAAAAATAAAAAACTAAAAAACCATTTTTTCACATACAGCTTTCATAAGCCAATCTAAGAGACGAGTCAATTTTTTCACGTTCCATTGATTTTTCTTTTCCGCAAAATAACCAACGAACGGCTAACAAAAAGCCATTGTTTCCATGTGTTTTTTTTTTTCTTCTTTTTTTTGCTTACCACCAGCGCCTACGGCAATATTCGGCACGAGTTGTTCGCCGCGACAATTCTCTCGTCCGGGAACGAGACGTTGCAATGCCGGTGGATAAGGATTTCCATCGACGTCGACGAGAAACGGCGGTGGCATGAGATGCGGTGCCGTTTGCGTTTGTTCGTCCAAAACGTAATTATTCGCGTCGCGTATCAACGGCCGATAGTCCGTGTGAAAAAACAATTCCTTCGGTACCTGTTAATTTATCGTTGGATTTTCGTCAGTCGGATGATCGGTTATTAAAATTCTAATCATCATCGAGTTAATGAATTATCGTGAAATTATTAAACGATCATAAAGCTCAGGAAACTATTACGAGATTACAGAGATTGGATCGGAACTGTAAATTAGTTTTAATGTCTGTTAGTCATTTTACAAGTGAATCATTGTAAAACTTGAAAAATATACTTAATGTATACTTACGATTTTTAATCTTTCCGGACCGCATCCGAATCCATACATCAACAAGTGACCGTGAGAATCGGTAGCGGCGAGCATTGTGCCGTCGGGTGACCATTTGGCGTCGAAAACAGCGCCGTTTCCTTGTCCCTCGATGAAATTTTGAAAACATGCTATCGGCTCGGTGTTTAATACGTCCCAAATAATAAGTTGACCGTCGTGTCCGGCGCTCAGTATAACTCGCGGATCGCTCGGATGCGACTCGAGAACAAATACCTCGTCTTTGTGACCGCGCAAAACTTTCACCAATTCGCCGTTTCTCGCGTTCCAAACTTTCAACGAACTGTCGCTGACCGCCGTTATTACCCACTGGTCACTAACATCCCAGCTGACCATTGTTACTTTAGGCTTTTTACCCGTATCGTCCTCCGGCGCTGGTTCTCTGTTGAAATAATAAATTATTCGATTGGATATTTTTTCGATTGTTCGCTAATATCCGTTCGCGTTCGGAGTTCGGAGAAACAGTGCGCATTGCGCAAAAAAATAAATAAAAATGTCCGCAATCGATCGAATATATTCGCAAATATCCATCAATGATTTTTCGAAAAACATGATTTTCGAAAATTCGAAAAAATTTTAAAAAAAGCATGCATATGTATTCAGAACAATTAACAAATAAATGTTCGCTAAAACACGATTGGATAATATTTATGATTCGTTAAACAACTTTTGTTGTTGTTGTTTTAACGAATTTGTTAACAATTTTCGATTGGATTTTTTCAGAATTTTATCCTATTGGGAAGTATTCGAAATTCACTCCGAATTTCATTTTTGTCTTTAAAATGTTTGTACAATGCGCCCATTTTAATCAGCCAATTTCATGATACAGGTAAAAAAAAAAAAGCAAATGAAAAATGAAATTTAATGGAAACCATAGTTACTCCGGAAGTTTGGTGGTCATGAGAAGTCTTTTGTGAATCCACTGCTGTTGTTCAAAGTGCCATACATTCGCGGTGCCGTCTTTCGAACCCGAGATAAATTTGAGACCACTGTGAGCCCATTGAATGCTATCGACGGTGTCGGTATGAGACTCGACCTCGAGAACGCGTCGCGGACCTTCGTCGCCGAGCATCGCGTAAACGCGAACGTGATGATCGGCCGAACCCGCTGCCATAAACGCTCCTCCGGGGCTAAACGACGCGCAAATCATCTGTGCCTGACCTGGTCTCATTTTTTCGTGATACTGAATTGGCTTCGATCTGGAAACACCGCGAAACGTGAAATTCCAAGGCGTCCCGCTTCGATGATACGAGACACCAATAGACCAATCATATCGACAAAAAAAAGAAACGATTCTTACTGAAATATCGCGCGTTCGTTATCCTTTTTGGTATGCGACCAAAATGCCACAGAACCATCGGTACTCGTCGATACCAAATAGCTGACTCCGTTGCATAATATCGGACAAAAATTCACCGAAGTTATCATACCGGAGTGTCCGGATAATACGGCAACCTGTTTGAGACCCAAAAGCATTAAAAACTTTGATTCTTTTAACTAAAATCGTATTTAACTCACCGGCGACATTGTCTTGAAGCACCAAACTCTCAATATACGATCCAAGCTTCCGGCAGCGAGCAACGAATTATCGAAATTCACAGCGATATCCATTATTTCGGCGGATGCCCCGCGAAACGTCGCCAATAAACGTCCGTCCAATGCGCTCCAAACTTTTACGAGCAAATCATCGGCGCCCGTTATAACGTATTTTCCCGTACGATCGTACAGCACGCAATAAACAGCCGACAAGTGGCCCAACGTGTGTCGATACATCTGTAGCTTCGAATAGAATTTTGTCGGTATGACTTCCCGACGACAAAGCGGTCCGGCGTTCTCGCGTCCTTGAAGAGCTCGAACTGCATTTATTCGTTTGTACGGTTTTTATTTTACAACTTTTAGCTATCGTAGCCCCCCTCGCCGACCCTTTTAATGTAAATATGTATTTCTTATTTTTTCATTATTACTCACCGATGTTGTGTGTCAATAAGTTAAATGGTTGTTCGAGAAACGGCTTTCCACCTAATCTTCCGGAATAAGCGACGATACCTCGAATTTGCCGTTGTATATCTGGAGTTGAAAAAATAAATATACAGTTTTATCGATAATTTTGTTAAAAACGCTTTCCCGACGAATATATAATTCCGTTTTGTTTACAAACCTTCTTTTGTACGCAGCATCGACTGCCTGCCGACACCCAATAGGGACACAGCCCCCGGTATGCATGGCGGCACTTCTTTCTCCAAAATTGGTCCGATCCGCGCGCATATTTTTAATAAGTGATTTTCACCGATGTGTGGATATTTTTTTTCCTAATGGGCATAGCGGACAAAAAAATGTCAAAGAAAAAAAAAATTAATTAATTATTTATTTAATTTTATTCGTGGTTTTTTTTTTACTTTTACTCCCGCTGAGGTACTTTAGACCCCCGCGTTGCAGGCATGAAATATCCGCAATTTTTAGCGCAATCGAGGAAAAAAATTAATTAAACTGTGTCGATTAATAATTGAAAGAACTTGTGATAAAAATTAAAAATCTGAAATGTTATTAATATTGAAACAATCGATAAACGCCAAGAATTAGTAATACTAAAGGCTTACATAATAGAGATAACGAAATATCCGCTATATTTCCCTAATGTTAAATATCGAAAAACATCGTATCTCGCGTCGATATCAGTTGTATTTTTTGTTTTACACAATCCAAATAATACGTAAATAAAAGTGCAATTTTTGCACAGAACAAGTCTTCAAATGCTTCTTGCTTGTTTGTTTTTTTAACTCGTGTATAAAAATTACTTCCCGCCCCTGATTTGAATTTCCGCGAAAGTAGTTCCCCGCGTTCGACGAATCGCGAAGCTTCCGAAGAAATCTAACCAATGGCGTATCCCCACTCGGCGCGCAGTCTACACGATTCTATAAATAAGCTCCGAGTATATATATTCATTGATCAGCCTCGAGTAAAATGGCCGGGCGTCGACGCCCATTGGACGCAAGTCCAGCGAAGTGGGAGATGTATTCTTGTGCAACGGCAATGGTAGAAGGGATATATCCCGAGAAGCATCGGTAAGGGGTGGTGCAGGCAGAGAAGGCGAGGGGGTATTTTCGATGATGTTGTTCGCGAGAGAATCTCCCGATCCCACGAACAACAATACGCAATCAATGTCAATTACTTTTCAAACGAAACAAAAAATTATTAAAAATAAAAAAGAAATAAAAAAATCTGATGATACTCATGACTCATGAAAAAATGTCAAGATATGGTGCAACGTGTGAAATCAATCAAGATTACTTACCAATTCTTCGAAACTCTGATTATGCGAATTTGCCTCCCAATCGAGTCTCTGCGGCAAGATCTGCGAGAAAAACACGAAAAACACAACAACAAAAAATTGGATTTTTTTTTTTTTTTTTTTTTTTTTTTACACATTTTTTTTTCACAATCCCGCAAGCAACGAGGTTCGTCGACCTCGAAAATCTAATGTTTTGACAGAAACCACGTGCAAGCCATGTGGAGCCACCAGTTATGCACCGAGAGCCGCGGCAAAACGTCAACCGCGAAGGTATAATGATCTTCTCTTACCTTGGCTCGTTCCAATTCGCGCTTCAGTACCTGAAAATTCGTTAAAATTTTCATCCACCTTTCTAACGTTGAAATAATTGTTTTTTTTTTTATTATAATTACTCACATCGGCAGTTTCGCGACACGGTCCATTTTCGAGAAATTTCGCGATGAGAAAGTAAAGCTCTGCGAATAAAGAAAAAACACGGCGGCTGGTTATGTTACGTTTTCTCTCGCACACACACGCTCGCCGCGCGCATATATGTCCACCCGTGTCGGAACTCTCTCGGCTCTCTCGCCGCGTCGTCGTCGTTTTTATTCATCTTACCTGGTTCAATCGCTCTCTCGTTTCTCGACGATCCGGGATCCATTTTTTTTTCATCTATCCCCGTCATACACTATTCCATTTAAACACGAACAAAACTTGTGCGAAATTATTTCATTTTTTTTCTTGCCTCATTGCCGCGGCGTTAACATTTTCAGTTATCATTTGGGTTTCACGGGAGTAGAGGCGACCACGGACCGCGAGACGCACACGCATGCTCGTCTCCGTAACTTACGAGCGAAAAGTAGTTCCCGACTCCTCTGTGTGTAAATCCCCCCACACTACCCTCGACAATCGTCGCTTTCTCCCACGAAATATACAGGGACGAATTTTCCACCGAGCGCACCCCGCGCTATCACACTTCACTTTTCTTCGAGCGAATTTTTTTTTCTTCTTTTTTTCCTTCTTTTTTCACATTCCCATTTGTTTTTCTACAAATTTATTATCCGCGAAACTCGAGCGTTAGACAAATGTCGTCGTAGCGCTCGAATGTTTTTTTTTTTTCATTACGGTTATAATTCTTTCGCGACGGAGTGTTTAAATATACCGAGTGATAAGCGATATTCGGAGCTTCCGTAAGCAGCAACGTCGATGTTTTACAATCGGACACGAAAGTCGTCAATTTCAAATACGCTGGGATCGCCCGAACGTGCCATTAGCCACGAAATAATGAAGCATTGATAACCTACAATTCTAACCGTATGTATACTAACGTCATGAAAAAACAAAAAAATAACAATGTCTTCGTTTCACGCTTATTTTCTTCGTACTTCCCGTTTTGTTTTGCGAATGTTTTTATCGATTATCGCGAGCCCTCGTCTATGGCGTGTCCGGTTAAACGACGTGCTAACGTTAATTCCCAAACGGAAGATGCGACGAATTTTTGTTTTCGTTTTCCCAACGTTAATGATGGAGATGGAGATGAAAAATTAGTTTGAATGTAGCGAACAATTTCAAGATGGCTGATTACATACATATTACATCAGCTTTACTAACCATCTCTCAAATGCAACATTATACACAATTATTGTTTCCATATTCGTTCATTGTATTTTGACACGTTATATCCGTTGAAATCGACGTAAAACATTCTCGTTTCAACGACAGAGACATTTTTAAAAAATTTTTTTACGAACGTATCGAGGTGCGCGTCGTTTATGTAAATAAAACGAAATTTCGTAAAAAAAAATGATTATATTGTAACGGAACAGATAAATATGTCGTGGATAAGAGAAAATACGTTGAGTTTCTTCCAACTCTTGGCTGTGAAAATTATAAAGACCGGACGCATTCCAAAGCATATTGCATTTATCATGGATGGTAACAGACGTTACGCCAACAAAAATAACGCTGTCTGCATCGAAGGCCACAGCAAAGGGTAAATATATAACAAGAGAAAAAAAAAATGGTTTTACATTTTTTTTGGCCGGTAAAATACAAAAATGAATGTAACAGATTCGACAAACTGGCGGAGACTCTGCAATGGTGTCTCGATCTCGGTATCAATGAAGTAACCGTCTACGCTTTCAGCATAGAAAATTTTAAGCGCAGCAAAGAAGAAGTGGACGGCCTTATGGGCCTCGCGAGGGAAAAATTCCAGAGACTTCTGGACGAAAGGTTCACATTTTTAAAACTTTTTAATCGATTATATGGTATTTTGTTTTTTTAATTAAATTATATTTATTAAAAAAGCCAATGAATTCGCAGAGAAAAACTGATGGAACACGGAGTAAGAATTCGCGTAATCGGCAACATGTCAATGATTCCGGAAGACGTGAGAAAACTAATGCTGGAATCGATGGCTATTACAAAGAACAATGATAAAGCGCTGCTTAACATAGCTTTTGCTTACACCTGTAAGCCATTAAATTATTTATCAACAATTCATAATGAATTAATATGCGCGATTTCAATGTTTAAAACAATTTGTTTTTTCACGGATAAAGTAATTTTTGTAAAAATTTAGTTCGGATAAAGAAAAAAAATCCTTCGCTTCCCTTCCTTGTTTTTTTCTTTGTTTATGATTTTCTCCATTTTTTCAATAAATAAACATTTTTTGTTTGTTTTACTCCAGCCAGAGACGAATTAACCGAAGCGATAAAGGGGACGGTAAACGGTGTTAAAAATAACGATATATCGGCAGACGATATAACCGAAGAGCTCATATCGAAGAGTCTCTATACCCACGAATCGCCGGAGCCGGATCTTCTCATTCGCAGCTCAGGGGAGATAAGATTCAGCGACTTTCTTCTTTGGCAAGTGAGTCGAATAATAAAAAAATATTCAACGAATTGTCCGATAACTCGAAACTTTCGTTTTTTTCGTTTTTTTTGTTGTTACAGATAAGTTACACTTGCGTGTATTTCGTCGAAGCCCTGTGGCCGGAATTCAGCATATGGGACTTGTTGGCGGGAATATTTCACTTTCAGCGTAACTACGACGCATTGCAAGCGATTGCAAATGAAAATCGTTCGAAACACGCGATATACAGCAATCGCGTGTCGTCGTACGTTAATAGATTGCATAGAGACAGACAAATTATGTTTGGCTATCGACAAACCGACGAAACTGGCGTTACCTTACGCTCGACAGCGGTACAATCGTAATGGTCTATCGACCGAGAAATAAACAAACAAAAAATAAAGAAAGTCGTAAGTATTTTTCATTGGCGAACGGAATATGTTTTTGTTGTTGTTGTTATTTTTCTGGTATTAGCCGCGAAATGCCACGTGTACTTAATATTCTTCCAAACGTTATCTATCGAATATTAATTCGATTGGTAACTCGTAGTCGATAAGCTTTGACGGTCAGTACGAAAATAGTTTCCCGAATAAATGTCTTTTTTCTTTTAAACAATATTATTTCGTACCATTGTCTTGTTTTTTATTATTCAAATTTTTGTGTGTGTGTTTTTTTTCTCGCAAAAAAATGTCGCTTTAATAAACTTCGATACGCGAAACTGTCGAGTATCGGTAACAAAAAAAATCGACTAATTAATCGGGTAAATCCACCACCATTCGTGTCTCGTATTCGATTCCATTTATTTCGAAAAAAAAACATAAGATATTTACATTTTTTGTTGTTGTGTCCAATAAATACCTCGGTATACGTTCATAATATATATAATATAATATATTAATATTCGAATATTGCTTGTCCATTTAATTTGTTATCGATAAAAAATCGGCGGTTCGTAAGCGGGGGGTCTCTCGTCGTTAATGGTATTTTGGAAAAAAATTGTTGTTTCGCGCCAACTAAAGAGAGCAGCTATATATAGAGTAGAGTAGTAGAGTAGTAGAGTAGTAGAGTAGTAGTAGTACAAAGAAAGAATAATTGGTAAGATTGTCGGTTACATCGTTTAATATTATCATTGGACGTATTCCAAATTATAAGAAGGATGAATAGCTCTTCTCGCGGCCGGTTGTCGTTGTCGAGCTAAAAAGGAGTGTCCCTGACTGGAGCTAAGGGCGGATAGATGTTGATCGACGGCTTCGCGTTTGCAGGCGAATCCCAGTTGATGAAACGCCGTTGTCATCATTTTCTCCTCCATTTCGCGGAGTAACTTGGCTTCCTTGAGAGAACGTTCCATATCCTCGATGGTTTTTTGTTTTTCCATCAATTGATTGCGAAGAATAACGAGTTCCGACGGTGAGGACGAATTAGCCTGTTTCGGATCCAAACTTCGTATTACGCTCTTTGCTTTTTCGATGTATTTTCTGTAGCGTTCCTCGAGCGCGCTGCACTCGATTTCCTTTCTCGTTAAAAGTTCCTGCAGATCGAAGGCCTTTTGCTTCTGATTCTGAAAGGCGGATTCGCGTTCTTCGATCTGTATAATAAAATGTTCCCGTTCGGCGTTCGCCTTCTTCAATTCTTCCTGGAGATAATTAATTCGTTGAGCGTCGGCTTTCGACTGATTTGTCGACTGATTTGTCGCCCGATTTTCCGTCGCTTCTTCCAATTTATTTTCGAGTTCCAAAATACGCTGATTCGCTTGACGATTCTGTCCCCTCAACGTATTGAGACGCTCCTCGGAATCGTCGAGCAATGCTTGTACCGTCGGCAATTTATCATCATTACCGGTCTGCGTAAGTTTAAGCATTTTAATCTCATGCTGCATCAGCAAGATTTTCTCTCTCATTTCATGGGGCACGAGGACCGGTTCTGCACCACTGGCATCGTCCACAGCCCCCGGCATACCGATATTCTCCATTCCCTGTACCTGCGCGCATTTTAATTCCTCATTAGTCTCCTTGAGCGCATCCCGTTCCATCATCAAACGATCCCTTTCCCGCTGTAGCGAACTCAATTTCGCTTCCATTTTTTTCGCCTCGAATTCCAATTTATCGCATTTGTTGCTCTGCTCGTCAAGTTTATGATGGCATTCCGCTAATTGCTGCTTACAGAGCTCCAAATGATTTCGCACCAAAGCCGCCCGTTTTGTTTCCTCATCGTAAGTTATCTTTGTCTCCATATACTCCATATTTTTATCTTCCAATATCTTCACCTGACGACGAAGATCGCTCAGATCTTCCATTTTTTTCTTATAAGATTCAATCGTTTGTTCGTATTTCGCCGCTTTATCCGCTGTCTCCCGTAACGCGTCTATCTCGTCCTTCAAGTTATTAGCCTCGTCCGCCGCTTTTTGTAGTTCTTCCTGTTTCGATTGCAACTCGAATACTTCTTTCTCCAAAAGTTCAACCTTTAGCCTGTAATCGTCGCGCGATGTTTCGATCTTAAATATCTCGACTTTGAGATCCTCCACCTGCTTACGCAATCCCGAGTACATCATCGTCGTTCCCGATTCTTCCGTATTATCGAATTCTTCCAAACGCTGCTGAAGCTTTCGATTTTCCGCGAGTAAAGTCGCTTTTTCTTCCTGTAGAAGAGAGAGCTGCTGGTCCAATTCGTGACAACGCTGACCCAGCTGATCCTTCGAGTCCACCGCTATTTGAAGCTCCGCCAGCAGACGCTGCGAACCGTCCGCCACGTCCGGAGCTTCAAAATTTAAACTCGAGCCGAGGCTCAAACGGGGGCCGTGCATGCTGCCCTCCAATTCTTGAATACTCTGCATTATCGCCTGCTGCACCGACTCCTCCATACTCATTATTCGAGTTATGTATTGCTGCTTTTCGTTGCAATTAACCGCGCAGCCGATAACCAGTTGCAGCAGTCTCCGCAACTCGTCGCCGTCGCAATGTTCCCCAATTTTTGTCGCGTCCGGTTTTACGTAACCCGATAACGTTTCGTTCAGACATTCCTGATAATATTCCATAACGGCTTCGACTATTTTTCTCAAATTGCTCACTTTGAGACGCCAATTTGTACCTACCGAAAGTTTTATCTTGGATTGCCAAGCTGCGGTAAACCATTCCGGAGCTATTTGCGCCAATGCCTCGGCTATCGCCGCGCCGTCGCTTATATCCTCCGCGCTGGAGTGCCGCGACTCCAGTTCAAACGTGTCCAGCCATTTAATCAAACTGCCCAGTTGTTCGTTCATATTTTTCTTTCTTTTTTTTCTTTCCTTTTCTTTAAATCTTTTTTCCTTTATTTATTTAAACGATTCTTCCCATTTTCGTACATTTTCGCGTCGATGAGATACGGAGAGTTTTACGAGTTTTGTTAATGTTTCGTGTTTACGACACACGTTGATAATAATCGTTCCCAAGGCGATTCGCTTTTTTTCTTCCTCTCTTTGTATGATTATCGATCGATTGTCGTCGTGAGAGCGTTGTTTTTTTTACACGTAGACGACACGATGACGATGATGATGGAACGTGGCTCTACGTAATTGAAATTTCTTTCGATAAACTGTGCGGCGGTGGGATTAATGAATCAGGGCGGAACGGCCATTGTTGGACTAGATAAACTAACAACGCGTGCGAACGTGACGACGAAGAAGACTGGTGCGAGGAGACGATACAGCTAGACGACACGGTGACGTCATCGTTGTGTCGTTGGTTGATATTTATTGTACATACGTGTAGTATAACCTCCGGAATAACCTCCTCCTCCTCCTCTTTCCGAAGCAACAAGAAGGGCAAGTGTTTTTTTAATTCGTATAGCGGCCAATGAGCGTTCGACGTTCATGGGAATGAAATAAACAGCCGCCACCACCGCACCACCACGACCAGCCCGGCGGAGAGGAAGAAATAATCTATGCTGCTGCGGCGCGTATCATCTATGCGAGTGTATTTACAGTACAGTTTTTCCATGCGAATTTTTGGCGTTGACTGTATTGCTTCGGGTGGTGACAAACAACAGTGACGACGAAGCTGTCAAAGTTTCCGAAACATTAGCACACAAATATCTGTAATACGTAAACATTATACATTACACCGTTAAAATAAGTGAAAGTCGGAGTGTTTTTTTGCCCTTTTAGGCGAGAGTGTTATATATATTCGATTCGAAAGATCGTTACAGGTTAGATAAAATGTCATATTATTTCGTTATCGTCGGACACGCCGACAATCCGCTATACGAGATTGAATTTAACAGCGCGAGTAAAGACAACAAGGTGCGTAATCGTTGATAATCGAGAAAAAAAAAACAAAAACAAAAACAAACGAATTAATGAATGTTTACAGCAGAAAGAGGATCACGCGCACTTGAATCAATTCATCGCTCACGCCGCGCTCGATCTCGTTGACGAGCACAAGTGGAAAACGACAAATATGCACTTGAAAGTCGTCGACAAATTCAATCAGTGGTTCGTAAGCGCTTTCGTCGCGGCGACGCATATACGTTTTCTGATGGTTCACGATAGCAAAAATGAGGATGGAATAAAAAGTTTCTTTGGAGAAATGTACGAAGCTTACATAAAGGTGAAAAAAAAACGTAACCATATTGAATTTTTGTTTTTAAACATAGTGATATTTTCGATGTTTTTGTTGGTTGTTGTTTTCAGTATTCGATGAATCCCTTCTATCGACCCAACACGCCGATAAACTCGGTTGGTTTTGAGAAAAAAGCTCAATTGTACGGCAGAAAATATCTGTCCTCGTAACTGCTCTTTTCTGTAATTAAAAAGGATAATTGTAAATGAAATAGTTTTTTTTGTTTCTTCATTTGAATGAAGAGGGAAAAGAGTTATCGCAAATAAATTGATGAACGAAATAATGCGACGCGATGGCGATTCTTGTTAAAATGTATATTTTTACATATAGCCACAATTGATATGTACTATAAGCCATATCAACTATAAAAGCATCGAATAAATAATAATGTATAGTCTCGAGATAATTGATAACAATTGATTTTATATGGAACTAGTTTTTGGCAATGGCCTCAGAGTCGAAATTTCTCGGGGACGTTCGTGGAATTCTTGGAAACACGGTACTATGCACAAATTAATTTGACACTCGGGACAATGATATTTCGTTTTTCTCCTCAATATACGACCGTGTGTATCGATCGTATTCCAACAGTGATTGCAGCCCAACGCGGGTCCAGGACGTTGAACGGGACAATGACCCAAACGTTGATCGTTCGATCCCTCGCGTATCAGCGTTCTCGTTTCCGATGTCGCGGTGCTGCCGCTGCCGCTGCCGCTGCTACTCGGCTGAAAATCGTTATTTGACACTCAAAACCATTTACGTAAAGATTATTAACCATTGTTAGCATTACAAAACGGCAATGCGATTTAATAATCGCGATAATATCGATTAGAATAAAATCGTTAAAAAATCAATACCTGCGGTGTCGAAGAGCTTCGGAGTAATTCCGCCGGTATAATTCTCAATCCGATACTACTAGAATTGCTCGATGATACATCTCTCGTTGACGAGGTTTTTCCTTCCTGATGTTGACTGCCGCCTTCTTCGATCTTTATTACGGGTATAGGATCGCTGATTTTCGGACTCGAGGTCCGTCCCGGATATTCGGGATTTGAGTGTTGCCTTTGTATCCAATAATTACCCGATGTCGAGGGTTGTTGACTCGGCAAAAGGGGATGCGAGTGCTGTTTTACGAGGTAAGATGGTTGCGGGACGGTTAAGAGATTCGTCGCGATCGTCGCATTTGTCGGGCTCGTCGCGCTCGTCGCGTTCGTCGCGCTCGTCACGCTCAGCAACGTCGTGTTTGATTCCGGATCCTCCCAACTTTGCTCGCGCGAAGGTGGAAGATTTAGCGTCGGTGTTACCGGGTGCGCGACCGACGATGAGGACGACGAAGACGACGACGAGGAGGGAACGATGCGCGGAGATCCGGGTTCGCTCTCCGGCGAGGCGCGCTGCTGTCCGGGTTCCGGTTCTTTCTTCACTCTCGGCTGACGCATCAACAATCTACCGCGCTTCGTTCCAACTTGTTTCGGATGTTGTTGGCCTAAAATATTTAATAAAATATTCAAAAAGTTCGATAGAAACAAATTATAAATTCGCGACGGAAAGTCACCATTAATAATAAGAATAAACTACAACAGTCACTCGTGGCACATTGTCGCGCGTAATGTTTTTCATTAAATTTATTATCATTAATGCCTCTATTTTATTCTATTTTTTCAATCTGTCGGATAATTGACGAACAAGTAAAAAATCGCCATCTGAAAACTCAATAATATTGGTTTAACTTTTATGGTTAAATGCGAGTTAAGTAAACATTTAAATTTAAATTAATTATATTGTTTAGCGTCAGACACCTGCGATCTAATGAGAAATTGATAAGTCGGCAATTTTTAATTTTAAATACTTTTCCCTTTTATTTTTCTTTCTATATAAACAAAAGAAAAATCTTATACTTTTAAATTGTTTTGTTTTATTTTCTTTATAAGAATGTTAGAGGGGATATGGTACACACTATGTGTATATACGGTACCAAATCTAATACAGGGTGGTCACGAAATCATTGTACTACACTTTTTTTTTAGACTCTATTTGAGAACTCTGTCGATTGGGACCTTCGGAAGAGCGGCGCGCGTTGACATTGGTTTTCGCAGTGACGCAGTGCCATAACAATCGCGGATATCGCGAACGACAGCTGTAGCCAACGGTTTAGCGAAGAACGGTAAACGAAATTATAACATTTTCAACAGATTTCCCAAGTTTTTCACTTCAAAATCTCCTTTTTACCCGCATTAATTTTTTTATTTTTTATTAACGGACTGTTTTTCGTATATTTCCATTTTACAATTTTTCTTCTTTTTTCTATATTTCAGTAACGACTTCTAAATCGTTAATTTTACGCATATATGCGCAAAAATGGAGAAAAAACATTTTTTTCGACACTTTCTATGCGTTTTTCGTATTAAAAAAAAAAAACAAAACAAAACGAAATTCGTATCGAACTCTCTGTAAAATAAAGATCCGTATTCATACCCTGTTTCGGCGCGAATCCAACGCATATTGTTCAACACAACGTATAATCTATGGGGATACAAAAAAACGTTCAAAGTTCAGTAAAAAGGTATGAATATGGATCAACGTGTGTAACAACATCGAGAGGACAAATAAAAACAAAATTATCAGTAAACAATTATGCGCGCTCTAATCGACTATTTTTTTTTTACCGATTTTCATTAAAATTTCACATTGTTCTTTCGATTAATTATAAATTCAATTGTTAATTCGAAAAAAAACAAAAAATTTTAAATCCTCGACACATGTCTAAAATTTTCTCTGAAAGGTGACCACCCTGTAGTATACTATATTACCATTGATATACAACGTCGTGTTACGAATAACTAACATTTCACATAGACAAAATTCTTATAGAACAATTATCTTTATCCTCGCGACCATTCGGTTGTCGGTTGTCCGGGAATTTTCCTTTAGTTTATCTAACAACGAAATATCTTCATTTACTGTTTTTCATCATTTGGCCGTTCGAAAGAAAAAAAAAATAAAAGTTCATTGGGACTTGAAAGTTACAGACGATGTCTTCGAAGACATATCAATGAACGATTTTTCTTTCATTTCGGCTAATTATTATTCACGTTATAAAACATTACGGAATAATCGCGTGGCGTGAACACGAGTAACCAGGCGATTAATATTTACGCGACTATATACATTGATCTCTGAATTTTGTGGATAGAAATACATACAAAACAGATGCGTGCCAATTGCACGACAGCAGCGCTTTCAGCAGTTGTATTTTTCGGTATATATTAGGTGTGTATATATATAAGTAGTCTGCTTCGAGAATTTGCCGTCTATTACGCTTGTAATAGTTACATACAATGAATAAATCGCGTCGCTAACACCTCAAGATTTTTCGAATTTTTCCTATTTTTATCCAACGATTTCTGTACAATTTCTCATCGGTAATAAGTATATATTGTGTGAGTAGATATTCGCCAAATTCTTCTGTGCGATGCAACATTCGTAAACGAGTATTTTTCGATTTTTCGATACGCCACATATACAAATTTTCCAGTCGTAAATTCAAGTTATTTCACTCTTTACATTCAATTTGTAATGATCGGAAATTCACGACAGTTAAATTCGATCCGAATATCTGTGCGTTCGCATACGGAACAATCGTCGTAATGATAAAGCAAATTGTCGTTAACGATAAATCGAATTTCGTGTTTAAACTGATCGATAGTCTATTGTTTCTTTTTTTTTTTTATAACTGTGGTAACAATTATACCCACAAAAATAAAAGTTTACAGCACCGAAAGTTTATTACTAAAAAAAAAAAAAAAATGAACTTCATTATCTTAATGGTTTTTCGACGCAATTACGAATCGCACCGGTGAAAAAAATGTGAGCTGCGAAATTTTTTGTCAAATTGTTTGTTTTTTTCTCAATTAGCATGTACTGTAAAAAAAATGAATGAGGTCTATCGAGAACGCTCGATGTCTTAAGAATAGTAACTCAACGGGGAGCATTGCGACATGAAAAATAAAGCTAATAGTTTTCGCAATCGGCCTTAAGATGCTTTCGCGGTCGCATTGATCGCGGTCTGTATTACAAGAACTATATAAAACGAATTTATAAAAAATAGGGAAGTGTAGCGAGAGGGAATGAGTAGCGAGACAAGCGATACGCAACTCTAATCTACAGTATTCTACGTTTGAGTAGAAAGTGTATGGAACATTTTTGCGATTGGGAGAAAATTTTGACATTTTTTGTTGTTGTTTTTTATTTGCCGTCTAAAGCTCTGCGGTTTATTTCCCTTACATCGGAATACTTGAATATTATACCGTTCGAGTCGAGAATCGTGTGCGCGAAGTTAACTCGAATCTCCGAAATTCTTGAGAATAAACTCAATTTTTGTGTGTTTTGTCCTTTGTACCAAAGTTTCTTATTAATCGAAAAAATGTCTCGACATTACCGAAAGTTGATGATAATACGAAAAGAAGAATTAATGAGTTTAATATTTATTAAACTCGACTTCGATCCATGAATCGCGATAAAAATGACCAAAGAACAATTAAAAATGGACTCTCATTATAATACTGTTTGCCCAATAATCGTATAAATCAGCAAGAAATGTTGGAGCGAATTTGCGTTTTATAGTTATTTCGAAACTTTTCTCCCAATCGAAAAGAACTGTTTACTTTAAATTGTGTGTGTTGGGTTGCAGCGTTGCTGGAGAGTGGGAGGCGTATTATTCAGCTCTATCGGTACGACTTTTGCTGTATTATAATGTTAATAATCAGCGGCACAAAGATCAGTTCACATCGAGTTATAGTTAACGCCATGCAAGTTAATCGGCATCGTCGTACTCGGTAGTGAATAATCCGTATGCCTGCTATCGATATATCCCGAGAGCATTGTGTGAGGTGTGTGAGCAGTAAGCATCGTATGAGTCGGATGTGTGTTGTGAGTACTGTGGGGTGTCGTTGGTGGGCCCATCGGCGTTGGGCTTTGAGAATTAACCGGTTGCGACGACGGTGCTGGCGGCGGGGACGTGTTCACTTCTTGTTTTACACGAGACTTTAAACTCGGCCGATTGTTCGGATAGCCGCGTTTTTTGTACTCAAGCCACAGAGTTCGATTGTTCACGCCGAACATGCGGGCGGCTTTGCAAAAACCTATACCACCGTAACGCACCGCCTCGAGGGCGCGAATGAAATTTTCATCCGCCTGCGGATTCGTCGATCTCTTTCGCTTTATCGTCGTCTGGGGACTCGCGCATGGACTCTGACAATTGCTGGGACATTGCGAGGTCGGCGACGGACCTCCCTGTCCACCGTTTCCTCCTCCGTTGTTTCCACCTCCGCCACTTGCGCCCCCACCGCCACCTCCTCCACCGCCGCCTCCACCTCCTCCGCCACTCGAATTCGATGCGTGTTGCAATGGCCCGTGCGACGAAGAATTTGGATAACTCGTCAGGGCGCAATTCGATGCGGTTGTTGTACTCGTACCACCTGCCGATTGGTACTGATGCTCGCTGATGCTCGATGTTGCTGTTATTTCGGGCGTTGTGAATGCCGACGAGGCTTGGATCGACAGATTCGTTTGACACGAGGACAGAGCGAAACGTGGATACGTATGCTCCATTATTGTCCATTGCAATCCTGTAGAACAGACCAATTTCATTTTTGGTCAGCAGAGTTTATATAGCAACGATAATCAATTTTTTTCTTTTTCTTTTTCTTTTTCTTTTTTATCAACCGTATCAACCAATCATTGTGTGAAATTAATGTCAAGACTGTTCAAAACACCGGAGATTTTTTTATGAGAACATTACGATAGAACTAAATCAGCAACTACTTTTCACCACTTTGCTACACTAGAATTCTTCTCTCTCTCTTTTCGGAGACTACGTTTTTGTTTGGTAAACTAAAATCTACTGGAATGAAAGTTTCACGAGAATTTCGCTATGATATTAATTTTTTTTTTTTTTTTTCACATTTATATTTTGCGTAAAATGTTGGGTACGAAATTGATTCGAAATCGCACTTTTGTACATTTTTTTCTGGTCGAAAAAAAATAATGCATCGAGATAGAAAAAAAAAAACGTTTGGCGGCATGGCACAGATACATATTCAAGCACAGCATCGTCGGAATACGGATAATCGAATTTTTTAAAATTATTTTATTAGTTATCCATCAATATTCATAACAGAATTACCGCGAATGTGGACACACATATACACTAAAAAAGCATATGGCTAATTTTTTCTTCTGCCTTTAGGAAAAAATGTATTAACAATGCCTTTTTCTTTCAATGTGTGCTATGTATCTGTGTGCCATTATTTTTTTTTCTTTTTTGTTTTTCAGTTTATTGATTGATTGATTGATTGATTGATTGATTGATTGATCGATCGATCGATCGATTGACTGACTAAGATGTACCCATATTGTTCGTGTAAACTGTTGTTGTTGTTGTCGTTTCTATTGTAGTTGTTCTTTTTTTTTCACATTCTTTTTTTAATAAGAACATCGTTAATATTGACATATAATCGATCTCATTTTTCGCTCTATTATCATGTCAAACGTCTGTTGATTTCCTCGTGCAAAATACTTGTACGCATCTGTGCCATCATGATTATTTTCTCAGTAATGATATTACACAATTGATGTATTACTGTTCATCGGCATGCAATAGTAAATAACAACTCGTATATTCGTAATAATTACAACGATGAATAAACGAGACAATAATAATAATAATAATAATCATAGTAGTAAATCTATCGATATTTCAATTATTTACAGCGATACTGTAAATAAATTTTATAATTACAAAAAAAATTATTCACAATCGAGTTGCATATTATAAATTTTTAAAAAGCAGACAACGTGCAGTACCAATTTTTTGTTTTCGCATCTTTTCGTTTGTTAAGCGCGATCGTTATTATTGTTCGTAACGAAAAGTGCAGTGCGCGCGATACTTGGCACTGAACGTCCAAACCTTTGAGAAATTATAAATTTTCATAAAAATCGTTACAATGGTTTGGGATTTGTTATTTGTAGCTGTAACGGCTTTGAAATTTCGTTTTTATGATATCCTTCCTTCAACTCTTCGATGCGCCTCTCGGCGTTCACTACTTTTTTTAATCGAATTATTTTAATAATTCTCAGCTACTACACACGTAGTCACTGATAGGCGTATCTTTTTTTTGTTTCATTCCATTTCTATATTATTACCGTATTGTCGGGAGAAAGCCACCGATCAACTATTTATTTCATCACTCATTTCTCCGCGTCATCATTCCCGCATTTACGTTTTACTTTTACAATGTTGATGCCGAATGTTTAATGTCTAAAAATTCATCGGTAATAACATTTCAGTATTGCTGCTACAGCAGATATCGAGAGTATTTTTTTAAAAGAGATATCGCGAACAACACAGCGCTACACGCATCAAATGTACGGACAACAATCTGTAACGATTCTAATGTTTTCGTTACAATTTGCCAGTTGGTTAACGCGATTTTTTGCGGAAAATGAATATGTTCGAAATTTTCAGATTTCTCAAATCCGCCGGACTCGCAGCACTTTGAATAATTGTTTTTTTGTTGTTGTTGTTTCTCTTTTCTATCGTCCTTCGGAACAATTTAATAGCTATGCATCATTCTTGCATTCATATTTAACTAACAGCAATAGTAAATAATGGGCTAAATAAAAATAACTTATGAAAAAGTGAAAAAATGTTGCTCACCTTGGTGAGCCGGTGGCTGCGAGGAGACGGAACTCTGTCCGAGATTTCCACCGGATTGCTGGCTGACTTCTTGCAGCGAACCTTCGCTCTGTGCCGGCGTCGTCGCCGCGCTGCTTTCCATATTACTCATCTAAAAAAAAAAAATGTAATATTTAAAAAAATGTAAATTTGCGTTTTTTGCATTACTAAATGTCTGCATTATCAATGTAAGAGGAAAAACTCTTCAAATAAATGATAATAATATCGCATCGGAAAAACGTGACGATTTTGAAAAGCAATGCTTACAATCGATATTTGATCCTCGTCGATACTTCCTTGGGATTCCGTAGTCGTGTTCATGGGGCGTCTAAGATTTTCGCTGCTCTCCTGCGTGACGATGTGCGGCTCGGGTTTTACTATATTCGTGGCAACCAACGTTATCTCATTCATTTCCTCGGGTTTGTCGGCCGAACCCGCCGACGTTGAACCGGTCGAAGTTTTTCTCAAACGTTTACGACGAAAGGACGGCGATAGGGGCGATGGACTCGGCGAACACGACTCGCCACGATCACCTCCGCCGGGTTCGCTGCTTCCACTCGGCCATTTGGTCAACGAGGCTGTGTGCATCTCCGCCAATCCCTTAATCTTCAAACTTTCGGCCGTCTGCAAGTAAATTGTTTTTTTTTTTTTTTTTTTTTTTTTTTTTTTTTTTCTTTTCGTTCGATATTTACGAAAAATACGGAATTTTAATTTGAATTTATTTTATACGAAATGATACGGAATATATAAATTGTATACGAAGCAATTTCAAAGTTTTGATTTCAAAGTGAATTTATGAAAAATGAATCCATAGCTTTGTCATATAAACATTAATCAGTTACCATTAAACATTAATTAATTATCGAGATCCGATTTTTTCGTGCTATTCTTTTATAACAACATTGTGAAAAAAATGGAAAATTTTTACAAAAAAAAAAACGAAAATTACCTTTATTATCGATGGTAACTGATCCTGCGAGACATTGACTTCCCCGTAATACATAAAATCCACCATAATCTTGAGATCGGAGAATTTGACATCTTTGAGAATAACGATGGGATGTTGACACGGATTGACAGTGAAAAGAGACTGAAAGTACGTGCTGCACGCCGATAGTACAACTTTGTGAGCTTGAAGGTGACGTCCCTCCGCTGCCAAAGTCACGTCTACCAGCGTCTCATTGTTCAACAACGACGAAAATACAGATATGAAATTTGGCTGATGATTATTCCATCGTAAACAGAACTGTTGCATAGACATTTCGCGACTGTCTATGGCGCACAGAGATCCCTCCGAATCTGGCGCTCCCCAATATTTTTTTTTTGTTTTTTTTTGTTTTTTTCTCTTTTTAATCCTTTTTTTTTACTTATCCAACTGTAACACAGAGAAATAAATTGTAAGAGTCGCAACTTGTTTGCAAATTTTCATCACTCCAATATCCTGCGAATGATAAATTATTGATACAAACAATTATTTCAATATCTTTTGGTAAATAATCCAATGAATAAATTATTAATCTCACAAATTAACGCCGCCCTTTCCTCGATCGTCAATGATTTTTGTCATATTCTTCGATTTGGAGTTATTAGTGTTATTGGTTTGTCACGAAAATGTAATTACTCGCTATTGGCTGCTTTTATTAAATCGCGCAACTCGTTGCTTGTGTAGTGAGAAGGCTTTGGGATTTCTTCTTCGAATTAACGAATTAATAAATGATCGATTTAATAAAGAAAAAAAAAAAACGATAAAACTCGTTTCAAAACATTCGATCGATTCTTCTCGGGGCCGCGATTCTTCTTTCTTTTTTTTTTTTTTTCAAGAACCAAAATCTTTTTGTCGATAGGTTATTTGTTCGTGTTAATTGTTTTTTCAAAAGTACAATGAAGAAGGCGCAAATGTGAGATAAAAAATTTTGGAGAGAAGTTGATTCCGATGTTTTCGTCACGAGTATCAACGATGGTACTATAACTGACCGATGACGCTTGTGCAATTGCCTCGTTCCCGAGTGACGTCATAACACAACGCGAGGTATTACGTTTCAAGTTTTAACGCTGTCGTTGTCACGCTTCGACAATTGGTCACTCGTTTGATTTGGAAAAGTACACAACATCGTGGAAGCGCTTGCGGGATAGAATTATTCTTTGAAGCGAAACAAATCAAAGCCGACGAGATTATTTTTTTTCTGTCTCTCTCGCGGCTCTAGCGGAGATTCCAGTCGCTTCGAACGAACAGCAGCACCAAGCTACTACCCTCTACAGTGCATTACCTGCCTACAGGGCTATGTTATTGTCGTAGTTCTATGCGCGATGTACGTACGTATTTTTTTTCCGTTTCCACAGTCACGAATGTCACGCGCCGACATCCACAAAAACCTCACAACGGGAATCTTGATGAGAAAATTTTACGAAACACCGTCCAAATACCAATGAAAATGTGAGATCTTATCAGCCCGCGTATTTATAAAATCTAAGTTGATCAATATAGGCAGCGTAGCTGCTGCTGCTGCTGCTGCTGCTGCTACTTGCTCGCTGACGCTCAACCGTACTCACTTTGGCGAGCGAACGAACGAGCAGCAGTGATAGCAGAGACGCCACGCGGCAAAGAAATCCACCACTCTCGTCAAGGGCACCTTTCCCGTCTCCACGCTCTACTTTACCGTTGATAAAACAACACCGGAAAACGGTAATTAATAAATTAATTTCAATAATATTATGACTAGCACACATATATCTGTACAACGATAATTCCTATAATTAAATATTTCGGCTAAATTTCGCAAATATATTTCCCCCCCGTCGATCTTAAACTTTGTGAGACGACTGTACGTCCTCCATTGTTTGTCGTCACACACGTGTTGATACCGGTCTCTTTCATCCGTGCATCATGCGTTTTCTCCTTCGTTCAGTTGTTAGGCGGATCTCGTTGAAACAAGATATTCCAGATTTTGAAAAATTTTATATCATTTCAAGCCGTTCAATTCCCCGAAACTTGTTTAACAATCATTAAAATCGAGAGGTATCGTCGCGTAAAATAATAATCGATTATCGTTTTCGATTCCCAAATACGCGATTCGCACAGCCTAAAATGTTTTTTTTTTGTTGTTTCTCTTTTCTCCAGCTTCCCGTACGTGAGAAAAAATATCGAATAAAAGACGTATCGATAAAAAATCCGAACGGTCAAACATCGAAAATGTCGTACACGGCGCGTACCGACTACTGCTGCAGCGTCAACACCGAGAAGGAGTACACAAGCTTTAGATGGAGTTTGCCGGACTTCAGCCTTCTCAAGGAATATTACAAAAAAGTATTTTCCAGCGAATTCATAATAACCAATACAGACGCAAAATGCCGTTTGGAATTTGTTCTGCGAGGTAACGATACAAAAGTGGAATTTACGCCGCCGGCAACGACTACTTTTGCTTTTTCTTCCGCCGTTGCCAAAAGCGCAGCGCCGCCTACTCAATCCGACGAGTACGCTTACGTCTCGGTGCATTTTCCAACCGACAAGATTTTTGATAAATTGAAAGTAATAGTCTCGATAATTGACGGATCGGGCGCCAAGGCGTTGACGATGAGCCAAACGAGAAATTTTACCGATCTCAAGATGACCTTTAAGCTTATCGACGCGTCGACTTTGCTGAGTCCGCTAATGGCTGCGGGTTACATACCCAACGACACGCTGACCATTCTCTGCGAAATCATCAACATAAAAAAACAGCTTTCCGTCTTGACGGATACCAAGAAACACGTCCAACACTTCGGCAACCAAGTGCAGAAAAAACTCCAAGTATTTTTCGATACAAAGAGTTTTTGCGATGTCGTATTTACCATAAACGACACCGAATTTCACGGACACAGAGTTATACTCGCGGCTAATAGTCCCGTATTTGAGGCGATGTTTAGCACTGATATGTCGGAGAGCACCGAAAAAACTGTAAAAATAAGCGATATCGACGTCGCGACTTTCGAAGCTTTTCTCAAATACATGTATACGGGAAGCGTCGCGAAAATGGAAGATATCGTCGGTGACGTTTTGATCGTCGCTGATAAATATCAGGTACCGAGCCTTCGAAATTTGTGCGAAACTTACATCGCCGATCATCTCGACAAAAGTAACGCCATTGAGTATCTACTGCTCGCCTATCTTCACAACTTTGAAACTTTGAAAAGAAAGGCGCTGATATTCGTCAGATCGTGTCAACAGGAGATTGTTGATTCTACGGAATTCAAAAAGTTGTGCACTCATCCGGATCTCGTGTCCGAGATTTTCCGCAAAGCATCGTAATGCCGAGTCGAGCCGCGCGCGCTCCCCGCTTAATAAAATCGATCGACAACGACGATACGATATTAAATAACGAAAATTCGGAAATCGTTTTTACGTCGTTGTCGCTTGGCTTTCTTCTTTTTTTCTTTTTCTTATTTCGTGGGGCGTTTGACGAAGAAAAGACTGTTTTTACCGTTAAATTAGTCGATAAAATTATGCAGATGCATATATAATAGTTTTAGCGTGTGAAAATTCCACATTCGATAGTTGAAACTCGATTCGGTTCGATCGACCGGTCAATTTTTAATCGTCCGAATAAAAGTTCTAAAGAAAAAAGAATCATTGGTCGGTAAAAGTTGGTCGTGGCGAAAAACGAAGAGAAAAGAAAACAGTTAAACTGATCCGGTAGTCCGTTATTAATTTCATTACTCTTTTAAAACCGCGTCGAAAAAAACTTGGTGATAAATGCCTTTTCGTTATAAAACGACGATATTCCAAAACTCTACTGTTGTAAGATGCATTTTCATTTGATATGAATAAAGGCGTCTAAATATTTTCATAACATTTATTTTTCATGTATTTTAATTAATTTTGAACGAAAAGGAAAATAATTTCTTTCCTACGGAGTTGGACAATTTATAATAAAAAAAACACTACAGTTGTCGGTGTCGGACTCTTGGAATGATGTATCTCTCGGTTATCATCGAAATATGCGGAAGAGGAAATCCCCGACGGATGTTCCACCCACTAAACGATACCGAACGATAGTACACATTCGGCCGTCGATGTAAAAATTCGATTTGAAAGGATTTTTTTGTTCAGTGTTTTTCTAACTTGCCGCGTGTGCGGAGGTGTTAACAACGAAATTAATAATTTTTCTTTCGGTTTTTCGTTATTCGTAAACATGTTTTTTATTGCGATCCTGTTGTTTGCTCTTCGCGTCGTTAGTTGCGTACCAGCGGCAAAAAAATGCACGACGAGCGTATTGCGGCCGAGCGGTAACTACGAGTTCGATTGCTTCGGATTGTCGAGTTCGAATTCGCTAAAAATATATATGCCGCGCGGCCCCAGAAATGCGACGCGCGTCGCCATTACCCACTCGAAGTTAACTAACATTCCATTGTAAGTTACTGTTTCGGAGATATTGCGTGACACAAAAAAAGATTTGAAAAAAAAAAACAAAAAACGCGGTTTTTTTCAACGTTTTATCTGTTTTCAGCGATAGTTTTAAAAGATTTCAAGCACTCGAGGTTCTGGAGCTTCGGAATTGCGGCATCAATACGATCGACGGTGGCGGTTTCTCGGGTCTTCGTAAACTCCAAAAGTTGCTTCTTGCGGGAAACAAATTGGACGGTCTTTTCGGCGTATGGTTTACGGATACCCGTGATCTTCGCGAACTCGACGTTTCCTTCAATAGAATCACCTACGTAGATCCAAATTTTTTTTACGCAGTCCAATCCTTGAAGACCTTTTATTTTGATTATAACGAATTGGAGGCGATAGATTACACATATTTCTCGCTTCTCCAAAACCTCAAAAGGGTAAAGTTGGGTCACAATCGATGGAGATGGGGGTAAGAAAAATTATTTCGTATTTATTGCAAAGCGAATTACGAAAAAAAATACGTATTTTTCGTGTTTCGAAAAGGTTTTTTTTGTTTTTTTTGTTTTTTTTGTTTTTTTTTCAGGTTCCACGTGAACCTCGTACGACAACTCGACAATCAAAAGGTGGATTATCAAGACGATTGGGAAGAATGGGGATGGATGATCAATGTCGTTCGCGAGTGTTCGGTATACGAACAAAATTTCATCCCGAATGACGAAATTCTGAATTGCCTTATCGAAAAAATGCTGAAAATGGAAGTTGGAAACGGTATCTCCGTTTCTTCCCCCGAAACGCAAAAGATCGCGTCGGAAGGTCGCTGCATTAACGAAGCCACTACGCTCGTACGTTGCTCGATGAATTCCGTTCCGGTCGGTGATTCGATACACAGAACTATGGAAGATCTCGTCCAGACCCTCAAACCAATCGTTATATCCGGTGCAAAATTCAATTCCAATTTGTAATCATTGCCGCGCGCGAGCGAACGCAACGAAATTTAATAAAAAATTATCTGCTTACGTCGTGGATTTTCGTTTTAAGAAACTCCGTTTCCGAAAATAATAAACTTGGACGGATTAATTTTTCTTTCGCCAGATAAAAAATGTATTATTCGTCAATACTTCAATAATAATTCACACAATTGTTTCTACAAGTCAGGCTGCGAAACAGCCAGATCCAACGATTTCACACGGATATTATGAACACTATTTTTGTAAACATTCGTCATCGTCGATCTCGACTGTTTCACGATTTTTTCGAGAACGCGAAAATCCTCGACACCTTTTATCAGTTTGTTATCAATGTCACAATGTAATAAACTATTGTCCATCACGCGCGTTAATGTCTCCGCTATATTTTCATTTCTCTCGAATTCTTTCGTCGCATGAATTTCCTCCTCCAAAATAGCGCGCAACATCGTCGCCTGTGCAACAATACAATTTCGTTATTTATCGATTTTATAAAAGTATTTATAGAATTTTTTTCCCGCCGATTCAACATACCCTTTTAGCTCGCAATTGCAAATCTTCAAAATGCTTTTTCACGCGACAAAATTCTTCTTCGGAATACCGAATTTCTTGACCTTTATCCTCGTCCAATAGTACATTCCGTGGCACCGTTACGAATTTTTTTGTACACTTCTGAAAGAAAATGAAAATTTTCCTTGCGACGGATAATAAAAATGGCTACGCGTACTCCACTGATCAACGATAAATACGCTAAAAATTTCAATTTATCATTGAAAGTAAGAAAAATTCTTATTGTCGTTACGCGCGTCGAGTGACAATTTTATTTTTAGCACAAATAATTAATAAAATTTGGTCAGCCGACAACGTTACCTTCATGGTATCGGCGTGCGGTTGAGAATGAGAGCAATATAACTTTATAAGATTCGTTCCGTCGGACCGAAGCGTCAGCTTGTCACTCTCATTCGGCTTGTAGATCCGCTCCAGAGACTCCCATAATTTTTTGCAACACAATTGAATTCTTTCCTCGACAATGTGTTGGACTGCGAAGAAGAAAAAAAAAACAAAATAATATACCAACGAACAAAAAAAAATCGACGAGAGATTGTTTCTTACGTGTCGCGTTCACGGCTCTGGAATTAAAACCAAACAATTGCATCTCGTATTCTTCCTCCTTGCGCTTTTCCAGTTCCGTGGACATCGCAGATATTTGTTAATCATATGCGACGCGATGCAATTTTCATCCGATACGCAAAGACTCGCGTGTAATAAAAAACATTCTTAATATCGGATTATTTTCGTTTGACACTCGGTGCGGCGTCCACTCCCAGTTCGGAGACATGTTTAATGTTTTGCGACAGTGGCGCCCCCCCACCGCCGCTGTCTCGCATAACCCTGAATTATTGTATCCCCCCGTCGTAAGATGGCAATTATTGGATTTTTCGAATCGAGTCGGAAGTTTGAAAAGTTTTATTTGCACGAAGTCAATACAATGTTTCGCGGTGATAATGTTGGATCGAAAATTGCCCGCAAAGAGGGACGTAAATCGCGTTCGGATAGATACAAAAATCGATCCAACAAGAGCGCAGTTTCGACGAGTGTCGCAAGCATGAAACGGAGCGTCCCGAAAGTAACAACGTCGGGCCACCGTTTCAAACAATTCGAAACTTGAGCGGTGTCGAGATCGACTGGATTCGGTCGATTTTCCGCTTTCAAAATTTCGGTAGCTGTTGTGCAGTATCTGAAAAAGACATATAGGAGGGGTTACAACTCATCGTGTTCACCGGCAAAATCTAAATGAGAAAGATCGCGCGATAGTTTTCTGGAAAACAGGTTTCCCTATGATTTTTACTTTTTGTTTATTTAACGCATTTTTTAGCTCAATTACAAGTTTTACAAATAATACCGTTGAAAGCTCATGTTCTCCTTTAATTTCACATTCTTCAAGTGCGAGCGTCGTATTGTTTTTCCGTTCTTTCGTATTAGTATTGTTTCAAGTGTCGCTCTGTAAGCGTGAACCTGCAATAACACCACCATCCATAAATTCCACGCTACGTTGTTGTTGTTTTTTTCTTTTTTTAATATTAATTCAATGAGAAAGACATTCGCATCGTGTATTGTTTACCAACAAATCCTGATAATCGCCTGTACGCAGTTTGTCACAGTGATTTTCGATAGCGTGACACGCTACTTCCAATGCAGCATAAGACAGTCCATGATTTTTAATCGTTGAAACGTGTTTGCTGAGCGGATATCCGAACGATGCCGTTTCCGTTCTTCTGTCCATTAACAACGTAAATATATAGACCAAAATCGAGATTCCAACAGTTACAGAAAAAACGAATAAATGTGTTGAAAAATTTACGGGAATAAATAAGTCGCGCCAAGATTTAATTAAACGCGAAAAAAAAACACTTTCAATTCGAGTAAAAAATCAATTTTAACATTCGTATCCAGATGAAAATAAATATCTTACCCCGAAGTAATTTTCATGTAGCAACAACCTACAATACATATGAAACGCGCTTCCTCTTGCGTTGCGTAAAACTTGAGCAATGTGGCGGCTAAATCGCCACAGGTATGCAATCCAATCAAACCAAAGCCACATTTCGATTTGTCCAGATCAAAATTCTCCTTAAATTCATTCATCAACTTTTTCGACAGTTCCCGAATATCCGAATCCGACACTCTGATCGATATATGCCGCGGATTTTTTTCCAATATGTCGGGCATTTTTTTTCTCAACATTGCGAATAAATTTTCGTCGCATTTTCTTTGTTGGGCAAATAAAATAGTAAATGATTTTCAATTTTTTCCGTTTCTTTTTTTTTTTTTTTCGGTAGTTAAACGTGTTGTGGGGTGACATGTAGGTATGTACCTCGCTTGATGAGAAAGCGATTCATCCTGTTCTAAGCATAAAACACACAAATCAAAATTGTATGCCAATGATCGCGCTAAATGACCCTTTCCTGCACCGATATCGATTATACATTCGCATTTTGTGAGATCCGCGCATTCGGACGTCGTCTGTGTCAAAAAATACGAAAATCAGAAATAGATCGATTATATATCGATAAAAACAAATATTCCTGTCGTAAAATTCAATCGTCAAACGCACCTCAGCAATGTTTTTAATTTCGTGACGTTTTTTCTTTTTTACCGACTTGGCGAACAATTTTTCGTACTTTGGATCCAAAATTTTTCGCTTCGCACAACGCGATAAATTCTTCGATTCCTCGCCAGGATTTCGTCGTTCCGATCCGCAACACTTAATCATTTCTTTACTCCCGAAGTCTCTTTTTATTCCCAACGATTTGATAGTTTCTCGAAAGGCCAGTAGCGACAGGGGCCACACACGTGTACTGCCGTAAAAAATATTGTCATTTGTACATTTTTTTCCACTCATCCGGTGCAATGCAGTTTTGAATCTTTGCAAATTACCAATTTTTTTTTTTCCGTAATTCGTTTTTTTTTTTTTTTTATATATAATTTGAAAGACGAACCTCGAAGTTTTCCCCAAAACCCATTCCCCCAATTCTTCGGGACTCGTCTTCCCCAAAACGTTTCTCCATTCCTTCGGCAATTTATCCCATACGTCGTCCACAAAAAAATCCTGCAATCGAAACTGTTCTACAAAGGATTTTTTCTTTCGCGTCGTTTAAAATTAAATATGGCGCCCGCGTTCGCGAGTTGTTCGATTAGCCCGACCACCGCGCAATGGCGCAACCACGCGTCGTCGCCGCTACGATAAAGCCCTTCCGCGCAAATTCGCGATGCGCGGGACGTCTGTCTCATTCGGGTGATATACGACCGAATGTAAATCTCCGTCACCATTGCTGTTTTTAATCCTTCAAAATAGAACGCGAAAAAAGAAATTACAGTAAATGATATACTCGCCACTATGTACGCGTCTAAGATCCAGCCGTAAGTATCCAATACGGTGAATATTTTAGTGAGTCGCGCGCGCACCTCGTCGCACACATGGCAAACGCACGTGTTGTTGCCGCTGGCTCGACGACATGCCGTTGTTACTTCCGTACTTACGATCGACGAGTCTCTTCCGGCCATTATGATTCTTCATCGAAACGTTAAAATACCTGAGCGTAAAGTGTATAATGCATTTAATGTGCACCTATGTACAGCCAAATTAGAACGCACAATCAGATAAACGGAAGAGATAAAAACGCAGCGTCCGAGAAAATTCTAACCGCGGACGACGCCATTGGCGTCAACATACGTGGAGATGCGACGGGGGCACTTTAATCGAAACGTCCGATATTTCACGTTTCTCGCGTGTCGCGCTGGACGGATCTACGAACCAAAGTGAGAGCGAAACACGAACTCAAGTTCACACGTAATCATGCAAGCGAAACTTATTTCGGCTTAAAATGCACGAAATTCAAATCTCAATCTAATATTTTTCTTTCTCTTTATCCTTTATCCCCCTGAATTACAAAAACCAAACAAATGCATCCGAAATATTTTTCGATAATTTTATACTAAGATATTATTATATTTTATTAAATGTCATTCGTTTAACAAAGCAATCGTTTGTTATATATGTCTACAAAACTTTACGATCGTAAATTGAACAAAAAAAAATCTTACAAATGCGAATATATTTTTATTCGCAAGAATTCAGTTTTTTTGGGTGAAAAAATAGCATACAATTCGCCGATTAACATTTGGGAATTCGCTGTTGTAAGAAAGTTAATATCGCATATAGGTACGGTGATCCACGGTGGTGGTCTTGCCGTTCGGATAAACTCGTTCTTCTTATATGCCCCGAAGTGAAGAGAAAGAATTTTTAGCACTGTTATCGAATGTGAAAGTGGGCTTCCATATGGAGAAATTATATGCGTTAAACGAGGATCGAAGATGCCCCCCTCGTGTTTTTTTCTTTTTTTTGTTCACGGGGCCATCTTTTTAACAGGAATTTCACTTTGCGTGCCATGCGGATTAAAATAATAACATTTACCCAAAATTTTACGTCGAAATAAAAGATTTTTATGAATGTTTGAGCCGTACCGGCGTTCGATCTTCTCGATAATTATGAACACTCGTGTTAACATCGTCGAAGCAAGAAAAAAGAAAAAAAACATATAATATCGATCTACGTGTGTATTTTTACACACCATTGTTCGCGGATACATATCTTAGGGTTTAAGATATTCACAAAGATACGAATCCGTTTACACGCTTTATCTATTAATTATAAACTATATTGCTGTATGTTGGCGCGTCCCACTTTGCCCAACACTTTCACTCTTCAACAGTTACGTTATTGCCGCGATGTCCGTCGGTGGTAGAGCGCGAGCCGAGCAGCAACCGCGGAAGGAACGTGTGTGGCATGAAAATCACTCAAACTGTACCGACGCGCGCGCACACACATATATTTATATAGTTTACTCATCGCCCCGAGAGGCGGTAAACTTTCGTGTCGGTTCCGGATAAAATCGAGTTGGACGCCGCGATCGTTTTGTCTGCGATAGCGCGCAAACATTGTTGTCCGCGCATTATATTCACCGCAGGAAAACATTTCTCACGTTGGGAAATAACGTCAGCCAGATGATAATTATTATGTTATAACAACCACATGGAATCTCGAGAATGGAATCCTATTTTTCGCTCAAAATCTCTAACATAGATGTTTCCGCAGTATTTTTCTTTTTTTTAATTAAATTCAAGTTTTTTTTTTCGGTTAAGTTTAAATTTTCAACACAAACACGTAATAATATAAGAAAAATTACATCGCGTGTATAAAAAAAAATAAATAATCTTCACCTACTTCCTTACGTATTTATTATTTATTATATACAAAAATTCCATATACGTCGCGACAAAGAGATCGCCATAACGCTTAAAAAAATTCATTCGCGATCGTGCGAAGCTTCTCGAGATATGTTAAGGATACTCATGTATTGCGCGCACGCTTACGGCATATGAATTATCATTAACTGAAAGTGCGAAACATTACCCTACATCTTCGTCCAATATTGCTCAAGATTATACGATGAATATGGTAAAGAATCGTATATATAGCTCCAAGTATGAACGATCGCAATTAAAATCCGAAGTCATCACATTCGCGGACCGCTGCACGTATGTACGTAGCTCTACTCGACTATTATTATTATATATATATATATGCATATATAAATGTATAGACACGTATGTACACGCTATAGTACATATATTTATATATAATATAGTGTACCACCGCTATTTAAACCTCTTACGCCAACGTGTACCTACATAAGTGAAAGTTACCAAGTAGGACGCCCGTCTCGAATCCCCGAAGAGCTCTCGCGCGGGCGCGCGGGCGCGCGGGCGCGCGCGCGCCTTCGCCAAATGCTCATCACCCGTTCGCTCGCTCACAATCCTTACTCTCGTGATGGTCGAATCTCAAAGAACTTTGTAAAAGGGAAAGATGTTTCTAACGTCCGTAGGTGAACGGTATCCATCCCCTCCCTTCCCTTCGGGCACTGCGAACATTCGAATAACGTCCCGGTCGTCATATTTTTTTTTGGCATACGAAAGGCCTTTTCATTATTCGGGTTACCAAATTTTGGTCGTCTCTCATGTCCGCATTCTTAAGTGTCATCGCGCAGCGGGATGAGAAAGGATTTTAATGAAAGTAATCACTTGTTCGATCGAAACACATTTTATTTTTTTTCAATACAACGCGAACTATTAATATATTTGAATAAAAACAAAAATGGTGCCTATTGCTTATGAAAGTGAGATGAAAAGGTTATGAAAATGTCGATGGAAACGATATAACTTCATTTAAAGTCCATTTGAAGAGATCGAATTATTTTTTCAATTGGTTCGACGTCCTCGACATCGTAGTTTTTCCCACGTCGGACGGGATTCTCGCGTAACGGGTTAACGAATCGGACTTACGAGTGCAAACACTTGTAGAGTCGCGCGGAACCTGAAGTGCCGCTAGAATGCACGTTCGTTGCATGTGCAACGTTACGTTTACGATTGGAAAACTAACAAGAGCATTAAAGATAACCAACTCTCTGCCGCATTTGTGGTCAGTGGCTACCTGTATTGTCCGCAACGACGTTGTAAAATTTATAAACAATATTTTATCTATACGAGCGTTAAAACTCACGACGTTGCGTTACCACAGGATCCATTCTGTTCACATTTTCCTCTTCCCGTCTCTCGCAACGGGGAAGCAACTACAACATATCTATATATATATGAATAATTATCATCAATCTTACAAATAGTTACTTTTTTCTCTCCAATTCGATCTTTTAGCCGAAGGCGCAAATTGTAGACGGGAATACGAGGATCTTTTTCCCATTTTTTTAAATACTTAAATAGCTGTATTTTTAAGTATAATTGAGCCGAACTGCGAGATATATGTATGCCATACATTTGGCTCGGGGGGCTTAAGTCTGAATGAGGAAGAGGTTTCGGTTTCATTGGTCGGAGGTGGAGGTCGTCGGGAGGAAACAAAAAAAAAAAAACACAGACACACAACTCTTGGCACGAATAAACGGCCGCGAGATGAACGCGCGCCGGTCGCTGGCCGCCGAAGAAAGTCTTCTTCCTCGGTGCGCTCACCTCGGCCATCACGCTGTGTCCACCGCATGCCTATACTTTTATTTCGTATATCTGCACTGGACGACGTTCAACGTCGCGCGTCCTGTGTGTGTGTGTGTGTGTGTGTTTGTTTTTTTTTTCTCCTTTTTTTCATTTCGAATCTCATCACAAATACATCGAAAGCGTACAACGCTCCAGGCACATGAACGCGCGTTATATGTACCAGAGAAAGGTGCCCCATCGTGGGTTCTTGTCTATACGCGTCTTCGATATTAGAGAGGAGCTTCTCGGTGGCGCGCGGAGATCGCCGCGAGGGGTGGGGCGGACGACGAGTTGGGAGAAACGGACGTACGATTCTCAATTGGTCCTCAGTTACTTGACGACTCTCCTCCACCAATATTGTACACTTCGTAAAACTTCTCCGACCGGTCACAGGGAGCATTTATTAACATGTTACTTGGTGAAACGAGCAGGTAGCGCAAAACCTAAGGAGATAACATTAGCGTGTTGCCCGCGGAGTCAGTGAAGTGTGGGTTTGTAAATAGAGGAAAAAACAAACAAACAAACAAAAACAAAACAGTCAACGAGCGCAACGCGATGTATTTCCTCAAGACGGTAATTACAAAAGAAACAGTTTTTCGACGATTTTTCTGTTAAACGATTTCTTTGTCTACTTTTTTTTGTTATTCTTGTTATTCTTCCAACGAACTTTCCCAATTTCTTTTGTCGACTAAGATTTTACAAAGATTCGGTGATTTTTTGTTTTGCCTTTCGGGGATCTGGGATAAGAAATCGTTTTCATTTGTCACGGCAAAGTTCTGTCCAACTTTAATTAACTTTTCGCGACCAATCGATTTAATCGATTTAAAAAATTAACCTCCATATCGTGAAAAATTCTTTTCTTTTTACCGGAAAAAACTTTACTTCCGATGACACGCGAGAAAAATGATTTATTGAGCTGTGAAAAATTCGAAAAAAATGCAACTTCCGCGCGTGACAAAAATAACTTGAAAAAGAGCGTTGATTAAAAAAAAATGTCTTCACACATGTTAATTACAACGATGAGGGGTGCAATGAGTGTTGTAATGAGTTTCCGTAAAAAAAAAAAAAAAAAAAAAAAAAAAAAAAACACCGTCGTCAAACTTTCAACGAAATTATTCCGAGAGCGAATCTAATGACGATTAAATTTCTCTAAGTTTCCTGGCTATGATTATTTCGTTTTTTTCTTCTTCTTTTTTTGATAATCTTTCTTATACCGCAAAAGACGAAAAAACGAAGAAAAAAAAAAACAGAGCAATGTTAAAAACAAAAAAAAGGTGTCGATTTCACCGCGAGCGAGAGATGGATAGTCGGTGTTCTGCTAGCGGCGTTGTGCAAGAAGAAGACGGTTGGAAATTGCGATGATTTCTCGGGGCACGCGCGTTGCCCCCGCGCGCGCACACAGGTTAAAGAGAAATAGTGTAGCGAGGCAGTGTTCGTGATGTGTTTGGAATCGAGAGATTCGAGAGTCCCGAAGAGACGGTAGACAAGAATTTAAATGCTTCGATGTCGTACCGCCGTCCAGAGTTTCGATAAATCACCGACACATTTTGAATGTAAAGAAAAAAATTAAATTTCTCGGAATTTCGTACGATGTATTTCACTTTTGTTCTTTATATTCGTGGGAGAAGAAAAATGCGGCGGGGGGGGGGGGGGGAGAGAGAGAAGAGAGACGATTCGAACGGTGTTGCGCGAGGAGTATGTAGCAGCAGCCCGCGCGCGGTTTAAGTACGAGGACGAGAAGTTTGCCGGTCGGTTCTCGACGAAACAAACTCGACCTGACTATATCGGGAACGGCATTCGCAACTCGGAATCGCTTATCAGGCACCGGTTAGACTGTCCGCGGCCGGCGATCGCATCGCTGGAATACCAATCGATCGGCTTCTCTTATCCCAGCAGGATGTATTCTCTCGTTATTAACCGGGTCACTCGGCCCGGCTTCTTTCTAATGAGCCGTATAAACATTACGTGAAACTTCCCTCGAATGAATCCCTCGATTAATTTCCAAAGTAAAAAACAACGTTCATACAAATTATCAACAGTTTTCCATCGAATGTTGGAAAGTAAAAAACAAAAAAACGTTGTTGGCTTTTTATTTTTTTTAACGCCAACTCGAACGATCTATGAAATGAATGCGGGTACAAAGTCCGAACGGTTTCCCGTTCACAAAAAGTCAACTATAATTTACGATCGATAGATCGATAGTTATTTTTACTTCGGTTTTAACACAAACTAGCACCGAGCGCCCGCTTCGCGTGCGTACCGTTATCTCTTTATTTAATTTTTTTTTCCACTCGACTTTATTTACTTGAACTGTCAAAGCTTATCAAACAACTATCAACTATCAAAATGCAACATAACTGAAGTTGCTTGTCCAACAGCATTAGCTTCAGCCCCTTCCGTCAGCCAATCAGGCAACGAATAAAGCGACAACAATACCTGTATCGAAATTTCGATATATTTTAGCCACGGATTTTTTGAAGAGGGATATATTTTTTGCATGTATATTGATTTTCATGCAGAAAGTCTCCTCGAGAGGATAACTAATCCCTTTTTGATAAAAAAAAAACAAAAAATTTCCAATAAAAATAATACGTTATTATTTTCAAAAATCAATAAATAATTGAGAAATGTTCTATGAATTATAACGCAATTTTTATACACATCGTTAATAAAAAAAAAAAAAAAAAAATTATCCAACTCGCGCCGCGTAACATTTATTCGGAAAACTGTGATGCGCGCGGTGCAGCGGATAAACGGTGTAGACACGAATTCCGCCCAACGGTTGCGCACGAGTTACGAAAAGCGCGTGGATCTCGCGAGATAGCATGCATTCCCGATCTCACGCGATTTCGTTAACCCCCTGTGATCCCACGGTTTCGATGATACACTTAGATATAAATTCATTGAAAAAAAAAAAAAAAAATATTGCAATTATACAGTTTCGTCGTCGTTGCAATTTGCAGGCGGCGTTCTTGGCGCTGATGCTCCTCGTTTGCGCGAAGGAAGAGGCGAAAAACCGCGGTAAGAGGCAACAGATCGCTTATTATCCGAGGCGAGGAGGTCGACCGCCACCATATGCGGTTCAAATGGAGCCGATAGTGCAATACTCCCAGAGGGATCCCCTCTACAATCCGTCTGCGAGTTCTAAGAGCGACGATCACATTTATCACGACGATTCCCTGTTGTATAATCACTACGGGACGGAACCGGAGCCGATAATCGAGATAATAATAAAAGAATCAAACGAATCGCTTCCGACACCGGTACCACCGCCGGTACCGCCCCAACCGCGTGCCACTAAGGAGCCCATTCAGGTTTTCTACGTTAAATACGAGAAAAAAAAAGGTTACGGAGACAGCAAACCTCGAGTGGTATACGATACACCAGTACCAGCGCTGACCCCCGTCGAGGAACACGAAGAAATTAAACCCGAAAAAAACGAAGACCCCGAAGAAATTCCTTCATCCTATGGTACCGAAGCGCGTTCCGTCGAACCCTCGACAACTCTCAGAACGATAATTCGTCCCGAAAGCGAAGTTTATCACTCGGGTAGTAGTGGTATACGTGTGACTTTTGGAACCGACCAAATACCACCAAACAATCATAACAAACGAAGCGACGTTGCAGCGACATCAACGAAAGCTCCTCCACTACCACCGACTTCCGTAACCGCTTTACCGCCTCCGGGTTCTCCGAAGAGACAACACGGTCCCTACCATTCCCTTCAACCGGTTCATCCGCGAGTACCACCAGCATTTCCCCAGCAGAGAATCATAAATTCCTTTCCACCGCAGCAGCAGCAACTCTCACAAAATTTCCCGAGTCATCAGCAATTCCAAGGGCCGCCGAACGCTCCGATAAATTCACAAAGACCTCAGCAACAACGGCATCCCATTAGTATTCAAGGACTTCCGGAAATTCAGCAGCGATTACCCTTCCAAAATGGACCGCCGCACAGGATTAGTATAAGTCATCCGCAACAGCCGGGTTTCCCACCCGCTTTGTCGTTTTCCCATCAAAGCGTTCATCTCCAGAATCATCCGCCTTCGTTGGGAACTCCTGGAAATTTCAACGGTGATTTGTTGCATCAACCGCAGCCCCATCCGCAGCAGCAGCAGCCCCATCCGCAGCAGCAGCAGCAGCAGCAGCAGCAGCAGCAGCAGCAGCAGATCCAATATAAACAACAGGAACAAGAAAAACAACAACGCTACCATCAGGAACAGCGTCGTCAGCAGGAAGTCAGATATCGAGAGCAACAGAGACAACAGGAACAGCAGCGCGTCGCTGATCAGCAGAGACAACAAGAACAGCAGCGCCTCGCTGATCAACAGAGGCAACAGGAACATCAAAGAAAGGTGGAACAGCAAAGAATAATTGAACAACAGCGACAAGCCGATCAGCAGCGTCAACAGGAAAGGCAAAGGCAGGAGGAACAATTGAGGCTTCGGGAACAACAACAGCGGAAGGAACACGAGAATAGGTTGTTGCAGGAGCAACAATATCGTCAGCAGTTGAAGTACAATCAGCCGCAACAGACTCCGAACGACTATAATCAACAGATTCAACAGCAAAAACCCGGTGGGGAAATATTCAAAGCGGTACCGAAATTGGAACAACACTATGCCATTCGTGAAAATCCTTTGCATCCGGGACCCTTCCCACCGAATCCTCAAATTCAGCCGCTGCAATATCCGGAAACGGGACAAAATCGATACCTGCAACAGGCTTCGGCTCCGACACCTGAAATTCAGCAGCAGCAGCAGCAGCAGTACTTTTCGAGAAATCCAACGACTACAATTGCGACTACTCAACAACAACAGCAACATCAGTATCAACAACAGAGTAGCATTGCCAATCAGCAAACCTATCAGAATAATCAACAGTACTTTTCGCACAATCAGCAAAGCCAGCAGCAGTCGAGAACATCCGTATCGCCCCAACAATCGATATGGGGAGGACGACCGGTATATCCGGATAACGAGAAGCACAAAATCTACGCGACCCCCGTAAGCGCGACGAAGGATCTCGGCTCGCCGTCGACCGCGAGAAGCATTTATACATCACCCACTACTACTCCGACGCCAACAACAACCGCATCGACTACAACAACGGCTCCTTCGACTACTGCTGCGCCGAAAAATGAAGCGAAGATTAAGGAAAATATAGCTAATCTTCCGGATGAAGTTCCCGATGATATAAGAGAACAATTGCTGAGTTCCGGGATTCTTGGTAACGCTGATATACAGATATTGGATTACGACAAAGTCGGCGGTATACCTATTGAGAATTTGCCTCCTGAGGCACTTGCTAATTTTTATGGCGCCGGCGGTGCCGCCGCTACTGCCGCTAGTGAACCGATACCAGCGATCGCAAAGAGGCCCAAGATCGTTGGGAATAACGCTGCCGCGTCGGGACAGTTTCCGAAGAAGGCGACGTTCACCAAAGTTGAACACGCGACGCTACGGCCCGGAGGTGTAGAAATGAAAGTAGTACACTTCGACCCAAATACGGCACAAGGTCAAGCGATCGCGGATCAGCACATACGCGAAGATGCGACCCACCTACGACCAGTCGCTATCGGCACGAGATCGGACGCTCAATACAATCGATACCTTCCGCTCAAAGTGAGCGGCGCATCATTCCCGATACCCGATGCCCCGGAGCTTCGGGGCAGAAAAATTTCGAGCGTTGTGGTCTTGGCTCCGGTCGATTATACCGCATTTCGTCACGATGATAATCAACCGAAGGAAGACGATAATACGCGACAGAGCCGAATGCTCGTTGGCGCTCAACCTGTCAAATTTTTAGCCGGTGAATCGCTCAAACAACTCGTGAAAAAACCGAGTGCTGAAAATTACAAAAAATGGCTCGATCAGGAAAGTCGCACTGAGCCCCAGAAACAATCGGTCGTTTTGCTCGTTACGACGTAAGTTGTCATTTCTTTTCTTTCATTTTTTTCATTTTTTTATCCACTTTTGAATTAACGAGAAAAATTTCATTGATTTTGCAGACCCAAGGATGATTCCTACGGGGATAAGGAGATATTCATGTACGACGTATCGTCGCAAATGGTCAGCAAACTTGCCGGCGATTTGTCGTCGGCGTTCGTTAATGCGGCTGAAAGTAACTCCGATAGTTCGGATACCATTGATGACTCGGCATTCACAACGGAATGAAAAAAATCGATAGTTCGGAAAGGATCGTTTCATTCATCCAGTCACGCCGAGCGATCCCCCTCTCTGCTTCGCCGTCCCCTTGCTAATTTATGACTTTATATTCGACAACCGACAAGCGCCCCTCTCGCGCTACTGTGTCCATAAGAGAAACGGAAGGAAAGCGGCTAATTGACATGGAGAATGCAATCGTCGGACTTAACTGATGCATTCATACGATTATCTTCGTGTAGATATTTTAATTATGTATCATTATGTATATACGTACTTTTTATACGATATTTTTTTATACTAAATAAAAGCTTTTTTTTTTTTTTCTCACAATGGCATTAACGTGAAAAAATTTACTGGTGAGAGATTCGATTAAACGCGCGCGTAAAGTACACGTAAATAAAATAACGGCTGAGCTGTGGGACGATCGGAAAAACTGCAGCACCCGTTTGCGGTAAAGTTACATATGACTCGTCTTAAAAAAAAAAAAAAATACACAGGAGATCTCGAATTCAAGAGACTTTGTGAATTGTATCGATGATACATTTGGAACCGAGCAAAGGTTGGTGGTAATTACAGTTCTTTTGTATAAACTTTTAAACTGCATTCGTAAAAATTCATTGCCTCTCCCCCCCCCCCCCCCCCCCCTTCTAAAGAAGACTATAAAATAATAAGGGAGACTCCAGATATAAGGGATTGAGAATAATTCGAGTTTCAGGCCACTTGTAGAGGAATTTAGAATAACAAGTTTTATTCGCGTCGTAAATCACGAATACGATATTCCGATCTACAAGAAGCTAATATCGTGGTGTCGCGATTGGTTAGGATCGAGTTATGCGACGAGACGCGTTGGATGTATTCCATGTGAAACTATCTCCCGAATAGGCTGACGACGACCAGTCGACAAGTCAATATTGAAAAAAAAGAGATCTGTAAATAAAGAATAACAATGAATATAATAAGAATAAAAAAATAAGGCAAAGGAATTGAGATGCGCGATCGTTGAAAAATTGGGAAAAACAAAAAAAGGATATTGTACATTTCCATGAGAGTCACATTGCTGCGCGTTTGTGTTTATACGTTGGCTACGCTGAATGTGTTAAAACACGATGACGACGAGAACGTATCTCCAATGACAATCGTTTTCGTGGTCAACATTGTCAGTCAGCGCCGAAGAGATGTTTAATGCAGGTTAGAGATCGAAGAAGTCAGACAGTTTAAGCTGTGACGAGGAAAACATGAAACATGATTAATTCGTAATACGCGAAGAAAGAGAAAAAAAAAAAGAAGAAATTCCACGAAATGTGATAATATCGTTGTCGATGTAAAAATATAATTAGAAAAAACAAGAAAAAGTTTGCTCGCCATCGGAGTACGTGAAACGTTTCGACGTGAAATATCAACGTTGAAATGCCTCTCGTCGCGAGAAATTGTCCTCATATTTGCAATCACGGCGATCTTACGATAATCGAAGCTGTGTTTGCGCACAAAGAAAAATTCAACAAATGCAGCCAATGCGAGAACGAAGGTCCAAATTTGTGGCTATGTCTTTTTCCGGAGTGTCGATGGGTCGGCTGCGCAGAGACGCATCAAGATCACAGCACTATACACAATGGAAATTATCCGGATCACTGTGCCCACATGAATCTTTCCACCAATCGCATATGGTGTTACGCCTGTGAAAAAGAAGTCATCGCCAGACACATACCGTCGCCGCCGCTATCCCCCAATCAATTGGATATGAAAATCGGCGGCGGCAACAAGCATTCCGGCGATGCGTCCGTCAATATTGAATTCCAATCGGGAGGTACCGTTCCGGAATCCATGAGATTTTTGATGGACAGGTAAGAAAAAAAAAATGATCCAAACGACAATTTTTCTTTTGCCGTTCGATTCTATTCCATTGGGATAATTAAATTTTTTTGTCAGAATTTCACATATTTCTCAAATGAACATTTTTTCGTTTGAAAAACAATGATAAAATTGTAAAATTGTATAAGGAAAAACGATGAAAAAAAGGCAAAGAAATGATATTTATTATTATTGTTATTTAATAAGTAAAAAGAATAAGAATTATATTGAATTTTTGGTAAAAGCAGCGGACGGTAGATGAATAATGAATAGAATTAAAGTTGTTGACTGCTGTGAAAAGTGTGAAGATGGTCGCGTATAGCGATAGCGGGAATTGATGAATTATCGATAACAGGGTCTACTCGATTCACAACGCAAAGTTTGAGAAGCCAATATCGAGTCACGAGAAATCAGGAGATTCGCCGGACACCACAGACTCCGAGGACGGTAAAGATTTATCGGGGAAGCCGCGAGGTTTGGTGGGTCTGCAGAACATCGGAAACACCTGTTACATGAATGCGGCATTGCAAGCGCTTTCGAACGTATTGCCTTTAACGCAATTTTTTCTGGACTGCGGTCACATGGTCGGTTACATAGCGAGAGATCGAAAGCCCGGATTATCCCTGAGTTACATGAATCTCGTGAAGGACATGTGGAACCGTAAAACTCGGGGTTACGTAGTACCGCACGGAATCCTCTCAGGTATCCGTACCGTGCATCCGATGTTCCGTGGTTACCATCAGCACGATACGCAAGAATTTCTTCGATGTTTTATGGATCAACTGCACGAAGAATTAAAAGAGCACATCGACGAGGAACGCGAACTACTAGTGAATTCAAAGGGTCTCGGCGAAGCGTCGTCCTCTGACGACGAGGATACAGAAATGGATGGTAACGGTTCGAGTCAATCGGACGGAGAATACGAAACTTGCGATTCCGGAGTGAGCGAGCAGAGTTCGTTGTCCGACGAAGGAGAACGCGGAACCAAGAGACGCTACTCGCGTGTTTCTCAAACGGAAAAATTACGAAATAAATTCACGAATCGTGGATCAAAGAAAACATCGGGCGACGATGGTTACGTACAGCAGCAAAGATCCATACAAAGTTCCCCTGCAAAACATCGAACGAAAAAACAAACTAAAACTCGTAGCATAATTAGCGATATATTCGATGGTAAATTATTAAGCAGCGTTCAGTGTCTGACCTGCGATCGCGTATCGACGAGAGTCGAAACTTTTCAAGATTTATCGTTACCCATTCCAAGCAGAGATCACATAGATATGCTTCATCAGGGATCTCTGACCCCCCAAAAGGCCGGTCCGTGCTCCGACGTTGTTTACGTTACTAATCAATCCGGTTGGATATCGTGGTTCGTCCAATGGATGAGATCGTGGTTTTGGTGGCCCGTAGTCAGTCTACACGATTGTCTCTCGGCCTTTTTCAGCGCCGATGAGCTGAAAGGCGACAATATGTACAGCTGCGAGAAATGCAATAAACTTCGCAACGGCATTAAATTTTCAAAGGTTCTCGAACTTCCGGAGATACTTTGCGTTCATCTCAAAAGATTTCGTCACGAATTGATGTTCAGCTCAAAAATAGCGCATTACGTTTCGTTTCCATTGGAGGAATTGGACATGAGACCGTATCTACACAAGGAGTGCGTATCGAAAGTCACTACTTACGATCTAATATCAGTTATTTGTCATCACGGTACAGCGGGCGGTGGTCACTACACGTGTTACGCAAAGAATCCCATAGTCAATCAATGGTTCGAATTTGACGATCAATGCGTCACCCAAGTACCACAGGAAACGGTTAAAAACTGCGAGGCTTACGTTTTGTTTTACAAGAAACGATCACCGGAGATGCTGCAGTTGCGCGATAAAACTGTCGAACTCGTCGAAACATCGTCGAGGGAACCTTCGGAATTAAATTTCTATGTTTCTCGCCAATGGATTAATCGATTTAACACATTTTCGGAACCCGGACCCATCGTTAACTCGGACTTTTTGTGTCCACACGGCGGCATTAATCCCGTCAGAGCCGCTTTCGTCGACAAAATCAGTTTGCCTCTTCCGCAACCCGTTTGGGAATTTATGCACAACACGTGAGTATTCAAAATTCACCCATTTTCTTTTCTTTTAAGTATAAATCGATTCTCTTTTTTTCCATTCCATTCTTCAGATTCGGCGGCGGACCCGCATGTTGCAATCTTTACGAATGTCCGGCCTGCGAGGAAAAACACGAGTCGTTGCAGAAACGTAGGAACTTCGAAATGGATGTGTTTCAACGTTACAACGCCGATAACCCATTGGCGATATACGCTTTGGCGATGGCGTGGCTTCGGCAATGGCAAAGCTTTGTCAAGGGAAAAGAGATACAACCACCCGGTCCTATAGACAATACGTCTATTATTGTAAATAAAAATGGACAGAACGTCTTGAAATCCGGTACATTTTTTTTTCTTCATTATTGTCGATTCATTGGTAAAACAAATTACATATTTGTTTTTACGTTTTTTTTTTTTTTTTGTTTAGGTTCGGATTGCGGACAAATATCCGAAGAACTTTGGCAATTTTTCTACAGCACGTACGGTGGTGGTCCCGAGTTAATGTTGCACTCGGTGCAGCGCTCGTCTCAAGTGCAGCCAAATATATCTTTACATTCCTCATCGACACCGAACCTTATGGATCAAAGTCCAAAGCAGAATCGCTCCGAAACCGTTGGCGCGATTAATAATAACGGCATAACGAAGAGCACGGAAACTATATCGTTGCACGACAGCGCTATCGACAGCATAGCTTCCGACAGCGATTCTCTACAAACGCAGAAAGACGCTAACGGATAATGTTATCGTCGTTCGCAACGTGTCGTAAGGTCGATGAAATTTCATCGCGTTCCTCGCGTTGGTTGATAAACGAAAAGAAAAGTTAAAAACTGCGCTCCCGAGTACACGAGCCGGCGATGAGAGACGATTCGTTTAGTATGCAGAGGAAGAGGGAAAGGACAAAGAAAAAAGTCGTAATCATTGATTCGTTAGCTATAACCATTGTTCAAGTTTCGTTGTCAAATTCGCGTAAATCGATCATTATTTTATTCAATTGGAAAAAAAATCAAAGAATAAAAAAGAATTTGAAAAATACTTTGATGGTGAAAGCATTCCATTGCAAACGTGCAACGTAATGGGAACTACGGCTATGGATCCTTGGAACGAAGTTCCGAGTATTATTATTTCTATATCGTTATATTGCTTTTTTTTTTTTTTTTTCGTTTTTTTCGTCGTTACGTGGAGAATTGTATAGTGTAGAAAAAAAAAAATGCGGGAGAAACATAAATGTTTATTTAATTCGTTTTAGTTCAATACACATAATTCTTGACATTCGATTTAAATGGGGAAAACCTATACACACACACCGCTACACGAACTATTTGTTACTATATATATCGTGAAAATTTAAGTTGTACTTTTATTACGACGCACGTTGGGTTTTTTTTGTTTAATTTTCTTTGTTTTTTTTGTTCCGGTACGAAAGTTTTATTAAACGTAATTTATATAAATTTACCCCATTGTTTGTATGTCACACCTAAATGTACAAAGGCATTTCACCGAAGGAACCGCATGTTTACGTTAAAACATCCGCTCTGTGTAGTAATACGTTTTATATAAAAGAAAAAAAAGAAAAAAATTGAAATAAAATAGTTTCGACCGTCAGCAATATTCGATTAGACGCAATGCAAGATGTATTATATTATATACATATATAATAAATGACAAAGTTCGCGCGGTTGCGAAACGTGAAATGCCGACATCGCGTGGATTAAATGTAAGCAAAGAATCGCGTAAATGTTTATTTGTTGAGAGTCCAATTGATAGCTGTGTTTGTACACAACTTTTCAATAGTTTATTGAAAATGCCTGTTGTTGTCACATTTATATATCGTTCGATTAATTAATTTATAACAAAAAATAAATAAATAAATAAACAAGAAAGAAGATAAAAGAAGAAAAGAAAAATTTACATATATATTAATACTTTGCGTTGCAACGTTATATATGGCGCTAACGATTCTCATTGCAATTAATGGTTCTACCGCGTTGACTGATGTAACTTTGTATTTGTATGAATCCGATAAATAGGTTACGCCGGTCATTGAGATGCGCGCGCGACGAGCATCGCGACAATAGATAGCCGGGAGTTGTAAATTATAAACATTAACTATGGATAATGTGTCTTCTTCTCTGAAATGTAACATACCTGAGGCAAATAAATAAATTTCGTTTTCATTATTTATTCAAATAATTAAAATATGGAAAGGATATTGTACGTGCGATATTCCGTCGACCAATTAAATAAAGACCCCTACGAGATCGTAAGAAACTGTTCTATATGGTTTCTGTTTTCGTTAAATAAAGTAAAATAATAATCAATTGATTGATAAAAACACATAAAAGGTGATTTATTATAAAATAATAGTCTATAAAATGTAGAAACGATGTGACGTAGTGAAGAATTTTGTTGTTCGATTAAACGTCAATGTCTCGTGCCCCGTGCAGCGTGAGGGGTCGCGGCGAGTCATCCAAGGTGCCCGTTGAACAGTATCCGCGTGCGCAGCGTCGGGGTGTCGATCCTCGCTCGTGGACCACATTGATCGCGTCGCGTCGCGTCGCGTCTTGCGCGTCTTGCGCGTAGGGCAGTACGACGCTGTCCCATTCTCATCCGAATCCCCTCTCCCCAATGTCGCGAATTAAATTTCGGGATTAAAGGGACTCGAAAGACTCGCGGGTAGAGCGTAGTGAGCCATGCGGTTACGTAGTCCGCTTAGCCAATAGAGTGTCAAAACAAAAAAAAGACATATATTTTATGAAGGTACAAACTGCACAAGTGCCTCAGAAACGTTTTAGAGTAGAATAATTATCGTAGCTACGAGAAGCCGACGTTCCTTTCGATATCCTTTATCCCGCGGAGCTCACGGAAGAGTCAATTTTTTTCTCTCTCAAACCCCCCCCCCCCCCCCAAGTGTTTCGCCAGTGGTCCGAGACCTTCGTACGTATACGGTAAGCGTTTAATAACTGCCATAATAATATCGTGACAAATAGATAACAAAAATATATATGTATTTACGTTTATCGAATATAATGATGAAATACGAATGATTGCCGAATGAGTGCTCGTAGGGAGGAATTAATACAATAGAATAGAAATAGAGCGCGTTTTCACTGCTTTTAACGCTATTGCAGATTATAAAAAATTTTTGAGATATGACTCCGATACGGTTCTTCCGACTGCTCCCCGTATAAAACACCAAATTGATACAATTTCCGTCGATTTTGTCACTCGGAGAGCGCCAGTCTAATGCGTATCTGGTGGAGATCGACAGCATCGACGAAATTCTCTGTTGCGTCTCGTGGATATTCGTAGTACGCGAAATACAAAAGAAGATTTTAATTCTGCTCTGCCGTAATAACAAAAATCACTTGATATATGCGTCCGATATAGGCTCTCCGAGTGACAAAAACGACGAAAATTTGACGAATTTGCTCTTTTGTACGGGGAGCAGTCGGAAGAACCATATCTCAAAAATTCTATAAACTGCAATACGGTTCACTGCGGCAGTGAAAAACGCACTCTACATACAAAACTGTAGTATCCGCTGTGACGAAAAAGGGTGCGATTAGACACATCGTATAAGGTCGGGATTTGTGTCATTTTGCGAACAGAGATGGCGAATTTTCGGGGTTTCAATCTCCCGTCGCTCGGTGCATCGATGAGCGTCGCCTGGGAAACTGTGAAAGCTAAATGGCCGGAGAATAGTCCGTGTATGGAACTTATTCGCGGACCAGGAGCCGGCTATGGTCAGCAACCGCCGGCGGCACAACAAGCCGCGGGCTTTCAGGCGTTCGGCGAGGGTGGCGAGAACACGGAAATGACGACGATGAGTGGAGAGCAGGAGTTTGGGGGCCAAAATAACGCCGTAATGGCCGAGGATTCTTTTAGTTATCAGAGAAACGGGTGAGAAAATATATTTAATTCCAACATTTTTTTTCCAATTGCCTTTTTTTTCATCCATTTTCATTAATTATTTTTTTCCGTATAACAAAAAAACACACACACAATCTTGAATGTTAAGAGATTCGAGTGATGATGGTGTAAGTCTTTTCGAACGTAGAGCATTGAGGTGTGTCTCGGAAAATGGTCCTAATACAAAATTCTTCGGACATTCCATAATTTATGTATACTCGTGTATAAATCAATACCGAAAGAAGGAGTAAATTCGTGTGTCATAATTCCTCTGCCCTAGAGTTAAATAAAATCCTGTTAATGCCTATAATATTTTCAAAATCTATTTTTACATACCTTGGCGATTTTTTTGAGACAAATGGTGGATATCCCCAGTCCTGCGGTCTCTTACGTGTGCCGAATGGCGAAAAAAGTGAAATAAAAATCAGTTGAATCGAAGAAATCGGCGCTCGCGAAATAGTGAATTTAACTGATGTATGATTAATTAGGTATTTCTTTGAATTGAATTTGAAAATATGTATTTCACCGAGTGCCTCGATTTCGAGCGATTTTTTTCTCAGTATACTGAGCGTCGTCAAAACGGCTCCGAAAACGACTGCCAATCGATCTTTTCAATCGGCGTTTACAGAGACAAAGTAAGAACCGGAAGTATGAGTAGCGGTGGATTCAGCGAATACGACGAGGGCGGAGAATTCGGTGGTCCGGGTGTCAAGATAAACGAGTGGCAAGCAGCCTGGAACGTAACCAACGCGATACAGGTACAATTATTGTAATGTTTATAATTAATAATTAATTTAGGCTGAATAATATTTTACGCCAAAAGTCGAATGTTTTTTTACACATATAATTTTTTTAATATAGGTATAACTCGACTCTACTGATAAAATGATAATATTTGTTCTTGTTAAAGGGAATGTTCATCGTCTCACTGCCGTTCGCGGTACTTCGAGGCGGTTATTGGGCAATAGCCGCAATGATCGGTGTCGCGCATATATGTTGTTACACCGGTAAAATTCTCGTCGAGTGCCTTTACGAATTGGACACCGTAACAGGCCAAAGGGTGAGGGTAAGAGATTCGTACGTCGCGATCGCGAAAGAATGTTTCGGACCAACATGGGGCGCGAGAGCGGTAAACATCGCGCAGATAATCGAATTACTGATGACTTGTATTCTCTACGTCGTCGTTTGCGGGGATCTAATGATCGGTAGCTTTCCCGAGGGTGCGATAGACACCCGAAGCTGGATGATGCTTATCGGAATATTCCTCATTCCTTTGGGTTTCTTAAAGTCGCTGCACCATGTCTCAGTATTGAGCTTTTGGTGCACAATGGCGCATCTCTTCATAAACGCCGTTATCCTCGGCTACTGTGTTCTCGAGATAAGCGATTGGGGCTGGTCGAAGGTCAAATGGACAATAGACATGCAAACTTTTCCCATATCCCTCGGAGTAATAGTTTTTAGTTACACCTCTCAAATTTTCCTTCCGACCCTCGAAGGCAATCTGATCGATCGTTCCAAATTCGATTGGATGTTAAACTGGAGTCACATAGCGGCAGCGGCATTCAAATCACTCTTCGGCTGGATGTGTTTTTTGACTTTTCAGAGTGATACCCAACAAGTTATAACGAATAACTTGCATTCGGCGGGCTTTAAGGGTCTCGTTAATTTTTGTCTCGTCGTCAAAGCAATGCTTTCGTATCCATTGCCGTATTATGCCGCTTGCGAACTTCTCGAAAGGGCCTTCTTTCGCGGACGTCCCAAAACAATTTTTCCAACGATTTGGACGCTCGATCGGGAACTCAAAGTTTGGGGTCTCGCATGGCGTATCGGCGTCATAACTTTTACAATTATGATGGCGATATTCATACCCCATTTTAGTATTCTGATGGGTTTCATCGGCTCTTTTACGGGGACTATGCTGTCCTTCATATGGCCGTGTTATTTCCACTTGAAACTCAAGAGAAACTCCATGGAGAAAGGCGAAGTTGCTTATGATTGCTTTATCATATTTCTTGGCGTTCTTTTTGGCGTTATTGGGGTTTACGATTCGGGAAGCGCACTTATCACGGCTTTCCAAATCGGATTACCCTTTTAAACGGCAATAGTTTCGGGAGTTCGATGCGATTTGTTGATATCTCGTTGGGAGCTTCAGCCGAACGATCTTTGCAACGGGTTTGCGTCCCGTTGTTTTTTTTTTTTTTTTTTTTCGATCAGGCAATATAATTGAGATAACTATAATTAGTCTATAGAGAGCAATGTTCATTGCTGGAATTGATTTGAAGCATTTCTATCGATGTATCTTCGTCTCTAATTGGACGATTATGAAAAAAAATCCATCATTTTGGTCCATCGACTTTTTTGTTTTGTTTAATTCACCGTAAATAATATTTCATTGAATTATTTGCTTCGATTTGAATTTTAGAATTATTTTTCTTCACGAGAACAATTGTGAAACTCTATTTTGGATTTTATTTTCCCGATAGATATCTCCGATGATTGATCGTCGACGAAACATTGATATGAAATGCTTTTGTTTCTCCACAGTGGAGCGACATTTCCGCACTGTAAAAGCTTTGGTGTTATTCAGTGAATTTGTAAAGCTTCGAAAAAAAAAAATCGAAATCCAAGTGTCTTCCGTACGTTATATATAAATATATACATAACACACATGTTAACATCGAGAGAAAACGTAATTGAGACGAAAATCGATGGAATTATCGAATATTATTCAATTGAAATTGCTGCCTGTTTATTCGCTTTGGACAACAATCGCTGTTACAATTAACGAGTTTGATGCATTTTTTTCCGAGAGGAATATAACGCAAATCTAACATATTCTTTAGCAGTCGATATCGTTATTGTTATCGTTTCATTCGGCAGAATGATTTATGGCAATGAAAAATTATCGCGGCGTTATAGTTGTCCATCGCGAGAGTCAATGACAAAGTGTGACGATCTATCGACAACTTATCGACAAAATTCGGGCTATAATAGTTCTTTAAGGTTTAATAGGAGAAGAAAATTGAAAAAAATTTCTTTACCTTTCTGTACGCTCGATTCGCGATTTGGTGCATTCAAATATCAATCGACTCGCAACAAAAAACAATCTAAGAAATTACACGCGAAATATTTATTAATTTTCATGGATATTCAGTGCGGCAAAAAAAAAAAAAAATTTAACAGAATACTGAACTACTTGTTTGGTTCTTTTAATTATTCAACACGAAAATATTAATTTCGAAATACTACCAATTACATCGATAATTATTATTGATATAATAAGTTGTTTATTATTAATTTTATATTCGAAATTTCGGATTTCCGGAATTGCGTTTAAAATCGAATATCTCGACTGATTTTTACATTTTTTCATTTTTACAAACGGAATGAATTTTTTTCCTCTTATCACTACCATATCACATTGCACAGCGATTCGAATGTGCAGAAAGATCGTAAGAAAATGGAAATTTACAGACTTGTCTTCCATTTATAGTGATCTTCAATGCGCGCACTGCTCGTGACAATAATTCGTAAGATCCGCGTGAGAATCAATGTCTTCCAAAATAACGTCATTAACGATGTTAAAAAAAAAAAAATTAACAATATGAAAAATAATGTACAAGATACGATTATTATAATGTTGGTTAGGTCTTCGGATTTTATAAGTGTACTACGAAAAAAGAAGAAAAAAAAAACTCAAAACTAATTTTTATGTACACATGTCGACGCGAGACGTACCGCCCCGTATTTACCGCGTACTGTCCGGAAACAGTAAACGTCTCGAAAAGTTCACGACGACAATATTCAATATAATAGTACCGTATACTATATATATATATATTTTTTTTTTTTTTGCGGCTGCGATATATCAAAACGGAAATTAATAATCGTCAAAGTTCGGGTTAAAAGAAAATTCGAAAAAAACAAAAGAAAACAAAAAATCGTTCTATCGACGCATTATAAATATTATAAATATGCAATAGGATTCAGACGATTCTGTGCAATTATGTAATATTTTAGGAATAATCCAATGTCTTCCAACGATTCTCGTTACGAGGATCGATAGAGATCATCGCAATGAGAGTAAACGAGTTAACAACAAGTATTGTTACATTATACGAGTGTAGACTGCAGTTATTACTTAATTAGTAGCTTTATTAGACCAGAATGTTTCTGTCGTTCATTATATATAAATACTCGGGCACCGAGTGTGCGACTGCCTACGGCTCGAAGTCGGGAAGATAAACGATTTTCGACATGAACATTCGTAAAATTTATCAACATTTCTTCCGCTTGATTTACGAAAGAATTGTTTTTTCTCGATAAAAAAAAACGATACATAAAAATCGTTTAACTTGTCGACTTCATAAACGAAAACGGTATCATACGCGATGCCTATAGACGCGACCTATGTTAATAAATAACGATGAAAATGATAATAATGATAACAATAATGTATAGGTAGGGAATATATTACGCGTTTGCAAACGCTGCCAGTGGAAAATAACCTCAAAAAATAAGAATAACGTACAGGTGAAATGCGAACTGAATGAAATGTGTGTTTGCGTGTTTGTGTCGGCGTGTACCGTTCCGCGTGATGTCTTATGCGAAAATTCGCGAGAAGCAAAAAAAATGATGTTTCGCGAACAGAGCTCTTGGCGTTCCGACGGATCGCACATGTAGCTATGGCAGCTAATTTGCCGAAATGTGTATATGTCGACTCGTTGGTGTCCGATGCCGAGAGCGCTGTACCATTCGACAAACTTCGTCCGCTCACGCGTCTCTGATTTCGGAGATCGCCAAATGTCTTCCAATTGGAGTCGCAATTATTGTCGCACACTCCTGATACACATTCGGCGTTTAAATAATGGCCTTTTAACATCTTTAATCTCTATATGCTTGGCGTAAAAAAAAGCTAATGAATTTTATCGATTTTTGTGAAAAGCCAATTTTTTTTCTTTTTTTTTTCGTCTATGTTCCGAAAATAAACGAACAAAATTCATTAGAAACTTTTGTGACATACAGCGGTTGAATGTTGAGCCCCCAAATACACATATATCTTTATTTATAAAATAGTTGACATTTACTAAAACTTTAGACGCCGAGTGTACATAGCGTATTAAATTCATCGAGATTCGTCGGATCGTACGTTGAATATAGTCTTCCAAAAAAAAAAAAAAAAAAATGTCTTCCAGAAATGACGAGTAATGATTATTATAAATATATATAAATAAACGAAAAAAAAGATATATATATACACACACTACACACATCAGACACCCTATGTATTTACAAAAGCGCGTATCAGACAAAATGCATGTCGATAATATAAAAAGCGTTACAGATATTGACCGTTAAGACAGAAATAATGCATATAAATTTTACCGAAAAGAAAATAAAATTAATTTAAAACAAAACCTCTATGTATGTTAAGAGTGTACGAAGGACGAGAGAGTTGTTTGCAGAAGTGTCGCGTTAGATTGCGGTCGAATTTTTTTTGTTCACGCGTAGTTTATCAATTATCAGCCAAAACTTCATTCATTTTGTTTCCCGAATTTCAAAAAATTTCTCTTCGAATATATATATATTTTTTTCGATGATAAATATATTGCGTACAGAATACAAATTATGTTTCTGAAATGATCTTTCTGCAAATAGTTACTCGAAACGTATATATATACTATATTGTGTAGTCCATTCGTGTAATATAAAAAGAAATGAATCTATACGAAAAATCGACGTGCAGTGAAATAGAAAAAACTTCGATACGAGTTCGGTATTAAGGTGAAGTGAATTGATTGCAATTTTTCTTTATTTCGTTGTCATTTGCCAATGAGACGATAAGAATATATGCGACGCGAAGAAAATATATATAAAAACAAAACCGTTCGTTCATTTGGAATAAATGTAAATTTATTTGAATGCGATTAATAAGGACACGAGTCCCATGACCTCTTGAAACCAATCTCGTCGAATGTTATATACAGTTGACAACATACATACAGTAGATGTTAAAAAAAAACAAAACAAAAAAAATTGTAAGGGCTTCCATTGTAATGAGAAATGAAAAATACAATCGAGAAATTTGTCATCGCGCGATCTTTTTCCTTATTTTATTTTATTTATTTTTTTTAACTGATTCCACATGAAATTCAAATTTATCCATTTAACGGTTTTCTTATGAAACAAATATTATCGTCAATGCTGAAGGATAAATTGAATTTTTTATTTACTATTTTGTCGCTTTATCATCATTTTTATTACTGCTTTACTAGACGCGCGTAATTTTCTGTAAATTTTTTTTTTTTTCGATCTTATTTATCTTTTAAATCATTTCGCTTTTTTTTTTTCACATGAATAAATTATTAAAACGATCGAAATTGTTTTGTTACGATACAAAAGGGCGAAATTCCTTTTGTAATTTCCCAACTGTTTCTCAACCAACAAAATGCACCTATAGAGAGAAAATACTTTCACCAGGAACAACGCGATACCCCTCCGCTCCCCTCGAACAGGAAAAAAACTCTATTGTGACGATCGTCACGCTCTGAATATGATTAATCGACGAATAAAAGGTAAGCTTCGCGATCAGAAATTATTCATTCTTCTCATTCCCGCGGCAATGAAACTATTCGTGAGTTATAAACATTCGATAATGCGACGCGAACGACGATGTTTAAAAGTTTTCCATATTTTTATTTCGACTTCCGTAGGCGGCAATCGTTTTGTGCTCAACGTGTCTTCTTCTCGTGACGACACTTATCGATGCGAAGAGGCAAAGGGATGCTGATAATTATAGACATCGAAACGACGATGACATCGGTAAGATAACGTTGAAATGCGAATACGCAAAATTCAGGCGTAAATTATTGTTGTTTATTTAATTTATAAAAAGTTTAATGATTCGATTTTTTTTTGTTTGTTTTACAGCCGAAATATCGCGCGTGAGTATAAAAGTGTTTCGTGGAGCCGATCGAGAGAAAGACGGCAAAAAGTACGCTCCGTGGGGATATTGGATAAAACAGCCTAACAATCGGTAGATGCAGATGCGGCAACGAAAAAAAAAATCGATTATTAGCATATTAATCGTATTGAATATTCGACATCGATGTTTAGTTTTTTCGATGTTAACGATTAAAATTATTTTAAAAAAATATGTTTTGTTATCTCATTCGTTTTCGATGTATTTATCGAAAACCATGAAATTATTTCGCATACTGACACCACTTTTCAGCCAAAAAAACTCAAGCAGATTGAGAAATGATGAAAAGAAAAATGAAATTGATGACTTTCGTCGGCTTCGAAAAAATATCATCGCATCAAACTATATTATACTTTGGCTTTCTGTATCACATTAACAGTTAATATCTTTAAAAAACATTGTCAATTACTTTCCTCATTGTGTTTCTTTTGAAAATTCACCAAAACGCAACACATAAAGAAGATATCATCCAAATACGGTAACATGTTTACCATTAATTTTGATAATATCCCGTAACTTCTTAATCGTTGCAAAGTGAGCGCCGTGGAAATTCGAGCGCACGCCGCTGCGTCAGAGTCGTTTTTTTCTTCGTTGGAAAAAATGTTGTTGCGATGATTTCGCGGTATTACAAGCCGAATTTCTTGCCCGCTATTCGACACGGTAGTTTTTATTTCCGGAGTTCTGTTTATCGAGAGAACAATATCATTCGGTTCAAGTAGATTCAAAAATCCGCTGCTGCTAATAACTCTAACGTCTCGCGTTCGTCCATTGTGATGTTTCGATACAAAAGAAATTAAACCGTTCGGCGTACAACCGACGAGAAATTTGACAATGAATTTTTTTTTCTCATCTGAATACAACTCCGCGCGTTGCTTCGTGACTCGAGGTTTTTCGACTTCGATTTCCGTGCAATTAATGATAACGCGACAATTTCGTAACGTTCTTTTCAAAGCATTTGGCATCGTCGATTGCACAGATTCTCTGTTAGGCCATTCAACGAATTTTTTGCAGTGTTACGTCCGAGTAACATTAAGAATTCGCCCTGTTTTAGACCTTAGCAAAGGCTAATTAGTCCGGGATACGGGCTTGGTGATTTGGTTGAGTTACGGGGATGTAACACCTCCCCTCTGAGATCAAATGTCGGCTAGAGATTTTTAAGTGACATTTGATTATCGGTAGATTTGAATGAGATTTGAAGAATTTAATCTTTTAATTCTCTCTTCGCGTAATAAAATTAATTTCTGCGCTGATATATTTTGATCTATAAATTTTAACATTTAAATTATGATTAGAGCCTATCGGTTTAGTTTGATGTTTGTCATTTTTATTTTAACTTAGTAAAAGAATTACTTTGGATTTAATTAAATTTATGGAATTACCGATTTTCTTGCTTAAATTTTCGAATACAAGTTATGAGTGCAAATTAATCTAAACCAATCAATTTCTATCAGGATCGTGTTAACTTGACGCGTTGTTGAAGAATTCTTGAAGTTGACTGATGAGCCTCCCGAAGATGATTTAGTTGTATTTTCTTCTTCTTTTGTTGATTCTGCAGCATCTGATTCTTCGTCCTTTGGATCCGATGTATGGATAAATTGAAGTATTTGCAATTCATTTCGTTTGATATGATTTGACGAAAATTATGCGTTATTGAATCTCGTATGGCTTCGATTCAGTATGAGAGACCATTTATAGACGGTAAGAAGTTCGTAGCTGCGCCTTAAGGCGTCCTCGATGCGTAAGATTGCTCGACTTCGAAGATTTTGATTTTGTCAATTTCGTATATTTTATCGAATTCGAAGATTTCGACGATTCCAGAGATTTAGAAGATTTTGATGATTCTTGTGATGAACATGAAACTCGTGGTCTATCCTGTACAGAGTCGACAGGACGATTTTTTTAAATTTGTCTATTCCCAGAAGAAGTGAAGGTCCCGACATATATGTAAGGTTTATTGGCTTCTCTTCTAAGTACATGATGGAGTTTCCGTGTTTTCCACGATCTTGTTGGCCGTTACGTAGATGCAACTCATCGTCGATGATACTGATTTTCATTTCCACTTCTGGTTCGTTATTTTGAGTAAAATTGGAGCAATCTCCAAACTGGTCCAGTTGGAAGTTTGTACCGGCATCTCCCAGCGGATACGTTTTAGTTGATGATAACGCCATCTACGTTATCGAATTTTAGGTCGTCTTCAATGCATTTGATTATATGCAAATTTGTGAGGAGACTTTGTTGATATGATGAAAATATTCTTGAAGGCTTGCTGTTCATCGTTCGATCGTTGTGTCAACACGTCGCGATATAATTGATTGATCTGATTTTTTTTTAATACGTTTTTCATAAGCACAAATTTTATAACCTTTGGTTCACGAAATAGATTTTTGGTCATTTTAGATTTTCTAGAACTATGATTATTCAAAATAGTGTAAAGGTTTTAAATTTAGATTTTCAAAGGATGTTCTGTGCGTATCAACGAATAATCAATTGACGATTTTTTTCTAATTGCGTCGTATAAAATGCTATCAAGTAGTTTTTTTTTTCTTTTTTTTTTCTTATTGAATAAATCGCTGTTGTGGTTATTTCTTTGTTGTCTCATGAGAGTAAGTAATTTGAGGTATTCATGTAGACAATAAAGATTTTTGTTTTATGTTTATTTGTATTTTTTTTTTATTTTTCTTTCCTGGGAATCTTTTTAAGAATTGATGCGGATGGCATTGTGAAAATCTACTTTCCCAGGTTTATATACTTTAAATTAGAATTGGAAATTATGAATTTTGAGCTTTCATATAATGCTCTGTTGGTTTTTTTTTTAAATTATTTCCCGTTGCGTCTCAGAGGTCTAAAACTTGTACGATCCGTCTCAGAGGTCTAAAACTTGTACGATGCGTCTCAGAGGTTATATTGTACTTGTACGCCATGTCTCAGAGGTTTTTATTTGACTTGTACGTTATGTCTCAGAGGTTTTTTATTTAACTTGTACGAACGAGATTATTGCATTTTCGTAAGATTTTTTTTTTTTCGGAATGAAAAGGTCAGAGAGCTCATTGATTTCGAAGATATTCAAAATATGGTTAATTTAGACGATTTTGACAATGTTATTGATTTAGAATATTTTGACAATGTTATTGATTTAGAATATTTTGACAATTTGCCGATTTCGAAGTTTTTGACAATGTTGTTGATTTAGAAGATTTTGACAATGTTGTCGATTTAGAAGATTTTGACAATGTTGTCGATTTAGAAGATTTTGTAAATTTAATGCATTTACAATGAACACATTTAATGATTCCTTCGATGTGTTTTTTTTTTTAATATTTAACGTGATAGTCATGCAATGCGTTTTAGATTCTAGAGTGTTTAGAAACTTTATCTAATCGTTTCCCAGATTTTTAACCTGTTCGATAGCGAAATTGTGGTAAATTTTATAGAACTTGACTAAACATCCTAAGATATCCACTGTAAATGACCCTAAGGTTTCACTCGTTGCGTCATTATTCTATACTATACCAAACTTCTATATTATCTACTATGGCTCCCGGTTTGACCGATTTATCAAGTTTTTAAACAGTTTATGAAAAAGGATTTTGTCTGCATTGTTTCAGAATGATAATTTTTTTCCAAGACTGACACGTTTTTTTTTTTTTTGATGATTTTTTTTTTATGAATTCTTTATATATATTTTTCTTGAATATCTGAATTTAGAAGGTTTCTTATTATTCGTGCTTCTTTGGCGGGCGGCCTTTCCTATCTCTAGAGGATTTGGCGCGACAGACCCTAAATCAACACGGTAACTGAATGACCCATGCGGATGCATATTTGGTCCATCACTACAGCCTTAACTGTAGAGATTACGCGTTCTCGGCCCGGCAATGCCTTATCTACGCGCTGCATTTCCCGGTGTGCGTTTTTTGCTGTTTGTTTGTCTATCGTCATAGCGTGCGTCTCGGTTTCGTTCAGCGTCGTGTGTCGGATTTTCATTTCCGTCAAGAAAACTTTTAACACACTCCTGCTAAGTGGAGGTTTTATGCACGTTACGCTGCGCTACGAGAATGTGATTGCGTACTCAACTTTAGATTATAAAATTTGAATTTGATTTTTATTTGAAATTTGAATCTATTAAAAACGTTTTTATTCAAAGAATTTAAATTTGATTTTTTTTTAGAATTTGAATTTTGAATTTCATTTAGATTCTTGAATATGAATATGTTTTCAAAATTTTAATTTGCTTTTTAATTTGAATTCTTAAATTATTTTCTTTCATGATTTATATTTTTGTTTGCTTTATGAAATGATACAACCAAATTACCATTTTGTATCCCACCGCTGTCACCAAAAAGTATGTTACGTCCGAGTAACATTAAGAATTCGCCCTGTTTTAGACCTTAGCAAAGGCTAATTAGTCCGGGATACGGGCTTGGTGATTTGGTTGAGTTACGGGGATGTAACAGCAGACACCCGACAAATATTACAATGTGCGATAAAACGTTCGAGAAATCGTTATTTTCTCCGTATTGTACAAAACACTTAGCCGAAAACGTAAGACCCAATTTCATCTTCGATAAAAAAATCAGCAATTGATCGGTTTGAGATATTTTCAAATTGCTTGAACCTTGTAAAATTTTTAAGAGTAAACGGAAATTATCGAGGGTTACGCCCCCGAGATCCATAATTTCCCGATCGTTCGTAATCGACGAAAATCCGTGAAAACTCGTGTCGCGTTTTAACGGTAAATTTTTGCATAAACTTACAGAGTCCAAACCAACCGCGATGTCCTGATAGCTACATTCAGCTCCACTGTACACATTAATTCCTTTTTCAATGGTTTTTTCGCAAGATTCTTCGATACATCGAATACTCGTTTGGACTTCTGCTTCACAGGTCTCACTATCGACGTAGCAATTGCATACAAAAACATTGCAATCGGTTGATATTTCTGAAAAATCAACTTGCGTTTGTTGATTTTTTTGCGAAACTTTCCAATTATTCTTGGAATTGTTCTGCGATTGTATTTTGCATGGATTTTTGATTGACCGGTTGCTGGAACTTTGTGGAACGTTCAATGGTTTCGCTTCGATGAGTTTGAATCTAAAAACATTTCAAAAATATATTAGAATACAATATGCGCCGTTTAGATTTTTTTCACCTTGTTTTTTACCTTGTAGCAGTGGTTTTTGTAGAATTTCTAATTTTCCCACTATTTTCATGATTTTTCGGAAATATCGTCGGCACGAAACTCGGACTAAACGGATGATCGGACTTTTTATTTCCAATGAAATGGTGGCTGCATATTCGCGTGTATTTTTTGGGTTCCCAAGGCGTTCCATCGGGACTGCGTTGAAGAAGAAAACAAACATTATTACGTCTACATTGATAATTAATAATTCGAAAGTAATAACAAATCTCACATTACTTTTTTCTCCCCACGGCTGCGATCCACTTCTCCGTCTTCGCTCTCTTGTAATAAACTCTCGAAAAAACATAAAATCGGGTGCTCTGCGAATTTATTGTGTTGTTTTTACAACCGACGACGCAACAGTTGGCACCGGCTTTTTTTCTCGAAGTCATTTTTTGACGATTTTTCCGATCCGCCTTGTCGTCGTGTCTCACGGTTCCGCGATAACAACGGCGAGTTAACGGAAATGTTGAAACATTATTTTTCGTCTTTCGCGAATAAATGTGCGACAGCCGCGAGCGTGAATGTCAAATGACTGAACGACGGGTCCCCACCGTTAACGCGCGGTCCAGTAGTAGCACATGGCGACATGGCCCAAGGAGACAATAATCGCAATAACCAAATAGAAAGGGGAGGAATGCTTGCAAACGCATCTTCGATGAACAGCTGAGCCCCGTTTAAAAATCACTCTGGGAAAAAGATAAAACGGGACAAAGTGCAGCGCTGACGCGTGTGAACGAGTGAACGACTAGTTATTCGCGTATGATTCGCGAACGCGCCTCGGGTCGTCGTAGGGGGGGTTAAGTTTGGTGGTTATGTTTAACAGTAGAAACGACAGTTGTGTACAGCGTGCTACATACTACGCGTGACCACGTGAAAGTTGTGGAAAATTAACAAAAATTATAACATCGAATCGTTACGATATTAAACGTTACGTAGGTGAGTGATTTTCATTCTTCACTTAATTTTTTCTTCCGCGGTGGCTGTATTATTTTCAAGAATCGCTTAACCTTATAAATTCGTCGCGGTATCGACGAATTATGAGGATTAAAAATCGTTTTTTGTGTTTCGTTCGCAACATTCTCATGTGATAATTATCCGAATCTGACAGTTTCGAGTTCTCCTTAGAAACTGAAGAATTTCCTTGACGCGAAAGCCAAAAACGAGTATCTGACTTTAACAAAACATTACAGACAGCATCGCGGAAAAATGTCGTCGTGGAAAAAAGCAGCGAAAACGGGCCAAAAGACTCACAGGGAACGTCATCAGCCCGAATCCAGACAGCATCTTGGATTATTGGAAAAGAAAAAGGATTACGTTCTTAGAGCAAAAGATTATCAAGATAAACAAGCTACGCTAAAGCTTTTGCGAAAAAGAGCATTGAACAAAAATCCTGACGAATTTAATTTTCACATGATAAATTCTAAGACCGAAGACGGCGTTCACAGAGAGAAAGAAAAGGACGAAGAGCACACGCCGGATCAATTAAAACTCATGGAAACTCAGGATCTCAAGTACGTCGCTTACAAAAGAAACATTGAGGCTAAAAAGGTAGAAAAATTGCAGAGTCAGTTGCACATGATAGACGCGACCAACGAAACGCCCAACAAACACATTTTTTTTGTCGACGATGAAAAAGAATCCGGCGGCTTTGATGTCGCCAAACATTTGAATACGCATCCTGCGCTCTTGGGACGACGAACGAATCGTCCGAAACTAAACCAACTGAGAGACATAAAACTGCCGGACATCGACGAGCGTACGATGGCAAAAATTGAGCAGCAAAAAAATATGGCATATTCCGAATTATACAAAAGAGTAGACAGGGAACGAGAATTAACGATTGTTCAACAAAAATTAGAAATACGTCGCGCACTGAAAGAAAAAGTCGGCACTAAACCTAAACAGCTGAGAGCCGCCAGCAAAACTGCTCCTCCTCTTTATCAATGGAAGTTTCAGAGAAAACGATGAAATGTCAGTTTTGTAACTTAAATTTCCAAATATATTTTTTCTCATTATTCCGTCGGCTGATATTTTTTCTTTTAATCTAATTACATTTTGTTTAGTTAGCTATCAAAATTATGTTGTACACGAATGAACTGCACTTTCCAGTGTAAAATTTCGGAAATTAATGAAAATTTCAATAGATTTTTCGTCTCTAACGATTTCGATATATTATGTATTTTTACTGTCACATATCTTAAAAAAAAAGAATGAATTTCAGTTTGGAAAAATCAAACGATCCGTCTTATTACTGATGGGACTATTACTGGCATCTCCGCGAAATATTATAACCCCTGTATTCGAATTGGCGAGCTTTTCCTCTTTAAGTGCACTTGCGACAACGGGTGGTATTCTGCTTGGAAAATTCTGTGATCTATCGTACAGAGTTAACGATGGCAATCGCATCGGCATAACCGTAAAATCCATAATAATTTTGGTAAAATTCGCCACTTCCGTTACCACATTATCAGCCTTAATCACCTCTACTTTTCTAACCGACGATAACGTTCTTTTAATGTCGGGAGCGATCGTCGCCAATTCCAGCCTTGAAATCGCTTTACCATTAACTATTCCAACTCGTCGATTATTCTCATATCTATTGCCCCCATTACGAATATTACGAAGTTTAAAAATCGATCTATCGAATTTTTTTTTTCGTTCATCAAACGATTTTTCCGCGCGGCTATTCTCGGGGGAAGGCGAAGCCAGTGCGATCGATCTTATTTGTTCTAAGGCTCTCTTTCGGATATTTCTCTTCGGTTCAATACCATTCAGCGTTTCATTGCCGTTCATCATCGGTGGGGTTGGGGTGGGGGTGGGGTTCACTGTCCCCGTCGTCATCGGGTTCGGTGATCTTTTCATCGTCGTCGTCGTCGTCGTCGTCGTCGTCGTCGTCGTCGTCGTCGTCGCTGGTTTCATCGTCGTCGCCGGTTTCATCGTCATTCCCGATGTAGCGGTCATTGCTCCGGTCGTCATTATGATAATCGCACTTGCGCTACTCATCGGACTAATAACTGGTAAAAAAGTCGAAATTCCAAGACAAGAATAATTAATTTGCCACTCTTGGGCCTTCGATCGGATCTCGTGACGTACGCAAGCGGTGAGAGATCGAGAATATTGATTGAGTTCAACTACGTTGACGCATAGAGACGAGAAAATGCTTCCCGGGATGTTAGCGCAAAACTTAAAGGGACGATAATCTGTGAAAAAATAGAGATATGAGATATTTAATTAGTTTTTTGAGTGCTCATTAAATTATACAAGTGCATAAAAATCCCAAGTGAATCGACGTAATCGTCGATTATTTCGCGATTTTTAATTCCTCGTTACACAAAAAAAACATCGCGTAACACGCTAACTTTGTGCGAATGGATAATTTAACGAACAAAATGACAAATAATAATTCTGATACTCACTGGTAACAGTTGTTGTTTTTATGGTATCCGTCCCCAACGATATATCGACGTTTAAACCGTTTCTTTGATACATAAAGTTCGAACAAACTGAAAGTACCTATAATGTATTTTCTGAATCGTCGTGTCGATCACGATTATACATGGTCATAATCGTCGTATTATAATTAATTACGAATATTCATGACGAAACTTACGTCGCTTTTGCATTTTCGTGTAAATAATCGTAACGGTTTCGCAACAAGAACACGAGAACAATGTCGAGCACTTGCACGCTTTTTCATTTATCACGTTTCTCCGGTATAACAAAAAACTGCGGGATGCGGGAAGTCCTGATGATTAAAAGTATCCGTTACAATACACATTCTATATTCTATGCATTTCAATTGTCGTATCGTTTTCAACTTTTATTGTATCGAAAATTATAGATGAAACCTTTTTTGTTGTTGTTGTTGTTTTTTTTTTTCCGAAAAATGGAATATTATCGAATTTTTTATTTTCAATTGGAAACAAAAAAAATCGCCATGATAATTTAGTTTTAATTCCGATTCGAATATCATAGTAAAATCTATGATTTTTATATTAATTCATTATCCACCGACATTCCCAACGTATTGCCAACAAATTTGTTGTTACAAATCAGTCGAATTATTTACACCGACGAATCCCAAACGAACGCTAACGTTGAAAAGTAACACAACGACGAAAGGAAATGCAATTAAATATGACATTAAATTCAATGTTTTCGTGAAAATTATTCGTTATTCCGATAATTCGAAAAAGTTTATCGACGGGAAAACTTACGGGACGGCGGATGTAGCGCGCTCGTATGAGTCGAAAATTTCACGAGCGCCAAAGCACCACAAATCCACCACAAACGACTGTGCATTTTTCATTTGCGTTAATCCATTCGCGTTAACGTTCGCAGCATTAATGACAAACGCGACAGGTATGACACGTACCTAACTAATTTTTGTTCGACACCAGTGAACGTTGTGCTGCACCACAACGCGATACGCGGTAGTCATACGCAGCAGCAACCCATTGTTCTGCACGTATAGAATACAGAATATGAATACAGAAACTATATATGAAAACGTTTCTCCTCGCGGTTCGACGATCATTCGGAACAGGAAGCTTCGCACTACGAGTGGTACTCGAAAAGAAATAAAAACTTTCAATCATAATATATCAATAAAATTCCTTTAACGACAAATCATTTTTATTTTTCACGTCCCTAAGTCCCTATTTAAAATGTTTAATCTTACGAATCGGAACTATAGACCGTTCTTCGCCTACATAACCAAATATATAGTAATCGTGTCGGTACAGGCGTTACCTAAAATTTCGATTTCAATTAAATGTCTAATCCACTCGAATCCTTTGTTTTCGCGATTATCTTCGATATCGTCGATCGTTCATTTTGTTGTCGGTTTCAGACTCCTTAAGAGTTATAACTCCGTTAAGCATAACTCCGATTGCGATAAATACGTCGCGAACGAACAGAAATTGATACCTATATCGTTTTATATGTACGTATATATCGTTTGCATTTTTTTAAATATTATTTATAGTTGTTCAGAGTTCAGTACGGAATCAGTGTTTTTCGATTTGAGAGAAAAGCTTCGATTAATCAATTGGTTATCGAACAAAGAGTGTCGGCGTCGGATCCATTGAGAGAAGCGAACAGAGTTGTACCGCGTGATATCGCGCGATCGTTGTACACATTCATTATAATTAGTCTCGCGTACACTATGCTGTTTTATAAACTCAGAAATACCGACGACATATCGTTAAGTCGAATTGCACTTTATTTCAATAACGTTATTGCGAATGTTATTAAAATTTGTCGTTTTATTGTCATGAGAGACTTTATAGTTTCTTGTGTTTTCGAAAACGATTTTGTGTGAATCAAAGGCTTCTATCGATATATCTGTTTCACGATTTTTTCCGAAATTGATCGCAGTGTTGTGTTACAAGGATTTTATTCGCACGAAGGTTAGAAAACCGTTATTTCAATTATTTTATTTCTTCGTAAATCTTTAACAATGAAAAATTATTATAAAATGAAGTCATTGAAATTTACTCGAATCCTTTGAAGTCGCATTAGTCGAAAACTAAATTTAAAAAAAAACACGATAAATAACTTAATAAAAATATTTGAAAATTAAAATCATTGATTACTTTCATATTCCTGTAAATTAATTGGACATTTATACGAAAATTTCTTCAATAATATACGTTTCATTTGTATCAGTAAAAAAAAAAAAAAACGTCGCTGTACAAAAAATCAACTTCAATAATACACATTTCTCTGCGTTGAGACTTTTAAAGGTTATACACACACACACATAGTGAATAATTAATAACACGCTATTAATGAAATATCGCTGCGAATCGATTACAAAAGTACTAAAGTTCAGAGAAATCAGTGAAAAAAAATGTCATTCATTTTAGAAATAATCGTCATCATCGTCGTCTTCGTCTTCGTCTTCGTCTTCGTCGTCGTAGTCGTCCGACTCGGGTTCCTCATCACCCGGAGCGTCGTCAGGTAAGAGTTCGACTTGTCCCAATCCTCCGCCGTCCTCTGGTCTCACGAGCGCTACTCCATTAGCGCCGAGTCTTACGCAATCGAGTCCAACCTGAAAAAAATGAAAGATAGAAAAAATCTTTTACGAGTTATCGATGTATTTCGGCGGTTTCGAAAAATTTTTTTTTCGCTTAACGCTCTGCAGTCGTAGTACGCGAATAACGCGATATCGGCTGATCGCGCAGACCGCGCAAATGATTGCCGACAATACTCACCTTGAATAGGATGGTATCTCTGAACTTCCCTTCCATATTAATGCATAAATGAACGTTCCTTCCTTGAAAATAAATATTGTAAAATCTGACGCATGCCCTTACGGCCGGTATCCTTGGCACGGGAACACAGATTGGTCGGGGATTTTTGCCTAAAAAAAAAAAAAGTACAAACGATCGATATACATCGATGTTATTCTGTTTAACTGCATTTAGAAAATACATAATTAATTGAAAAGAAATATTATTAAAAAATTGAGTTTAAATTGAAGAAAATTGCTATAATAGAAAGAAAAAAAATGTAAATTTTTTTCGAATATCGTCACAAATACTATGCCAATATTGCACACGTGTATTCACCGAGATATTATCTCGTATTTCGTAATAAAAATAACATAGGAAGGAATTTTTGTCGCGTTGAAAAACAGATATATGTTTACCTGAAACCGTTCGAGTGTAAAGGACTCTATCGTTCATGGAGACCTTCGCTGTGAAGCTGAACTCGTCAGGGTCATAGGTCACGTTAACGCACGCCTTTTGTTTCCACGTGTCGAGTAGAAATCGCGAGCAGCAGCTGCACACGCCGTTGCTACAACGACAGGGTCCTTGTTTGGTGGCGGTGACCTGAGGGCCACCGGTCCCCCCCGTGCTGTTTGTGTTTCCCGTCTGTCTGAGAAGACCTTCGAGTTCTTTCAACTGCGATAGATCTCTCATCTCGTGCGGATCTTCCGATGTATCGCTTAAATTATTATACATTGAAATCGGAAGATTTCTAACCCCTTGGCGAATTCCCGATGCAACGGCGAACGCACAAACGATGATAAATAATAACGTTATATTTCGCGATAGTTTTTTCATGTTTTCTTATTATTAAGTTATCCTGCAAAGTCTTTACGGAAATGGCCCGAGATTCATAATCTTTCGCGGTCGAGACGAAGACGAAGCCGACGCGATCTCGCGGGCGTACGACACTTGACTGTTTGTCGATCTAACGGATACATTCTGTGGCCTCATTTTAAAGAGAAATTTAGCTTCGCCGCGATCGAGGTGACTACTTACTTTGTGTCATCTGAATCGCGTCGGGATCCTCGGAGACTGAGAGTCTTACAAGCGGCTTTGCGGGTTCGAGTGCAAAAAGAACGAATGGAAATAAATGCTTCATGTGCGAAAGAAATCGGTGGGTAAAACCCACGGAGCATCGTACGTTCGTACGCGTCATACCGAAGAATAGCGATCGACTCTCGATCTTAATAACGCGATGCCGCCGTTAGTTTTTTTATGTGACTTATCATCGTAATAATACTCATCTCTTTTTTATTATATTTTTATTCATTTTACTTTATTGTTAATCAATTGTTAATGATATATACAATAAATAATATATACTACACAGAGGTAAGCATACCATATATACGAAATTGGATGATTTTTTACAATTTCAGAGTGCCTATCTGATCCTCTTCTTCGGGCGTCAGAGTGCTCGTCTGCGAGTAGACATTACCGTCGGAGGCTTCGAAGTTAACATCGTCGTAGACTTCCGGTTCGGTGACGTTAGCGATGAGGGGTAATGGCGGACCGCCGTCAGGTCGAACCCACGTAATTCCGCTTCCCCCGATTTTCACGCAATTAAAGTGCAGTATAAACATCGGCCATTGGGCAACTCGAGTCTCAAAATCGATGCAAGCGTTCAATTTATTTTCCGCAAGGTGAAGATCGAAGAAACGAACGCAGAATGTCACCACCGGTAAGAAGTACAACGGCACACACGCTGCCGGCGGATTTCGGGCTGAAGAATAGAATTTAATTGCAATTGGAAACAAAAGAAAAAATCGAAAAATACATTTCCAAATCGACGAAAGTCTCAGCGAATCGACCAATTATTGTATTATTATTATTCATTATTCATTTTTTTTAAATTCTTTATCGTTACTATTTTCGTGATTCCGACGAGTATTTCTGATAAAAATATTTACCTGATACTCTATTCGATAAAACTTGTTTATCGTCCATCAGTATGTCGAAATCCAAGGCGAATTCTTCCGGTACAACGGTGATATTGGTACAGGCGCGACGCTGAAATTTAATCGCCGTGAAGTTCACACCGGCGCAACAACCACATTTAAGATTACTGCACGAACACGGCAATCCTCTTGATATTAATTTTATCGGTTGAAATGGAAGTCTACTCGCGTCCGCCGATTCGATCGCCAATGTCGAATTCGTTTTTAAGTCGTAATAGATCGACATGTCGTTATTGACGGCTGAAATTAAATGCAAATACACCATTTTCCCCACATTCCAAGTACTTTTTAATAAAAATTAATTTTAAATAAAATATTTAATAATATTTTACCACACACGCGCACAGACACGCATTTTTTAACTAAAATTCACGACATAAACTCGTAATTAATGAATTTCATTGATTTTTTGTTTTTTGTTTTTTGTTTTTTGTTTTGTTTCCATACCCATCGTAATGTCCTTGACAGCCGCACTGCAATCTTCTACTATCAACAATAACAACAGAGTTGCAAAATATGTTAAAAAGTAAAGCTTTGGCATGTTGTTTTTCTCGTACGCCGAACGTGTAATGAAGAAAGAACCTTCGCGTCAAGCTGCCAGCTTCGGACTGAAATTAGGAGTAATATCGAGAAACCACGTGGATCTCCCGCTTCTTTTTCCGACACCGGAGACGACACCGTTTCATCAATTATGCATAAACTTTCGAGAGAAAGTCTCGATAAATTCGGTATAATATCGCATCGTGTCTACCTACACGATGGGTCCGTAGATACCCCGTAGCGATATTAATCATTTTTTTCGCGCGAAACACATTACAAAAAAAGCAACTCCGTTACATTTTATTCCATAAAAAACGGCGTCCATTAAACGCTTTTGCGTTTTAAATCTTCGTTTGTGTGTGTTTTTTTGTGTGTAACACGAATCCGATAAGAAAACATGATAACAACGTCGTTCCCGATGTTTCCAAAGAGTATCGAATCATTTTCTTCCCATTCTTCTTTCTTTTTTTTTTTTTTTTTTTCTCATTCTATAAATACACAAACGGTGTTACGGTGTTTTAAAAAACGTAAACGTTAATTTTCGAAAGCGACGCGCGAAGCACGAACGCCTAACAAAATAGAAACTCTGTCGTTGCATTTAATGTTCCTATTTTCTTTGATGCCGAAGCAAACGATTAGACACGTACGACTCGGCATAACGCGGAAAAAAAAATTGAGATTTTTCCAATCCGACGAATCATCCGCGAATTTTCGATTTTGTAAAATAATCGGAGAAAAATGGGAGAAGAATAACAAAAAAACCAAATATATTGTTGAATGTACATATATTTTTCGTTAGCGCTAATTAAATATACAATAAATTATATAAATAGATTTTTGTTTTAGTAATATAAATAATTGGATTTTACGTATAGCATAAATCGCATGATTGCGAAACGCGTTTATCCTCATATGGCTGACGATACAAAAACTCTTAACGTTGCATCGAAATATTTTCTTATCCGACGGCAAAGTCAACAAAGTACACGCATCAGATCTATTTTTTTTTTTTTTTTTTTGAGATCCTCTTTCGATGTGAAGTGAAAAAAAAAAGTTGAGCTATTTGGTCGCTTTGATATTACGTACGTTTTTTTTTTTTTTTTCAATGTGCGTAAATCAGAGCAAAAATGTTTATATTTTTCGGCCGGTCGTCGATAACTTAATTATCGACGCTTAAAAAACACGATCAGTTCTCTCAAAATACTGTCTGCAAAGCTCTATAGCGACAGGAAAAAGAAAGAAAAATCGTATTTAATTATTCGACGATACTAATTGAAAGAATCGATCTTCAGTTTCATAGTCTCATTACTTTGCTTTGTCTTCCGCTTCGCATGTGTCTCTTCCGGGCTAAGAGTTCCGCGAGTCCGAGTCCATAGTCGTTGTCGTCTTCTTCGGGATTCGAAGCCTCGTTGTCCGCAACTTTATCTTTACTTATCGCGTCGCCTTTGTCGTCATCGACGAGAGCGCTGAGAACCGCGTCTTCCTCCTCGTCATCGTCGTCGTCATCGTCGTCGTCATCATCAATTAACTCCTCGACACCGACGTCTTCGTTTTGTTCCTCAACTTTCTCGTCGTCTTCGGAGCTCTCGACTTTCTCATCGTCGACAGTCTCCTCATCTCCGCCCTTATCATCGTCAGTATCGGCTTCGAGTTGCAATTTTTCATCGTCATCGTCGTCGTCGTCGTCGTCGTCGTCGTCGTCATCATCATCATCATCTTCGTCGTCGAGATCCGAAGCTCCCAAAATATCGTCGTCGTCTTCCTCCTCGTAATCTTCTTCCGTTTCGTGATGCTGCTCGACTGTCGCTTGAGTTTGCTGCAGGTGATCCGGCTTTGGTGGTCGCGGAACTATGACGGATGACGGTTTCTTTACGTCGTTCTTTATAGCATTTATGCTTCCGGAGGTCAAAGTCGGTTTTTTCTTGATACTCGTTGAAACTTTTTTCAAACCCAAAGGCTTTTCGGGACTTGCGATGTATTCCACGTTATTGGAACTCGCGACTTCGCTTTCGATGTTTTCGAGACTCGACGAGACTTGAGTTGAAGATTCGTCGGTTACCGATCCGTCGTCGGTTGACGCGGTCAGTTCTTCGTCGTTGTTAACGAGTAATTCTGTCGAAGATTCGTCGACATTTTCGAAATCGCTGGAAGGAAGTTTAACTGGTGCGTCGTCAGTATTCGCATCGGACGCTGTGGAAAGAGCCGCTTGTGAATCGATCGTGGGACTCGCCGTTACCGGCTTTAGATTCGAAATCGCTGCGGAATTCCCGATGTCCTCGACAATGGGAGCCGCGGCAGTCGGTTTCGTCAACATTGGGATGGTGAAGCTGAGAATAGGAGCGACGGTAGTGGGCTGCGGCTTCTTTTTCTTGTCGGAATCGTCTTCTCCCGTTAGTATGTCGAGGAGAGCACCGAATCCAAGGATATCGTCGTCGTCGTCGTCGTCGTCATCGTCGTTCGCTGTCGATGATCCCGGAACTGCATTTCCTTCGGGCGCATCGTCATCGTCATCATCATCGTCATCGTCGTCGTCGTCGTCCAATCCGAAAATGTCGTCGTCGTCGTCATCATCGGCGGGGGGTGCGTCGGCTTCTACGATCGGCAATTCTTCGGCGGGTCGAAGCTTCACACCGTCGGGTCCGAATCTTTAAAGGAAAATACGAATTGTTCGTCGTTTTTTCTTTTAGGAAAAACGTTTTTTAAGAAATTAAAATTTTTTTTGTTCAAGAAATTACAAAAATAATAAAGAAAATGATTTCCGTCCCTAAAAAGACTCCTTAACTTTTCATTGTTGTTGTTGTTTTTTTTTGTTTACTATTCTGATTATACTATTTCTGGTATTTTTTTACTATTGTTTGTCTCATCAAGGCGATATTTTTTTTGTAATTCTTCTGTTTTTCCGTATACGTATTTTCTTACAATTATTATCGTTGTAAAATTTATGTTTATGATTGTTGGATTAATAATGTTTGTGTATTAAATTTGATTAACCTGAAGCAGCTGACGCGTAGCGCGGCTTCCAGTTCAGTCGACGATTGGAGTTCCAATCCGAGACACGCTTTGAAATGATTATCCGCTTCGCGTTGAATGGAGTAAATTCTACCGCAGAATTTCGTCAGACCGCCGGGCATTGGGAAGCACACGGCTTTCGGTTTTTGTCCTGTGAAACATAACGAGAAAATCAAAGTCACGTACAGTTATTTTTTTTTTTTACGAATTATATTCATTCGTTCGCTCTCTCTCGTTGATTCACTTGCTGATCGCAACCGGAAGAGCGAAGCAGTCTACTGAATTTTCGAGTGTCCGTTGTCGTGTGTACGATAAATTTACGTAAATTAAATTGTAACAATGACGATGACTCGACGAGCAAGCGAACTTCGGTTAGAAAATTTTATACACGCGTTAGACAAATTGATGTTTTAGAAAAGTTCTCCTCTCGTTTCGCCGTCTAACGAAGATATATGACTCAACTCGCGAATCATCGGAAACGGGTGAAAGTCGTAGCGACTAAATGGTTCCGGAATGCTATTTAAAAAACATGTTTACCGTGATAACTCTGCGATGCGACAATGTGTACTTGATGTGTACGTGTCGGCTCTCAACGGCGCTATTTTATTTTCGCAAATTTTATTTTTTTTCTCTTTTCACGGATTCGTTGACTACAGAATTTTCGGTTCGCACACCACTCGTATTTTTACACCTCTAACGTCACATCCGAAAGCCCCGATGTCTTTCTGTTGTGCAACTTTGACACAAATCAATATCTTTCAGTTTAATTATAGTGGAATCGAAGCGCAAGAATGTAAGGAATATATCCGTTAAAGCATTATATCGATATAGTAAAAATTATAGAAGTTAACGTCTTTTTTCACGTGTTGTGAATACATCGAAAAATGCGAACATTCGAGAATTCGTAATGACAACAAAATATCAATATTTACCGTTTACTACTGTACTCGTCAGAATATTTTCACCCATACTTAATTGAACGGCCAGTTTGTCCTCTTCGAGATATTGCAACGACGCGCATCCTGAAAAAACCGCAACAATTCAATGAACCGTTCGTTTGATCGTGTTACCAATTACGTAACAACATTAATCGATGTATTTCGGAAAATGAATAATCACCTGGTCCCTTCAGCTGTACGATCGGAATATTAAAGTTTCTGCAGCAGTTGCAAATATTCGCATTGCAAATGCAGTACTTGTTAACATTTTCGGTCGCTTGTTTCAACGACATAACCTCGACACCCATAGTCATTTGTCTCGATTCGTTCGCCGCCCTTGCAACACGACTGAGTGTAATTGCTTCATTACGATCTAAAAATGATTCGTTCCATAGAATATGATTATTATTTTTTATAGTGGAAAGTTTGCAAAAAAAAAATCAATTTCCTTTTATCTTTGTGTCCCGCGAATTATTGAGTTTATTAGTAAAAAATAAATGTGTTGTAATTACCAATTACTCGTCCGTAAGCCGCGAATGCTATCAGCAGGAATATTAATAATAACTCGAACACCGTTGACAACCGCATTCTTCCGTATTTTCCTTTGTTTTCCTATAATAAAGAGCGTAACGAAGGCCGAGTTCGCTAATGAATGAAAAAAAAAAAAAAAAAAAGAAAAAAAACAGTTATTCGCTTGTGCACGAACATTATTTACATAACTGTAGATCGACGCAATTGCAATTTGTCGAGTACAAATGACAAAAGAATATAGGTATTTCCTATTCTTTAGATCAATTTTCATCTTTTTATAGTCGCAACGGAAATTCATACCGTTGACAATATCTTAGGAAGCAATTTTCCGTGTAGTTTCAACGTACCGTTAATGGTTTTTAACAATTCGCTGCGTTTCTGCAATTTACCGAACCGGAGGGTCGCGGCACCGCGACGAATATGACTCGTGGTTTTTTTTTTTCACGTTTGTTAAAATGTAGAAACGAGACGATATTAACGTTTTTTTTTGTTATTTTTTTTTTTTAACGACGCGGTAAGCTCATAATTATTTCCAGTATGCGCTACAGAGGATTTTTTTGTCTTTCTGGTATCGAATAAGGAACACAAGACGCGAGGCGCGAGGCGCGAGGCGCGAGGCGCGAGGCGCGAGGCGCGAGGCGCGAGGCGCGCGTCGTGGCTATGGAACCTCACGGGTGCGACCGGTTGACCTACATCACGGTCACGGTCACCGACAGTTGACGGCTCAGACTCGAAACGTCGTTCAACGCACTTTGGGCGGCCGACCAACCAAGTGCCAGTAGATGGTCTATCTATGGCTAAGCTATGGACCATTATGGTCACGGAAAACTTGAAATGGTCATCCGGGTCTCTGAATACATCGGCACGCAACGCGGCTCTATGCAACGCGGCTCGACGTATCGGTATTCGGACGTGCAGCCGAGTTACTACCGGTGGACTCGAATTACGAAAGCTTTTCTTCTTCTGTTAAATTAATTGGCTCCTTCGGTTCAATCGACGACAATTGGAGACCAAATTAAACGTTTGAATTGTTGAATTTTCATTTTGTTGCTACAATAACAATGAGTTATTTTTCTATTTGTAGATTTATGCTTTCAAGACAATGATCGTAATATAAAAATTATCGAGATCGTCGAAGTCATTCTGCACGATATTAACGCGTCGATGCGTATGTGGTACCGTTACACGCGTGCAAACTAAAATTTACCGTACACGAGTCGCGAACGATCCTTCCTCAGTCGGCTGAGTTCCAAGTTCTTTTCCTAGAGCTCTGACATTTCTCTTTACCCGAACGAGTTTTCAACCGGCAATTCCGTCAAAAATACAACTATTTATTTTCGCAAATGATGAAAAAAAAATGTGTTTACAAAAAAGTCAACAAGTTCGCGAACAACTTGAAAAATGGCTCATTACATTTTTTCGATGTTCTAACTTTTGTAATATCCGTAATATCATATAATATTTTTTCATTAATTTCTATTCGGGGCCTCGAGAGAAAAACATTACATTCTTTTGCAGATTCGTCAATAGAATAGTTATCGACGCAATATTTTCAAATCGGAGATATTTGTGTCGAAAATATTTGCGATAATAATTTAGCTTTGGAATAACTTAAATTTTGTTTATATACAGTTTAAAAACTGAATAATTAAAAGTATTAAATATTCATCGAACACGCTTTGTCCGAAATATTTGAATATTTGAAAATATTTAATTTCAAATTCTTCGGATTATGTAATAAAATGATTAACTCGAAGGAAGAATTGACGTTTTACGATCCTCAAGATATTTTCATGTACGGAATTATCGGGAATAAGTGTATCGCGATGTTTACGTTCTACAGGTGGGTTAACGATCCAACGCGAAATAAGAAAAAAAATGCGAGTAAATACGGGGATTAATTTCACTTACCTTTGTGTTAAATGTGTCGAAACGCCACGGTTTGTAAGATAACAAGTGTCACGTCTTTCCTCCGCCACCTCTCGACTCTTTTTCAACTCTTAATCTTACGGAGGCCAATGTCCAACTGAAGATGCCGCCCAACTACCCCTCCCCCGCCGCGCTGCTTTAAAAGTCGGTCATCCCACCTCCACCGTCCCAACAACGTTCGCCGAGATTATTAAGCATTCTAATGCTTTTCTAGGTAAATACAAACGGTGGATACCTTCCCCCTTCCCGTGTACATACCGCTCGAACAACCACTTCGTATCTTACGATATTCAAATAAAATAACATTGTTAAAAAGCTCGCAAGTAATAAAGTAGGAAAGTTGATTTTCTAATTATCAGAAGCAAACCATGAAAGCCACAATCAAAGTACATTTCTTTATTTATGCCTTTCTAAGAAAGTTCATTCTTAGTAATGCATAACGTTAATTCAATCGGATGAAAAAATCATTCGCAGAAGTAATCGGCTAATATTTAAACAAACAATTTTTAAATTACAATATACACGTTTTTTGTTGTTGTTATCATACATTAATATCTTCTGTATTGTATTATTAATTAATCTACTTAATACTTCATTTTATTAAATACATTAATATATTTTTTCGAAAAATTATATGAAAAGGAAAACGTCTGCATAGTCCGGCAAAAAAGGATAGAAACGATAATCTGAAATCTGGTCTTCCAAACAAACAACTCGTTGTTCGAAAAAAAAAAACCATACTGTAGACTTTTGGTGGTGGTGGTGGTGGTGGTGGTGGTGGTGAAGACGCGTACCTTTCTCCGGTTAGTGGGTCGAAGAAAGTAGTTGCCAGAAGCGGTTTACCTTGGATAATATAATCCGTCGGTTCGTTCATCTTCAGGGGGGCGGGAGTGGTATGCAGCTACCTAAGAATCCATGGGGCATCGGGCACGGTATAACTTGAATGACTGAAAACTAATTATGGTACTACAGACCACGGTACACGAATACCGGTCCTTACACCCGACAATGGTACCACAAGCATAATCTTCTATAGATTACGTTCGACGCGAAGGGTTCCGCCGGATGGTCCGAGTCTCTTAGGTTATGTGGGTCATCGGGGAAACGAGTTTTTACGTAATAACTAAAAGGAGATATTATATGTTGAAAAACAAGTCTCGCGTCTCTTCTCCCTTTACTCAAGAATCGTCTACAGTGTTTTCAAAATTATTACGAATTTTTATAAAATTTTACAAGATCGAAATAAAAATTTACAAATTCGCGCAATTTCGCGGAAATTCGCAAAGTGCAATAATTCAATAAGAAAGAAAAAACTATATTCGATGAAAATGTCATCAATCATCTCGAAGCATTTTCTCATCATCTCTACTATACTATACGCATTGATCGCTGCCGCATGCATTTTTCACAGGCATCAAGCGTGAGCGCATCAAATATCGATCAATGAAGAAGCAGTCACTCACGGGAATCGGGTTTTGAGTCTTTTCAATAAAATACATCGAAGAATCGAAGAAAAAAAGAAAAGAAAAAAAAAGTGTACATACTTTAAATAAACTGAGCGACGCGAATGACCTGCTTTATACTTCGATGAATAAAAACAAAGATCTATGCGCATCAAAGTTCTATACTCACGCATACTCACACCTGTTCGATGTAATTGAGGCCGCATATGATTGTATTGAGCGATACGATTGCTCAGTCCACCTACCTTTACATATATTAAGTGGGCTATCGGGAAGAGAAGAACGCGCAACCAGAGAAATGTCGGACACGTACAACATTAAAATCGTCCCAAGTTTTCACCTTCGTATACACTCTGTTGGTAAAAGTACCGTCTTATACCGTGTTGATGATATCACGGTACACACACATCCTACTCGGAGTTATTTCCACTGAGCGCCATTCGTATTCTTTCGTTGGCACAGAGTGTTTGTAATAACTATAGATTTTAAAAGAAAACAAAAAGATCCAAATTTTTATTCATCACCAGGTGCATTAAATTTAACCTAAAAGGGCGATGAAAAATCAATGTCCAATGAAATTTAAATTGTTGAATTTAAAATTTTTTCGATAAATTCGAGGGAAATAGAAATAGCCACATTTCCATCCTGAAGATCCGACACGAGTTTCGTGTAGCGGTTTACGGATGGTGATGGTTTGGAAGAAAATCGAGTAAAAGTATATGTTTTCAATGACCGCAAGTGAGCGTTGGCAATGCGTGATAAGCATCCGCGTGACGCGAATGATAGTACAAGTGAGCATCGCGAGCTGCGCGAGGAGAAGTCGCTGTCGAGAATTGCTAGAGACGAGCGATATGCAGGATGGATAAAGTTAGGATGCGCGCGCAGAAAGTCGCGAACCGATGCTTTTCACATCGGGTAGAGGACGACAACGCACACGAAGCACCGAGAGTTTCGTTCTTTGTTCGTTGCGTATCTAGATGGATGTTTTAACGATAATGGCGATAGGGAAAAGAGAAAGACGAAAGGAGGAGTGGAGGCCCCCGGAAACATAGGGTCCTACGGCCGCTACCGGGATCTCGAAGGGGGTCACCCGGTCACCCAGATGCGGTTCTTTGCCCGTCTCACAAGCGCGAGCGGTTTATATCCACCAATGACGGTGGGCCCCTCCGTCGCGCTGTTGACCAATCCACCAGTTTAATCCTCAGGCCTACTATTCGACCGTCTCGTATGTGAGACGCGTGGCCGGCATCGGGTTAGATGTAAACTTGTTCCTTGTACCGTCAGGACCGCCGGAGAATCTCTTTTCTCTCTGATCCTCATTTTCGTTTGACAGTTCTGACAGTAGTACCGCTGTTGCCGACTGATTCTCGGGCTGTTCGCTCATTCGCCACTCGCGCCCTGGCCTGCTCCCGAATATCGTTTTCTTTTTTTCTTTATTTCATTTTTTTATTTCAACAAAGTTGCTATTGTTTTCGTCGATAGTTTTTCATTACGAATTATCAATTTACATCGTACGAGAAACGCGACGCGAACAATGACTGTGGCAGTGAGATTCATTCTGATATTCTCTATCGCGATTGTCGCTGTTTCCTCCGCTGGGATACTCGGTGAGATGAGAGTCCCGTGGATGCGGCTCTGCGAATTTTCTTCATTTAAGGATTTACGTCGGAGCGATATATAATAAACGTTTTTTTATTTTTTTATTTTTTTATTTTTTTATTTACACGGTTTTTATGAGTTTTCGGGACTAATTAAGCAGTCAAAAACAGTGTATTTTTTTTGTTTCTCAAGTGCGATATATAATCGATAATCGGTGCGCGAATTTCGATGTATTTAAATCATTTTATTCATACGAGTGACTTGGATATCATTTTTTTTTAACGTGTTCGATTTTTCCTTATCATTGAAACGGATTCCAGCGGAAATATTTGTCTTGTTATTCGATGAATTTTTTTTGTTTATACATCGAAGTCGATGTTTAATTCTTCGCAATTCAAACAGATAAAAATATATATTTTTTTGCCTACGTACGGTAACAGAGACGCTACTTTCATGGGATCTCCACGAGACTGAGGGACGATCATCGACGCCTCAATCGAAGTGTCTCTGCCAAACTTCCGGTTGTTTGTGTTGCGTCGATCTCAATCTCACGACGACTATAGATCTCGGCGGCCCCGCGTGCATTAATATCAAGCAAAAGGAACAAAATGTTTCGTTGAACTTGAGTTACGGCGATAATCCGGTTCACAATGCAACGATTATGATTGGTCAGTAAAGGAATTGTGTACTATTTTAACGTCAACAGTTTTGTTATTCTTGCTAGAATTTTTTTTTTTTTTTTTTTTTATTAAAAAATCGAACATTCGAAAATAAAAATTAACAATAGTTTTAATCATTACGGGTTTTTTTTTCTTTTGTTTTTTTCCATTTCAAACATCGCAAAGTTATCATTTCTATTGGATTCTTATTAGTTCCATTCTATTACGGACTTTTTTTTATCGCGAGAATTTGTGTTACGAATAAAAATGAGAAAAAACGATCGAAGACGCGAAGAAAGCAATGGAATATAAAAGTGGGACGAGAGAAAGCAGTTTTCATTCAATTGCAATCGCTGATTATTGTTTAACTTTCGGATTTTTTTTTTTTTTTTTTTTTTTTTCCTCCGTACGAATAAAAAATATAGTAAATTTCTTCCAATTTATTACGGAGAAGCGAAATATCGATAACTTTTGTCATTGTACTGTTTTTTTATTTTCAGATAAAGCTGCGAACAGACCAACTTGTATGAATCTTCTTTCGGATTTGGCACAACTTTGTGCCAAATTTACGTCCATTAGCCGAACGGATGAAGGTCACGATGGTTGTCTCGTTGTGGAACCCGCACTCATGAGAACACCACAAGCGACTTATCACATTGGATGCTTCAATTTTAATCACGGAGTTCGACAAATCGAAGTTTCAACGTGAGTCTAAAACTATTCTTTCTATTATCGTAATTAACGAATTATTGTCGTTGATTTAAACAATAATAACACCGAAAATAAAAAGTTCGCTACTGAAATTGATACATACCGATGGTTTCGGTTTTGTTTTTTTTAATTTTTTAAATACACGAAAAATGAAATGTGAAAAACATCGAAATCGAAAAATCAATTGCAGGCTGAAAGAATTTTTTTTTGTTTGAATGATTATTTTTCTTGTAATCGGAGAGCAGAATGACGGAAAGCACGCAGCCGCCCGCGGAGGAAGAGGAAGAAGAAGAAGAAGAAGAAGGAATAAATACGGATGAGCTGATAGCAGCTGTATCGGCGAGCGCTGAACAGGGGATCGCGTTATTTTCTCAGTGGTTGGGTTTGAACCTCAATCACAGGTTAAACTTAACAAATGGAAACAGTCCGGCGAGTGTGAGCAGCAGAGCGGATACGTCGGGTAACAACGCGACATCGAGAATGTCGAGAAAAATGGTCGACGCGCGAGGAAGCGACGAGAGATTTAAACAGTTGCTGAGTGCACAGGACAACATAATGAAGGAATCGGCGCGCATCGGTCTGCCCAACGAGGCACAGACGACTTTCGTTTTTTCGAAACCAGTCGAACAATTGTCACGGAAGACTCAGGATTCGGCTCGATCTTTGGGAAATAATCCATTGAACAGTCCAACCGTTGTACTCCGAGAATCCCAACGGGGCGGACGGGCGTATAATATTCATCAGCACGTAAACGAAATCTGAGATATTTTGCGAAAACGAAAATGAAAAGAAAAAAGACTAAGCGCACCGTACACGCAGATTTTTTCACCTATTTTTACGAAGAAATCGGCAAAATTAAATTTATCGAATGCACTTGCGAAACTCAGATTGCAACTTTATTTTAGCTAATTACCATTTCATTTTTTTTTTTTTTTTTTAACAAAAATGGACATTTTTAAAAACCCGCAAATGTAACATATACGTACATCCGCTACAACAGACTGTTAATATATTTTTTATTCCCATAGTAGTTTGTAGTTTGTTTGAGTTTGAGTAGTTTGTAATATGAATATCTATAAAAATGAATAATGAGAATTTCATCGAAATAAAATTGACTCCGTTAAGTTCGGTTCGCGAGTAACAATCGCGAATCGCAATCAGTTCGATAAATCTGTATATCGCTACTGTACGAAGCTAATGCTGACATTTTCAATAATTTAATTATCATTCGTTATAATCGATAAAAAATTTACCTTCAACAACGAACGGTAAAAAAAAAAACTTTATTGTTGTACGTTTCTAATTTTCCAAATAAACCCAATAGATCATTTTTCGAAAAACTTTTATGACAATTTTTCAAAAATTAAATAAACTTTTGTCATCTTAATTCATTATTCTTACGAAAAGGAATTCGTAATTCGACGTTTTTTGTTCTGAATGCGTAAAACATCATTTCGATTATTGACCAATGTGATTTGCTTTCGATTCGGTGAAAAAAAAAAATTAACCTTTTTTTTGCGTCGTGATTGATGCAAAGAAAATGCGGAGACAGAAATAAATCGAGAATCATATGCGAATGTTTCATTGATATTTTTATTCGCATATGAAAGTCACATATACGAACTTTATTACGATTCTTATTAGTATTATTATTAAATCAAAACAATGCACGTCGTATAAACGAATAAAAGAAATTTAATAATTGATCCAACTGCTTGAAAGTATTTAATTGTATTTATTTGTAATCGTATATCCGTACAAACATTTATTACGCGACATAATATCCTTGAAAACCTATAGATTAGGAATGCATTTTCTGCATTTTCGTTCTTAATATAATATACATATATAGTTACCATATTGCTATACGGAATGATAGACGCAATCTCAAAAAAAAATCTTATTCGCGGCCGCGCACCGCCGGCGCGTTAAAAAAAAAACTGAGTTTCCGAATTTGATTTACATATGTTCGCGAAGCACCCGTTTCGTTATATTGTACAAAATATCAGCAAGTTTATTCAGTGGTAATCGTTTTGCACGTTAGAATCATGTTTTTTTGTGCTAGAAGCCAGTGGAAGACTAAACTCGCTCGATTCTCGCCTTTTCTTTTAATGTGTTTTTTCACGCGATAGAATATTATTGTCTGTGTACATTTATCTCTTTGATTATCCCCATGTGAGACTTTCACTAGTAAAAACGGCCGATCCCCTCCCTCCCGTCAACGCCTGTCACTCGAGTTTTGTGTTCGAGTTTTGCGAATTGAAGCCCAATTTTCACAGCCCATTTTTCGATCGAAAATCGTGCTGCAGGAATTATAAAATGTTTGTAACTCACCGATTTATCGATAATTATCAATCGCCCCTTCGTTTCTTCGTCTCTCGATCAGTGTACTTAAGTTTGATCTGTTTGTGTTGTTCGTTTACACGCGGTAGCTGCGATCTTTCGATGAATGCCCTTTTCGGCTGATAAATGAGTAAATCACCACCGGAAATAGATTTTATAGATAGAGACGGGCGCTCGATGACACACTAGTTTAACGACAAATTACCGTTCACTGTAAAAGACGACGGTGCACGCGAACGAACGCGTGTCGCGTCGCCTTTGTCGCGTTAACATGTCAACGTCAAGGAAAAAATTAACAGTGTGATACACATAACCTCAACTGTTAACGACTTTGCGTCGGTATTTTTAAAAAGGTATTTCGTGCAACGACCACCAGGATCGCATCACAGTCAACACACGCATTAGCGAATTTATCAAATTTTCCCCGCCGCGACCATCGCGATCGATTTATCATTATTTGGCCACATTGGATCTGATATGATCGTATAATTGTAGAAAAATCTCGTAATATCGCAATATTGTTATTCAAAAAATCGATTACACTCTGCAATTGTTGGCATAAGAAATATATGTATAAACTATATATATATATATATGTATTCGTGTATTACGAGTAGGCGTATATTTAAATTTATATATTTTTATATCCATAGATATATATATATATCGTTTATCACCGGCGAATAGTAATTCTCTGTAAATTCTTATTCGTAAATGCGAAAGGAAATGTTACAAGTCGACTAGATGCTAACAACGCTTTTTCGTCTTAAAATAATTATATTTCGTTTGCTTTTTTGTATTTTATTACTTTTTTTTTCTTCCTTCTTCGCTTGCTGTTTTGCTTGTCAAAATATTCATTTCTTCCTATGTTAGTAAAATATATTTTTGGGTTTCATCTTTGGGTGTCCTTTGTTAATCTGGAGTTTTAAAAATAATTTTATTTCTATCGCGACTCGGACGCGCGAACGATGCATCGCTTGTGTACGTCTCCCCGTTCGTATCTGGACATCGAGCGATATAATAAATGCATGCGACGCGTTCTTCGTTGCCGCGTCTACGCGCGCAATGACGATTAATTTTTTTGCAGTTCGTAACTTCGATCGATGACGTTACCTTATTAATCGATATCTCGAAAAAGTACAGTGTGACCAGTTTAAGTCGTTTATACGTGTACCCGCTACAGCGATAAATACAAATGCTCAACGAAAATCGCAAAGCTTTCTTTCGTTTTTTTTTTTCAACCGTAAAAATACGTGTTCATAGAAAATTATAAAAATTCATCCGCGATCGTTGACGATTAATGTCGGCGCTTACTGTTCTCGCGTATCTCTATCTAACAATATTATTTTGTATAAATATAAAAAAAGAAAAAGATTTAACAATAGAATCGATGACTGCGACGTTAAATTTTTCGCAGTATTTAGTGAGCATAGTGGATGGAAGAACACGATAAGTGCTATTTGGCACTGTGCGAAGCGAATATTTCGGTACTAATTACCATTGCGATAAAAGTTAAACAAAAAATCGCACATCAATTCGCTTTTCATAAGCGAGCAAATGACCGTTCAAAATGACATAGACAAATCGAGAATCCGATTAATCGCTTTCTAATTTCTATTAATAATCCAAGTAGAAAAAAATACGGGAATGTTTATCATATTAATTTTCCAATCAATTTTTTTTTTTTCATCATCGAGTCACCGGACTTTTCCTCGCGGTTTATGATTTTCGATAAATTGCAAATATTTGTAATATTTGAATTTCTCTCTCAAATTTTAGTGGATATAAAAGTATTGAATAGAAAAAAAAAAAACTATAATATTCATTTTGATTCAAAGTCGATTAACATAAAAACGGGAAACGCTGATGTTAGTTGACGATGATTCTCGATGGGACGTGAGTTGATCGGCTCATTGCTTTCGCTTTGTATTGCGCGTGAATATGTAAAAAAAAAATAAAAACACTATCGTTGGCTCTGAAGAGTCGTTGAAAATGTTATTCGACAACCTGTCGCGGCGTCGGTACGGCAGCCGGAACCAGCGTCAGGCCGTCTTTCTTTCTTCTCGATACTCGTCGTCCAACGTGGAGAATAACGTCTCCGGCTTTTACTGCCTTAAATTCTGCAATCGCCTCGGCGTGGGTCATCCCGTGCAGAGGTTTGGAATTTATCGACAATATTTCGTCTCCTTGAAAACAGAAACAAACGAACTTATTAAGGAGGTTGTTAACGTTAAAATGTATCGTTACAGTTCGAGCTAAAAGCGGGAATTCGAGTGAATTTCGAATACCTGCCAATGGGATTCAAATTCGAAAAAAAAAAAAAAAAAAAAAAACAACAACGATTTAAAAGGTTCGAAGAAAATTAACTTCGCATAATAAAAATGCCGAAAAGTTATTAACAAATTACATAGTTCAACATTTTTGTTGCAAGTTTCGGCGATATTCGTAAATACCAATCAAAGATTTTTCGAAAAACGGGATTTTCGAAAATGAGAAAAAAAAATTCATATTCATTCATTCCCGGATAATTCGTTGAACATTTTTTTGTTGATATAATTCGTTAACAACTTTTTGGAATTATTATTATGGAAAATTAATGTTTTTAGTACTTTCTGTATCGTTGATTTTTTTCAGTCTTTTAGCGTATCGCGAAATTTTGATGGTATTAAAGTTTTAGTTTGGAAAGTACGTTTTATAGATCGTAAAATGATATTATTATTTTAGCGCGTAAGAATCGATAAATGTTGGTTTACCTTCCTTGACAGTGCCCAAGTCAGCGGCTTGTCCATTGGGAAACACGGTTTTCACGTAAATACCCATATTACCACGGGGACTGTCGGTTCCACCGACGATACTGAAACCGAGTCCCTTGTGTCCGGGTCCTTTGAAAAATCGTGCCGTTAAAATGGTAAAAGAAACGCCACCTTTTCCGGGTCGCGGTAGAGTACAGAATTTCGATTCCTCGCTTTCCCCCGATTCATCGATGTCCTCGAGTTCTGAATCGGTGTTGAGTCCTTCGTCGGTCTCCTGCGGTCCCTATTAACATCATCACCGCATTCATATTATTATTTTCGGAATTAATCTCACACGTCAATTAATAATATCTGTCATTGATAAAATAAAAGAAAATGTGAAGAATATTTGATTTTATGAATAAAATAAAATAATTTAATAACTCACATTCCACTGTTTCAGATTCGTTCCCGTGGAGCACGAAATATTCGCTACGCTGCGACTGTTGATACGTCGGGAGGTTTTCTTGCCGGGACTCCGATCGGCGCCTAAACTCGACGGACCCTCTTCCAGTTTATTAAGAACGCCGGCCGAGCCGACCGAAGAGACGGAATAATTAGCCACCTGTCCGCCGAGTTTAAAATCCGTGTTGCGCTTTCGTGGCGTTACCCTTGGTATGTGAATGTCTTCGAATGACGATTCCTCGGAGGGATTTCGCGATTTTGCATTTTTCTGGAAAAGTACGTTTTCGTACGAATGACCGGTTTCTCTCGTCTCCGATATGCTTCTCGCGAGACGCGAAGAAGCACTCTCGCCGCTCTCTGTGTAAATTGTCGGGGATCTTTGATGACACCTTTGAAACTGAACGTTTTCGTACGGATGCTCGTGCCTCGTGTGTTCACGATTCTCCGAGTTGCTGCGACGAAGCGTGTCCCGCACGTGACTACAATTTCCGTTCGTTGAGTTTCTCGTCGTTCCACCAGCTAAGTGGAGGTTCTCGTAGGAGTCTTTGTTCCCGAGTACCGGGAGGATCTGTGAACCGTAGCTGCTGATACCGCTGCCGTTGCCGCTGCCGCTGCCGCCGCCGCCGCCGCCGCCGCCGCCGCCGCCGTCGTTTCTACGGGTTTCGTAAGTAAACGCACGAGAACCGTTGCTATCCGTGATTTTCGACTGCGGTGAATTCGGAACGCTTGCCTCGGCGAGAGTCTCGAGGTTATCGTTGTAACAATACGGCGGCAGCGATGCTGCTTCGCTGGAGTCGTAACGCGTTGGATCCAACTTTTGGCTACACGACGATGGTAGAGGACTCGGAACGTAAAAATTCGACACGGTATCCTTCGGCGGAAATACTTCGGTTACGCTTAACGCTTTTCGCTTTCGTATTCCGGCGTTTATCTTACTGAATTTGCTTCGCAAGACGTTCTGAAAGTCGGAGATTCCTTTGCTGGTACCTGAAATTTTTTTTTTTTTCTCTTTTTTTTTCTTATGGCAATAGTAACAATACCGGGGTGGGTTTCGAGGAATTGCTAAAAGTTCTCGTAACTAGGCGAAAGAATTAACGATGTCATTCATTAGCGAGAGATCTTATTAACGGAATTTTAATGACTCGCAACTGAAAAATTACAACGGTAAAATCTTTTTTTTTAAACATCGAAGAAAATGAAATGACATCGTTTTTGCTGTTTCCGAGGCGTTATTATGCAATTTGCGACGAATCGGGGAGTTTAGAAGTATTATTTTTACCGGGTAATCTCAAGGAACTCGTTTGCAACAGCTTCTTAGGCGAACCGTTGTCGTGCGATGATTTCGGTGCCGGCGAAGCCTCTCTGCTCGTTGGCGTGGATCTTACAGCGTGAATTACCGCCGTTCCGGAACCATTTTCCAGCAGTGTTTCTCGTGGTTCCGAAATTTCTTGTACCGAACATCTTCGACGAAGTTTTCTCCATCTCTGACTGATGCTTTTGTTCCACAAGTTGAGATCTGTAACGACGAATCGGCTTTGAGAATTTATCTTCGCTATAGAATTAATTATTTTATCATCGGCGTATAACTATCGGGTATGTGTTGTTTTTTTCGTTTCAATATTACGCAAAATAAAATTACCGATGTGTCGTTCAACATTACATTTATTCTGAGATTGTTTTTTTTTTTTTAAGCGCCATATATAAGTACATCGTACGCATGCCTGCGAAATACTGCGTTCTCATACATCGCCCATAAACAAACAAAAACACCGATGTTTGAGAAAAATTCGTGTCGAGAAAACAAAGGATAACACATTTTTTAGTAATTTTTTTTTTTTTTTTTTTTTTTTTTTTTTTCGTTTTATCGCGTCAAGAAAATCCGTTACTCGCAAAAGAATTTGCTTCTCAATAAATTTACCGTGCAATCGTGAATACTGAGAAACTTCTATTATGTATAGGTAACCGTATCATTCACGACACGCTATACCATAATCTATGTGTTACATTGTTCCGCATTAAAGTACAGAACATTGCGTTCCATTGTTCATTATTTTTTTACCCACGAAAAAATGCGTGAACGAAATTATATAGTTGAAAAAAAAAATTTGGTGATACACAGGAGTTTCGTCAGTTAGGACAATTATTTTTTTTCTTATTCTCGGATCTACGGTAACAACTGACATTATTCAAAGTAAAACATTTATTACAATTCAGAACGGTTTCCATTCTGCTATTTTCCGGATGCCAACAACGTAGTGCTTCGAATATTGTGTCCCTTCGATGAGTTAACGTTGAAAAGCTTAGAGAGGAGTTTCCTTTTTTTTTTTGATCTTTATTCGATCTTTGATACGATCGCTCAAGAAGCATTGGTTGCAAATCTCGCAAATTCTCCCCGATCTTTCGACGATTTAACGAGCGTTAATCGCAACATTACGTATAGCAGTCTGACGAAATTCGAAATCATAAATAATTAATCGTCGCACCGTCGGGGGCCGTAAGGTTCAATTGCTAATAGCGCGCGCCTCGTGGCTCGCGGAAGTATGCTAATTGGATTTCTTTTTGTTTTGTTTGCTAGATCTTTCGATCTATGACGTTAAAAAAATCGTTGTTGGAGTCGCCGAAAGCGCGTTCCGAGGAACACACGGCGAACACGTGGCTATGTGCTTCGCGTTAATACGAAATTTCTCAGTTTCCGTTTTGCCGTCTCTGTAGCTGCCATTGTCCGCACCACTCCCGACCATAATGCAGAATAAACTTTCACTTCACTTCACCGGATACCATAGGTGTTCATAGCGCGGGTAGCTTTTGCCTTTCGGTTTACCCCGGATGCGATTCCCTTTTTCGTATTTCGAAGTTCGCCTCGTTAGCGATCGATCTTCGTAAGAATTAATAACTCCCTTTCGTGGACTTTCATTTTTTATAGTCGGCCCTTTAATATTCACTTGTAAACTATTTCTCTTGAAAACATTCCAAACGGAATCGACGAGGAATCAACTAATTTCCGGTTGACTCGCTGGAGCGCGCGGGTCCGACCCACCGGTCGCGTTTGCACGCGCAATCGATGCGAAACTCAATTTTTTTCTACGGTTTCGCAATTGAAAATTGAAGCACTCGAGAATTCTTTTTTTTCTTCGACAATATCGTTTTTTACCGGCACCATTTTTTTTAATAAAATTCAATCGTAAAATCCACTTTTTAAAAACTTTTCCCTAAAATCAAATACTTTTGGTATTTCGATATGCAATGTTTAATGCAATTAATGCTATCGAATTGGCGATCGTTATTAAAACTTATTAAAACAATTTTATATGAAATTCAATGAAAAAAAAAAAAACACTTCGCTATTATTACGCGTTGCGTTAATTCGAATTTTTAATTGAAACGAAGAGATTTTCCACTTGCGTTTCAACTTCGCGAGTGCAACGAAAAATCGGTTGAATATCTTTTTCACTCAATATTGATCGATCGAAAAATCCACCTTCGCGCAATTCACAAAACAAATCTCGAAAGTTTGTATTTATCCGGATGAACAACCATCTGTATCTCGAGTCGCAACAGTTGAATGTAGAAGTAGAAGAAGCCGAGTATGAAAGCGAGCATTATCGAGTGAAAAAAAAAAAAAAAAAAAAGAAAAAAAAAACGGAAGATGTGGAGTAAAAAAAACGAATATGTCAGCGATGACGCGAGAGGCGTGGATTCTCGAGTTTCGTAAGTTTCTCAAAGTTAGTGTGTTTTTCCTCTTATCAGCCGTTCCCGACCAGAATCGAAGGGTGTTTTTCGAAGGCTTTGCTGGAAAACCGTTTTATCTCAGCTTCGACCAGCCGGTATATCCCTCCTCCTGATTTCCCCCGTCCCTTCGCTTCGCAAGCGACACTCGTACGTGTACAACGTTCTTTTTCTCCCTGTGCACAATATGTTTTTTCGTATTCTCCGCGACTCGCGCTGCTGAGATTCTTGAAATACGAAAAAAAAAACAACAAAAAAAATCGCCCGCAGCCGGTATCTCAGCAGCGTGTAAAATGTGTACACACGGTACGCAGTCTCGTCGAGGACTGCCGGCAAAGACTTGGAGTTATATGCGTGCGAACGAATTTTTTCATGTGTGCGTTCGTGAAGGTGCGCTTAGCCGCCGCATGCCGTACGCCACTGACTTTTCTGTGTGCGTATTACTGGAGACCGCGATGTGCTCGTAAGTATTTACATTGAAATAATAGTATGGTATGCGTTCAGTGTCCGTGAAGACCAACGCACATGGATGACTATTACCACTACACACTCATCGGTTGGGTGTGTCGGTGCCTACAAACGCCGAGGCGTGTATAGAATCGGTATGAGTAATGAACTTTCCAGGTGTGCAACACAATCCCCCTTACGACTTTTTGCACGCGAAATCTGTGCGAATGGGATTTACTGGGTTAAGAATCTGCCAGTTGACCATATATCTATTTTTTTTTTTCGCGTGTCAATTATCGAGGGAATTGAGTCAATGTTCCGATCAACTGGGGGAGAGGAAAAAAAATTGATTGTACGCGTAAGTAGACGTGTAAACGAAACCGAGTCATGTGTCGGTAGAGATCCGTAAATACACGTTTGTCCAACTTTTTCGTCGGTTTCACACGTGAATAGGAAAGTTTCGAAGTACGTGGTAGCTATAGGTACATAAGTCGGACGCAAACCCCAGTTGCGGTGCGCAAGCGACTGGATCCCCTGACGAGTTTAAATTAATAGCACTTTCGCGGATAACAAATTAGCCATTCGAATTCCTAATTGTTGGATTCACTGCACCCAGACAAATATCTATTTAATTCAATAAACATTTCTTAGGGAGAAAAAAATTTAATTATATTTTCATTAAATCGAAGAAAAAAATACGTGAGAAAAGAGTTTATTCACAACTATAAAAAATATATATAAATAACAAATGTAATGTACGACAGCGAGTATACCTACTCTATTTTTGGGCAATTTCGAGCGAAAAAATTTGTTAGTTCGATCATTTGTTTTTGTTTGTGTGTTAATTTTTTCAACTATTCGACATGTAAGCCGCGAAGCGAAACTCCTGCGGATCGGACGAAACGCACAGTGAAATGCTTATCCATCGCATGCATTGGAAAAGTCACGGAGTTACGAGCGTACTGCCTCGGTTTTTGTACGCATAGATGAGTACTTTGCAGCTACTGGATGCGTATGAAACAAATGTGGGAGTTTCAGTTCCGCGGTTAGTCGTTAGAATACACGTTCGTTAGTTTAGATCGTCTGCGGATTGTTGAGAAACACCGTGACACACCTTCGTCGCACAAATACCGATGTGTTTTTCCGCCGTTCACGTTACGGTATAATCTACGAGAACACATACATGTAGACATCACCGTTCGACTCGGTAGCTTCTGCATACCAAAAGAGATTATGTACCTCCGGTATGTTCGCCGGTATGTATACACATGCGGTATGTACACACATACCGGCGGACATACTGACATTGTATTCGTGCCGTAAACGGTGGTGAACACGCCGCGCATGTTGCGCGTATCGGTACGGCTCCCTGCACACCCCATGTGCCCCAAGATTTTTCCTGCGCCGATCGAACTTCGCGTGGAAAATACTATTTGTAGGTACATATTATTATTTTTGCTTCGTTCCCCGAGAGCTTTGTGCGCCTTCTCGTTCACTTCGGTCCGATAATTTGCTCGAAAAGTTTAGCATATCGCAATTTTCGTATTATTCCTCGTATTATTCATTTCACGGTATTAGTGACCGTTATAAAAGTTAAGTTTCCAATGACTTTAGGTTCACTTTGGAAAAGAAGTATAAATTAGGAACGAAAAAAACTCGCCAATATTGGAGTTATTATTTTATTCGAATACATTTTTTTTTTTTTTTTTTTTTTTTTTTTTTTTTTTTCACTTTTATTATTGTTATTATTTCTTTACTTACGAATTGTTTCCTTTGAAAAATATAATTTATCATAGTTTCGCTGGATGATAATTAAGCAATTAATTGTATTATATTTTCCGAAGATAACTTCGAATTTTATAATAATATATAAGTAAAATTTTATTTTAATAGATCCGTCCATTTATAATTCCGCAGCTTTGTTCTTGGAAAATGTATTTCTACTTGTTTGCCACAACCCTCGCGATCGAGAGAGAGAGTCGTCTTTGGCTGCTTGGAATTTACCGGTATCAGAGTGACTCATATTTTTTGTTAAACCTGAAATCAAAAGATTGAGTCTCTGGAACACGCGGTTTTCCGCGTGTGTTATACATATATGCGGGAGTTGTCTACCTATGTAGGGAATACGAAGCCCACGTATAAAGATTGCGTTGTTTCGTTCGTAACTCGGCGCAGACTTGAATTCGAGTGAACGCCGTGTTTCGCCGACGCAGTTGTCGTCGACGAATCGTGCGCTTGTATAAAATCCTAAGTGTGCGAGAGTTACTAAATGACACGTTGCTGTGCGTGAGGTCAATCCAAGAGAATGCTTATTCCATAGCGCATTGTGCGCCTCGTGCTCACTGGAAGTCACGAGCTCCGACCCTATACTCGGTTCGACCGAAGTTCCGTACGACTATACTATATCGAAATCGAATTTGTCGAAATCTTCGAATGTATTTCGAAAATTTTTTTGGCACTTTTCTCTCGGACTTCCGATGCGGAGACTCTCAATAATATCTTCTCAAACATAATAACTAATGACTAATATTAAAATTCCTTATAATTTCAATATTTCTTAACTTTGCGTTTATTAGTATTGGAGTTTTTTTTTCACCAATTACGAATTACAACTAACAATTTCTTTTCCAGTCCTTCTTAACTTTTTTTTTTTTTTTGCGAAAAGTTCGAAGCACGAAATTATCTGGATATTGATTCGTATTCGTTCGACAATGGATTTTGAGGCTACGAAGTCTTGAGGAATTTTTTGTTTTCCTCTATAAACTGATATTACTTTAATAACTCCGGCAATAAAAAGAATCTCGTTGCTTTAACGATAATCCATTGTTTTGTTTTTTTTTAAATATTCTCGATAGCCACGGATCTCACGGTTAATTCTCGTTCTGCATTCTTTATTTATTATTTCAAGTAGGTTACTCGGTTGATCCCATGGGGCGGGAGAGGAAGCGCAGTTTTAATTGGCGGTACGCTGAGCCGTTGGCAGTTACGAGATGTGTCGGCATACGACGCACGTATGTCGTATATCGCAGTATCTTGGGTTAGGTTTACAAAAGGGCGATCCCTTATTGCTTTTTCCGCATTACACACGAACCTACAGCTGGATAGGACTCGGAACTGTTTTTCACAGCTGCTCCCCGCAGCGCGCGCAATGTTCGCGAACGCTACTTATATGTGTACAGCAACTGGGGAGGCAACGCCCCTCAGCGAAAATCTCTTATTCTCGTCGTTTCGTGTCATATAGATACTTGAATTTTTTTCTTCATATTCTGCGACAAAAAAAAAGGATTTTCCGAGCGCTGATATTGTTTTCGCAGAAACATCGTTTCTAATCCATTTAACGTAAAAATTGTTACGAAAAGAAAAAAATCGTAATCAAAGGACAAAAAAAAATCTTAAAAATTGGAAAAAAAACTTTTTCTTGAACATCTCTATTCATCGGTCTACTTGTCGGTAATGAGATTAGAGTGTTAGAGGGTTAACCGTCGGTAGCGAGACGGGTGCGCATTCGAGTGCCAATAGTCGTGATTGGGCATCTCAAGAGGCCCCTTGCGCGCTCCGCCCTTTCTATTCACCGAGCAATCCAAAGCCACGGGTAACGCGCAAAACCTCATTTAAATTATCCTACGGGTGGGCAAGTTCCATCGTTCCTTTGTCACTCTCTTTCTTCTTTCTTTTTTTGAATTACATAACCCAAGTCTTCCGTTCCTATAACTATTATTTTTCGAGACCGTAGTTAACTAAGCACCCAATTACTTTGTCGCGACGAAATTCTTCGAATTCATTACGTCTGTTGAATCCTCGAAGCCACAGTTACCGACCAGACGCATTTTTCTCGCAAAACATTATTATTATTATTTATTATTATATCGGTGAATGTTATCATTCATGAGATCGCGTCGACTATTAATATTTTTTTATCGAGAGATTTCGTTGTTGTTGTGGTGTCTGTATATACCTAATTCCGAACGAATCAGGTGGACATCAGGTGGTCTATCAGTCAGTGACAATCTACCGCGTTCGAAATGGAAAGACAAAGACAGACTCATATAAAATAGTTTTGCGCTCTTTCGCTCCTTCGCTGTCTGTCCGTCTCTCGGAACGGAGTTCGGTGGGAAGTAGACGAAGTGGAGGATTTGCTCGAGCACCCGCGGTAGAAGCTATCATATGCTTGGAATATTTTTCCAGAGGCGCTTTGACTACCGAGCAATTACGGAATTGGGATTGTCCGGTAGATGAGTTATCGCTGCTGTCGTTCCCGTTTAAGTAGACAACTACTGTACGTGACGTTGCGTATGTAGATCGTCACTTACGCGCGAAATTCTTACGGCGATCAGCAGTGTCAATGGCCGCGCGGATTAAAGTGTTTCCTGTATACGCGAATAGGATAATAAACGCGATTGCTCTCGATTGCGCGTGATTATCAGTATCGCGGTGGAAGCTGCTGAGGAAACAATTTCAATCGACGAAGAAAACGAAGAATGTTTTTAAAAAATTTTATAAAAATGAGATATTATGGAATACGCCGACTGTCAGTGAATCTCAACCCATATATCGATCTTTCTGCCAAATGGCATAATTTCGTACATTTTTTTCATCTATGCAATGAGAAAGAAATTACTCGACAGAAATTATTGCGATTTCTCGTCTCGTCTCTCGTAGATACGATTTTTATTCTTGCGAATAAATACAGACGACAAGAAACATTTCCGTTTCTTCGAAAGGGAGTCGTGAGAAGATAAAAACATGAAGAGAGACCGTTGATTGCTTATGCTTAAACGCATAGATATCTTATATGAATTCATTCCAATTATAAATCAATGGCAATGTTTTTCAGTGTATCTTTCTTGGTAATTCCATTAGATATTAAATAAAATAGATAGATGGGAAAATAATTTGTGGGAAAATGTGATATAAAGAAAAACATCGATAATTAGTCAACGATACGAAGGATTTTCCCCTTAAGGCGTCGTATCCATAATGTAACTTTGATGGAATACAGTATAAGATTTATACACAGTATCTGTTGTATATGCGGTAGTTAATTCGTCGCCACTACGGTAGTGCCGACGAGTTGAGAACTCCTTGCATAATTGGAGTCAACGATGCGTACCGAGTGGCCTCAGCCATTGTCTGCATACAGTTAGCCGATGATTCCGCGAAGACGCGAAGAGCAAAATTCTATCGGATTGGCGATGTTCAAGGAACGGGGAGGGGAGATGGAAGAACACGACAAGAGAGCAAAACCGATCGTCCGAATGTCCGTCAACTCGCCGCGCGACAACCGACGCGCATTGTAGCTACACGCGTTACGTACGAATACCTAAAGCGAAAGAGTTGTAAATACGGCGAAGCAACGAATGAGGGAAAGAAGGAAAAGAGAATGACGAGATAGCGAGGGAGGCAGTGGCGAGATACGCAACGATTGCTGCGAGAAGGCTTCACGGTGCAACGCTCTGGTGACGCGTCAATGGCCTTGCGCCCCGTGCTACGGATACTACACCACGATGCACCGCGATACACGACACTATACGTCTCATGCGTAACACGATACGAAATATATCATTAAAAAAAAATAATAATAAATTCCGATTACGTTATATCGGAGTTTTGGTACGAAAAAAAAAGATCTGTTGCCTGAACGATTCGGCTGATTGCTTCTTATCGATGTTTTAGTAATTTTTGTTTTGTTTTTTACGAAAATATTGAAAGATCGCGTTGACTGAAATGAAAAATGAAAAATGAAAAATAAATAAAATTAATGTAAAATATCGGAATAAATAAAATTATATTTTTATATTTTCAAATTTATTTTGACTAGTTATTCGATTTTATTGTTCGCACAATCTCCTGTCGCGGCGTTATGTGACGATTACATAATTCGTACGTCGACCGCTAGTTATTATTGTTTTATTAGAACCGTCGCGCGGCAATAGCACGAGGAATTTGAGCGATCGCCTTCGGCATGTCGATATCTACATGCAACGAGTGCATAACTCAAGGATCGCATACGACAAAATCGTCAACAACGCGAAAATGCGTCAAGACAAACCTTCGATTGTATACATCATATACCGGCGCACGTAAAAACTGTCTTCCTGTGGATATTATACAGCGGTCAGAAGTGTAAACTGACAAACGTATAGTTTACCATTGCGAGCGCTCAGACTCGAGCCGAAGTTGGCTGAGTGTCAATGATCGTCGGGGAAAGATAAGGTACGACAAACGGGAAGCACATATACAGATCGTATACGGAATATCAATTCAAACTCGAACGCTATTGCTGCACGTAACTATATAGAATGACCGTACAACCGCTTCGATTTCTCTGAAATTCATTCTCAAACGTAACTTATCCCACTGCGTGTTTACCTATTTCTTTGATAATTCATTATAAATACCACTTTGGAGTGATTGATAACATTTCAAAATTGTTTGAAAGATCGAAAAAATAAAAAAATACATTTTTAATTGAATTTTCTTCGAAAACTGATATTTTGATGAAAATAAGAAATAATAGACATAATGCCGGTCGACCGATAGATAAAAATTGAAATATCAGAAAATCGGTACAATTAATGATCGATCGAAAATTAAAGAAATAATAATAATAATACGCACGGCAATGATGATGATAATGAGGTTCGAAATTGATCAAAGGTTAAGGCGCTCAATTCTGAGTGCCTGTCGGACCAATTATTCGATCGGCGCTGGAAGTTGAGAGCAGAGGACACGACAGCATCCGCATCATTAGCTTCGAGTCGACGCGCTTCGCAGTCTCCGACAGACTATTGAATTGAGAGCCCGAAGATTCAAAGCAAAGAAGGGTTCTGTCATTTTTCATTAAGAATGTTCCGCAAGTCAACGATGACGACAACACAGATGTCCGTCGACGGTGACGAAGTTTTGACCGCCAAGAGCGTTAATGATGACAATTCCGTTTGAAATGGAGGGAGAAAGGGTCAACGCGATCGAGAAATCATGGGAAACCTCTTCCTATTCAGAAATTCAACACATTTTTTATTCCTCGGCGAGAAAATTCCGTGAGATCGAAACCTCCAATAAATTTTTTTTATTTATCTTTAAAAATCGTATATATAATTCACGGAAATTTCTTGCGATATTAAAATGATTAAAACTGATAAATCGCCAAGTTTTTCGATTTTGGTTCAACGTACTTCCGGTACAACGTAGTCTCCGAATAAAATTTAAAATAGCCTATCGATATTGAACTTTTAATTAAGTTGACTCTCTTCGTTGGCGTCTCGTTGCTATCTATTGCTGGTTACGCAGCGCGAACCAGAATAATGAAAGAGCGTTGGTTGGTGCGCGCATCGAACATCTTTTTTTTTTTTTGTTTTCATTTCTAATTGATAGAGGAGAGTATTTTTGCCGGACGAGTTTCCGATAAGCCGGCGCCTGCCTCTCGGCTCGTATCGGCAAAGCGACTACTGTGAGGAGATCGCGCGCATATATCTCGTATTAATGTACGCGGAATCGTTTCGCCAGCGAATATGCATCGCCACCCCATTTGCACTCTTTATGCTTTCCTCGCCGGCGCCCCTTTCTTCAAACGAATAGATTGCGCACACAGCGTTCCATGCAGACGAATCTCGAGGCTTGTGAAACATAAATCGAACGAATACCGATAAAACGAATACCGAACCGCAATCTCGACACAGAAAAATGATGAACATCGATGTTTATTTTGTTGGTTATCGTCGATTATTCGTTTGAATCTGATAGTTGCTTCAGTTAACCATTTACGGACTTCAGAACCAATCAAAGTCAATACCCTGCATTCTCGCGCTGCTAAAAATAATTCCTACATTAAGGGAGGAGAATTCAGCGTTTTTAGACAACAAAAAAAAGCGATTTTATGCATTTTTTTATAGGTGAAAAAAAAACAAAAAATCGTATCACAAGTCCCATGTGATTGTATCTCGGAAATAGTGTTGTTCTACACACGTAAAAAAAATCGCAGTTCGAAATATTAAAAAATGTGTGTTTTTTTTTATTTCATCTTTTAAATATCCGAAAAAACGGTATAAATTTTACACCTCGCTATACATATATGTATAGGCTATATGTATATATATTAAGGGGTATTTTTTCATTAAGAAGAAATATAATACGCGATAATTTTATTTTTACGATTCTCCAATTCGGCCCGAAGTATCGAAAAAAAATTAAATTACATTTCCGGTTATTATATTTGGCTTCCAGCATTTTTATTGATAACCTTCAGATTAATGGATCTCATAACGAGAAAAACTAAGTAAGAGCTATAAATACATAATGGGTCGACACAATCGGGAAAAACAGAAATGTGTTGATGGTAATTCCAATGGAGTGGCATGAATGCCCTACTAGCCTCCTCGCCCTCTGTGTGCACGATAATTATTTTACCATCGTCCGTTCGGTAGGTACAGTAACAACGCGCAATAATGGAATAGCGTAGGAGAATCTTCGTGAAATAAAATATAATACAATTACCTCACAGATAGATAATATTAGCGGTGTGAAGCAGAATTTTACAACTGTATATATCGCATAAATATGCGTACACTGTGTATATAACGCGTATAGAAGCGGTATAATGCCAAGCGGTATAGGTACGAAGTCTCGGTGCTGTGCACATAATTATAGACGCGTAACGGGTCTCGTTAAAGCGTTTCCCCCGCCACCCCCACGCCTGTTACTCATGTTTCATCCATATAATCTCGCCGAACAGAGTTTTGCTTGACTCGGCTAATATTTTTTTCTTTTTTTAATAATCTATTCGTTTCTCGGAATATAAAACTCGGCACTATCGCCCTATATGCGGACCCGTGCAACTGAGAAACAAATAAGATATCGTTTTCGTTACGGTCGACGAACTTTGGATCGTGTGATCGACGCGCACGCGATGAATCTTTGCTTACGAACGGTCCTCGTCTGTAAGGGTACACATAGAAGTGTATTGTACGGAATATTCAATTTCATGCGGGTAATAAAAGAAAATTGAGGTTCAACAACCAGCAGAATGTACAATAGGAGAGTAAAGACGAGTCTCGCGGTGGGTATATGTTTTTTTCGTACAATTTTTTTTGTTTTTTTCCCGATGTTCTTACCTAATTTTGACGACCGACGCCACACATTTTTATCAAATTTTATTATTTTCATTTTCTTTATCCTGAGTTCATGAAATAATCGTCAGTTTTTTTATTTCTGTAATTTTTGCATTTTTCGTTAGAGAAATGTCTTTTCAATCGCTTAATTAAACATTTTTGCACAATGCCTCTATATTAATTTCCAGTTACATCGAAATGTTACATATGTCAGTGACATACGAATCCACGGAATTAGCGTTGCGAAATTAATTGATTTTGTGCATTTATCCTCGAGAAAAAAAATGATCGAGAATACTTATGCGTAAGTGTGCCGTTTCTTTCAATGAATTTCATCATCGGTATTTAGCGTTGTTATCTAATTTCTATTTAATTGTCGAATTTCCGGATTAATTTACGTTACAGCAGGTAAATTACGCCGTAAAATCTTAAGTAATTACCAATCTTTATTGATTTTAATTAAAAAAAACACAATATATCACTTTGTTCCTCGAGTTGTTGAAATGTTGTTTTCTATTTTTTACCGATTGATATTCTACTGTTATCTAAAGCATTTAAAAAATGTCGAAAAACAAAAAAAAATCGGAGTGAAAAGTCTACTATTATTTTCCCTATAACCTCGAAATTTATCTAAGACGCAACGATATCGAGCGGTGTATAGTTCAGAGCCACTTCCGGTTTAACAACGTGCCCAGAATTTCGGCAAAAATCGTAAAAAAAAAAAAAAAAAAAAAAAAAAATGCCAAGAGCGCGGATATCAAATAAATATCACCGAGTACATAAAACAGTTATTTATTTTTTCTAAAAATCAATCCCTCACCTTTGGTTTCACAGACATCACATAAGACCATTTCCAGTACACAATTTTAAAAAAATTTCACCACAATCGACTCGACATTTGTTATCGTTTGAAAAAAAATCGTTTCGAGTTGCGCACTGCACAAAATTAATGACGAATAAACATGAGAGTAGTAAAAAAAAAAAAAGAAATTCAACGAACCGCGGCCGGCGCGTCGCGAAAGCGATGTCACTCGGCGGTCTCGAAAGTGCTAACGGTTTGACAGCTACGGTCGTACTGACTGGCGAGGATCGGGCATATGGGCGACATTTGGAGAGGAGAATATTTCATTGTAACGCCGAGACCAACGGCAGAGTAGGGGCAGGAAGGACGCCCGATCAATATTAGGGCGTAGACTCGAGGGATACCCGGGATGCGCAGCCTCCGTCGCACGAGCTAATCCGGGATCCGTTTCGTTTCGTTCACGAATTAGCTCTCCCCTCTATCGAAACTAATTCTTACGGAAACGATATTATCAATTAATCAATTCTTCGTGTGTCAATTACATATATTTATCTTTTCTATAAATTCTTCTAATTAACGGGATATGAAATTTTTCGAAATTATATTTCAAATACGATGTAATATTTTACTATATACAACATATATATTAGTGTTTTACAATTATTTTTTTTTACGGATATAGTACACTTTGAAAATATATATCCAATTATTTTTATTATTATTTCATGATTTTTTTTGTTTAAATGAAAAATACCGAATTAAAATAATCGTCGTGTCCAACGGTCGAATAAAAACCCCACCGGAAGGAACACTCCTTTTTTTTCCAATGCTTGACTCACGTTTGAAGATATCTGTGAATTGTCTGATCGCGCAGTGAGCGCAAACAATGAAATAAAGTCACGTGAAGCCCCTTTAAAATAATGTTCACGATTTCACTAACGTAACTTGTGGGGAGTGAGAAGGGGCCGATTGAAAAACAAATATAGACATTTATATAGGGTCGTGTGCTGTAAGTAATATACTTATATGGCGATTTGCGGGTTGCCAGCGGATATCGATCGTTTAGCGTGCAACAAAGTGGCGACGTGTTAGCGATAGCACGATAACCGAAGGAGTCACGAAAATTCTTAGAGAGACGAGCGCCGAAAACGCGCCTATTTCTTTTATACGATATCGAAAAGCGTACAACGCGTATCGAAAATAAACTGAAAAATAGTTTCAAAAACTGAATAATAAAAAAGTTTCAAGTTTCCGTCTCCGTTTTCAATGATAACTCGAATTTAAGTACAAAATCTTTTTTTTTACAAAAAAGGAAAAATTACGCTACGTACTAAATTTTTCTTCTTTTTATTAACAAAAAAAATCCCATCTTTATTAATCAACACCATTTTTTTCAATACCCTATATAATTTTTATTTTATTTTATTTAATAAAAAAAAAAATAGATAAAAAATCGATCTACGATTACAGTGCGCACTTTTTTTTTTTCTTATAAAGTAAATTGATTCATAAAAGTCTGAAAATCTTCTTTCAGTCAATAAAACCACCGGAAATAATAGTCTTGACGAGAAAATAATGATTTTAGAATGCAAGAAATTATAGAGACGCAGACGATCATCTGTCTCGCCGTCAGCACGACGCGGCAGACGGACAAACATCCTTGCCGATATGTTTTTTTTTTCTGTTCGATGCCTCATTAAAGACCCGTAAAAAAAAAAAAAAGTCACCAAAACTCGAGGGGCGCGTCATCGAAGACCTACCTATGCGGATGACACGAGCGTTCGATTAATTATCGGTTAACAGTACGGCGGAGCTATCGGCATCCTATCAAAGTCAAATCGATCACTTCTGTCGTTGGCGACCTTTTGGAATAGAATTTTCCATCTCCGAATCCGTGAGAAGACGCGCGCAAAGCCTTTCGCACTGGCGGCAGCTACTCGCGAACCTAAGCGTCGGGCGCCATAAACGCCGTTTCTCGAGAGCTCAACGTGACTCTGGTATGCCGCTGGTATGTTATATGTAGCGAAAGCCACGTGTCGCGCAAAAGTTAAACCCAAACGTGTGAACACGGCACAATTATATCCGTCGAAACTTCGATTTAAACAACAAAAAAACGAACATCCCGAATGAATTATTGACGTTGTATTGTCATTGCGCAATAGCAAATGCCACGATATACTTTCGATTATTGCGGCAATGCGTATGCATAAGAGAATTTTTTCCAACTATTATACTATATCGGATAATTATAAATCATCGAAACGTTGTGAAACGAGTACTTAATTTCACGAGACAACGAGTTTCGTTTCGTGCAAAAAAATTTGCTTAGTTCTGCACGAATTTTTTGTTCATTCGCCGAAACGCGATTACGATGATGCAAATGTGTTTGGCTGGCGGTTCGTATCTTTCACTACCCACCGACACAGTAAACACGAGGAGAATAGTGGTTCATAGCAATAGACGATATTAAACTTTCTCCGACGGTATCCATATGTAGTCCCACATGTTTAAGGGGCTCAGTTCAAAGTTCTAACGCCCCGTCCCTTCTCTCGAAACTCTGTGAGGGGAAACCGGCATAAAAATAGGGGTTGTGCGAGTCTTGGAATTAATGGTTGGGCTCTGCTGCCGCTGCTACCCGCGTTTAACGTTTCACGGCTTAGCGACACCCGTAAACGACTACTAATCCGTTATTCGAATGGTCACTTGTAGTGTTCAGAATTATTTTTTTTTTATCGTACGCCTTTTGATTCACGATGAAGAAGTATCATTTTTCGAAACCCCCATAAATCGTTTGGATTTTACTAACAGCAATTTATTATATTCAGAATGGCGACTCGACTCTGAAAATTGGAAAATATGGTAAATTTACGGACTTTGGAAAAACTGGGAAAACTCTTTTACTTGAAATTAAATGGGTGGTTTTTTTTTAAAAATAATATAATGTCAATATCGAATATCGTCAAAATGTACGAAAAATAAAAAAATAAATAAATACGGAATTGTAATTTACTGACCTTTCTTCGAGTCCTCGCTATCCGAATGCAATTCAACATCGTGTAGTCTCATCGATTGAACGAAACCCCTCCAATGACTTCTCGGTCTGTCAATGACTTTCGCGTTTAAATCGCTATGCAACTCTTCCAACTGCCTGTCGGATTCCTTCAGCAAACCATCCAAAATATCGGGTCTCTCTAAGGCAGTTCCGTGTTTCGATCGATCATTTGTATCGTCATTTTTCGTCAAATCACTCATAGAATTAATGCTCTTGTTGCCGGAGAATCTCTTGAAGAAACCCGAATTTTCTTCGATTCCTTCGTCCTTTTCGCTGTTATTAAGAAGCGAAATCCTCGAATCCCTACGTTTTCGCGCTGGTGGTTGCGGTTGATCGGTTTTTTCTCTCGATTCCACAGTATCGTCGAATTTAGCCGAAGCATCGAAACTCTTCTCCGCCCTCTTGGAAATCGTCTTATTCTTCGACCGATTGTCCCTCTTAATTTCGCTCGAACTCTTCGCCACTACCGATTCTTTAACTCGTTGATCTCTTCCGGAGCCTCGCGAAGCTTCGATCAATTTTTGCGCGAGAAATTTCGTTTTGTTCGACTCCCCGTCGTGTCTCATCGTTCTTTCGCTGCTATGAACTTTCGTTCCCTCGTAAATGGCAAAGTTCCGCGCGCTATTTGTCGTCCCGACTTGGCTTTCGCGTTCACCGGGTGTTTGAAACATTTGCTGAATCTTTATAATATCAGCGCGTATCTTCGCGGCATTCGAAGAAGCGCTTTTCGTTAAGGCGCTCACAGCACTTGCCGAAGATCCTCCGTCGGCTCGTGTTGCCGCTTGACGCGAATTCCGTTCGGGTTGCGATGTGCTTCGCAAGCGTTCGAGATCCTTAAGATTTGCGAGCATAGAACTCGGTGCTCGTGCGGAAGCGTAAACGACTCCTCTGCACTTCGAACCCTCACTCGCGCAATCGGTTTCTTCCATCGCGCTACCGGAAACGATTGTTCGCGGACGCGATCTTGATGGGGTCTTTGACGACTGTTGATTAACCCGGTGTTTCCCCGATGCGGGATTAATGTAAACTGTTTCCCTGATCTCATTTATGTTTCTTAGCCTCGGTGCTCCGACCTTTATCCCCGTCGTTCGTAGGATCACTTTCTCCACGGATTCGATGTCGCGTTCGCGGCACAACCTTCGCTCCTCGATGAGCCGCGCGCGTTCGGGATCGACGCCGATCGGTTTCACCTCCGAAACTGTATATCTCGATCGGCCAATCGTCATTGTCGGATTAACGAAGTTACGCGCTATCTTGTTATTTCGAGGACTCGCGGATGACGACTCGGCGCTCGTGCAGTTCGATCTGCTCGTACGCAGGGGCGCCATCCTCACCAATCTCGGGGCGTCCCGCGCATCGTCCGTCTGCAAACTTCCTCTGTATACCATTCTTGAGACTTTTCATCAACGCTTCTATTTAGTTTCCGGTCAACTTGCCACCAAAATCTGCAACATTTTTAAGATTATTTTTTATTTAGTTGATTGATACAAGTTATTGAGTCATCGTTTCCGAATTACGATTCGTCGACAAGAGGCATTATTATTATTATTATAACACTATATTATTATTATTTTAGTATTTAAATCTTTTTTTTTTGTATTAAATGGTGCAATGAAAAGAATTGTCAACATTTCGCAATTTTATTTAAAACGATATAATAGTTTAAATATAATAGTTTTTGTTGTTGTCAGATATCGATGAACACTTTTGCGAGTGAATATTAATATTTTTATAATAAAAATCCAATTATCAATGTTACTTTGGCAATTTATCGAGCAGCTTCCCCTTTCAATGGGTGTGAAGTGATGAATAAATTTTGCGTCGATTGTCACAGTCGAGTGAGATAAAGGTACCGAAAGGAATACAATACGCGGTCTTTCGTACGAATGTAAATTTCGATAGAAATTCGATGCACGATGGTCGATAAGAATGGAGTCGCGACGTTGGGGTACTTTCACCGATTTTGTTACCGCAGTCGAGAGTAACTCCTCTGACCGTTGTTCTGGCGTAATGTCGGTGAGTTCGTAGCTATTATGTACGCTGTACGCTCGGTGTGGTTAACACTGGAAGCATCTCATAAGCCTCAGCTTTGGAAAATCTACGGGAGTAATTTAAGTCCGAAACGGTGGGAGCGCGTTTATACAGCAGCGACCTAATATGCGTAGGCAGATGTATGCGCGCGAAGGCCAGCATCACCGTGGGTGTCGCGGTGCCATATAGGCAGTGACCCGCTCATCTTGCGATACGGCGACTCTTCCTTTCAAAGTGCGTTGTTATACGAACGTTAACTAAGTAACTAACTAACACTAACCTGTCCGCAACTCGGCAGACCGCAAAGACTCTTCGAAATTTAACACATCTCCCGTCCACACTGTGTCTTTGTACGCTACGGTATAATTGTTGTTGTTGTTGTTGTTGTTTTTTTTAAATTAAATTACAGACTTTACAACACCGATCGGTGACACCCGCAGCAATGACGAGAGTCAAAGTTTCGAGAGGATTGAATTAGCGACTCGTAATTATAAGAAAAAAAAAAAAAATGTTCGCGTCTCGTCGTTGCTACCGGTGTCACCGATCGGTGTTGTAAAGTGTGTAATTTAATAATAAGGAAAAAAACAACAATTATACCGTATGGGACTTGAAAAAAAAATTATTTTTTTTTTCTTATGCAAGAATTTGTAACGATTTAAAAGACGGAAAGTAAACGAATAAAAAATGGAGATTATTGACGGAATAAATTGATGTAAAGTGGATTCGATTTTTTTTCGATTATTTAACAAACTTTAGTCGTTCGTAAAGAAACGACATTTTCAAAATGGCGAACGCATTATCAGAAATTGATGACAGATTCTGATGCAAATAAATGAAATAATTCGATTGTCTTTTTGCGATATTTATAAAGCAGCGATATAAATTCTCGATTATCCTTATCAACGCCCATCGGTCCTCAACTAGCGTAGGAAAAAAAAAAAAGGAAGGAAGGTAAATAATTTCGCCTGCATCGCTCTCGATGAAAAATTCAACGCATGAATTGTGTTGAGTCATACATTTGATTCGCAGATATTTAAAAATATAGTATGTACTGTTCTCAAAGGCCTTGCGAACTAACCGCGTGATGTAAATAATTCATGACGATGTACCGACATCGTCGAGTCAAGTTTTTCTTGGTTCCTATCTCGTAAAACTTTTCATCGATTGACGCGACGCTCGTATGCATGCAGTTACCCGTTTGACATCGCATAAAACTCGAAAGTTGCGATGAAATTTTCGTGATACAGTCAAAGTGATTTTACCGGGTTTTTGCGTTACGATAACGTGCGCCCTTTTCTGTCCATGTTCCTTATGTTCCTTATAATATAATATGCAAGCGAACTATCGAACGCGTTTATCTCCGACTCACCGAGTACCGTTTGCAGCAGTTTGTTCGTCTTTTGGCTCGTAAAAAAAATGCCTCGCAACACTCAACAAGCTTTGGAGTTTCTGGTACCGCCGTGACGGACACTATGGAATTTAACGCGAATTTCTGCAGCAACTGCGAGCAACAAAAGTTCTTATGCATGTACATCCAACTCGAGATATTTTACGAGGAACTTTGCCGAGTATTTGCCGAAATACGATCCGCGCGATACAGGTGCCCAAGCACAGTTAAGCACGCGATCCGATCACTTTCCACTTTGCAATAATAACCCGCGATCGTTGTTATGTTATTTCCGAGACGCACGCACACACCCGCCAAGTCCCATCCAAGTGCCGATCGCCCAGCGTGCTTCGTAAGTCTATCGGGTGGATGTAAACATTACGAGAACGTGACGTAATCCACGTGACGACGGTCTATAACGCCGTTAGACCACAGTTAGGCGCGTCCCGAGTTACGAATGCGAGAAAAACCGATAATCAAAAAACGTTGATGAGGACGACGCGCCCGATAACGAAATTCAATCCTTCGCTCTAAAATCAACTTTGTTTAAAAAAAAAAAATTTCGGAGTTGTTTTCACCTTGAAATTTACGCACGTGGACAACGGTATTTTTTAAAATTTCAATTTTTTTCGATTTATTTTCCGATTACACAGTTTTCTTTTCTTTTTTCGACGTTCAATTTGCTGTCCTTGAAAATGTAGTGCGCGACAATGAGTAATTTGAACTCATAGGGTCCCGTGAGCGGAGCGAATTAGCAACACGTTTGAGATTAATGATAAATGATAAGAGATGATAGGAGTCATCGCGTCCGCGGCACCGTGATTCGCTCGACGCCTCGCCAGGGCAGCGCAAGGTGTTCCGAGTCTCGTGGCGTGAGATGTACTGAATGAGAACGAGAGAGTCAGAAGAGAACGAAACGCAATCGGCTGCGTTGTGTGTAGGCTATGGTTATAGGTTTGCGTTGCGAGCCTCGACGATGGTGCACACCTCTTCCTTTCCTTTCCCATTCCGGGCAACGCGCGCGCACACACACACACACGCCGGGAATTAGCCGATGAAAACGGGCGGTGGGGTCTACCATCGCCCCCGAGACTCCTTCCTACCGTCGGGGAACCAACATGCAACTTTACACAACTCTAACTATGCGTATATTTCTTCTATATGAACGGGTCTCGTGAACGCATACCTACGCGTGGCGCGTACCTAATCGTCGGCGTACACATTCATTTTGTATACACGTATACGCGACACCCACAGGTACGTCGCTCGGTTATCGTGTGGGTCGACAGGCTGCGCCGCGCCGCTGATGGAAGCCATCAACCATCGCCGTGTAAAACGTATGTATGCGCAACGGAGACTTTTATCTCTGTGTCCATCGGCCCGATCTATTGCTGTATGCGCATACGCGCATCGAACGAAACGAACGATATACAGGGGACACTTTGGAAACGGGACAAAGTATCGTGCAGTCCAAACGCTTCCCCAATGTTGTGCATTTCGTCGACACGGTTAACGTCGTTATCCTCGTTGTATACAATGCTCTCTTTATAACTGTGCGTTGATTCATGACACGCGGAAGCGAATAATACGATCAGTTATGGGACGTTGCGCGACCGTTAAAGAAACTCGATATGACGAAAGAAAAATTTAAGGGCTGTTATGGATTTTCGACGTTGAGATTAATTCGATGCGAACGCATTACTTATTATAATTTCCGAGTGACTTTGAATTTTTAAAGAAATACTGAGTTTCGTACATTTCAACTCGATAGCCAAACGTTTTCTCGACGAAAAAAAAAAAAATTGGTAAAAGAAAGGTTTATCGGTGAGGAAAGAAAATTGAGAGAAATAAGTGGCTATATTGTAAAGATAATCGTGAACCGCGAAGGTCCAATGCATGATCGAATGAGTTGTAACCCAACCGTTCGGTGGCACGTTGCATCGTATGTAAGATACGTGGGTAAGAGACCTTTCTAATCCACTCCGTGACAAGAGTGCGTATTAATAATAGTTCGATGGTGAGCTATAGCAGCACCCAATAAGGAGTGTCGGCCGTGCGGCGAGGTCGTCGATCCGTAGTCTTTCGCGCACTCGTACATTATTCTCCTTACGATCGCGTCGGATAGCGCGAGAGAATGAAATCCGTTCGTATGTTTGCCCAGCGACAGCATCGCGGTAGCGATGATAACGGCACGCGAATAGTACGGAGTTTCTCAACGGGAAGGGGGATGCCTATCCCACTGTTCGGAATGCGAGAATACACTCCTTCCATGTGCCGCGCGAGTTCTCTCCCTTCGGATTTACGTTCGTTGTAACAATACGTCGAGAATAGCACACCGCCAACTCGACACCCGCGATAATAGTAATTGCCCACTCAGTGTCACAATTACCGTGTTATGATTTCAATAACGTTAAACTCGCGCGAACGGGATTCGCCGTATTTCACGACGAACGCATTCTTTACGCGGTCGCCATTCGCGGTCGTTGAGGACTCCGAAAGCGATTGCTCAACGTCCTTTGCCGAGTGAGCGCCTCTGGGTTACGAGAGGAAGAGAACGAAAGGAAGAAAGCGAAGCAACGGCGAGGAAGGTGCGCCTCGGCTCCGAAAGAAAGAGTCGAGCGGAATGGCGATTAACAACGGCGACGAAGTTTGCAAAGGCGCAATGAAGCATTTCTAGTGAACCCGCGGAGTTGGCCGATTGGTGATTGGTAAAGATCGTCCGCGCGGATCCTTCGACAATCGCTCAATGACCATTTCGATGGAGTTGCCGCGTTACAAGTGCTACCATATCCGGTGGCGAGAGTTCGAGAGAACAAATTAACCACAATCGCTTACTTGCTTGCAAGTTGCAAGGAGCGGCGGAAGGTCGTTAAGGCTTTACGTACCAATTACTCGGTCAACTATAACTGTGCCAGTTTTTCGGAGAATGTTTATTGTCGATCAAGTTTCGGTAGAAAAAATTAAAGTGGAAGAAAATAATTCATCCAAATTATCAGCGCGCGTGGATGTGGCGGAGAACGATGAGTGGAATTGCAGAGACCGGCGCAAGGCTATCCACTTGTCGCAATAAAAATATTGCTAAACATTCCAACTCGGCGCTTCGGTCCAATAACTTCGCCATTTAAGGACAGTTATCCCGTTTGTTACGACCGCAGTGCATAAATGCGATGAATGGCCTGAATTTTCTTGTTTTGTTTTTTCACCCAACTTCTCGATCAACGAAAATCCAAAAAGATTGCGAAAAGAATTTTTTTATCGAGTACTTTTGAGAAAAGTATCCAAGTGTTGGGAAAAACAAATTTAAAAAAAATTATTTTTCACGATGTATCGTAATTTTTTGAACAATGTATAATGAGGAAAATAAAAAATCGTCAAAAATTATTTGCCTCGGAATTGCGGTGGAAAAAACATTGCTATCACGATTGATCCGAGTGTCACAATGATTATGTATGTACTCTGACTCTATAATCACGGAACCTATTTTTCTAACTATATGTTGATGTTGACATTGTTTAATTTCTTTATTACGCCACGTATCTTCGACATATAAGGATCGGTGAGATACGAAGGACTCGGAGATGGAATGACAATCGTTACCTACGACGATACACAGGAAAAAACTTGGTTGTGTCTTCCCTCCCTTTTTGTAAACCTTTGACGTTAAAACATAGACTCGCTGTTGCGTACGTATTACGGAAAAAATGTTTTCTATATTATTAAATCGTAATCGCCGGTCGTTCGATTTTTATTATTAAATTTCTGCGCGATAGAGAGTGTTGCTGTTTCATTTTTTGTTAGAAGCTCAATGTTAAAATGATTTCGTAACATTTTCACGTTTTTCTTCATAATTTTTGACTTTTTTTTTTTTTTTCACGATCGAAATTTACGAGGGCGGCGCTCGTCTGTGATCGGTAAATCTCGCCGAGAGGATTCAGTCCCAATCGTCAGGTCCACCTGGCGATTCCAAATCAAACCGGAGTCACGCCTCCGTTTTTTTAATGAGGCAAAGGTCACTTCCGTCCGAGCGGAAAGCGGAAAGCGGAAAGCGGAAAGCGGAAACAGCGCGCGTGCTCAACCGTATCCGGCGAGTGCAGACAACTCTAGCAGTTACTACACTCGAGACTTATTATATTTAGCAACTTTATCTGAGAACCCTCTCTGCTAGAGGAATATTAATATTGTAGAAATTATAACCTGTAACGCTCGTAACGGACCGCATTCTTATAATGTTTTTTTCAACTTCCATTCGTACTTTTTACTTTTTCCAAAGTTTCGTACTCTGACAGTGTAAAAATTTGCCAAAGTTGTTTTACGTATCATATCGATCGTGTGTGATAAAAGAGAATACGATATGTTGACGAAAAATCTTTTCGTGACAATGGATGGCGTCTGCACTTTCCAAAATATGAAACAACTATCTCCAAAATATAAAAAAAAATATTGGAGAATTTTTTCTGTCATACCGAAACATTGCACTGTTTTAATATAATAAATGATATTTATTCGTTTATGAGAAATCGAAGAAATTATAAAATTTCAAGGTCACTTGACAACAGTTTTTTCCGCATTATTTTATTTATTTGTTTCATTATATTTCGAACGGATAAATCGAACATTGATTTCATTGAAAACGCCAATTACCGATAATTGAAATTGAATGGTGAATACTTATCAACAGATGTTTCGTTCATCCTTGTGAAGTTAACCATTTATACGATTTATTAGAAACGAATTCTGAAGCTGTGGCTAGTCCGTGTTTAGTGAGACTATCGTCCGTCATTACACCGTTCAATTCGTCGCGCATATTTTCGTAAAGTTCTTCCTCGTACATTGCTTGCAATTGCAATTTTTCTCACTCACCATGCACCGTAGTCGCAACAAGTACATGCGCGATATTTATATACGAAAAATTTTCACTCAAAAATAACACTCGCGACAAGGATATAATGACGGGGCTCTCACCGCCACCGCGCCGAACTGATCGGCTGACCCATAATTCCGCGCGCCCTCGTCAGCTGATCTGTGCTTAAACACTCGAAGAGAGGCCAAGCGTACACTGCTGCTGTTTGCACGTTATTAGCTGCCTCGCGATACTGTGCAATCGTGCGATTCTTCGATAGTGTATATTGAAAAAAAAAATACCAAGATAATATAATTATTTTCGCTGCTCACACACGATACAATAATATATTTTCAATTAGATTCTTTATTAATCTCATATAAACAAAAAAAAGAACAATTGTTCGATAACGTGATTATATTAATATGTCAATTACCAGGCTGTTTTCAAGCGGTGAAATGTTTACTGCAATAACGAATCGGATTACTTCTTTGAGAACATCGAAACGGTGAGTTGAATTAATAAAACAAGCATAATAGCACAAAAATAACGAACGTGCGCGTTGTTCTTATATTATGAAATATTCTTAAGCAGTCAATAGAGAACATTTTTCACATAGATTATTATACTGAAATGCAAATTATACCGCGATCTTTTATTTATAAAAAGTTGCATCTCGTTACTTTCACGCACAGGTAGATAAATAAGTGGAAATCGTACATAATGCCCACGAATAGCCGGTTATAGGGAGGCGACTGCTCACCGCATTTCTTTGGCCGGCAGAAGAAATAAAACGAACAAAGTTGCAGTGTCACGCCTCGTTGCAAAGATTCACGTAGAAAGAGGCGATTTATTCACGTGGGCGATTTTCTTTTGTCGGAGAATTCTATCGTCATCGATTATTGCGCGTCCCGTTTGGAACAAAAACGTACCTATTGCGATTTCAAAACGATTTGCGAAAGTTATAATTTATGCTGCTACCCGAAACAAATCTATAAATAGTCTTTTGTCTTTCAAATCTCATTTTCACCAGTGTCTTTTTTTTCAATCTCGTAAATTCGAAAACGAATTCAAAGGCTATACTATATTATATTAGCTTTACTTTTTTCTTTCTTTACATTTTTCGTAAATATATGCATTATGATGCTTATCTACGTACGAACGAAGTATCTTTACGATTAATAACTCTACTCGTCGACTCTTCATCGATCGGCGATAGAATTTGTTTCGCTTGCTCGTGATAATATAAATATATCATGACGCGAGAATTTTGCAGACAGCATCGACACGCGTTTTAATGCGCCGTGGAAAGGGCGTCTTTCGGAAAAAGTACATGATATTTTAGATTGTTAGGTTAGATATGAAAACTTACCGAGAGACAAAAAACAGCCCAGTGCAGCGCTATAATTTCGCTATACTAATTCCGCTAACCGCCGTCTTCGTAAGTACGATTATTCGGCAAGTGAATAAAATTTTTGTATTTTTCTTCGCATCGCATGTACATATTATCGTTGAACGATAAAAATAACGTGATGGATACACATCACGTACTTTATTACAATTACATCGTTTTTATTGTCCGTATGACGGCGAATCGACAAATGTAACAAATGCAATAACATTAAATTTATTAAAGGCATATTTTCATGGATAATAATATCCCATATGAGAATTAGTCAATTCGTCATCTTTATAATCGACGGACAATCGATCTTTCCGCTGAGAGTTCGATTCTTTCTTTCCGTGAAAGTTGAACCACCGATGTATTCCGCTTGATTTACGCGAACTCGATCGTAACCCCTTCCGCGCGTAATTCCTCAACGAAGAGTAACTCTGTTCGAAAAACATTATAACGCAAGCGAGAATTATTCCGCCGGCAAGTACCGACAGTATCGGCGCCACACCGCCGATCGTGACGACGTCGTAGGTCGTCGCTGCGGGATTTCCTTTGATAAAATATTGTTCTTTTAACCGATTCAACATTCCGTTGTCTTGAAATCGTTGAATACTAAATAACAACAGAAAAAAAGAAAAAATTTTACGTGCCGCAGTGTACATTGTTGACAAAATGTTGTCTATTTGAAAATGTGAGATGGCGTCGTTAAATATTCTGTCACGGCGATGTGCTTGAGCGATTAATATAAGTACCGATGATGTACTGTACGTGAAACAATGTCAATGTCGAGATTGAACGATAAACTTTAAATATAACCAAGTGGCGTGTTATTTCCCGCGAACAAAATTTCGTATTCAGTCGACAATTTTTTATTCAATGAAATACGTTGTTAATAAATAATCGACACGTGCGACACTTTTCGCGTATTAAGTTACAATAACAAAACAGTTGTAACGACAATAGTTGAAATAAAAACAGTAATTGTTTTCAACAATTTCAAAGTTTTTTTTACAGAAAAAACGGCGGAATTGGAAAAAAAAATATATATATTCAGGCCGATTTTTTTCGATCGCATCAGTCGGCGAGAGATATTAGCGTAGCGTAATAAAAATCGCGATCGTTTTATAATGACAATGCTGTTAAAAATGATTTATTTATTGGTAGTATAGACTTACTGGTAATTCACCGCTCCTGTGTACTCATTGCCTTTCGGCATTATCATCGCCAGACTATCCGTGCGCCCGGAATCAATGGCCACAAGTTTGCATGGCAGACGTATATTCATCGTCTGCTTTCCTGCCTCCGTCGTGTAAAAAGCCACTTTTTCTTTGCAAACCTGCGCAGTATTTTATTGTTCATCAGCAAATTGTCATGGAAGAAAAAATTAATTAATAAAAAAAAAAAAAAGAACAATTAATCAAACTATCTTGTTTATTTAACTGTTAATTTTCAAATATTTGATAAATTTTTAACATTTATTAATTTTATTTGTAGTACAATGGTCATTTATCACGTAAAATACAATATATATCGTAATTTTGATTGGATCCTTTTCTCCATTGGACAATAAAGAAATAACGTTTTTACATACTCTTCCGAAACCCTCTTCCAAAGTCGTCGGAAGCTCTTGCCACGGTCTCATGAGTTGTTTCATTTTCGAAAGAATAGAATCGTTCGAAACCTGCGAAATGTTCGCGACAAATTATTAAGGATACGTAAAAAAAAAAGGAGACAAAACATAATGCAATTTTAATAGCTTGAATTTTTTAATTATCCGACACTTTGACGCACGGCAAACAAATCGTAATCCGAACTGTTTTGATAAACTATAAGTTGATACGATCCGTCCATCGCGAAGCCATCCATCGTCGAAAAAGGCAAACTAGCGGACGATACGGTAAGAAAACTTATCAACGAAGCTGAATAAGCTGCCGATACAACTAAAGCCGATACAAATATCGAAAAATAAGCGACTCTTAGTGGCGTTTCGGCGGGGAATTCTGTAACGACAAACGAACTTTCGTCAATATAATTAATCGATCGGAGACTCGTAAGAATAAACTCGCCTTCGCTTCGAACTCGCTTTCCACGAATTTTCCATGAATTTCAGCCAAAATTTAAGTTAAATCAATAAATTTGAGATAAGATTTTAAAAGAAATTGAGTTAAAATAAAAAATTATTTTTATTAAAATTTAATACAATTTAACGTTGAGCTTTTTTTCAATATATTCTCGTTATTTTCTTAATTTTCGTCAACTTGACGTTAATGAATAAAATTCCATTCGAAATCTTTGATACACAGAATTAATAAGGTAAATCCTCGAGTTTTTCTTACCGGACAATCCCTGCTGACAAAATATCCCCCAGACGTAGATATAGTTTTGGATGAAAAGACTCGGCAATAGATTGGTTCCTCCTTTAATCTTAATCATTGTCAGCAATATGGGAGTTGTAATCACTAAAACAACTATCGTAATCCAAATTTCAAATGTAAATGCCTACAAAGGAACAAAAATTATATCGACGTAATTCTCCGCGTACCATTAATCGCAAGCAATAAATCCCCGAATTTTTAATCGTCTTTATCGCAGATCGCGTCGCGACAATAATTGCAATCTTATTAATTTTGATTTTTTATTAATCTTTAATTTTGCGAACCTTGAAGTAAGCGGACCATTGAACTCTCGAACCGTCGGGTTCCTTAATGTACAATCGATTCTTCGAAAGTACCAATGGCAAAGTGAAATCAACGACATCGAGTCTGTCGTTTGTAATCGTAAATTCTGCGACCCCGAGATCGGCCTTTCCTCTGGCTAATTGACCGACGACACCGGACCAAGTGTTCGTTGAGGTGCCTAAGCTACCGAAACGAGTCTCTCTCAGTATCTCGGTAATTGTAAAATTCATTCGGCGCTTAAGATCGTTTAAAACGTCGCCGAAGAATCCACGGATAGTAGAGCCATTGATCTGAAGGAAGGCTGAGTTCTGCGAGAAAATTACGCAAAACTGTATCATCAATTTTTTTTTTACGACTTCAATAAATTATCGATGTTTCCTAAAGGACATAATGCGTAAACATATATCTATATCATTATTTAATAAAACAACAACAAAAATTGCGTAAAGTTCTGAATCTCCGAGGAAAATATCAAAATTGGGCCCTTAATAATAGCTATTTCGGTTCCCTTTTTTTTTCTTTTAATACCTTTAGCTTTTTTCTCTTATTATCGGCGGATAACTATTTTTCAAGTATCGAAGACTCACCGAGACGAGGGCCACGCGAAACTCCGTTCCGTTAACTTCGTGTCGTCTGGCGTACAATCCTTCTTTCGCGGTTACCGTAAAATGTTCGTTTTCAACCCAAGTTGCGAAATCTGCCATTTCGGTGTTATTTTCTCTCGCGCACCACCATTCCTTCAACACAGGATTTTGGCAGCACATAACCAACATTTCGGTGTCGAATCGAAGATCGAAAATATTTCCCATCGGATTATTGCAATATTCGCAGAGCGGCGCGCCGAACTCGTCCGCGAAAATCACCAACCATATCGGATGCGATATGTTCATCTCGCGTGTGTTTTCGTGAAAATCGGCAATGTCACCAACCACTTTTAGCAAAACCACTATTAACGGTCGAACTATGTGTTTTTGATAAAAATTAACACGCTCGTCGAGGACGTCGAAATTGATAATCAACGTCAGTACACCTTTTCGAGAAAAGTCTCGAGATAGCAGGTGAACTAATGTATATTCCGCTATACCTGTTCGAGCAAAAATTACACTTTCACCTTATCTTCGCTGGTTAATGGTGTTTTTGAATATTCTACAACGAATGCCGCTGAATATTCGTATGCACGCGATCGGAAACGTGTGAAAAAAAACACCTCTCGAGAAACAATAAATAACTATAAAAATTATCGAAAAAAAATTGGTTTTAGCTGCAGAATATCCTTTTCCGCTGATATTGAAGACATTTGTTGAAAAAACAAAACAAAAATTCGTATTATTTGTTTGGCTACAAAAGTTGGCTGGTCGAAATCGACTCTACGCGTGTTGAATACTACGTCATCCGGGAAATGGACTGAATGGGCGTAGGCAATTGATTATAATTTATTCAATAGCACTATATTCCCAATATACAGAGGACCGACACCATTTTTCCGGAACCGGATTGATTCTGGAATATCTAATACGTTCGCGTTATACTTTTTTTTTTTATTACATCAGTTCAATATTTCAATTTAGAGCCGCGTGACATTTTCGATGTTTTTTTTTTTTTCGCGATATCAATCGTTAACATCGAAGTATTATGAAGACAAATTGACTGTCCGACTAATATCTACGCGATTCATACCTAAATTTCGCTTCGGAAAAAAAAATCCAATTTTTTCCGATTTAATTTTTTGCATAAATGGAACCAAAAAAAAATCCGTTATACTTACGGATCACTTAACGATCCGCATTATTTCTTAAATTGTTTAAGTATATTATATCCAAAGTCTACTTACTCCGATCGTCGTTAGACGATATAAAAAAGACACTCGACGTTCCGTAGTATTTATGAACGTCCGATATCAACGAGACGTATTTTCTCAAACGTGCGTCGACATTACTACCGGTGAAAATGAAGAATAAAATACAAAAATAGCCTAAATACCGCATAGTTTGTCTATGCATTACGGCTGAACTTTCTTTTTTTGTCATCCTACAATTTTTCGCATCGATGTTTTTTTTTAATATTCCGTTCAATTTTTCTTCTTCTTTTTTTTTTTAACTTTTTTTTTATTCACACGACGTATAGCTTCGTCGGAAGAACGGATGTGGGGTTTGAAAGCGACTAAAGTTCTTCGTACAACGTACTGATGTATCCGATTTGAAAATCTAGATGTGTGTAGCCGATGCGCATGTCATGTGACCAGATGTCCCGGTCTCCTACATTATGCATTACTTCAGCATTCTACGTTATGTACAAATTGCTAGGTGATGATCGCTGATACTCGTTTTCCTCCCTCGCTAACGTCTCCGCCAGAACGTCGGACGGTGGCCAGCGAAAGCGACCACCTAGCGATATACGTATATCTTATCCACAAGCGCATAGTATTTCACTGTGGCGTTTATGTATCGTATATCTGACGTTCACGCGCGTGTCTCGAGTACAACGGTGACGTAGGGAATTTTCCTTTATTTTCCAGCACTTTAAAGCGCTTTCCGCTGGCCGACGATAGAATCGAAAAAACTAAAGGGTACATCGATGGTGTGTTACATTTATCTGACGTCAAGCGGACCAATAAAACAACAACAAAAAAAAGGTTTTCCAAAGGCGTCGGTAATTCCGGGTGCATTTCGTGAAACGTAGCCTCGCGCTACGGAGAACCGTGTAGTGCAATTGTAAGCCTCGTATACCTGAGTAATCTTTAAAACCCAAGCAATGGTCATGTCGCTGCATTGTTGTAAAACTGTATTGTTCACTCGCATCCCCTATACCCTCCCCCTCCATGGCAGCCGAACGAAAATGCGTACTGCCGCATTTTCCCGTTATACCGACGCTTCGGAATTCATTTGAAATTTTCCAGAATGTAATAACAATTTACCGAGAAATAAAATTAAATATAAAATAAAATTAAATATTATAATAAAAAAAATTTTAAGTGACCCGAGAGATTATGGAAAAGAGTTTGTAAATTAATGAACATTAACAGCTTATATTAGCTTTAGAAATTGCACTGTATGTAACTCCGAAAAAAAAAAAAAAATGATCTCTCGTTTTCTTAATAGATATCGTAATATTCGGAAACAAAAAAAAAACAAAATTGGAGCTAATATGAAATATTTCACGGCAAATTGACGCGTGCATGAATCGCCACGTATTCGATAGCGGCGGGTTAATATTGCTTCGTAACGGCTTGCGCGATGGATAAAACATCGCGTAACTAACTCTACAGTTGTTCGAGTCGTCGAACATCCGAGAATATTCTCGATTCTTCTAAAAGTTCCAAATGCTGATTCTATATCTATAAATAAATGCCTAATCGTTACAATTAGCAGTCTTTCGACTCACGTGACGGTGTGACAAGCAATGTTAAGCTTTACGTCTGCAATACAATAGTCATCTGTAATTTAACATTTCATATTTATGTATACATATATAATTGTTTGCCGGTAGTAGCGAAGGGGGGGGGGGCGAGATATCGAGGTAATAAATATTAATAACAATAATAATACATTATTATTATATTTGTTATGAAATTTATGATTTACAAATTGTAAATCAATCAATAATTAAAATCAGTATTTCTGGACGTCTGTCCAATGATATTAACAGCGGTATTAATAATGATATTACTTTCTTTCATCACGACCAACTTATTCATTTGTCATTTCATACGTCGTCGATCTTCATTCGCCTGTCGTTTTCCGTCGCCGAGAATAGTATAAGAATATCACTTATGACATTTATCACTTTGCCGACCATCCGATATGATGGCAATTTCACTGTTGCACGGCGGATTGCATTACGCGAACAAATGTGCTGTGCCTTTTTTTAAATATATACAGTTGTCGCCCGTAATCGCGACACGCATACGTGAATAACCGTTGGGATTTGGGCGTTCGGAATATCAATACTACGATAGCTTTTAACTTATTTCTATTTAACGCCAAACTCGTTTTTTTAAGTTCGTAATTATTTGATAGACGACGGAAATAATCTAACGAAATATAACGCACGCGTAACGCTGCGCGATTGATTCGCGAAGTTCGGAGGGACGCTTTTCCTCGAACACCTGTATTTGTTTATTTTTTTTTATCATGTTTTATTATTATAGTATGGCACAGTCTCGAAACTTCTGGAGTGTCGTGTTCCTCGAACCTGTATCCGTGTATCATATTTAAGTGAGTCATAGCGAAGCTCGTATAATCGGCGACGCAATGCATACATATTTTTTCGTTTTTACGAGGATGCATGAACACGTATCCATTCTCTACGAAACTCGCATCTCATTCAAACATGGCGGCGAGTTGGCGGCGCTGCTCTGTCACTTTTAAATTTGAATCGATCATACGACAAATTTCCTTCGAACGCGCGAGAATACGTATTTTTTTTTCCTAAAATAATGAATGCAAAGAAAAAACCACGATATTTGAACATAAAAGTATCGATTGACACAGTCGATGTAACATATATACGTTTTTAACGTATTAATAAAAACAATTGTCATGCCTTCTCGAAAGTTCGCGTGGCGAAACATCAGCCGCGCGCGCAACTGAAATCAATTGCATATCTTTGCGTCAGCTTGTAGTTAGTTCCTCGTCGGCCAGACGACGAGTGACCGCGCGCGCGTCGCTTTCCTACCGCATATAAAACCTCCGTATTTCTGTATTGCGTAGTAAACGTTCGATGACTTTCGAGGTACGTGCACGTCCGATCACCGAGTATTTTTCTTATTAAATAAACGATTTCGTCAGCCCAATCATAGTTTGCAATTACGGGAGTTTTATTTTTCGATCAACGCGAGCAACGATTCAGCTAAGAAAATGGCAGGAACGGTGAGCTTCAAAGTGTACATGTCAACGGAGAATGATCCATCGAGAACCGAAGTCCGACGATTTGGCGTCGAAGCCGATGTCGTCACAAATTACATGTATCTGCGAGAAAAAATGCAGACTATCTTTCCGTTGCTGAGGGGAAAAAATTTCACCATATCTTGGAGAGGTACGTAATCGATTGTCATGATTTTTTGTTTTCTTTTTGTTCGCGGTTACAGCTTTGAAGTCGTTACTACAATAATATTATGAATTATGGTTGTCCCGATTATTGACAGCGTAGCGGTCACAAACGTTCGTCTCTGCGGCCCCGTCACGGCTTTTCATTGGCTGTTGTAATGGCCGTGTCGTTGCTATGATTCGACACTTTTTTTATTTGCCTGTACTTACCACCGTCCGTTCCAAGTTTCAATACGCGATTATGGAAATTTACCGACACTACTTTCGTCATCGCACTTTCACTTTCCGTGTATTTTTTTGTTTTATTGCCGTTAATTTTTTCGCACAGATCCGAAAGGTTTCGGAGTAAATCCAAATGATTAGTTTTATTTTTTTAAATTTGATTTATTTTAATGATCTGATTTTTCTCGTAAGAATTTGGAAGCAATGATAAAAAAAAAAATAAAAAAATATCGATTACAGTTTTCGCGTACAACGGGGAAAGTAACTTTTCACATCTCCTTAAAAATCTCGAAAATTTCGAGGAAAGCATAATTTTTTTCTTTCTTTCAGTACAAAAATGTGTATAAATACGATATATATTTTTTTTATGCTCACAGCTTTGTCCGGCTTTCCTACTCAACTAATGTCACGCAAAGCGATATCAAGAGGTATCGAGTAAAAAATATAAGCAGAACAAAGATAACGCATAACGCAAAAGTAACATTGTTATCGTTTGAATGATAGTAATATCTTATATACATATAACTATCGCTACATACATACTACTCGAATGTAAAACTCTTATGTTTATTTATAATTTCACATTTGTTTTTTTCCACTCTTAAACAATACGCGATTAGTTAATTTTGAAGCGCCGTGATGCCCACGCGATTTTTCAACGTTTTGACTCGTCTCTAAAAATAACAATAACAATGATGAGTAATTAAAAAAAAATGCATTTCAGATTCCGAAGACGACGACATAATAATCTCGAGTGACGAAGAATTGGGAATTGCATTGAGCGAAACGATGACGAGAGATATTCGCCGACTTTACGTAGTCCTTCATTCGGAGTATTCGACACGAAGCGACGCGGGTATTCAGGAGGGCCCCGTAGGTCCTCATCACGTCGGCATAACTTGCGACGGTTGCGATCGACCTATTCATGGATTTCGTTACAAATGCATTCAATGCGTCGATTACGATTTGTGCGTAAAGTGCGAAGGACGCGGCATGCATCCGGAACACTGCATGATACGTTTGGCCGTTCCAATGCAATGGAAGCCGCACTACGGCCGACGTTTGGCAAGTCAGGTCAACAGATTCGTGAAGAAAGCGCATTCTCACACCGCCAAAGAGGAAGAATCGCAGAAACAGTGTCCCTTTAAGTCCGGCAAATGCCACGAGAAATCTCGTCACCGCGGCGAGGGTCCGTCTTGGATCGACACATTCGCCACTTATCTCGACGAATGGGCAAATCTTCCGGGCGAATGTCCTATGAAGGAACAGACGAAAGAGACGAAGGAAGAAACCGCGACAACGTCCAACGAACCCGAAGCTCCGCGCGCCAATGATTATAATCCTTCGGAACATATAAAACTCCTAAAGAACGCCGGTATCGCTGTTGGCGAAAACTTCTTGACGCAATTCTTGGATCCGCTGATAAATATGCATAATATGATGGAAAAACCGAAAGCCCCGGCGACTTCACCTACCGCGTCTGCTTCGACGTCGTCGGACAAGGAAACTACGGCTCAGAGCCCCAAAAACGAAACTTCCGTCGGAGCGAAATTCCCGGGCGAAGGAAAGAAACTGAGGGAAACTACTCCCGACGATATTGCGGCTCAACAGCCGGTTGAATCTCCGGAAAAGGCTGCTGCCGAGGCAATCCCCGCGGAGAAGGTTTCCACTGAAAATGTTTCTATTGAGAACGAACCCGGATGGACGGTTCTTAACCCAATGGCCTCCGAAACTCAGACACCGAACGCGAGTTCGAACTCTTCGCCTTCTAATGGCGCCGTACCGAAACAGGTATCGATTAATCTATTTTTTTTTTATCAAATGAAAAATGCAATATTCTATGACGCCTAAATAATAAAATGATTTACAGGTACAGCCATCCGCTCCGGCTGAGGCGTCGTCCAAGTCGATATATCCAACTCTACCACCAGCACCGATGGCGAAACCTGCGGCACCAGAGGCCGTTCCGGTTTATCATCCAAATCCGACAATTCAAAAATCCGTGGAAACAATGATGCAAATGGGATTCTCCAATGAAGGCGGTTGGCTAACGAATCTTTTGATATCTAAGAGCGGAGACATCGCTGCCGCTTTGGATGCACTTTCACCTGTACGCCGCTGAAGTTTTCATGCTAATAGTTGTGAATCTAATTGGCTAAATTGATTCTCCTTGCAGTTATGATTTTTTAGATATTTGACATAAACATTCCACTGTTGGGAACACATAAACATTTATCTCTTGTATTCTTCTGGTGGCAGAAATTATCAATATTATATGTAACAATAATAGAGTAGTACAAGAATATATCGAAAAAATGAATATATATATTGGTTTTCCTTGATTTTTTTTTTTCATTATCCTTAATTACCCCGAAGTTTCAACTGAAATTCCGTACATTTTTGTTTGTTTTTTTTTACGCGAGACTTGAAAAGAGAAATTACAAGCGGCATATTGTTTTTATCTTTTTTTCCTTTAATTCGGTACGAGTTTACAAAGATGTCGTATAATGCATTACGGAGAACGGATTTCGATTGGTCAGCAATTCCAACTCTCGCTGACCCTCTTTAGTCATATTTCTTATCCACTTTCGTTCCTTGTAGTACTCGATCACCGAGTCGTATTCCTCGACTGTGTAATTCTCCAACTGTATCGGCAAAAAGGGATCGAGATGTTCGAAACCTTCTTTGCCGAGTAAAAATCGCGGGAAGCCCGACCAGTCGTCAACGGTCATTCCGGTTTTCTGCAAAAAAAAAAAAAAAAAAAAAAAAAAACGCGGAACGTTTTAGATAATTTTGCCTATTCGTTAAAAAATAACGAAAATTTTGGGTTTTTTGTGTTTTTTCTTAGAATAAAAAAATTACCATTTTGGCTATCGGATCGACCGTTACGACGATCGCACTATTGCACCAATCGAATTTCGTGATGTTTAAGAACGCGTGGGTCAGCGACACTTGTTTCGGCGTAACGAATTTTTTATCGTCATTCTTGATTGCCGTTGTGTCGGCGTAAAACGCGTTGAAGCCATCAATGGCAACGAGGGTTTTGCACTTTCCAGCGGTACTGGCGAATTTGATCTCATCGGTCAATGCGTATATCGTGTCGCACGCGTATTTCAATCGACTGATTCCGTGATCGATGAGTTCCAATAGCGGTGCGCCTTGTTTTGTGATTTCTCGAGTAGACCATTCGTAATCTTTCGACACTCGAATCTGTAACGATAATCGATATTATGTAAAATCGACAGGTATCCGTGCAATTAATATTATTTTAGATTAACTTTCGATTAAGCTTGCGTACATCCAATTCCGCGAGGAGTGGAGCGTTTTGGTGTTTGAAGTGGACGAGCCACGAAGCCGCGTCTACCGGCAAATCTTGGAAGCCGTCCTTCGTCTGTGACGCCGCGGCTTCTTTGAACCGAAGGAACCACATTGGTACTGAAAATGAAATGAATTCATTGATTAATCTCGTCTTAGCTCGAACGTTTTATCGAATTCGCTGAAATCTATTCGTAATATTATTTCTAATGAACAAAAATTTATTATCAAATTGGTAAACGATTAATTAATCGACTTTTCTCCAATTATTGCAAATGCAAAAATTTCATTTTTCAATTATTATGATAAAAGGAATGAAAATATATATAGCTTTATAATAATCAATAAATACTATGCATAGCATACCCCACGGTACGTGAACGATCATTTTTTTCGATGCGTACGCGTAGTGTAATAAATGTGCCATAGTCATTGTTTTTCCCGTCCCAAGTTCACCGTCTACTTGCGTTATTAAGGTTGAATTTTATACGTTTTTCTTTAATAACGTTTTTCCGTATACCTACGTGTGTTATGCATTGTTCTCCGTTATTTCGAATAATCATCGTTTCAAACGTTTCGAAAAGTCTTTTAGAATAACGACGAAAATTGTTATTATTATTGTTTTTCTCTCGGTAAATTCAATGAAAAAATCACATTTTTGTTTTATTTGTAATGCAAATCAAACGGAAATTATAAATAGCAAAGGATACATAAGAGATATTTGTTCGGAGGTCTCGTGTAGTCAGTTTCGTTGAGGTAAGAAATTATTTCCACCGCTGGCGATCGGACGAGAAAGCTGCACTCGTTAAACGTCTCCACTTGTTTCTGAAATCTCAAGGTATTTCCGCCGTGTTGAAAAATTTGCCGATATTCATCCGTTGGAACTGTGTAAAATCTGTGGAGATGATCCTTTGTATGTTTTACTGGATTGGTTTCGGCGGTACGAAAGACTTGCAAACGCTCTTCCGGAATGTGCGCCGCCTCTGCCGCGACGCTTAATTGTCGTACTATTGACAATGGCAAGCGTATGCCACGAAATAACTCTAAAACACGCAATAATATTTAAAAAAACGTCGAATCGTCCAAAGAAAAAAAAAATAAACAAATATTGTGGTACACAGTTTTGAAACAATTTTTCGTACTTCGAATTTCTGCTCAAAAAATAAACAAAAAACTGTCGGTCGACTTTTAGTGGAAAATTTTCAAAAATTACTGAACTGCATGAAGGATTGTTTAGTTAGTGAAAAAGATTAAAAGAGAATATAGTTTAGAAGACATGTAGCGCATATATGTGAATCACGAAAATCGAGTTTTAAACGCATTTTACGTGAAAGTAAAATCCGATAAAATCCGCGATATGTTAATGATCCGCCGCGGAGTTATAAAAAACAAAACAAAATTGAGTACTCACGTGCGCAGAGTGCCATTTCGATTATGAAAATTGTTGCACCTGCTATTAAACAAATATCTTGTAACAATAAATTAAAGGAAAAATTTTACAATCTTCTGAGACGAGGTTATGTCTGTATTCTTAACCGACGACCATTTTGAAAACATACCAAATCATCTGCGCGAGATGACGAGATGTTCGCGAGAAAATAATTTTATCTTTCGCACGTGTATTTCGATATATCGAAACACGTTATCTATTGCATATGTCGTCTGCCTTTCCGTGTAAAGTTATGATTACGTAAAGTACAGTTGAGCCGATTGCCGAAGAACACGAAATTTCGTGAACATATTTTATATCTCTCTTCACGCCAGTATTTTCCACGTGTTGCCGAAAAGGCGGTCCAAAATTATTTCGTAAAACGATTCATAGTCATCGTCGTCGTCGTCGTCATCAATAAACCACGATCCGGCATAGTCCGCGATAAAAAGGTTAATCGCCTACCGAATCCGAAAGCAAACTTGTATTTGTCGTTTTTCAACGATACAAATAATTTTGTTGCATGACGAAAACCGATCCCTGCAAGAAATTCGCATGCAAGCTGCAAACTTGCTTACGAGGTTCGTAATATCCATCGCCTACGCGTTAGCAAATCATCAAATTTTTTGTTCGAGTTTATCAATGCCTCCGATAGAATTATTATCTTCTTATTGCACAAATACGTAAATAACAACCTTTTCGTATATAATTCATTCAATATTTGAATATTTTAGTACAATGACGTTTTGTTATTAAACAAACAACCATTTATTTTCACTATCTTTATGTTAGCATAAAGTTTGCATGGCGGAGAATTTAATTGGTTCCGTAATCCACTAATAGAGTGCAACAACTGCACAGCTTAAACGATCTCTTGTAACTCCGTTATATATTACCAATTTTCAAGCAAACATTAAATCCTGAAAAATGATTGCGATTATAATTTTGTCGTTGTTGTGATATTGCAATTTAATTAGTGAATCATTTACCGATGATAAAAATTTATATTCAAAATTTTAGTCGATGATAAAATGATTGAGTCCATTTTTGTTTCAGATAATGTATATCAACCCGCTAGATGCGAATCAGTGATAGAAGAACTCAGACAGTGCTGTATAAAGCATTCGTCGATATCGTTAGTCTGCGAAGGAATAGATATCTCTAAACCCTATGAACACAAAACTGTTGATTATGTAAGTTTCATGACTAATGCATTTGCAATTTTGTATAACTTATGCAAAATAACGCTACTGAATTATTCGAAATTTTTCGAATGCAAATTTCAATTGACAAAAAATCCTTATTATTTCTCTTTGACCTGCAATCTCCTTATTACGTTTTGCGAAATAAATTAATAAAAAATATCGATCATTCCTGTCGGTATACACGCAATGAATTGTAGTCTTTAAAATTCGTTTTCATTAATTATTTTTTATCAATGAATCGAACAAAAATGAATTAATTATCAGTTTTTCCATTGACTGTTGGTAAAACGGTTTTAAACACTTCGTTTATTTCGACGATCTAAAATTGTACGATTTTTAAATTCTCACGCGACTTTCCGCACGAAAATTTCTTAAATATCGGAATTTTCTTAAAGGGCATTTACTGTTACAGTTAGCAACGCAAAAGAAGTCATGAAAAGGGATAGTCGAAGATTCGATCCAAGATTACTGAAGGACAGATCGTGGGTCGAGCGCAATCCGCGTATAACAGTCGCTATCGGCTTAACATTAACGACACTCATTCTGTTTAGTCATCCTTTCTATGCCATGTGGATGGCGCCACGGAGGCCTTCGCCGCGAGAATAACTCGCGCTGTGCCAATATAAACCGAAACCGAAGCTAAGTAAAAAAAAAGTTTCCACAAGAAAAGTAAAACGCCGCGATGAATTCGGTAAACAAGGCGAAAGAGAGATTGAGAAAATATCCAATGCTTATATCTCAATGCCGCGATACCGCTGGACAATACGCCAAATGCGTCGCGCGAAAGGCTAACATAGGAAAAGACGATTGCCGCGACGAATTTATGAAATTCAAAACTTGTTTAGTCGAAGCCGCTAGAAAAAATAAGACAAAGTTGTAACATTGTGTACATTAACATCACCGTCTATGGAATACACGTGATGTTTTAGTGCATAAAAATTGTACGCTTTATTGTTAATAGATAAAAAAAAAAAATTTATTTCGTCGAGACCCCAAATCGAATTGCTGCGAAAAAAAAAAAAAAATGATCGCGTTATCGTTTCTCGGACACTGCATCGTCGGTCTCGCGATTCGATTAATTCTGATAATTTACGCAAATTTTCACGATCGCATATTTGCCGTACCGTATACGGATGTCGACTACAAAGTTTACACCGACGCGGCGCGTTCTCTCGTCAACGGTAACTCCCCGTTCGATCGTCACACCTACCGTTATCCACCGATTTTGGCGTTAATTCTCACGCCAAATATCCTCGTTCACGGCGATTTTGGTAAAGTAATTTTTTCGATAATCGACATCGTTGTGTCGATACTGATAAGAAATATATTGTTGAGGAAAAAAAATACGAAGAAAGTTGCGGAAATTTGCGCTTTCGTTTGGCTCTACAATCCCTTAACGATCGTAATATCGACGCGCGGTAATGCCGATTCGTTGGCCGTTTTCTTCGTTCTCGCGACACTCGATTGTTTGCATCGCGACAAAGCGATTTTATCGGGAATTATACACGGTCTGTCGATTCATTTTCGTTTATATCCGGTTGCATTTAGTTTATCGATGTATCTCGCGTTACGCGGTAAAAATTATTTGGTTCCCAACGTCAACCAAATGAAACTCGTTATCAGTTGTGTACTTTCGTTGGCTTCATTAACCGCGATAAGTTATTATTTCTACGGTTTCAAATATCTCTACGAAAGTCTAATTTATCATCTCGTGCGGAAGGATGCGCGGCATAATTTTTCCGTATTTTTTTATATGACTTACTTGTCCACTGGACAACCGTCGAACACGGTAAAGCGGCTCTTCACGTTTTTACCCCAATTGCTCGTTCTCGTTGCGCTATCTTTGCGTTTTTCGAGCAAAAAGGATTTGCCTTTCGCGATATTGACACAGGCAATCGTTATGGTCGCTTATAATCCCGTCATGACGTCGCAATATTTCTTTTGGTTTTTATCGATACTTCCGTTGTGTCTGCCGAACATAAAAATGACCGTCAGAAGATGCATCGTTTTGCTTGTTTTTTGGATATTCGCTCAGAGTATCTGGTTATTCGACGCATACTTACTTGAATTTCGTGGAGTCAATACGTTCTATGGAATTTGGCTCGACGGAATTTTGTTTTTCGTCGTTAATATCAAAATTCTTCAGGATATCATCGATCATTACGGCGGTCCGATTACGAGCGGAAAAAAAAACGAATGAGCATCGAAAGAAAAAGAAAAACAAAAGAAAAAAAAACAAATTCCGGATGTTTATCGTCGCGAAAAATATTTTTATTGTACGCAATTTTTTGTACGATCCGTTTGCTCCTTGTATGAGCTTATGAATGTTGAATAAATTTCATAATCGCCCCGAACAATTTGTTAATTTATTTACGAAAACTGACTTTTCTTACTGGATTATAAAAAAAATACGAATATTGCTGACTACCTAACGAATGTAGCTGACTATTTATTAAGACACACGGTATTAGTTTGATTGACAGTAGACGAACGTACGGACGATCGATACGATATCGAACGTCACGACAGAAGAGTCTGGACGGAACTTTAAAAGCGAGCAGACGTGTGACATTTCGTCATCGGGATAATTAACGTTTCTTATTAGTAATAATATCCGCCCCAAAACCAAATACGCGCGTTGTTCTTTCGCTCGGTCGTTACAATATATTAAACATAACGGGTCATTATGGACAATAAATTTTATTGCGAAGAATTTGGTGCGGCATAACCCGTTAAAAGATCGTCATGGGTCATGCAACCGTAACCCGGTCGCCAACGTGGGCCATCCAACGGTACTTGTAACCTGTTAATAGTATTGTTGAGAAATCGATGGTGCATAAAATTGACGACGACTTCGATATCGTCTGATTGGTCGCAGGTGCGCCAGGTATCTTTACGCGATTGCTATAATTACAGCGGGTATCGAGAGATCGTTTCATTTAATATCGCAACGTGATAGAGTTCAGAGTTAAATTTATCTGTTCTGCGTTATTTGAATTCTTGTCCGATATATTGGTGTGGTGAAACTTCCGAAAATTCGTTTGATTTTTTCACAAAAATGTCTGTATCGAGAAAAACTTTAAGCACGAGTAGGTGTGTGGTTCCCAACTGCAATTCAGACGTTAAAAAAATCACAACTCATCGATTTCCAGCGAACGAAGCTTATGCATCAGAGTGGAAACGCCTTGTTAATAATCCTGAATTGGAGAAATTTACACTGAAAGAGCTTAATAAAAAGTATTCTGTTTGTAAACTGCATTTTACGGACGATTGTTATTTAAAACAAACGCAAAGGCCAATGAGAAAGCCGGAAACTATGCCGTCGTTGCTGCTTCCACCGGAAAGTATTGGTGATAACAACGTTTCTGTGTCGAACATCAAATGTTCGTTGTCGTTACCGGAGCATACAAAGTTTTGTTGATTCAAAATTTGCATTCACGCAATTCGCTGAAAGCAAATGTCAGTATGTTCTTGTATTTGACGAGAGCGCTGGACATCCACGATGCGCTCATGAATGATGCTGCTGATCAGCTAACTATTCAAGACGATATCCCGTTTCCATCGGAAGAAGGATCATTCTTTGGAAATAAAAAACCGGGGGCCGCAATCCTAAAAGCAGAGAGAGAGAGAGAGAGAGAGAGAATGCGCAGCTTTTCGAGTAGCAACCGCGATTTTAAAAAGCATTGACCACTGTCAACAGTGTCAATCATCGATATTTCAATAAGACTGTAATAGTAATCTCTCGGAGTTCGAAAAAAATAACGTTCTTTGCTCGAGCTATGCTAACAGTTTCAAACGCTACGCCGAAATTTTCAACGGAACTCGCCTACGCGTCTCGTATCCACAAAAGTTCGTTGCCAAGCTGAGTAACTATCTTGCTGAGGACGAGCCGATTGCATGGATGCGGCTCCTTCGACACATGTCGGCAGCGAAAGCCCTGTTTTACAAACGTGTAATTATATGCAACTGATAAATGTAAATAAATGTATATATGTAATATTTGTAAAATTATAATTTAGTATCATACACCTTGTATCGTGTGTTTAATAAATGTAATTATACATGTGTAATATTTAAAAAATCGTAACTTCGTATTAGACTCCTTATACGATGTATTTTAAAGTTTTCATCATCTCTCACTATCGTGAATGATTTAAAATATGATATTTTAAATTATTCTATCTAAAATGACGTTGTATTTTTGTTATGTGCGATATCCATAAATCTTCCTTATTCCTTAAATTTCATGGAGGCTTTCAATAAGTTTTATCCAATTGTCTCGATGGAATTTTCTTATTCGTCGTTAATATCAGAAAACTTCAAGATATTTTCAAGTATTACGATGGTGCGATTGCGAGCAAAAAAGGCAACTATTTAAAAAAAAAGAAAACAAATTTCGGCCTTTTATCGTCGTGATAAATGTTTTAACTCTGCCCAATGTTTGTACCATCCGTTTAATTTATTTACGAAAACGACCCACCGAATACGAAAATAATATTAATGCGATAATTATACTATTATTATTATCGTCATCGTGAAAAAAATTTTAAAAATCGCCGATCACGTATGTTGTTTCGCAGGATAATAAAAGACTCCGATCAATAGATAATGTTTTTTCATCTTTATTTTCAGAGGAATACAAAATACTTATGTACAGATAGTTTCATGATGTAATAGTGATGGATTTTCGTTTAAAGGAATGGAGATATCGTTAATAATATAATAATAGTTAAATCTTAATACAGTTCTTAGACCTATATCAATTGTGAGCAAGAGCGTTATTTTCTTGGTTCATCTTCAGAAAAACTTGTACATATATTTATTCATATAAACGTTCGTACCGCGTTATCACTCGCATCATTCAGCAACATTGCAATACCAATAATCTTCTATGTTTAAATTATATCTAAACACGTTTAATAACGTGTCAGACCCGTCGGACTCTTTTGCTTGGCAATAATTCGAAGTGCAAGTCCACCAGTGATGGCGCACTTTTATCTTTTTTTTTTAAATAGTATATATCTGGCAGAGGTGAATTTTTGCCGACTGTGGCACATGCCTTGCGACTAGAAGGCAATAGTGAAAGTGGAAGAAGATTTTTTTGCCAGCCTAGTTGAAGGAAGTCTTATGACGATCTTGTATCATATTTTTCTTCATATTTTTTTCGCTCTATTCACGTATACGCAATAGTTGCAAATAGAATCAAACGTTCGAATTCAAGACAGAGGATCTCCCATTTCGCGGATATCAAGATTGGCTCCAAGACTTGCCTTTAGCGAATTAGTGTGGACAAGGAAATGCGCTCATTTACCAGCTATATACGTATAATTAAATATATACATTGGTTTTTAAAAAATTCGCGCAAAAAATTGTATTCGCGATTGCGACCGGATAAAGACTCTTTTTTGAGTAAATAGTTGCATATTCTTGCCAATTTCGAGACACTATATTCGTATTCTCATTGGCTATGAAATTAAGAGTCTCGATAAACTATTAACGGTAGAGAATTTTGCAAGGAAAAACGTTTGTTCGGTCTGGAACCCGGAATACTAGTCAATCGCTTTTTTTTGTACCAATTCCTGGGGATACCGTGTATATAGCTAATAAGTCTTCAGGCTTCGAGCAATCAGTTCTATTGATAAAAAAAAAAAAAAAAAAAAACGATTGCTGTTAAAAAATACAAACTAACCTCATTTCGCCTTGAAAATGGCGCTTATGACGAGTAGTAAAAAGTCACTTGTAACCTTCAACAGAGCCACTCGGGCGGTATTATCGCCCATCTATACAATACAAGTATACTATTAATACAATGTTTCTGAAGACGAGCCAACTTTCAGTGCATTCGATCAAATACGATTTTTTTTTACTTCCACGCTGTTTTACATCGAACAACATCAATGTAATCCAGTGCCACACGATATCAGCCATTTTCATTTCTAACAATGCAAAAAATGCATCAACGAAATTAACGTTGAGCTCTTACGGTGCGTTGTCAAACATTTTTTGTTTGCTTTTTCTTTTCTTTCATATATATATATTCGTTTCTTCTTTTTTTTACGTACAATTATTTATTTTCTCGTAAAGGAAATGAGGAATTCTCCCGATTTCTTCTTCTCTTCGTAAGCTTTTTTGACTATGAAACGCTTCGATATTAATTCAGATGAGTCCATCACTGACTCTACATGGCTTTTCGATCGTTCATGACACTTTATTTGATGCTAATCACATTTGTCGATAAATATTTGCTGTCTGTAAAAATACAAATGGGGTATTAAAGGTTATGTCTACCACACGACTTGGAGATATTGTGAAAAAGTGAAATAATACATAAAAATTCTTTTCTGTATGGCAAGATTTTAATAAAATAATAAAAATCGTAATACATTTATACGCTATGAAATATATATATGTATATAAAAGAAATCGATACATAAAGCTAATATAATTACAGCGATAATGACGATCGTACCTCGAATAAATTATACATATTTTTTTCTGTAAAATATAAATCGATTGTCGAAAAAAAAGAAAAAATGTACATTCGGCTCCATATATGCGGTATTGATTGAAGTAAAATGTAACATTGCATACCCGTTCATAAAAAAACATCGATTAAAATCATAATAATAATAGTAATAGTAATAGTAATATATCGTGAATAATAATTATTAAAGCACTGACGAAGTGTACGCTTGTCGAAATATATTTCGACGATGTGTAACACGACCTAAACTCAATTAATGTACAAAACGTAAAATAAAATGTCTTTGGCAACGAAAAATTGTTTTTTTTTTTTGTCGTTTGTGTTTTGTTTTTTTTTTTTTAAGAAAATGCATTAGAAATCGGTTGATCGGGTTAGTTCTGGTGGCAATTGTTACGAAAAAGAGAGAAAAAAAAAAAGTATGAAATTTCAACAAATAATATGATTGATATCAATTCGGTTGGTGACAGTATAAAATTACAAATGCAATATTAATCGAAGGGTCGATGAGCGAAACTCTCGAAATTAATGGAGAAATTAACAAAAGTTGGGTAGACGGAAAGTAAAATTATTGGCACGCGATCATATTGCAAGTAGATGGACGATATGTATATGAATCGACTTTTTTTTTCATATATTTACGAAGGGAAGATCTTATACAAGTAATACCAGGTTCACCGAGCACCACTGCTGCTGGATTTGTAACTCTATGGATATACACGAGGAATTTGTACAAATACGTACGCAAATATCAATTGTAACCGGTCCATTTGGTTGCGAAATGGGGAGAGACATTATTTTTTTTGTTTTTTTATCGATGGTAAAATTCGCTTCCCCCTCTCTCACTGACCAATGTCTAAATAATAATTGGTAATGATTATTATTTTAATGAATTGACATGGTTCGTGTTAGAAAGAAGTGGGGGGGGGGGGGGGGGGGGGGGGTGGTAGTATTTGAAGCTGTGGCATTAATTCTTTGTGCATCAAATCTTAACGTTATACTATACATGCAGCGCGATTACACTCAATAATCGACCGGCATCTTTATCTCTTTTTTTTTTAATTCTTTTCGTTTTTTTTTTTTAAACTATATTATTCATTGATAGTCAGCGTATTTACAAGGCAAAGTCAGATGGTGACTTTTCGGCTCCTTAGCATATCCAACATTCGCAATAATTAATTTTACAAAATTGCTTTTTTACCTCCATATTTTCTTCCATCTTTTGTATAATAGACTTTGTTGTTGCGTTATTTATCTTTTTATTCTTTTTTTGTTTTTTTTTTTTTTTTCATACCACGTATCAAACGAATTGACGATAATAGAAAAAAACAATAAATTATTTAGATATAGATGTATCTATGATGAAATTGACATTCGTTTATATGTAATCCGGAATCGTTTATTGGTTAGTCGGCTATAATCGTTCGAAACGGAAACGCGCGTCGATGCAAAAAGGAGATATTTAAAGTTTTGTAGAAAAATTTAACTACAATTCTACGACAGTGTAGTCGCTTTAAATAGGATCGCGTCGAGTAGACTATTCGGTGACTGCGGGAACGAAATTTCAATCACCAAAGCTATCCTCGTGGCAAATCGTTAGTTTGAGAAACTTTTTTTTTGTTACTTTCATCTGATTTTTACGTTTCGGACTGAAATCTTGAAAAACGTTTACTTCATTGATTCACCGAATAATCGTATTAAACTACTTAGTTACGGAAATTAATGCGGCTTATATTTTTTCGCTGGTATCGGCGATTTTAATAATCAAAATTAATCGATTAAAAATTTTGCGGAATTTTCAAATGTATTTCCGCAACGATTCGAAAAACTAAAAAAATGCTATGTTATTCGGCTGAATATGAATTTAAAAAAGTAACACGTTATATGATTTTCCAATACTAGTTGTTTCTCGCGACGAAAGTTTTTCGTGACTGAAAATTCGTTGCGCTTTTAACTTGAATAATGTATTAAGTTTCATGAAATTGTCACTCAATGAAGTAACTTTTCTTTAATCGGATTTAGTTACCATTCGTCGCGTTAGGTCATCGTTATCGTTGTACGTGTAAAAGCTTTGCACCGCGGCATTTATTTCCGGAAAACGCGATAATCAAGTCCTACAAATTTTCCTCAATTACAAGATTTGAATTTATAATAAATTTTTAAATTTCAATCTTTGTTCAACTTTTAAACCTCAATGCTGGATAAATAACTTCTTTTTTAAATCGAATATAGAAATTGCTAAATAATTATTTCTCATTTAATATAAGAATTTATATCGAAATCTCATTCAACAACAATTTACCCAATATTTTAATTATCACCGTACTAAGCTAATTTAATATATGAATTCAAAGATTATTTCTATCCAAGCGATACCCAGCATTGTTAGTCTAAAAAAATAATATATTTTTTCAATATCAATTTAATTTTTTTTATTAAAAATTTTTAAATAAAAAAAAAAATGCATTAAATTTCTTTTAATCAGCTTTTCTTGACCACCGCGTTTCCAATAATATTTCTTCGCGATCTATTGCCGTTGTCTGTATTTTTATTTGAGTTCCGGACATTGCTGCAGCGCCTCGTTTAGTAAGTTTCTTATTTCAATTAACTTCAAGAGATCGCCAAGGCTAAAGCGTGGAACGACGAGAGCGCATTAGTAGCTTCCGCGACGAGTTTATCTTGTTCTCGAATTGATATTAGTCAGAAACTCACCCACACTGCGAATTTGGAAAGCAACGATAAATATCCGATAGTTAATGGCGTATTTTTTAAATAGACCGTACGATCGATATTAATGGCACAACTTCTTATTGTTATTATTAATCTTCGCTATTTGTACTTTTATGTAGATATTGTAATTATACGTTGAAAATTTAGGCAGTCGCACCGATATTAATTTAAACTCAAGAATTGCTTATAAAAATTATGCAATTTTTTTACGGGCGAAGTGAATGAGGTTCCGTAAAGCGCCTCAGAAATGATCTACATGAGGCAGAAAAACAAATCAGTTGTCGTTCCATTTTTTTTAATAAAAAATCGAGACGTGTTGAAAAATTTAAAAAAAATCATTGCAACGGGACAAGAGAAGCAAAATAAAACAGAAAAAATTGAGTCTATAATTTAATATCCTATAATTTTCTATCAATACTTCCAGCTATGGAATTATGTGCGGAAGCTTCCAAATTCAGCAGTGCGAATAGTTATTGCGAGTGCGTAACTTGGCGAATAATCGCAAAAAGAATGATTCGCGACATATGTCGATTGATCGTTTCCGAGTTTCCAATATAATCGTTTAATTTTTCTCATTCAACATTAGGATTATGGGAAAACCCAACTGAGGCAACACTAGAGAGCGATACGGAATTTTTTTTATTTTTTTTTTTACTGCCTTTCACGTAAATTATTAAAATTTCAGTAAAAAATGAAAATTCAGTCCCTTTGTCTATTACGAAGACGCGCAAGTCTCGCATTTGTCCGAAATGGCATTAATCTTTGACAAAATTGTATAATTTTTTTTTTTTTACTCACATTTTTAATGACACGTATTTCGTATCGTATAGTGAATGAAAATCATCGATTGGACAAAGCGCTGCGTCACGTAATAAAATTCCATCACTTTCCATACATTTTTCTAGATGTCTGAGAAAAAGCTAACATCGAGAAAAATATGGGGATATATATTTATTTTCCTATGTCGTCAGTCGAATTCGAAATATATTATATTCAGCATCAATAAGTTACACGTCCGCAAAAGTATTTTCGTTTTTTTGTTGTTGTAAAAAGTCACTTTCTGCACGCCGAATAGAAGATCGGGCCGTTTTAAAAAAAATTTTTTTTAACGAAAAGCTTACGTCTTCGTTTCTTTTCATTATTTCATTTTCCGATCAAAAGTTGGACTAAAATGGGGAAAAAAATCGGCTCGATCCGTGATTAAACTTTGTCAAATGTCATAATAGGCTATATAAATTCCTAACTGCAAACGTATGGAGAGTATCAACAAATTTGAAAACTACGCGCTTACGGATTAGACAAATTTATTTTCAATATTATTATTTTTTATTTTCTTCATATTTTGTTTTCTTTCGTTACTCGATAAATATTATAATGCCACCGCGTCTTGGAATTAATTCCATCTATTAAAGATTTTTTCGTTTTTTTGTTTGTTTACAATTTCAGAGTAATTTTTATCTCAGTGGTATATTATGCCGGTGATGTCTTTAATTCGTTTAATTATCTCGAGGAATCGCGATTGGGGGGTTTCAACATCATTTTTTTAAATCGATCTTCTCGGTGTTTAGTTAGCGGTTATTTATTTATTTATTTTTTTTTACGCGAGCATTTGGTTGTCAAACACCGAGAAATGAGGTCACGGAAACGATTTCCTCGCGAATAATCCGACCGGTCGGTTCGTACAACGAAGCAGGAAAAAATCCATATAATTTAATTAATAATTGACAGATAACCAATTGATATGCAAAGGGTGGACCTCGAGTAAGAAGGCGTAAACTGTTCTAATATTTAAAACGATATAAACTTTTTCTAATTTCAACACTGTCTCGGGACCACCCGATACATTGATTGTAATTATTTTCTCGCAGTATACTTTGATTAATCTAAACGTTACAACAATGTGTACACGTGTGTCGCTTGTGTCTGTGTGCATCTCTGTTGTCCTCTGTGTATTATTCATATTCTCAATGTTGAATGGAAATTTCGAACAGCGTAGCTAGATATCTAATATTACATTATCGAATTCCATTCAGCAATTTCAATCGTCAATTCTGTACGGCGGGTTTTTCTAATCAACATACCCCACAAAATTTTCGTATCTACTTTATCGCGGCGAATCGCGCGGACAAACTATTTAAAATTATTAAATAGTCAACAGTAACATTATCATCGCGAGAAAATTGCACAGAACGACCATTCCGTGCACTTGCAGCGAGAAGAATTTCCCATTGGGTCAACGAATTACCAATCGAACCAATCAGTGTCCTCGCAAATTTCTTACGGTCGCATTTCATGCTTCCGATTATTATTATTATTTTTTTAATATTTTTTCCCTAGTCAATTAAATATTTTTCGAGTACAGAGCGATAGACGATCGGTAAGCCGTTTGCCCAACACGAGGTCGGAATTGTGTACTTGAGGTCCTGTTATTTCATTATTATTCAATTTTTCAATTTTTCTCTCACACGACCATACAATATATCTCGTGATCGGTGTTCGCAACGTTCAATAATCTCATTGACTTTCGGAGCCCGAAAAAAAACATTGGGCTTACAAAATTACCTAAAGGACGCGAGTTTGCGGAACGAAAGAATTTTTTTTTTTTTCGTATTATCTACACTGACTATAACGTTATTACGGCAAATCTACACAAAACTTCATTTTTTTTCGACTATGTAGAATTTTTCTAAGGTTATTTCTGTTTTGTTTCTCCTTCAGCGCGCAGCTCGCCGTTCGAGTATTTCTTTTTCTCTTCATTTCTCAAGATTTCAAACACACAGGCCACAATATGCACTCCATGCGTATAGCGAGAAATGCAATAAAAGTTTTGTTCACAGTCATGGATACTAACTAAAGCTTATGAGATACGGTGAGCAATAATTTCAGTTATATACACAAATTATTTTACAAGACGTACAGTACAAAGATATCTCTCCGTGATATACAAATGCAATAAGACGCGGTCTATCGTTCAGTATCGGATCTCTTTACTGTATTCTTCACCACATGAAGTTTTTTTTATCCATATTTCAATGGGGTTTTGCTTTTTTTTCTTTCTTTCTTTCGTTTTTTTTTGTGTCGCATTCGCATTGTCATTTTTTTTTTGTTTGTTTGTTATTTTCGTTCGGCGCTCGGCTAAGAATTTCGGCCATTTTTTTTTGCGCAGCCTTTTTATATATTTTTTTTTTGTGTTTTCTTAATAATTGATAGGCTACCCTGTTTCGTTTATCCTTATCAACGGTTTTATCCTCGCTGTAGAACGCAATTCGAGTAGTCGGAGTTTTTATACATAACTACATGTTTTTTTTTTTACGATTACTGTTACCCACTCTCCCCGTAAGCAATAGAACGCCATTTTAATGTTTCGAAATTCGAAATTTACAAGTTCATTCATTCGATCTCCTAATTAGGCTTACGGTTGTTTTTTTTTTTTTTTTTTTTTTTTCGTTAAGATAGCATTTTACATCCGTTTCTATCGGAACATAGATTTCGTGAGAATATCTACGTTAATCGATATTTTTCTTTGTTTTCTCTTCTCATTATTCGAACACTCAATCATCGATTAAACGAACATCTAACGTATGAGGCTCTGGATGCAATACGATGTCAATCTGCAGCAGGCGAAAGTGTGTATACGAAGTCGAAAATTGTTCGAATACGGCACTTAATTTACTAACACTTTAAATATAATATAATATATGTTTGTTTATTTATATATATATCAGTATTGTATATATAATACACAAAGCGGTTCGTCGAGAATCCGCTTATTTTAATAAAGTTATTACTTTAGTGCCATCAAACTATAGGCTCTATAATCATATTGACAACAGGTGTAGAATATACCTAAACGATTTACCTACCTAAACTACAACATGGCTCTCCGATACGAGGAATTATTTTATCTTTCTTTTTGTTTTTATTTATTTAGTTTTTCTTTTTTTTGTTTTGTTTCGTTTTACCTAATTTATTTATAGCTCCGTCCGAAAAAAATTATATTCAGGCCAATATACGAATTCTTCGTGTATTACGAAGAATTCGTTAACTTTTATCGGCTTCGTCGGGGGACGATAGACGAATTAACGAGATGCGCTCGCCGAGTCCGGAGATGCCTGAGGCCATTTATTATACGATTCTAAAAGACAATCGTATTTAATTGTTACTCTATAATTGGGGAGGAAAAAGAAAAACGGGTCGCGACATTGGCATCGCGAGAGGACAGTTTGCGGGGATTAATTCCTCGCGCATTCGGTTCTTTCGCTCGCCATCTTCGATTTTTATCTAATACTCACTGTCGATTTTGAAGCCACGAAGTAATTGCGCATCAATTCATCGAAACGTTCGTGGATTCGAATATCTTTCTTAATCTCTCGAGCGGAGAATCGCGAATCGTGAATTCGTGAAATTTGAACCGAAATTCGAGTTTCAATTAAATTCAAAGATAAGTTTAAACTTACATTTTTTTTAAGTACCGTAAAACGTTTTATTTTTAAATCGGAACAAATCGTTCGACACTGAAAATGAAGAGATTTATATTTAAACTTTTTCTGAAAATTTATTAAAACATTAAATTCAATGAGTTGAAATTATTATTTAATAAAAAATGCGACTCTTCGCATCGGAGAAATATTCGTATCACGAAAATTCGATATTCATTTATAGCGTTGACCTCGAAATCGAAACTCTACCACAGCTACAATTTTTCGGACTATATGCATTATATGAATAAAAAAAAAACGAAGAAGAAGAAGAAAATGAAATTAAATGGAAAAAACAAACGCTTACCGAGTTCTATAGTAATGTGAAAGATTGTCAATACCGAAATGGTCGCTCGTCAAATAGTTTTCTTTTCATTATTTTTGTTGTTATACAACGAAGCTGAACCACTCACGCGTCTCGTCAGGCTTCGCCGCGAAGTCTTGTCGTAACATCGTTCTCGCGTAGTCAACGTCATTTTTTTTAGTCAAGACGCCGATACGTTAATATTAAAATAAGAAGCTCGTAAAATTCATATAATATCTCTCTATCTTTTTTCATTTTTTTTTTTTTCTCGATCACGTTTAACACGCACGAGGGAATTCTCGATCATTATGAAAATAAATAGATCGTCGAATTCTTCGTGTGACAAAAATGTGAGAAAAAAAATCGCGAAGATTTAATAATCCATCGTTAGCGATTTTCTTCTTCAATTGAGTTATTTTTTACAGCGTCGCACGAGCGTCGGACGTTGACGACGTTCGAGCCGATATACGACGATACGTTTAATCGACGAAACGTTCGCAGCCTTGAACAACGCTCGGCAGGCCGTCCGGGACTTCGAGAAACTTTAAAAACTTTTTCCTACCTCCCGTCGTCGTCGTCGTCGTCGTCGTCGTCGTCGCCATATCGTTTTTTTTCAATCGCGAAACGATTCTGTACCTCGTTTCTTGATGCGACGACAGTCGTTTAGCGAGATACGGACTGCACTGGCCAACTTCGGTGGCGAGTAGAAGAGTCGCTTCGTCAGGATTATCCGTGCGTCGCGTTGAAATCCTCGGGTTACAATGGCCGGTAGTATCACTATGTTGGACATAGCGATGCTCGCCGAATTCGAATAGTTGTTGGCCATCGTGCCTCGTGGCTCTTTCGCATCGAGGCTCGTCGCGCGATTCGCACGAAGGAGGAACGGGTGTATCCGGCCATTCGGCGAATTCAACCGTATGGCGTTCGCGTCGAGCACGAGACTTTCGCCGAATATCGACAAACTTCGTACCGCAATACTCGAGAGAATTTCTAATTACAGTTTCACCGCGAAGCGGTTCCTCCTCATCGGCAATTCTTTGCTCCAGAAGCTTACGATGATTTCTACTGGCCACTCGAAGTTGTCCGAGTATTCGATCGATTCTGGCGAGAGATTCGCCGTTCGCGAATCTTCTCGAGGGCTCACGATCCTCGGCTTCCTCGCGAACGATGTTGCGGCTGAGCTTTTCACACCCGTAGGGATCCTCGATCGATGCCCAATCGCTCGGTCTCGATGAATAAGAACGCGAATTACTCGTTGGTATTTGATAACAAGTCGGTTCCAATATTAAGGCTTCTTCACCGCGACGTTCAAACATCTCGACTGACTCCCCGTATTCGTCGAATTCGACGCCTGTTACACTTCCGGCAAAGTCTAAATTGAGACGCGTTTGCTTCTAGTTAATGTCCGAGTCTCATACATGCGTCGCTAGCGTGCCAACCCCCGACGTACGCTTCACCGTTGCAACGCCGCCGTTCGGTCCACCGGTTATGTAGTGCGCGGATAGTGGCGCCTGTGAAAACACCAATTTCTTATTTATTCATAAATAATGGAGTCTCGAACACAACATTATAATGCAAATTAACTTTTTTTTTTTTTTCTTTTTTTTGTAATATACTTGGAGAACGTGCATTTTTGAGAACGAAATGTAATTAGAAGGTATCGTGAGATTTCGAGCGAATTTCGAATTCTTTCCAATGGGATAAAAATTAATCGGCTTTTTTTTTTTTGTAATGAGTGAAAAGTCACGAATTTAGGGTAAAAGTTCGGAGAATCATTGCGGAAATATATTCGCAAATATCGATCAAAGATTTTTCCGAAAACGAGATATTCGAAAATTAAAAAAAAATCATACGTATTCGGAAATATTAAGTAATGAATGTTCTTAATACCTTCTATATGTATGATTTAAAAAAAAAGTTTTATATCCCATCGAGAAGTCTTCGAAATTATCTCCGAATGTCACTTTTTCGCGACTGGTAGTTAAAATGAAAATAAATTCACGTTCGTAACAAGTAAATTGTAAGCATTAGTAAATTTAACTGAGAAGACAGCATTTATTTTGGTAAATTCGGAGGAAAAAAATGAATTTGAAATTGGTGAGAGACGAGTGAGGAGAGACTCTCTTTGGGTCGAAGTTACGTAGGAAGTTAATATAGACCGCTATAATCGCGAGGAAGGGAGCGCTCTCGTCGGGTATAAAAGTAAATTGAATTAACTCACCTGTGGCCCGGCACCGTTGAGCGTACTGAGGCTGTTCATCCGCATAGCTTGAGTATAAGGAGGCGGCGCGGGTGTGACCCCAGGTATCGCAGCATGAGGCGCGTGTCTAAGCTGTTCCGCGGCCGACATCCTGCGGGTAATCGAAAAACAGTTGGGTAACCAACCAGCCGACAAATTGCGAAGATGAAGCGACGACCGAGTTTTGAGGAGTAATAAGATTCCTTGCGGACCATGACAAAGGACACCGTCGCGGCTTTTACCGTCAGAAGGAATGAATTAAATCCAAAAAGGACCATTTTTTGTGCCCTAATTTGTGGCGAAAATTGGGAAATTTGCATTTGGCGTTATTCATGGAAAAGTGAGACGTCGACTAAAAAAAATGAGTAAATAAATGAAGACACTTTTTTAAAAATCATTCAAATTTGAAAGGAATTTTTCGAAGAGAAATAAATTGAAAAGAAATGTCATTTCTCAGTCGGATTCCGAAGATGGATCTTGAAAATTTATAGAAAAATATAGAATTTTAATTTTTTACCTCAAATATGGATTTCCATATGTCGCTGAAAATCGTGGATCGATTATCGGCGTTGTCTGCGGCGTTAGCGAACCCAAATTTGCGGAGCTGAGACCAATTTTCTTCGAAGCGATTATACCGCTCGATGGTATGCGGCTCAACGATTCGCGGGATGCCCCGATCCCTTGGGTCGTCGGTGGCATGTAATCCCGCGAGTAATCCACGTACGGCACATACCCGTTGTTGTTACTGCCGTCCTGGTTAGTACAGAACAAACACGCGAACTTCAGCGAGAAATAACAAATACCCCCGAGATGACAATTAACGCGACTATCGACAATATTTCTTCGCTCTTAGATGCTTCTATCGTTTCGATATATAATCGTCTTCCTCTATGCTTCTCCTACACGAGTCCGACGCCGAGTCCGTAATCCATTAATGAAAATCGCTGTTTAGTTAATGCGGAACATTTTTTTCAGAAAAACGATTGTACAAAATACATATTTTTACAATAATAATTGTTAATAATTTTTTTTTAATTCTGCATGCGCAACTTTTTCTAAGAAAAATCGTAATTTTATGTAATTTTCATCGCATTTCAACGCCGGATTGGTGTGTTGAATCCAATTTCCAATTGGAAGAGTTCGCGTCCGAAAGGTTCAGGAAGCCCAATAAAAGAAAAAGGTCCGATGTTTGTATATATAATACGTATGTATGCTTACGTTGTTCTTCGGTGGAAACGAGGGTTCCGTGTAGTCGGCGCTGTATCGGTAACCAAGCGGATTAGGTACCGGTCCAGCGAGGGCTAAGGCGTTAACGCCTCTCGTACTTCCTTCGCCCTCACTGTCGAGGGCTGTTACGCTCTCGGCGTTGCTAACGCTGGAACCGGCCCTTATATCGGCTTTAACATCGGAGAGATTACTGCTTCTGTCGCTCTCCCGATAACGATCTGCGTTCGAATCAGTCTCTTCTGTGAAAAATTTAATAGGATTATGGAATGAACAAAACAACAAAAAAACAAAAAAAAACACGAAGACTATCCGATCAAACAAACTGTAAGCGAATACCGCCTTCCTACAGATTCTTATCCTCGTGCAAACATAATCCTGAGGAACTTAATTTTTCTCTTACAGATCGAAGGAATAAACAAAGATTTTTTTTATTTTTTTTCAAGAAAATTGAAGGGCATCAAACGCGGCGAATTGGACACGGGGAATAAGATTTTTTTATAGTTCCGAGGACCGACGTTCGAACGATGATACGGGCTATAAAAAATGTCTTTATCGCATCGTTTTACGCAGGTGATATTGTACCGGTGAGTAGTAGACCCGCCGGGATATTGTAAAATAACGCTTTATTTTTTTGCAGCTACTTTTAGAACCGAATTAAATGTTCGTCGACATCGCCGTTAAGTTCGAATTCGATTTTGCGACGATAAACAGCCACCGTGTTGTAAATATCGAAGGAACGAGGGATTGGCGAGTTAATATGTAACGGATGTATTATGAGCCGTTTATCCTCGTGTTACATATTATTTTATCGACTAATAATTTTATCAAGAGAACCCGTGCGCGTGGCGACGGCAAGTTCTTAAGAAAATTTTTAAGACCGAATTTAAATCTAAAGAGAAATTCGATCTTAAGCTCGAGACAAAATGAGCGCTTATATAGCCGATGTTCAGTTCGGAAACAAAATTATGATTAGCCACATCGATCGATCGCGAATAATTAAATAAAAACATTATTAATGCCGAAAGGAGGACACGGAATACTGAAATACTTCGAGGAAAGAAAAAAAAAAAAAAAAAAGCGTTTCGCAGAATTGATGAGTATTACACGACGGAAATTTAGAATCGATGTTGTTGACGGCGTTTCCGGCTTAATTACTCAACACTCCAAGTCACCGATGCATTCCGATTGCTGTTTATCGATTTATCAATTTACCAAAAATTCCGCAAGCCACAAAAATGTGTTGAACAAAAAAAAATGCACTTACGTAAATCGTTTTCCGGTGTTTGAGCGGATCGAGGTCTCGGTTGTTTAATGCGGTCACGGCAGTGAAGAATAAGGGCGACGATGATGCCGATGGATATGACACAGACGATGAGACCGACGATTATCAGGATGAGTTGCCAATCAACTGGAATCAACGCTACGCGTCATGTCTGGTTAAGTCTCGTGTTTCAACTCCGGAATAAAGGACATTAATTTCGATTCACACATTTTTTTTTTTTTTCAATATTTCATACGATATTTTATCAATATACAGCCTATCAATCAATATAATAATCATTTCGACTTGAAAAGTCTCCGTTATGGAATATGAAGCGCACAGGCGAAGCGATAACTTAAGGTTACCGCGTGACTGGAAACTCTGCCGGAAAATATGTAAAGATATCGAACACTTCGCTGAAACGAAAAAATCGGTTGAATTGACAAAATCGGCGCTTACGGGTGGCGAAATAATTATTTCAGTCACTGAAAGAAATACTTAGTTAATTATACTATCCGATAGTTAAATTGATTGTTTCCTTTCTTATTATGACAATTATTTCTTTTAAGCAATCGATTATTTGTTTCGCCAGTAGCGAGCGCCGATTTAGTCGGTTCAACCGATCATGTTTTTCTCTGTGTTGAAAAACGCGGTATTCGATATTAGAAAAAAATTGGGAGTACTAAGAGTCCATTGTATCAGTACGATAAGCGTGTCGCTGGAGAATATGAGTGGTAAAAGAGGGTTAAGGACGTTTTATCCCATTGGGAAGTCTTCAAAATTTTCTCCGCATCTCACTTTTAGTTCGGAATGTAACGATACACAATCCTTAACACGATGTTTAATTCTATTTCATCTGTTTCGGTAAAAAAAAATGATTTTTTTACATTAACTCGCCATTTTTTCAGCGTCATATGCAAATTTATTATAAACTTTGATTCTTCTTTTGAAATATACATAGGATAGCATAGGATAAAACATTAAAATGTATGTTTAACATGAATTTTGTATTATTTTTTTCGTACTTCAGACTGCATGAGATTGTCGTAAAATGATTACTTTTATGTTGCCGAATGGTCATATGAGCTTTCAAAGAGTTTATATAATCGCATTCCGGAATAGTCCAGTGAATAATTGCAATATATGGATCTCTTTTAACCGACGGCATCGGCTTCGTTATGTAATAATGAAAATAATAACGCATTCGAATTATTTATCAACGCAGAGGCGGTTAATTTGCAATAATTTATAATGCCCACTAATACGCGCGGTACAATTGAAGAGGAAATCGGAATAAAACGTATTTTCGATGTTTCGTAATGGATTTTTTGAACGAATAAAATTTTCGCATAACAACGAATTCGTCCGATTGTGCCAAAATATGTAACTGAAATGAAAATCATACGTGGGAATTTCAACGATATCCCAATCCAACCCTATTGTCCAGAAATTAATTACCCACTGATAAAAAAAAAAAGCGAAAAGAAAAAAATATAAAAACGCTGTAAACATTGTAATCTTTTGTTTTGCGATACCAGTTGAAGAGTTTAATTGAAAACTATCGTCGAAATACTTTGCTGAAAATATTGATCATTCGACGATCGTTAATCTTCGAATCTAAGGAATATATTCCCAAAAGGAAAATAGCAAAACATTAACGGAAAAATCCGGCAGAATAAATCGGGGAGAATTCTGTTCTTAAAAGATTAATGTCGCAATCATAATCGATCGCGCGAGACATTTTTTTAGCCGGCGATTATTGTCACGAATGAATATTGGAGAATAACGCGTGTGGATTAATCCGGTTTAGCGAAAAAAAATAAAAATAACAAAAAAAAGTTCGCCTCAAGCGCGAAGCTATTGTTGGGAACATTAATTTTCCACCGAAGGAAATGTGAGATGGAGAAGTTTTCATTGAAGTAGCCGTTCGGCGTCCCGATTATAATCATTGCCGTTATTATCGTTGAAAATGAAACTCGAATAATATTCAGGAGGCCGTGAAACAAGACGCTATACATAAATAGTAAGAGTGCTAAGTAAGAAAGAGAGAGAGAAGACTGCATTGTGAAGAAAGGCGGAAGATGTAAAAGAAGCCGCAACTCGGGGCTATCAAAGTTTGGTAAAGTTCGATAACTGCTAGAGGAGAGGACTCTGAAACGCTTCGAGTTCTCTGGTAGTGTTGCTGAAATTAATTACAGTTCACAAAGTAGATTCCGACGCTGATGATTTTTATAGGAGTAAAGGTTCAACCGCAGCTATGAGCGCAGCCAACGGAAACTACTGTTGATATTCCGCAACAATCCTTTAACGAGATTCCGGTTTAATCGTTCCGGAGTAGCGGATGCAATAGTGGATAGTCCCTCGAAGAAATTCGAGCGCCAACGCTCCGAAAATTCCATGAAAATCATTTGGTCGGCTTTTTTTTTGTTTTTTTTGTTGTTTTTTTTATCGCTATCGATTGTATCTGAGAGGTTTGCAAATAATTCTTCTGGTCGAGAAAATAGATTTTAACATAGAAATGAAAAGTTTGCGATGTATTGAGCTCGAAGATCGATATTTAGTGAATGGGTTTATCGAAAAAAAAAAAAAAGAAAAAAGAAAAAAGTCCGCGGAGGCAAACTTACTCTGCGTTGTGAGTTTTATGATGACCGAGTCTGTTCCATAACTATTCGTGATCGTGCAGTTGTAATCCCCGAAGTAGGTAGATATAGGCTCGCGAAGCGTAACTGTGCTGACTACCCTCTCCGGCGTGTACTCTTCCTGAACGTAAAACGGCGTATTGTTCGACGAGAAATTAAGCTCCCGACCGGCGAAACTCCATACAACTGACTCCGCTCTTGGCACGGATATCGCTGTGCACTTCACCTATTGGCCAAAAATATTTTTTCGCTGCGTCAATAAAGTTTCACAATTCTGCGGAATAGATTATTCCATACTTTTCATTTTCCGATAGCGTAAAATCGGACTCTGCGATACAATTTTGAAATTTGTAATTTTAGTTTGAACACAACGAACGAAATATCGTTTTCTATATTAATGAATGCTTTGTGATCAATATTCATTGGTTGCATAGTAGAATTATTTTTTTATGAAATAAATTACAAATCTATAGAATTCATTTAAGAATTTATTTTCATATTTGAATCTCAAGTTTTTCGTATAAATTTGAAATTTATGCCGAATCGGTAAAAATGAAAAAATCGGCAGTGAAATTTTCCGTACATTCGAATGATACAGAGATTCCGATAGGAATGATACAGAAGAGATCGTAAGCAAAGACATGGTTGATCGGGTTTACCTTGACGACTCCCTCGTCGGGAACATACTGCGTCCTCTGCGACACGATACTCGGCGGCGCGCGAATGAAAACATTCGCGTAACCGATCAGTTCGGGAAAACCGTTTACTTTCGCCTTACAGTAGTAGCGACCGGCAGTTTCTGGACTAACGACAACGCTTATGTTTGGACTCGTGGCGACGATTCTGTCGGATTCTTCGTGAATCCACAGAATATCAGGATTCGGATGTCCATCGACGTCGCATTGCAGTATCTCCGTAGCGCCGTAATGCGTCTCCACTGAGACTGGCGAGTGTCGAAATTGCGGTCCGTCTGTAAAAACACAACAATGAATTCGTTCGATCGGCAAGAGATAAAAATGTCATATAGTTTAATATTCATGATTGCCGACACAACGACAGGACGTATCCGTTTCCCCGAATGTATTATTCAACTATAAAACTTCATAATTTCCATCGATCCGAGAAATTTTAGTACCACGCGATCACTTTCGCCGAAAAATATAGACTTCTCGTCTAAATAAATTTCAAATGTTACAGAACTTTGAGATCGCGATAAATCGCTATAAAACTGTCAAAATACGATGTACTCATTCGACAGATAAGCAATAGCAAGTATGTCGTTATCTCTTTTTCTTTCGGATTTATTTATCCTTCAGCAACGTTTTTTTTTTCAGACCCAATTCGCCAGTAGTTTCATATAATTCATTGTTTCTTCGCCTTTGTGCGACGACTCGTGAGTTCTATGGTTTAATATTCACGATTGCAGACACAACGAAAAAGCGTATCCGTTTCTCAGAATGCATTATTTAACTATGAGCTTCGAAAGTTCGGCCGACCTGAGAGGATTTTGGTACCGATAGCTGTCGGCAAAAAATAGAATTCCCGTCTAAGTGGGTCAGAAATTCATCGGAACTTCGAGATCGCGATAAACCGGTTTTGTTATATTAACAAATATAATAATAATAATAATGATAATAATAATAACAACAATAATAATAATAATAATAATAATAATAATAATAATAATAACGACGAAATAACAACAATTATTTTTTTTGCATTTGCGTAATCCATTATAAATTTCCGTAATAACGAAACTAATCGCGAAGATGTAAAATTGCGTAGAAAGTCGCGAAATTTGCATCAACGAGTCTTAACGACGAAAACTACGGAGATTCTGCCGATTACTTCAACGAAATAGCTGCGCATCCTGTATATGCGGATAATGTACCTACTATTGTCCTATATAACGCAGCGTTATATCTCAGACACGTAAGGGATAATACTTACACGTTATATCCAGTATCTCCGTTTCTTCGCTCTTCCCAATCTCGTTGTGAACTTCGCATTTTACGATCGCGTCGTGAAGATCCCGGGTCACGTTATGGATAATCATTTCCGTCGTGTAGTCTCCTATCACCTTCTTATCGTTGATGTACCACCTATACAAAACGAAACGAATTCTTCGAACATCTGATTTTTTTTCTCCTTTATCCCGCACAACAACAACAATGCGAAAAGGTGGAATAACAATATTATTAGCGCCTCACTTACGGAGGACGTAAATATACGTCCCACTTTTTCAACCAGTCGTTACCATCAATTGCTTCGTTTAATTCGCGAAAAAAAATCGTAAAATAACGTTGAACTGTTGTCCTTTCGATGGTGCAAATAGATTTGTTTTACGCTTTTGCGTATCGTTGTTACGAGATAACGAAATTAGCGTTCTACTTGGCCAGCAAAAAATCTTTAGGCTTTAATTATTCTGCTAAAGTTTAACGCAACAAATTCTTCGAACATCCGATTTTTTTATCTCGCATAACAATGCGAAACATTATTAGCGATGGATGATGACGAAAATTTTCGTAAAAAGCTAAATGTGAGTCTTTAATTATCGTCCTCACGTTTAATGTGCAAAAGGCACTTCCATTTGTGATATTTTTTCTTTTTTTTTTTCAAGGACTGACCGAGTTTAGCAGCTTTTGATTTTTTTTATTATTTATATTTACTTAATACTCCGACAAACTCAATTTGTGGTAATCGGACTCGATGTATATAACATTTTTCAAGAAACTCAATTTTCTTTGAATTTTTTCGAAAAACAGCTCGTACAACGAGATTCAAAGAATGAACACTCGGAATGGTTTAAAAGACGGTAAATTATGCATTCCGTACTGAATTATGTAAAAGAATTGTGGGAAAAAAAAAAATGTTCTTTGGAAACTTGAATTCATCAGACCGACTGAATCATATGGATGAACAGACTAAAAAAACTGAAAACTTGTATGTTCCCCAGTGACGAGAGAGGATTAACGATGCTTCAATGATCGTATATGCCATATTATTTCTCAATTCCTTTTTTTTTTCCATTGTTTACGTCGCAATGCAGAAACGAAATATCTCCACGCTTACGGAGTTTCATTCAGTGAAAAGCAACAAAAGGAAAAAAAAAAGCTGACGAAGGGAGGGAAAAAAATAATTTCAGCCACTTTATTTTTTCCCCGTACCCCGTACCGTACCCACCCTCGGCCCGCGTCGGAAGGGGCGAAAGAACGAGTAAATTTCTGTGAATACGAGCACCGAGGGAATTGCAAGCACCAAGATGGCTCGCGCGTTTACGAGTCCGACGGCGGAGGATCGATACGCCTCGTCCTCGTCGGCGCTGCAGCGGAACGAGCAACGCTAAATGAAAGATCGTGTGTTCCGAGCAGTAAACCGCGGCACCGTCGCGACTAACTCTCTGATGTACTCCTATACACAATACGTTAGAGCTAATTTCACGAGAATTCCGTTATTTTGGCTCACTAAACCTTTTTCGAACTTGAAAATTCCGAGGGTTCGTTTTGTTTTAAAAAAAATTAAAATAACTACGATGCGACAAAACAATTTTTTAAAGAATTACGTCATTTTGGCTCAATGAATATTTTTGAATTTGAAAATTCGGAGAGTTAATTGTACTACTCGAAAAAAAAAAAGTTACCACACAACAGCGCAAATTTTAAAAGAATTCCGTTGCGATAGGTCACCAAACTTTTTTTCGCTCTAAAAATTCAAAATCTTTGTTACGACGGAAAAAAAAAAAAAAAAAATGTTTCGTATTTTTTGTTTTATTAGAGTGTTCCACGGTGTCGAAAAAAAAAAACTTTTTGAATCTCAGCTAAAAGTCTCTCGGTGAAATCGTGACTTGTGAAATGAATTCACAAAAATTCCGTAAAGCCTTCAGAGTTATTCGGGTCGAATTTAACACGCACGTAGGAGTCATAAATTTTCGTTCAAAGTTCCAAGAAGCTTTTCCGAAGTCGTTATTGAATTCGTAATGGTGGTTTTTTTTTTTTTTTTTAATAAAATAGCTTACATCGTAATACCCGTGATATGAAAGCCGAGTTTATCGGAAATCAAGATGATCGGAATCGAGATTACGCCATCTAAGATTTAGCCGGACACTCGGACTTGTGTCATTTTTTTCACAGGGAGAGCAAAGGAAGGGATCTTATCGACGACGAATTGGATTTTCCAGAACGGCGTTTTTGACCGGATACCGAGAATGACCTCAATTAATCGGAAGTTTTGTTCGATCTTTTCGATATATTCGGGAGAAATCTTGGAAGCGACCCAACTTGTGCCGCTACATCATGATATGACGAAGTGCGCCCTTTCTACTCCGCTATCCCTCGATAACAATACGAAACCTAATGCACCAAATGATTCATTTTACTTCGTTTATCGTACCGATCGGATACTTTATCTGAAAACTATCCAACGAATACTTCCCATGTTACAATCGAACGACGTAAGAATCTTATAAAAGTGTTGTAAAAAACGATTTCTTAAACTCGGTACTTGAAATACAATGGACTTGTTAAATGCATTCTACAATTCAATATGAACAACGAATGTTCTCTGAAATCCATGAAATTCCGTCTCGACATAATTGAACGCCTCAACTTAATTAAATTTTTTCAAGAATTCTGTCTACGTATTCTTTTATAAATGAATGTAAAAGCAAAATATCATTCTAATATTCCGAATGAATATTATGCGGGAAAATACGTAAACAGGATCCGCGAAAAGATTCGAGTAGAAAATGTTCAACATACATCGACATTTTTCTACCTACAAAATTCCAAAGAATAATTTTTTTTTTAATAATAAAAAAAAAATGGATTTTATAATTTACAAAATGATGTATATATGAATACATATATGAGTTATATAGTATAATTTTTATTGGATTTTTCAGATGACATTGAAATTTAATATCAAATGAGTTTGAAATTCATTTAAGAAAGACGTTAGCCGTTTTTCGTTATCATTCTGTAAATTCTGACATTGCCCCCGTGTCGTAGATGTTATTGATCCCCAACTGTTGGGACCTATTTCTGTGTCTCGCTGGATAGGCTGTACCTATTCGCCGCTCCCCCCGTGTCAACGAGCTTTTACACAAATATATAGATCTGTGGCACTGTTTTGGAACTTTACTATGCTACGCTATGTGTCTCGCGTGCTCACCAGTAAGTCATTTCCGGTGGGTTTGCCTCGGCACGACATTTGAACCGCAATTCCGAGCCCTCGACGACACGGCCATTCTTCTTCTTCGCTAATCCCGCCGGGATTTTCAATGAAACCTTCGGAGCGTAGCGTACCTGCGAAACGCCGCAACTTTTAGTATACATAATCGCCAATATAGTCGGTAATCGGCACCGTATGTATATAATCGTATAATCAAGTCTTCCGATCCTCCTTCGGGTGGAATACAAACTTTTCCGCGAAAAGTTCAACAGAACGAATATATTTTAACCAATTTTCCTGTAAATACGTATCAAATTATCTGATTAATCTATTAATTGTACAAAAAGACCGAATTTCTAATATATTTTTTCATAGTACATTTTTTCGTGTGGGCGATTATTAAGTATTAAAAAAAATGGAATAATCGATTTATAAATTCGTAAAAAATAATCCAAATTTTGTATTTTTATTTGTATTTAAAAAAAACTGTTATCGGATGTTTGGCTGATAGTGTTTGCGAAGTACAGAACGGTTGAGTTATTGAACGGCGTGTAAATTCGCTAAAATCCGATTGAACCGCAAACGCGATAACTAATAAGCGATGAATTTACGAAGCGCAATGAAATTGTTCGACTCTGGCAATTTGTTTCCAAAAGACTTGATATACCTTATTGCTATTATCAACGTGCAAAACATCCCCGTATGTTCGCAGAGAGTCTTCACGAACACGTCAAATGTACGCAATTGTTATGCACACACCGCGTATAGAAGTGTTTTGATTATACAGCGCGCATATTAGGCATATCGCGTGACCATCGCCAGAGTGGCGTATGTTATATCGCTTGCGGAGAGAAAATACGCCCTTTTGATTTTATTTGCGTGATATATATGTCTATAAATTATACACGAAGGTGGAATAGATGAGAGCGTGAAAGCATTTCTACGAACCTCGACACGAAGCTTCGCATTTTGTGGCGTGCGATCGGCCGCATTCTGACTCTGGCAAGTGAAGGTGGTGTTGTCGTGTTCCTTTCGCGGCATAACCTTCAGCACCGATCTCACTGTAGTCAATGGGCCGCCGTCAAATTGCTCCTCGAACTTCTCGATTCCGTTGTGAAGCACACTGCCCAATCCGTCGATCCAAGTAATCTACGATAAAACGATTAAATAACTTCATATAACTTCAGATTCGGTGATAGAATCGGCGATCGCAGTTCGTCGGACATTTTTAGGCTCATTTTTTCGTCATTTTTTTTCAAACTAAATAAAAAAAAACATCGTTTAATTTAACCCACGAGACTGTTGGTTCCTAACGATCGCGTAGACAAAAATCGGTTTTCAATATAAAAAATTGTAAGAGATTTTCCATTTTTGTTGTAAACAGAAAACTTTTAAAAAAATGAAATTTCATCAACAATAGTTAATATTTGGATCTGCAATTTTATTTATATGGTCGAAACATCACTACATATAAGCAAACAATCGTATGGAATTGGTGATTTAATGGGTTTTTCGAGCATTTAAAAAAAAAAAACCGCTTTTTTGCCTTAAACGGCCGGTTCGTCCCTTTAGAATTCAAATGAACCTTAGAGTTCGGGTAAAATATGGGAATATATATAGTATATAAACTCTTAGTACGCTATCCACTTTAGAAAAATCGGCTTTGGCCTTACTTTTGTGTGTTAATCAATTCCACTTGTGTAGAAAGTCGGTGCTAATTCTCGGATCGATAGTGCAGATTTGCATTGAGAAAGCTTGCGCGGTCCAAAAAGGGATCCTTGGATTATCCGTGAAGTAGTGTCGCTCGGCATAGTTCTCGGATTACGAGTCAATGTGAGTCAAACAACAGAGAAGTTAGACTTAGCAGTAACGAAATTGGGATTGCCGATTTCGTTTTTTACGGAGTAGAATAATCATTAATGAATCCGCGGTCTATGGTATCCTCGTACCGATTCTTTTGGTCGTGAAAACGAATGTATTCAGGCATCGGACGCTTTCATCACTGAGCAAAATAACGTTTAGCCACTTATAAAAAAGAGCAGATGATCTCATCGACAGGATAATTCCACCGAAGTCGAAATGAAATTAGATAACAAGAAGAGAGCGAACGCTAGAGAGGTGAACTCTCTCGCCGTTTGGAATATCTCCTTTGCCTCTATTGCCTCCTCACGACCGCGAAATGCTGCTGCGGTATTGGTAATGGTACCGAGCAGAAGAGACTGCTGGCCGATACGGGGGGCACAAGAGTCGCTCGCTGCCGACTGGAGTCTAATATAATAAGTTGGTTCCTTTCGCGGTTGATATTATTCTCATCACGTCGGGTCCCGAAGGTAGGAAGAAGAAAACTTAATGTCTCCAACCCTCTCGTTTGGTGCACTTCATGGCACGTGTCTCATTTTTTACGAAATGAATTTGTTTTCAATGCAGTTACAAAGAGGTTGAGGAAAAAATGATTCTACACGTTCTTATACGATCACAAACAAAAAAAAATATGACCAACTTAACAATGGTACTACGCGTCCCCCATCGGTTACGTGAAAATCGCGCCAAAATTGAGGTCATTATCTCGATTTCGCAACGATAAATCGCGAAATCGAGGTAACGGCGTCACGATTTTTCAATTCCACGGATCTTAGAATGATCGACGAACCAATGTGCACTACAAGTTTGAAGATATTCTCAAAAAAAACGGTACCTCCCGTGTCGAGGTACCGTTCCTAAATCCGCGAATAGTCAAATGACGAGTAATTCGGATCGTGTCATTTGGTCCATCTAGTGAAACATCAGAGTCAACAGCCGAACACGGTGAATCGACAAGGTTTGTTCGATACTTGAATACACATGGAATGCAAACTCCTAGTCGGTGGCGAACCATGAACCTGTTATTAGCTCGCGGTGCCTATCGCTAGTTGTATCGCATTAACGGTGTCCGTTGCCATATTGCGAATACCAGTACTATACTGCATGCAAGAGGTAAATGAAGGGGGTGTGCGGAGGAGGTGAAGGGGGATACTTCGCACAACTTGCCCTCTCATATGTAACTGACACGTATGTAAATACCTATATATGTATATACAGAGTTACGCAGACGCTACATGGCTGCCGTTTGCCTCAAAGTGAAATGCACATACATATTAGGCTACGGTATGGCAGGTATACTACTATATGTTTTATAAATGGCCTTTGGGTTCAATGGGACAGAAACTATTGTGCCTTATAGGCGCACAATGTTGGCCTCTGTTAGTAGCTCTCTATGGCCCTCTCTCTCCGTCGCGCCAGGCAGCCAGTCAGCCAATTTACCACTGTCCATTGCGCCAACCGATATTTTGCAATTTACGCCAAGTTTAAATAGCTTCGGCAAATCGCGAACGCTCGATACGCTCGAGTAACACCTAACGCAATATATATATATACATATACATATAGTGTACTATATAAAACTGCTTTCGTTGCTCGTTCTCGACGGTGAACGGGTCAAATTTACATATCTGCAGCGTCGACGCTGCTGACTACTATTCCTATATAATATCATAGATCTATATATATAATAGCTAATAGCGGACTCGGGTGCGGAATCGCCGATAGAATCGACGACAATAGTTCACGCTATCTTCGGGCAATTTGCGCAATGATCGAACGCACAAGTAGGCAGTTGGAGAAAAGTCGATGAAAAGAAAAAGTTCGTGTTCCATGAGTTTTCGAAAGTTTTTTGGTCCAATAGATAACAATCGTCAAACTATGAACTCTGATCTCGTGAACATAAAAATATGATTCCAGCACACGTTCCGGGGAACAAGGCGAGACAGTGGTAGGCAAGGGGTTCGTGCACTCGTCCGTACTACACCCCCCATCACTGTTGCCTGCATGGAAGCTCAATTCTCGCGTCAGCCGTTCAATTTCGAAACTAATAAGGAAGTTTTGCTCGGTTGCTTCCAATTTCGAGGCAACTTTCTTTGAGGGTATATAGAGCCAAAGGACAGAATGAGAGAGGAGAGAAGAAGAAAATGGCGATGGAAGCGAGAAGTCGGTTGCTGCAAAGTAGCGGCTCGTGAACGGGGAAGCTACTGTGAATCGGTGATGAAGTCAATCGCGAACTTTGACGGGCCGACGAAAAGTTTTCAGTGTCGAAATCGACCCTTTTCGAAGTCGGCACTGTGCTCATAGTTTTTTTTTTCGAACTTTCCGTTGCTTTTGAGCACAGCTTCGGATATATTTTTTTCGATCGATCTTGGAATCGATCGAATCTTGGAAAAAAAAAAAAATGTCAAATAATATTGATTGATGAATGAAATATCGTCGCCGGAAGAGTGTTTTTTTTGTTTTTTTTTTGCGTTCGTTTGATGATAGACACTCCACTCTCCACTCTTCAGTGGAAAGAACATCGAAAATAATTAACATGTATTTTGCAGAAAAAAAATGCATTACTTCATCATTTTTTATGAAAAAAATAGACGGGTATTTTGCAGCACCGGAAAGATCGCGAAATGATTAATTAGAAACTCACAACCGAACCGTGTACCGTTTGTGTTCAGCACAGTGTAGAACAGTAAATCACAATTTATTTCTTAATTCGCTTTAAGGGTAACAAAAAAAAAAAATAATATCAATTAGTCACATGTTGAAAAAGGCCTATTTTTGTCGGGGCGTTTATAGTCGGAAATGGGTTATAGAATAGTTCGCTATTGTGATGTTGTTCATAATAGGAATGGAATTGCCGTGTCCTTGCGTAATAAATTAATGTGAAATGAGTTTTCATGCTTTAACCCAACTGCACACAATCGATCCTCAGCCCTCTTCCATTAGCTCTATCACTCGTTCTCTCTCTCTCTCTCTCTCTCTCTCTATTTCAACGGATGGTGTTGAGGACAGTTCATTCACTACGCTATTAGCTATTTTATTCACGCTTCTCGTATTCCAATTATCGGCAGAAATTGAATGTAGATATGAGTGATATAATAATGTACGGTATATGATGCTTAATAATGAAAACGATCCAATGGTAATACATTCTCGAGATTTTACTAAAATATTTATTTTTCGTAACGGCGATATATTCTACAAAGAAGAGGTTACAGTAATGCGGTACAATCGACATATGGTAATTAAATGTATTCACGTTACAAAAAAAAAAAAAAAACAAAAAAAAAAAAATGTATTATTATCGACGTTGTTCGTCGATTTTGATATTAAATGTATGGGTTCTGAATTGCCGGTCGTTGCAGCATTGTATCCCTGGGGTTTTCAGTAGTAAGTCTCGATAATTCGATTTATCGTGTTCGATACACACGAACCTTAAAGCCAGCGAATTCGACACGGTGAATCGGATCAAATAGACGGGGTATTCCTGACCCCGATATTGATACATTTTTTTAGGATTTCATTGAATAAAAGTGATGAGTTCGGAGAACGTATAATTAATCGCGAGAAGCACTTAAAAAAAAAATGGGTTGTACCAATCATTCATTGGTTCTTCCAACTCATTATTTTTGCAGTTTCCAACGACAAAGAAATGAAGTGATTCGCATCGCAGTTTTTCTTTGAGATAAGAGTTATCGTCCGTATCATGGAGTTCACTATTATCCTCAATCTTATCTATGGTATCTTATAATCGCTCAAACTTTGCAACATCAACATTCAATTAATAAAAAATCCAGGAATCAATGCTCTTCAAGACCTTCTTAATTGACTCTTAATCGCTGTAATTGCGAAGACTCGAGAAACGACGGGTCTCGGTGTTTGCATTTCGTCGCGGAAACTACTCGATCGAAAAACTCGAGAAAGGCAGAGACGATTTCTCGCGAACTTATGAATAGATTCAACTTTCTCGCCCCGAAAAATCGGTTCGCCTTGCGGTTAACCGAAAGAGGAGCCTCTCGAAACGGATGTTTGCACAAACAAACGGCGTTCCGACGTCGCCGCCTGGTGACTCTCTGTATATATGTATTGACGGCGAGGAGAGCAAACGAGGTGGAGATGCCGGGTGAGAAGAAGCGTAGGAGAAAGACTGAAATGGAGGAAAATGAAAAAAAGAAAAAAAAAAAAGAAAAAATCGAGGGTGAGGGCGCGTGACGTAGGGAAACTATTAAAACTCCTCGACGAGGATGAGGAGGGCGGGCCACGGAGAGGAGAAAGAGTACGAGTCGGATAGGCAGAGGGACGGTCATACGATCTCGTCTCGGGGATAAGGTTTGTATACGGATATAGATATACCGTATACCTATTACACAAGAGATATCTTCATAGCTGTGGAACGTGGTGTGGGATTAAAGAAGCTGCTAAATTGGAAGAGCGGAATGAAGTACTCCGGGTCTCGAACTTCTGTCGCTGCTATTGGTTTATTCTGCGGGGAAAATTTTGTGGAATCGTCCGATGGCTTCGATTGCGAGTAATCATTACGGCAATCGATAGACTGAATTATCAAGACGGCAATTTAGGGCGCATTATAGTGCCGAATGTACAAGAATCGGGAGGGTCGCTTTCACCGGAAAGCTATTACTTACGAAGGGAAAGGGTTACCTTCGCCTAAAACCTCAATTTATGAGAAAAGTCGGGTGCTTCGAAATAAGCTTCAGGGGTTTTTCGTATACCAGGGTCCGGAATTCGCTCTTACAACTTCTTTTCTGTTTTTTGAAAAAACCTCGAATCATAAAAATTCCTAACTGTACCATATATATGCGGTAAAACCTCGATTCACCGGAGGCGGTTTTACCGAGGAACGGATTAAGCCTGTAATTTTTTTCATTCTTTCCAACGCGTACACGAACATAGGTGATGAGAATCTTAAGTATGCAAAGAAATTTAATGAGGAAGCAATGTAAAATTTTTTAATTCTAAGTTTTTCTTTTTGTATCCGTAAATTGGGGAGATTAAAAAAAATGATCAGATTTTTCTAATACTCCAGTTAATAAGAAATTACTTCGGTAAATTTAAAGCTTCATGACATTTTAGCGATTATATCGATTATTGATAAAAACAATGACGAGAATTTATGGTGAAAGCAGTAAAAAAAACAAAAAAAAATTAAATGAGATATTCATATTTTTATATTTTACTTACTGAATAAGTTGAAAATTTTATCGAAGATCATTTTTTTTAAATTATTTTTTGAAGATACAACTATAAGTAAATTACTCGTTCGGCAAACGGCCTCTAAATACATATATCGTTGAAAAGTTTGTTAACCGGTGATTTTTCTTTTAAACTTTCCCGATACTGTGTTTTTTTTTGTATCGTGCAAAATAAAATCGTTTCATGATCGGTTTCGGATTATCTGTGGTTTTTAGTTATCCGAGAGCACCGCGACCTTTGTTGCCCCGGATAGTCAAATTTATACCGCGGATGTATAATATTAGTGTAATGCGTAAGTAAAGCTTTATGTCGCGGAAATAAGCAGAAAATACATAACAGAAGATAGAGGTGAGAAGGTTAACGGGTGAAATATGAATGTAATTAATAATTACAGGTGTGATATGCATATTACAAAACGCAGTCGTCGCTGCATCTGAGACGACTTGCGTCTGCGATCTCTCTAATCCCCGACGCCCATCTTTTGACACCTATTTCTCGTCAACTTTCACAATATAATCTTTGTACGGGAATATTATAATAGATTCTGTAAATACACAACACAAACCCCGTAAGACTCAATGAAACTTATTCATTGACATTACCGACGAGTTGGAAGAAACAGAAGAAAAGAAAAAAAAAGTAATGGGAGGCAGAGAGGAAGTGCCATTGTTGGCGCTTTCTTTCCTCGCGTAAACATCGCTAAACTGCACTTTTAATTCATTTACGTTCTTCAAGCCCGTCTTTCTTTTTGTTGTTGTCGTATTTTTATAATATTTTTTTTGCTTTTTCTAAGCCGCAGCCCGACGCTCGCGTACCTCAGTAATTCAGTGGGATTTATCGCGCTCACTGGCACTTTCGCTAAAAGACCAAACGTTTGACCATTATTCAAGGAGATATTCTCCCGCCTATGAAATAAGAAGGTAAATCCCGAGGAAGCAGTGTTGATACGAAGCCGTGCATTCGGAAACGCGACTACACGAAAGCGGAAAGACTTCAAAGGCAAGAAATACGAAAAAAAAAAAAAAAAAAAAGGGAAGTTGCTCCGTAAGGAAGCGGAGTTGGAAAAAATCGAATGCCTCAGGTAGATACTGGAATCAGTAGGTCAATAGAATATTTACGCAAAACTGTTTACGCGCGGTTTTTACATCCAAAAGAAGGTTCGATCTTTCGCGTGAAATATTTTATAATTTATGAGAAATTAAAAAAAAAAGATAATTAGCGGGAGGATTTTAGGTTCTTAACAGATTGATAATAGGACTGTGTATCATCATCAGAGCGAAAGGAGCGGCTGAGACTGGCGTGGCGGTGTGAGAAACGAGGAACGAGCAAACGAGTGCATCTGGACGAAATTGACGTGTGATGATTGATCGCTCGTTGTCAAGTGCCCGGAGTTGGGAAGAGTTGGGGACGAAGATATCGGCGGGAATCTGAAGGCCCAAAGCTCGAGGTCGATGGGTGCATCGACGGATTCGCGAATGAAAGCCCCCGCAGTGAGTCTCGACGCGTCAGGTGGACGATACTCGACAGTTTTTTCTGCACAACAACTCCAATCTACTCGATAAATCTTTATGCGCGTACCGCCTCGTCAGATTGAACGTCGGAATGATATTATTTCAGCGCGATTGATATTCAATATTTTTCCGAAACGTTGCAACTTCATTGAAAATTGGTTGCTGAAGAATTTAATGGAAAGTATTGCGGTGTTGATATTGAAAATAATTGGCAGAAGTATTGCAAAATGTCCCGCCGAACCGTTCGAAATACTACTATAGGAGATAACGAAATGAATTTTTTTATATTGAAAGTTACATATATTCAGAGTCTTGGAGAAAAAGATGGCTAAAATTTAATAACGAAACGATTCATTAAAGTTAATAATAATGGAGCCGTTAACGACCTTTGAGCTTTTTAAAAAAATACTTCTACCAAATTTTCAGCGAATTAAAATTGATGCATAAGAAATTCCTGAGAGAAAGTTTTCATTTTAACGTAATTACGAAAAAATGAAGATTGACTTTTAAAAAATAAGATTGCTAACGATTTGTCACTGTTACTAACTTGAATACCGCGTTTTCTTTTTTTCCGAAAAAAAAAGAAAAAAAAAAAAGGAAGTTATTCAAAGGTTCCAATGAAAGCGTTGACGTTGTCACGACGTGCAAAGCCAATGCAGGTTTTTGCAGCTCCGCTTTCGTTCAAATGGAACAAAAGTTTTTTTAATAAACCCAAAATTGACACAACGCGCAATTAGCCGTCTTCGCGCGGCCCTCACGTGTCTCAATGTTATCGCGGGTGATAGAAAAAGCTTTGTTGCGGTCGATTCGCCGTCGTAGCGGAAAGGTGTCAGGATTCATCTCAAATTCTCGTGGGAGCATTTGCCAGGAGTGAGGAAGAGGGACCCGAGCGTTCGTCCGACAATCCCTCGGAAGTGTGTGCACTATACAACAATATAGAAAAGTATAGGGGAATGGGTCGCGCGAAGGCAACGCAGGATACTGCTGAGACACAATCCGAAAGAATTACTGTTGACTCTGATGATGCCGTTCCGTGAGGCACTTTCGTTTGCCGCCATAAGCAGCTTTTCGCACTTATGCTCGTCCCGTGTGTCGCATCGATTCGTTTTTTATATTTTTTTTTAGTTGGCTGCCCTCGACGTCTGGAAAATCCAGTGCTCAAACAGACAAAAGAAAAAAAAAAAAAAGAATAGAACGAACGACGGCCATAAAAGTTCTCCATTCACTTTCCCACATCCCTATACGTGAAATTATATAATATCACGCAAAAGATTCGCATAATTGGACCATCAATTCCACCCAATTGATCCGCAAAGATAGTTTAACAAAATCCGAAATTCCTGAGGGACGTATCGCCGGTGAGATTTACAATCCCGCGGCATTTCATTTCATACTAATCTCCGGTGTATGCGTTTAATCATTGAATTCCATTCTAATTTTACTTCCGAGTTTCACAGGTGTGTGTATCCGTAATTACCGTCGAGAGACGAGAAACAAAATATTATTTATTTTTCATCGTTATGACGAACGGGATTTGTATAATAAAGCGATTTGGGATGCGCGAAAACATGGAATAGAACTATTTCTCCCCGCATCGCGAAAAAACATTACGAATGTAGCGCCACCGCCGGGAAGTTCGCGATTTCACATAGTCGGTGGGTTCGCGATGTACCGTTTGAGGCCATTATTGTTATTGTTATTATTCGGTGGTGGCAATAATCCGAACAAAGACGCCAAAATGGCTATCCTTTCAAAAAGATTTTTTATACCATTATCGAATATAAGCAGGTATTGTTAAGGCGGACGGGGGACAAAACAGTCGTATCAAGGTGACACCATCATAGAAAAATGATAATCATTGCGAGAATTTTTGCATTACCGTCTAATTGTTATTTGAATTGAAATGCCGCGCGACGAAAAAGTCGATGAGTTTTGGTACTCGTGGAGAATTGTACCCGGGGAACTGCAGGGTCTTAATGATACTGAGATTTAAATGGTACAGTAGTGTACCACAGCAAAAGTAAGTTCAAAGCAAGTGGAGAGTCTCATGAGTGGGAGAGATGAAGACTGCTACGAGACGAGACGAGACGAGGGACGGATGAAACACGCGCTCGAGAATCCTCTCTTCGTTGACGATGTTGGAAGATGCGGATGAGAATTGAGACGGGAAACGAGAGGGGATGGTGGATGGCGGTTGCGGGGGATGAGAAGAAAAAGGAGCAGGAAACGGGGGAAAGAGGTCTAACCCCACGACGTACGAGAGAGTCGCGGATAAGAGGTTCGGGCGAAAGTGTGTAGCGAGGGCCCTGTGTGTTAGCAAGTTGCTCGGGTTTTCCTCCGTTGGGTTTCTTCAAGGCGGTTTATGGATGCTGCTCTCCGGCATCGGGGTGTTCCAACAAGTACGACGACTACGTATACGCAAATGCTCACCCCTTGGGGCAGTTCTCCGCTTCAACGTTTTGGGAAATTTAGACGGAACTCATTTCACCGACACAACACACTCGGCAACAAAATTGCCCAGACTCTCGCTACCAACGTCTACCAACAAGATGCTAAACATCCGCGAACATAGTCACTTTATGAAAAAAAAAAAAAAAAAAAAAAAAAAAAAAAATTGGCGACGTTTTCGAACTCAACATGCGCGCGTTTAATAACCGCTTTAATTAAAGGTATACCTACGTTATTTTCGTAGGGAATTACAAGCTTTTTCACATTGCGAAGATTGATGTTTGTTCCCGGAAAACAAGTGGGTCTATTAAAAACGCCTATTATTTAATTCGCCTTTTGTATATATTGTTTTTTTATATGCGTCAAATTATAAACGCGTCTCGATGAATTTATCTGTTGATATCCGCGCGATTGATACGCAAAAAAAATGTAAAAAACTTGGAAAAAAAGGTGCATTTTTTTTGTTTGTAAAAGAAAAAGAGAAATTTTTTTTTTTAGAGTATTGTTTACTAATGAAATGATCATTTTACTCACATCAGCAGGGGGTTTTCCTCCGATGCTCGTGCACTCGATAACGAGTTCTCGATCCTCCGTCGTGACGAGAAAATCGCCTTGAAGTATTTTCGGCTTTTGCGGAGGTACGAGAACGCTTAGTTTGGCGAATCTCGATCTCAGGCCCGGCTGACCGTCGTTCGTCGGTGACGCTTGACACTGATACTTCCCGTCGTCTTCCAATTCAACAGGGTAGATGTGCAGAGAAAAATCGCCTGTCGAAATAATATTTTATTATTGAATATCGTGACGGAAACAATTTAATAAGAATCACGCGAAATGTTTTATTGCCCACATGAAAATATAAGTATATCGAAAGAATATCTACGATATATGCAGTGTATTTTCATCGAAAAATGGTATATTACGAATATATTGGAAAATATATCGCGATTTGCACGATTAATATTAATGGTTATGCAAAAACGCTGTATCTAAAAAATTAATAATTAGTAAACATATGTTTTAAATATTTCCAACCTATTTTTTGCGGATATTTCATTCCCATGTGAGGGCAATTATGAGTACGTAATTTTCTAACGGAATCCGCATAAAATTACGCGCTATGTGATAAAAAAAAAAAAGAAAAAAAAAACTGAAAAAAAAAAGATTCTAGTTACATGGTATTACGTCGAGAGTGAAAGATGAGCATCGCCAAGCTCTCCAGCAGCCCTCGACCTCAGGGGGTTCCATGCCACGGAGTTAACGTTTATCTACGATCAAGTGACCGGTGCAAGATACGTTGAGTAAACCACATAGCCCGAAGCTTTCTCTTCGTGGACGTCGTCTCCACAGCTTGAAAAGGCTTATGCTTGTTTCGCGGACTTACCGCTTAGTGTGAAACGCCTACACGCTTCTGAACGGGAGAGTGATAAGAGAGTGGGGTGCTTTCGCCGAACCGTGTACGTTCCTTTCGCAGTCTTTGCATGACGAAAAAAAAGGCACATCGCAGGAAAAAACGATATCACGATGTACCGCGTGTGCAGTCAGAATACCCGAAGTTTTAACAGCACGCAACTGAATTTTATAATATTTCCAACGAAAATTTTTATAACCGCTGAAATGTTATCTTTTGGTAAAATTTTTGGAAGAAAAAATTAAAAATTGGATATTAAAATATTAAAAAATGAAATAAAACAAAAATTATGATTTAAAAAAAAATGTCAAATCGGTGAAAACGAGAATGTAAAATAAAATGGACGAATAGGCGACTTTCGGTACTTTTAGCTTAAATCACAATAGGTAAAAAAAAATCGAATGATGCGTATTGTCCGAGTGGGCGGACGGTAATAACAGAAGCGGTATTGAAACAAACGCAGCTCGCCGAAGCTTTCATCCCTCTGGCAGCATTCACTTCAGTTTCCGATATGTATATCCGTTAACCATTGACGTTCAAAGTCCGTTGTCGCGCATAACACTAATAGGGTTGGACGCACTCTCGTATCCGGAGTTTCTCTCGTGCGATTGTCTCTTTCCAGTTTACTTATATTCAAACGGGCGTCCGATTGAATCGTTTCATTCGCTGTTTCTCGTTCGACATGCGATTAATTAATTTGTCATCAGGCATCCTGAGTACACGAGGCATTACACGTATATAATGATTTGTTTCACAAAGCAATGTATCAATGTAGTAGTCATTGTGTATATCGAGGCCCTCGCATCTCTATAAACATTGCGAACTGTAACCATCGACGTTACAGAGACGCGATAACGCTCAGCGAGGTAAATTATGCGCAGTATTCGCAACAATCTAATCGATGCCACACTGACAAACATTAAAGAGTTGGAAACCTAAACGAAAAATTGGCTAATAGACGAGAAAATGACAATAGTTGAATGAACAATCGGGAACTAACTAATTATTAGCTCTGTCAATTAATCAACAGCTCTCCCAACCGATCATTTTTCCGGGTGTAATTACACATTCAATATTCGAATAACGAGTTCATCATATCCAGTGCACTTTGGTTAGGGCGGCGCGTCGAAAAATTTCACCGGAAAAGCTTTTACATTAACGTGATTCCAGTAATAGACGCAATTGAAACCCGACGCTTATTCTCTGTGGCGACAAGGATTCGAGCTCCGATTCTGATGCGCGGTTTTCGGTAAATAATGAATTCGAATTCTAATTAGCCGGTCCAATTTTGGTATTTGGTTGATTCTAATCGGAGAAAAGTGGCTGAATAAGGTTTAAATCGGTATGTCTATTCTATTTGCGAATGTCGGACAATTGGGAGTATCCAACGATCTCGACGCGCGTCGTCAATGCTCATTTACATTCGGACATATGATACGGGATGCATAGATTAGCCAAGTATATTAATAGTCATATCGCACAGGTGGATCGATCTTACGAAAGCGGGTGCATTTTCACCCGGCGATGTTGATGACACACGCTTTGCCTTTCCCGTTTCATGCGCCTCCGTTAGGCGGTTGTTAATATCTATACACGATACGATACAGTCCCGTGAGAGGATCCAAGCAGAATAATGACCGTCATACCCCCGATGCGCATAGGGGCTTAGGGACAGGGAACATAGATTCGCGTGTATATAAGCGATCATATGAAATTTACAGAGTCGATTAATGTGTCGGGTTTGAAGCAACCTGGTTGCTGCCATCGTTGTTGGCGGCTTGCTGGACTCGGCTATCCTAATACGAAAGCTTCGTAGGGCTATCGTTGCAGGGCGGCTTAGTCATGCGAACGCCCGCATTGCTACATAATCGAGGGAAAGCGAGCAGCACACGCGTTTCTGTACCCTTCCCTTTCCCTCGTGCGTCTCTTCTCGTATACTTGCACATCGTATGCAACCTCTCGCGTATACCGTTCATCTACTTGCATCGTCGGAGCGAATAGTACGCCTATGCCGTTACTAATTTCGCGAACGAGTTATGGAGGCTATTACCCGACGGTCCCGTCATGCATCCGCCTGTTTCTCTCAGCCCTATCTATATGTACACACATCTACAGTTATAATATACGGGGCCTCAGCACGAGACGGTTTGGTCCCTAAGCGAAAGCGAGAAAACAACGGAATAGCGAAGGGACAGAATTTCCCGCGCGGCACTTGCCCGTCGGCTTGGAGAAGGATCCTGTTATTGGCATCCTATGAATTTACTATCGGCTTCGACACCCGTCTGTGGCTCTGTACCCAAACGTTTATTTATTCGCATGGCCAATGAGAACGTTGAGAGACGAGGAATGCTCGACGTACGAGCAGTCGAAATTGTCGAATATTCAATTATCAAAAGGATCGCTTGCGAGAATTGCGCATCGGAAGTAAACAAGATTTTATTATGTGCGCTACACGTGACACCTCTTCCACTTGTTTTCATCGATTCATCATTTAATTTCTATCCAATTATCGTGACATATTATAGTGACATATATTCTAAAAAATATCCGTAATATACCATTTTTTTCGTGGAAAATATTGATTAATCCCGAATTAATATTTCGGGAAAGACCAGTCGATGGCATTCACTTCGCACTCGTGTATGCATTGCACTGTACAGCTATTTATGCCGTACGCGCACATACGACACGGTATCCGGAGCACTCGAGGCACGTGTAGCTGTTGCCGCTACTGGGGTACCGATAGCACATCGGGGCGTTGCCAACACGTGCTTTCCGGAACGTCAGCTAACATTGTGAGCCACGCGGCATCCGCCCCTCTTAGTTCGCACGTCGATTAAATCCTTTGACGACAATGGATCACAGAGTTCCGACACAACATAATCGTATGAAATAAAAAATCTTAACTTTTATCGGACGCAAAATCTCGGCAATGGAATTCATCGATGTTATTTCGAAATCCAAAATGCAGTCAAACTCGATCGGAAAAATGATGATTGAAGAATCAAATTATCTGATCAATTCACAAAATTTGAAAAAAGAAAATATTTTCAATGTTTAGGTATATAATGAAAAAACCGATGCAGAATCAAAGGTCGGATGAAAATGTCCCGACTTACGAATTGCCTTATTCTCCCATTGTTCCGTGGAAACTTCAATATCCCATCGCTCATGCGGTTAAACCAATATATTTAGCCCCGTATCTAGTGAGCTGTGTGCCGTCCGGAATCGCGAAGTCTCAGAAAGGTACCGATACCGCGCGAACGCGATCCCGCATCGACCTTCCATTCGTTGCTATCCATTCTCGAATCGCTTCTGGCAATCATCCACGAGAGATGGTTCCTCGGGTACGTTCTATATGAATGTACATATATAATACATATATGTATATATATATATATATATCTATTATATACGTATCCCCACTTCGCACGTATTACCACAGGCGATCTCGTGTACACGAGAAAATTCGGTGGAGAGATTTTGCACTTGGTTTGCGGGAAATGTATCGCCCGGCGGGGTGCTTCTGGCTCTCGCTACGGGCATTTCTCGCTACAGATATTGGCAAACGCGCTGACGTGCGTACGCGTTCGTCGTGGATGCAGGATATTTCGATTATTGGTTTGTGCGCTCGTATGCGGAATGTGACCGTGTGAGAGGAGGGCGGCAAATAGTCGTACCCCGAGTATATCGAGAAAATAGGGGAAAAAAGTAAACAACGAGAGTAACGTAGGTGGGCGACACGGTATGGAGGTAAAATCGAGGAGAAAACGGGTGGGTCTTTCTATCTCACGTCTTCGATCTTCTACCCCCCTTTCCCTTCGTACTGTTGAATCACTTACCTTCCTCGTCGCTTCCGATCATCGCATAGCGCTCGTATCCGGTAAGATTCCTCACAGCTCCGAGACCGAAGTCGTCCTTCGTCCACTGAATCGGTCCTTTTTGATCGAGAACTCGACACGGAAGCGTGACCCGGCTACCGATAACCGCTGTCTGATCCATCGGTTCGATAGCGAATCTCTGATATACGATTTGCGTCGTTGCCGCGGGCCTGTAAGTCGACGATGATGACGCGGAGACGGACGTGTTCGTGAAGGGACTACCAAGAACGAGGGAACCAATCATGTTTGCTGATGTACATCTTGTCAGTGTCGTGATAAAACAGTACAGAAATAGTAATGTCCTGCCGTTTGACCACCATTTCGATCGCAATCTGCAAGCAAATAACGATAAATCAAAATTATATATCGAAATTCGAGAATTCGCTTATTCATTAAATAAAAAAAACACAAAAATACTTAATACAATATTTTTTTTAAAAGAATATTGGGCAACATTTTTCGACGGAAAGTTATACATTTTTATTAAATTTTTCCCTCGTAACATATATTTATACACGCGCCGCGTCTACTGCGACAAAAGTTCGTCAAGTACTAAGAATCGACGCCGTCGTGTCTTTCTTCACAATGGACTTTTCGGATGCTTGGAGGATGTCGCGCAAGACGTTGTCGAATAATGTGCGAGAACGTCGGCTCTCGGCTTCTACTCGTATGATCTTAATTGGATAATCGTGTCGCGTGACCCCTTCAATGTCTGTACTCTCTATCTGTGACTCTCCATACGCGCATCAACGATTATAATAGCAATAGCCCTTGTAAAGATAATTGTGCAATTGCAGTTGTGTGTGAGAATAAACGCCCACGTATCCGTCCGAGTGAACGAACTAAAGTCGACAACCCACGAACTGTAACAAACCCACATAACTAGGAATCGTCGATTCGTACAGTACATCTTCATGAACGATGCGTTAGCGCAAAAAAATATTTTTACATTCACCGTAATACGGGTAAAATACCTTAAGAAATTAGAAGAGATCGTTCACAGCCATGATGATGATAATAATAATAATAATAATATTATGGCATAACGATACTTTTTTTCCGCTTAAGCTTTCCGATTTTTCCATATTAAGAAAATTGTTATCGTCGATCTCGTCGAAACGTAATAATAATAATATTATTATTATTATATCGGCGATGTACCCCCAATGTTTAATAAAAATTGTTAACATTAAAAAAAAAAAAATGAAAATATTTACGCGCGTTTGTTACATTTGATGGAACTTCTCATGTGATAACGCATCTTCACATTAGGTAGCTATCGGCCGAATTCGCTTGTGTCGCGTGACAGATGGTACAGCTTCGCGTAAAGCATTGTAGGCAAGCGAGGGGGGGGCAGGTGGCGATCGAGTTAGCGAATAGTCGTCGGGTCATCGTTTCTAGATGAGCTCTCGTCAAATGCCAGATACCGGAGAAAATCGATTGGCATCGTTCGACGACAATTTGAGGCCAACGAGTTATCTGGAAGCGCGACATTCGAGAGTCGTGAGGGGGGGGGGCAATGGGGTAAAACGCAGTGATGGAATGGACACGCCGAGTTCATATACCTCCGAGCCGTACCGTCGAACAAAGAGCTGCAGACGACAAGCTGCTGGTTGAACCTTCGGTATTCACGAGAGAATTTCGACGACAAGCTAAATCGAGGATCGAAGGATTCTTCAATTCAATAATTATGGATCGAAGCAGAATTGATTATGGGACTTTTTCGCGTTGTAAGGTTCTTAAAAGTGTTGATAATGCATGAAGATACAATGGTCTATCGACGCTAGATCTCTATTATACGCGCGCGTTTATCTTTGACGCTGATTTAGAGAAGTGATATTGCTGTATAGGAATGAGGGTCAGAGGGCATAACGCTATCGTTATAGAACGCCACACAGGCATCGTAGCAACAAGGTCGGTATAGCGATGAAACAGACATTATACCAGAGGCGGTAATCAACCCGGAGCGGCAGGGTGCCTACTTCGCTAAGCCGGATTTTCCGAGTTCAACGAACCATCAAATTCTTCTTACAATGTTGTTGCGCATTCATTGCGCGTAGAACACTGTTCGGAAATATTCCTCGACGTCTATGATATCGTCACTACACGAGTACGTTATGTTATTACCGATGACCGGTTAAAGCAATGTCTTCACCTTTTTTTTTTCATTTTTTACGAGGAACCGAAAAATTGATTAAATAAATTTCGCTTTGAGAAGCTACCTATATGAACGTCGATAAAAAAAAATGGGAAGCGAGCTGCAAATTTAACTCACACCGTTTTTTTTTTTTTTTTTTTTTTTTTTCTAGTTACGACGAGAGACGCGGATTGGTTATGAGCTCAATGTCTGGTACCCGTATTGTCTATTCTTCGAATGACGGTGAAATAGAAAAGAATAGAAAAGAAAATAGAATCTATTGGATAAATGATGGTTTCAATTGATGTGCAGACAGAAATATCGCGAAAACTTTCTCATCTCAGTGGCGTTTTCTTGGTCTGCGAAATTTGAACCGATTGTGTCAATCTTAATAAAGTAAGCGCGGTGGGTACGCTTCGCGTGCGAGTCTCGATTCTCGGTACGAGTTTCACGAATAATAAAACCGCCGAGCTGTGAAAGATGCTTCTGAAGGGCATAAAGTCGTAAAGCGAGGAGAGGAGAAACCGCTCCTCGTCAAATCCATAGAGATTAGATCCATACAGTCTAAAAATAAGCTGAGTCGTGACATTAGCGGCTCGTTCGTGAATTCGTCCGAAATATGTATCGATCAAAAATGCGAGATATTTTGCTTCCAATTTCTTCTTATTTAAAAAAAATTTCAATTGATTCACGTGACGATAATTACGTATGCAAGTGAAACACTAAAGCGGAATTTGATTTTGTCTGAAAGGAACAAGTATTTCGCTTCGCTTTACCATCGTTTAAGCGTAAGATAACGCGTGGGGAACGCAGAGGAAAGTCTGCGCGACGTTTCTTACCCGCGGGCCATTATCGCCACCGCCCCTCAACGTTATCGAGTTACGTCACGAGGCCAGGAAATTCAATTGTCATCTGACCTGCTTCGACAAGAGGGTCATGCGGAAACGAAAAACAATGGCATATTTATTAATTTTTATTAGCGAAGAACGGATTCTTTGAGTCCTTATTTCCGGTCGAGTTTTCACCTATTTATACTTGAATTTTGATTTATCACTGCGTTGACTTTGCATAATATAAAAATGTCAAGAATTATGAAAAAAAAAAAAAAACAAGAATTGTGGTCCTAAAAGAAAATTGGATTATTTTTTTAGTGGGTCACCGATCGATAATTTTCAGGAACATCACAGCGATCGTGACTTGTAACGAAAGAGTCAGCAACACGCCTACCGAGATGCGAAATGGTTCCCCGACATTTGATATTCGAGATAAGCGATATCGGATGTAATATATCGGCGCACCACGGCATACACGGATCTGCCTCGGTACGATCATCCAGCAAGCGTTATTTTTTATTTTTCATAAATGTCCGATAGCTCCAGAAATACGATTCTGTACCACTATAAAATTTGTATCATTTGTATATTTGAACAGACGTCACATAATTGATTATTACTGCTGCCAATCGGCCGAAGTATTCGTTCGCTTGTTACACATTCGCAACGAATCATTACGAGTTAAATTCAACAGTAATTAATTTAATTTTACGGGAGCATAGCCAACTAGCCAACAATTTGAAAAAACGAGTCAAATTTTGCATTTTTTTTCTGAAAAAATTACGGAAGGAAATTAAACTTATTTATTTTCATTAGAAGATAAAGATATTGGAAGTCTTACAAAAAAATGATCAACGATTGTACTTTTCAATGAAAAAAAAATGAAAGATTTTACTCGGCTTCCGAGCCAACCTCTTAAATTTTTTATTTACAATACGAAATCGTTGCAATAAATTCGTTAAATAAGCTAAAATAAGCGGTTCCTTACACCAGTTGTATTAGTGGGTATTGCACAGCTTCAATGGCGCTGAAAACCGGTAAACTTGGATTCCATTTTCGCCGTATGACTTGTTTTTCGTGAACAGCGCCGGGATATGTACAGTGTGTAATAGCGTAAGTCGCGTCACGTTGTATAAGCAAATATTGGAACTGAGTGAATCGACCTGGCAACGTTCCTATGTGCTTTCGTTCCATGCGAGAGAATTGTTGTCTCAATTCTCAGTGGGCTATAGCGGTACAAAGTTACAACATCGTCGCAATCCTCCGAGGTCCCAGTCATGGTACATACAAATAAAGGGATTCGTCTCATTGCTCGTCTCATGACTAAGTAAATAAATAAGTGAATCACGATAAACTACTACGCGATCGCATCTTCAAATTTACGAATTTCGAAAAAGAAAAATAAAAGAAACAAAAAAAAGAATCTCGATGTTGAAATCGAATAATCTTTATTTCTTTATTGGAAGGTAAATTCTTAAAAAGACGAGTTCTTTTTAGAGACTTCGGCATAAATGCGATCAAATACATAGAATGGGTACCATACGTACAGAAACGTTGTGTATACGTGGCATCTACCATCTGTATGTGTAGTTCGGGTACATGAATTCGAATCTATACACTAGTTGCTACAAGCGTAGATAAGTGTTTTCAGTGTTGTAGAAGGTAATAGCGGGTAGGAACTATAGTACGAACAATCTCATAGTGCCCACCGACGTTGGAGTTCTCGACGAAGATTGCTCTTTCCCAAACGTATTATCGGGGAACCACTGCTGGGCGGAAACTGGACGAGTACACGCTGTTGCCTGTTGGTCACCGTTGTACCAGTGGTGTGGTACCACCCACTGGATGCACTCCTCACAAATTCGAGTGCCCGAGGGCCCGCGGTCGTGTATACGCCGGTGGAAACGAATTGTGCGACTATCGAGTTACCGCCGACGATATAATAAAATCTGTAAAACTCTGAGCAGTCAACGCTCTGCGGTAGAAAAATTTAGCTGGACGTGAATTTTCCACCAGCGAGCAATCGCTCGAAGTTGTGTTGCGAAAAACTAGCGTGTGAATGAAAGGATAACAGGGTTAAGGGAGACCGGGGTTAGTTGACACACGGTGTAAATTGGAAAGCACGATGTTAAAAAATAAAGATCCCGGCAATGAATATGGAACTCTACGGAATTATTGCTCGTGCATGTTATGACACGTAATGCCATTGCGTTCGATGTTTTTTTTATCGCGTGTTTCAACTAATCTCGGTGGCCCGTCCGTCAAATAATAGGTTGACCCCCAAAGAGTGATTCTATCGGTGAGTTATACGAACTTAAATCATCCATTGATATTGTATAACTTGATACTACGGCAGATAAGTCGATAAGGAATCAATGCCTTGCATAATTGCGATCATCATCCACATCTGGAATTGTTGATCCTGACTCGCCCATTCGCAATCTTCGCTGAATTCTAAGAGAATGAATCAAAAGATCGACGGGATACGCGATGTTCACGCGCATTGTATTATACAATAGTAGGTGATAACAGAGTTACCATAATCGAGAACTGTATAACCAGAAGCTCTTGATTGTAGGAGGGCCGACAAAGACGTCGGCGCTCCGTGGTTTTGTTCGATGAACCTGGTATTACGTAAGAATGAACGTCGACAGAGGCAGACAGGCAGACTGGCCGACATGGATAGGAGAACGCGATTAACGATTGAAAAGCTGTAAAGAGAAGGTGGCAGGGGTTCTCTAGTCAGGTCTCGATGAACCTTGATTGGAACAGACCTTGAGAAGATAAAAAGATAATCTCTTCGTGAACGTAAAAGATCGAGCCGTGAATTACGCGGTACGCGTATGAGATCAGAGCTGTGCTTTTGTCGGCAACAGAAGTTTCATGTATCTATATAGGTACCTACAATGTATTTTTGAAAAATGTGTGCATGTAAGCTGCGACCCCTCATAAGTTAAGTTTCATGCAGAGCCGCTCCTCTCGCGAGTTAACTAATTAACACCGCTAGCAAAAGGGGAGAAAAATGACTTTGTTCCAACTGACGGAGGACAGAACTCGAAATAATTTATCTTGTTCGTACCGCCAGAGAGAAAAGAAACTAATCATCGTTGTAACTTGTAACCTCGTCGGAGTTTTAGGAAAGTAATTGAACAGAGTTCATGCATACAGTCGCAGAGTGTATCGCCATATGTTGGCCTGGAGACGAGAAAAAAAAAAAAACGCTTAATTTCAATAAAACGTCCGGGAGAATGTCGTCAATCATATATTGTATGATTTCCACTTTATTTCATTAATTCTAACAATTTTAAATAGGTTTGAAATAACTTATGAAATTGTAAGAATTCGAAAAAATAAAATAAAATAAAATAAAATAACGTAAAATCGAGAAATACGAAAAATACGAGCACCACTCCGTCCATCAGTTTTATTAAATTAATTAATCTTCTTTTTTTTTCAGTATATCCGATCGACGGTTGCTCTATGCTCTATTATCGGTTGACCGGGAAGCTTTGCCAGTCGCGGATTTGTTCAGACATCAATAACTGACAAAACTATGACTGTTGTCTCACATATAGAGATATACTTATTTTGCATGGTAGAAATCTACGCGGAGTTGTGAGTTGTAGTTTAGACACTCGGTGGTTCGGATGGTGGTTCGCGTACTTAGAACGGATCGAAGTCGGTGCATTGAGAGCGTCGATGCTCATCCGAACTTTGGACGTCGGGTGGGAAGCTTGATGAAGGGTGGCGGTAATGTGGAACGCTTAATCCAATAGGTGTCTCGACGTTCATTATTCAAGAGAGCACCGGCCGAGCGATGGAGATGGGAAAATAGGAAGAGCGGTGGGAGAGAAGGAGGAGGAGGAGGGATAGATGCAGAGAAGAGATTGCCAGAGTTCTCGTAGGGTATTGCCAGTCGAATTCAGCTGAGCTGTAAATCCTCGAAAGGTCGTTTGGGTAACTTCGTCCACTCTCCGCGACCCCCGCATGGTTAATAACCACGGGCGAGCGAGAAAGGGAGCGAAGCGGGCGTATTCGCTGTTGCCGGTAGAGCTATTCAGTCTCTGGAGTTGTTGGCTGACGTTGGTCTAAATTGCGATAGAACGCCAAATCTCTCGGCTTTGGTTACTTTTCTCTTGAACGCAAACGAAAGACCAGAACGAAGTATCGGAGGAGAAATTCTCATGGAGGGACGACGTTGAATTTCCTGGATGACCCTTGTGTCGACTACCTTTTTCCTTCGTTATGCCAGTTACAAGTTCAATACAAAGCAATTAAGGATGAATTGTGACGAATGCGAAAGATTGACCGAGCATGTAATGGATAAACGGAAATGTGTAGGTTTCGCAAAACCGGAAAGATGCTCAACCCGTCTGAAGCCTTTATAAGTCGCCGGCAATACGATTTCGAAGTTGGTTTTTGCGTTGTACGGATGTCGAAAGTGTATTACGATTTTGTTTCGAATCCTTATCTCAGTCGTTTCAATTTGCCATACTTTTGAGATGTGCTATACAAATTAACCTCAAATAAGTAATTCCTTTCAGAGAGAAAAGTGTGATTGCGCTGATAAAAATATATATTTTTTTTTAATAGACGACGAAAGAATTGAGAATCAAAAAATTCTATTTGTGACAATTCCTGTGCCAGAAATATTTTGCCCATGCTACGAGTTCAGCTTTTGATAGGGTTTTAAAAAAATCGAGGCTATCGATTCGGACGAAAAATACAACATAGTTAATTTTCCGAAGTGTGTTCTCGTTTCGAGCGTCGCGCGCATGCTGCTGACACGCTGCATCGATTATGTTCCTGAAATTGTCCTTCGTCACTCACGATGAAATGTAATTAATTGTATTGTTCCATTGCTCGGGCGGTGGATGCAGCGTAACAATCAAACTGATACAATAGTCGCTTTGAGAAGGTTTGCAAATTACGCAAGGAGAAACCCAACCGTCGGAATTAATGTAATTGTGGTAATTCTTCTTTCCTGTCCTATATTTCGTGTACAGCCACTTACCATGCGTAAATAAAGGGACAGACTCAGTTCTCGAATGACAAACGAGGCTTTTAGCCGGAGGTTGGATAATTTATACGAAAATTCGGTATAGCGGGGTTGAAGCAGCGAAACTCGGCGGTAGAAATTAATGTGCGGCGAGGATGAAAGTTTTCGCGGTAGTTGTGACGAAAGCTCGGGACCAACGACCTATCGTAGGCGCATAATTACAGAGACGTCAACGGTATAACTATTAGCAGCTAATCGTGACATTGTCATTGACTTCACGTGAGTGCAAAAGTAATAAATAACTCAACCGTACCGAATACTCAGCTACCGAAAGAAGACTTATTTTAAGTTTGGAATAAATTGGTAATTTCTTACCTTCTTAACTTTAATCTCGTGGTAAATTCAAATTTTATGCCATCATCGCGCTATTCAACGAAATAAATAAGTGTAATAAAAAAAGTAATAGAATAAAAAAATGTATCGATAAAAGTAGCAGTAAAAAACTCTACAGTAGAAACAATTTCAAGTCTGTTAGAGGAGTAAATTTGTGATGACATAGTAAGGTTTTTCCTATTTACAAACTAAATTCACCTTCGATTGTCGCGTGAAGGAATTTGTTCTTCTGGGATGGTACGTATCTACAACGATGTCGGGTAGTAGTTTGTATACGAAACTGGAATTCTTTCGTCGAATGAGATACGCGGAAATAGCGCAGAAAGAGTCGAGACGCAATGTCGTGGAGTCGCGCGGGGTTTTCGGCTCTTCTCACGCTGTTGACGCTGTAGCTTGTGCCATACGACGACGACGACAACGACGACCATCACCATCGTATCCTCGAAACCTCGCGAATGCGGCTCACGATCTCGTATCCCACGATCGACAAATCGTCAGACGTAGGTACGTACACGTACTCTGGATACGAAGTATCTATGTGTCTATATGGGTAGTATAGCAGTTACCTAAGGTTGTAGATGGGAACCCTTCTCGCAACCTCCCCCATCTGTCTAACATACAACACTGCCGAGTGAACACACGCTCGCGCAATTTCACGGAGACCAAGCTGACTGTGTCTGGCGCATCGACCCTCTCTCTGCGCCAAAACCTTTACACCCTGATGTATACCACACCGTCCTATTCTTACTACATATATACGTATCGCGACGAGGCTACCCTTCCCGACCCTACGTTGTTTCTCCGCGCCTAAACCATCTCCCCCTCGCACTACATTAGCTCTCACTCCTGCTTCTCGTCCCTTCACTTTCTTTGTCTCGCTTCCTTATGTTCTCTTCATCTTCATGATTCATGGTACGCTTTCTGTATGGCAAAGCAAAATATATGGATTCTTCGGCTCCCGAGACCATTATCGTGTGAGGTAGACAAGTCTCTATTATTGTTATTCGCACTGGAAATCAGACTGAGAGCCCGGAAATAGGGGGAAAGCAGTGGAGTTGCATATATATGTTATATATTCATTATGAGTATTACTACTGACTCATAGAACTAATGACAGATTCGGACTATTGAAACTGAAACGCACGCATGCGTGAGTAAAAAAAAAATCATTCGTCAAAGTAGTCGCGACAAATTTTTTAACTCCCGACTGCCTGTCAGAGCAAAAAAACGCGCAAGTTAGGCGTTTCACGGAGACGAGCGATTTCGAGCGATTTCGTTGTTCGGTATGTTATCGAAAACGGCTAAAAATTATTTATCAGAATTTATCGGAATAGTTTTTTTAGACATATCGAAAATTGGCCGATATATTTTTTCGACTCCCGGCTTGGGATGGCTTACTGGCGCTCGATCTCTGTGCAGTCTAACCTCAAATTCACGGAAGTCTAAGACTTGGTTACAATTTGTCTTCTTTAGGAAGGATGAAATGAAAAAAATGTACCAAAAATTAAAAAACTCGCGACTGAAAAAAAGAGTGAAATAACAATTAATTATTCACATGTTATTATAGTCGAGAGATTTCCATACTTAATGAGGAAGAGATCGCACGACTGCATGAATCCGATCGCATGTGAATAATTAATTGTTATTTCACTATTTTTTTTCAGTCGGGAGTTTTTTCATTTTTTTACAATTTTATTTGTAAGTCTGAATGTCTGAAGTGGAAATGAAAAATTGTAATTACATTCGATTTTATGTTGAGATTTCGAGGGTAGATAACAATTTAATTATAAACTCGAGTTCGTGGTGTGCAATATGTTGAAATCGGTAAGACAGTAAAAAATAGTGAATATCGTTTTTATTTTCCAATTTGTTTTCACATAAAATCATCACGATACCTCTTGTGTCTCAATTATGTCTATACGTTTTATGGCAATATCAAAGCAATGAAGGTGCACATATACACGATATATATTCATTATAAGTATTCCTTATTGCTGACTCACAGAACTAATGGTACACTTGCACTACTGAGACTGCAACTCGAATAGTAATTAAAATTGTAATTAAATTCGATTGCATGTAGAGACTTCAAGGAGGATAGACACAAATTTAATTTTAAACTCGAGTTCGCGTCATGTAATATAATATGAAGAAATGGAAAAGCAGTCGAAACAAATCAACAACATCGACGTTTTTTATCTTCAAATTTTTTACACGTAGATGTGATATAGGTGTACCTTTGGAGTTAACATTTTATTTCGATTCTTTAGTCTATATTTTTCATGTGTTTCTCCCAAAAGAAATATTACCGCTGATAAAAAGCTCATATATCGCAGAAACAATATCGACTATTTGTAGTCTGAATAAATATCGACGATAGCATTAGTTGGCATGTCTCGTGGTGACTTATAATTATAATGACTTTCTTTTTTGCTCTGCGTTTACCATGCACCCGCGCTCCATGGTGTCGCTGTGCCCTTTCGTTGTTTTCGCAGCGACGATCCGAGACTTTGGTGGTTAGCAATTTTTTTTCTTCATTTTTCACCAATATCCCAAGCAATGGAGTTGACGCGAATGAATAGATCGAAGCTTCGCACATGGAACAACCCATTTTCCTGCAGCCTCATCACAATAGCCTACACCACCGAGCAAAAGGCACCACAGCGACAGCTGAGTAGAAAGACGGTACGTGGGCGCTTTAACACCGCGCCATCATCTAATGCCGCCGTCACCGCTCTTACTTTCTCGTACTCTTGGCGGCGAACGAGGGTATATAACACGAGGCGAAACTCTCGGCCGGGATGGGCGATGAATAGGCTGCCGTTGAAAGAACTCAGCCGTGGATCAGTGGAGTCAGTCGTGGGGTTGTCGGTGGTGTGTATCTCCTGTGTACTACGATTGCAGTCGTGGAAAACAGGAAAACAAGCAGGATGCACGTAGGCGTCGCGAGCCGACGATTGCCCAACCCACGGGACACCAACGTCGGAAAGCGCACCCCCCGTGTGGAAAGAGGCATCATGGAAGAGGCTCTTTCCATACCTACCTACTTACTTGCTTGCTTACTTACTTACTTACTTACTTACGTACTTACTTACTTACTATACACGCAGGTATATGTATGTATCGCAAGCTCCGGAGTCTGCTACACGTTGGCAAACCACGTAACAGCGGACTCTATGCCTTATCCCATCCCATTCCAACCTCTCTCTTTCAATCACTTACTTACGTTCTCTTTCCACTCGTTTCTACACTCACTTATTTCACAACCGGCGACGGAAAAATCATGTGCGCACACGCCGCGGAACTTTTCTATGTGCGGAACGACATTTAAATCTCGGCTGTTGCTATTCGTCCCACTACTGGATGAATAAGCGTATATTATTCGTCCCGTTTTTTGGCTAAATGTATGTATTTTTTTTTTGCGTAATCCAATTTGTTAATTTTTTAGTTAATATGATGGACGAATAAAAATAATACATGATTATTCGTCCAGATGTAAATCATTATAACAAGATTCGAATAGTAAGAAAATGCATCGGGACGAATAATCTTACATTATTCGTCCCGACAAAACTTGCGAACGGCAGGAGACTGGATCGGGACGAATAATATAGGATTATTCGTCCCGACAAAACTTGGGAACGGCAGGAGACTGGATCGGGACGAATAATCTTACATTATGCGTCCCGACAAAAGTTGGGAATGGCAGGAGACTGGATCGGGACGAATAATCTTACATTATTCGTCCCGACAAAAGTTGGGAACGGCAGGAGACTGGGTCGGGACGAATAATATAGGATTATTCGTCCCGACAAAACTTGGGAACGGCAGGAGACTGGATCGGGACGAATAATCTTACATTATTCGTCCCGACAAAAGTTGGGAACGGCAGGAGACTGGATCGGGACGAATAATATAGGATTATTCGTCCAGACAAAAGTTGGGAACGACAGGAGACTGGATCGGGACGAATAATATAGGATTATTCGTCCCGACAAAAGTTGGGAACGACAGGAGACTGGATCGGGACGAATAATATAGGATTATTCGTCCAGATAAAACTTAGGAACGGCATGAGACTGGATCGGGACGAATAATATAGGATTATTCGTCCCGACAAAAGTTAGGAACGGCAGGAAACTGGATCGGGACGAATAATATAGGATTATTCGTCCCGACAAAACTTGGGAACGGCAGGAGACTGGATCGGGACGAATAATCTTACATTATTCGTCCCGACAAAACTTGGGAACGGCAGGAGACTGGATCGGGACGAATAATCTTACATTATTCGTCCAGATAAAACTTAGGAACGGTAGGAGAATGCATCGGGACGAATAATATAGGATTATTCGTCCAGACAATACTTGGGAACGTTAGAAGAATGCATCGGGACGAATAATATAGGATTATTCGTCCAGACAAAACTTGGAAATAGTAGGGAAATTGTAGGAGGCTTTTTTTTTTCATTATAATAAATAGTATTTATTTCTTCAGTGGGGGGGCTTCGCCCCCCCAACCCCCCACCGGGGCTTCGCCCCGGACCCCACCAGGGGCTTCACCCCTGGACCCCACCAGGGGCTTCGCCCCTGGACCCCACCGGGGCTTCGCCCCTGGACCCCATCCGTTCTTCGTAGAACCATATATGGTAGCTATTCGTCTGCCTACTATACACATGGAGGTGGCAGGGTGGGTGTGGGTGTGGGGACGAACAATATACATTTTTTCATCCCGGTACGAATTCTAAACTTGATGATCGGGATGAATAAATGTATATTATTCGTCCCGACCATTATCACATGGTTTAATATTCATACCGGGACGAATAAATGTATGTTATTCGTCCCGACCATTATCGCATAGCTTAAAATTCATACCGGGACGAATAATATACATTTATTCGTCCCGATCATCAGCAGACTTTAAAATTAAAAAAAAACGTCCCAGGACGAATAATATTCACTTATTCGTCCAGCAATTAACAACAAAACTAATGAATACATTATAATGCAACAAAATAAAAAAAACCACTATCGTCGAGACTCGAACTAGGTACCTTCCGACTTCCAATCAACCGCTCAGCTAACTGAGCTACGCCGCTTCGATGTTTTATGTTAAATTTCGCTAGTACTTATGTCGTATGGGGTATGAGGGTAGCCGATTTTTTAGGCAAAAAATGGGTACACAACGCATCGCATGCATCATAAACATGAATTTTCATTAACAATATTTTAATTATTTGATTTATCCTTAGTTCAAATTTTGTCGGGACGAATAACATACGATTATTCATCCAGCTACGGGACGAATAGACACTCCGTTAAATCTCTTGAATGGGTTCTCCGATTCGTATTGCCTCGGTGCGATATCAACAACCTCCTGCATGCCTGTTTCTTATACCGCAGCCGTGCAAAAAAAATTAATGGGTATTTGTATGGGAATTGTATAAAATGTCTACGTTGTCAAAGAAATATTGTTGGATTAATTAAAAAGCTCGTACGTTTATTGAAGGCTTATTGGATATTTTTTTGACTACCTGCTAGACTCTTTTCACGTTCATTGTCGTAGTTTTAATGAAGGCGAAACTTGTTACAATGTATAACATGAATTTGCGTTCAAGTTAACGTATGGAAGTTGATAGAAATATCGAATTTATAAATTGCACTCGACATAAATGACTTGACATGAGAGTTTTCAAACCGTTCTCAGGTCAACAAGAATTCTTGTTAATCCTATTTACGGGCCGTACCTAAAAGAACACTTCGATTACTCACTTCGGAATACTTCGATGTCGAAATTGTTGTTGTTCGTACATAATTTTGAATTTACGTCGTAGTGCAATGAAACGATCGTAGAATACAGGAGGTATAGGAGACCGGGGTAAGATGAAACACACATAGGAATAGAAAAAATCGCACCCAACGAGTAGAGTACTTAATGAATTTAGAGTGTATGCTATGGTAAGTAATTCCTTAGAGTGCCGTACTCATTGCGTGAAATCTCCGATTTTTTGTATGTAACACCCTGTGCCCCGGTCGCATCTATGTATGCCGGCTACCTATATATATATATATATATATGTATGTATATCATCGCACATAGAACGATTGCAATCAATACAAATTGCCCAAAGCGATGTTTATCTTTTTTTTTTTTACGCGTCGCTTAATTTCGGCATATTGATTTTCCCATTAAACTGATACCGAACGCTTTGCAGAGACCATTAATTTCCATTGATTGGAATCGTTTCGGAGTTTCGGTATGGAACGAAAGATCGCATACAGATTTACGGGGGTAAAGGAGTCGAATTGCAGTCCGCACGATTGACTTTAACTTGGACGAATCGCTTCTGCGACGATCTATCCGAGTTATAGTGGGACATGTTCTTCCGAATCTTCGGGGATTCTCCGTGCGCCTCGAGAGATCACTTCCCGGGGCACTTTTCGCGTCTGAGTACATTCAAGACATTGCGATTGGAGTGGGAGAGCGCGGTACGGGAAGGTGGCATCGTCACGGGGAATTCACTTGCACCCCCTGCCGCCGCTGCCAGCGTGAGAAATATTGCGGATGCCCGATCGTACATCCGCTGTTCTTTGGAACGCAGCCGAGGGGACAAACCCAACGTTGGAGTCATGAAAAATTCACGGGTTTCGCGGTGCGGTTGTGTCGTCGTCCTCACGCGAACAGAGCTTCGGGTACGAACTTTGGGATTTAGTCTGGCGAGGTCATGATACTATGATGTACCGACGCATAAGCTTTTACGTTCTTACGGCATATACCAGAATTCGAATACAGAATTCACTTCGAAAGAACCTTTCGCCTCTTTTCTTCAGTAACCCGATCCGAGTGCGTTATATCGGTATTGAATTAAATTAAACTCAATCATACGATAAGATCATTTCCCCACACAACAAACCACACAAACAAGCAGACTATCATCGTGATTCAGGATAGATGTGCTTCGATAGAAATATTCTAAAAAGCCGATTCAATGGCGCGAGTAATATCGCTGTGACGAGAGTAGGTGGCGCGCATGTGAGACGTAGGTGAAGCAAAACACCCGCAGCATGCCGCGAAGTGGGGAAACCGGAAGAGCCGTGGGATGCTTCAATTTGTCAATGTTTCGCGAATACGTTTTTATAAATTCGATTCATTGAAAAAAGAAATAGGCAGCGAAACCCTTAGAACAATAGCAACGAGAACTGCTTTACGCCAGTAGTGCTATTTCCCATTTCTGCTGCGTTCGTTATTCATAGCCATTCCAACGCGAACACAGGCGAAGCTGGTGAATCGAGCAGTCGCAAGGTGAATCCGGTGTAACGTCGACTATGGGTACGACGACAACTATGATGGTAGATATGCGAGGGTCTCACGATAGACGCGAAACACAGCGGCTCTCGAGTCTCGGTGGATGCGAGAACCGCGCGAGTATCGATTTGGTGAGGAGACAGAGGAACTCTACGGGGTGGCATACACTGTACGTCAGGTACGTAGTTGCACGGCGTATGCATAGGTGTATGTACCCCCCTATGTACGTAGTGGTACGTATAGACGTCACGCATGCGGTAATATACTATGCATACCATGCGCAGGTGTGTCCGCCGTCTCGCCAAGAATAAATCATCCCCCGGGTGTTGGTCTTTCGTCATAGACACGAAGATGCATTGTTCCCCGGACCAGTGTGAGAGGGGAACGCGTATGAGCTGCAATTCCTGCATCAGGGTGTGCAGTTGGCGATGCGTTACTGCAACGCTGTGTCTCTAACGACTAGTGGACCGCACCGGTTCTCCAGCATCGCTGCTTCTTGGTACATCATGCCATTTTTTTGTTTTTTTTCACGATAGCGATTATTACGAGAGTCGTTTTTTCAGAGCTCTCGTGTTCCCATTATAATTTGAAAAAATCCTAGAAAAATTGAAATAATAGCCGTCCGGTAGATACTTTGAAACGCATGAAAAATTAATGCGACAAGGGAACGATAAAAATCTTTTGGTTAGTACTTTCCCGAGAAGACGGGATTAAGTTCTCCACTAAATGGATTATGTATGTTGAAATCGCAAATGGCATGGGGGATTTCGGGTTCGCTTTTGCGTTCAATGTCAAACATCCACTGTCGTTAGCTCCGTATTTGTCTTGAAATTTTCATCTGGTTGATGGTACCCAGCTATTAACCCTTTTTCGGGTAGGAACTCGGAAGATGCTTAAAATTCAATTAAAGTTTACCGACTCCTTACTGGCAATGTAAAATAAGTATTTTAGATGCCTAAAATCTACGAAAAAATTTGGAATTTTTTAGACTTGATGAAATTCCTCGTTTTATTATGATTAATATATTAATCATATAATTTATTATATATTCGATAAAATATATTCTGAAATGTGTCTGTAATATACTATTTATTCGAGAAAAATATATTGAACATGTCATAGGTATACATATGTTGCGACATACGGTCTCCATGCAGATGATACTCTATTTATTTACCGTCGTATACTAAGTCGTAACAATTTTTGCATCCAAATCTAACTGAGAAATTATTCGTGTTTTGACCGTTGATGGAGTGGGAGATCCCATTCCCAGAGACCTATAAAGGGTTAATAGCTGGCGCTATAAAATAACGGATCATCTTTAAATTGATTCTGCAAGAATGAGAAAAAATTAATCAACTCGGGGCACTCTCTTCGGATCGTGTATTTTCTTCGCGAAATAAATAAAATATGTGGAATGCCATTCTGTTTGAACGGTAATATAGTATACGATATCGGATTCCATTCACGCGGCGTTGTCAGAAAAACATCGTTCGGGTTTTGTCGGATTTCCGTCAACAATTTTTTTCTGTTTTTCAGTTTCTGCATAGGGACATTTTCAGAATGGCTCCAAGTTTTATTTGGCCGGTCGCTACGTAACGATACATAGAGGGGGCATTCAATTTATCAATGTAAATTAGATTATGGAACACGATGTCGTTGCACGCGAATTGGTATTCATCGCAATACTGCGCAAGAACGACGAACGCCGAGTTGTTATGGACCTCTGTTTCTTTGCTTTTCTTGCTCGTCTCGTTGCTCATGAAATTACTCATGCGTTTTATCCTATAATAATGTTTCTACGATCTTCGAAAGGATAACAGTAGCAAACTCTCCATTATCTAATTACGAACGGACGTTCGGACGATAAATATTCTTTCACAAGCATAACTGAAAATTTATTAAAATTATGTCTAAGAAGTTTGCAGATACTTAAAAAAAATATTTTAATAAGTACACACGAGTGGATATATATGTATATAGTTTTATTCTTTTAAAATGTGCATAAATCTTATAGTCTTGTAGTAAAATCCTTAATAAAAACGTTGAAACTCGTTGAAAAGAAAAAATATGTTTGCTCTGAAAATATGAAAAAGAAAGACACACACTCTGGAATGTAATTATTATAGGGACTCACACGTGGATGCACGTTCATCCCGACGTTTTTTTCTGAAACGTGATTTTCCAACCATTTCGAACAATTTAACCACTTCTCGCGTGTATTTTTTTAAAATTGTTTGAATAAAAGAAAGCTTTCGCAGCGAGGCTGCAAGATGACGGGAGAAGAAACGGAAGAAAGTAAGACAGCAACATATCGATATACATATGGATCTATATCTTGATGCCCGTCACTTTTAAAATGTTCCCGGTACCCGTTCGCGTGACGACAGTTACTCAATCCTTCTCGTCGTAATATAGGAATGCAAATATTCTTCTGTTCTTTTCGCTATAACTACCCCTACATTCAGCAGTTTTTCACTGGCTTTTTTTTCTCTCTCTCCTTCTTTTTTTCGTTACGTTAATTTCATTATTCTAATTTGAATCTTTGCGATTGCAGCTTCATTTTTTTTGCATTTCTATTTTTTGCTCTCGATTGCCTTTTTTTTTTTTAATTTCATACTTAGGTTCATCAGGATTACGTTTCGTCAGTTTGCAATCGATTTTTTTTCCAATCGTTTTTTTGCCTCTCGATATATAATGTATTTTATTAGGTTTACGCGTTTGATTTTCGCGCTCAGACATGCCCACGGATACGAAATAAACAAATCTTCACCGCGCCCTCTCTCTCCCTTCCCTTCGTTTTGCGGTGTACTGCTAGGGGATGATTGAAATCACGAAACGCATGAGCGTACGTAATGTTCAGTTGTAACGAGAACTGCCTGCGGTCGATAGGCGAATCGCATGTCCATCTCGGATATAACTGCTTGCTGGACGCGTTCTGGTAGCTCAACGACGCGTAATACAAACCAAATTTTGCTCTGTACATCACCGCGTTTCATATAAAACTATACTACATATTCTATAGCGTGCAGCACACGCATGTAGTACCATTTACGTATGAATGTTAATAACTACGGTTGAGTAGTTGCACAGAAAAACGTGCCTCGACCGCGCGTTGATACTGACGAACAACATACTACTGGTGCAACACATTTATGTATATATATATATTTTTTTTATTCGTTTACTCGACGAACTGGTAAATGTATATTTTCATCAATCGCCGGTAACATTTGAAATATTCAGAATGTTCGCGGGAATGCATAAACCCTCAATGAACGAGTCGGAATGCGACAGTGGACCGGTGATCCGTAAAAAATGTCTGACTGCATTTACTATTTGCATTTTGGTTCTTCATTAATTGGTTCATTAATCAACTTCGCTCAGTGACAAAATGTAGTAAATATTTGTCCAATACAATACAAGTTTGATAATACACTCTTAAAGTAGTACAACTTTTTTTCGTTCACATTCACAACATCTTTCCCGTTAAAAAAAAAAGGTTGTCGTTTCTTAAAACTCTTCTTTATTTTGTCGGCAAAAAAGTTTGTCGAAAGTACAAACTTTTTTTGACCGAATAACTTGCTGATCTGAGGTATCAAAAACTATTTTCATATAACCGATTTTAATAAGTTCCACAAAGAAAAAAATGATATCGACGATCTAAAATAGGACAATTTTTCTGAAATATTTCGGTAATTCTGATCATTTTCGACCCGAGATATAATGATGAAAAAATGAATTTTCAGAATACTTTTCACAATTTCTCAGATTTATAAGTAACCTCCGTCCGGCGCGTTCGCTAGGATAATGATATGTTCGTTTACCCTTTGGTTAAATATACATGTATTCAATAAAGCTGTGTGAACTCCTTTGTGGGTAGAAGTTCGAGGCCTGCAACGGTTAATTCAGTCAATAACGCGACACTCGCACTCGCTTGTAGTTTAAAGGTTATGATGCCACATCGACATTTCAAGCTCAGATAGTCGAGGTAGATAGGTATAGTATAGTTGGATACATTCACCGCAGCGTGGGGTGGAAAAAGTATGGGGTGATACAAAAGTATGTGTACAATGAAGAACGTCGAGTCAGGGGAGAAAATGCGAAATATTATTGCAGATTTCAACTAGCGAGACCCAGGTGAGCGTGCGAAGTGAGTTAGTCAACCCAGAACAACGGAATTCGTACAGGTAGAGAAGGTATAGCGGCAATACCGTCAGTTGCGCCGAAACATTCGTATACTTCCAGTCGCCAACTTGCATGTACCTATATAGGTATAGAGTAAACTCCGCAGATACGCATGCGTGAGCATGTATTTCAATGAGTGTTTATATTATTATATAGATGTACTGCCGTACACGTTGTTCGGAAATCAATGTTGCTCGATAAGCATGGGCTGTCGACCTTTTGGGTCGTCTGAATTGGACAATACAGACGCCGGTACGTAGAATTTGTTGTGCTACCGGTACGTTTGTTTTTCTAGAATTTTATCCGTAATGTCCAGAAATGAGAGACATTTTGAGTTACGGCTGTATATAGTACGTTCAGGAGGGTTGAACACCGGGAAAACAGGCAATGTACAGGTTCTGTGACCATCAATGTAGAACAGAAAGGTCGGCAAGGAAGCGGACGCATAACGAAATTATTCATTCTATCATCAACAACGCTCTGGGCTCTTGGCACCTACAAAATATTTGTATAATCAATACTGAGTTGCCGTCCTTCATCAAGTTCATCACTTCATCACTCGGACGCGAAGCTCGTTTGTTTGTTGAACTAAAAGATTGCGCCCGCTTTTAAGGTCTTTGGGACAGAATCGAGACGCTGCTATACAATTACAATAGCAACTATCCAACTACAGCATTACCCATGAGACGTTAATGTGTCCGCGTATCGAGATTAAACTGTCGGATTCATACGCCCGGTATCGGTAATCAAATTTGCGACCAACATGCGCATATCTGCAGAAACAATATTCCCACGGAATTCGTAGTTCATGAAGGATTATTATTATTATTATTATTATTATTATTATTAATAATAATGTCATGCAGTTTTGCAGAAGCGTAAAAATGGCATTGCATTGTTCATTCATTTGAGATTCTGCATATATCAGGCAGAATGCATCATCCGCCCGTCCTGCCTTTTCTTCTTTGTTTGCAATTACAGATTTGCCAGTAGGTAAATTTTTTCACTTGATACTTGACCTCTTCGACCTCTCACTCCCCGTTTTGCGTCTCGCACAAAGCCTTCGTCTAGGACTTGAATGAAACGTTCTTGTTACGCTTATTTACGTGTCCTCGCTACCCGGAGTTCATTTTCTCGTCGACGAGCTCTATATACCTTCAAAGCGTTCGTATAATAGGATTAAAAGTACTTTGCCTCTTGTAGCATAATGAAGAATAGTTTAATTTTCACAAAGCAGCGGTATAAAATGTAATGCATAAATGGGACCTCGTCAATTCAATAGAAGGGTAAGTCGTGTGTTTGGCCGGTGTAACAACAATAATCGTCATATTCTACCACAATATCGCGCACACAAGTTCATATTACTCGTAAAAGCGAAATAGCTGCGCCCGTTGTTACACATATTTGTATAACGTCGCTATAAGCGAAAATGTTTTTCCGAGAATCTTGCATTTGTGGAACAGCTAAACAAGAAAAAGACAGCGTTTCTCTTGTGCAGCGCATGTGAAATACGATGAATCATGGTAATCGTTATCGTTCATTGCTGTAAGAAAAAAACGCAAGGATCCGCGACATGCACGAACGAATTCTCCGGGGTGAGAAGGGAAGAAAATGCATACAAGGCTGCAAAATTTAGGCAATCCTATGATAAAGTAGTAATAACGCAAACATCTCATGTACGACGCCAGAGTTATCTACATCGCGTAAATATGTGCACCGTCCCTTTAAACAGCTCGGCACCATGGATTTATGCGACAAACCGTTTCACGGAGTGGATAGCACTTCGCTTCATACCCAAGATTACAATGACACGGCAAATATTGATCGTCGAATACTTTGTTTTGTGTCTGTAAAGTTTAGGACTGGATAAACGATTTTTCAAGATAGAACTAAATTCTGTTAGATATCGCCAATTATCGAAGTTCATTTGATTGAAGCGCAGATGCAACAACTGTTAAGATGTATGATGCATTTCTTAGGCTGTTCGAGTAATCATTATTACAAATTACGGAGTCAATTGGAAGTAAAAAAAAGTTACAGATTCAGGCCAATTATCATTTTCATTTTGGGCTTAAATTCTCAATTGTTAGGTATTAAATACTCAAAATCGCATTACATGCTACTGCAACGTGATGTAATGAGCTCGTGCGCTACCATCCTTTCGTTTACAATTGTACCTCGTTATACCGCTCAAATATGATATAATCGCAATATTGTCATTCATGACGGCATGATAAATGTCTGAAAATGGTAATGAGTTGCATGAAAATATGGGCTGAGCCATTGAGCGGCTGACACATTAATAGCGAGATCGACTTGCCTCACGATCTAATGATCACATTCAATCAAATTTGAATGAAGAACTTATGCGTCGTTGTACTGTAGCCTGCCTTCTACCATATACGAGTCTACGAGTTTACATGTATACTCGGTACACACAGTCAACGTGGGTAGACTATAGACATACAACGATACAACGATAACTACCTACCACTAGCATTAGCCGGTATTGCGGGAGTATGTACTTTGTGCACATATATTCGGAATATGAGTTTCGGTTCAGGTAGCATACTAAAGCAACGTACGTACGTACGAAAGCGCAGGACATATCAACACAGCATGCGTGAAGCGGTGGGAGTACGGACGGCGGGTAGCTGGAGCTTTTGGGGTAATGGGTAGGAGGCGAGAGAGGGTGGGCGAGATAGCGAGTGGAAGAGTGTAAGGGAGACATCACATCAGCGGGTTACGCGGTAGACGACGCAGGGGGAATCGGCGGCGCTGGTACAGCTGGTGGCAGGGCGAGTAGTGAGGTGCTGGCGGGTATACCTTCAACTTTGGCTGTGCCGCAGTGGTATCGAGCGACGCCAACCTCCACCTTTCACCCCCTCCTTCGCCCCCGCGCCGCCGCGTAGCTTTTGCACTCTCTCTTCCCCTCCACTCGCACGAGCTTCTCTACACTTTAAGCATTCTGACTCTCCACACGAACGGTTAATACATACAGGTGGCATATACGTATATATATATATATATATACTATATATACTATAACCCTCGTATATGCATACGTTATATTTATAGTTAGTTACAAGGGTGTACGTAAATTATGCGTACGTTTGGATATGCACACTCTATGTAATCCAGTTTGAAAGTACGGTGGACAAGGTTATTGAAACTCTGAAACTGATTTCGTTAGCGTCGATGTCTGCAAGCGACGGTACACTGAAATTTGTAGTAAACTAACCTCATATTCGCCGTTTTAATTGTTACGAATCAACTGTTCAACTGTCGCACAGCGTGTGTCTTATGTACGCGTCTTGCGGTTTAGCTTCCTATATGTATATTACAGTTGCAGACATCTTGTCGCTACTCCCCGTTGAGATACACCGCAATTTTCTGTCACATTATCACATTGCATGCGCTACTGTCGTCTAGAAAGTTTTTAACAGAAATACAAATTACTGGCAACAACTTGCTTTCAGCTTGTTATTTAATACCGCGCTAAATGAACGCAACATTTCTGCGAGCAATAAATATTTTTCGTTTTTTAACACATTTATTACAAAATAAAAACAACGCATCCATGAAAATACAAAAGTTCCGAAATTGTTATTTATTTATGATGTTATTTTTAAAAAGTATTCCAGACATATATTCCACTATAAACGGTGTAAATCAACTGTTATGCTACATGGGGTATTTATTTGTTATGACGGCTCGTTCTCAGAATCGATCGCAGGATCGATATATATTTTTTATACATTACTCCGCAATGATATCCGTTGTATAGATTAAGTGAATCGAACCATTAATGAAGAATAAAACACAAACGAGATAAAACATTGAAAATGTTATTTTTCGATGTATAAATTTGATAAAAGTATTGAAGTATTGAAGTACCAAGCGCGACCTGCCGACAAGTTTTTGCCATGTTTTCCACTAGAGAAAATCTTAACATCGTAACCCCGGTTGGTCGTTCCCTTGTACTGCAATATCGTGGCTATATTGTTACAGAATTTCTATAGAAGGGGTCCCCGCCGCTTCGAAGCTGCATGAGCCCTGTGCATTGTACATATTCGATTATACGTACTCTCGCCTATTGAGAAGTGTAGCGAGACGAACAAGAACCCCTTCGAGCTTATAATGGAGACGTGCGCATCGTCGGTCATGTTCAGGATTATGCCGGTGTGTGTACGCGTCATGGCGTCATCGCGTCATTCACATCTACCGCACTATGCTCCATGCTTGCTGAACCTTTGGTTTACCACCAGGTATTTGGCTACCCAAAGCGATACCGTTCAAGTACCTGGTAATGCGCGCATATTAGGCACATGCTTTCTACAGCACCGTTTCGGAATGCTACGCCAACGCTGTTCCTGATTCAGCTTGGTAGCCTTTTCAATTCTCCGGGATGTCGCTCAACTCTATCCATCGGAGGGCTACAGAGCGCTGCTAAGGATTCGCGCCAATATACTATACAATCGAGAGGTATTCGACACCGAATTTTCGGTAGATGCTACATGATATCTTGGCGTTAATAGTGCGCGCACATCGTCCCTGAATACCCATACGGACGATCAGCTGCTTGGTTTCGAGTTTCGGGTGCAAAAATCGTATTATCCCAGACTTTGCGTGTTCTTGATCGTGAATAGTTCATTTAGATAAATATGTTATGCGTTAATGACGATGTACTTTTACTGATAATGAGATTAAATGCACCAAAAAAATGACACCTCACTGGCGATATCCAATGAAAAGGTCATTTTTATGTAGTGCTTCGCTGTTGTCTCTTGCCTGTCGTATAAAATGTATGAATTTCGTTGGAGACAAGTTGGCTGTTCATTCCCAGACATGGTTAAGCTATGTGTATTGTATAAGTTCGTTGGTTGAACTGGGTCGATGGCTCACGACACACCCGCCAGGCATGTTCCTGCTACTACTCGAGTTTTATAGCGGCAACGGAGTATACTATATTACTGTCTCGTACTGTCGGTTTAGCTTATTGTATTCAGCTTTTATTGCAAGACGCGGAAATCGATCGACGTTCCAGTACGAGAACGGTCAGCTAAACCTTTTTTTCTACTTGCTAGAATACGACTGGCATTATGGTATACGCTTCCGGCCGTTAATGGTTGCTATGGGGAACAAGAAAACACAGTGCAGTATTAGTAGTTATTGCCGCCTTTAGACCCATGGGCTATCCTAGTCGGCGGAATCATAACGCAAGACCCGTTATGCATCAACTTAATGACCACCGCTGCAAGGACTTGCGGACATTTTTCTTTCATTTTCTTTATCTAAATTGATTTTTTTTTTTTTTTTTTCTTTTTTTCTAGTACACTTCCGATGAGCGATCGTAATAACCTAAAAGCAGTAACGACATCCCCAATCACATGATGAACACCTCTCTGTATTAACACCCGATGGAAAATCAGCTATGTTATGCGTTGCCATTTATTATCCGCGCTTCTCTACTGTGTAAACCGTTGAACGGATCGTAAAAGACCTGACAGGCAACATTTTCCGAATTTTTCGCTGCAGTTTCTTCGTAAAAAAGGACAAATTAATAAGAATATTTTTAATTTTGAAAAAAATCCATTGGAAAGAGATGAATTTGAAAAAGGGCTTACCGACTATGCGCGATAGGTGCTTCGTTCACGACCTTTGTCGCCACAGGGTCTCCATATTTTTTAACAACACGCCGCCTACGACCCTCCAGATGCACGATACAGTATCTTGACAATTTAAATATTTTCAATACCCGTCCCCTCATCGTTCAGAGCTTTTGATCTCGAATGGGAAATGTATTTTTTGAGAAAACCCATTCGTGTCAAACGTTCAAAGTCGTTGTCGGCCCGATGCCGCGTAACGTATTTAACTGCCCGGATGTTTCCAGGGCAGGTTAACAGGAAAGACGATTTCGCGTATCGACAATACGTATCGAATTGGGAACGACGGCCAATCGTGAATTCCAGGAATAACGAGAACACTTCGAATAATTCCAACATCTCGTTAACGGTATGAAACTTTTTCAAATTTTTCTACATTACAGCGCCTAAAATAGGTAACGGTATTTTTTTAATCAATAGTTCATTTACAAAAACGCTTCGTCAGTACCGTTTGTGTGACAGTTTAAACGGAAGTAAAAGTCCCGAAATTCGAAGTTGGTCGAGTAGCTTGCTGCTCGACGATCGCTTTATTATTACAATAGAGCAAAAGATCGTCCTTGAAAAAAAAAAAAAAAAAAAAAACATTACTCGGGGTTACGGCACCAACCGTCGCCGTCGCGTTTTGCATCCCCGTAATGCCAACTGTGTTGGGGGTAACTGAAGTTACTTTACAGGGTCTACAGGTCTTGAACTCATTAAATATGTAAACAAACTATCGAGACGGAAACGTAAATATACTATCCGGCGCGCATCCAGTTGCCGATACCTCGAGGGGGTTGATGGTTCGGAGGGATAGTTACGTAACGGTTAGTTTCCAATTATATCTCGCGATCGGTGTTGTGACACCATGTATGCGGATCGAGCGTTAATTGCCATGTTATTTAACAACTGTGAGGACCGACGAAGCGTTTCCCGTATAGTGTACATCGAAGCGTTCGACTGCGCTTAACATCTACGCACAGAATAGCCGTCATGCGTGTACAGGGAAAAGTGGTTCTTGTGCGTGAGTGGCGTGTTGGTACGAGCCTTGGTATGTGCATAACATAGCGGAACATAGTGTTAACCGGCAACTTAAGCGTTTGTCGTCGGTGTCGAACTTTAAACGGGTGTGCAATTGCCATTGCGCACTACACGCCACGATTACCTTCATCTCGTTCCTATGAGAATAATTCCGGGTGTCGGGTTTAGTCGTGGCGATAGTCCGATTGCGCACCAACACTTCGTTCTCCATTTCCGTTCAACAACGAGGAACAGAAACGCGAGTGTGCGTTCCGCATTAGCGAAAACGGACGTACGGAACGTGCAGCGGGTTAAACGCTATACGGATAGGCAGTACGGCTCAAACAGTCCGTAATAACGGCCTGTAATGATGCTAAAAAGACTACGTTGAAATTTGCGATATTCTTTTAAATAGCTGCGGCATTTTTGCGTCAACCTTTTTTTATTATTTACTTTTATGAATTAAAGAAAAAACTTTTTGTACATAAACTCCGGAGGACGATTAAAATTCGATGAAAATTTACCGGTTACACTCTGGCAATGCAAAATGAATTTTTCTGCCACGGGAATTCGTAAAATCGGGAAAGAAAAATTTTAAGCTTTTTTCGACTATTGATCGAAGCAAAAAAAATATTTATACTTTTGTTTAAACGCAATAACGGAATGAAGAGCTGCTTTTATGCGGTTAGTCTATTTTCACGTCACGTGACAAGTTTACACCCAAAAATGACCAAAGGATTGTTCGTGGCTTGGGACAGGGATGGAAATATCCCACTCCCGAAAATCTATAGAGGCTTAACAACAAAGCGTTGTATACATACCGACGATTCACCCGTAAATTGTCCGATTGATCACAGTAACCGAATGGGACTTGAATGACCATAACAACGACATACCTGAAAAACAAATAAAAATTTTTGTTGCAATGGTCGATCATACAATTATTTCCGAATTTTATTTGACCCGATCTCCAAATAATAGATAAAACACTTCGGAAGTTATTATAATTTCGGGGTTAAGAAGGTAATAGTGAAATTTTATTTTTTTAAAGACCTGAAAACCGATTCATCATAACCGATTCTATGGACGCGAATAATAGCGGCGTTCGGGAGATTTATCGTTATGTGCGGTACGGTATAGTACCGAAAATTCCTCTGAAAGTCAATGAGCCATCGGGTTGCAAAGAGTACCCGAAGAACGACCGAAATATCTTAACGTCACGCCGTAACACAATATATTCGTTCCCAGCCGTTTGTGTGCCGAAAGCTCGCTTCTTCGGGAAGTACTCCATTTTACCTCAGTCTCGCACTTCGGCCATTTCGGTGACACAGCCAACCGCTCGTTATAAATGACGGGACACGTTTGACCGACCAATTTGCACCTCGGTTCCTCCGCGGAATATTTACGACGGTACTGTATAATTTGCTCCGCGAGCGTTTCTGGCCTCTCTACGTACGATTCTTCATTCCATTGCAAAGACCGGTAAAGCAAACACACGAGTCTATGTTTCTCTTACACGAGTTTGTGATTGCTATATTCCCGCGCGTTCCCGGTCGACATCACGCCAAGTCGGAACCATAACTGTATGCACCCTTCTTGAAAACCTGTAATGTGTCTTCGCGACTTACCGTTCGCGTTGTGCCGACTGTTCGGTCGGTGGTGGATAATTTATGAACAATGTTGAGTCAGCAGTTATGATAGACATATCTTGGGTTACATTTGCTACAAAAGCTCGGGGACGTCGTTAAATTTAGTTCTTAGCTACGAGAACCTATTTGCCAAAAAACTGTCTCACCAATTAGTGGCTCCGTTACCGGTTAATATATGCGTAATCTAAATTCGCCCAACAATTTAAGTGATGCTTCCTGCATCGAAATTAAGTATATACTGACATATATATACAGGATACATGATTTTTTGAATTTTTTGAAAAAATGGTGGTGGCGCTCAAATTGCCATATTTTTCATGCCATATCGGGCTAAAATTTTGTACAAACGTATTTTAAAATTTTCTTACAATTCAAGGTTCAATTGCCGCTTTTTTTTATAAGTTGGTTATATGATTCGAAAAAAGCTTCTTGAGAAATATGAATAAGTCATAAAGGTACTTTCCTCCAAACAGGGATGTGTTAAAAGAAAGAGAGGAAGCAATATGCCAATGTAATCGGCACGATTTTTTATCATTTTTTTCCATCGATATATTTTTTAGGAATCACGAGATTTACCTTATTATTATTATATTATTTTTATGGGGATTATACCGAGTGAAATATTACAATCGTTCAAGTATCTTCCAGACCATTGACTCTTAAAAGAAAAAATTAATCGAAAAACAATGTATTATATCGTAAGATGCAGATATGGATTCTGGCGGTCTGGAATAGCCTGGGTGCGCGTCAGGGTACCAAAGCAGACGTTCGTACCCCAAGGGTAACTATGCATATATGCATGAAGAAATATGCGATTGTTCTTACAGTGATATCGTGGAAATCAAGAATATCTGGGATAACTGTGTCGCGCGGTTATTCATTACGCTCGTTCTTTCGGCTCGAGAATTTCATTCGTTCGGTGCTGCGAATAAACCAACCTGGAAATGCTTGGTATGCGGCGATGCAAATTCTTCAAGAGCACTCATAGCGGTTGGGGAAACTGTTGGTGGTCTCGGTACAACATATTACGCTCGAGTTGAGTCGAAGCGTCCAGCAAAGAAAACTTTTTTGTTAATGGAATAGCGAATTATTTCGTCAACTTATACTTTTGCCGCGATAATAAACTACGGTACCTTCTCTATTTATAGTCAATATTATACATCCATTTTATTAATAATCACAGCTTATCAAACGTTTACGCTGACTGGCAGTCAAATGGACTGATGGAGACGGACGCATATGGAAGCATACGGACCAAATAATCGATTCTCATCGAGCCATTGATGCTGCTGCTCTGCTCATATCACTGCTATGTTCTCTCGATCGTATGTAATTCGACATATGAACTTAACCACGCATGACTGAGTCGTTTGAATAAGTGTCAAGGGCGTTCCCTGAGAAATGAAAAGCCACCGCGGGTTTATGCTGCGGAACCTCCGTTTGCAGATGCCGAAGCTGCTTCTCGTTGCTCAAGGAAAGCTACAAATTTTCTCACCGAAAATATATAAAAGCCTTACAGCGATTGCTCGTACGCTTTGGTGGTTATTCATCCGCGCGTAAAGAGTTCCGTACCGCGCTTGGCTCGTACATACGTACTATCATGCGCTATGCGATCTGCATTATGCGACTGGTTGAACTGACTTACATGCCATCGGCATAAAAAGATCAGGGGGATGCGATGGTTAGCGCTATACGTAGTAAAAGTGGGATATGATAAAGTGTATGTGTCGGTATTATGCAAAATAATGTTATATTATGGTGTCCTATGGTTCCGGAAATCCTAGAGTTTCGGGAAATGTCCTCAAGTTTTTCTTGTCCTGGAAAATTCTTGGAATGTCTGAATTTCTTCGTTGATCCGTCAAATTTTTTTGCTTTTTAGTTTTCATTCTTTCATACTTTTGAAACGGTTCTCCTGTACACTATTGAACATTTTTGGTCCCATTTCGGCTTTCCAGCTAATCATGTGATGCATACCGAGTCAGTTTTTCGTCACACTACTGTAGCTATGCTGCCTATATTTCGTCTATTCTCGATGGAAGGTCATCCGAGCATTATCGGGCAATAGTAAAATTCTTTACTTTTCCGTAAAACAATGATTTTACGTTCCATCCGACACCGTTCGTGTTATCACGTATTCCGACAGTATCTATATTATCGACAAAGTATCGTCGAGGCTTGCCACATACACGGCGCGCTTCTATCGGAAACAGTCGAGCGGAAAAATGTAAAAGCGACATTTTCAACGTTAATACACACCCATCCTCCCCGTTTCTTTTCTCTTTCGACGGCGTAGACCAGCACTTTGTTTCCTTTGCTGCGCCGCTTTATTTTTTTCATCACTCTTGTATTTCAGTCTTCTCGTTTCTTTTGCGTCCCCCAAGTGTTCGTCGTCCACTTAGCTAGGAGTGTAGCAAGCTTCATGTCGTACCTGCGTCAGAAGGTGTTGCCGCGGAGAAAAAGGTAACGCGAAGAGGACGGTGCGCAATAGGAGTGTCATGTATACGCGGAGCTCACCAATGCGTTGACTGGAGAACACGAGTTTGCGCGGAGAATCTACGCGGTCGCGCAACCCGGCAAGAACTTCGCTGACTAGGTATGTCCGATTTCCCGCGGGAAACGATATAGTCATTGTATTACTTTCTCTTGCTATCTATTGTTAACCTCTTTTATGAATGAATACACGCTAATTATGCAAAACTGTCTCCCAAACTATATGATCGAATAATTCAATACGTCTACAAGAAATGTAAAATACGATTGAAATGGCATTTTTTTGTTAAATCGACGTAAAATTGAAGAAAATCCAAAAATGGTGAAAAAAAAAATATATATATATATGTATTTCCATTAAAAACAAAATTTTAATAAAAAAAACGATGGAAAGGTACATGCAGCCGAGAAATGATATTGTGTACATGAAAATATAGAGTAATTGTGCCAAAAATTGTGTACAGAACGAAGAAAGCGTCATTCACACAGAACTGTACGAGACGAGTACCTTAATTCTTGGTTATAGTCTCTTGTGGTACGTACAGTATCCTACACACGTACTCGTGGTTTTGATAGAAACGGCAAAAGCCTGTTACCACTCCACCTATCCCGTCTCGAAGGTCTATACGGCATCACGTACCTACTCCACTATAACATTGGGTAAACACGAGGTGAACTCGATTTCCAGTTCGTATTCAGTATCTCCGGGCGGTCGGGCGGTCGGGCGGTCGGGCGGGAGATATACTCACTCCGTTGGGAATCTCGCCTGAGCACAACTGTATATAGATAATACGTTATAGTGCAATGTAGTGGTAGCCATATCCTGAGGTATACGGACAGACAGACAAAACAGAGAGTCGCCTCCGCCTCTTCTACCATCCCGAATAAGCCTTCGCGCCCCTGCTGTTCCCGACGTAGCTATGTATAAGACTCAGATTCTCTTGTTGCAGGATCAACAAACTTGAGGCAAAACTCTACTGCGCTGTCGGCTAAGGAAGCGACGAACGATGAAGCGGGGGAGGGGACCTTCCGTCCTTCGCCATTCGGTCGTCTCCTGTACGCTATACGCCGGAAATAGAAAGCCATCTATTTTCATGTTATCCCGACTGCATGTTCTTAGCTTCAACATTACATTCTCGAATAGTTTTCGTCGATACAGAGCGCGGTAATTCAATCGTCTTTCGCTCGCCAAGTATCGAACAACGTCGATACAACAAGCATCATATGCTGCTTACGTTGTCTCGGCGTATACCTACATGTAATCGATTAATATTTATTGCTTATTAATATCTTTTTTTAATATTTTTATTTGGTAGGTGTCTTGAAAAAAAAAAAAAAAAACACAATCAAAATGGAGTCTGTGATATCGGTCAATAAAAGACAAGGCATTGAAATAATTTTGGCAAGCATTTTATAAATTATGTATATTTTCAAGCGCTTGCGCATTCATAGATATTATAGCTTTCGCAAGAGTCCGCGAAAATTTTTATTTTTAGCCGCTATGAACGTCTAGACCTGTATGTGGAGGGGAAACGTGAGGTAACGTTAGCAAATGTTAATTATCAGAGGTCACAACGACTGAAAGTTGTTATTCAGGGAGTAAAAATTAGTTTAACCGATTTTTATCGAAGCATCAATATTCATTGTATATTTCGTGTATTATCCACCGAAATAGTTCATGCCAACCGTGAGATTGATTTACATATCCATTTTTGCGTGTTTTTTTTTTGTTATTCTTGTAGACGTAATCGTGATTAATAAGCTTTTCGCTGCGTCTCGACTGTCAGCGAAGAATCGACCATCGTGAGTGTTAACTGGGGATGCAACGAAGCGTTCCAGGGGTTGAAATTTAAGGTGATTAGTGAGCGCACAAGATAATCTTCGACTTTACCCCCGCGGAACGTCGTTAGCATGGCAAAGACAGAGATCTCGACGCGCCTCATTTCGCCCTCTCCTTCCCCAATGGAATCCACTAATAGACGATTTTCCTACTCGTGTGTCTATTTGTGAATATACGCGCGTTGGATAATTATATTCAACGCTGCGATTCAAAGACGGCGTGCGCAGCGGGTCCAATGGTCTCGGTGAGATGTTTATTTCTGGACAGACGTAGCATACAAACGAGGATAGAAAGGGGCTAGAGGGGGTGTCGCGCGAGTACACGCGTCTTCGCGTATCCGTCGCCGTATCTACTTCGAGTCACCGTACCGATCTTCCGGCCTTTGGGAAGCGGACATGTCGTGCACTCGTTAAGATACATCGCGGGGTAAATCCGAGACTTGCATAGCTTCTCGCCGTTCAAGAAGGTATTATCCGTTAGTTTCGCGTGCAAAAGGTATTGTCTCTTTTGCGTCATCGATTTATTTGATTTCCTCATTCCTGTTCCCTCAATTCTATATTCTTTTCTTGTTTTCCCTGATTTATGACAAATTTCACTTGAACAATATTTCATTAAAACGCGACCGATACGAATTAATGAAAAATAAATTACACGAGATCAAAGGATAGATTTTTTAAAAAAAAAAAAAAAAAAAAAAAAACTGATATATCTACTTATTGCAGCATCATATGTACTCCCTTTACGAGGCTGGAAAGGCACGGGAAGCCCAAGAGGATTCAAAGAGTCCGTTACACTTATCTTTCTGAGAGGATGAAAAGGATGATAAGCGTACTTGTTTCGAAATCGAGAAGCAAATATAGACCTCAGATAGGTAGAAAGATTCTGGAAAACGAAAACGAAAAGAAGACGTTTCGTACATCCCTTGCGAAGCGCAAACCCCCAGCGCAACCGAACATAGGTTTATACCATTGGTTCGTAGATGCAATACTGCATGCACCTGTGTGCAACGACGCTGCGATGTGGAAAGCCGAGATGGCGAAAGATCCGGTAACGTCCAGTACTAACGTCGACGGTTGAACGAGCGAAAGATGGCAGAGGAAACGGTAGAAGTGGGATAAGAAATAGAACATGAAAGGAATACTGTGGGAAAAAAGCCAAATGTGTATTTGGAGAAAAGGGGGAACACAGAGATCCCAAACGCCCGTTCGTATGTACGAGATCCACGACGCGGCGCATTCGACGCGGTAAGTCTCTTGCTTTGTGGCCTTTTCTTGACGCCTCAAAGGAGCATCAAGCGGCATAGGAGCTGCCGCTCTACGACGAGTTTGGATACTCCGAGGCCCCCGTCACGCATACATATATATTCGCTTCGAATACTATAAATACACTGCAGTTTGTCTAGTGTCGCATGCGTACGCGTACGCGAGTTAACATTTCTCGCAACAGCTGCAACTACAACTTTTCTCCGACTCCTTTACTATCCATGCGTGTGTGTATCCAGCATAATGTGCCGCAGCATTGTCATCATTAATTAACAAAAGGAAAAAGACGATAATTATTTCAAAGGAATAGTGAAATGATTTCAACAATCGTTAATTTAAGTCTGCAGCATCTGTTTGCTCAGTTGCCGAGGAAATAATACGTAAAATACGATTTCCTCTCGGCGATTCCGAGATTTCGTTGATGAATGTTGAGAAAACATCGTTCATCGAGGTAACGTAGTATGAAAAAATTTACGAGTGGAACATCCAAGTGGATGAGTATTGATGGAATGGAACTCTTGAAGTAATTTTTATCCTCCTGGGGGGGCGGGGCTTCTATGTTGTTCGTTCCGTTTTGTACAAAAACGATTGGAAACGATAACTTGATTTGTTATACGGCACAGTGAAGTATTGTTACACGTTTAGTAATGCATATTTTACGGATGCAGAATTTTGCAAAAAAAAACTGTTCAATTCGCCTGTGTAATGGAATATGCCGAGTAGTAGGAACGAAGTGCGAGTGACTGAAGGGCGCTCACGGAAAATCGATAGCGGGTACGTCAAGGGAGGGCATATGGGTTCAAGCGTAGCTGCGCGAACATTTGCCATAGGTGGAATCATCGATGGAGTCTCTCTGTTTATTTAGTAATGATGTACTCAAGTCGCTGTTTGGAGATAGAGGCCGAAACGCCAGAATGGACTGTACCAAATGGTACGTACGTACGTTCAATGTTACTGGAAAATGCGTTCAATTGCATCCGCCATAATAATATCTCTCTGCTTCTGCTGCTGCTTTTTTATTTATTATTCGCTACTTTCGGCGGACGACTCGGATTAGTCTCGGTAAAACGATAGAATTATTATTGTTATTTGATGATACATGCAAGTCGCTTTTCGTGAAATCGAGTGATTTATGAAGATATTTTGTCACGAACTTTAATTATTGATTAATTCTATTCCCATAATTCCGGAATACAAATATTCCGGTGATATTTCGATACGGATATGTTCTGTGCATTATATTCGAATCTTTGGTTCGTGAATATTTGAAGGAAGAGAAATGGAGGATAAGATCTTCAAATATCTTAGAAAATGAGTTGCATTTCGCGATGAAAAATATTGTTTATGTAAGTTAATTCGTGGAACCGTATTGATGATGTAAATACATCCCGGAAGAGTTGGACACGTGTACGTGTGATCATGTAACATATTCCTGACAAACCATTTATCACATTTCATTTTTTTTTTTAATATTTTTTTTATATGAATCATAAGAAAATCCGTTGTCACTCATCTATGATGAATTATGACAAAAATGTTGGTCACTTTGTCTATCGACTGTGTGGTATATGATTTTTGTATTTTGAGAGACAAGGATATGAGACATTTTTGGAAGTGTGCGATTTACAATATTTTGCTGCACGCGAAAGCGCGGAAACACCCGAGTGAGTAAATCATACGTTGCAGACACAATCGTCGTATCGCCGATTTCAAATGAATAGACTCAGATAATAAACTTTTTTTTTTTTTTCTATCGCAATATTACGATGATGTTTGTCGGGTACATCCAACATCCGATAGCGACATTCGTGAACCGTTATCGTCCATTTTTCGGCATGAAGGTTCCAATAATCGGTGCGATCTATTGTCCTCGTTGCAGCACACGTATGACAATGTTGCATAATATAGTCGTGACGGGAGCCTTTAAAAACCATCGACAGAGCCGACACTCCGTCAGTTCAGTTTGGATCGTCATTCGTAGAAAGAACGAATCTTTGAATTTGCTAACTTGTGCGACGACTACGTCTAATCGACACCAGAAGTCATGGAAAAATTAAACGCATTCATATTCCTTTGCCTTTTTGGCAGCGCTTTTGCGCAGATAACCGCTCCCGGCCCTTGTCCGAACATCGAACCAATGAAGAATTTCGATCTGAAGAAGGTAAGTGCGGAAAAAAAAAGAAAAATCTTCAATTATCATTCGATTTCGACAATTGTTCGTTTTTCCGAGTTTTGAATGTAAAGATTCTTTAAAAGTCATTCCATATTACATATTAAAGATTTGTTAATCATATTATTTGCTAATGCGAACGATTCGTCATAGATTTCGCCCAAATTGGTGATAAAATTACGCCAAATTCTTTTTAAAAAATTTAAGATATTAGAAAATGTTGAAACATTTTTTTTATTAATACAACAAACAGACATTTGCATACATTTGCATTCTGAATTTATTCGACAATAAGACTCATTATTGAAAATCCAATTAAGAACATTTCGAACTTCACACAGCTTGGATTTGGCTAACGATATACCTACATATATCGCGATATGGCTCACTGCATAATTTACCAAACCTGTTTTAAGATATATGGCACTTGGTTGGAACTGGCACGTTACACCGAACCCAACGAATACCTCGAAAAATGCGCGAAAACTTCTTACATGGGCGGTTCTAACGCTTCGACAATTCAAGTGGAAACCTCAACGTGTGCTATGTAAGACAGCAATAACAATAGCCATCAGATGTCCCGATAACGCGACGAATAATGCATTATAGATCCAAATGCTCGATTGATTTTCAGGACGGGAATTAAAACATCCATACCAACCTACGTCTCGATAAATACAACCACCAAACTTGGAAATGTATCGGCGCATTTGATGGGGAGACCCGAGGACGTTAGTTTTTTGATTTTTACCGACTACAAGTGCTACTACGTTGCTTACGACTGCACTACCATAACCGTACCAAGTACCGATCCGCAGCAGCAAAACTCGACCGTCGGCAACGACCGCGATAGTACTACGTTCCAGTAAGTCATAATCATTTTTTATATAAATTGTTCATTATTTGCTGGACCGATCAACCGTTGTCAATATTTTTTTCTTCATTCTCCTTTCTTGTCGCAGAAATTTGAAGCATAAGACCCACAAAATAACGAAATAATACACATATTTCGACTTTATAACATTTTTAAGGATCAGAAAAATATCGATAGGCCCGATAACGCGTATAAATTTCAAGCTATTGGGGCAAAAATAGGAAAAAAATTAACTATTATTTACGTGGATACGTTTTATATATTTCAATTTTTCTGGCATAAACACAATAACTTTCCGTTGACGTTAGTAATAATTACGAAAGTTGGTACATGTCTTCTACATGTAACATGTAAGTTTGGTATTGAATTTCCGGGTTTTCCATAAGCATTTTTTTGTTTTATTTTTTCAAATTTATCAAAACGATACGAACAAATGGACTCTTTCATTGCTGACGTACGTGCCAATTACTGACTCGTTTCTTGCCATTTGTTGCCGTAAAGCTCTGCATCTAACTCTATATACATAAACAAAAACGTGATGGATTATTTTTCAGTATCACATACGGATGGGTCTACGTGAAGGTCCCGCAGCCACCCCATTGCGATGAAAAGGAGATGTGGAAACATATCGAAAAGCTGATGCTAAACAGAGCGAACTTCACGCTAATCCGACAAGACGATTGCGCTGAGGTAAAACCTCCGCAATAAAAAAGAAAACCTATCTGATTAATTTCATGTAACTGATCTGATGCTTTATATAATGGTAATGGAATATTAATAATCAATTGCACCCAGAATCGAAGTAGTTGATATTATTTAATGACGCGTCTTTATTATTATTATTATTATTATTATCATCCTTCTTCTAATTTGAGATTTCGCACGGTTATTCAATGTTCATATGATTTCCGAAAAAAAAAAAAAATTACTGATCGAATAGAAGTAAAAAAAAAAAAATAGCAAAGTTCAAAGCTCTCCGCGAACAGTGGACAATTTCCGACGCATCGAGATACAGAGGAGAAGTGATTAGGGCCCGTAGATCAGTCTATGACGTGCCGTAATGTAAGTTCTGTAAAAACTGCGCGAAAAAGAAGAGCGGAAGCAATATGTAGTTGACCGTTTTTTTTTTCTCTGTATTTACTACTCAAGTGCGTAAATATGGTATAGTATACGGTATAGTATATAGTATGATATTCTCTCGATATGGCCTATGTAATGGTATCTTCATTAATGAAAGAGAATCCTTTGCAGGTCATATCAATAATTAATTTCATAAGAGCTTAACGACTCCACAGAATACTGAGCGCATTTGCACATCTGGCATTATACCAAAAATGGGTTACCAAAGTACGATATTTCGATTATGGTAACTTCAATGTTTCACATTATGTATGTCATGGATTACAGAAAATTATTGTTTCAAGAAGGCTTCCGCCTCTGCTTCTGCTTCTGCCTCACCGAGAGCTAATCATCGAAGCTTTTTCGCAACAAGCGCGACATGAATATCTCGCCAACCGAATTATCAGGTACAGTGGAAACTCTGAATAGTCGAACGATCAATAGTCCGCGCACTTCCATGTCAGCTTACCTCTCAATAGCACTTTTTTCCATTAACCCATTGGTCCTTGAAATTAATCTATAGAGAGGGATTTCCTCTGAAACTTTCCTCCTCGTTCCGTAGCCCTCGGCAATTAAAATTTGGCTATTAAAGGGTCGCGAGTTTCTGCGCCTCGCACTATTGAAAGTTTCTCTTTATGCGTAACAGAAGTGAAATACGTATTATTGCTTCGGGTATAGAAAGATCGCTGTTACTCCGAACGCGGAAAGCCGACCAGTCGATGAAATTGTACTTTAATGGGTTTGGTACTCATCCGAAACGCTTTCGTCTCTGTATCACATTCCCCAAAATATTTTCGCTTGCAACGCCGCCAGCGAACAAGTACTTTTTATAATATGACATCCGTGAAACAAAAGCATGTATAGTCAATGCTTTCATGGCGTTCATCGATGTTGCCATATAAAATTCAGCATAAAATTTATACAATTGGACTCCGAACGAACTGAACCGCAAATAAATAAGTAGAAATGCGCGACACAATAGCTGCTCGCGAACGTTCGTTAAAACTTTTCGTAAAACTCGCGCGTTGGCAATACCATCCCCGCGGCTTGATGTACTCCGCTAACAGCGTTTATTTGCACCTACTTGTGAAGTTCGCGTTTCGATAGCAAGCTAGTAATATACATATATATATATATATATATATATATATTAATGCCCCTCGCTGAGTTCATATTCAGTCCAAATGTTCTTACGATAGATGTGAAATAGTTCAATTCGCTCGAGGAATCTTCACCGAGAATGACTAATAAGACGAATAAAGAAACCGCGATTCGTGGAATGAAAGAATTGCACATTCTCCGGCATACCGGGAGGTCTGCGAGTTTTAAATTCGAACGAAGCTAATTGTCGCTTTAATCGGATGTATGCGTCGCAAGTGCTCACTTCCGTTGGGCGGAAGTACCGAATGGACATATTAATTTGTGTCTTCACTGAGCATAACATTGACACTGCCGGTTGGATACGTATTTGGCGTTACCAGTGAGAAATATTGCACCACGATGGATGAATACGCTTTCTTTTTTTTTTGTTTGTTTATTGACGTTCGATAACCGGTTATTGTGCCGTAATCAATGACCGAGATATTTGCAGATACGAGTTAATTCCTCAGTCATGTTATCAGTGGCGCGAAGCTTCGTTTGAGAAGGGGGTTAAGCCTCGTAGCGTAAATACCATAGACAAACTCTGGAGTATATACAGTATAAATCTATACCACGTAAACATACGAGTATATGTACTCTATCGGTGTTTGAGACGCGTACCAACGCTGATCGATATTCACTACGTACAGTATTGAAACTTACGAGGGTCTGGAAGGAAGCGCTTGGGACGCGATGTTAAGTATGCGATTTAAAAGAAAACCAAAAAAAAACACACACACACAGTTTCTTTGCGAAGCTCGATATCAGCGATAGAGCCGAGTATGTCGCCCGGTCGCCAGAAATCGCAAGTCGGTGTGACGCAAACTGGTGAAACGCAAGTAACGAGAACCAGCCAACGGTGGAGAGACTTGCCACGCGTAGAGTCAAGTACGTGACTGTGATTTACTTAACTCCTGTCCTTACGGCGTCTTTGGCCCGAGATATATCGACTCTGGTGAGAAGCAGCGAGTCTGCCAAGAATTTTTATTTTCTTTTTTCTTTCTTCATTCTTTCGTTTTTTACAGTGCGTTCTGAATGTCGAATGAGCAGAATATCGATGTGCAATTGGGCATAAACGACACAGAACAATTACGTACTTTCGATGCGGTATTATACAAATTTTTATATTTAAATCAAAAATTCTTAATATTACATTGAAAAAAATGAGTTTGAAGAACTAACAATTAGTTGGGTCAAGAATTTTATCAGAAAAAATGTGTACAGTTTTTTTGATTATATTTCCTTGAACTGAACACAGTGAGAAGTTTTTCTTGTATCGAGTGCCCGGTACGTTTACCGTATTATCACAGATGGCAGGTGTAGCTAATACCTAATAGTCGAATCGGTTTAGATAATACCTAACTACGCAAGTTTGACACCACTGTCGACACCGACACACGTTAACCGAAATGGAATTCGCGTTGAACATTCGGACATCCGCTGCCTGCTGTACCTGATTTTACTAGATATATATCTACATACATACCATAGTATATACATGATATAATATGTGGAGAAAGGTAGAGGGAGGGGAAGCGGTGAAACTAGTTCCGCATGTCAGACTAACTGCGTAAGTCCTGTGGGAATGCCTGCTAATGCAAGCGCTGCTTCGGAAGAGAGGCGATATGTAGGCCGCGGGAGGAGGAATGAGGAGCGCTGCTCGGTGCGCCGAGCCGAGCGATGGAGTATTGTCGGGGATATGAGACCGAGGAGTTTTAGCTCGGAAATACTTGAACTTTCAATCGCGATTCAACGATCCGCAATATGCTCAACGAGGATTCCTGAGATTTTGAGGCCCGGTAAGGCCTATAAAAATCTTTGGAGTACACGGATACGGCCGACTCTATCCGCGGAGATTCTCTTCAGTTTTTCACAACGACAACCAATAGCACAACCAATAGGTTCGGAAGGTCGTCGAGAGTCGTCCGGAGGTACCGATTTTTTAAATAGCATGTTCATTCAACCGCAATCCATTAGTTTTCTTAAATAACACAGAAATAATTTCCATAGCATTGATACATGTTTTTATTGTCAATTCCTTTGAATCCGCGATAACTCGAAGTTGTATTGAAAATCCTTGCAAACTCTTTTTCGATCGAATGCTACCAATGGAGTTCCTCCAGACATTTAATAAAATACACGTTATTCATAAATTAACCTTCGAAATAATTTTCATGTGGGAAAAATACCATACGACTGCCTTCCGACTGTGAAGCATTAAATTTGGAGTTCCCTAAGCCTTTGAAGGTTAAAAAACCATTTGCCAAAGAGGGCAGCCGTAATAACGGAGAAGGCGTGCATTTGACGAATAGAAATGACTAACCATTAACAAGGCAAGTCATCGAAGTTCACCCCAAAGTAGCATGACTCACCTATTGGGGTGCACGTGTGAGAAATCAATGGCACGATGTGTACAGTATGATAGCGATTTTTAAAGACCCCATTCAATGCTACATTGAATGTGCTATCGGGGGGTACGGGGGGTACGGGGGTTTGAGGCAACGATTTTTTTTCAAGCCAACGCTACAATTGAGGTGAGACTGTAGGTCTGCCGCCAACCTTTCTTCGATTTAGTACGAGACTTGAGTACAGCCGATGCCAAATGTAGGAAAATCGGATATTTTTCAAAAGAATGAGAACGAATGGAAGTGATTGCCATTGAGGAAGCAAGGAATGTGCCAGAGTATACAAGTTAAATGGGGGCTAGCCGGCAGCGGTGGCGATAAAGAAGGAAAGATAGTTGCCTCGCTGAGGTGAAAGGCTTTCCTCCATCACGCTTGTTCGCCTGTAGCCAAAGTCCCAACCCCAAACTCCAATAATTCGTCCTCGCTGCTTCGGGCGATCTTGATGAATCGTTGCTTACATTTCCAAGGGATGTAAAGTTGCATAGTATTCAAGGCAGGAGAAAGCAAAAGGCCGCTTCCAAGCGTATCAACCGATATAATCGGGAACGATTATACGCTCTCGCTGAATCATTACGAAATACCATCCCCTCGTTCGGTTATTTTGTACAGCTGGTTATTTTCACAAGGTGCCCCCGTTACTTGTGCCATTGCTGCTGTATGCTTAATCGTTCGTTTTTCATTGCTCATCGTTGAAATATAATGTCAACTTTTTTTGTAGTTAATGCGCGATTCAATTTGTTAAATTTTTGGGATAACAGCACGTGGATAAAATATTTCATTATTCCTGGAAAATTTGCATCCGTGATGAATCCGAGGAATTTGTATAGACGATGTAAAAGCATTGTTTTTTTTTTTTCAATAGACGATGTAAAAAAGTTTGATTGTTTGCTTTTCTGCTTTTTCAGTTTTTTAAACGGGACCATTAAGGAAAACAAAAAATGTACACAATTTTTTAACGCTTTTGTAATTTTTTCCGCCTTTTTCTATTTACCATCTTTTCTATAACTGAACTATATGTGTATATAATATATTACGATTACGAAATTGTAACCCCTCAATCGGTTACTTTGTACAGCTGGCCATTTTGACAAACTGCCCTCGGTACTCGTGTCATTGCTGTAAGCTTAACCATTCGTTTTTCATTGCTCATCGTTGAAATACAATATCAACTTTTTTTTGTCATTAATAATATAACAAAACGATACACACTTCAATTTGTACGATTTTCGGGATAACAGTTCGAGGATAAAATATTTCATTGTTCCTGTGGAAAACTTGTATCAATCCGAGAAATTATATAGACGACGAAGCATTTTTTTTTTCTTTTTGTTTTTTTAACAGACGACGTGAAAACAGTTTCATTGTCTGGTATCAGCTTACAGTTTTTATAACGGGATAAAAAAAAAATGTACGCAATACTTGACCGCTTGTGTATTTTTTTTCACCTTCTTCCATTTTCCATTATTTCTAACTGTGCGATATGTGTATATAATATATAGTATATATAAGCTTTTGAAAGCTTTTATCGGCATATTATACGACAAAAGTATCGACCACAAATTTCCAAGAAAACCTTTGTTGGCCAATGTCAGCAGAAAGATAAGAAATCGTTCAAAAACCATGACATTCGTGTATAAAGGGTGTCGAAAGTCTAAGCTTAACTGTCAAGCGTATCGAGTCCATAGAACGACGATAAACGCAGGAAAGGCGAAGCAGATGGTTCGACGTACATATATTTGCGATCGTACCGCGAGGAAAAGTCCTTTTTCTCGAACGGAAGTAATCGCAAGGCTCGTAAAGCCTCAGGAAATCGAAAATTTCGTCGGTCGCTGGATAGAGACGGCATACGAAAATTGCATGCATGCATTCCGAGTGGAAAGAACTTTATGCGTCGGTGAGGAACCCGCGATATAAACAATAAAAATATATTGGTCAAATAAAAAATTTGCCTCTCGATAATTTTCCATTATTCGCGGAACAATCTACGAGGATTGTTCTTTCATAATTAATATTTTATACAATTTATTTGACGACCAACAGTTTCATGTCGTATAAAAGTCATATGGGATACATAGTCGGTGTATATATATAATGTACATGTAACAAAAAAAAATGCTATATCTTCTATATATCTCAGTATACACTTAATTTTCATGAAAAATCGTCTGGAACATCGAATCGTCAATGTTAGGTTATTCAAAGCCAATGCCATATCGAAATGATAAATCGATAAACCCGATGTTGAACAAAACCGGAATTTTTTTTCCCGTATATCGCGAATATACGAGGTGAAACGAGGTTTGGATACGGATGTGCGTGTAAATAAAATCGAAGAAGCAACGTTTCCTTATCTCCGAACAATGAATACGCACGTGATAGCGCAGTGTTAAAAGCTGCGGCAACTGGAGGGGAAAGTCGAGCTGCGGGCGTCCGCCGCAGAAAAGCTGAAACGTTCTTTTTATTCGGAAGCAAGTTTCATCTCGCAGCGTGCATGCTTTTTCGCGATGTTACCGAGAGGAAAAGAGTACGCGGGGCGCCTGTACCAGAAGGGCGAAGAGAACGGGAAGGGAACGAAAGAGTTTCTCAGGGCGAACAAAGCTTGTTACACTTCGGAGGTTCAAGTTTCACTCTTTTAGTGTCTCTCTCTTGTGCTTGCGAGGTGCAACTACGTTCTCAACTACTTTTTTACACGCGGTTCAGCCGGTGATTTATTCTCCACTCCTCAACGAGCTCGAGCGGGAGAACCAGAGACCAAGAGAAAAAAAGGAAAAGTCGTAATTGTCTTTCACCCCCGTGGGTTAAATTTATAATCGAATCACTCCATTATCCTTGGGATCGTGTTGCTTTCTCGAGGATCGTGTGTGTGTGTGTGTGTGAAACATTGACAAGGATTTTAAATGAAGAAACTACAAATCCAATTAACCAATGGATTACGAGTTCGTGGGATCAATTCAATCACCGGACACGAGGGACGATTAGAAATTACTCCTCATTCCGGCAAAGCGTGCGTCGTTTCCAGAAAAAGCATAAATAACAATTTTCTTATTCGATTTGTTTGCTTCGTGTGATTGATTAGTCATCGGGCTTATTAGCCAAAAGCTTCGTTTCCGCTATTATTCAGATGCGAGATGATGAGCTGTGGAGGGATGTAAATCCAACGAAACCCATTGTGCGGATGTATAAAGGATCGATCCAACGGAGGCTATGATTAATATCTATACCCGCGAATATTGCGCATAGATTCGATCTTTTTTTTATTTTTTTTTTAAATTTTTTTGTCGAAAACTATCTCGTTTCAAATATTACATCGATAATGGCGGTGTTCGCGCGTCTCTTTGTAATCATTGTGTTGTGGTGCGTTGACATCTCCCGTGGAAAGAAAGTATTAGCAAAATATATACGACATGTATATCATATATATCCGCGGATTATATTAAATCGAATATATTATGTATAAAAAATACATATATGTATATATCCTGCAGCAAATAGTTCGATATCTTATGTATGTCGATAGATACTTCATTTCTATGGGATATATTCAGCTAAATAAAATGCGACGCGCGTGTGGTTCAACCGTATGATCGTTTAAGGTCGTTATTCCGGTACAATAAACGATTTAAACGATAAAAATGCATCAACTAAGATGACTCCGAATTAAAGAAAGTCTACTGTATTTATTTAAAAAATACATAACATCGAATTGATTGAAAAATAACTTCGTTTACACCGACGATAAATCGACGACGAATTTTTTTTGTACACAGTTTTTGTGAAGTCAGCTGTATAATTAATAGCGTCGATCAATTCGCATACAAATTAAAATAAATTAAAGTAAATATTATAATTATTGTTTTTTTAAAGAAAAAATAACAACTCGTTTATCCAGATTTATGTTAATTCGCGTGAGTTACTCGCATGAAATGCGTAAAAAGAATTTTTGGAAATTTCACAACGCGACTGACTTGCCTGTATCACAAGGACTACCTAACGATAAGCCTAAAAAAATACAACGAAAAAAATGGAAAGATCCCGGAAAGTGTTGTATATCGCTCCGAAAGCAGCCCTCATTCGCCTCTGCAGTCTGTAGTCTGTAGTCTGTAGTCCGGCGATGAGGACGATTTATATATATATATGTTTTATTTTTTTGTTTGGGGGAATCGATGGGGATGGGCGGTGTTGGCAAGTCAGTTGGCTGGATGCAAGGAGTCGGCAGAGACGAGATACGTGGGGCTCTCTTTCCCGCGCCGCTACGACCCTACGGCGGTGGCGGTATCACGAACACCACCGGCCGCCAACGATGTCGCTTGCGATCTTCGCCCGGCCACCATCATTCCACTTTGCGCGAAGAGCACGTAGACGCTACATACATATAGAGCCCAAAGGAAGTGCACCGACCTCGGTAAGAGTGTACCGTGGAACGTACATCACCCCGGGGGATAAGTACGTCTCGCCACTTTGAAGTCTCGTTTCGTCTTTCTTCACGACGTCCTTAACCCTCACGCTTCACCCCCATTGCACGTTGCGACAATCAATATACTATACCGCCGTGCGGCCATAGAGCCGTGTCACGACAGTCTTTTCTAACAACAACTAACGATCGACGGCTTGATTTCGCTAATACGCCGAGCGATACCAGTCACCCCCTCGAGTATAATTACAGTTTATCAACTTTTTTATCTATTGTAAACTCAATCATTTTTTCGACACCATATCGATCGATGTTTTCTCAAGGTAATACGTATTATACGTGTATACGATACGCGAACGTACGAATGTCAAAGAGATAATAACGAAAATGGCTGCGAGGGGTAAATTGGCCAAAACTTCTAAAGCACAAATATCCTATATTATCCTCCGTTGTTAATATACCTGTTTTTCGTCGCTCGATAAGGATTGTACGAAAAAAAAAAGAGTTGGCGTTTGACGGAAGCATTCACGCGCAGTTGTACGTACGGGAATCGCTATCATTCAACGGTATGGATATACATGCCGCTAAATAATGATCCAATTGTTTCAACAGGTAAATCGCACGAATTCCCCGATTATTCATGCATGTATATTTCCGCGTGGCCAATCTTTTATTGTATATGTATCGTACTCGATTGTTAAAATCAATCAACGGAGAACGTGGGCTTTTTTTTTTTTTTTTTTTTTTTTTTTTTCTCTTTTTAAACGAACGCTGATTGGCTGCTGTCAGAGTTCTCTTGTCTATCACGATATGTCACGACCGACTAATTTTTGTCTGACGAATTTCGATTTTTCTTGTTTTTCGTTGTTTTAACGAATTCGGTAAGATAATAAAAGAAACAGTTGAAAGCTTTCGGAATATTTACGCCGATATAAAAAAAAGTATTATCGATGTGAAAATAAAAAATTGGAAATACTCGCCGAAAATTGAAGCGAACATTGAGAATTGACCTGCGATTCTGCGTAATGAATTACACTCTGATAGTTCAAAGCGTTTGCACAATACAGAGGTGTGTAGTTTTCGTTTCTATAGATTTTTCGATGTTTCGCACCGTTCCGCAAACGGTATATATATTTTCACGAGAGGAAAATTGTTGCGATTAACGCATAGAGGCCACTCAGCTACGTACTCCGATATGGAATCGCTGAGCACTCGACCACCTCTTCACGTTTTTATTCAACAGTACGCGAATCTCTGTTCGGTTCTATGAACAATATAAATACGAATCGAGTCCCAATTCTGAGATTAAAATACCGTGGTGAAGTGACGTTTTTAAAAGTTCGTATTATTATGTCATAACGAGTGACAGCGGAGATCGATAAACATTACAAGTTCATCACGAAACTTTCCACGAACGACGACTGTTAACGTTTTCGTGAAAGAATTCGAACGAACGCGCTGCGTTTTGAGTTGTTTTATTCGTTTGCACCGCTGTCATCGAATATTGAAGAATAATAATCCCCCGTAATAATATGGAAAAAGTGGTGAAGAGACGAGTAACTTTTGTTTTTTTCCCGTTAAATATTCTTGGTAAATTAAATATCGTCCTGACGTTCTTCTGACTTCGCAAGTTCATGACACGTGTTAACCAAAAAAAATTCAACTAATTTAACACGCGATGTATTTTTTTATTTTTGTTAATTAAAAAATAAAAAGTAATCCGCAGAATATCGGTGTCGAGGGAGTGAGGGGCGAAACGCGTGATTGCGGGAGTTAATTTTATGAAATACAACACGTTTTCTTTGTTCAACGTTCAACAATGGTCGTTGAAACTGCGGTATACATTTTTTTTTTTTACCACCAGTTGGTTTTTTGTTTATTTATTAATTACTGTTGAATCTGTTCGGGTCGAGTATCGTTAAAAGTATACAAGACGTTTCGTATAACGAATTATCTAATTGCCAACGTTAACGCATTCGATATATCGAATTATCAAGCAAACAATAGATTAATCGATATACTTTGGTTATTGGGCCAAAAGCGGATTTGTTGGTTTAAAAAAAAATCAAAAAAATCGTTCACTGAAATTTTATCTACGAATGTATATATATATATATATTGATGTATGTGTTGTGGTATGCGTGAAAAATTGATACTCCAAAGTCATGATCGAGTGATCTAATAAATGTTCCGTCCGGTGTTCCTGCGCTTACCTGCCAGTATCGGTGATGGTATAACCGTTCCTCGTGGTAACTTCCATCTCGTCCCTTCTCGATTCTTCTTTCACTATTCTCGACATTATTATTCGCTCGCTCGATCGAACGTCGATGATTTTATGCGGACGTGAAAAAGAAAAAGAAGAAAAACCCGATAAATGGTCGTAAACTCACGAGAGCCAAAGATTATTCGCGACGGAATCAATCATTTTTCTCAATGTAGATCCAGAGATTATACCACAATACGAGGACAACACAATTTTTCTTTCGATACACAGTACACTATTGCCGTTAAATCGAGCGTTATAAATAACAACGATCCCAATACGGTAATCACAAACATCGACACTCTGCCCGGTTTCGCCGTTGTCTTGCACTCGTGTTTCTTCTATCGTCTCGAAATAATAAAAAATTTAACGATATTTATCTTTCTTTTGTTATTCGTCCAAATTCGTTGCACCGAATTATTATAATTTATTTCGGAATTTCGTTCGAAGAATCGAAAAATAATTGACGCGTACTGTGTTCGCGTAGTACGAAACAGCCACAAATGTATTGTCACGCGCGACGGCAGGTTCTATCATCGAGGAGTAATAACCTGGGGGCGTATCACACATCGCAACACCGAATACTTCGTCGTCTACTATCCGAGGACTGTGGCATATTAACATATACCGAAATATGTGGAGAAGATAGCGGTAGATAAAATACACGCGCGTCGTGTAGTAGTAGGGGCTCTCTCGCCCGGTCGATCAATCTTGCCCCCGAGTCCCCGCGGAACCAACTACGATATTTGATATTTGTACACGTCCGTCGTGGGCCGGACGTGTAACTGTTCGAGCAAATATGACTCACGAAACGGGCCGCAAATGTGTATTCAAAATATCGCGAAAAAAAATTTAAATACAACAAATAAATAAACGTTCCGAGGGAAATCAAGGTCGATGGGTGAATCGTCGTAAGTGGGCAATCACGACACTGAAATTATCCTGACAGATCGGGCACTCGAATACCCGAAATGTTAACCGAACGTTGATTTCGATTGGACTATCATTCGGATAAGCGGCGGTTAAATTCACCGGGGCACCGAGTCACCTTCATAGCTCATTATCACGATTTTTTTTTTTTTTTCTATTCCAGTCGAACACGTATTTTCACCGCACGTAGTATGAATCCAAGCGGCACAAGCTCCCGCGAAGCACTGTCATCGATGTTAAAAATCTTGCAATCACTGTCGCGTTTTATTGTACGGGTATCGCGAAGCCCGTGTGATTACGAAATTTCGGTTAAATACAGTCGTAACATGTGTAAACGAGGCTCGCACGATCGAAACGAACGAAGTCACGTATCGGGAGGAGAAAACAGCGGAGATAGCTACACAGTGGTGTATTATTATATTTATGTTTAACACGAGCGACGACACGATATATCCGAACCGGAACGCTGCCCGTTCAGAACTACTGGCGCTACTCCGGCACCCTGTCGGTAGCCCCCCCCCACCACTGCCGGTCAGTAGTAGTCTATCCCCACTCGAACTGCAGTGAACCACGCGCCCCTATCCCCACTCTCGTTAACCACGCACTATACTACTCGGAGCGTGACACACGCTCGGCTCGGCGGTGGGAGAAGTAGTCGCGTGGCGGCCGTGGCCTCTCGCCGCATGGAAAGACCGCGGGGAGGGGGAATTATATTGCTCGAGCGGAGGGTAACCGAACGGGAACGCATGCGCCCTGATCACCGCCGCCGCCGAAGCCGCCGCTGCTGCTGCTGCTGCTGCTGCCGCTGCCGCTGCCGCTGCCGCTGCCGCGTTTATGCTCTCTCACAGCGGCAGTAGAAGAGTAGGAGTATGAACCCCGGCAGAAAGGAAAATAGGCAAGTTGAGGGAAACTCGGGCCATCCAAGGCTCCGGTCGTATATTAATGGTTCGCATGAACTTTTAAGGGTTTTCTCGACTACGCAATATAGAGGTTCTTGTAAATGGTAAAACAGTTAGGTACTGTTGGAAATTCGCATTTTTCGCGATTCTATAGTATTGATGTTGAAAAGCCTAGTGTTTCGATATCAATTAATCGATATTGATGGATGATCCTGTATGTGTTATTCAATGATATTAACTTTTTACTTAATGAACGAAAAAAACGTAAAATACGTCCAATAAGTAATTATATTAGAGTTATTAAACAAAAACTCAATCGCTCGTTTGCAAAAAATGTTGCAAGTATAAAAAAACCGATAAAAATATTTTTAGTCTAATAGTTATTTTCGTCTAATATTAATTTCCACGAAAACGAGGAAAGTGGAACGAAAAAAAAAAAAAATTGTATGCAAAAGTCGGTAAAAATATCACGCGCTAAAAATGTTGTCACGTTCGCGATTGTCATTCTTTGCATGCAAATTATCTGTTATCACCATAATTTGTCAAAGCGTGTGATGTGAGATATTAATTTCCGTATAAAAAAAGATTACCAAAAAAAAAAAAACAATGTACCGATGTTTCCAAAATAAATAAATAAAAATGATATACATTATGACACAATTTGCCAAATGCTTTTTTATGAACGCCGCTCGCGATGCGAGAATAAGAGCGACTCGCTATTGTGGCTGCCGGCCGGTATTACCCTCATTTCTGCGGAGATATGTTCTATGCACCGTGAAGGCCGTGAGCGCAAGGCTTGCCGCCGCGAGCGATGTCGCGTGGGGGTGGGGGAAACGTAGCGTCGATAAGGGGTGAACGCGGACGAGCGACGGACAGTGACAAAGCGAAAGACTGCAGGATAGCCTCTTACTTGCGCCGAGGACTATTTGCAGGCTAATGCCCGATCTCCTGGCAGGACAGTCCGAGGCGAGGAGCGAGCGTCGAGGTCGAGAACCCCGCCGGCAAGGATCGAACGTGCGTACTACTACACCGTCACTGGGAAGCTGACTGTCCGATACTATTACCGCCACCACTACCACTGCGTCACACTGCGCGACACGGCAGCAAATTATTTTGCCCATTCTCCCTTCCCAGTGACGCGATACGAGTGCACGACGATCGCATTAGTTCTGCAATTAGTCGACCGATATAATGTCAAACAAACCCCCGTTAATTGATGTTGAGATCTGCATAAAATATATTTGCACCTCGAAGGATTACGTTCATACGGATTTCGCACGAAACCGGAAATGCGTGGCAACTTGATCGATTCCGATCATCCCGTTATACCGTAAGAATCGCGTATCGTTAAGTAAAATCGATCCACTCTCGCAACGTTGTTTGTAAAAAGATTATTTCGAATAGAAAAAAAGTTTAATTATTTAATCAAAATGTTAATCTAATAATGATAATAATAAAGAAGTAAATTTGATTTGTGCAGACGGCTACCCGGTGTCTCATTTATACATTGAAATATCTATTAAAAAAAAAATTTTATAATTCGAGAAAAAAAATAATGGGATTCGAGAATTCAGCATCTCTCGGCAGTCGCATAATAGGCACATATAAAGTTATTTATAATTAATAAACATTAATAAAAAAAAAATAATTAAGTTAATTTATTTTATAAAGAGGGCTCTCCAATAAAGTATCTTTATTCACAGTAAAATACATGTACTTTAATAGAAATAAAATGATTCGTGAAAAAATACGACTCCAGGGTTCAGCGCTCCCCGAGGTTTCGCACATACAATCATTTATGGAAGATTCTTGAAAATATGGTTGTATATTATTTGTATTTTTTTTTCCGTAAATAACACAAAAAATATACTATATATGTGTAAAACATCGAACAGATCGGTTAGTTAGTAACCAGTGGAAGAGTACTAACGACTAAGTGAAAAACTTCATTTTTTTTCAAGTAGTCGACTTGCGAAAGAGATAAAAATTTAAAGCTCTCTTTTCGCCCGAAAGTAAGGCAACAAGACACAGTGGACGAGACAAGAACTTCGGAGAAGTTGGCGTTCACAATTTATAGCGCTAAAATGAATAATTCTATGTAAGACTTTGCGGATTGTTCGCGCATCTTGATTGTTGCAAATATGAGAATTAAGCAACGCAGGTGAAGCCATTGAGGTAAAGACACTCGAGACAATGTGACCGGTATACGAGATCCCCGAACAGCATTGCTGTCAGACATTACCTATTCATTGGCAGCATTTTAGGTGTACATATAGATCGGTACCATCGCAACCGGTACCCAACGTCTCGTGTCTACATAGCCCCGGCGTGCATCTCGGAGCTGCGGCGCACCCCTGTCGTTCCACCCCTCGACGTACGACAAGAATACCTCATCGCTTGCGGTGTGCACGTGCACTTTGCAGGTGCCGTGCAGCCCTGCAGCAGCGTGAAAGCTCACCACGCAGAACCATTAGCGGGATTCGAGCGTTTCGCATAAGTGTATACGTTTGAACCCGCGGCTAATGATAATATCGTTAATATTATGTCACCGAGAAATTTGATACTACACGTTACGAGGAAAACGAGAAGAGAACGGCGTCGAAAAGTTACGCGGAACCGTTGTAACGATCGGTAAGACTTATCGCGAAATTAGTCCACACGGTGGGATTAAATGACGGAAACAAAAAAACGTATATTCAAAAGAAACATTTCGATATATATACAATTCGGCGTTTTTATACGATTAATAATCGAATAGTAGTTTTTCGATTCGTATGCCGAAAATATTCGCGGCGAAAAATATATCGGATATATCCTAAATACATATATTTCGCTATATTGTATTTTTTTTCTCGTGTCTTTACAATTGAAAGACTTTGATACGAATAAATAAGTAATTTTCACTGACAAACCCATTCGTATTGTATTGGGTGTTCGTTGATTACACATTGGTAACTCTGCTGCTAACGAATGAGAGCAGCATCCGCATTGTTTTCGGTAGCGTATTGATATCGCATTGAGTACCGAAAGATAAAATAAAAGACTGCGAAATAAACTCCGTTGTTGAAATATTCATTCGGAATACTTGCAATTACCATCGATTACAATTTATCGTCGTAAGCACTCGTAACTATAATACGATAAATTGTATTTTTATTCGAAAGTCTTCGTCTTCAACGTCTCGATAGCAGTTGAGTTACTCGGTATATGTGTACCACCCACTCACTTTCATTTACATGTTTATACAAGACGTCTCATGGGCGCTTGAAATTCGGCGATAGATATTTTTTTGTTCTCTTGGTGTTTTTTTTTATGGAGCCTCGAGATAGTGGGCACGAGTAGGGAATCGCATAGTGGATGCAGAGCATATTTGCTTAGGTCGCCCCAGAATATTTTCGCAAAGGAAATAAAAACGAGAACGGGAGCTCTCGGCGCAACTGTGGCATCATGCCAAGCGAAGCGGAGAATGTCCCGCGCGGGCGCACCAATAGCTCTCTGTCTCTGTCCCTCTGTTCCTCGAAGGTACATCGCGCCGAACGTAAATTGAATCGAATGCTAGCGTTCTCGGATAAATCCGTGAGATGTTTATAGCTCGCTTCGTGCTGAGACTGATTCGAAAATATTGCCTCTCTCAATGAAAATTTGCTTATACACAAACACTACAACGGATGAACGAACTTAACTCATCGATCGATTCGCGGTGTACATACCGTTGCGTGATATCGTAACAAAACTATACCGCCACCGGGATAATCCGGAGTACACGCAGATTATTTGTCGTACAGATCGAAATGTTGAGAAAAAAAAAAAACCGTCATTAAATCGCTGTTTCATCGATCTATTTGTGACCTGATATTAGTTTTGTTTCGTAATAAAAATTCGAGGGATGCCACGCGAATAACCTATACCTACCAGTTCCGAAGTATCGTAGGACAAATTCATCTCGCATTGTTTTCCTCGATGTTATAATCGGGCCGATTGGGGCTAATTTAATGCTAATTAAACATCGAAGATTTAACGCAACGCGTATGACACTTTATCAGTTAGCGGCCGACTCGCTGTGTGAAAAACTCACATTTTTTTCGTAACATGTATTTCAAATAGCCCCGGAATTCTCTATCTAATACGAAGGAGCGATATGGGTTAAGCAAATCGGTCGTGAAAATTTACGCGGCAATTCGTCGCTGCGGTTACTGCACTCGAGTTACCAATAGGACGTTTCGAATGATACAGAGGGAACGGGTAACGATATATACGACGGATCACCGGACTTTCGGAAGAATTTCTTGGCCCACATGCGCGGGGAATCGAAATACGACGAACGGAAGCTGAGATATGGCTATAGTTACTGGGCGCGATATGCGAAGAGAACCGCGCGATATGGATGTTATATCGACACAATGTTTTATCTTGACCGAGGGATTTCGGATGAGGGACCGCGTCGTTTCACCGGTGACACTTTATTCCTCGGTTCGGCGCGGTGGAAGAAATCGCGAAGGCACTCGAGAGGAGTGCCGAGGAGTGTTCGAAGAAGCATCGGGATGAGGGTAGAGAGAGCTTCGGGAGATATCACGGTGAGAATGTTTGGAGAATCGAAGATGGTGAGGCAGGCGGATAGAATGTCCGCCAGCATTTCTCACTTCGCCGATCGACATACGAGTTCGCATACTCAACTCTTAGGTATGCCAATACAGTTTCAGAGAGCTTGCCTGCTCTCGATTGCCTGCCGCCTATGTTGCATCTCCGCGAATATAAACGCATGTATTTTCCCTATGACCCCCAAATGCATCGCCGTTATTAGCTGCATAATCGCCCAATGTCGCCTTTTTATTTTTATAGAAATTTATAAATTTATCCTCGCGTACGGATCAAATATTTATTCGACATTGACGCGTAAAAACTTGAATAATAAATATTATTAAACACGATATTGACGGGATTGTCTGCTGTGTCGCGTTTACGAGTCGCGAAAATCTCACTTATTTCGATAATTAAAAAAATAAATAAACGCTGTTACATGTTCCACCGAATTTAAAAACGATCGCCAATTAGTAAATGACTTCGAACTGCGCGATTAATTATTTTAAAAATCAACGATGTTCCACGAGTACTTTTATGGCTTTTCCCATATTGCGGTACGCGCATTAAATTTCCCATGTTGCTATAGCGCTAATTGTTCGAACGTTCGAATATAGCCGAATAGTCGAGACGTCGGGAAATGGCCGTCGTACCTCGATCGTGAATTCAGTGTGTTTGTAACAATTCCATTTACGCCGATAAATTCACTTCTAACACACAAACAACTCCATTCGCCTCTCGGCTGCGCAGCACACGCTCGACTTGTGTCTGTTGAGCATAATTTCAGCAATAACCGGTGCCCGTTCGCCGTATTACTCGCGAGCCCACCGTACCCTTCGCAACTTATCTCCTATACAATGCGCCAATGTACACAGGTAGTACAGACTATGCACGCTATTCCCGGTACAACGTTTCGAACAGAGCGCGAAATTGGCGGTGAACTAATTACACTCGTGACGAGGTCGACGAGACAGCGGAGGGCCAGTAGGATAGCACGGCGCTTGTAGTTTAGTCGAAATTGAGGCAGCGGAGGGTGCATTGCGAATGGAAGTAAAGCCTTCCCGTAGTCCATCCTTCTCTTGTCCCGACAGACAATCACCCAAGTTGTACAATTGTTTTTGCGGCAACGGCTGTCGCGTTAGTGTCGCGAACATGGTGCCCATGGACCCCTTCGCTTATCCGCGCGCCTCTTCGTCTTTCCCGTCACTGGCAGCTGCGTTGTCGCTCTTACTTCTCGCCTTTTTCGTATTTACACGACGATTTTTATTTTCATTTTCGATTAAATTTATTTTTTCATTTTTTCATTTTTTTATCGTTGACCTAAAACGACGAAAAAAATTTGACCCCTTATAAATTTTTGGCGCTCTTGTGTAATAAACATCGTCTGCCGGTATATCTAAATGAATAAAGATCACTGATACATCGATCCGAATAGCCTCGATTTTATTACTTAATTCTCGGAATGCCATCGATCGAGCAACGAAAAAAAATAAATAAAAAAATACTCCACTCGAAGTTTCACTGTAGTCGTGTATTCGAGTGTCGTACCAACGAAACCTGATATATCTCGCTGTACCACAGCCGGCCAGAACCGAGAGCTCCTATCGCTACGCGTACGCGTGTGGCGTTCAATGCAAAGCGTAAATTATAAAGAACACGATCGAGAAATATAAAGCGTACCAAGGCGCGTTATCTCATTACCTCGTAGCTGGGATGCGCCAAGGGAGTCGGGATAGATAGACGCAACTATAATGAATTGGTAAGAGAGAAAATGGATGAAATGGAGTGAACGAAGAATCTGGTCATTCCACCTTTCCGAGAGACGCGTGTCGTGATCCTGCTGACCTTGGAATGTACCTCTCGTCACTTTTGCCTCTCACTCGCACCTGTTCATCCCACCTCCCTGCCCCCTTCCATTTCTTCACATTTCTCGAGTACGCGTTCGCGTGTGTACAGCGAAAACTTGCTGCTTATGTTCAGAGAGCGTAAAATGGACATCAGCCAGTCAACGAAGCTGTGACGGAAGAATTGAAGCGTCAAGCGTCGCATCGCTGCCGATGAGGGAATAACATGGGTTCGAAACATTCTGTTGTACATGAGTATCCGCGCGTACGAGGGAAGGGACACGACGAAGTTTGATCCCAAATAACAAGGTCACGAAGGGTTTTCGTCACATGAGTTTTCTTAGTCGATTTGAAATAATAACTATAACGAAGAGTAATAGTCAACAAGTTTCTACAGTTGCAATAATATGAATTACCACCGTCGGTAACGAAAACTGTAATCAATATTCTTTCCAAATCATAGATATTTCCCATAGAGATTAAGTATGTAGAATTATAAACAAAGTGTAGAACTTTTTTTGAATCACAGTCATCACGTCGCCTTAAGCATCTCACCGACTGTATTTTCCGTCGTCATTTTGCGAGATGCGACGGAATGTAACGACAATATTTCTCGTTAACCAAGCGTCCCCAGCGACCCAGTTATCAAAGGCACATTCGGATGTTAAGCATAAATGCCGGGGAAAGTTCTGAGCCTATCAGCTTTGCGGGGACTAATCCAGCGGAATATCGTAAGCAAGCAACGAGCATATAGCAGAGTTAAGATGTTCTCGTCGTTGTTAGCTGGCCTCTGAGGACAAGGGCCTCGGGGCCGTGTCGCGTGGCAAAAGCATAGACGGGACTTTGCATAGGTGCTTATTATACGTAGCGGTGGTTCGTCGCGTGTCAGGTACACCAAGACGGGTATACCACACGATGGCGGGGATTTAAGGTTGGGTGAGGATCGGCGAGTGACGCAGAGCAACAACACAGAGGGGATGATATGAGATGAGCCGTAGGGAAATATCGTCTCCATAATATCCAACGTACTTGTATACACAGTTATACAACTACAAATAGGTTATGTACTATATAATGACGCTATATACCTAAGCAAGTGCTGTGTACCCTAAATATACGAAGCTCGAGAGGCGTAGAAGGGGGTAGAAGGGGGTAGAAACGGGACGGGGGGGGGGGGGGGGGGGGGGTAAGTATAAAAGCATGCGATGCGCCAGCAAGGATGATATCCTTGCGGTACTATCGGAGTGTTCTGCTTCCTCGTCGTCTACCGGAAGTACGTCCATTAAGCCCTCACGCAGTGTGTCTCCGGCTTTAGTCGGACGTCGTACAACTCGCCCCTATAGCCCTATCCTCCTTTGCTTTCCCATAGCTACGGCCCTCAGCTCCTTGGCTCGAGCGTTTAGCTTCGGTTACATACAAATCTACGCTTCGAGATAAATCTGGAGCACCGAATACTCTCTCTCCTCTCTACGGACTCTATATAGCGTAGATACGTATACATATAGAGGAACTCTGACGGTATTTCGGGCGTTGCCGTTGAAGCGCCCCTCGAACTCTACCTAAAGTGCAATTGGCATTTGTTGCGAATGCGCACCGGTATGTGCGACGTGTTATGGGATGGTAGTGGGCATGTATGTACCTGTGAATATCATATAGTCTCTGTGCATATAGACTCAGGGCAGCTAACTGGGTGTACGCGGTGAGGGGAGGGAAAAAGTTTGGACGTAACGAAAACATGGGCATTGCGCTCTCGGGTCCCTATACCATCCCGCATTTCGGCTTTGTAAATCTGTGCTCTCGCTGCAGACTCCAGGACACAGTTGGGCTATTCTCAGCTGTTGGGCACAACGGGGACTCGATAGAGTGCGTCGAATGTAGAAAGCTCTCTCTACCTACAGGGTGTTCACGAATGGTGTGATTTAAAATAAATGCCGAACAACTAGAATTTAAATTTGGATGAAACGAGGGCTTTTCCACCCCTATAGCTAAAAGGATCCGAGTGGCGGCGCAATGCAACACAACTCGGAACTCCTAAATCACGTTTCTCCTCCTTGGCGTGAAATCAGTGAAATGAAATTGTCAGTTATTTCTCGAAAATCTTTTTGAATTCATATGTAAGAAAATTACATTGGTCGATGTCCATTTTTTTCCATCGATATGTTATTATTATTATTTTGTTACGAAGGTTAATAACGACACGGACTTTTTTCTGTATTAAAAATAGAGGGAAAACACATGTAATTTCAATTTGCACATCGCTGCCTCATTTTCATTTCATCGGCGACTACTAAGCCCCTTTATGAGAAAGTCAGTCAATCAATTTTTTACATAGACGGGACTTTGCTTTGCAGAAAGGAAGCTTTGTAACGTCGATGTAAAAAAAGTAGGAAATTGTGTGCAAATTTAATTTTCATTTTGTTTTTCAATGACTCCATGTAAAATGAATAATACGACCCAAAAAAATAATGGGTTCTCGTAAAATTATAGACAGCTTTGAAATTTTTATACATTTTTGACGAAAGGTAAAAAAGAAATGATCCCATGTATCATATCGAAATTCATCGAAATAAAGTTTCCACTGTGAGGAAACAAAATGTGTTAAAAAAAAAAGACCGTCGAAACGGTGACATTGTCGATTAAATCGATGAGTTCTCGGACACCCTGTATACGTCTACGGACAGGCAAGTTGCCCGGAGATAGAGGGATCGAGAGAGTTTGGACGGCAAGGGATATATAGTGGAAGCCACGGTACTCTACGTATGAGAGGATAGCATAGTATACCAGCTATTCTCGTGTCCTAAACTTTGCGAGAAAGACAGAGGAGTGTGTAGTGAAATTGGAAAGAGGAACGGAGACGGGAGAGCAAAACCAGGGAGACACCGACGTTGCCACGTGGTAATTTTAGACGCCTCTTTCTCGCGCCTCTCACTTTCCCCTCGGATCAGCAAGAAAGTCGGAGGGTTAGCTGGGGGACTCGTGTTTTTTTTTCTTTTTTTTTTTTTTTACGAACGAATCTACATCCGGCCTAAAAGATATAGAGAAGTTGCACACACGAAAAACTCAACGCGATGGCGAGATTTATCCGCCACAAGCCGCTCCCCGCCCCTCAAAGACTTTTATTTTTGTTTTTCCGCTCACGCTACGTTCGCTATTCTTTAAATTACTACCGTTTGTGCCCATGCAAATTAACCCTTTGAAGCCCTGTATTTCTTGTTCATATTTTTTTCATTTTTTTTAACTTATTACGAGAATATTAAAATCATAATATACGATAATTGCTTACTAGTTATTGTATATATATATATATTGAAGTTCTTCCTAACGGACTCAATAATAACCAAAAGCAACCTACGCATATGCATTTACGAACATCGTCGGAGCTTTTTTTCATCAATGCATTTTTTTGCATCTCGATTATTCTTTTTTTGCCTGTCCTGTCCTTTTTTTTGTTCTGTCCTTCCCTCGTTCTCGCGAAAAATAAATTGGTAGTAGGGATATATCGAGCAAATGCAGATTACAGTTAGAGGAACTAAAAACAGGCAACGTAATACAGTAACGAGTGTAACGTTGTTGCTGCAAATTGTAGCCTTTGGATACCTCGAGGCAAACTCCACCAGCGCTCTTTATGTGTAGTGTGGTATTCCACGCATGTACGTATATACAGAAATATATGCCTATACGTGGATTTGGGTACGCAATGTCGCGTTTCACGAGCTCCGAGGTCAGCGCGCCCAGACGGATCGTACGTATTTTTGGATCAGAATACGCGGTAGAAGTTCAACGAATCAGCCGTTTCCGACGGCGGATATGTCTCTCCCTCATCCGCACGTAATGTCGTTCGAAAAAGATTAAGGAAATAGAATGTTAAGGAGGGTGAGTCGCCGAAGGAACAAATAAATTAGTTCACGCCAATAAATTCACCGTCCTATTTTTATACTTTTTTTTCGGAAGTTAACTATGCAATTTCCGCGCTATTTTGACGATTATTTTTTTTTTGCTCGATTGAAAAAAGATATGTACTGTATGATTTCCCTATTCATTTTCCCGAAGCATAATTTTTCTTAAAAATACAACAAATTTCACTACGACAATATTCGGTAACTTCGTTTTTTTTTTTTTTTTTTTTTTTTTTTTTTACACTCGAGAGAAGTATTAAATAGTTCTCTACACGACCACCGTTCCGAGAGTTCTCGGGCTTAACTCTGAAGAACAAACACTCTTACTATTCGGTAGGATTATTTTGTTGGTTCTCCCGTCCCACGGGGGGTTAATGGATGAAACACCGTTCGACGTGAACCATACCGATCCCAACCGCAAGGCACAACAAACTTTCCTCGCGTGTCTCGATTATCGTATGAGTTTGTCTGACTCACGCTCTCGCACGCCCATCGCGCCGGTCGGCACGTAATAAGTGATTGGAGGGTGAGACTGCCGCGCTGCCCCGACACTCACCTAACTCTCTCCCTTCTGCCACATTCGTTTCAACGAAGGTAAAGCTCGACGGAACGCTCGGAAGGCCAAGAGGAGCCAACTACCCGGGTTATACCTATGAACTACGGAGCCTATGAGTCACGATCTCCATGCGTGTCTAACAACCCTCTTTTCGTCTACTCCGACATCCCAACCCTGACGAGGACAAACCGCTTACCGACGCCGCTTACGCCGATCTTCCTGAGTCAAAGGAATCGGTATCGGACGCGTTAGGATAAATTAAGGCCTCATCCACCAGGCCACCATCTCGAGTGCTCACCAACTCGTTTTACCACCCTTCGTAATGTCTCTTTCTCGATTCTACGACAGATACGAGTCGCGTGTCGGGATGCGTTCCGCGATCTTCATTACCACAGAAGGCGCGAATTATACATCGCCATGTGCGCATTTTTCTTATTTTTTTTTGCATACATTTCGTTTAATGATAAACACGGGAAAAAACAGAATTACTCATTTCTTACGAAAGAAGGGGAAACAAATGTTGGCTGTTTATGAACGAGCCTCGCATGTAGCACGTACCGCTAAGCCGTTATTCGAAAGCGAACGAAAGAGTTTCCAAGAGAAACGGATGCAAGTCTCGTTTCACACAGTGACTGATGGTGAACGAAAATAAAGATGAATTAACTCGAACTCGTCGGAGTTCGATAGGCGCCATGGGTTCGTAGAAGCAGCAGCCAGCAGGCATCGGGCGTGCGAAAGATTGATCGCCTTTGCAGCACGTATTGACCCCGTCTAGGCTGTTCCTTATCGTCTTCGCTTCGAATATTGTTTATATCGGGTTTATTGCGATGAAATACGAAGATACGTGTGCGAACCTCTTGATTTAAAGCTATTTATCAAAGTAACTGGTACAACGTGTATAATACCGATTGGTGAACATTTTTCTATGAGAAACGAACGAACGGGGGAGAGGATAGAATCGTCAACGCGGCGTTAACCAGCAGTGGAAAGGGATGAAGAAATAATCAGTTATCGGACTTCGAAATCAATCGATTGATTACCGTACACAGGCCGCAAGAAAAACTCCGGAAATACGGCCTGCAATGGGAAGTTTTTTTTTTTTTTTCTTCCTTATCGTTTCAATAATTTGTAATTGCTTTTTTTTTTAACAGTTTCAATAGTTTTTCGCACTCCTACCGGTTGATTTTGCCGAATGTTCGTTGACAACATGCCGGATGCTTGATCGATTTTATTTTAAACTCGTAAAAGCAATTTTTCAAAACTTAATTAGGATACGTCTAGACAGAGAATCGATGTATTTGAATATTTTTCCGCAACCTACTCGCAAAATGAAAATTCGACTTGTCGAGCGATTCATTGATTGGATATGTACTGTGAAAAAAAATCGGTTGGGTCGAACTAAATCGGCGCTTGCGGGTGGCGATGCTATTATTTAATTTATTGAAAGAAACACGTCGTCGATCGCTCGTTGATGTCGAGATCATTGTGATCCATCGTCACGGCTTACAGATACTTTTAGATATTTCGTCAATTTTTGTCCATTTTCTTTATTACGTAATATTTTTTACTATATCCTTGTTTATTTAATAACAAAAACGACCATTAATCATCGTTGATAAAAAAAAACATACGTACTTTATGAAAAGTTTTCGAAAACGCATTGAGAACGCGATAAGAGTTCCGGTTCCAGCATATCACAGTAACAAAGAACATTTTTCGAAACACCAACCAAAGTGCCATTTTCACCGATGTTCAAGATGTTCACCGAGATGCGCGAGTGAAAATTGTCGACACTGGAGTTGCGCGGACAAGTGGGTCGCAGTCCAGGAATCGTGCATCTAGAATTTTTAACGTGACTCTCGCAGCTCGAGAGGCACGGAAAGAGAGAATAATAACAGGACAGAACGAAGTGCGCGGGAGGTATGAGGAATAGAAGGGTTGGTGGGAGAGGCACAACTCCGACGTCGAGATGTAATTTCAAAGGCACTTCTTTCCTTTCAACCTCAATCCGAGATTCAGGGCGGCAAACCACCACTCTACGTACTCCGCGGAATTCCGATAAATTATTCCGCAATCGTCACATTTGCTCGGGAGGCACTTGCTTGCGATTCTCGGTATAGACCCCGATAGTGCATATTACAGCACTGGTGTGCAGCACCCTCAATGCCGGCTGTTTCGAAATAGTGTAAAAAATTCACGGGCACACAGATTCTTCGAAAAATATCTAAACTTCGTGATATTGTATCAACCTGATTTATATTTTAAAAAAATAATAATAATTAAAAAAAAAACGACCGGCTATAAATATTTAAGAATGCGAGTCGCAACGAAATCCAATAAAAAAAGTAAATTCCTTGTCGTATAAGAGATGCGCGATAAAAATATAAATATCTTATTTTTCTATGCCACGAAAAATCACGAGTTTGCAATATACACGGAGAAAAAATGGAGTTTTTTTTTTCATTTAATAATTCATTAAATTTAATTTAATTTAAATACCATCAATTTCAACATAATATTAAAACCGGAAGCACCTCCGTTGTTAATGTTTTTAATGTGTACATTCAAATATTATTTATACCTAAATTTATTTAATTTTTTTATTCTTCATTTTCGCTAAGTATAATCGACATATTAATTGTGTGTGCCTATTTCGGTAAATAATGAAAAAAAAAACCAAAAAAATTCTGCATCGCAATAAAAAAATGTTAAATAGATGATATATCTTTCGGCAGAAATCGTCTTAGTGGATGGAGTATCGTTCGAGACACGCGGTAGTGATACTTGACCATGTTAAGTCTACTCGGAAGAATTCTTATTTTTGGACAACCGACTAAAAAAAATGCTTGTGCAATGATTTTTTTGTTTATTTCGCCTCAAGAACGTTTCCTTTGGTATTCTATTTCCAATCGGAATAGCGCGGAGAGGAGGATTTAAATTCTAAAGCTGCAGTAGCAAAAAAGGAGTCTCGTTGTCGTCTTCGTTAGGGCGTCAGCCGGTCGCAGACGGCGGGGGAACGAAAGAAGAGAAAGGATGGTATGTACGTAGTATAGGTACGTAGAATCTGATCGACCCAACGATCGTTGTGACGAGAAGCGAAGGGCGCCTCCGCGTTAGCTTAGCGGCTGTGCAGACCCTACAGCTGAGAAGAAGAAATAAAAAACCGACGAACGACATCCAACGATGTGGCTGCGCGAAGCACAGATGCGACGGATGTCAAGCAGCGAAGCCGGTAAGCGGAGTCAGGACTCGGAGCGGAGATCCGGCTGGCGAAAGTCGAAGCGATGGATGAGCGACGAACCGAGAGAAAAGAGACACAGCCGTGGGACAGCCTTTCTTACCCGAGCTGACGGGGGACCAGAAGAAGAAAACCATTTGATTTTACGAGTATTTAGTGCGCCGAAGCGATTTTCCAAGACTCCTCGGACTTGACACCGTTTAGGTTTGTCTATATGTACTATGGACGCTTATCGCGAGCAGCCGTCGGCCATAACTTTGACCGGGAAGGACCCGACTATCAGCTGCGGAGCATCGGCACGAATAGCCATAACAGCATGAATAACAAATTGACGAATCAAAACTTCCCTATGAGCTCCTACGAGGCTAACTAACATTATTGCAGAGACTATATTTCGCGTAATTAATACGACATCGATGTATAAATCGAAGAAAAAAAATTATTATTATTATTATTATACATTATTTGTATAATTAATAAATCATTATTTTATAAGTAATATATAAAATTAATATTAATACACAACCCATTTGTTAAACGTTATTCTTACCTTATGGTTATATGATAAACGTACAAAGTAATAAATTAGCTACATTATCCTCGGCAGTTTATTTCATTGGTGAAGGATAACATCCGTGACGATGCAATATTCGTCGCTCGTAACGATAATGAGAAAGGTGCACTCGAGCGATTAGCTCGTAAAAACCATCAAACGTAATCGCATCGTCTATGAATCAAAACAACGATTGCTGGCAGTCGTGATAATAAGACGTACAATCAGTTAGAAAATAACTGAAGAAGAAGTTACCGTCATTCGTGGCGACGTTAAGCGTCGATCCTTGGGGACTCGGATGAGATTTCTCGAAGGGTCTCTCATCGTTTTTCATTCATGTTTTATCTTTTTCTATTTTTTTTTTTTTTTTTTTTTTTTTTTTTTTTTTTTTTTCGTTCGTTCGAAGCTTCTCGAACGAAAGTCTTTGGTAATGGTGTCGGCGGCCGATCGGTAGAACATTGAGTTCTCGTTCGGTCTCTCTTTGTCGTGTGAGTCGAACACGGAAAACTGGTATAACGAACGAGTAGCGGGACGTTCGTAGAATTGAGTCGAAGTGAGAAGATGAAGAAAATGAAGAAGAATATGACGACACGGAGGATAAGGCCCACGATTTAAGTAACTCGAGACAACGCAGCTGTTCAACGCGCTTCTCGGACTACGACAGCGCGTCTCGACGCCACCCTATCGTTTTCTATTTATACAAATGGTCGTGAGGGGAGAGACGCTTGTGACACTTGAACTACGCGACGAAACGAACCGACTGGAATTAAGCGGAAAATCAGATTTCTACGGAGAGAATACGGTACTTGTGAAAATACGGATGAACCGACTGGAATTAAGCATAAAATCCGATTCCTGCGGATGGGATACGATGCTCGTGAAATGTGTGATGTTCAGCTAAAATTTCATTGATCAAATTTCAAAATAAAGTCGTCGATTGTAGTTGTATTCGGGGGTGCGATTAATGACGAATTAACGAATTAACGACAGTCGCAACAGGTATGGATGAGGTACCGATCTGTATGAGACATCGGAAGAATTAACGAGTCGAGGAGACCGGGGCTACTTGGCACACGATGCAAATCGAGACGCACAGTTTTTTTTACTTATCGAAGATTTCATCCAACGAGTACAGCACTCTACGGAATTAGAGTACATACTGTGGTAAGTCATTTCTTCGAGTACCATATTCACTGTGCGGAATTTTCGATATTTTTTTTTTTTTTTTTTATATACAACATGTCTTTCAATTAACCCCGTCTTCTCGATCTATGCCGGGTATATTGATATTGCTATAGTATACGACGGCATTCAATGCACACTGTGAGAAACGATGTTTATCGTTTTTTTTTAACTCGTCATTCATTTTTATTTCAATATTTATTTTTCCATTAAACTGACACTCAACGCAAGTAGCAACCATTAAGTTCCATCGATTGAAATCGTTTTGGAGTTTCGTACAACAAAAGATTGCATACGAACAACTTTGAAAGTTGAACAAATAATTTCATCGATTTTTACCGATTTTTTTACAGCATTTATTTCAATTTACTTCGTGTTTCAAAACGCCCCGGTCTTCTCAATAGAACCATTAATTTGTAGGATTTTTTCAAAGATTTATTTTATTTTCTCCGCAAAATGATACATTGCGGATTTTTCTTTATGATTGCGATGCTTTCTCCGAATATAAACTGCGTGTGTGACGGGAAAATAAATTTTATTCGATAGTTGAACTAACCGTACGTGTCGGTCGATATCAATGTCTCGTTTGAGGCTCCATATTACGTATCGCTGGGCGGATTCTAACGCACGCCATTCTCAGTGTTCTCGTTATCCGAACGAGAACCGCCGTATCGGCATAGTCGTTATTGTATCGTTTGTCGTTGTCTGGAAGCGTAGCCGCGAATCCAGCATCAATTTGAGGTGAAAATGGCACATATGACTTCTGTCTGCCCTCCCAATACATCGAAGAAACGTACAGATACGGCGACGAGGCAAATTCGTCGATTCAAATTCGTTCGACACATCCGGCGTCACGTATCGACGATTTCTCACGGTCGACTCCCTCTTTCCTCACCGCCATCCCTCGGCTCGATGGGTAAAAGCATTCGCGCAAATACAGAGGCACGTACACTATCCGCACATCCATACGAACGCACAAATGGGGAAAGCACAAGCGCAAACGATGGACGTAGAACGCGACATGTTACCGCAATTATTGTTGACTCAGTGCGGCAAAGCGAACGTGGGAAAGGTGGGGAGGAAGACTAGAAAAAGAGTGCCACGAAGGAGAGCGTTAGTGCGTCTATAGTTGTACCCTGGTAGTTGCACGAGTTTCAACCGTCCCGCGCTATCTTTCGTTCGTTCTCTTCGTTCTCTTCGAGCGCACAAGCATACCGATGCTCACTGGTATTACTGCGCCACCGGCAGTAATACACGATCGCACTCAGTGCACTACTGTTCCTCTCGACTGTCGTGTTTTACTTGAATAGTCGTCCCGCCGCTTCGTCTGCTCCGGGCAATAAAAACTTTTAACGTTCGATGTATGCGTCAGGGGGGGGGGGGCGGTGTAACACGCGATTTCTCACGGTAGAGCAGCGGTCATCTATTGATGATCATCGCGAGATGTAACCGAGTCCAGCATAAACGATACAACGGATGGGATAACTGTCGATAACTGAGCTGTTCTAGTCGTCGATAAATATTGCAACGAACGAACGCGATACGGTCTGTATGACGATACGAAAGTAGTTGAGTTTTGTTCTCATACGGCCCGTAGATATAGACGCGCATAAGACGGTATAATGAGCATAGAGCCGTTTCGCATCACATATAGGGCTTAAGCCAAGGGAAGCGGTTATAGTTTTTATCACACTCTCAATCATTGGCAAGAAGCGTCCCGGCGGAGTTACAAATTGATTTCAATAATTGGTGACGGAACAAAAGAAAGTCCAATTAATTGCCGTGTGATTGGCAGCTCAATTTTTGATACACAACGCTACTCAGGTCATATTTTCCTCTCTCGTTTGAGGACATTTTTCATCTATCTCACGGGATTTTTATCACCTTTTTTTTTTTAGTTCCGTGCAAAAATGTTTTCGTATAATGGAGATTGAAAGAAAAAAAAAAAACAAAAATGCATCCACTTCAAAGAAACTTTACAAATTTTCATTATTACACAAATGTAAATAATGAAAAAAAAAAAAAAAAACGAATTGGGCGCAGTGTGAACTGTAATACCGACGAAACTCGATCAGGTGAAGAATATTGGAGTGAATTTTATTTAGCGACCTCTCCCACTGTTTGTATATTCATAACATTGTGTAATAATAATATCGATCGTGTAATATCGCTGTGTACCACGTAATTTCGAATTCAAGGCGATAATATGATTTTCTTTTATGTGAAAGGTAATTATCTCCGTTATACAAAATAGAAGAGAAATAGGAGAGTCGAGCGACCGGGTTGGTCGAAATTATTGTTCGGGAGACCGGGTAGGTCTTTCTTAGGTACATCTACCCTACCAATTTTTTTTCGGATAATCTACTATAATCTCTCTTTTTTCGTAAAGCCGAATTCCGAGTGAACTTACTAATATTTGGTATCAATATTCGTAACAGTGGTTCATTCATTCACAGTTGAATATTGACGCCGCAGGTTCGATTGTTACAAACATCAGAAGCATCGACTCGTCGAGAGGATAAAAAAAAAGCGAGGCATGCATCCGGACAGTGGATCGCGTGGGCATTATGTTTGTCGTCGTGATGATGGCGCTGTAGCCACGAGTTTAGTCGGCTCTGGACAAGCAAAGCTGCCGAGACGCAGACGGTGAATTACTATGGCCTTAGTGCTTCAACTTCCGCTCCTGGTAACCGCCAATGCAGAGAAGTGGGATAAAGCAAACAACGATGGAACAGGGAACGGTCTGCTGGATAGAGGGACCATAGCATGCTCTCGTTTTAGTCCGGAAGATGAAGGGGTTGAAAATCTCACCAAGGCAGAGCGTGGCACGGATAGATCATACATCATTCCTCAACGAACGAGAGAAGCCTCTATAGCCTTGGATGCCTCTTCCGTCTTCCTGCGCCTTGCTCATCCCTTTTTAACTTCCTTCTCGCTTCGTAGCGCACGAAGAACGAAGAAGAAGCGAGCGACAGTCGGCAGCTAGCGAGCAGCCCACTCGGGTCGTCTATCCACGCGCGTGGACTCACCATCGCAACGACCCGGGCCAACGTTTTACCGGGCAAGTCTTGCAGTTCGCAACACGCCATTCTTCATGACCCCCCACATACCGCGGTTCCTCCTCTCGATGCCACGGAGGTACGTGCGTGCTTCACTCACTAGAATTCATGTCTCGCTATAAGTTTCTTGTGGGCATAGAATTTCCCCCGAGCACTCGCTTCCCTTTCATTCTATTTGCTTTCCTTTTATATCATTCACTCGCTTTTAGTTCCCCACCCACACTACCCGTGCTTTTGACAATGCCGCGCCAAGCTTTCTTTCCGATTGTGAGATTCAAACGAGAATTACTAATTCTAGGAACGCGACAACTATGACAATAATGGGCTGCGGGTACTTTTATCGTTTTCAGCAGTTTTACGGAAACGGAAAAAAAGTCAATTCAAATGGTAAAATAACATTGCGTAACAAAAACATCATAAGACAAATTACCTGAATCTTATTTGGAATCGTTTTCTCGATCCTGTTGAATTCCTGTTCGAGGCATTCAAATTTAAATATATTCTCGATTATCCAGGGTAAACGGCACTGTGATACATGGATAATTGGAATTTCTCTATTCCTCGAAATCGATCATAACATTATTTTATTTCGCGAAATACAAGAAAAAAAAAAAAAAAAAAGAACAGCATGCACTCCAATGACCCACGGGAGCGACAATTCAAAAAAATGGTACTTCAATTGGTTTCGATTATCCTGTTTTCAAGTTACTATCGCATTCTGTGTTATTTTTTATGTGTCGCATCTATCGATCTTCCAGATACAGTAGTTGCCGGTAGTGTTACTCCGACATACATGTATGTACACATCGAGTCGTATACGTAAAGCAAATGTCAACAAGATTGAGTAATGGCCACTTTGTAAGGTCGAATAGTATGGTCAATGTTCTCAGACGACACTCAGATATACGGAGCGGCGTTACGACTGGTGTTGTACAGTGCACACACGTATGGCAAGGGCCGTAGTAAGTCCCAACGGGTGGATAGTTATACTATATGTGATTAACGGTGTCCGTACACCGAAAGGATCTGTCTAGCAGGCATTCCGTGGGTTAGTTGCGGGGAGCGGCGTGTCAGAGCGAAGCTTGAGGTCCTCGGAATTGTTACCATTGCCCTATATCGCAGCCGCTCAAACAATGGGATTAATTACAGTCCCTGTTGGGGATAACCGCATAGCCACGAGGTATTCTGCTCCTTCTGTTTCTGCCACTGCTCACGGAAAACCCTTTACCTACTACTGAATTCGACTATTTTCACTTTGCGGTACACCCTCACCCGTGAGTAAGCTAACGTTTCATCGGTGATACGCTGTGTATAGGCATCGTCATGAATATATCTGTCGATGTATCGGATTTTAAGGTAAACGTACAGTAATAGCCGTTTATCCGCGGAAACACGTATTGTCGCGCGAATTCATTCCCCGTCGACACAAACCAAATCTGAATCCAACTCTATTATTATTATTATTATTATTATTATCATTAATTTTCATTTTTTTAATTTTTCGTCTTTTGAACTATTCGGTTCGAGATTTCCTGCATTACTGTACCAGAATATGTTAGTACCTCGAGAACTTTTGTAGATTTTCTTTTTGAGTTTCGTTAAGAAACAGTACGGAAACGCAGATTCATCCTGTGACGAACTGCGCTGTGGGAGAACCGTGGAAAATACAAATACAATGATGTCGCACAGCGCAAATGGTGAAGGGTGAACCCGTCAAGCGGGAGAATGTTTTTGCATAAAATATAGTACAGCAGAGAAAGGAAGAAAACATCTCCGTAAGAAATTCAGACACGATGAACCCGTCATCCGACGTAGGAGACGAAAATCGTGTGCTACTGCGCTTGGAAAAATATACTTTCGCACCATTTCTTCTTTCGAAGAGAAAATCTCGTATTGACCCTAATCGTCCGCTACCACGCAGCACCTTTCTTACTTTATCGCTGCGTCTTTCTTCCCTGAAGCTCTATATATATATATATATATATATATATACATATATAGATGTTTCCATTTTCCGTGATGCCCTTCTTTGCCGCGACCTTCCTATCCGAGATACTTCTTCGTTAGTGATAAAAATTCGAGCCATGGAGGTTACGGTCGTAAATAATGTTAGCATTGATACGACCCACTATCGAGGGGCGGGGACTCGTGTAGCATGTACTGCTTATATCATGTTTTATTTAATGGCTCTCTCGTTGCGGCCGAAACGCAGGGATACATCGATTACGCGAGGCGCATAACAACGAAACCCCCCCTGCTGCGCCAGCGAACCAATGGTTGTTCCGATGGTAACTCGAGACTCAATTACAAGAGGTGCGATTGTAACTATGTATTATTCACAGAGCTGTGGCATAAATCTACCAAATCTACGGAAGTCTAGTGACGGAACCACCATCCCTTGTCTATGCCATATCAGCGTATGATATACCTATATATGCAAGTGATCGTAATATATCTATCTTGTAAGATTCTATAGATGCATACAGTATCTATACGTGCGCTGTGTAGATATCGGTAAGCCGATTCTAACGTAATCGTATATAGGGATCGCCCATTGTCGAGGATTCGATGTCAACGGGGATGATGAGCTGAGAGCTGAATGGAAAGAGGTGCTATCGTGTACGGCGCTTAATTTTGAAAAAAAAATTATCGATTTGAAAATTTCTCTTGTAAGGTAAATTGCGCCCTTACCCTTTCCATGAATGAATTTTATGCATTTTTGATGGTATAGTATCGAATTATTAATTAATTAGAAATGCGATAAGTTAAAATTAGAAAAAGAGAATCATTCGATTTTCATTGAAATGATCATACAAAATGATTTTTTCTACAGCGCTGATTAATTTAACCGATAGTCTTCGAAAAAATCATTGATTCAATTAATTCCTTGAATTATTTTGCTAGATAGTTAAACATGAAGACGTGCTTCACGTCTCTATCGATGTAACTGTACCTATTACCTGTTTTTACGATATGCGGAACGATAGTAAAAAATCGTGAATTAAAATGAAAAAAGAAGACATTTTTTTAAATAGACATTTTTACAAAAAAATCTTAGATCAATGACAATATTTGTTCAGTTCTTCACCGTGAATTTAACCTCAAATTTATTTCGCGCAAGTGTTATCGTATATCTCATACGGTAAAATACCTATGGATTTATTCACTAATCTCAGGCACTGAATACCGAACAGCCGACGGCGGCTTCGAGATACTTTGTATCGATCGAGGTACGTTAAAATAAAATCTCGGTGGGTGGCTGTTCGAACTCTTAAACTGTGGTAAGCCTCACGGGGGTATGGCGGCGTGTACAAGAATCGAAGAAAGGAAAAAGGCCGAGTGAGCCGTCGGCGCTTGAGAGAGGAGAAGCCGAAGACGAGTAAGATCCCGAAGTGCGAAAAAAGAAGTTGGCAAAGCGGCGGGCAACGGATACCGCTTTCTCCGCCGGATATCGGGGGTTACTCAATTAATTCACGATCGCCGACGATTTTATTACGACCGAAGGCAACATTTCTATCGGAGACGAAGGAATCTGTGATCACGAGCGGAAGTCGGGCCGATAGTGCGGCTTTAACAGGTAGATTCCCAACCCACTCACGAATAATGGACATTTTTTTTCCGAGAGCGAATCACATTGATTCTCATTGCTTCTAATACAACAGTACAAAACTTCGAAATATATATTTATTTTCATGCCCCTCGGGACATTCAACTTTCAAGTCACACGGCGATACAGCGAAAATATTTTTTTTTTTATCGAACTTTTGTTACCAACCAGACAGTTTGAATTTTTTATATCGTCCAAGTATAGATTTCGTCAGACGCGATATACGCGAGTGAGTAAAGATTAAATTGAATTATAACTGTCGATAAATTCAACGTTTAACGATACAAAATTCTCTTGTATGTTAATATTTTACGTACAAACTATAAATAATACACGAACAACAATTTATTTATTTAAAACTCGATTCATCAGCTTTTAGCTCGATAGATCGAATGAATATCATACTTGTCCACAATTTTGGAATAATACATCGAATGCCGCAAATGCTCGATTCCCCGAGTACTATACATATATATATATATATATAACTAAAGGGATACGAGCCGTGAATAACATACGAAAAGTACGAAAAGGATTAAATTTCGTGAATTCAATTTGTATTTTTGACGATATCACAGTAAATAAAATACTGTCACGTTAAAGTGTACTACTTTAATGCGACAAAAAGTGCGCTTGGGTGGCAGTCATATCACATTTCCCGGAAGGACTAAAAGACAAGGGATCCGGAGAAACCGCGTCACAAGTAGAAGGACGATTTACAACAGTATCTCGTGTTAAAAGTCTCAAGGATAGCGAAGAATGGCAGAATATTTGTTTATTTATAGAGGAAAAGTTCCGCGAACTCAACTAACAAGTTGTTCTCGGTTGTCCATGTGAACCTTGTAAGCACAGCGCACAGAGTCGCTTCTTGGAAATTTAATCACTCAGTGCTATCGGACCGAGTGCAGTGCAGACATGCTATCATACGCGGGTATGTCGTTACCTGAGCGCCAGACATATGTTTTTGCAACATTTTCTCGACTTGCTAATATAAATGTAATTTTCGCGAAGTGTTTCGACGAACTTTTCCCGCCTGCATATCTCCGCGATTAAAGAAACACACGTTTCCGATGAATTTTACCTCCGTACCTCAACTCAAAACATTTTAACTTTCCCCCAGAAATTCTAATATTCTGAAAGCTTTTCGGATTACTGCGCGGCTTTGAATAAAAGTGAGACAAACAGAAAATTGTGAAAATGAAATGTTTCGAGTCAGTGAGGCACGAGAGCTGTCTGCTCGCGTTAGGGCGATATCAACGTTGGCACCTAATGCAGGCGTTGTTCTCGCGACCCGCTACACTTATTCGGCACTAGCAGCGATCTTATAGGCCTGAAGTGTTTCGTGGGAAAAAATGATGAGTTGAAGTCTTAAAAATGAACCCAATCGGGTGTTCAATTGAAATGAACCGTTTATCCACGTACTTCACTCTTTCGCTCAACTAACGACATGGACACCCGCGGTATGTCGACTTACGATCTATTGCATGTGAACACGTTGTCCATCACCTTCCCTATGGTACAGTGCAGTAGGCACTGTTCAAGATAATGTATACGCATTAAAGCCGTCATAAGGGTTGGCACTTGGTACCAGTCATTTCTCGAAACGTGTCGATTTCAATGGGTTTATTCTCTTAGGGCGACAGGACTCCTGTGGTGATTGCACTTCTCAATCCGAGTCTGCTGACTGCTCGTTGTCGGCCCTCGACTAGCGCTCGAACGTAGTCGGAACTCGCAACCGAACAAGCGAACTGGTGAGCGTAGCCGGGCCGACAAAAAACCCTTGTCATTGTAGCATGGGACTCGACACAGACTAAGCCACATATATAGATATAGACGAGAAGTCGCGCGACTACCTCGTTGAAAAGGTAATGGGCAGGTCGCTGTGGGGTGAAGAGGTTTGCGTGGGCGTTGCGGAGTCGAGGGTTAAGAACCCAGAGCGCCCCAAGTACGACGAGCGAGTCGGGTGGTGCTGACTGCTGTCGTTGCCGTTGCAAGTATCTCCCTCTGTGCTGCTGCTGCTGCATGGGGTAAAGAGGCATGACTTATACGAGATACGGCACAGGCAGAGAACCACATTCGGGCAGATTCTGCTACTGCTGCTACTGCTGCTACTGCTGCCACTGCTGCTACTGCCACTACTACCGCTGTCGCGCTCTACGGTGCGTTGTGCTTTATACTAAGCTTTTTTGGGGTTCCGTGTAACCCCTTGTCTCTCGTTGCTTACACATTATTTATGATTTAAGTTCTCGCGAGATTTTCCTAGAATGTGCAATGTTGTTCGAGGAAAAAACTGACTACAGACTTCATAGAAAATTGGATACAGAAGGAAATAACTGGGATTAGAGAAACGATGATACAACTGAAAGGGAAATTCATTCGGAAGGGTGGTGGTAATGAGCAGTCAACGATGGAATGTTGTTGTGTACAAAAAGACCATCCACATTGATGCTGGAAGGTGGAGAGGACCTCCACCTATGAAGATAAGGATCGACAAAGCCGTCCGAGTAGGGGAACTTGAACGTAGGAGCATTTCAGTTTATAAGCTGATACCAATACATCAACAAAACGCAGCAATAATTAGCACTGAATAGATGCGTGAGGTGGAAAAGCGGCGGTCCGAGCAGGTGGCGATGCCTCACCCGGTCATTCGTTACCTTCATTCACATTGGCTTTGATATGTGTGTAGATACTATGCGGATAGATAACCACGGGAGTTCTACTTCCTACCATTGCTGCAATTCGTATTATCGCCATTGGAGCGACGTTAGCCGGTCTACCGCATCCGTGACCGTGAACGAGCACAGGAGACCCGAGCCACACATTCATCTCCCAATCGTACGTGGATCCGGTAACCCACCGGCGAACACACGAATACACGAATATTCTGGTGAACTTGATCTTACGCTCAAATGCTATTGGAGATTGAATATTCTACACGACTAAGTGCAATTTTTTCATATGAATTTGGAAACTTGGTAAAGCATTGTTCTATCTGCTGTCTTGGGAACAGACATTTTGGCGAACAGCGTAATGGTAAATCTTTGCTGGCATCGCCTATCTTTTAATGTAGAATCAATATTTCAGTTTTGAATTTGTCTCACACAACTTATAAGAGGGTTCCGGTAATCCGACATTCGTTTTCGAGTATCAAATGGTAAAAGTGGCGCGTCGGTCGACAACCGGTTGCCCGCGGCGTTGTTTATTTCTTTTTCTTTTTACCGATAAGCCGAAAATTCTAGAGACTAGTTTTTTAATGTCTTTACGTTTTAATTACTTTTTGCGTCAATCAAAATGAATTTATGCTGGAAAAATAAATTTTTAGTATTATTCTATTTTTTTTTTTTTTTTCAAAATTTCTCGATTTTAAATTCAACGTCTGCAAGGTATTTTTTGCGCATTAAGAAATTGCGTATAACTTTTTATATTGTATTGAAAGATGTCGTCGCCCAAAGGGGAGAATGCTATCATAATAAATAGCGAAATTATCTTAAATTGAGAATGTCATTGAGAAGGTAAAGCCAACGAGCTTTATATAGATTAGCGGCTATCTATGCGCTTTCGAGTGAGTGACAGGTGACGTGACAGTCGTCAAGCGACGAATCTAAGTACAAGGGATATATCGTAGAAATTAGTAGCGCTACGCCAGAAGGGAGCGGTGCGAAAGGCCCGTGTAGTGGTAAGGATTGAGCTTCAGTGATAATTGGACACGTGTTTCGGTCACCAATCGTAAGTCGAGTATGTTCAATCGATCCTGCGCACTAATTGGGATTGCAATTAAAACGAGTACTATTCCCGCGATACAGTCAGACAGAGAGCACGTACCGTATTACGATTCTGGTAGGCTGATGTTGGGTGATGATAGTGGCGTTGGTTGGCTGCTAACAACCTGACGTGATCAAAACAATGTGTATAGTAGCGGTCCATACGTCTGTAGTCATCGTAGAAGCAAAGCAATGCACTTGTATGGCACACGGAGCAACGCTCGAGAAAAGGGACTCGTCGTTCCTGCCTCCGAGTAATTGACTCGCATCGAGGGCGAAGCGTTCGACGAAACGTTCCCTTTTATCAAGCGAAACGTGTCGTCAGACGGAAAAGGTCCCGAGCCACTCAAAAACAAAGTTGGCGGATTGCGTAAGGGGCATAATACTGGTATGGGGGAACCCCTCCCCTCGATGTCATCACGTCGTCCATATATATAGTGCAATGCAGGACAAGTGACATGCCTGCAAGCCGTCACCTTCGATTCTCTAAACTCCAATTAGTACGATATGAAGAGGAAATCGGAAGGCGCCAATTTTCAAGCCTTTCAGGTGGAATAATAACGATCGGACTGCTGCAACTCGCGTCCTGCGCGTCGTCTAATTTATAACATGTTGGACCAAATTTCTCAAATGATCTATAAAGTTGAATTATCATTTGACACATTAAATTTATCACCGAAAAATGATTAATAAATGACTTAAAAAACGGGCGACGAGGAATCAAATTGTACAACAATTTCAAGCGAATATATTTCGGTTGTTCTGCTTGAATATCCGAATATTGACTTTTCGGACCGGCAATTTGCCGGCGCACCTCCACCAAAACAGCTACACTTTGTTCAGACACCGCAGAGTCAGATCCGCTTCGCTTCTAGTTCTCTCTCTAAGTCAATCAAAGCTACTTATTGGGCTTCTCAAGCCAAAGCTGGATGGATGCAATCAATGTGCGCCACCACTTTCTGTAATAGCCAAAGCTACTGCAGAGCGGATTTCCGAGAAGTGGAATACTGCCCATAAAACTACGAATCAATACAACGTTTCCCTCATTTGGCATACGTTGTCGGTAGGTATGAAATTCTCCTATTGGCATCTTCTTTTTCTGTTTTGTTCTTAATACGTTTATGTTATGCAAGTCAACATTAGTCTTGTGAAAAAGGCTGTTTAGAATTATAGTCCAGTTGCTCTATTTAACTTCCAATCCCATATCTTACCGTTCTTTTTTTTTTTTAATTTTTCCTACTGACCCATTCCAACTGCAGTATTTTTTCGTTACATCCTCATTTCGGGTAGCGTAGGTAGGTTAGCGCAGGCGTTACAGTTGAGACAGGTAGCGAAAGAGAGGAAAGGAATGCACGGAATAAAAGAGCTACAGTCGTTTAGACCAGAACAAGGGCTCCGTTTGTTCTGGTTTGAGAAAAATAGTTGAGCGCGCAAGAGAAAGTGGTAGGAGAAATAAATGTGGGAAAGTAGGGCAGAGAACGCAGAAAACGACAAAGCATCTCTCGCACAGTGTGTACAGTGCACGGCGCATTTAAAAAGTCCATATGTGTGCGTCAGGCTTTTTCAAGTCTTTAGTTTTAGACTCGAAACAAACGCCGGTGAGATCGAGTCTACGACCACCAAGAAATTCAGACTGACTCTGCATACCACTTCCTCCTCCCCCGCCCCCCCCCCCCCCACCCCCCCTATTTTTTCCCTGCACCTTTGTGTCAGTTTTGTAGTATTCCAGGCTACGAAAAGCTACCAACAGTAATGGAAGCTGCAACTGTGCCGTGGTAGCCAAATAAAGACCCATCGCAGCCGGCCTCTTCGAAATCATTGCATTAAGGCATATTCCGCATCTTTTTCGCCCAATTCTCCAATACGTGAATAGCTAATGTTAGTCCAGAGTAGGACACACCAAACATCCAAAAAATTTAAATGAAATGTTTAAAAAATTGAAATAAATGTTTTTAACGATTAAGATAAAAATGTCTAGAGACATTAAAAAAAATGGAAAATAATTCAAATTGGATTTGCAATGTATTTTTTTTCTTTTTGAAATGTTTTTTCAAATTTTGTTAAATTTTCTTTGAAATTCAAGAAAAATTGACACATGAATTTTCTTATGTCTTTTATATCAATAATAAGCCACAACCACTATTACTGAATAACGAAAAAATTCGATTTACTTACGAAAAATTTAATGCTACTTTTTTAATTCGAAGAATGTACGGTCAGTAAAAATAAGCCTGCACAAGCGTTAAATATTCGTTCCTCATCCTCACCCGATTCCCAAACATTATATACTATACAATTTTGTCTCCGGTACTGTCGGGTATTCTCATCTCAACACTTCGATTGGCGCTACGTGAGATGCCCTCAAATTCCGTATGATGTTACACCACCGGAATGCATGATTTTCGCAATACTAATCCCTGCATTGTTAGGCTTCCAGTTGCGGTCGCGTTTCCGAATAGAGAGGTCGTCCTCGACAGCATTGAAGGGATGTCGGACTACGAGTAGGCGCGCAATAACGCTGCTTTCGCCGACGATATTCACTCGTTCAACGGAGCAAAGCTTTCGAGACTTTTTCTTCACGATTTCTTTACGATTTCTTCACGAAAGAAAAAGAGTTCTCCGCGAAAGTTAATATCGAAAACGGGTAATTAATTCACAAGACTGCATTGATGTCTTATACGGACATCGCGTTAATAGTTTACGCAGTGCTTCGGAATACCTCTGGGTGATGCATGGATACTGTTCTAAGACGATGAACTTCACCGAGAGACTTCACTATGGTGAGGCTTCGAGTATTTCACCCGAAGCCAAGTGCGCGAGACTAGTGGAAGTTGAAGTTGATTGTGGAATATGGTCCGAAGCAGGATATGGGCGTTCCTTCGGGACGTATAAGCCCCGGCTTGGTGCAATGGGATACAAATCCCACCGCTATTCTAATGGAACATAGTTGAATGACCGCATTGGTTCAACCGTAAATCGGCATAAAGTTATTAAAGGCTTTAAGATAAAGTTACGATCTATTGAACGTATTTTATATAATTAAGCAGACAGCCGGAACTCGCAATCCGTTTAGCGACCGTTGTATTATCTGCGCGATCTTAACACCGCTATAAAAATGAATTAATCGTTATCAAAGAGTATTGACATTTATTACGCAACGTCACTCCATTATTTTATTTTATTATTTCACCAAATTACCCAAGCTTTTTTTTCCTCCAGCTTCCATATTTCAGAAAAAAAAACGGTCTATCGTGCCTATAAAAAAATAAATAAATAATGTCGCTCTATCGCGGAGCCACTTTATTGTGTAGGGTTATCGCCGTGTCCACGGCGTAATACATCTGAAGAATGGCCTCGCCATGTGTTACCTTCCTCTCAGCTACGCGGGAAGAAACACTATATGTTGTTCGTGCCTATTGGTTCGTAAGATACATTTCCCTGAGGCAGGCAGGTGCGCAACGTCCTACCAATCGCCGTTTCCCATGTTCGCTCCTACAAGAGTTCTGACGAGCTTGTAGGTGAGAGATCTCATGGTCGCGTATATGTGCTTTAAACTGTGCATACCGATCGTCGATGTTCCTATTCTGTTTTTAACGTGGGAAGACCCACGTTATGTATAGCATATCGTTGAGTTTCTAAACGAAACTAACACACGAGGATATGAAGATCGCTGCGATTGATGGCGATCAAAGCTTCTACTCTACCCTTTTTCATACATCGCGATAGTATGGGTGTTGTACTCACTTATCGTACTATGCGATAGTAGTCGGTATAAGACGCGCGACTGGACGGAAAACTGGATAGAGAAGAATGTAAATTACCGGTGCTTGTATCCTCCTTCAATGGCTGTAGTGGTTACAGACCCAACACGAGGTATGTGCGATCGAGTTCTGCACCGTTGCTTCGCGTTGCGATTCTCGTATAGTAATTTCAATTCTCTAAGGAATCGTCGATAAAACAATATCCTCTATCGGCCATCTTCTCATGTAATTGTCATTTTTTTTTTTTTTTTTTCTGATGTGATCGTATATCGAATATATAAAAAAAACATCGCTTAAACGTTGAACACTCAATTTATGACTTTTCAACTCCCAACAACATGCGATGCAAAACGACAAAGAATCTCTCGATAGTTTTTTTTAGCTTGGACAATCAATTTTTCCTCGCGTGTTCTCAATAATAGCAATAAAAATATAATAATTCGGTTTTCGGATTAAATTTAAATAATTTTGAAAACATTTAATATTGCCGCCGGAAAAAGGAGTGTATTTAATACAGAAATTGTATTAACAAAGCAAAAATAGCAAATTACGGTTCAACTTTCCGATTAGAATATTCGACTAATGATTTATTTTCGTTTTCTTCCTTTTTAATACAATTTTGGTAAAATTATTTTTTGATCGATAAAATTGCTGTCGTGATTAAGATGTGAGTTAAGATGATCGAGAGTGCCATCTAAATATTTTAGGCTCTCGATTACGCGATGTGACAAAATAAAAAGACAGTGTTGCCGTTTCGATGCTAAATGTTAGGCGGTAACAATGTTTTTAGGAGTTATGCGAGGTATGTGATACGTGAATAGGGTTCTCGGTATTCGAGTCCAGAAGATACGATCGCGTGATCGCCTAAACATGGATTCGAAATTCCAGTACTGCATGTATATTCGATGTTTCGTACTCGACGTCGAAATTTATTCGACAAAAGTGAATAGATTTGTTTCGACGAGGCATTAAGTTTTCTCTGGGGCACGAGGTTGTATTGAAGTCACAGCAATAATAATTATTGTATTTTGTATTACCAAACATACATATGCAATGATATAGCCGTAACTGAGTGTCACCGTATTTGCGAACGTTAATCGAGGTTTCCTCGCGATTGAATGAAATTTTACCCAAATGGCGTTGTATGTTCCTCCTACCATTTCGGGCTCTCTATCGCGTTTAGTGTGCGAGGTAAGCGAGAATAAGTCACGAGAAATGAGATTACGATCGTGCGTTCAGCTGGTATACCAGAGGATCCGCAAGTCAAACGATTTATCAGGAGAAACTCGCCTGGGAACGTGGCAAGGGGGATAAAAACAGATCCATCAAAAGTTTCGATGAGTCTCGAGGTTCTCGAGTGGCGGCGGCGGCGGCGGCGGCTGCCGCGGAAAATCGCCCGCCAGAATCTCGAGTGACGATAGAGGAGAGGAACGAGGGAATGCGAAAGATAAAGGAGATGGTACAAAGAGGGCAACCAGAAAAGTCGAAGAAAAAGTATACGAGAGACGAGAGGTGGTTGTGCCGATCCCGCGGTGAGTGTCGAACCTATATACTTCTCTGCTCCAAGCGAGTGGACGGGATGCATTGCAGTATGCAGAATGCGTTGCATGGGATTTACAAGCTCCGCGCTGTGAGTTCCGAGTTTCGAGAGATTTGCAGCCCCCCATGGAATTACTATATACTTACATATGTCAGACTTATGCAAAATCTATAGCCAATATAGGGAATATCATTTTTTGTATACTATACGATACGTTTACCTCGTATTCAAGACGGTACCGGATGTTCTTCGAATAAATAGGCATAAATTGTGCGCAGCAAGAAGAAAATAAGGAGCACGGTTTTGAAATTGAAATTAAGAACATAGAAGAGGATATACAATTATTCTGACAAATCAACAGAATATTTCTCAGTCATATAGGTATCATTAAGATCCAAAAATCGAGGGGATTTTTTTTCCTTTTCTTAATAATTATAGGAGATAATGACATTTTTTTTTACTGAAAAACACGTATTGAATGTTTTGCCAAACAAAAATTGTGAAGAAATATTAAAATAAAAAAAAGATGTCATCAAATACAAATTATGATCGTCAATAATCCGTTTTGTTAATTTTTTTATTATTGAGTCTCCACGATCTTTTTTAAATATATTTTGACCATTTTTTTTTTATAACTCTTCTCAGTTAATAAAAAAAATTATGCCCCCTATAGTTTTACTGGGGGAAAAAAAAAATAAAAATCGATGTACATAAAAAAATTTTTCGTTTCGTTTCCTTTGACAATTCTTATTTTTATATTGATATTGCGAAACTCTGTTGACAAGGTGCGCTCGATGCACTTCATTAGGCACATCATGGACCGTTACACGATTGATGAAACATTTATTTATTAATCGCCCACAAGCATCAAAGCTCATAGTTTGCTAACTGTCGAAAAGTAGGTCCACGTCGACCTCCGTACGTGGGGCCACATTAATTATGTTGTATTACTTTGTTCGTTGACACGGCCCGGATTAACCGCTCGTATATCAGTGGGTCTCATGAACTTTGCTCAAGAAGTAAAAAAGAAAGAAAAAAAAATCTCCAAGGTTTAAAATCCAGTGAAAGAGATATAGAAAACGACAGAACACACAAAACGAGCCTCCGACAGCGCTGCGCGCGCGCACTCGTCTAGCTACAGATATAATGCGGCAGGTATAGACCGAAGAGGACCGAAGAGGTCTTCATGGTGGTAGGCGACGTAATGCGATACGCGACCCGCGAACCTCGGGCAAAGAAGAGCACGCTCTTCTTCGTGACATGGAAGGGCCGGCCTTGCGAAGGCGCGAGCGGGCCAAGCAGCGAGGCGAAGCAGCGGGCTCTTTAATAAATTCGCCGCGAAAAGCTAAGAGGCTCTGTACAGTCGTAGGGAAAAGTTGGACGCGAGTGGGTGAGACTGAGTCGGAGCGAAGAAACTCAGGGGGCATAGCAGGGAGGAGAGCTCGAGCACTTCCCACCTGTATTGATCGTGCGCTACCAATGGTATTATTATACGAGTGGCGCGTGGCGTCGATATCCTCGAAACTTTGAGATACGTTTCTGTGCGTTTCCATTGAAATATTAAATCACGAAATTTATCGTATTTTTAGAAAAAAAAGAAAAATTAAAACAAATTAATCGTTTGTAGATTAATTGAAAAAAAAAAAAAAAAATCACAAAAAATCGGAAGGGAATCGAAGTAGAAAAATGAAAGGCAAATCGCATTGGTTAGAGATATGATGAATTGCGCTTAAATGCGGGTAATTTTTAAGCGGGAGTATTCTGCTTCATAACGAGAGGCTATTAACGAACGATGTATCGATTGATCGAGAGCACATTTCATGAAATTTTTATGTTACGAAAGAATGAAGTCGATCGAGCAAAAAACTAATGTGCGAAATATACATATACATATACATATAGGGAAGTTATGTTTTAGGAAATTGTTTCTTTGGCGTAGTTGTACTAACAAAGAGAGGAATAAAGCTAACAGTGATGACTATAAGTTTGTTGGATAATCCTAATTGCGAAGCACTTTGCTCTTTCGCTCTTTCGTCAATTCAAAAATCGTTTATCCGCGTATACTATTGGCTAAACGTTATCGATGTCGTGACGATCTGTCCGTAAACGAGGGAATGACAGGAATTAAATTGCGTGAGAAGATAATGAGAGGCAAACGAGGAGTCGAAGAAAACGCTGTGTACGAGTGGTATCGTTAAGAACCCAATGTCGACGTCGGATGATGCAGAAAATCGATATAGAGGATAGAGGAATTTCTTTCAAAAGAACTGCTTATAAAATTGAAATCATTCACAAATGGAAAAACATAAAACTCCGGTTAAGAAAGAATTATAAAAAAATCATTCTATTATCTGCCGATTTCTGGACGATTTTTTAATAATTTTTTTAATGTATTTATTTCTAATATAATAATATTCTATTATTATCAATAATAAAAACAATTAATAGACGATTAATAATGAGTTATTATTATCAGGGTAGAGGTACCGTTCGTCGCTATTTCTATTATTATACTCTTCGAACTGGTTTTTTTTTGTTGTTTTTTTCAAAACTATTCATATATGTCGATTCTTCGAAACTTGTCATATTAATTCACTGATCAATCGACTCGAATTTTTTTCAAGTTCAATCTGTGCGCTCCGATGTGTTTGAAATATCCGTCATGAAAAATATCGTTAAGGTAAACTGAGAAGTTGGCGTATTCGACCAAAGTGAAAATAAGATACAAAGAGTAAAATGGGAAAATAATGGACAACACTAGTTGCTGTGAAAGTCTTTTAAAACGTTGCCGAGTGCCCCGGGCCAGTGGCTAGGTGTACGCGCGACCCGCGAACTTGACAACGTAACTTCAGTTCTACGATGGTACAATATACAGTAATGGTATAGTAGCAACAGTACGTACGCGAGTGAACGAGACAGATGTAGAGAGGTGTGAGGTAGAGTCGACGTAGCCAGTGAAATGACTAGTGGCGATTGTGGTGGAGGGCGGTTAAAGTTGTTAGTGCGGAGGTTAGAAGGGTTCTAAGTCGGGTTCAGCGTCGAGGAGGCTGAGGAAGAGAATGAAGAGAAAGGTGCTCCAGTCGTGGCTCCCTACTCGGTTGGTCCAAATGCCACCGCAGCGTCTCGGCATTCACGTGACGTCTACTCGATGTCGAGTAGAAGCCCGGCAAGTAGCGAGAATATCGTTAGGGGAGCGCAAGTCTGACTGTCACCTCGACTTTCCGTACAATGTATCTCTCAACGCAATAATACGTTCCGTTGCTTTTGCAAAGTGATCATTCGCTCGTTTAATCATCACACGAATTACGTCACACTGTTTTAATGATTAAAAAATGTATATCACCGCAAACCCATTAGTAAACGATTAATTAACCCTTTTTTGGGCGAAAATCGAAAAACTCTTGAAATTCGATAAAAATTCAAAATGTACTTTTTGGCAATCAAAAATTTATTTTCATGACACCGATTCTCGATATCGATAAAACAAAAAGAATTCTGCTCTTTTTAGCGGAAAAAAAAATTGTCGATAGGATATTCACATTTTTATTCGAAAAAGGTAATTTGGTTCGAGTCAATTTGTGTCGATCGACAATTTTTCTATGTATCCAGATGATATATAAGACACATCAGAAATTTTGTCAGAGTGGTATAAGAATAACTAAAATTTGATAAAAACATAATTTTTTTTATGCAGCGTCGATTATTGGCACGTGACCAGCGCGATCTTAAAATCATCCTAACCGCCATCCTCCTCCCACTCTCTCCGTCGATTGGTTACAAACACCGACTTCGTCGATATCCGATACTTCGAGTTTTATGTCAACCGACATTGTGTCGACCGATAAGAAACCGAAGGGCGTATGTAACAACCCTTGACACGTAAAACAACATGAAATACGCCTTTCCGCCTTTCGTGTTGCTCACGATATAATGTACACGATGTTACTATAGATATACGAAATAAAATGGGGGGAAGGGGAATGTCGTAAATCGCCGGAAGACGGGAATCTGCCAGAATTTTATACAAATATACGAGAAGCCGAGAAGCACGAGATTTTCAAGCAGATCGAGACGGAGAATAAGAGAAAGGAAAAGAGGGTTGAAGTTGGAAGGTAATGTAATAAATCGCAGTCGGAGGGGCGATCGCGAACTTTGTGACCTCGAAGGGTGCCCCTCTCGCGTATGCGTGCCGAAGCATCGTCCTCCGCATCCGCTTTGTCAATAAAAAGAAAAAAAAAACTTTTTTTCCTTCTCCTTTTCTCTTTTTCATCCCCGGCCGCGCGTTACTCGCGGTGCGGTTATTCATCGGGAACAGTTCGATTTTAAAAGCATAAAACACTTTTTTGTTGAGACGTTTCGCGAACTCTAATTGCTGTGCTCGACTTTCCAACAAACGACCAAATCTGTTTATCCACTCGATCCCCGTCGAGGGTATTGTTGCGCGATTAGTATATATAGATCTTTTTCCAAAACTATACTATCTGACGTCCTCATTACCATATTAACAACCAACCACTCAATACACCAGATAGTACTATCCGTATTGTAGCCCTTATTTCGTTGTTTCGACTACAATGATCACCAATAGCGATAATTAAATCTGCGCTACTATTCCGTCATCGAGTTATATTTACAGTTATTAGTAATCTATCCCATGTATACCTATGTTTATCTATCTGGAATTATAAATATCGTTTAATTATTATCCAATCTATTGATACCTCGAAAAAAATGTATTCCTATGCTGCGGGGAATACCGTTTTCCAAACAAAGCGTTTCATTTGTTTGTAATAATAATAATAATAATCATTTTATCGAACTATATTATTATTATTAATATTATTATTATTTTTATATAATTTACTAACGACGGTCCGGAAGCCGCTTTGATAGTTAATTGTATGTAGCAATAAACATCATCCATCGCGCTGTAATTGCTGTTTGATAGTAATGTTCATATCATTACTCATGATTTTTCCAGCTATAATAGTTGTTTTTACTAAATAGAAAAATAATCGTAAATGATATAATTGAATTGAGAGAACGGAATATTAATTGATAAATAATTGGAAGCTTTCACCGCGGTGTCGCGCGTTAAAAGTTAAAACTCGATATGGCAGACGCTATTAAAAAATAGAATAAGACGCTGTTAAACCGCGGCGCGCGCACGTACAGGTTTTCGCAATTGCAATCCGAACCCGTTGGCTCTCTCGCATTTGCTCATTCGAAGTTTCTCGCTTCTCGATTTATCCACCCGTTCGCCCGATTCCGCCGAAGACTCCAGAGACGGTCAGCGAGTTTCCAACCGCGGGAATGAGAAAGACAGACGCCGTAGTGAACGACCAGTAATACCTCTCTGCAAGACCCCGATTGCACCTCTTTTCCAACAGTCTTCTAGTATTATATCTATCCACTTCGACTCTGCTTTATTTCTGCGGTACGCTGAAAGACCGGTTTGCGAATGCAGGAACACTCGCAGCGTATATGACGCTAAGACTGTACGACACAGGAGAACGCATAAACGTACACACGGCAGCCGCAGTATAGCGCAATAAGAGTTGTCCGAAAAATATTACATTTTTATCTTTATTTCAAATCCACAGCGCCCGCGAAAAAACGTAATCTGAGAGCAAAAAATAAATGTACTTTTCTACGTTAAAAAAAATAGCTTACGTAACATCACCTCCTCGTGACTTCGCGAAGCCATTCGTTACTGGCGTGAAATTTTCGCCATGAAATTAGTAGAATAAAATCGCGGAAAATGTGGACGGAAATTTTTGAATTTTGTAGAATAATTGTAATCTGCATTACTCACGCGAATTTGTGAACTTCCGTATAACAAGCCACAAGTGAGCTTTCGGCACTCGTCGCGCCTCTTGCGGGGGTTGCGGCTTTTAATTTTTTTTTTTGTTCTTTTCACAATTTTTAATTCCCGACTGCACGCTGCTATGACGGGAGTTATTCCTTTCCCTGAGGTCTCATAATAATATTCTATTAATTATTTATTTGTTTATAACAATAACTTCTGTTCTATTTTTTTAAACTTTAAACAGAATAAAATAAAAATCATTTTACAAGAATAAAAAAACTCTCAATTGAAAAATTAGTGTAATTAAGAAATTGTATTGACAAAAAAGTTGTTATTCGAGAGATCGATACATATTACGTCTGACGTTATAATTACGTCTTCTTTCGCTCATCTTAATTATTAATAGAATTTCATTACTTCGCTTCTTATTAACACGAGAATTTTTTAATTTTATCAAAATGAATTTTTTCCCCACTTTCATCGGACTATTTTACAATAATATCCTTTTTCGTAATTCCTCTTTCGTTCTCAGGTATAGAACAAGACATATTCCAAACGAATGGCTCACTGTATATTTAACGGGTGCTATCGCCCGCTTGTATGTACCACGTATGAAAAGTGTCCCTTCGTGTCGGAAGGTTTCAGTTCTGTAATTCTTATCTCGATTCGAGAAGTTAAACGCTATACGGTGAGAGAAGAAAGTAAAGAGGACACGATGCAAAACGCGATAAAGTTGAGAACCTCGAGGCAGAATCATATACGATTCTCGGCACGAGGTAGCTGATTCCATTACCGAGGTTCCGTTCCGTGCGTCCTATGCTTTCCCGGTTCTCTGTCTCCTGTACTCCCCTTTACTCCCCGCATTCGCCATTTTCGTTCCTCGTTCTCTCAGCTAACGCGCTTCCCGCCATACGACACGGTCTTTGTATAACGCCACCTCTCTCGCCTACCTTGTTGAACATCCTGGCGCAGGTCGTACGTGAGTGTATACGAGGCTTGTGTATTACGGAAAGGTAGGACACTGGAATACGCTAGGATCGCGCGGCACCGTTGTACTTCTGCCTTTTATAAGCGCATACATATCTAAGGCTTCGCACGTACACTCAATGCATGCAACGAATAATACGTTCGTACTATAACAATACGTATACCCGAGATGCAGTCTGTATCTGAACTAATTTAGGGCCCCCCCCCCCCCCCCGTGTCCCCCCAGAAACGCGGATTACTCGTGTCGTACAAAGCCGATTTACCGCCCCCCCCCCGCATATTCCCCACTTCTCTTTCATGGTGAACGAGAATATTCGCATGCGGTAACAAACAAAAAAATTAAAAAAAAAAAAAAACACGGCTGAAATGCTTCGATGCACAAACCAACGTGTCTTTCCAGGATATCCAGAGCCATTGTAATACGCGGCCTTAGCGCCGGTGTATGACAGACTGAAACTCCTCGATGCGGTCCGCTTCGCCTTTTACAACTCGTTACATCAGTCAGAAGCATACTATCGATTTTCATGCTTTCATGGAGAAAAAAAGATGGATGGGAAAAAAAAAAATCGGTTCAAACGACTAAATCGACGCTTACGAGTGGCACACACAACAAATGATCGGTTGTTTAAAACAAATAATTGTCGTCTTAGGGAAAGAAATAGTTAACAGATAGTGTGGTTAACTATTTCTTTCAGTTAATAAAATATTTATTTCGCCGACCGCAACCGCCATTTTTCTCGATTCAACCGATTTTTTTTTCTCACTGTATCCATATAAAAAAGGAAATTCTAATAAAAGGGAAATGTTAATTTTCGATAATCGGTAGTAGTTTTTTCAGTCGTAATGCAAACGTATTTGCAAAAAATATATTTAAAGACATATGAATTTTTGGATACAGTATAATCATTTGGAAATATATCAAAAAATATATCCAATATATTTATATGGATATGAAATTGAATATATTAATTATATAAAAGCGTTGAATTTCTTATATTTCTCATACATAGCAATCAGAAGAATTTGTCGAATTTAAAATCAGGTAATAGAAAAATCCTCCTAACAATTTTTAACATTATTTAATTTAATTTAGTTGGATTTAAAATTCATTCAAGGAGAATTAATCGAATAGTGTCGAAGTCATGTGCAATTGTACTCGTCGAATGAATGCTGTTAAATTACATGAAAGCCATCGAGCGGAGATAATGATGGAAGGTCTTCTGGAAAATGATATCACGAAACGAACGTAGATACAGTCACTACTGATACACATCATACGTCTCGAATATATCGTATGAATAATTTGTCAACTCGAGAATGGTGCGTAGAGTACCAGTGTTACGTAAATAAGATAACGGTGTCCTCTAAAAAGGGACAAAACGCGACGACGTAAATCCCGGTGCATCGCGCGGTGCAATGCCGTTCCGAAGCGTGGCGGAACACCGGATAAGGTGCCCTACTATAGGGGAGGATGTTGCGGTATGTCTAACCTTATAGCACACTGTCTTTTATAATAATAATAATAATAATAATAATAATAATAATAATGCGCACCCGATACCCATAAAACATTCTTTATCTTAAAAATTAAGCCGTTGCTTTCACCCGCAAAACCCATTTTACTTATTATTATTTGCGAATGAATAATGATATTTCTCTCGAAATTGTCTGACAACGATGCTAAATAATGTTATTAAACGTTGTTGGTAATATGAAATTAAGTGATTTAAATAATGATCGCGATGCGGACAAGAAAAATACGTAATCCAATCTAAACGCCTATTTCGATCGACCGATTTTAGTAACAAGCATTAGCGTGAACATCGCGTCGAAAACATAATGTGACATGAGAGCTGTAAATTGAGATGTGCAGCTATTCGGACGATCACTGCAATAGACAGTCTCGTTGGAGAAAAAAAGTTGCCACGCGCAGATGGTTCGTCGTAAGAGAATAAGATCGGAGCAAAAAGAGGGCGACGAAGGAGAAAGAAAGGAAAGAAAAAAAGCTCGTTCGTCCTTCGAGCTGAGATTGAGTTTCACTGGAGACACCGCACCGCGCTGCGCCATAGCCTACAGTCGCACGTACGACTCTGCCGAATGCAGCATTGCGCAAATAAGTCCCGTTAGTCAACTTCATGGTCGTTTATACATTTTTCAGAAATAGGCCAACGAATGGATTTAAAAAAAAAACGCGTTTTTTGCCGCATCTTTATTGAATTTAAAAATTATTACTCTATTTTCACTTGCAATGCTTTGTTAGGAAATTATTAATTCAAGAGTACGTTGAACGAGAAGCAAACCAGCTGGAATTGCAACTGTTTCGCAAACCAAAAAAATCCCACAAAAAAAGTGATTATTTAAAAATAAAATAAAAAACTTTGATTTTATTTTATTTCCTGGAATCGAAAACACAGATTTCCAGTGTGTGTTTTTCGCATTAACTTTGCAATTTTTCACACAAATTAATCCAAAGCCCGCGATTTCATCCGAATAAAAGTCTAAACGTCCGTGAATAGTAATTTTCTAAAAAAACAGTCTAAAAGAATAAAAATTAATTTTTTTAATTTTCGAAAAACGCTCTTCCAAAAATATCAATTTTGCATCGCTAGAGATTCGCCTAAAAATTTTTATCAAATTCGAAGCGTTTTTTGACCTTTGCCCTAAAAATAGTAAAACTCGGTTACGAATTTTAAAAAACTCCGAGTTTCGTAAAAAAAAAGTAGTTCCGCATTTATCGAATAGCCAATGATAACTAATTATGAACTATCTTTATGAGCAATTTGTGCCAATAAAATATCATCGTATCATATCATAAAAATGATGTTTAAAGCAGAAGTACAAGTAGTCAGTGGTCAACGACAGATCCATTGGACTCGGTACGATGCAGAGGAGAACTGGTCTACGCGTGGCGCGCGGACAGGGACGCTCGACTGGCCGAGGACTATACGAAGCCCGGAAAGTTAATTTCCGAAGGCGGACGGTGGTCGCCGAGGCAGGGAAGCGCGCAAGAGGGCAACGAAGCAGGATGAGACTAAGATGAGCGGTAAGAGAAGAGAGCAGATGCGAGAGATTCTTAGCGAAGGGTCAAGCCTCGAGGCATCCTCCGGTAGGTAGGTATACATCGACGTCCGCCGGTTCGTTGCCGCCGTCTCACCCAACAACGTAGCTCTCGACGTGGCCCCAAGTACACGGCAGAATGTATTGGAGCTGCTGCGGCGGCAGCAATACCAGCGGCAGCACGAAGCTACGTATCGAACAACAACAACAACAAAAAAAACTAGAAAAAAAGGTAAAAAAAGAGGACGAAAGAGGTAAGGGAGGAGCGGAAAGTGAAGCGAACAGTAAAAGGCAAGGAAAGAGAAGCCGCTCGCACACAGGTACATGTAAACTGGACGATGTACAGGTGAGGTTAGCGAGAGACAGAGCGAGAAAGGAGAAGAAGCAGCAGCACGAATTCCCCTGCCCCCTCCTACGCCCCACTCGTAATATGTCTAACCGGTCCAACAGGTACCAGATCGCGTGTTGTTCGCGTGGCCGAGCTCAACCGAACACCGACGAAGACGTCCGACCAGCGTCATTACACAAATTGCGCCATTAGACGTAACGATGTTTGAAAAAAATGAGATAGCGAGCAACAGAGACGAATGGAGCCGTAGATGGGGAGAGAACGGAGGCAAAGGGAAGGGTATAAACGGTGGAGGATGTTGCTAGCACACGAACGTGACAAACGGCGCGGCCAGTGTCAGTGTTGCTCGGAACGAAATAGTTGAAGATTCATCGACAATGCAAGTACCGCGATTGTACCGGGGCTTCGAGATCCCTAGAGAAAGCGAACGGCGGGACAACCACTCGGGAATCATTTACATCGCGATAGGGAACACATGAGTATCATAGGCACCAAATAACGATTGTTTTTTTTTTTTTTTTTTCGCTCGAAAACGATTTTATCACGCGAATTATCGACTTGGGGAGGGGACACGCGGAGTCGGGATATTACGATATGCCATTACGAAGATCCATCGGTTCTTCTCTATTCTTGAATAATCTGAAATATTCCAAGAATCTTGAATCATCTCCGCCCCGTGCTATTTGAATAAATTGATAGGAAAGATTAATTTTATGGAAAAACGGAGAGGGAGCACCTCGACGAAGCCGGTTTTAATATTCGCCACTTAGGACAGTTCAGTAGTTACGTACTCCATCGCTACTGGACGCAAAGGACGAATTAGGTACATACGCGCGATTATGGCGAAAGCGCTGAGCATAGAATAACGTTTGATCGTTTCGCATATTTTTAGAGACTCTAAAATACAGAGTTTACGCGAAGAAAACTTAGCTTTGTCGTTTGTCAAATGCGAGAGTATCGTACTATAAGAATTTTTCGCGAAATGCTTGTTTCGCATCAACGAGTTAATGGATAAATGGTTAATGGAATATATTTTCGTCTTTAGGATGTATTTATATGAATTATATTAAAATACGCCGAATTTCATATATTTCTGATATTTTTTTTTTTTTTTTATGTACTTTTCGGTGTACCATATCGATGCACTTAAGCTGTTCTCGTTATTCAAAGCCGTATGCATGCCAATATAATGCTAATAATCGGACAAAAAAATATTTACGGTGATTTATTGGTATTTGTATGAAAATTTCGCGCGTCTCGCCAAATTCAATATAGCGAAAGTTTTGCTTGATATTTCTGTCATGTCGCCATTTCATTCGTAATCACGTTATAATTATCAGCATACCGAAGCTCATTACGTTTGCTGGCATTCCACCTAATTTCACAGGTGCCCTTATTCGGCGCACGTACCCCGTGCGCCTGTACCGGGAGCAATGAAATCACGAATCGTGCATTGCGTTAAGAGACGACGCCGAGAAATTCCAGGTGCACTTTCTGCTACATGCAGACAGTGGAGCCGTCAGTAAACCGGGTGGACAAGACAAGACCAGTTATTCATTTATTTTTACTTTCTCGTCGAATCCAAAATACTATGTAAGGAGAGAGAGTTTATCTTTTTTCAATGACTTCGGCATTCTAATCGCCCCAATAGGAAATAAAAATATATAACTCGTTAAATATAAATCGACTTAATTATTTTATATCGTAGTTTTGTATAAAATTTTAAAATTTTAATTTGATTTTTTACGAAAAAATAAATAAATAATTGTTACTATTGTAATAAAATGTAATTAACTGGACATTTTCGTATATATTTTCAGTATATGTAGTTCTATGGGGCGGTTAATCCCTGAATTTTGTAAATCACTACAGCTGTAATTTCACGCGAAGTTGAGATTAATTCATTATTCGGCGATGATCTGCACAATATTACCGCAACTCTGACAAAAACTTCATCGCCCATTTCGTTGGAAATGCGCCAATAGGTATACCTTATCGCTATCTAACATTTCACTTCGCCGAGAGTTATACGGTGAAGTCGACAGTTATTGATCAAAAGTTTCTTTGTTTTCGGTTCAACGGGTAAGAATTATAGTTTTCTACTCGGCGAATAAAGTTGAAGAATAATGTTCCGAGTGACAGTGGTATAGATACGATATTTTCATCCGAGTCGTATATTCCAAAGAAAATGCAACAAAATCGATAAACTCTTCGGGGTGTAAAAGAAAACGAAGCGAATATATCGCAACTTCATTAGTTCTTTTGACGCGGCAAACGACAGCTTGCCAGGCATTCGAAACGGATTCCTCCGACAACGGTAAAACAACTTGGAAATGAGCGAACGAGATTAAGGCGCCTCAGTTGTATCGTTTGCGCGTTCGAAAATTACTCCCGGTGAAACGGTTGCAAAACAGATCAATTGCTATTCTTTGAAATCCCCTTCGTACCCAGTTTCGTGCGGATCGCTTGAAACGGACGGAAAAAAGAGAAAAAAAAAACCAAAGCAACGAAGAAACGAAGCAGAGAAAGAAAGGAAAGAGTAATAACAGAGTCGATTCTTTCTACCGTTGCCATAACTTTGCCCGGTTATCCGGACCGACCTTTCCGACTCTCCTGTTTCAAAAAGTAGTATCCTCTCGCCTCTTTGAAACTTCGAGTAAAACTTCTTTTCACAAAAAAGTCGACTCGAATCTGCCGCTGTTCTCTCAACTTACAGCCTCATAGAACTCCGTAGTAACGAAGAAGAATCTCGATATGGTAGTACGCGATGTCCACTAGAATGCCTTAAAACTACTTATTTTTAATAAAGTGGGTAGGAATCGTGAAAAGTTCAGCTTCAAGAGCTTTTGACCCAAAAAGTATTGTTAAAAATAAACATTTATTTTATTCATCTTATTATTATTATTATTATTATTAGACATATATAACGAATATTCAATCAGACATTTGACGAGTCGTTCGATCGCAATATCCATCAGAAACCAGCAAAATGAATAATTATATAATATAATTCCATTTCGTGCGAAGGCATTCGCGTGATCGCCTATCCTATTCGTTGCGAGTAAATGCATCTCAACGTTAAAGTGGCACCGCTGAAATGCGGGAGTGCGGTGTGAAATGAGAAGAAAGTTCAAGCAAAAGATCGGACCTAAACAACAGGTCGAGCAGGTGGCTTCGAACGCAACTCGTAAGGAAAGGTTACACAGGCTATAAGGTCTCGGAGGCTATATTTTGACGATTAGTTCAGGTCCGAGGGCCTCATTCCCCTTCCCTCGCTGGTACCGGTCCCATACGCGTAACATGAAATCGTAAGAGTAATATCAACAGCGTTAGTTGAAGAGAGGGGGGACACCGAAGAGAGGGCGAAGAAAAATGATGCTGCGGCTGGATGCCGGTGCTACAGCTCGTCGCTCGGCTGCCTGAACCCCGGCGCAGTGCTTCTTCTCGTTTTCCCCTTCCTCTGTGATAGTACAAACGGCTGCGGAGTCCGCGGGCCGTTGTCCGCATAGAGTGCCCCCCTCCTCTCTCTCGCCCTCTCGAGAGAAACGGAGAAAGAACGATGGAGCGAGAGGATGAAACCAACGCCGCTGGAGCGTTCACAAAGCATGCACTTGCTACGGCGTTACTACTTGGCTGCCTGCCTGCCTGCCTGCCTGCCTGCCTACCTGCCTACCTGCCTACCTGCCTACCTACCTGCCGCATCACCGTGAAAGGTGTTCCGGCTGGCGACCTTGATACGCGTGGTTCTCGCGTGCCCGATACTACCCGAGTCCTCACGAAGACGACCGAACCAATAACTCAGACCCCCTTCTTCCCCTTTAGAAAAAACATGCTCCCCGGGGCCATGGGGGTTCTCAAGTCCATTTCTCCCTCTCCATTCGTCACGCGGGGCTCTCTAGCTGCTCACCCCGGTCTTTATTTCTTTCCTCCTCTACTCGACGAGTTCGATGGCTATTTCTACTCGATATCGCGGAGACCACTGCCCCGACCACTACCACTTCTTGTTTTAATCTTCTTCTCTCTCCATGCCTCTGGTCATTCAATGTCTCTGTCTTCTTATCTCCCTTTTACCGTCTATCTCACTATGTTCCAAGTCCGCAACTATCATACGAAGCAGCATGCACGCGCGCGGTCGCGCGCCACTCCGGACCATCGCGCCCCGCAATGTTCGAACGGCTATATGTTGCGCCTGCAGCCTCACGGAAGCTGAACCAGAGAATCTCTTCGTGGTCGATAGCCACGAGGTGCACTAGATGCTAGGATCGGACCGGTATTTCAACTTCATCCTGGCTATGTTCAACGTCAAGTTGGCGTGCTGCGCACAGTGACTATCAACTCGATATCCGCGATTGTATATACCAATGGCTTCTATATTGCTGGCGGACGTGGCGGATTATAGCCGGAATAGAATGAAGAGAGGTCGGTTACGCTTGAACGAGTTTTGTTCGGTTCACTACGGTTTAATATATATAGGTAGGTGTAAGACTCGATCGACTACTTCTTGGAAACGATTGATCCTCCAGTCGCCTGCCACATACATCGATACGATGCTTCTATCTCGGAAAAGAAACACTAACTTTATCAGAGATTTTTTTTTTGGCCTCATCAGTTTTTGAAATTAAGAATACATTCTGTCGCCTGTCGTTTGTGTAATTAATTTCTTAGGGAGTCGGGCGTTGCTATCTTTATTCGAAATAACGGTCTGCATGAAATTTTATTCTGAAAATTCTAAACCGGTCACTGGTGACTGACGTAAATTCGGTCTCCACGAATACGCAATGGGTGACTTCGGCAACATTTTTCTTTGATTAGAAAGCAATATAATTACATTTTTGATTTTTTTTTGTTTTGTTTTTTCAAAAACTGTAGGAAATGGTAAAATTATTTTTTTTTTTTTTACTAAAAATACATATATTTGGCGTTTTTTTTTCACTCCCAATAATGCATTTTCAGTTTTGGAAATTTATTTGATTATATTCGATATTTTTTGAGAAAAGAAAATTGAATATTTCACTCGATTTTTAATAGCCAAGTGGATGTACTCCGTTAAATTACGTCACGATGCGTTTTTAGCGATGGCAGGGCAACGACGCTGTTCAGCGATTGATTTGGGACACCAGAAAGCGTGCTGTTCGTGTTATAAGATTGTTCGAGGATTCAAGAGGCCAATGAATATCGCGAATATCAGAAACTCGCGGAACCAATATAGATTATTCCGTCACACGATATCGGCAGGTCAAGAGGAATAACTCTTCTTGTACGATGAAAGCTCATATATCACGTTTTTTTCGTCGTGCGAAATTTGAATAATGCCGCGCCAGCTTCTCGTCGAGAAGCTAAATTTGTCTTTTTGCCGCTTCGCGATGTATGCACTTTTTGGGTATCCCCACCAAAATGAAAGACGGCTACGATGAAATATGTTTAAAATTAAATTGAAGGCATTCGATGTCAGCTTATCGCCCCGTCGATTGATAAACTCAATAGAAAACAAAATCGTTCTATAACCTCGCGAAATAATATCGAATTATAAGAAATCGAATGTCTCGCGAGGTCGCAATGATTGGATTCCCATTCGGTAAATGAATTACTTTCCGGAAAATCTAAACGAATTAAACGAAACTACATTCGGCTAACGTTCACTCAAACTAAGGCTCATACTTCGATCAATTCTACCAAATTCCACCAATTCTACCAGCGGAAATATAAAAAAAATGTAAATGTTATTTTTGTAATGGGAGAAAAAAGAAAACGAGTTTCCATAGCGGATAGTGAACTGGGAGCCCAATAGAAATAGCAGCTGGAAACAAAAATACCTCCATTACCTTCTGTAATGGTATCGCACATTTGTATTAACGCAGTCACTATGGGCTTTGGAGAGGCTGTCCATCCAGACGTTTGAAGCACCCCGCTGGGGCGCCACTCACTATTCAATAGACTCCCTTTAACCTTTAATTAATCCAATCTCGTCAAGTACACTCGCGTTATAACGTGTCAAGATGACATGCCGATCGTCAAACAACAGCGATTAATTCAAATGTGGAGACAGAACGATTTTCAGGTTGTCAGATGCAGGACGACAAACGCTGTACACACAGTAGTGTGTGTGTGTGTGTATCGGTGGTCGTAGTGTTAAAAATTGTAGCATTGGTAGTAGTGGTGACGTCACAGTCATTTATTTGTGTCGTTGTTCGTGTACCGGTCGTCAATGTGACTTCGAACATCGAGTGGCAAAAAATCGAATAGATAAATGGTTTTGGACATCGCACCTGTATGATTAATCGGCTTGAAATTATGGTGGTGGTGGTTGAACAGCCGAACTAAAAAATTGATGAGAAAGATAGAGCGATATTAACGTTTTTTTGAGATATGTCCAGTAAGCGGAAATAAGTTCGATGTATATAAAAAGAGATCGTTATCCTCATCAATGTCATTCGGTAAAAACAATTTTTTTAATATTAATATTAATACTAATATTATTGTTATTATTATTAAATATAAATTTTAAAAAATGTTAAGTTTAGAAAGTTCGTACTATTCAGATTTTCAGATTTCTCGTTCAAAGGGTTGAAATAGGAGAATAAGTTTCGCCATGGAGTGCAATCGATCCCCAAAATTTGCATTTCTACAAAGTAAGAGGGAATATGGAGAGTATGAGAGATTAGAAGTCGACGTCAAAGCTGAAACATTAATCGAAAAGTACACGTGGACCCGTTACCGATCGAAGGCTAAGGCAATGTCGTGGCGCCAATCTAATCGCTAATGAATTTCAATGGTGTTCCGCTTTTTTTTATAGCTTGTGTTTGATTTTTCATATAAAAAAATCCGTCCAATAACGCGATTAACGTACACGAAAAAAAAAAGAAACGAAAAAAAATATATGAAATTCGGGATTTTAATACAATTGATACATTAATCATATAATATGGTGCATATTTCGTGAAATATCTTGTAAAATATATCTCTTGTATAGCATTGTTTGTGAAAAATATATCGAATATAGCATCGATATATTTTGCGATATATTTTTTTCCGTGTGTCCTATGTGTCTCGGCATACGACACGAATATAGTTATAAAGTACCAAAGCCACTATAAGCGAACCTATATATATATATTATACACATTACATACGCATCTTCCATGTTCACGAGCACGAGGAATAGATCTTACAATAGGACAGAATCGGATCGGATGATTACGAAATCGTTTCGTTCGCCAGACAAGTCCTTGTGGCGCGGCGGTCCCTTGCCGCGATATCGTGCATCGGAAGATCGCGTTAATTCTTGATATTTCGTCCCGCGGAGCGACTCAATGTCGAGCGGAAGAGCGATCAAAGAAGGAAAAAGTAAAAGTGAAGAAACTCGCAATGGAGAAGCCGTCCTTTCGGAAAATTTTCTTCTCCATCTTCCTTCATTCATATCCATCTCTCCGTCAGCCTCATCCGCACCGGGCGAAACGACAAACGACAATAATTCCTTAATGGGATCGCGACACGCAATCTCTTGGAAAGCTGAACACGCACAGGATAGACGGTGGAAGACGACAGCCCCGAGGACGAAGATGAAGACGAAGACGACGATGAGAAGATGGAGTGAAGCCCTTGTATCATGCTGTGTTTCCAATGCTGACGGAGTCCGGAGCCTCAATGGTACTCGAAGGTACCTCTCGCAAACACCGTTCAATCGTAGAAACTATAATATCGTCCATTCTCTCTCATCGTCGTCCTCTTTCGTCGCCTTCGACTGAGAGACCCTCGTATTCCCTCGGTATTACCGTGGTATCGCTCTCTATACTTCAGTACTTTTGCAATAAAGGTGTTTGGCGGTCGCCAACTGAGACTGCAAATATTCCGAGAAGCATCATCTTCTCGTCCGTTTTCGTCTCTTTCCCTCGCTTTCTCCGGGGGGGGGGGGGGCTCGTCTTTCCTTGAACCTTGGGAAGAGCAACAGAATGTCGAATGGCAAACGATGTGGATGGCTTCTTGTATCACGATATATTACTTTGCAGCTGTTGCTTCTCTTCCGCGGCCTTTGCGTGACGCCAAGATATGTACAACTTGCCACGTATCCGTAACATGTTGCATGGGAAAGTATGAGAGACCATAGCATACAGGCATTTAGATTTGTATATAAAATATGTTGTTAGATGTAATTAATAAAATGAATGGCGGAAGTTGGGATTACAATTAAAGATTTCTAGTGCGTGTTCTACGTATTTCGAAGTACCGAAGTGGATAGAATTTCCGATAAGATGCACGCAAAATCGTGACTATCGATGTCAGAGGGAATTTTAATTATTACTCGGAAGGAAAACCATAACGCTTCACTCATAATAAGCGTGTCGATGATCTCTCGTGAAATTACTGTAGAAATTATTACGATGTTGTAGAAACGATTATGGCATCTTATGTAAGAATGATCGATGAGAATTTCCGAGACTATTCACTTTGGCAGGAGTACGAAACGGTGGAGTGGCAGTATATTTCGAAATATCCGAGCGATGAGATGCTTTGTTACTGCCATAGACGGGGCGTGCGAGATCACGCGAACGGCAAAACCTTCACTGAAAGTAGTCATCAATGCGGGAAATATGTCGGGGAAAAGACCGCGTGAACAGAGCGCCTTTTCGTCGCGATGCGAAAGTGTCACACTTTTGTGCCGAATACAAAAGTGTGAGACTAAAGGAGTTAAAGAGATGTCGTTCGTTTCGAATGGCCATAAAATGGGTTACGGCGATCGCACGTCCGATTACGTTGCACGCTTCGAATCAATTCTACTGTCGTTTCTTCAAAAACGATCGATATTCTCGTTATCCTCGTCGAAATTGTATGTGCACTGAGATGTATGCAAAATATATAATTTTATATAATTATAAATTAATAACTCATTAATCATCACTTAATTAATCATTATTGCTTTTTTTTAGTAATTTTCATTGCTGAAAACAAAAAACATTTACGAAGTTTTAAAAGCGATTCCAAAAATAGTGTAATAAAATCAGAAATAATTATTAGGATATTATAATTATTGCGAGATTTGTTGGGAGAATATTGCCGACTGAATTCATCGAAATGAAATAATTAATTTTTGACGTAATTAATACTGTACACCTCAACGCCGAATATACGTGCGTGAGAAAACAGAAATAACCAACGATGTATGTACTAGTAATGATTAATCTGTCTTTCAATACCGTTGAGAAAAAGTGAACGCAAAAAGATTGTTTTTACGATTGAAAATTCTACAGAAGTGCCGATACTGTAGATAGGTATAACAATAGAGGTGTAAACAAAGTAATGAATAAAATTACAGGGGTATTACACTGCGGAGTGCCGTAAAAGGGGATATATGTAAGACGAAGAAAAGAGGGCAAACAATTGAAAAGAGTTGGAGAAGAAAGCTGTGAAGCATGTAAGCAGAACGCCAAAGGGAAGAATGGAAGAGTCTTAAATCTGTGAAACTGCCAAAGTATAATGGTAACGCTGGATAGTGTAATAAAATACCTAGTTATTTTGAAATAGAAAGAGGATATGTAAGTGCAAAGCGCATTCGGAATGTTACAGCAATGGTAAAGCAACCTGATTAATTTATTAATTAATACATTCATAACAGACAATTTTCTCGTCACGGTAGGCTGCGATGTTGGTGATTCGCGCGTATAACTGCATGGCTACGTATTAGTATCCTTAATAAAATTATGAGTTGGGAGAACGCAGTCTGTTAGGAGAAGCGCCGTAGGTCTACCTGGAAGGTCGGTAGAAGCGTAGGTAGAATACTTTAGTACCGACGTTGAATTCATTCGTGAACGAGAAAAATCGGACTCAGCTAAAATTGATAATTCGCCGAGTCAACGACAATGTAGAAAAGTGATGAAAAATGTTGACAATTGACACGGGAGAACGGATACAGGAAATTCTGTGGATTCTCGGGATAACCTGGGGACTCCTTGGTAGCATCCTCGGCATATCCAGATGGCCGTGACCGTTCGCTGTGTCGTCTCGTCGCATAGCCAGTAACTTGGCTCACAGGTGAACGAGATACCGAGCGGCGAACGTTCGCGGTACCGATCAGGTTGGATCGTCAACATTGTAAAAAATGGAATGCCCGGTTGCTAACATCTCCCGGCTAAGTTCTCAACTACCGATAACTACTTACGTTCTTCGCATCGAAGCCGCTGCCTATAATCCTGACTTTCAACGGTGCCTTCACAACTCACCCGATACTCATACTATATATGTACCTATATACTTAAGGCGCAATAAGGAGGATCAGACCAAAGCGACACTATTTACCGATCGAAAAAAAAAAAGAAAAACAAAAAAACTCGCAAATGGATTTGTACGTCGCTTCCTCATTGTCTTACGTTGTTCACAAAGCAGCCTCCGTTAGAGTTTTTTTTTTACTTCCTCGTTGAGAGTACTTTACAGACGATGGGAAAAAATTTAGAAATGACTGCTAATCCGTATGCAATTTTGTTTAAAAAACAAAACAAAAAGATCGTGCAGCGTCCCATCTACTATTCTAAAATACCCTGATAAATTGTAGTTTTCATATTGTTTTCTTACACGAAGTTTATTTTATTTTTTTATAAAAGCAGTTAAGGAAAACAGTTGTAACCGTCTCGATATAACATACTGTACATAAACGCTATACACGGTGCCTTTCTATTTCGAAACACCTGCTTCGGGCCGCGTATATTAATATCCGATACCCAAAGACCACGCTTCCCTGTTAAGATTTTATCTTTATCTCAAGAGGCCGACCGAGTACAGTGATGCAAGAGGCCGCGGCAAGGTAACGAAAAGAGAAAAAAAAACAACCACTCCGTTGTCTTGCCATTAATTTTTATGAATGATCAATGAATATTCTTTCACGAATATTCACAGCCGCATCCTCGAAACGATGGAAAAAAAAAAATATATATATATATATATGTGTACATCAAATGAAAAAATGAAAAGAAATAACAACTCGAAAGTATTTCGTGAATATGCAATTGAGAGAAATGACAAAATATGAGAAAAAGAAATGAAGTTGTAGGACAAACGGATTTCGTGGTATAACACAGCGTACAATAATAAACGCCCGTCCGTACGTATGCAAGTATACATTGATAACAGTTACTGGCATCGAAAAGCTTTTACGAAGTTTGAAAAAAATAAAAAAATTCTTCCGCGGTCGCGCTGTTGGTATTCTCAACAACAAAAAACGCCAACAATATACCTACGGTAGTGCTATGTTTATACATAAAAAGCATCTCCCGCATCGCTGGACTGCCATTGAATGGCGCGGCAGTCCGGGGCTTTGTATAAAATAACCTTTACACCACCGACGTTTCGAATTGGCTTGCGTGCAATCGTCGATTATTGACATGCAAATAGCCCAGACATATCGCGATTACTTCTCGAGACTCAGCAAAAAAATATATCCATTGATGGTGCAGAAGTACCTACGCTTGTAGTCCTTAACGACGGCATGAAATTTTCCATAAAAAAAAAAAACGTTCATCACAATATTTCGAAGCAATGGATCGAGTTCAGGATTTACGGGCCATAATTTTCGATAAGTTCGTAACGAAAAGTGAACAAACACGTTTCGTCATTTTATGCAAACACCCAATGAAATACAGAAGGTTGATACTGAGTAAAATTTCAATTCGTTTTTCATAAAATCATGACAAGCGTTCACGATAAAAAAAAATTATGAGTCGGAAGAACTAGCCGTGAGTTGGGACAATTGTTTCTTAAGAAAAAATTATTGCACCAACTATTCTACAGGCAAATAAAATATGTGCGCAGAAAATATGTATGTGTAATATAGAATTTTTCGAGGACAATAGATTCGATGTATGATAAATATATTTCATATATATATACGGGATTTGTTTTGTAAATTAAATGTGAGGGTTTTCATCTAATAATTTTTCTAACTTACAAATTTGCGCTAAGCTCGAAGCAATTCTTATTAAAAAAGTTTGAGAAACGATATTTTCCATCGGAATCTTATATGAATTAAAAGAGAATATGACCCCGAAAATTCCAGAAAAGACAATTTTTTTTCATTTCGAAAAATATGCCGTTTTTCCAACACAATCGGTTCGATGTTGTATATTTTCGAGCCGATATTTTGTTGTTGTTGCGGTTGATTGATTTTACGAGAAAATGACCTCACACGAATAAAAAGAGATTATGGTTCGTATGTATTTTGCGAAGGTGGTTTGAAAAAACGAAATTGAATTAACAAAGTTTTCATCGTCGGGGTCCCTTTGGGGTCTGGTACCGCGATGTTATATCGAGTGCTCTCAACGTCCTTTCACCATCGTAGTACAAAACGCAGCCATTTGGAACTCCCAACGGGTCTTTAATGAATTTCATCTCTATAGGAGTGTTAAATATTGCGTCGACACTCCGCTGCCAAAGTATATCTACGCGTATAATGCGGGGTATAAGGGGTTGAAAACTGACTGCGTCGAGAGCGTCGAGGGAAGACAGGTAGAATAAATAGGAAACGAGAAGAGAGAAGTTAGAGAGAATGTGAATCTGGAATTTACGTGAGAAATTCAGACGCGTATTGAGTTTTTAGAGTAGTAGTGTGGGGGTTATAGGGGTATAGAATAGGGAGGACGAGATGAAGGTGAGAGGATCGTGAAAGTGGGGACGGGACTTGCAACAGATTGCCCATAGTTCAGCGCAGCCCCTCTGTTCAACAGCTCGCCGTGAATTTTAATGCGATTCACGCTACGGTACGTATGGGTACACGTGTATGAATGTATTAATATACCTCCTATGTACGGAGATACATCAACATTCTTCGTTCTTGTGGGTTAATCGCATATCTTTCTCGAACCCGTGACATCGAGACCTATAGTTACCCGACTTGATAATCTCCCTAAGTGTCCCACCGCAATAAATTAGATAAATTGCGCAACTAAGAGATTTTCAGATAAAAGTAAGTAACAAGATAACAAAATTGCATTTATTCGTTCCATTTATTTGTTCAAATAACATTATACCCCACGAATCCCTATTATTTTCATAAACCCTTCAAGTCTATTCTGTAAATTCGCAAACAAACAAAAAAAACGTTTCTGTTTATATCGAAATTTCATCGCTATTAGTTCGAAAGAACTTGGAAAGTTCTGTGCCCACAAGTTGTTCGCTATCGTTCAGCACGGACATGCGTCTCCCGTTATAATATGTATTTCTCGAAGCAATAGTTACGTCCCATTTCTTTATCTTCACTCTACTTGTGTGCCGCCTCGCCTTCCTATATCTCCGTCTCTCTTCTTTTCCGATTCCCTATCTCTTTCTCTCGATTCAGTGTATAGCAAATTCTTCGGACGTGTCCGGTCAACCTGAACGCCGTCCGGGCGACTAATGCCTCAGGAGAAACAGCCGGAGATGATACTCAACCGGACGCTGGTGCTGGTGCGGACGGAGTACCTACTGTACCTCGGAGTCTGCAGCGTCCGAGAGCCGCCGCAACGATACGAAGCAGTGATTGACCCTTTAAGGAATGATCAACGACTAGAGAATAGCACGTAACTCCAATCCGCTTCCAACAAAAATGTACATCAGCCTTCTGAAACAGCATCACTGCCAATGACTGTCTCCTTTACCAATATCTGTGTCTGCTAACCGGTGATTCTCTCGAATATATACGGGGAGAGAACCCGAGAAGCTTCTACCAGAGGGATAATAAAAGAAATACGTGTACACGCATTACCGGCGAACTCCCGGTATACCAACGCGTTCCATCTCCCTTCGTGTTCGCTTCGGCCTGAGGTGAGAGACGAGAGCATGCGAAACGGCCGCAAGAGAGGGGAAAAGCACAGACGAAAAGAGCCACCAGAGGTATATTACTCTCGGGTGAAGCGGGAGGTAAGGTAAAGAAAAAGATAAATATGGTCTGCGAGGCAAAGATGCAGGTTGAAAAAAGATCGCGAAGCCACAGACTGTCCATAATACTCTACCCAACTTGCATACACGCTCTTCGGCCTCCAATATGCAACATACTATAGTTATATCTGTATTGAAGAAGCGAAAGGCTCTTCGATAAGGAACAGAGATGGAGTACGTAGGCACTGACCACGCCTAAGTATCTCCGAACGCTTTGCGGACGGGAATATATTAATGTAAAGGCGACCGCGCGCGGCAGCGGCGGCAGCGGCGGCAGCGGCGGCGGTGGTGGCGCGAGTGCAACAGCCTTACACACGTATGCATATGTAGAATGTAAAGGAGAAGTCTCTCGAGTATTCCTTACTCTTTCGTGAAGAGAGCACCGTACCTGGTGCTCTCTAACAGGCAACGGGAAGCGTGGCATGATAAAGGCTCAACGTTGCTGCTACCGCAGGAAAAGAGAAGCACAGCCTCCGGCGGAGCAGGTTGTGCAGCGATCGCGTCCGCTACAAGCAGCCCGCCCCACTTCCCGATTCTCTCGTTTCTATCGTTCTTACAACGATCGCTACTTCTTTGCGCTCCGAAACTTACAGAGCATTACACGCGCTTCGGATCGAACGCAAAAATTAAGTATTGTCCGTTCGAGTCTCGAGTCGAATTAGTCGTTTTCGTCAGCCTATTCTGTCATATATCCATAAATCTAACTATTCCACGAATATTATAATTAATATAAATCGATTATATAAAAACGCAAAATTTCATATATTTTTTGCGTATACGTTTTTTTGTGCCGTAAAAATATTAGTCGCACACGAACGGTTTTCACAAATTCGCTAATTCGGTTAAATGTGTTACAACGATTTTTCGCGATTTTTATTGGACGGCTGAAAACAAAAATGCCCGCCGATCTTTTTCGTTCCACACATCGCACAGGCGCTATGCAAAAAAAAAAGGAAAGGAACCAAATGGTTGTCGAAGAATGAAGCGAAATTATAGCTGCGAGTATATATAAGAGTCGCATGGAAGGATAGAATATCATTGATTTACACAAAAGTTAACTGGACAAGTCCGCAGTCGGCGTGGCGTTCTTCGGTCTCTCTGGATATCTGTGGTTATACTATACGCTGCTTTGCCCGCTCTCGCGGTGCATCGGTCGTGCGACGATGCGTATTTCTCTCGCCGTGAGCGCCCAGCATCCAAGGTAGCAGTCGCGCGCGCCCCTTTCTGCAAGTGGGGGATACGCTCGGGACGATCGAAAAAACGATCGATAAAAAGATATCCAACGAAGGAACAACGAGTTATCCCACCAGGTATATGCCCCTTTGTTCCTCGTTTTTGCGAAATTAATGGCTCCGATCTGGAAGCTCTTTTTCTCGTTGCATCTCTCTCTCGCTCTCTTAGCTGTTCCGCAGGTGGATGAAAGAAAAGAATGGGAGGGGGCATAAGAGAGACTATATTATCTCGCGCGAAGAAGCTTTCCTTACTGCCCCCCGGGAATCGGAGGGATTATAACAGAAATGGACATGATTCTTCAATAAAGAACGCCAAGTCCAAGCAACAGCGCGGCAGCGCTTCGCAATCTAATAGTACCTGGTAATACACTACAGTAATGATAGCACATTGTACACATAATAGTTGTATGCGAATGAAAAAAAAGACGCGCAAGTCGCTGTTTCTCATACAGCGAAGTTTTAATGCCCTCGAACATACGGTCGCAAGATTTTCAATTACACTGAAACGCGTTCGACGATATTACAGGTAAAAGAATTTTTTTTTTTTTTTTTTTATCGATGTAAAAAAAAAGTATTACAGATCCCATGCAATAGTTTTTTGATAATAGTATTCGAATTGTGTTAAAAAATTTCAATGGTTTTATGTATTTTTATATTATGAATAAAAATAAAAAAATTATAAAATTGGCGCTTTCCTGCGTAATTTAAAAAAAATGTTTAATCTACGTGTTGATATTTAGTGAAATACCAATCTCTACTGATTATTAAAATCGTTTGAAGCTCACCATTTTGTTTTAATGCTCCGTCGAGACAGCGTCTTGATTTCATACGCCAGTGAGAAAAATCAGAAAAATAAGAAATTCAGGTCTGTGGTGGAGTATTTAGAGGCCGTCGCGACGCCTTTTTCTTAATATAGGACGCGGCGCATCGCGAGGGCCTCTTTGCAGTTACTTCGCTAGTTATTCGTCGTCACGTTGCACGCGCGTCCAACAAACAGCCCCGACAGCCAAAGAGACAACCCCTCTGCACGTGTAACACCTAAATAGCGCCTTATATATGTAACAGTACGCACGCTGGCGCATTCAACGTCTCTCCTTCCTACAGACCCTAAACGAGAAAGTAAACGTTTACTCAAAAGATACCATCGGTAGAAGTGTGAGTTTGCGCCGTCGCTACGTCTGGATGCCAACTGAAGCGGATCTTTTTCCCACTCGGCTTACTTCCTCCTCCCAACGCCTTTAAAACTTTAATCAGGGATTGAAACTGGTAATTGGCCCATTGTTAGATAAATCTAAGCACAAACTCTCAGTGTACTCTTCCAACAAATTTCTCAAACAAAACAAAAAAATTATCACATTCTTGGCGATTTTTTAAATATTTATTATTATGATTATTCTTTAATTTTTTATATTTCGAGTTTTCAACCAAAAAACAATTAAAAAATTATCACAACCTTTACTTTTTTTATAATTATCATTATTATTTTGGATATTTTAAGTTATATATTTATATCTACAATTCTGACTGCAATAACAAAATTAAAAGAAACGACCGTTTTACGACCATAACGAAATTAACAACTTTACGAGATACAAGAAATGAAGTATCTTTCCTCCTATAACCATCGAGCGTATGCAGTAACAGATATGATTGTATTGATATCCAAAGGGGAGTTAATATTCGGGTGAAAAACCCATATACGTGTACATGTAAACCGGTCGCCTCTGCTTCTATTTTTTTTTTTTTAACGCTGATATTGATCGAGAGGACTCGCGCAAGGTCCATGCATATTCACGTAGTGAACCCCGAGATTTTCGTTGGTTCGAGTTTCACTCGATTCTTTAATGCGCTCTACAAACCGAACGATCATTAAATGCATAGTTTAGTTTCACGAATTGTATAGCAATGTTAGTCGTAGCAAAGCGGAAGTACTACAGTCCTCGACAATAGCTGAGACACTATCCTAAATAGTCAAATTTGCGGAAGCAAATTTTTGTTGGCAACAGCGTGACAATAGCCCGTAATCGGTGGGGAATCTTATGCAAGTAATTGAGCAATTATTTCATTAAGACGCTTCCGCGTTTGCAGGCGAATATGGTACACAGCGCAACGACAAACGACGATAAATTAGAGAAACAATGCAATAATAAATGGCAAAAATGCATCGTTTAAAAAAAAAAAACGTATATTTTGGAAACAAAAAAAAAAGAAAGAAAATGTGTCTATGATATATGCAATATATATCGATTATATTTATGCAAATGTACAACAATTTTATATCAATGCGTCAATTATATTATTTTATATAATTAAAAACAAATAACAATAAATATAATTTATGAATGAATGAACACTTGATTGCCGCGTCCGTATTTATAATAGTTTCTTCGTGTTCGTGGGATTCTAACCTGTAACTTGGAAAAAAAATCTCGACATCCTATCGTGCAATTCTAGCGATATTTAGATCTATACATTGATGATTATGTTGCAAGGAATCTCGTGACGGAAATTGCCCCATAAATGTGGACGCATCTCAATGCTATAATTACAAAATTACTTGAACGCCTTTACCGAGCTATTGTCGCACTCTTGGCGACAAAGTGTTATCGGGGTAACGAGCATTCATGGCGTTCAACGACATCCGAACGGATGTTAGTCCGCACGCTCTTGCAGACACCGATCACAAATAATTGCGACGAGCGGACAACGAGCTGTTGAGAGACGTCCAAAGTGATGAACAGAGAACTTTGAAGAATCTTTTATGTCCCGAACAAGTTTTATGTACAATTAAGTTAAAAACTATTAATTACGTTCACTTTATAATGTTATTTAAAGTATTTATTTTTTCAATAAATACGAAAATACGAGACAAAAAATGTTCATATAAATTATCCATAATTTAGCAAATAATCGATTGATTCAACGGAATAATTCTCATAGTAAAAGAAGAAATAGTCAATTTAACGAAAGTGATTACGATTAATTAGGTTTTTCTTGCGATTAATTAAATAATTGTTTTAATCGATTCAACAGATTTTTTTCGCAGTGTATAAGTAAGTATAAGTATTATATATCATATAATACTATATAAAGTAATATTATTATATATTATATGATATATATAGTTTACACAGAATTTTTTCGTTGGGTTAAGCGGTACGGAGACCCGGCGAATTCGTGCGCCGAATGCGATCCCTTCTTTCCGGATTAATGCACACGGGTTATAGATAATTCTCGCGTCATTGCCATGCAGAAGCATTTTATATTCAGCGAGAAATGGAGAATGCGACTTAATAAAAAGTTTAGTCAAATTAAATTCGGCATTGGCCCACTCATGGAGTATATGGTCTGAATCGCCAATGGCGTTACTTGCGCCCCGCGTGCTTCTCGTGCATTCTACGTTGCAATTACTCCTTCAAAGGCGAACTTACTTCATTCAACTACAGTATACATTTGAAAAGTTTGCCCGACGCTCGACCACCAGTGTTACACGGTACCCCCCCGAGTTTCGCCGACACCGACGACGATTAAAATGTTAAACTTACGGCCAATAAAAACCGATTTAAGTTTCGCAATGTTCCGGAGCTTGAATTTCGTGCCAAATTCTTGGCAGTGAATATTTTAATATTCCTGTATTCTCCAAGAAATGAGAGGGGAGGGGGGGGGGGACTTTTCAGGGAGAAACGATCACAATACTCTCTTTGTAGAATATCTCATTTTAAAGTGTAATTTCTTTTGTCGCGAGGTTTAATAATTAATCACTTTATAATGTCATCTTTTCATTTAGATCATAATTCACATTGCGCGTCGTCGTCTACTTATATATATATTGTGCGATGAACACTTGTTATTCTTTGAAAAGTTTGGTTAGTCTTGCATTTTATTTCAGCGAAATCTAATGCAATGAATATTCAGTGAAATGTCATCGGGTCAGTTAGCGATGAGAATTAGCGAGGCTTTTCGATTATTCGTAGATATTTTTTAAGAATATCGTGTATATATATATGCCATGGATAGAGCGTGGCTATCAGCGTGGTGTTCGGCATTTCTCCGATTTATTAATATTTTTCTAAAGCTGTTTCTAAAATTTTGTCAAATTTCGCTCAAAACCCTATTTTTTTTTCTTTTTTCGAGAAATTGCCAAAAAAAACTTCAAAATTGTTTTTCCTCCGATTTTAGAGATTTTTACGAAAAATATTAATTTGCCACAAGCACCTAAGCAGTTTCTAAAATTTCGTCGAATTTCATTATTTCTCCGAGTACCAATGTAAAAAGGGTTAAATATACCAGGAGTTCGAAGAACAATTGTAATGAATTTTGTTTTCGCTTCGGTGGAAAAAGACGAAAAGATTAAGGTTCGGCTTTGACAAAAGTTAAAGAGCGATCCGGCGAGTGTCAGGGGGAGGAGGAGGAGGAGGAGGAGGTCGTAGAAGATGTCGAGATTTGAGAAAAGTTGCCTCGCGATTGTGGTTGTTATACACGGCTCTTATATACGAAATAATATCGGGCCCGTGTATCGAACCGGCTTCGTATTCGTGTTATTAAGTAAATAAGGCATCGACGCCGCAACCGAGCCGAGGTTCATGGTATACGAGGGCATACGAAGGTAAACTGAGAGTCACCTTCTTTTTTCCTTTCCTCTCTCGCGCAGGTGTAATAGTCGGTGCGGTTGGATCCGGAGAGTTCTCGTGGCTATCCGTACCACAGCTTTCTCGAAATCGGGTCTGCTGCAACTTTAGCACCCGAAACCGCAAAGATTCTTCTGCTCGTTCACAGAGGGAGTATCACTACTACTCGGTAGCGCAAGTATTATTATAGATGAGACAGCGGGTAGCAGAGGAAGAGCGAGAGAATTCATCCCCGTGAAAAATCGACAATTCCCGGTTCTACCCACTTCTGTATGCTTATTTTTCAAACCCGCGTTTCACTCGTTACAACTCTTTCGATCGAACCTTTTGAGCCGATGATTAAACGTGTATTCTGCGCGCTATTATGCAATCAAACGATACAGAGAGAATATATTTATATGTAGGATTGTCCTCAAGCGTAACTTACGAGAGAACCTACGACACAAAAAAATAACCAAATTCCCGAAAACAAAAAAACCAAAAAAATGAAAGATTAAAAAAAATATTGCGTGTATCTTAAACTCTGTCGCGCCTAACGGCGAGAGCCATGAAAAGTGCTCCTTGCGTCGCTTCTAATACATCGAGTAGATTTTTATTTCCAAAGCCTTTTAGTATAATGATGCGAAACATTTTTAATGTGAAGTCAATTTTTTTTTTATGTGCGGATGTATAGCTTTTGTATCCAAAGAAATATACAAAGTTAACGCAGAGTGCAAAATACATATCGTTAATATCTCTGAAGTGATGAAAAAATGTACGGAAGCAACTTTCACTGACTTCACTGCCGGCTGTGTAGTTATTACCACTGCGCTGTGCTGTCCAAAATTATATAACACCGATGACCGCGGGAGGTTTGAGTTCGATTACCGCTGAATGAGGAGTCATTTCGTCAACGGGAGAACACCGAGTATACGATTGGTGTACCTTGAGGCGCGTCCCGTTGTACTCGTGAGCACTGGAGCTCGGGGAATCGTCTTATAAATGGCTCTACACCTTGACATGGGTTGTCTGTGATTTACCTCCGTTCTCGTCAAATACAGTTACGATGCATGATAAACGATAGACATTTCTGTGTAAATCACAAATTCGTAACTACATCGTAATAATTAAGCAAATAAATGAAATAATAATGAATTATTGAAAAAAATATATCTATAACCATGATAAATAATTAAATTTCAAAAATATTTCCTTTTTTTGATGCCGCGAAGTAAATTTATTTCTATTCCAAAGACGAACCAAATATTTTTGTTTACGTGTTACTCTATTTTATTATTTATATCTCTTCAATATTTACTATTTTATTCGCGAGTAAATTTTTTTCAAAAAAACTATTTAAAAGTACTTTGCCTGAATTTTTTTCTTTTTCGTAAGAAAAATGTCAAAGATTTTATTAATTTTTGAAAAATAATTTGGGGTCAAAAACAATAAATTGATTTATCGATTTTTCACAATGATATATCGTTATACGATATTCGAACAGCCAATACTTAAAGGGAATCCTTAATTGCCTGCGCCATCGAACGAATTTATTATCCCTTTAAAAAGCTTACGATACATCGAGGAAAAATATCGGAATAGAGAAGAGACAAAAGGGGTCCATAAGTGTAGAAGCGTTAATGCGTCGACGAGTCTCGTTCGTTAATCTATAAATAGGTATGGTGATTATTTGGTTGCGTCCGCCACTGGCACCTGTCGTGCGGCCGCAGGTAAAGAGATACGGGTTCGGATAGACTGTGCCGATATAGGGTGGGGTACGGTACAAGCGAGAAAAAGGATTTGCTCTGACGAGAGCGCGAGGAGGACAAAGGGGGACAGAGTCGGTGAGTGTAGTACCTGTGTACCAGGCGCTTGGATGATGGCGAACGCGAGTCCAAGCGAGTCCAAGCGGCGCGGTGATCCGAGGGAGAAAAAGGATAGTGAGAAGGAGTGAAAGGACGATGAGGTTACCACAGCGGTCGCGAAGGAGCGAGTGATGGGTCCGGGAGGAACTTGAGAGAACAGGGGAAACTGACTCCCATAGGAAGGGAGGAGGCTGGCGGCTGCTGCCTACCTAACCGGTCCAGGAATCCGGGCCACGCTTACGAACCAGTGGTTATCAACTTTATTCTTTTCTCAACGGCTTCTGCCTTACGATACAACGAAACATTATTCGATATAATCGGTATTTCTTTTTTCTTTTTTCTTTTCATTCGATCGATCGTTTCATAGATAAAGTCGATTGTTTTCCCGCGAATATCCACGTACATCGCGTAACTCTCCGAAATCGCGGCGCAGGTGCCTGGTACACGAGAGCGCGCGGCGTTATATCGAAAGAAATATTTATTTTCTCTAAGCAAATATTTCGCTACCTTTCGTCGTCGTGCGTCGTTTATTTGCCGTTTGTGTACAAAATTGGACATATTATAGGTGTACACACATGCATATGTATATGTTACGTGGGGGCGCAGTTGTATATATTGGTTTTTCTGTGACCCGCATTCCGCCGAAGGGATTTCAATCAACGGTAACATCGACAACACGATGCAAGTCCCCGCGGCATGAACATCGAGCGATCCATGCAGCTGCCCAAACGGCTGAGTACCTATATGTATTGTAATAATGGACCGAGAGAACCGACGACGAAGACGTACGCGCGCGCATCACTTGCCCTTCAGAACTCGCAATTAGTTGGCTCAACGCCGACTTTATATGTATTTATCTATATTCGTATGTTCGTTTTCGTCTGTATGTTTCGCTTCCCACGGAAAACAGAGAATTTCAATTTTTATTAAAAAATTGTTTTTATCCTCATTATTCTCGGAATTTCTTTGAAATTTATTAAAGACAAAGAGTTTAATTAAAAAACGTGAGATATTTTTTCGTTAATTTATAAAGTCGAAATATTTTTGAGATACACGTGCCGATAATTGGATAAAAAGCTCATCACTCAAAGATTATGCAAAGACGAAGTGCACCCGGGGTGCATTTCGTCTTTCGCTTGTCCCACTTTAGATTATATTACGGAAACTTGCGATATTCCGAAATACACGATCGCGACGAAATATCATTCGCGCTTCTATGATTTTATCGATAATGTTAGGATATGCATTGGCTGAGTTATATAATACGATGAATTATCGATTAGGCAAGTTGATACGCGACAACTTTTGAGAGAGAAAACAAAGAGTTTGGAATAGAGAGACTGTGTGTTGCCGACAACGCTGCGCTTGGATCATAATATAGGTATTCCGTCGTCTCACGATAATATTCATGAAGGCCTCTCGCGAACCCCACAACGATGACGATAACGATGTGCAAAGTGTATCCCTTCTCTTGCACTGTGTTTCGCTCTTCTTGTATCTCTACTATAACGCGACGGTATAGTCGATAGGCGCATATACTATAGTGATCGATGAAGGGAACAAGTTATCGTCGGCACCGATTAACATATGTCTTCATTCACGATCCTTCGACTTTTTAAAACTTTGCACACTGCTTTTCGAACTATTATTTCCAAGTAAAATTTACATTATTGCATGGAAAAACTTGCCAAGTCGATTCGCAATTAATGAATTTATTGTTTATATTTATTGCTTCAAGCGTATGTTTTCGTATGACCCGATTAGGAAGTAAGTAAATACGCTGTTAAAAATAAAAAGAAAAAAGCATATGACTGAAATTGGAGCGAGACGGAGCCTATGCTAACCGAAAAACCACTTCGCGACTCATCGTATTTCTCTTTTTTCCCCCCTTCATTCCACTCGGCTTTCCGCGTTTTCGTTTATAATTTACTTTTTTTCCTCAAAGCTGAGTTCTTCGACATTTGTCAATGATTGACGAACATCCGGGTAATCCCCGTGGATCAACTCGGCATTCGGATGCACGATTTTTTTTCATCTATCCATTCCCTCGAAGGGAATTCGTCCGAAGGGGTTTGTTTCCAAAGCGTGTAACATGAACGGGATTCGCAAAGCTTTGAGGCTCAAACTTTTTCCCGCAAAATCTCGACGCAAACGAAATATCGTGCAGAGTTCTTCAAACTATTATCGTTGTGTGTATATCGAGAAATAAACATGAGATCGATTGTCGCATGAATAATATTTTCTAGGCTTACAATACGCGTGTCATCAAATATTCATCACTTACATAATGCACGTTGCGAACGGATATACATTTTGCCGAACGCCTTCCCCCGTCTGCCGTTCGTCCCGGAAGAGCTTCGTGTGTATTGGAACGATGCGGAGGAAAACTTGTGGAACAAGTTGTTATTGCATTCCCAGGCGAGAAAGTTTCGGTTGCAAAGTTTCCAACAGATTGTGTGTGTGTGTGTTGTGTATTATCGCCTCGAGAAGAGGGATAGTGCAGCCAACGAACCGTTTGTCATAACAGTGAATTCGCGATTGATATGGTTATACTCCCGTTCGGTTTTCTCCGATCGAAATAAATCGTATAACACGAAATAGAATGAGACACGGATACAGTGGATCCCCGTATGTTGACCGCTCGATGGAAAACGAAAACGCGTAAAAAAGAACGTCAAGTCGATCCCCCACCACCGATTAAGATACGCGCGGCAGCCTGCCCGTTAGCTGTGCGCGACGGCGTGGTGGGGGAAAGAAACACCGCACGGGCGCCCCCGCCGCAAACTAACGTTTGGCGGCCCCGGCAGCTCCGACAGTTTCGCCCCTCTAGCCATGCGTAAGTGTAGGCCGTCTTTGGGGATCCACTGTAGTTATTTCTCGATGAAGAACGCGACTTTTTGGCTTCGCCTCGAAACATGTTTTTTTTTCGTCACATTTCGTCGCCTCCTCTGTAAGCAGGACGGAAAGTATGATTTTGCACAACAGTGTTGCCGAAAGCAATTTGTCGGAGAGGCTTTTATTAGGATCACGCCGCATGTATTTTTCGCTCGGGGAAACATCGAGCGAAATAGATTTAACGACAACAAAGACACGAAAACTTTTTGAATTAATGAAAATATTGTCCCGCTGGTAAAATCTGTTAGTGGGGCAAAGTATAAGCGAACATATGCAAAACATATAGATGAGGCGAGGAGGGCAGGCATCGTAGCATCGTATCATGTTTTCCCAGCCTCTGGTAGTCGAGTCAGCGGCCCGGTGTCGTCACCCACTGCGCAACCCCATATACCAAACGTGTTATTGCTTCGTGATATTTGATATGAAGCAACGAGGCCAAAACTTCGATCGATATTGGTGTGCGGTACATTAAAGATGATAAACTGTTTTCGTCGTTGTTTAATACCAATTAAACCGCCATTTATTGATATTTAACGACATCGCACAGTCTCTGTATAGAAATACGAAAAAAAAAAACGATTAAGCGAATTGTCGGAACAAAAATGTTCACGTGAAGAAATGTAAGAAAAAACCGAAGCTGATGAACGAAAAAATCAATGAAAATTAATTTTTTATTTAGGAAAAGCTGTGAGCTGTGTTAAGGATACATATCGGCGAAACGAATTACTCAAAAAAATTATGTCTTTCCCGCTTCCGTCGTAAAATGAGACGCGAAATTTAGAAATGGCGAATAGACCGATACAGTAAATTTTAATAATCCATTGAGTATGCTGTCTCGCGTCTTGAGAAAATTCGCGTCTCGATAGTGTACGATTTAATTACGAGATAATCCGAGATTAAAGGCCGCTGCGCCATGGTACCTGGGACATTTCACTGACTCTACGGTCCTATCCTAAGTCAGCTTAAATTCTTGGGAACGCGTATGCATAAAATATGCATGAGCAGAGGCCGTGCCAAGAGTCTTCCTATGCAGTTCCCCATATCTGCATACGTTTGCTCTATTCTCGAAAGCTATATGAACCATTAAATCCGGGATTTCCCTAAATTCTCTTAACAGAGCCGAGTAAACGACAATTGGAATCGACAAAAAAGGCAAATGAAAAGGCAATTTGTAATTATATCCAAATGCATCCGTGGAGCGGAGAGACTGGCAAAATTCCATGCGATAAGCAAACCTCGAACACGCAACAACTTGTTAATCTTCCAACTGTTGCGACTGTTGAAACTTTTCCGAAGATTCGTAAAATAAAATTTCACCATTTCTTTTCAAAATAGGTTTCAACGAATTAGAGTTCTTCTTTTCGTAGTGGAAAAAAAAGAGAAAAAAAGGGGCAGGGGGGGGGGGGAGGAAGTAGCGAAATAGCAGTCTAAATGATATAATATTCTACCGGTAAAGAAAAAAAAATTGTATTCATCAGTATTTTATTGTATGCTGCAAAGACGAGTGAAAGGAGAGGAGTAACGATGCTGCAAGGAAGAGTCCGCTTGGTGCACACCTGTCTGAACGTCGGGGGTAACGAGCCAAGAAAAAAAAAAAGCAAACGGAGCCCCGCGAATTCGCGCGCACACCTCTTTGAAGAACGAGAATATCAGAGCGAGATGAGACGACGTTACAATGGTGGGTAAGTCAGAAAACCGGTTTAACGCACGCATTCGCAGCGGCAGTAACAGCGGGAGCAGCGAACAGAGCATCCGAAGAATAAACGAAGCTGAGTTTCCCTTCGTCTTTTCTCGTACCGGTCTTTCAATGTAGCAAACTGTGCGAGTTCACTTGTAAAGTAACATTTGTACTCACCGGCGTTATTACTTGTACATTTAAGATATTATGAACCGCAAGAAACAGACCGTAGTCATTATAAAAACGACGAGAAGCGACAGTAGTCGCTACTAAAATAATTGCGAGAGCTTCGGTGTTACTACCGCGGCTACTGCGTGTCATGCGTCCGAGTCATATACTATTTCTCATCCGACTACACTTGTATTGTATTAAATACAAATAGTTGGCAATGGATGGCAACATTTTTTTCAACATATTCAATCGTTTTGATATGTTTATCGGCGATCGTTAGAAAATCGATTCATTGCACGATATATATATGTATATATATATTTTTTTCATCGGTCGATCGTTATGGTATCCGATTATTTTTAATCGGTCGATCGTTACGACAGTCGATTTGTTTTCATCGGCCGATCGTTACGATAGTGAATTTGTTTTTATCGGCGGATCGTTACGGTAGTCGATTTTTACCGTCGATTCGTCGTCTACGAAACGATTGGGCCGATCTGCAACTATGTTTTTGTTTGTTATTAACTATATTAACGGTGCGTCGTTTATTTTTAATGCGTAAGATTGACGGAAACGAAATAATAATAATTTCTTCTCGAAAGTTCAGCAAAAGTTTAGGAATATCGGAAGGAAAAATCGCACAAGCGCTTCACACACTTCTCCGATGCGTTTCGCGACGGTTACTTATTATTAAAACTTCGGCAAATGAACGTAAATAGGTATGCGGGAGACATTTCTCACGCTGTGCCCCGCACGCTATTCGATATCGCGCGATTAAATTTTAATTTGCTGAATTTAACGGTCCCGCATTGCTATAAATTAATTAAGAGATTATCCTATAAATTATTAAACACGCTGCGAAATAAAATGCATCGCGTGTAAAGACGCGTAGTTTTTGTTTACACGTTTTTTTTAATAACAAGTCGTGAAAAAAAATATATCCTCTGTACTCAACAACAACACAAATGCCATACAATTGTTCGATACGATAGTTATTGTTTACCTCCGTTATGGCGACACGAGGAAAAAAAATATTAATAATTATTTATACAATGGAATGTATTATCATCAAGTGATAAAATAATTGATTACGAAGAATGTGTCGAAACTAGCCGAGTGTCCGTCTACCGTGTCCTACAACTTTGCATTAAAACAAACAAACAAACAAAACAATTGCGCGTTTGACTCTCCAAACTTCGGATCAACGAGTTTCGATCGATTTACGATGCCGTTTCAGTTCTGCCGAAACGATCGTAATCGGCGCTCAACTCCTGAATATAACGGGGTTCGTTCATCGGATTTGTCGATTGAGTCGATTCGTCTTTCGACTTCGTAAGACCCTCCATTAGCGATGTATCCTCCAAAGAGGACGAATCTAGCGACACTTGCAAAAATAAAATGATAAATAATTCATTAAAGATATTCTGAAAAGGATCGATGCAATACAGACGAGCGAAATCGTTTATGATTATTTAAAAATCTCTTCGCAAGTCTCTAAAAAATATTCAACAAAATTGCAGATTTATGTTAAACATTATATAAGCTTTTGACATTTTTTTGCCTCATTATGATTATCAATTTTTTTTCTCGGCATTAAATCGGATTAATTTTCGATTGTTCTCGAGAAACTTGCGGAATTATTTCATTGTAACCAGTTTCGACTCGTCTGCATCGTTTAATTATTTTAACGGTGAAACAACACACACCGCGCTGTCGGAGTTCAATGGGAATTGTAACACATTCCATTTTGTTTTCTCACGTAATGATTCCCACGGTGTGACATTTCACCGTGAAATACTCCGCGATGAGTAATGATTACTTACAATCGCTATCGGATTTGTAATCTTTATCCGACATCTCTCCTTTTTCATAGCCAAATACATCGTCCGACGATTGTTCTTCGTATGCGAAGTGCAAGTAGGATAAGATGCATACGAGAGCTATGAAAAATAGGTTCGTACTAATGCCAACAACGGCAGATAAAATGGGCCAATGAAACATCAAATAGCGCAATCCGGACAAATGCGCGTTTATACCAATTGTTGCCGAATAAAATTCAATGTGACGCGATTGAATTTCCACGTGTACAACGGTCACCGGATGACTCTGAAATCAAAAAAATGTTGCGATGAGATCGTTTCTATCCGATAGTTACGGTAACGGTAGACGACTTTGTCTTTCCTATTTTTTCCAATTTTCGTCGTAATCACCGATAAAATCGTTAAAATTTCATGCAATACATCGTTTGCGACGATCACGCGATCGAAAGGGCAAAGTCGTTGCTTTACCATTAATTATTGACTCCGCACGAAGTCCCGAAGATCGAAGATGCGCATAATATGTTTAACGTTTATTATCCCGAGTTATGGCCGCCATAAAAAATGCCGTAATAACCGCTTCGTTAAGAAAGTTTTAAAAGACTTGATTTTTTTTTCTTGCATCGAAATAACGTTAACGCTTATCAAGGAGATATCCGCAATTGCGATGAATATTGGATAGAGACGTTATTTTGTTTTTCGTTTATGATTCTCGAACTCATCAACTTTCGGCCTCTTAAATTTTAAGGCTTCTCGAGATGGTCGTTTTCAACGACTTTTTAATACGTTGCAATTTTTTTCTCGTCGTTAAAGGTAATGTTAACGGAATGTTTCGGAAATGCAGCGGTTCGCGATATTCTATGCGTAACGTTAACTTACCTGATCCTCTTCAAAGTTACCGAATAACTCGAGCGCAATATACTGCTTTTCTTCGCTCGATCCAAATATCAGCATCGGCGAGAAAGTAAAAGTTGTTAACATGTGCAGCAAAGTACTACGATAGTGTAGCATCGCCGAGCGGCACGCGTGCTCCACGAGGAAACCGTCGCGACTTCGCAATTGTGCGCATACCATGAACATTCCTGAAGATAAATTAATCTAATGCGGATATTGTTTTTTTGGTCAAACTAATTTTTAGACTGTTGTAAAATTTAATTATTACCGAGTTCCTTGTTGGCGGGAGATTCTGGCATTTCTAGATACAAGTTAACTTTATACGGCTGACCAACCATCAAGAGCTGTTGTTTCTTCGTCAATTGTACATTCGCCGATGGAAAACTGCATATCCCTTTTTTCGCATCGCAGGACCTATTGACAAAAAAAAAAAAAAAACCATTTTTTTTCGTACATTTTTTCTTTTTTTAGTTTCCTATTTTTTTTTGTTTTCAGCTTCGCAAGTGAGAAAAACGATTTGACAAGAGTGTCAATTAATCGTCAAAGGCAAATCGGCTAAACAAAAACAATTGTCTCATTGGTAATTGGTAAATAACATTTTTAAATAATGTGTGAAATGTATGATTACTTTTTATTTTTTCAGTGTCGTAATTCGGAAAATTTATTGACAGCGAGAAAATATTTTATCATTGATCCCCAATCGTTGTTACACAAAAAAAATGGTGTCTTGAAAAACAAAATTCAATTAAATTTCTTGACACTGTGGAGACTTTAGCCACTAAAGTGGTTCTGTTTCTTTTTTTCAAATATATGTATATTTGACATGTACTGTTCGTTTTTTTCCGACACCGACGGGTGCCCCGTTCCAAAAGTAATAACTCGGCAACGATGGTGTATTAGAGATAAGAAATTTCGTACGCAAAACATGAGAATCACTCGAATTACTCACTCGAATTGAAGATGAACGGGTCGAATATAAGACATACTCGGCATGTACGCATAATAGAATGCCGTGTAAAGAAATATCGATATCCAGACAACGACGATCGCGCTAATGATGATGAGCCCTCCGCGCAACACTGCATCTCGTGCCGATTGAACCCCCTGTGATGTTTGTTGTTGTACATTGAACCATTTTTCACTCAAGTCACGAAATAACCTCGAAAACAACATTATTTATCAACAAAGTAGTACAAGTGACACTCGCCGGGTGAAACGTAACTGTAGGCCTATTAGTAATAACACGAATTTTGATGGCTCCGCAAAGCTTATGTGTTATCGATAACGTATCGAACGTTTTTTATTCGACGATTCTTTCATTCCGCAAATTTATTAACCGATGTCAAAGTACAATTTTCAAATAAATATACACACAGTCATATAGCTCTCGGTGGGGATAATATGGATCACGATTTTTACGAGTTTCAAGAATCCCACCGAAGATGGCAACCCCCGACGGTGCTAGTGCACGACGTCCGCGACGACGCGACAAGGCGCCAAACGCCAGAATAAACAACAATTCGCGCCGCGCGCCATAACGTGTTTATCCGTCCGTGTTGTACGTTTCGCTCTGTCGAATGTTTTCGAGGTTAGAAAAAACGCCGATGGATTGAGAATCTTTTAAAAACGCGACGCGAGTTAATATACATTCGTGAATAATGGCAGACGTGCGCGATATATTAGACATCGAGGCTCCGGCCTCAATGGAACTTACGAAGGAATCGATATTGGGAAGTGACAAGAAGAACAAACGTAAATATGAATACAAAGTGCCGAAACGTCCGGAGGGTATGCATCGAGAGGTTTTCGCACTTTTGTGCAAAGACAACAACGACGTTCCACCGATTTATCCAACGGACACCGGAACGGGATATAAGCAAGTACGCGCCAAGCTGGGAATGAGAAAGGTAAGACCTTGGAAGTGGACCCCTTTTACGAATCCCGCCCGCACGGACGGTGCAGTTTTTCATCACTGGCGACGAGTCGCCGAGGCTGGCAGGGAATACGATTTTGCCAAATTCAACAAAAAAGTTCCCGTGCCGTCTTATACGAACGCCGAATACGTTCAGCACCTGGTGACAAATAACTGGACGCGCGCAGAGACTGATCATCTCTTCGAATTGTGTAAAAGATTCGATCTGAGATTTATTATTATCAACGATCGTTGGGATAGAGCCAAATTCGCTGCTAGAACCGTCGAGGAATTGAAGGAAAGGTAAAAAAAAGTTGCAATTCATCATAACGGTAAATATATTGATTTTTTTATTTTTTCTCTCCCAGATATTATCAGGTGTGCGGAGCTCTTACAAGGGCAAAATCACACACGGACAAAGTTTATGTTTTTGATGCGGAGCACGAAAGACGCAGGAAAGAACAGTTGAAAAAATTATTCACGCGAACACCGGAACAAGTGGAAGAGGAACAAAGTCTTTTGGCTGAATTGAGAAAAATTGAACAGAGAAAGAAAGAGAGGGACAGAAAGACGCAGGATTTGCAGAAATTGATAACTGCGGCGGATCATCAAGCGGATCCTAGAAAGAGCGACAGAAAATCATCGAAAAAGAACAGCGGATCTTCCAGAAACAGACCAAATAAATCGGATTCTTCTCACGTGAGCTGCGAATCGATGTTTTTTTTTATCTCTTTTTTTCTCAGCTAAAAAAGACTTTAGTCATGAATCGCATATGAAAATGGTTGTATCAATTTTCCAACCTTATATCCGAGAAAAAGCATTGACAAAACCGTTTTTGAATAAACGACACGCGACACGGCAAAAATATTAATAACAGGAATCGTACAACGGGTTAATTAATTAAGCGATTACGCGCTGAGAATTATCTCGCGTTGCTTTTTTCGCCGTAAATTTTGTCGCATTTTGTTAAGTCAATTTTTTAAGTAAAGCAAAGTACATTTTTTGGAATGTTTGTAATTACGGTGTAAAAAAACTACAAATTTGTCGTAATAAGTGGCATATCGCCGAAATCCTCTATAATTCCGACACTCGGTATATTTTCAATATCCAAAATATCCATATCTTCCATATTTTAAAGTGTACGTTTCCCGTTAACCCAATCATTGAGATCTTCTTACGTGAATTTACTCAGCAAGCAGCTAACAGTAATGTCGATTTCTCGTGGTCTCGTGTATAGACCGTTAAATTGCAGGTCGTCGAGTCGGCAGGAATAAAGTTTCCGGATCTGAAGAACAGCGGCGTGACTCTTCGTTCGCAAAGAATCAAATTACCGAGTAGTTTGGGTCAAAAAAAGATGAAGGGTATCGAACAGATGTTGAATGAATTACAAATTGGTACGATAAACAGAACATTGACTTCCAAAATGTTTTATTCCCGAACGACTTCACCGTTCCCTCATTTTCATTTACAATATCTTTTTTTTTCTACTTTTTACAGAACTTAATCCGCCACCGACGGAACAAATATGCCAGCAATTCAATGATTTACGCAGCGATATAGTGTTGCATTACGAACTTCGCGGAGCGTTGACGACTTGCGATTTCGAATTGCAATCGTTGCGACATCAGTACGAAGCTTTGGCGCCCGGAAAGGTTGGTGACTCTAATGATTTTAATCATTTTTTGTTGTTTAATAATGAATATCGGATTATTAAAGGAGACTGGAAATATTGTTTCTACCAATTTCTTAATTTATAGCGTTGAATTTTGAAAAATAATGGACTCAGCCGCGTGAGAATACTTCGCTACAGAGGCAAAAAAATGTTTTACGCGAAAGGCTCCAAAAATATAGTTTAACATATAATAATTCTACATATTCAGAAAATCCTGTAAAAATTTCAGACATTATCGATACCTGCGGCTCTTCTCCCGAAGACAGAACCAGAAGTGAAGGCCGACATCATCGATGTAGTTGGATCTCCTACAACGCCTATCGTCAGCCAATAATTCACGATTGCGACATCCAATTCGAAAAAAGATAAGCAGTCAATTGTACAAACTTTTCAATCCACAATTCATGTATTCCTAATGTTAAACAAAAATAAAACGATCGAAAAATTTATTCTACTGCACGATTCCAATTTAAACATTTATTGTTGTCTCAAGTAGAAATAAAAAAATGTTTTCACGTTACCAAACGAATATTTTTTTTTACTGAAACGTTAAGAAAAATTTAATTCTCTTTTCGCGACTTTATTAATTTGATAAATTCAATCGTTAACTTTATTTTCGTTTCAGGCGATTTGAAATTAATATAAATGTGAATTTGTCGCCTCGATGAATTCGAAATTAGCGAACAAAATATATTTTTTTGTACGACGAAACTATTGTTCCGGCGTTCGTTGTTTCGTGTTGTATGAGTTCGTTGGGTGGGTTAAGGATCGATTAATCACAATAGCAATGTAATTACTTATATATCTGTGTATTTTATATTGTCGACAAAAAGTAACAATGTACGGTATACCGTATAATTTATCTACAACAATCTACAATAGATTACAATATGTTTGGTTGTTAGGCTGGTGGATAAATAGAAGAAGGGGGAGGAATATAAGGGTATATAGATGGTCGACTCAGGCCTCCTTCGTTCATACATCATACTAAGTCGTATCATTTAATTGGATATCTACGACGAATAACTCGGATATCTCTACTCGTCCTTTTTATTTCTTTCATTTTTTTTATTTTCATTCGTATGAAATAATGCATATAGTATGTGCTGATAATCGACGAGTACTCCGTTGCCAAACTGTCGCACGTGGCAATAAGTATTTATGGCGCGAACAAACATTTGCTCTTCCTTTCTTTTTTATTTTCATTTTTTTTTTTTTTTTTTTTTTTTTTTTTTTTTTTTTTTCAAAGCTTAAGGAGGCAATTTTCGTTGGCGTGCATGCGATCGTATATCTACTTATTGATGCCATGTTTTATGCTCATGACTCGAGATGATCTTTTTATAATTTTTTTTTTATTCACGGTTTCCTATCTCCGACGACAAATGAGCGTGAAATTCGGTTTTTTTTTTCCTCGAAAAAAATGTGTGTCGCTTCCGAAAAACGTATTCGTCGCCCGGTCGCGTCTTTGGAAAACATCCAAAGCAATCGTAATGTGTCGTCATGACAAAGTGTGACTTGAAAAAGGACGTTTGTGATATGAAATAGCAAAAATCGCTTCGTCGAAAAATAAATTAATCAGGAACGATAATCGCGGGGCGTCTCTATACATCACACAACCCAATACATTATTTATTTGCACGCACTTATTTTTTAAACTCTCTATTTTTATTTTACACGCTGTTCTATTTAATAAAGGAACTTGTTGGTTGAGAGATGCCGGCGCCGGGGGGGGGGCGGGTCAAACATTTATTTCTTCATATATACTTCAACGATCGATGGTCCGGCCATTTTTTCTTTTTTTTAAATCTCGACAATTTAACGATTATTCTCAACGACTCGTCGCACTCTCAACCGACAATTATGTAGAATACTAATCGTCGCAGACTTTTTTTTTTTTTTTTTTTTTAATTTTTACGAAATGTCGAAAGTTTTTTTTTTTTTTTTGTTCTTTAATATTTCAAGTAACAGTGGAGAAACACAAACAGAGACAAAGTACAAAGTGGACAATATACAAAGTTTTTGTTTTTTTAATTATTTTTTATTATCGTCAGCGTTTCTAAAGCGCCTATGGCACTCGACTGTTTGATAGATATTAAAAAAATACCGTGAAATTCGGGGTTTTGAGTTTTGGTGTTACAAGTAAATTTCCCCTCGGGTGCAGTTATAATGCACGTATATCAATATTAGGTTTTTTTTTTCTTTGTTTTAAGTCGATAAATTATACATAGTTAAGTTTCGTATAACGAGATTCGAGTCAACAAGAGTCGAAGATCGGCGGATCGGTAGAGTCGCGATATTATACGCTACGATGTTTAAAACATTTTTTTTTTTTCTTTCTTATCGTCGTAACGAGAGTTACATGATTTTCTGAGGCGATGGCGATGAGCTCCGAGACTTTAGATAGACGGGCCTTCGATACTCTCGTTACATTCGCAATCCTTCGTCTCGCAGACTGTTCTTCTCTACTATAATTCTTTAACGATATAGGTGCAGAAAAAACGCTTCTTTTTTTATTCCACAGGTTTTGAGAAATGTAATAAGCTGAAGTTATCGAAGTTATTAAAGTGGAAGGATAGTGGAATAAACGGTTTTTGGATAAATCGGCAACGCTTTTCTTTTTCTCGTTTAGGTACAATATTCGACAATGAAACATTAATCAATCGAATTTTTGCCGTCCGATCTCAATAGCTCGGTCGTAGTGCAATATTAGAAGCAAAGATTGGTATTTTTGTTGTTGTTTTTTTCATAAATAGTTTGAACGGTATAATTCGAGTACCATAAATATAACAGGTAAAGTCAGTGTGGCAAAGAAGATAAAGAGCGGTGTGCCGAAATACTTGTCGTATGTCGAGACATATATATGTATACTAAAGTACATGTAACATATGTATATATTTGTTTTTTTTTTTCTTCCTTCCGTCGTTTTCATCATTAACCAACCACCTCCTTCACTTCCTATATTTTGGGCGTCGGAGATTTATATAGATAATTATGTATATGTAATAATGTCACATTACGCGCAAAATATTTCAAAATTTCGAGAAAAAAATTGTAGCAAAGTGCTCTGAACTTTAAATCGCTCAAAATGATTTCTTATCAATTTTTTTTCGACTCGTTATTGTTAAAAATCGTTATAAGCTTCGCATGTTTTTAAAACGAGAATATGGGACTACTTTTTTTCTCGTAAAAAATTTCGAAATTTTTTGCGTGTATAATAATAATGATAATAACGTATCCGATCGCAAGTATCCTTCCAGAGGTATAATATATCGTATAGACACGCCCGCCATACATAATATCTCAATGATGATAATTAATCACTACAAAGCCTGACGCGAAATTTCCAACTACTAACTTTAATTGGCAAGTATTAACATAGTTAATAGTAATGTACATTTTTTCGTTCTTTTGTTGCTTCTTTTTTTTTTTTATATATATGTATATATAATCTCAAACAATTTTTGCAACGGACCAAAAACATTTTTCAAGGACCTTTTTTTTTTTCATTTTTTTGTTTTTTTTTTTGTTTTTTCGTTTTATTTTATTTTTTTTATTATACTTCAACATGTAACATGAGAAACCGTGGGCTGTAATAAGACATTTCCTACATAACACGGCTATGGTATGTGACGCCAATAAGTATGGCGCGCGCACATTTAAATTCGATCTCCTAAGGGGGGGTGGGGGGGGGGGGGGGGCGCACGCGTCACTCGTCACGTCGCGCACATCCAACTCGATTTTCTTTTCTTTTTTTTGTTCACCTTTATTATTCGTTTATTTATAGATTTCGTATAATAATATCATTATTAATATCTCTCGTTATTAGTTAAATAATATGTATATACATATATACACATACGGATATGTACAATATAACATATGTATATGTATATGTGAATATATATATGATATATATTTATATATATTTTCTTATGAGTCTAATAGTTACTATACTCTCACCGCAACTGCACTCAATTATGTTTTTTTCCTCACACTCTCTCTTCGTTCGTTCTATTTCACGTTCGTGCGAATCTCCCGCTCTGGTTTAAAAATTAAAAGGTACTTCTATACTAAGCTCTATGGTAGACAACAATGATTAGCCTAAATATCTGTTTTATTTATAATTTCTTTTTTTCTTCTTCATATCCCTTCGTACATTAGACTGTTCTATGTCGTATTTAGTATATGCCGTAAAAATTTTGTATATAATGATATTAATAATTGTTATATTTCTTTTTTTTTCTGCTTCGATCGCACGCAGTGTAATCGCAGTGGGGCCAGTATCATAAATTACCGCGAGCGTTCAATGACCGGCTGAACATTTCGATATGACGATCACGTTTTTTTTTTTTTTTTTTTTTTTAATTTACATTCTCTCCTTTAATCTGCTCTGATTTAAAACATCGAACATTTTTATATGTACGTCAATAATTATAGTCGGATAAACGGAGGGGGGGAGGGGACGGCCAATCGTAGCGGACACGTGGCCGAATAATTTAACGCGGGTTAAAAACAGTTTACCTAATTTTGAAATGCATCAATATTGTTTCTGTAACAGCGCTTCGTTTGTATAATAATATATCTCTTCAAAACGATGTCAGTCGTTATAATAAATTCTTCGAATTCCTACGTCGCTTAAATACAGGTGGGGAGTTGGAGAGAGTTTAGGGGGCGGCAATCACCGTCAAATGAAAATTCAATGCGCAATCGTGTAAATTACTCGTTTTAAACGAGTTTTTTTCTTATTTTTTCGTTTTTTTTTTTTTGCCGCGAATGAAATTTTTTTGGAAGATTGGAAAAAAGAGATGGTAAAGGAATGAATTCGCTAAAAAGTTTGGATGGGTTACCTATACGCATTGATGAAGCCGTCTCACGACGAATTATGATCGAAGACCAGTCTTGAATTATAAAGTGAGTTAAATCACTTTTGCACCGCTATACAACGAACGTAACTAATTAATATTTAAACTGTCGCATCGAACAACATCGGCATTACCACCCGCCGACCGCGAATATCGTTTACCGCCTTTCGCTAATTCGATACTGACTCCGAAAGCGATCGATTCATCTTCGTGTGTTATTTCTTCTTTTTTTATTTTTGTATTCTTATTTTTCTTCGGTTACAATGGCGTTCTTTCAATGACCTTACCGCGTGATTTTTTTTTTTTTGCATACGTATAATCGGTACGTACTTTAACGATTTAAAATTTTTTTTTTTTTTTATGTTTTACCCCTATTATCGTCATTATCATCGTCACCAGCGCCAGTGTCGTTTATTCTTCTCGATTCTCCTCATCACCGTAATATCATTTAGTTCTATTCGTGCGAAATTAGAGATTACAGTCTAACCGAATTTGCACGAAATTTGAGTGGTCGTTGGGGCAAATATCGTTTAAGAATAAATTTTTTTTGTCTCTAGTGACGAATCCACCGCCAGTGTTCGTTAATTTTTTTTTTCATCGCAAAATCCAAAATATCCGAAAATTTATGCAAAAAAAGAATATTTATGGATTTCGAAAAAATTTAATAAAAAAAACATATTTATTGATTTTGCTGAAAATTTTAGAGCGCTATGTCGAGACGTAACGCTTTAAAAATTATATACGATTTTTTTTTAGAATAATACTTTTTTACGCGAATTTTCGGACTGCGTGTATAATTGTAATAAATAACAAACAAACACTGGTCGGGGTGATTCGAACGCCTAGCCGAGAACCTAATTTCATCGACAAACGAATCTTATTGCCGATTCTCTTATTTATGTTTCTTCGTTGGTTCGTAACACTCTCACACACGCGCGCATTCACACGGTCGTCAAATAAATCTCGAAGGTGAAACGCGATTATTCGCGTTTCCGACTATAAAAATCTATGTTATGCGACAACATTGAACGAGAGGGAAAAAATTAGCGCATCAGCTATGCTTTCGAGCTTTTGCACGTTTACTATTCGTCCGTTTAATCGAACGTTTTTTCGGATCAAGTTTTTCTCACAACACTCGTTAGGTACCACTTTTTTTGTGCATTTACTACGGCCGGTGGACGGGGCAAAATCTCAATGTGAAAATATAACAAACATAACATAAGATGTTCTTCTCGATGAATTCTGGTGGTCCAATTTAGGCTTATCGTCATTCGGCGTTCTTTCCATTTTTTTTTTATCTACAATTCGCACACTTTTCGAAAATTTTTCAAATTCTGAACAAATTTTTTTTTAATTTTCTTTTTTTTTAAAGATGTTCGATTACGAAAAAAAATTGCAAATGTAAACTTATATTGAAAAAAAAGTCGAATTAAATGGAACTAAATGTTGGAAGATGCTTCATGAAAATATATCTTGCCGACAGTGGTTCCAATGTTGACCTTCGATAAGGAATAATGGAGTAAATATCTATTTATGGAAAATGGCATTATTCAGACCGGAAAAACATTTTCACCGAAATTACTAATTTTTTTTTGTCCGATTCTTTTGTTTACAAATATTTCGAAAAAAAAGCCTCAATATCAACGCCGATACACGACCACCGAATAGTCCCGCGTAAAGTGAATTTTTCTTGTTGTATTTTTTTAAAGATACGCGTATTTATGAATCGAATATTTACCGTACGCGTTTAGGTTAAAAATGTGTCTCTTTAACATCGATATATATTCATATAATTTTAATGAAACGAATAATAACAATATTAATTCGTAGTGTTAAAACGTCTTACGCATTCGAAATAATATTCAATTTTCCTACCTAAAAACTAACGTTGTGTTCGATCATTTGCGATGTGTACACTTTGAGTCACAATCAATTGTATTCCAACTCGCTTATCGAATATTTATTAATTCATTCTCACGCTCGTTTAATCATAAAAACTTCAGCGATCACCTAGTTATGCCTTACGACTGTATTTTCGCTATAATTAATACCACTACCTAATGATTAACTAATTTTAGTTATTATTTAACGTCTCTGTTTCTCTCTTACTCACTCCCTGATATGTGCGTTCACGCTTTCGGAATTGCCAAGAGATGACGGACAATTTCGCCGTCCGTTGTGTATTTCCGTGTAAGCGATGTTACTCGAGAATTCGATTATTTCATTTTTTTTTCTCGTTCTTTTTTTATATATATATATTTTTTTTTTCATTGGTTCATGAAGTAAATCTTGCGATCAATCTATTCGAATACTTGGAATAGAATCGTTTGGTTTTAATATGAATTAAAAAAAAAAATCGTTCGTGTCTTTTTACGTGTGTGTAAGAAAGTTACCGAAAGTATTTTGGTTCACTTGCTTCTTCGTAAATTACTCAACTTGCCTCCATCGACAACCCAAAACGGTCAACATTCGGATACCTTTTCAAGGCGAAGCGACTTGCCTCGTTGAGTTGTCCCGAAGGTAACAATAATTTATAATTTGTTTCTCCGAAAGTATTGACTTTTCGATCGAATATCAATATATTCGATGTGACTAAATTTATCGGTATTCGTTTGAAACTTTAATAATTTCGCAAAAAAAAAAAATAGGGGACATCACTTTTTATCGTCGGAAGACCTCTCCGTCGATCCATCGCTTCACCTTCGAAGGCTGTGCTTCAGCTCCGGTAAACCTTAAGGCGACACGAACGCTACTATCATTGTTTTCCACATAATTCTACAAAATTGAATACAAATTTTCACACTGTTTTAAAAATTAATAAATGATTTTAGTGTCGATTTGTTTATTACCGACTTGAACGAAGCAATTCCAATTTTGGTTAAACGGTACGATTTTTTTTCGACATCGGTAAAGATCGCGCGGCTTCATTATTGTCAGAGTCTCAAACTGTTTCCATCGATTCTTCTCTTAAATTGAAAAAAAAAAAAAATCGACATTTATCACCCGAAATTAAAGTGTCAGCAACGATAACTAAATTTCACCGAATACGTCACACCGATAAGAATTATTTATCAATTATTTAGAATTAATTATCCACACTGTAACCAAAAAAGAAAAATATCGAGTTTATTCACAAAAATAAACGTTTAGAAAAATTCGGAAAAAAAAAAAGAAAAAAAAAACTAAAACACGATTCGTTCGTATCGCCTTGAGGAGTAATTAAAATATAAATGACAGACGGTGAAGATGCGATTGGGCGTATCACTCTCATATTATTATTATTATTATTTCTTTAGTCTGTATATTCATAATTTCCAAGTATACGAATTTATTCAGTTCAATCGAAATGCCGAAAAAAATAATTGTTAACGACAGAGTGATGAAGTGCATGCGTCGCTCGTCGTTATTCTTATTGTATATAATTAATTAATGCGGTTGATCGGTCGTCCCTGTCTCACAATTGAATCAATCTAAGTGCTAAGCTCTATTTCGTAATAGGGCGCCGTCGCTCGTATTTGTTTGTTTCTTTTGTTTTGCGTGTTTATATAATCGTGGATCGATATACTTCGGGAAGATCGTATTGTGCATCATTCGCCTAAAATTCTCTTTTTTTTTTTAATTTGGCGATAACTCGCTAATCTCGATTACGTTATCATATCCCTTACTACGATACCGCTTAATACCAACAATCCTCTTTTATCCTCGTATCTTCATGTAATTTGAAAAACTTTGGATATAACCCTATAACTGTATGTAACTCCACGGTACCAACGAACAAAGTCCGGGATTTTTTTTTTGTTTTTTTTTTGTTTTTGTTTTTTTTTCAAGTTTTGAGCCCTATATACCCCCATCGAACATCCTCGCGAACACTGCACGTTTATCCTCGACACCGTTATACCGTTGACTATCGCGCAAAGAGATATAACCCCTTCGTGTACATTTTTTTTATTAATCCGACGCGACATCTCTCGCGCGCTTCGGAGTCTACTGTTCAGGTAAAAAAACGATTCCTATCCGAGCTCCCGGCTGGGATAGCATCTATATTAGCTAAGTGAATTTTTTTTTTCCAACACCTTCAACCCTCACGATATCGGTATAACATGGAATGATCAATGAATCGTTATTAATCAATTTAATAGGTTTCTCGGTAGATACTGTTTTGAATTATTTGTATATTCGTTCAAACGATATTAATCTTCTATAAGTCACAACGGTATCCCTAATGTACCCGCGTTTTATTTTTTTCTTTCGAAAAATTGGGTCACTGTGTGACTCATAAAGGTTTAAAGCCGAATCGAGTGCCGTTAACACGAACGTACGTCCCGCAATCCCATATTTGCACTGTTATACGTTCTCTAAACACTCATTTAAGTTTTAACTCGTTTTCCCACCGACACACGCACTTAATTCTTTAATTTGTAATCTTAGATCGCACTTGAGCATTCGGATCGTTTTAGACTTATATTTTTACACCAAAGATTGAGTTTGGATTTCAATGAGAAATTAAATTCAATTTCCCATATTAGCGACTCTCCTCCATTCGCCACTCGCCGTAATTCCTCGTCCGATCGATCTCACAGGAATTTACAACATTTTTGGATAACAAAATTTTAGATTTTTTAAAAATTCTCATTTTTTTTTTTTTTTTTTTTTTTTTTTTCTACAACGAACGCTTCCATAAAATTTATTTTATTTAACCACACGAAAAAAATTTACAATATGTTTTTGATATTCGAAAATTGGAGCGAAATGCGTCGATCTTTATAACGCGTTTAGTAACAATTAAGTATATTTTTCGTTTGCAAGAACTGTACACTTAATAAAAATAAGACAAAACCGTTCGAAGTGAATGGTTATTGATTTATGAAGCGTGAGGCAACACCGTAATTTTTTTAAGGGTTACTAATTCAAATTATAGTTGTCATTTAAGATTTTTTTGATAGCAAGTAGAAGAGTTACGATAAAAAAAAACGCACGATGCGACTGTAAGTGTAAAGAGTGCCGAAACAGTGCGGAGAAAGTTTAGTTGCCACGTCGAGGTTTCGAAGATAATCTGCGCGGTGAATTGTCTGTGGCAACGAAGCTTGTCAACCGGATTAAAGTCGGTAACTGCGGCAGACTGTTTCGCTGTTAGCACCAAAGTACGTTGTGCCCGCAGATATATATGGTTGTCACTCGGTCGCACGAGTTTGCAAGCGTAATAAGACTTATGAAACCTACGGAATAATTTTCCTCTCGGAGAAAATCTACATATGCTGGAGATGCGAAACACTTTGCCACAACTATCGTCTTTAAAACCACGGCGTTCAATTATTTTCGGCAAACTTCGGTGCGTTGTGACAATTAATTTTTTTTTTCTCTCTATAAATTCGATATTTTTCGTTTTTTCCAAAAATTATCGGTGAAATCAGTTCGGTTTTCAATAAAACGTATAGGAGATCGTCGAACCCAACATCAAGACGCTGCGTGTAAAAGCCGAATGAGAAGTCGATGAGCAAACAGTTTAATCGCCAAGTAAACGCAATTTTTTCGATTAAAAACCGTATTGTTTTTTTTATCGGTAAAAAAAATGATAAAAAATCCCATGCGATCGATTATTCATACGTGTGTTTCGATTATATAAAAAAAAATCCACATCCGAATGTAACAACGTATGGAAAGAATTCCATTTTCTTGATATCATTTTAAAAAAATGTCTATTGAAATAAAAAATGATATTTCTCTTACATTTTTGTAATCCTCGGAGCTGCGGATTTTTTGACATGATAAGAAAACTGTTACCGACGAACGATCGCTTGGAATTAGTGATACCATTTTTTTGAACCTGTTAAAAAAATTGAACCCGCTTTCTTACTTGAAATCGCCGAAATCCTTTTAACTTACTTCAGTTTATTGCGGAACTCGCGTTTTTTTCGTAATTTACATTCATTTTCAATGTTTCCCAAGTTAATTAACTTTCTTCTCGAATCCAAATATAAGTTACAACTCATATTTATACTACGGTTTAAGAATAATTGCGAATGTAAATTGAATATACGGTCTGAGCTCATAAACGACTCTTCATTCGGTGCCTAAGACCTTTTGTCAGTAATCCCTAAACAACTCGTCGATTAACTCGTCGATTGCTCAATGTGAACGATACTCGAGTTACGTTAATCGTACCGTTGAACCCCAACTTCGTGAATATTGTTTTTTTTAGCTACGGTAGAGATCATTAATGATTCATTATTACCTATATATCGTTTAATTTTTTTCATACTTGAGTGTTTATTCATTTTTTTATGGTCTCTTTCAACGATTATATCTTCAATAGATTCGTTTACCGCATTACGGAATGTAACTCTCGTCCTTTATATATTTTTTTTTATCGTTCGTAAAAAGTTAGGCCGCAATTAGGCGTTTATCTAATGAATACGCATTAACCGCGAGAATAATCATCACTCCGATTCCGTTGCCTCTCCCAACGCGATAACTCGACACTCGTAATCATCATCGTTTCTATATCACACGACCCTTCTTCAGCGTTTTTACACCCCTTTATCAACGTTTTTCATTATCTTCACCGTAAAAATACGCAATTTATTATCGTTCCTCTATTACTACCCTCGTCCGCACTTTCACGCTGATACAATGAAAAATTTGCTCCGAAAAAAAAAAAAAAATTCAAACCGTTTGGTAGTTTGCTATGAAACACCAAAACCGTTTGCTGATCATTCAGTGAGAACTTTTCGTGACCTCGGTAAATTTTCTATTCGATTCGACAACGACTTCATTTAATGTCTAACGTGTATCACAAAGCTCCTTCAGTTTCCTATCGGAATTGCAAAAAATTCCATTTTTTTTAACTCTCAAACGACTCTCACACTCTATCATTTGTTTTTTTTTTTGTTTGTTGGTTTCTTTGTGGTTTCGATACAAAATTGCGAAAAACGTTATTAGTCTTACGAACTATAATGGCCGTTGCCCTAGGCACACGTTGCGCTACCGAGCCGTTCTAATATTCGGTACAATATTGTATTTATTTTATTCGTATCGCGATCGAGCGTCCGTTTTTTTTTTTTTTTTTTTATCGCTGCCTCGTCGCGCGGGTCTCGAATGTTTTCATCGAATTTTCAACTCACGATCGTTTTATTATCGTGGCACTGAATTATTACCAAACGATTTGTCATTTACACTCGTTTAATCGAGTAACGAAGCTTCATGAACGGAAATTTTAGGCGTTGGTAAATGGGATCACAATCACTATTTTTTTTTTGAGGCTCGCGGAGAATCGGTATTGTTTTTTTTCCCGCGGGGATATGAATTTTTGTTCGAACGAGTCGTGACTCATTATATTTGATGATTATAAGTCGCTACACGGTTTTCGGGAAATATGAATTTGATTAAAAATTTACGAAGGTTCGATATTTTGTGCAGTAAAAAAAAAAAATTAAATTACAGAATTAATAGTCAGTCGGAATAAATATTTTTTCCATCTAACTACAAGTTCTAATAATTTTGTACACTGTGCTTTTTGGCTCTTTAAATGCCATTTTAAGCACAAATTTAAGTTCCAATTAAAACAAAAATACATTATGCAACATTATTAGTGGTAAAAGTGATGAAAATAATCGACGGCTCTTGCGGCTCAGCTCTTCCGTGTCGAATTTAATCGCCGTGCTAATCGCCGCGATCTATTCGGATCGTAAGTAAATCGATCGACCTGGTAATTGTTTTTTTCTAACAATTTCCGATCGCCGAACAAAAAAAAATGTTCAATGGAATAAAAGTTTTCGTAACTCGCGGTAAAAAACGCGACTCGATTCGTGTGTTATTTTTACGTACCGCGAGCGCAGATTTTTCGATAGGTCAAGAATGCTTCGAAGCGCTAATGTTAAAAATTTAACGAGAATTTTAACTTCATCCGATTTCTATTCACAAAAATATGAATGAATAATAATAATAATAAATAATAAATAATAAAAGAAATTTGCTGATACGGCCTAATTGCGAACTTTCTTTTCTCCTCCATAGTCTCGTGGCTCGCTGGACCCCGTGCAATCCGCATTTATCCTTTTATCTTCGCGCGACATTGTCGCCCGTCGGGGTTTTGTTGTATCATATATAATAAACATATATATTTTTTCAAAATTTATTCACATCTTCTCACTTGTCTTTCACCGAACCCTCATTGCTATTTATTTATTTATCTTGTGTAATTCATTGTAATATATATAATACACGACATCCCCATTGGTCCAGCGAGCCACGATAATAATGACGACTTGCCTCGTATACGCGAAGATTCATTTTTTTTTTTTTTTTTTTTACAATATTTACAGATGAAACTCCTCTGAATAACGTAGTCCCGGTAATTGTTGAACGTTTTCTCATAAATCCGTGAATGGTGTTGGAGCGATGTTGCAGTTGGCGAATGTCGATGGTAGCTTAGCTCTCATTTTTTTTTCTTTTTTTCATTTTTTTTTCATTTTTTTTCCATTAAATTATTATTCTGTTTGTTTATAACATCAGTTTAACACGAGGGTAATTGGTTGAAATTTGCACCGGTAGGAAATTTATCGCATGTTTTATGTTTTAACTGGTTGCGGTCATCGTATCGATGCTGGAATTTTTGTTTGTTTCGTCCGGTTGCCCCTGTTTTACGGACGTGTCCAACGTCGACGGACACGCGGTTCTTTTAAACCGGACAGACGAGTATCTCATACTCGAACATTAGGGAGACAGCAACGAAGACGAAGTACAGGAGGAACATCGTGAAGCCGAGGCCTCTGTTCATTCGCCACTTGAAACAGGCGATGCTTACGATTACGAAGATAAGCATACAGAATAGAATGGCTATGCTGCAGACCATCCCGACAGAGTTGACCTCAACCGGCTTCCCGTAGATCAGTCCGTACAGAAGCCACGGTACCGGAAGCCTGTGAAAAAGAATTAGTAGAGAAAAATTGAGCTTTCGCCTCCGGGGGTTGGCATGGGGCGGAGTAACACTGGCGTGTAAAGTGCAACATCCATTCGCACACTTTTGTACGGCATAAGCTCATATGTATATATCTATCTGTGTAAAAGGCTCGTTGGTGGGCTATAGATCTTCCGATGAAACGGCACGTTCGGCACGATGCCAATTGGCATTCGCAACAGACCGGACGTTTGTCCGAGGGAAACGGGTGTGTGTAACGCCGGGAAAGATCGATCTTCAATCGAAACCCGGGGAACCATTGTTCACCGGAAGCGCCAGAGGAGTCTGAGGGTTGTCCTCGCGAGGCGGACACACTGATTCGTACGTATGTCAGCTTATAGCGAATCTATACCCGATTTCTCACTCGACATCCGACATCGCTGTCTATGACGCTTTCCAATCTCGCTGACATATCAGTTTTATTCAGGCGTTCGAAAATTAAGATTAGTTTCGAACGCTGGAGATGCTTCGTGGGCACAAATCCTTTTTCTTTTGTATGGGAATTTTATTCTGTTTTTTTTTTGTCATTACTGACGATTGGTAGTGAGAAATCATCATGGGGTCGCGGCTAAAAATTATATGGGAATAATACGAAATCCTGGAAAAAAAAAAAAAAAAAATTGGGAAAAAATGAAAAAAAGAGATTGGGAGCCGCAATAAATATTGGAAAGAAAAAGCCTAGAAGCTGGTTACACGTCGTTGAAGAATTCTATTTGATCAAAGAGCTTTGCTATGGCGAAAAGGAGCGAACGAACGGCTTTTTTTTGAGAATTGCTTTGACTTCATCGCATTCGCATTGACATTCATTCGAAAAGTTTCTTTGTAAATAGCGTGTGTCCCCTATCGACGATTAAAGTCCGAAAGTTTGGTGCGGCGAGGATTCTTGCCGCAGCATAGATGAGTTCCCCGAATATTTGGTGCACAATTTATCGACGAATACCATAAATACATATATTGAGGACTAACGCAGTGACTTTGCAAATACATTAAATTAAATAAACGCGAAAGTTCCTTCGGTGATTCTTCGCAAAAAAAAAAAAGAAATAAACGATAATCGATAATACTTATCGTAATAAATAATACTTACCCAACGGTTACGTCGAATATATTGCTGCCAACGGAACTCGATACGGCCATATCACCGAAACCTTTTCTAGCGACGATGACGCTCGTGATAAGATCCGGAATACTCGTTCCGGCGGCAAGAAACGTTAGACCCATAACTTCCGGCGGTATTTGGATGGTGTCACCGGCGATGTTCGCCCACCATACCATCAGGTACGAGTACGCGGCTATCCAGAATATCGAACCGATGAAAGTCACCGCGAAGAACTTCTTTCCTGAATAATCACACCGCAAAAAAATATAAAATGCATTTTTTTCGTATAAAGCTAAAAAAAAATTCTCGAATTCTAAATTTATTCAAAATTATGAAATTCGAGTTGAACTTATTTTTTTCTTCATTAATTCCTATATATATATATATTTACGAATCATCTCTTAAGAGCAGTTTAAAGTTCGACATTTTGCCGAACGGATAGATAAAATTTTTTAAAATCCAATATATCGACTCTTCTTTGAAAAATTGTAATGGAAAAAAAAAACACGTAACAAGGTGTACGCGTTCGTTTGAAGGTAAATTAAACCGACGAATGGTGTTTCGTCGATGCAAAATTCATTGGGTTGTGTCAAGAAAAGTAAAAAAAGAAAAAACGTAGTGAACGGGAACGAGAGGGCGGTTGAAGGAGTCACGTGAGAAACGTATTACGTGTTGTGATTGACGATTCTCACGTGCGCGCAAGCCGCACGCGCCGTTTGCCCATTCCTCCCGTTCACCCAAACGCCCGGTGGCTCGCGCGCGATCTCCGCCTCGCGTTTTCATTGATTATTAAGGCCAAGTGAGTCTCGAGTACGACCGGGTGTACCGGGCCACCGGTCTATTCGGGTTAAACCCGTGCGCGGCTCGCAACCGGGTCGTATTCTTCGTGTGAAATTCGTCGGCGGGGGGGATAGAAGCACAAGATAGAAAAGAGATGGAAGAGCCACTACACCAGATTCTCCTCTTCTTTTAGTATTATTCAGATTTTCAGGTCAAAGTTTTACGCTTCTTTCTCGCAGTCGACTACCCCAGTTGTGCATCGATAAGCCCCGAAATTAATTGCTCGCGAATTAACGGCCCCAACGTCGTAACGAGTTTAACGCGCTAAACATTTAACTCGCGGTACCTAAAGGAAAAAAATTAATAAAAATAATCATATCGGAATATATAATTCTGATTTATCCGACATATTTTCGTCGTATGTAAAACACATATACACCTTTTAGAATATTTTATTAAAAAAAATATAACAAATTATACGGTTAATAAATGAATAATATAAAAACGCCCAATTCCAAATATTTTCAATATATTTCTTATATATTTTTCGTATATATATATTTTTGTTCGGCGTTGCCATCGTTTTCTATATTATTTACGAATTATAACGTGTAATAACTTGGCGGAAGTTAACTGTTAGCCGATCGGTTACTTGACTTAGCGAAAAGCTCGTTTTATCGGTAAGAAAAAATCCCTCGGGGTCTGTCATAGCCCAGCGGACCTATCATACTTTCGAGGTGACGTCATGTACTCATGAATTTGCGGGCAGTCGGGAGGGACTCTTGTGCTTCGGGGCGTTGATTTTCCCTCACAGAATTCATCGTACCGCGAGTGATCTCTTGTAACCCACTAACTTTGTCATATTCCGGAGGGTCTTTCGTGCTCCAGAAATCTGTTACACGCTGATAGCGTTTCGAGAGGCCCGGAGGAATCTATTATATGCCGACGCTAAGCATTTATCGAAAAATAATCCGATCCATAATAATCCGCTATTACATACTACAGCATAGAAAAGAGTAACTTACCCCGGGGAGTTCGGGTATCGGGCAGAGTCAGCCATAGCGGAAACAGTATCGGCGCTACGAGGATATATGTGAGTCTCTTCTTCGGACTGCTCGGCCAACCCATGTCGAGAGCCTCCGGTGGTTCATCTTCGTCACCCTGAAACGCGATAAACGCGGTCTTCTCAAAAAAATTAAACGCTGCGTAGGTAATTAACATTGGCAGTCGATATTTTTATCTCGATATATGAAAATATGATTATCATCGACGATGAGTCGAAACTTTTTATAAAAAAGATACCTCGCCATCGAAATAGCGTCCGTGTGTCTCATTCTTATACGGCGCATGTTAACGAATCTCAAGTAATCGATACACGAAGTTCTGTTAACCGATTTCTTCTCAAAACGAAAATTTTACGTCTAATTGGAGGTTATATTCGCTGATAGAAACGTTTAAAACACCTCGTGCGAAGGGCATAATTTACGAAATTGACATTTTTATTACGCCATTATTTTATCAACGGCTTCAATATCGTCAAATTGGTTTGGTTGACTCAAACGAAAAAGTCGGATTGAAAAAGTCGAAACCGTAATAGTAAAAAATGTATTAATGAACACATATTATTAATACGAAAAGATCGATTGGATACCGTTGATCAGGGACAATCGACTAAGTTGTACAATTCATGCGTTTTGTGCGTTGCAAGTTATCGTGCGCTTAATTAATTCCGTCTATCGAGACTGAACTTCGGAAAGGTTCGTGTTCGCGTGACAAACGAATCGAGAAGCGCGTGGTGTCGCGGTACCGTTATTCGAGATTTCATCGGCAAACCAAGTGAATAGATTGACTGATTATCGGCAAAGTACAGTGATTCATTGTTGGTTAATAATCATCGGAAAGCTTAATCTCACATGCCGCAACTCTAAATTTTCCGCGTACGCTTGTCATCCTTTCGCAAATTACCGAAAAATCAATAACATCGTAATGCGTTAACTTCGACGTTTGTTATCTATGAATATCGGAAAATAAAAAAAATCCCCTGTCTCTCGATAAGTTCGGAGAGCACAAAATCATCGAAGCGTCGACGAATACGACGATGAAACGGGACTTTTATAATCGTTTGAAACTTTTGTTTCGAAATACTTCGGCGATAATAAGCGTCAACCCGGAGGGCACGAAACAACGGAACGCTGTACTTAACTGCAATTCACGAAGAGGCAAAGTTTGTTGAAGAGAAAAGGGAGTTTGGCGGAGCGATGGAGTTGGGTGACGCGAAAGCTTTTGATGAGTACCTATGGATCTTGAGAGACCGTTCTTTCGAATACATAAATAAGTTACTGTAAATAATGTAATCGCATATTCGAAGTGATAATGAAGCTGTTCCTTGATACTGTCGGGAGCTTTAAATAGACTTCCGACAAACTTCTCGAGGATCTGTATTGCTACTTCTGTGTGACTGCCATTACGGCGAATACTACTGAATACCTCGATTTTCATCGAGTTATATTATTGCTACGAGTTCCGGAGATTGCTACAACCTTGAAGAGTTAACGTCGGGATATTATCGAATTTCGCGCACGCAATAGCAGCGTTCGCGCGAATACGTGTGGAGAAATATGTATAGAAGATGAGGTACATGAACACCTTTCGATCCTTTATGAATTCCTCGCGTTATTGGGCCAATAATTAGCTATCCTCGAGCATCAGCCACTCTTTTTGCAAATAGTTTACCTCACGCAGCCCCATAGGGAACATCGAGACGATAATACGTTGTTTGTCAGATTGCAAGTCGCTTCAATCGTCATTATTGAAAAAAGTATAGTTAACATTATGAACAATCCGGGAAAGCGTTTTTCCATTACTCCGTAAAATGAAGCATTAGCATTATTCCAAAATATAAATTATATATAGTCTATATAAAAAATTGACGCTTCGAAGAACAACCGCAAGAAAAAGAATTATTTTTCTCGATCACGAAAACTTGCGTCTGAATCCCCGAAAGTCTTATATCCAAAGAGCAATTCTATTGGTCCGTAAGTCGAAACGGATGCGTTCAACAAAAACAAGTTCTCGAGGGAAAAGTTTATTCAGTGAGTTAACAGTGAATATGTTGACATTTTTTTAAAATGCATCCATCGGATATTTGGAATGCGACCGGATCTTCAATATCATGGATAATAGACGAGCAAACGTAAAGTTTAAGTTGGCAAACCGCGGCTGCTTAACTGCGCTTCAAAAGTGCCTAATATTAGTGCCCTTTACGGCACTCTGGCGACTGGATACGGCTTATCGATTTTTGTGTCCCATTTTCCATTCGTCAAGCGCTCGCGCCGGTTATTAGCCTATACGTTGCACAATTGAGCGGGTCGTACGATGCTTTACTTTCGAGTATAAAACCATATGACACGCGAATATATATTTTTCCGAGCGTAATACGTATGTTTTCGTCCCATTTATTTGCTGCCGCGCATTTGCAAAAACGTTGTAGACGCATTCACAGAGCTCGTATCGATCGGACGAAAATCACGATTGCAAAATGTCAAGAGGGGGAGGAGAGACTGTAAGGGAAGGGGCAGGTGTTGGCATTACTTGAAAGGCGTAGCCGAGATCTTGAAGGATTTTCCGATAGTTAGGAAACCAACTCTTTTTTTCAGCACAACATATACGATCGTCAAACTTAGAAATTACCCAACTTATTTTTTTTTTTACTGACTTTTATTCTCCTTACAAAGTAAGGATAGAAAAAATGTAAACTGGAAAACTATCTTCTGGCGCGAGGCTTAGATGCTGGAAGCCTTCGTCCTCGGAGACTCGGTCGCGGGATTTGGCTACGCGTATACGAGGGACAGGAAGCGACTATTTAAAGTCCACTTTTTGCTTGCCTCTTGTTAAATTCGTAAAGAATATCCGAGAGGCCGGAATTAGCGGATGTGAAAGTGGAAACTGAGAATCTTTAATGCCTCATCGGTCGGTCGTTCGGGACAATGAATGATTGAATGAAAGATAACAGGGTATCGACGTATATGAATGAACTCACCGACTCGAGACCAGCGTCGAGGCCTGCGGAGATTCCTCCGTTTGGAAGTTCTTGGATACCGGCAGTCGTACCGGCCGTTGTTGTCGCAGTCGTCGTTGTCGTCATTGTCGTACCCTGCGATCCCTGCTGCAATTGCAGCGTCGTCTCTTTGGAGACGGTACCCGAGTAGTGAGCGGCCGTTGACGTTGCTGCCCCATTGTGCGGTCTCGTTGCGTCCAGCAATACCTTGAGGGACGCTATTGCGTGCAACTGCGTTGCCTTTTCATCGACTTTGCCTGTTTTAATTTAAAGACACGTTAGTCAGAGTTTCATTGACATCGTCACTGCTGCGGCGGCGGCACAGTTCCAGCAGCGACGGCAGCGGCGAAAGAAAAAAAAAACGTATTCCGATCAAATTGCTTTTGTCTTTGACGTGCATTCGTGGGATTATTAAAAAATATCAAGCGAACTGGCCGAAGCGGGACAACGAGGATGAATCATGCAATGTTTTTCGATCGCAATTATTTGTATTTTATTTCGGAAAATAGGTATTCTATTATTGATTATTTGACATTACAAATTTATTCAGTATTTAGCATAGATAATTCAACACTATATTTCTACGAATCGGCTCGGCGCAACTTATCAAATGTAATCGAGCCTAGGGAACGTACGTTTTTTCGGAAAAGTGGAATCCATGTCATGGGATTTTATTTTTACGACCCGATTTACCTATATAAATATTGATTTTCGTAGCGGACGATAAATAGTATTTTTTCGATTTTTTTTTCATGATTTTTGATACGATTACGATTTTTTTTTAATTTTAATGGACATTTTTTGAGAAACTTCCTTTGTGAAAAAAACTTCCGAATGGGATTCTTTTTTTTCTTCATGATATTTGTGTTCTCGTTAGCGCATTGGCGTCCGTCGTTGTCGTTCGCGTCGTTTCGATTTCCACCAGTGACTCGGGGGTTCTATTTCTACGTATGTTTTATCAATTGATAAAACTATTACCTTGGATACCGTGGAATTGATCAATTTTTTTTTTTTTTTTCAACCCGCCTGGCACTGTATCATGAATTATTCATTTTATAACGAAGCTGAAAACTCATTGTCAACGCAATGATTTGTTGCTGTGACCTTCAGTCAGCCCGCTATCGCGGACGATCATCGAGGATGAAAGTGACACATATTATCCGTTCGTTATTCGTTGCTATCGGCAAATGCTATTCACTTGCGATTGTATAGAGTCGTCAATTACCATACTGTAGATTCCAACCAATTATAGTACTCGCATGATGTTGATACACGTCGCTGCATTCAGTATTCGATCTGTTATCATTGTCGAAGACAAAACAAATTTCCGAGCACTTACGGTCGAAGTTTCCGTGTACGCCAAATGCTACGCGATACTGTATCATTCGAATGCGCAGACATAGACGAGGCGGAGTGTTCGCACACAACTAATCATTGCGACAGAAACCAGTCACGCGTATACATGCCCAAGGCCCGTTGTTGGCACGTCGACTGCTGATAGGATGAAGGGTGCAACTCCGACATCATTATTATTATACATCGAGGGTTTATCCACGGTTATAATTATGAGGATCCTGACTCGGGATGTCGAACTCCTATTACCAAAATTCCACCACAAAGTAAATCCATTCTATCAATTTACCTGACGATTGAAGATCGGAAGCAAATTTTTGATTTTTTTTTCTCGGTAACTACAGAAAATAATGAAATTATTTTTTTTTTACTGGAAAATATACTGGAGTTTAGAGTCTTAAAAAAAAAAGGTAAAAAAAAAAATATTGTAAGAAGAAAATGATATGGCCGCCGAAAGGGAGAATTGCGTTTTTTTTTTGGCGAGACGGTTGGCAAAGGAAGAATCTCGCCGTCTTTTTTATGTAATTATTCAAAATCGAGGATCGAGCTAAGAAAAGTAAAATCGCCAATACCTCGTTATTCCCTATTAATTTGAATAACCCGTTTTGTTTTTTGATTTTTCGTTTTTCAAATCCGCCGCCAAAAAAAAATACGTATCACTGTTCTCGCGACTATATCTTTTTTTTTTTTTACAATGCATGTTTCCAATTTTTTTAAATAAAATTCTCCATACATGTGTCTTTTAATGAAAAAAAAAAAAAAAAAAAAAAATCATATTATTGCCTTGTATAGTTTTTGAGAAAAAATGTTAAACATTTGAGTTCATAATAGAACTTCAGGATTGCAGTCCTACTAATAGCGATGGGATTGTCGACGATAATTATGTAATCCGGCAACAAATAAGTATCAGTGAAAACTCTCTCGTTATCCTACGGTACTTGACAAACGTAAGCGCACGGAAAAACTCAACGAGAATCTCATTTTCTTCGCATTTTCACGATTATTAGATAATTTCAGTGACGAATACCGCACGCAGAGCTCAGGCGCATCTGCATCATTATGCTATTTCTGGTATTTCGTTCTCTCGGTTCTCTCTTTGTTAATAGCACGGTTTACGACGGTTCTATTCCCCCGGTTTGGGGGTGGAATACCGACGAATACGAAGGAACATTCCTGTCCCGCTTCGCTCGCGCCCGCGGCAATCCTTACGTAAAGAATATACATCGCTATATCTAGTATATGGAACATATGTATACTTATTAACTTCGCATGCATAAACCTTCGAAGCTGTATGTATAGATATTACGCAGTGTCTACACCACAGCATTAGCATTTTCAAAGCAAAACAACGGGAAGATTCGTTTCAATAGAACGGGTATTAGAACTTTCGACTACGCATTTAATAATTTGCAAAAAAAAATGTAATTTTCGTAAAATAATCCCTTAAATATAAACGCAAGTAGAGAGTTATCCTGAAAGAAGAATGTGATTAACGATTTGCGGACAAAATTGTTAACGATTGATGCAATTAATGAAAGATACACAGCATATCGTAACTACGGTCTGTGGAGCTACAATTCGAGTTTTAATTGTTTTCGTAGCGGTAAAAAATAGCGAGAACATGCATGCGCGCGCCTTTACCTCGTCGATGTTTTAAAGGTCCGAGAAACTAGAGGTCTCCTGCATTTCATATATCAAAACCGGATTGCCGCCGAATAAACTACTCGAAATCAACGATCTAATGTACAAATTAACGCTCAATTATCTACAGTCGTAGATAATGTGTAGTAAGGTTTGTTTTATACGCTATTTCGGAACGAACTTATATTCGTTAGTTTCATGCAACAACAGATGAGTGTTGTTACCTGCAACCAGTGATATTTCTTTGATCGTCGAACTGTACGTAAATTTTAAATTAATTGAAAACACATATTCTATTGAGAACGAAATTGATTTAATAAGTTTGTTGATTTACGAATTTTGTGAATTTCCGTCGTGTCTTCTGAATAGGCTTCGATGGAAATTGCACTTCGTATCGTCGGGAATTTTTCGCGTAAACTATATTTATATTTTTTTCCATGTGGTTAAAAATGTCGCATTCTTTGATCGACGCTACCGAATTAAATCGTTAATATCCATATACGATAATCCATGCAGCGTTTGTTATGACGCGTGACATAAATACTTTTAGGGTCGCTGGTGATTAATTTTCCCCAATTCAAGACCGATTAATGTTAACCCCTCACGTGCGGAGGATGTAAATATACGTCCAAACTTTTCGACCGGTCGTTACCTTCAATTGAACCATTTAACGATAAAAAATGTCAAAAAAAATTCTGAAAAAAATGGCAACATTACATTGTATTGTTGTATTTTCGATGGTTCAAAGGGATTTGTATAACGTTCTTGCGTATCGTTGTTACAAGTAAACAAAATAAGCGTTCTACTTGGCTGGCAAAAAGTCTTCCGTACGCGAGGGGTTAATTTTTTTGATAAAAAAAAATGTACATATATCTTTATATACAGGTCAGACACATAATACACCCTTATTTTCGATGAGAAGTGAAGGGAGAGGGGTGGGTGGTGGTCTAAAAATGAGTGATAAAAAGTGAGTAAAGTGCAGCGGAGTAAGAAAGAAAGGCTTGGGGTGAGTCGCGAGTGCGGATTCTCTACTTACGATCGATAGCGAGACTACGTCTTTCTAGGTCAGGGTCTCGATACACTGGCTCGCGGCCGACTCACCGGAATGGGGCTACGTATTCCGTGGAAGGCTTTGCGGGGGTGATGCCACGAAACGTTAGAGGGGCCCCCGTCGTTGAAACGCTCGCGAAATACGGGAAAATTTGTCGTTGCCTTGGATAAGAGTCGAAAAAAACATCAAGGTCTTCATAAAAACGCACCCCTACGCCGATACATACGTATGACGAAAGTATGCATTCATTAAGTTTCGAATTCTATTATGGTTTCCGCATTCTTCATACGCACTTGGGCGCTACGATGAATTCTTTAGTCCAGCTGCCGCGTCAAGTTTTAAATCAATGGAAAAATTCGAAAAGTTTTTCGCGTTACGTGCGTCAGCGATCGTCATCAACAATACGCGGGAAAGTACAACTTTTTTTTTTTTTTTTTTTTTTTCCATTCACTTACATTCGACGGTAATAGTTTCACGCATATCGTATATGTGGATAGAGAATGGTCGTTACGCGAAGCTCGTCAATGATCGGAGCCCGTAGGTCAAGGCTTCCATATGAAAAAGTAAAACTATGTATGAGTCTTCTGACTGTCTCATTTGTCTACTTCGCTCAATGAGCGAAGCTTTGCATAGGCCGCTTATTTTTTCACGTGGCGTATAGTCAAGTATGCATTCAACGTATATATATGCGCCCGCGCCTCGCCAGCATGCATTTGACGGAACCTCGCGCATGTGTTTAGGGTCGATCGAGTACGACTCGACATCGTGAACGCTTCGTTAGCTTCTTTCAGACTTTCCACGATTATTCAGAATTGCCGAGAGCGGTGAATATGCATGCGGGCCGTGACGTACCGAGGTGAAAGAAGCGAACCAGAGATTGCGAATCGTGTGCAACCCTCAGCCCACACTTCATCGTTGGCAACGAGTCTATACCTGGGATTTACGCCACTTGACTCTCGCCTCTCGATGGATTCGCATCTTTGCCGGTACCGACTCCCCCTTTCCCGTCCCGCTTCCCTCTCACTCTTGCGTATGGTATACGTGTGTTGTGAGACTTGGAAAGAAACTATGTTGCGCCGTAGCACGCCGCAGTGCCGAGTAATTAAAAATCAATGAGGCCGCCAATCATCCATCATTGTCGGAATCGCGGAACTATCGATGTCTCGAGTAAGAGACCGGTGGCAATGAAAATTTATCTTATGCGAGTAAATCTTGTACCAATTGAATTGATAAATAAATAAATAAATACCGTATTGCGCTACGATATCGGAACAACGGGTATCTCGACTTTGCGAATTTTTGGGGCGAAAGCATTCGGGAATACCTTTCAATATACCAATATGTCGGAGTATTGATATTGGGTGTTGAAGAATTTTCGGGGAGGTCGAAAACATACACATAGCCCAACGTTCGTTATCCTACAAGTCCCAAACGCGAACGAGTCGTTCAATCAATATTTTCTAACGGCAAAATGTATTGCCTATATGTCGATATATGTATATATAGTATATATAGAGTATGGTATTTAGTACATATAATAGCTATTGTATAATATCGAAATGTTTGCGTCGGCCGCACCCCGTTGCAAGGGCCCACACTGACAATCGATCGATAAACGCCTCGCTCTTTCCATTCTTCGCTATATAACTCTCTCCAGTGTTCTATCACTCTCGAACTCACTGACCTGCCACCCCGGAGTGGCCTGATTCTCCTCAGCCCGTCGAATCAACGTTCAATCCAATAATCAGGCCGAACATGATAAATGTTGCGTTTTTTTTTTTTTTTCTTTTTTTCAATTCACACGGTTGCCCGTCTTTTCGAAGTCAAACTTTAAGATCCATCAGCGAACTAACGTTGCAGAAAAAGCATGGGATGAAATAAAAAAATCAAAAGGGGAAACTTTGAAATGTAGATATGCGTTTTTGTTTACCGCGAAGTCTCCTCCGTGAGACAATAAAAATAATGACGAGAGTGACGAGCTTTCTCATAAAAGGCTCATTGGAAATAAAAGAAAATAATGATGAATCAAAAGATTTTGCCTCTGTAGATCGCAATTGGCAGTAGTTAAGGACTATGCATTTTTTCTTTAAACTTCATAAACTTCATTTGATTATACGAAGATTATAACGAGAAAATGAAAGTCGTTGAATTACGGATATTTCTAAATTTACAAATTCATCACATATACGTCCACATAGATATTTGTTTATGTCAAATTTATATAGGATGATATGGAATTTCGAAACAGTTTTTTTAAAGAGGAAACGTAACACGGGAAATAAACGGACAATCGCATTCAGAAACTGTAACTGTATCTTTGCGTCTCCTCGTGAAATCATCGAAACTGTTAGAGTATCCGATTTATTCGATGTAAAGGCTTCACATACATTGTCTAAACAACTTTCCAACGACAAGATGTTGATCGCTGAAGGGGACTTTAGTCGAGACTCTAGTTGTCAGGATGAAAATATCGACTCGGACCATAATGCAAGTAGATAGCTAAATTGGAACGAAGGTAATCTGTTTATAAATACGGAATCAATGAAATATCGGTATAGTTCATGAACAACAGTCTTCAAGACAATTTAACAGACTCGAAAAATTCGCTGGATGTATTAAGGGCAAAAGAAAAATAAATCGAGAAAAGATCGCATTTTACAAACCCCTCAGCTGCGTGAGACTTTTGCCGGCCAAATAGAAAGCTAATTTCGTTTGCTCGTAACAACAATACGCAAGAGCGTAAAACAAATCTCTTTGAACCATCAGAAAAACAACAGGTCAACGTTTATAGTTAAACGGGACAATTGAAGGTAAGGACGTATATTTACGTCCTCCGCACGTGAGCGGTTGAAATAGTAAAATAGAAAAAAAATTCGCCATGTTTTGGGGGTCGTGAATCGATAGGAAAAATCTCCTCAATTTCTGCTTAATCTGTTGCGTTAACATAAATAATGATGTTTTCAAGATTATTCCGCGATTCAACTGTATATTGAATTACCGGAAGAGATTTGCTCGCGGGTTACTCGAGCGTTCGCTCGGCATTCGACTCGATGTGCACCGCCGCAGTGGTCATGGTCAGTACGCGCTCCGCCCGTCCCTCGGTGAATGTTTATCGTACCCCAGCGTCACTGAACGAACCTCGACGAGCGTTTGAGTGTATAGAGGTAACGAATCCCTCGGGGAACATCAAAGCCGAGTTATATTCATACACTTGTCGCGGACGTACCGTAGACAATTACTGGTTTCATTAACAAATTGCTGTTTGCTAAATACAGGGAGTACGATTATGGCGCCAGATTTTTATGGGCCTATCGGGAAGAAATGGGGACTTTTGGACTTTAAGACTTATTCCATAACGCGAGAATTAGTTTCAACGTACCCTGCGAGCACTGGCCCTTTAAATTAATTGAAATTGTGTTAAATCGGGACACGGAGTCGTCCGGATTTGAGGATTTAATTAACTAAAGTTTGCGCTCGAGCTTAACATTTTTATCTTTAAGACTGAATTTACGTATATCTTTAATCTCGAATTTTAGGACAATTTTTTGTTCATTTTTAGCCGCTCGTTCGAAGACAACGGAAGAATCGAAGAGGGAATGCAATTTTTCATAATTTTTTTTCTCAAAAACTACTAGAGGAAACAAAATTATTTTTTCTGTACTTACAGATACATATATTGAAAGTTTTTCCAAAAAAAAAATTGTTCAAATATATTGAAAAATAAAGACATGGCGGATCGAAGAGTGACTTGTTTTTTGTTTGTTTGTTTGAAGCCGTTACACTGGAGTACACTCTCCAGCAGAAATTTTTCTTCTAAAATAAAAAAATGTCGCCGACCGACAATTTTCAATAAAACCTTTCAATATTAAAAAAAAATAAAAAATGTCCTCCATCAGTTTTTGAGAAAAATAAATAAAAAATTTGAGCCAATTTTCGAACCGCTCGGTAGATGTCCTCAAGTGTATGATTTACATCGAACGCCTATCCTTTGAGGCTTCAACGTCCAATGAAAAATGTCTTTATCATTTTAAATGTTTTTATCGGGATGTATCGATTTGATGAAATCACTTCGGATTTCGTAATTTCATCGATGTTTTGCAATCGGAAATAGCGAAATGACAATGCCGCGAATACCGCGAATGCCGCGAATTGCGATGAATGGTGTATTGTTACCTTAACGACGAAAGATGCGAAGAAAGAGACTGGTAGATGTGTAAAAAAGAAACAAAAAAAAATGAACAATAATAATTATAGCGTGCTGGCGGGCAAACAGGCGAGAGTGAGAGAGTGTTTGAGGGTATACCGGCGCGGGACTGACCGTCGTGGAGCGGATCGATCGTGTGGATCATCAGCTGAAGTAGGCCATGTCTGAACTTGGCGTGGCTCTCCCTCGATGTGTGAGGCTGTCCAGCGTGGTGGCTGCCTTGTTCGCAGCCCTGACCACTGCTGCTACCGCCACGACTGCTGCATCCCGCTTCTGCAGCGACGGGTGCTCCGCTGCTTCCGCACGCACCCGATGCACCACCTACGCTCGTCTCGCTACTGTTCGTCGCGTTGGGATGCTGCTGAAACACAATTGCACACCCACAACCCGTATGATTACTTTGTCATGCTGAATTGTATTATATCTAAAGCAGCTAACTACTTTGCATCCTCTGCTTTCCATCAACTTTCGCCATATTCGTCTATCGTCTCATTGTTAACAGGAATCAAACGGCATGTGATACGAGTACAATTTTTTTTTTTTAATATAGTAAATACGATCGAATTTTTATGTATATACACTGCACAAAAAGAAACCAAAAATAGTTGATACCACAATAAGGAGATGTCGGAAGGTGGGAAGGAAATTCGATGTATGAGTGCATCGAGACAAATAGTGCATCGCTTGCTTATCTCAACACGGACGGTTCAGTGTTGTCCATTATATCGATTATCGGACGCTGTTGCTACCATTGACTGTTAAGCGTGTAAACATCAATATTTTATATGACGCAAAATCAATTACATACAAGTATATAGCTTTGCCATTATAGAAGTGAAGTACGTATATCGCAAAATGTATTTGCGATACATCCAATATATTTGCCAGGAAAAATAGCATATTACGGATATATTCTTAAAAAATATATTTTTGAAAATATATTTCACCTAATATATCGCAAATTATATGAGTTATATATTAATTACATTGAAACGCGGCATTTCGTTTACTTCTAATATATTTTTTAAGCTTACATTCGATTTCGGGTGGGAGAAACGGGAATTTTGAAAAAAAAAAAAATGTATTCGAGTATTTGAACCAAAGCACAAAGAAATATTCTCAAGCGCTCATACAAGTTCGCACGCAAGTTTTCACAAGTTATAACGTGAGTTTTGATTTAAGTTGGAACGCAGTTGATCGCGAAGTTTCAAGAAGTTGAATTTCAAATTGCATCGAAACTGATTTCGCGCGTTGTTTTATTCTTAATTTTATGACTAGACATGGGTTACGTATATCGTCGTAATAATTCATAAACGAAGACTTTCGTAACTCGCTGTCATCCGGCAGTGTGTTGCACGTGTCTGAAAACATCACGACACTGGAAATCGTGGAACAACCACGCGAGTTTCCTGTGCGTTACTGTCCTCAATGCATTGACCATAGACGAGAGAAGCTCTCTAACTATCGTTCAATCGGATGTATTTAACTCCGAGTAGAATCGCTGCATGAACTGTCAATTATTGGATTAAAGGATTGGCAGTTGGTAATCTCGTCGATCGATCACCGGCGCACTGTGCCGTGGATAATAGTCGATCACGAACGACTATCTTTTAAACAGTGATCCTCCACATCTTGTAGATGGCGTGCTAATTTAATTTGGCAACTTGATGATTCCTAGACTCGTTAACTCACTATCAAGCTTCTGCCATCACCGGCAACCCTCTCATTTCGTAGGATCCAAATGAACCGTATAGTCGGAAGACACGGTGGGAATCTTCATGATACAAATATATCTATGTAACGGAGAGTTTAACGAGGGTGAAGCGTTTATTGGTGAGCGTTGGAAAGAGCAGGTCGTCTCTTAACTCTAAGATCGTTCGCGGAATTGTCGAATTAAAAGATCGACAACTGAATTTTGGATATGTTGCAGAAATTTTGGATTTTTCATTAAACGGTGTATTGAGAATCTTATAAAATAAAATGATCAAAGATCATTGAAAAAAAAAAAAATAAAAATAATAATAATAATAATAATTTTATATTTTGACATTAATACCGAGGAAAAACTTTTTTCTTTACAATGCCTCAATCGTATTATTTCTTTACGACATTGTTTCGCGCGACTAGTTAAATTACTTTTTTAACTGAAAGCACGCGACGGCGCTACGCGTGTATGGTTTCAAACGCCCTCCAGAAATCATAGGGTTCCACTTCCCGCGGCTTAATGCATTCCCCTTGAACCCCCTCGGGAAGTTGTACCGTGACAGGGGTCTGTTGTCCGCTGCTGTGAAGATCCACTCGAAAAGAATAAGGCGTTGCTAAGTGAGTCGCAGCAAACTGTGATCTCCATCCCTGCAAGTCAACCCTGCGGATATCGTGTAATATATCTTTGACTTGAACGAACAGAGCGGACTTTTTTCTTCAAGCGGCTACGTCAATACCCAACAAGTCTAAAAATACGACTGGGAGCTGAACTTTACTCGAAAAAACGATAAAAGTTAACGAATCATCGATCAATCTAACAATGTGTATTGAATCCTTAATGAGACCCTTTGATTTCGATGCAACTTAATAGACGTTGGTGATAATACATCGTAACGAAATTAGCTCTGCACTGTCTTACAGTTTCTGGCATCTTTGCCTTTTTCTCTTTTCCTCCCTTTGCCACTCGTACCTCGGAATCTTCCTTTTCAATACTAAAGTACCGGAAACATCGCTAGGTATGTTTGATTCTAGCTGACGCCCTCTGTTTCGCGTTAATACTTATTCCGCGGGTCGGCTTGAGAATTTCGTAATGCCGAGGCTCACACAGGGCATGCAGAAAAGTTGAGTTTGCTTCGTCTTCACAGTCTAGTAGAAGTAGTCGAAACCAGAGGTGGCAGCAGAGGATATTCTAGGTCGAGTGTCCCGAGCTATTGCGGACGTAGGCGGGGCGACTTGTGCACAACTCGGAGAGTAGGTGATGTGCTCCGCTGATGGTGCTGGTGCTGCTAGCCAGCTACGTCGAGCTTTCGCATTTTCAAGCTTCCAGCAAGACTACTCTTGCCATTTGACACCGAAGAAGGGCCAACTACGAGGTCTCGAGACTTTCGTATATCTTTTCATATTTATTCCCATTTTTTCACCTAAAAAGATTACTCGGATACACGGTGAAATATTAATTATCTCCAGCGAAAAATTAATATTTTATAATGGTTCTGAGAACTGACGTGGATTTTCCTGATAAGAGTGAATGGCGTTATTCATATCGATCTAAAAAACAGTTGCAATTGCTATTATTTTGCAATATTCGAAAGTACTGAAAAAATCATTTCTTACCTATCCAACGAAAAATCATAATCTGAAATATACGATCGTAAATGAAAAAAGAAAAATTCAGAAGTTTCAAATATGCAGTTTTGTTCGGCAATGTTTTTTCAGATCTTTCGATATAATTGAAAAAGTGGTTTAAATATAAATTAAACATTTTCAATGTCCATTGTTCCTACAAAAACCGAGTGTGTTGGCAGAGGGTTGATATCCACTAAAGGTATAGTGTTCATCAGTTAATACGGTAATGATTAGGACATCGAGTTTGCAAGCTTCACGTCTCCAATATCAAACCCAACGAATCGCCGATCGTGCACTGCGTATACCCGGCAATCCAAATAATGGAGTATTTCGAATGTCTCCAGATACTCGTAACTTTTATGCTCGGTTTTGCGTAATTTCTCGTCGATATTAGTTTCCGATCTCAAATTTGCCATTGATTGTGCGATGTCATTATGAAACATGCGGTATGATGTATGATAATACGACAGGCTCCCGAATCGATATGACTGCAATGACCCGAAACGATAGGCAACGATCCTCTCACTTCCACGGAAGCTCTTTTTTTTTTCTTTTTTTTTTTTTTTTTTTTTTTTCATTCGAAAGAACGGCTCAACTGAGCGTGCATAAGGGGTAAGCGGCTTATACGGCTCGCGGCCCTCGTAACCCTAGCAATTTTACGCTTGTAAGTATGCGATCGCTCGAATCAAGTGAGTTTTCCGTGGCGCATAGTACCCGACCATCCTTCTCGAAAGCACGAAATCAGATCATCATTCAAGTAATACATCGTAGAATGTAGATACTATATCGACCTCCTAATACCGGGTCGTCGCGTCATATATGCTCGTACACGGCTTACAGTCAGCTGTGGGCATCGTGACATCAAATCGATAGGTTCTGCGTTAAGCCGAACGCCAAACTAGGGGTGCGTTTCGTTTGGTCGACTGCCGATGGATTCGAGTCAGTGATTTACGCATTTACAGTGATTGTATCGTGATAAATCGATACCTTTACTAGTGTATAGTGGCGTCACTCAAAACAACGATAACGCATGTAATAATCGATTGTAAACACTTAACCGGTGTTTATCAGCATTAAGCGGTGATTCAAGAACGTTCGTTGACTTTACTTGGGCGCGAAGTCGAGTCCTCAAAGCGTGTTAATGCGAATTTATATATATATATTTTTTTTTAATTCGTGTACCAAAAACAGTGCGATTTCTTGCGATTTAGTGATTGGGCGCCAGGCGTGGGGTCGAATGTAACATGCATCGGGGAATTTCTTACGGTAGAGTCAAGTCAATCGAGTATTATGATAACGAAAATTGATTGTAGACGTTTTATACGAGAAAGTGTAATACTGGAAAAAAAACATACATGTGTTTTGCTTATAGAAAATTTACTCAATTTACAACAATAGATAAAAAAAAAAGATTTATTGTAATTTTAATTTGATTTTAAGAATTAAGAGTCGATTTAGACGTTATTCCGGAAATCTGGATTGACTAAGACATTATTATTCAATTCCACTTGCACACGTCTCCGTGAGTCTCGATGTTCCTTTCAAATACTGCAAAATATTTTATCAAAATCGTTCAAATCTGACCAATAAAATCTTCCAGAAATACATCGACTGAATTATCTCACAAACGCTCTCATCGAAGCTATGAGTACTCAGTGGATTCAACGAAGCGAATTTCTTTAACTAAAGAGCGATAAATTATAGCGGAAAATATTTTTAAAAATCTCTATTTTCTCGCTTGTTTTTCTAGTTTCATATTTATTTTTTCATTTTCTTTGTTTTCACCGTTTCTGTTTATCAATCTTCGTAGCCTCGGCAGTCGCTCAGTACGTTTTGATGGATTCCGTTGTTTATTTTTATTTTTTGTAAGGCTATACCAGCACCGACGGTCACAGGGCGTTTGTGAGCGTTTATCATCGTTGGCAATATTTCAAAAGTGGACCAATGCCCACATTCACGCCGTGAGACTCTCCGGGGATATGTGTATACATTCGCAGTGTACATTGACAAGGGAGTGATGGGTCGAGGAGGAAGAGGAATAAGAGTAAGAGACGCCGGTAGAATTCATCGGAGGGCTCTTTAGTGTCGCGTGTGAACAATGAAACGGGAGACGCGATCGTCGGTATGCGCCTCCCGGTATCTTTTTCGTCGGCACTGGGTTAGTGTACCAAGGCTGAACCTTCGAAAGAGGTAGAGGGTGAGATTATTATACGCCGGGCTTTACCGCGGACGGAAATTTCTTCTTTCTCTCGTTTTTTTATTCTTCTTCCTTTCTCTTCTTTTTTCATCTCAATCGTGCGCACACGCTTACTCTCATTTTTTTTTTGTTGCGTTGACACAATTTTCAACAGTGCCTCGAACGTCAGCATTTCACCCGGAGAATTGTAAAGCAACGGACTGTGCTGAAATACGCCTACGCGTACAGCTGACGAAAATTACCTTCGGTAGAAGAGTTTAGACGATTACATTTCACGATTTTATTCGTAAATAAACGATTCGTATGTTAATTCGCGTTAAAAAAAGTGTGGATTCGCGCACGGAGTATAAAACTTGAAAATCATGGAACCCGTCACTTTCTTTTTCGTCGTCAAATTTTTTTTTTTTCGTGGTTTTGATTTTTTTTGCCAGGGATGCTATAGATGTGTAACTCTTGAGATAAGAAGAGACGGATCTATTGCGCTATCTCGTTAACTACAACCGCCGTGACCTACTCGTAACTCGAAAGTTCTACGCTTAACCAAGTTTTCTTAAAGGGAATATCAATTCAAATCATACCAATAAATTTTCCGCCTCTTTTTCAACTACTTCTGTAAATTATTCTTTTAATACTTTTCCAGAGGAGTGTTTTAATATTCAACAAGGGCAAAGGGCATACGACTGTGAATGACGACCACTGCCTTAAGTCGCGTATAGGTAGGAGTAAGTGGATGGTGTTCGTTAGTTGGCATGTAAGAGAAGGATCTTGAGGAACAGGAATCCACTGTGGAACTTAATAGGTGATAGTGCTCTGACGACAAATCCATCGTCGTGCTATTTATTTATAGGTTAGGTAGTGTTCCCCTTATTCCACCGTATACGTTTCCGCACTTTTACGGTGCCCCCCTTCTAACATTCCCTACCCGCACTCAGCTAATCTACCTAACCTTTCCTGTGCGTACGCAGCCGACTTAGCTGCACTGTACCGCATTTGCCGGGGACGCGGGATAACTGCGGAAAACCCGTGGCGGTAGAGACGGCCATATTCTACGGATTTTTTGGTATTATTTATTGCACCTGCGTAAAGTGCAGAGAACACCAAAGTCTCAGAAGAATGAGCCATCCGCTCAACGACTAATGTGCCAGTCACCGCACGGCTGCGCGGTCACCCATCCAAGTACTGCTCGCGAACAAAGCTGCTTGACTTGGGTGATCACCGGAGCCGCGCGCCGACCCGCGCATCCACCGTTGTCGGTTATGTATATTTATTTATATTTATTTATATTTATTTATATTTATTTATATTTACTTATATTTATTTATATTTATTTATATTTATTTATATTTATTTATATTTATTTATCGATTATCATGCCATATACACGATTTATGTACACGAGCGAGTTGCCCTTCGTTAATACGATAAATGACGAATTTGTTATCGAACAGTTGTTACCCTAAAAATATCGTTTTATTGTCAATGTTCATGTAACGGATAAGCAAGGATTTGCACAATGTTGGAATTGGGATTACAATGGAGTATAAACAGCGAAACGGCGGAAACCAAAGGTAAAAACAAACAGACGTGAGAAAAAAGATTGAAAGTGGAAACGTGAGACACAGAGTCATGCAACTCACCAATGCCTGGGCGGCGCTCTGGTGCTGCAAGCAAGAAACACCGAGTTACTATAAATTGCAACGACACATAGCCAGGAGTTTTAGTGACCAATAGAAAAATACAAACTGTGCCGTGCTTATTGAATGCTTCAATAGTGCGTACAGGGTGTACTGAGAGTGTTTTTGATTATGCATATCGGATAAATTATTGAAAATATAACACATGAAAACAATTAATGAATTCATGAATTACATTATTCATTTTCTCCAAACAATCGTTTTGCGTGTGTAAATGAATATGTACACACATGTATATTATTTAGCCATATAATAGTTCGCTACACCGAATGTAAAAAAAAAGTTCGTATCGATTATGTAAATGTGACATTACGCGCCCGATAATTTTAGTCAGCAATACATCGAATTATCAATTAACGCACCGAAGAATTAACGCAGCGATATTTTTTGTTAATTTTTCTATGGTTCTTGATAATGTATTCCGGATTCTTCTCTCCGTGTATGCAAATTAATGCTAACTTAATTATTTCGTACACATAATATTGAATGTTTATGCTGTCGATTATTCCCACATGGAAAAATAGTATATGCAAAAAACAAAAATGAAAAAATGATGAAAATCGGTGTTTTCATATATGTGATATATTAATCATATAATTCGGTGACATATGTGCAAAGATATATTCTAAAATATATCCGTAATGTAGTATTTTTTGACGGAAATATAGTCTATATATATAGATATATTTTGCGATATACTTTTTTCTATGTGGATGTAATTCACTATAGTATCTAGTATAAATAGATCTATAGAATTAGTACCTATGTACATATGGTACAAATAGCCGTGATTCGTATTTTATTGCCATTAGAAAGTCCATTCCAACCATTCGTTCGATTCAACGATTGACCACAGGTCCGGTCACTGGCAACGGATAGTGTTTCGTCAATAAGAAAAATATTCGACGTTCAACTAAAATCATTGATTCCAATGGTCATTCTTCCGATGGACCGGAATATTTCTCGAATGGAGTTGAATGACATTACTTAATGTTGAATGGCTTTATGGACAATCAATTAAATCGATGTAAGGAAAATGGCGACATTGTATTAAAATTGTAGCAGATATTTACAGGTCACCGATCTCATTGTGGATCATATAAATATCAACTGACTCTTTACTTGGAACGATGACAGCGTATACCGAGAGCAACGTCTTCAAATCCACGAAGAAAATAAAGCTACACAAAAGAGTATATACTTCGAATAATGCCAAGTAAAAAGTATATTCGAACGTAAGATAGTATACAGAAATATAAACGTATATTTTTGCTACGCTTCGACTTTTTTACTTTTTGATTTGCACGTCACTTGAAGAAATCAGATTTTTATTCAGTTAATACGTCGCACATGAAAGTCTTACAACGCTTCTGCCACTTCGCACTTTGTCTATAATCGTTTTATGATCTAAACCCATGAAATCTATCGCTGTGTCAGTAACAGACATCCGATTAATTGAGCCGAAGGCGTAGATGAAATTCTACTCAATCGTAGGATATCACGTGACAATTCGAGTCGTAAATTTGATATCGAATGAACGAAATCAAGTGTCTGATCGATTTCTATATATTTGCAACGTTCTTCAACGAGTAATAGTTCGATTGTAAACAATTCTAATTGATAAACATCGTTTTATTGAAACAAATTTGAAAGTCTGTATTATTAAATCACATGAAGAAGGAAACACACTTCAATGCCTTTCGCAAAATCAAAACAAACCAAATGACAGAACCGGCATCTAGTTAGGTAATCCCGCAATCTTATTAATTGATATACGATAAGCGCGCGGGAGACTGCATGTTGTCGTTACGGCCTTTGGCCGATACCCATCGTTACCGCTTACCCTTGAGGATTATCAACGGAGTCTACAGAGGTTACAGTCGCAGCGAGCCATCGTAATATTGCATTACACAAAGTTTTGTTATAACAGTTCCGAGTTCCAACAAATGTATGAATCCGCGTATGCAATGCGATCAAATAATTAAGACAATCGACTCGGCAAATCGAGAAGGCCACGGCGTCCTTGTTAATCTAATTTCTACCGCGTTCCACGGATAAAATGATGCCACGAAGAAAGACATTTCCCGTCAATACTAAAAAAATTTGGGGAATGTATGCTTCGCATAAAAAAATATATAAGTAAATAAATGAGAAAACAGATAAATAAGAATAAATATATAAATTTTTACAGCAGTCCACAGTGGTTCAAGACTTTCCGATGAAAAGACGAGGTAAACTTTAACACATTGTTCGGGTTATTATTCATTAAGCTCGGCGCTGTCTGGTATTAAAATATTATGCATGGAAGAAGGCAGGTCGTCACAGCGCACGAAGAAAAATACGCGAATTTTCACACCTCTGTACGACACCTTAACCGGGAGAGTCTAAAAGTTACGCGAGTTCAACATATATATATATATATATACATTTTTTTTTTCAAATTCTTCTTCAATAGCTGACTAATTCAAATTTATTAAAAAATTTTGCAAAATTGCAGTTTTTGACAAATCCAATAACGATAAATAAATTCTTTGAGATGAATATTGTCTTTGTCAGTGTCATATGGAGAAATTAACCATCGTGACGAAGAATCGCCTCCTTACATTACGCGTTTGAAGGGTGTTTTTTTTGTTTCATGTTTTTCCCCGGTTAGTAAATAAATGGAGAGTTGCAAAAGTGAAAAAAAATAATTGGTAAATTAAATCGCACTCACGTGATAGGGATAAATTAAAAAAATATCTATGTACACTGAAAAAAAATTACTTTCGGTAGAAATAAATTGGGACAACAAATTTTTAAGAGCAAAATTAATTGTAATAACTAATAACTCTTTTCAGAATAGATAAAAGAATGTTTTAAACGGAAAAAAAGACCGCCTATCAATAGACACCATAGCAGTGTTAATTGAGCCCAAGTTCACGATTTCACGATAAAAAGTGAAGCAGAATGAGCGGATGAAGAATGCGGTGAATACAAATATATATTTGTTAACGTGACTGATTTTTATACACAGAGTGTCAATGAAACGGTGTTGTTGTTAAACGATCGTGGCCTATTCCCTATAAGCTATAAAATAACAACAATAATGATAAGAATAAAAAGAAGAAAACCACGAGCGTCGGCCCAATGTGGACGATGACTTACCGATGGCATTAATTGATCGGTCGATCTGACCCTCGTAACCTTGTTTCTGTATAGTATCCTCTTGACGAGTTTTTCCATCGGTTGATTCCACTTCATGAAGCTGACATAGGCGAGATAGAAGCAGAAAAGTACGAGAGCCTCGTACCAGTGTATGAAGTTGTCGCGAAAGAAGTATATCAGTGTGAGTAGACTTGCGCTGTAGAATGTGCAATCGCGAAATAGTGGCCACCATGTGAGCGAAAGCACGGTTTTTGAGAATATAGCGCACATGCCAATTACGAATAGAATGTTAAATACTGCCGATCCAACGATAGTGCCAATGCCAACGTCGTCGAAAGACACGAATACACCGATGATCGAGGTGAACAATTCGGGTGCTGAGCCACCCGCAGCCATGAATGTAGCTCCCGCAACGTCATCGGCGATCTCGAGTTTTTCGATAATCACATCCAACGATGGCACGAAAAATTCGTCGCAAACAATGGCAAGTGCGACGAACATGTAAACAACACCGAGTACATGAAGTATAACAGCACCGCGTCTACGTTCCTCGAGTGTGAACAGATCGCGGGGAAACAACGGTGCCTTTTCCACGGTTTCGTTATCCGGCACTTTGCTGTGATGATGATGATGAAGAGTGCTGTTGTAACCATCTTCATCCGTACCGGATATGATGCCGTTGTTATTGGCACCGGATATAACGGATATACTTGAATTAGGAAAAGCACCGAATTGCACGGTGGCCGACATGGGCGAAGTGGTGCTCATGCCTGGCATGAGCGATGGATTGTTCGGTGATGGCCTGTGGCCCCTCGTGGACGAGGTTGATAATGCGAGCACGACGACGAGGCTCGTTACGAGTCCCCGGGCGAGTTTAAGGCGGCTGCACCAACCGCCGCTACCGGAGCCGTTGCATTCGCCACGCTTTTCCATGGGGCCGCTCCTCGTCGTACCTGTGCTCATCGTCGGCATCGTCATCTCTCTGGTATTCTCTCTTTCGTTTTCCGACCTCCGCGTCCGCCCTCCTCACGCGATAGACAACGCTCGGGCTGGTCTCGCCACGTTCGACGAGCCCGTGCCCAACGTAACCAATGGAACGTCGACGTTCTCGTTCTCGCGTTATTCCACGAATCTCACGACTCGCTCCTCCACGTCGAGGCTCTCCCGCCCGCCCTACCGAATCTTAGCTCGAACGCCCGTCGAGCTACTCTAGCCACGTATCAAGGATTCCGCGGATTATGTCCCATGCCCGCCCGTTCCATCCTGTCGCCGATCTTATTATCAGCTCCGATCGGCAACGATAGATCTCTCGTCTCTTGCAGTTATTTCTCTTACTATTATTATTATTATTATTATTATTATTTGATCGATTGTGGAACGGGCCAAAGAGACCGTAGGCCACTTCCTTTGGGGTCTGCGTACGTCTATACTACCAGCGAATCGACCCCGTCTTTTCTTTTTTCTGTCTGCTTCTTTTTTTCCTTATCTCGGCCCCCCGAGTAAGCTACCTAGGCGAAGCCCTCGCCCTCTCCCCCGAAGCCACACTAATTTACTTTTTTTTTTAACTATCTTTTGATCCTTCGCTCGATCATTTCATTAATAATCAATAATCAATTTTCTGTAATATTTCAAAATATTTTTTCCTTGTTTTTTTTTTTTCTCTTTGTTCTTTTCCGTTTTCACTAGTTATTTAACAACTCCCGGTGCAATACGGAAATTCTTATCCATTCTGTCAATTAGGGAGGACCCCCCCTCCCTCGTTACCCGGACTATTCTCAATCCCACGTTGTCTTGTCGCGTCGTCGTCGTCGATTGACGTTTAATTCACGTAACAGTCTTTTTTTAAACATTTGACGACTAACGCTTCGTATAGTGCTGTTGGGTGGCATGTAAAGTCCACAACGATGGTTGGTACACACACACACACACATACAGAGGAGCAGCAGAACGGCGTCCCCGCCGCGATGACCGCCCGCTGCACACTGGAACACCTATTCCGTTACTACGCTCGTCCTTTACCACCCTTACCCGTTTCTACCCTCAACGAATTGGGGGAGGCCCGTTATCTGTGTCTCTTTCACTCCACTCGTTGTACCTCTCGGCCTCTCTCGAGCGAATACTATTCCTTTCTCGACTACGCACGCGTCCTATCGCCCTCTACCCCTCTTTTATCATCCGGCTCTCTATCCTGTCTTTTCATATATTTCTCTTTCTCGTACTGCCATCTACTGAGATGGACGAAAAGCACGGTGAGGCCAGTGGAAAAGAGAACGAACGAGAATATTGAGAAGGGGAAGGAGAACGAGCGCTCGAGCGAAAGAGGGAGACAGAGGGAGACAGAGGGAGTTAAAACGCGGGGGCGCGCGCGCGCAAGCTAGCAAGCGCCCCGCTCCGGGCCACCCGCTCGATATCGGAGAGTCAGCTCTACAACTCTACTCCAGAATGCCACGGGTCCACATGTATGTATGTATATGTGTCTATATACATATATACACATTTATATCTGTACAGAAGATACCTATATATGTCGATGAGGTATGTATAGGCACAAGAATTCTGTATGGAGAGAGGCACTGGGTGTCACCTGATTCTCCCAAGTCGCGTTCAATTCTTGACCACAGCAGCCCCTCGTTAACGTCCAACTACGCGCCCGCGCGTCTCCAAACATCGTCGCGACCACTCACATCACACTTATGTCTCGCACATCGCTCACATATCATCAGACATTTTTATTTATTTATTTATTTTTAATTGAAATCGCGAACCCTGTAGTTTTTGTTAATTAATAATTTGGTCTTTTAATTGGATTGGGTCTAAGCTCATTTTAATAACATTTGTCAAGGTATAAGTCACGTGGAAAAAAGTGTACGGAACAAATATAGTATTAGGAGTATACGAAATTCAGCGTTTTAGTATAATTAATCGTATAGTTTCTTATGCATTTGGTGAAATTTATTTCCAATTTTTTCCGTAACATACAAGTTTTTCGACAATATATATTACGAAACGACATCTTGATAGTGAGTGACTAATAAAAAAATAATCATTCTTGCGGCGGATTGGTAATGAACTTCTTCATCCGTGGAAACAACAAATTACTGTGAAAATAACTTTAGGACAAAGGCACGGATTGCTCGACTCACGATCGCGTAAATGATGAATTAAGGTCAACATTAAATTTGTACAGTATTTTCAAAGAGTAGCATGAAGTTATATAGAGTTGGACAGTCGCGTCAAGACTTATACAATTTTCTTGCAAAATATTCACGAGTATTAGACATTAAGTTTCGAATGCCCTATGTCGTGGAATATTTTTTCACAAAATTTCGTAACCCCGGCGCTTCAGTATTTTTAACGACAAATTGCCGTGCGAAGTTGAAAATAGCGAATGCACGTGTTGGAAGAGAACTTTCGTCATTGGAAGTTCCGCGTTAATATTACATTTTTCACACAGTCATAATTAACTTCTAAATAGTCGTTGACCTGCTGAATTTCAATATTTTAAACGCCTAAAAGTTTTTTTAATCAATGATTAATATTTCGTAATTTAATTGCGACTTTTGATATGAGATTGAAATTGAGGAGAATAGTGGAATCTTAAATAGTGTTAATAATTCGAACGAAGCTGGATTGCGGACAAATTGTTGGAGAGTGGGATGTCGCCCGATTCGTACGCAGTATTAGTGTTCACTACAGTGGCGACTCGGTTCACGATCTCGACAAAATTCAGTACGCTGCACTCTGCACTGTTCCCCCAATGAATCCTTGTCTATCGAGGTACCACCGCCCTTACGATTCATAGACAGCGTTTTCCTTGGCGTCGCTCCGCTGGTGTAGTTACACGTACTGCGTACACCAACCGAGTTTTTACTGTTTCTGCTTTGACGGCGCTTAGCATACACGTGCATTCCCGCTACTCACCCCGCTCATTCCCGCTTGTCGGGTCGTGTTTCGCTAAGTATACGATCTAAAGATCCCTATTAACACGCGTATTCTACTTAGCATTGAGTGAAGCAAATGAAACGGCGCGGGTTAAGGACATGTGGCGCTAAGATGACTTCGCGTGGTCTGCGATTTTTTTATTCAACATTTTTCTTTTTTTATCTCACCATCAATCTTTGAGGGGAGAAAAAACACAAGTGACAACATCAATTTTATAGTAGGAGTTTGATTTTATTTTATTTCTGTACGATAGAACTTATTTTTTCGGCTATTTCTGCGGTTTATTTTTATTTTTAAATAGGCTATAATTACCAGAGCCCCCAAATAAAAATTCAGAAGATCCGTTCAATTTTCAATTACTGTATTTCAGTTTATGTTCCGCTACGATGCGAAATATTTTTCCACCTTTTTTCGTATTTTTCTTTTGTTTACAAATAATGAGAAGACGCGGTTCTGTGATTGAAAAAAAAAGTCCATTGTAGCTGTAATGGCCAGGAGACTCGAATAAAAAATCAAAGGACCTCCAATTTCTACTGACATTTATGTATCGTCCGCAATCACAAAGAGCGCAATGGTCACGGTGGTACGCAGATATTTTATAACAGCGTTGAACACAAATAAAAATGGACTCGTTCCGTGTGCGAAGGAAGACGGAAAACTATCGTGAGAATAAGGTATACGCGTCGCTACAGCTGCTCTTCTCATCGAAATAAACGGTGGCATGTACTGTAGGTCATCGTAGACACATTCGATCGATAATCGCAAAGAATATTTGACGATCGAAAATTGAACAACTGTTTCGCATGAAACTTTCGTATTTCCTAAAATCGTAAGTCTGTAATCTTTTTCATTCATATCATTAATTAGTTGCGTTAATTGTCCGCATTAGTAATTAATTTAATGCAATATGAATAATGAAAAAAGAAAAACAAAATCATTGTTGAAGCAGTGAGTATCAATGATTGTTTTAGAGGAAAAAAAAAAATTTTATAGGCGACACCGATCTCTTGCTAAATGGAATAATTACATACTGCTTCAGCGCTGTTTCAATACAAAGCGTTACGGGGTTTCTCAACAGAAGGAAAACAAAGTCAGTATGTCAGTTAAGTCGTATACACGATGAAGATGAAACGAACTTGCAAACGGTATTTATTGGGGGGTACTGTTAACGCTTCGTTCACCGTACGAAGTAATAGTACGTGAGCCTTTCGCGGATCGATGCCGCGGAGCCTTGGATGAGACTTAACAGAACCGATAAACGAACGAATATATGCGAGTCCCCATGTTAGGACGCATATGTTCACTATCTTTATTCCGTGAGCTTCAATGTACGCGATTGGTTAATGCAATACGTACACAATACAGTAGACTTGCATACCAACAATTGCACGTGATTTTTAATTATATTGTGGACTTCTTAAGCCAGAAATGGAGTTGGTAAGTATCGGCTTATATAGATTGAATCCTAGAAGTAATTCATTTTCAATGTTTCCTTCGATCGAATTCGCAGGCGAATTCTTCATATTGAATGACTCACTATTCAGCGTACATCCGTCGAATCCCATTGCGGAGACATGTATTCGACAGTTAACAGATCGATTACACACATCTGTCTAGATAAAGCCTTCGGAACAATGCATTTGAACGAATGCTTCAACTTTGTCTTTGGCGACGTCGTCGCGGAAACCGATCGAATCTTCCGTCATAGTTGTCAGCGGTTTTCCGTGGGACTTTGAATACTGTACTATATCATCGTCTTATCGCAGGCGGAATTTCACTTCCTTGAATATGCGTAGTTTTGATTGTCGACGCTTTGCCAGGAACGTTTTGGCTCGTATATGAAAATTGGACAAGTTGAAGACGCGATTCATTGGATTTATTGAATGATGCAGCCGATGAGTATAATAGAAAGCTCACTTTCGTAAGCCATTTGTCGCAAGAAATCTTTTATAGAACGAGTGCGATGATCGACGCGACGACGGCGAAGGAAAGTTGGAAAGTAAGAAGAAAGCTTTACAATTTTAGGTGGCATCGTCGAAAATCTGTTGATTTTGGAAATGGCAATTCTGAATACATTTTTGCTTATGACAAAAGTTCGATTTTTAGGTGCAATCGTTGCAAATCTGTTGATTTTAGTTAATGGTAATTTTTAGTAAATTTTTTGCCAATTACAAAGCTACAACGTCAGAACTTTCGATGCGATAATTGAACCTCGGAGAAGGTTAGTTTTTAATTTGATAATTCAATTTACAGTATGACCGCCACTATAGCTTTTGCCTCGGGGCAATAGAAAACGTGATATTCACGAATAGGTGAAAACCGCGGATTATCCGAAATCGATAACATGATTTCATTTTTTCAATACAAGAAAAAAAAAAATTGCAGGAAGTTAAAAATAAAAAATCATTGACCAGTGAATGTAAAATGCTATAGATGCCTTTCTTAAAAGATTTCTTAACATTTGGTCGTTTTTTTAATAAACTAAAAACAAAAAATTTACATGCCACGATGTTTGGTATTCCGGTCGTTTCTTTAAAGATCCTTTTACTTTTGGTTTTTTCTTTTACTTGATTCAACAATTATAACTATTGCTACATTTTTCCTGAGTGATATATCGATGAAAATAGCTTTCTTCCGATTTTCCAAATAGTTCAGTGCATTTCAAATTGTTTCTCCACTTTTTTTTGACATCGACCAACTGGCCGCCGGGGCAAAGACGAAATTTCTCCATTTCACTGAAGTCTCGTGATTTTTTCCACTTTCGTTGTTATCCATGTTTCCCGAAACAATGTAATATGTCAAAATTGTCTACATTAGTTTTGTTACTCAAGAAGGGTATATTAGAAAAAGTAGTATAATACAGGAATTATATTATTCGCATATTATAGTAGGGAGTATCGCACACGCAATGACGAATAAATTTCGTGATTATAATATACAAATAATTATTCATTATTTCACTTTAATCTAATTTCTTTATTACATTCCTCTTTCAATAGGGTGTTTTTTAATTTTTCGATTATCGGTTTTTAGATGTGAAATTGTCATAACCTTACTGTGCGCGTTCTAAGAAGCGAAGAAATCACCTCCGGATAATCAAGATTTTACAGTAATTGAATTTTTTTAAAAATCTGCCTGCAACTTGAATAGCTTTCGTTCAATAGCGGAAATTCGGTCGAATATCCTTTGATTCAATGAACAGAAAGTTCTATTGCATTTCCCGCGATTAATGAATCGTGTCGGTTGGATAACTTTTGCAAAGCGATAGTTGAGAATTTATTGATAACGTGTCACCGCGTCTATACAAAGATTAATAGATTCTCCTTTGGTCCGATCCGTTCCGTTTCCCGTTAATAAAATGGGTCGCAGTTGGGACATAATAACCCGATCGCTTTGATATAACAAATCCTACTTGTGACAGAAAACCGTATGATCGTTTGTAAACATAATGCAGTTAGATTTGCCAATTCTTGGGATCCTCACGTTGTTTGTACTTAAAGTAATCGGCTTGTATATATCCAATTAATGTCTCGGCGCTTGTTCGACTTCGGACGCGACAAATCGCTCAGTTGTCCCGAGTCGCGATAATTCCAAACTCAATATCGATAAATAAACAAAACGTTTTAGCATTCTAAACAACTTTCCTGCGCTTTGACAATGCTACGCTTGCAAAATAATGGAAGAAAATCGATTTTAATAAATCCGTTTCTCGACAAATATGTGCAGATATGCTTTTTCTCTTGAACCCATCATTCGGACGAATTGTTCCGGAGAGAGTCGGGAGGGAACCGGTATGAACGGCCGTAAACGTATTTATTTTATCAATATAAACGGGCCGACAGGCGGAAAGGAGATCTAATACGAAATACAATTGTGGCCTACTTCGTGTCCGCGAGTTAATTGGAATTCCTTGCGCCAACAGGCCCCGGTATACTCGATCCTCAATTTTCACTGGCGTCCTTTACAAACCCGTCGTTTGCGGGAGCTCAACGTTGGCCGACCAGAGTTACGTAACACACCAGACTCGTCGTAGCGACTAGCGGCCCGAGACCTTTATCGATAACGTCCTATGACCCAAATACGTTCCCGCCAAATACCCTTAAATCGCTGTTTCGTCCCCCGACGCAGCCAGTTGTTGCCAGTCTTAGTCAGACTTTCCTTCTTTCGTTGCCTCGCATCGGCACACCCATCGCGTACATACTTTGCCTCCGGGCCTCGCAATGAAATATGCCAAACACGGAATGTTTTTTTCTTTATTTTCGGAGCTTTAATATCATTTTTCGTTGTAAACACTGTTCGTAGATAGAATCGCGTGATGGAAGCGCGGATGGTGGGTACATCATAGATTGGAGACGTTCTGTGGACTCTGGAGGTTCGGTCTTTAGCTTCGTTTCATTTTGGCTGTGTATTGCAGCCAACCGTGGCATACCGTCCCTGAGCTTTCGGCGGATTAATGCGTCGCGTGTGCGCGCAACCCTATCGGCATAAGACGCTTTCATCGGCGACCCCGCGCACACTGCTACTACACTTGCACGTGTATACTTGCGCGCCTGCGACATCGCTAAGGCGCTTGCGTTACTTCCATGCTGCAACGCCGTGCCGCCGGGGGACTCTTACTCTCCGCATTTTTATCTCGTATATCTGTAGCGCATAGATAGATGAAGAAAATAACGCAACGCAAGCACTTTCTGAGTGCACCTTCAACGCGGGAACCGGTCCAGATATTCTTCTTATTCCGAATTCTTGAGATTTTTCTTCCACTCGCTATATTATATCCATTTCTGGCTTTCATGAAAGGAAAAAAATATCTTTTGTCTACGAGGCAACGCGAATCGATTGGCTGTGAAGACATTTCTTGATGGGAGAAAAATACTTGGACGGTGGACTAATCGGGCGACTGGCATAGGGTTAGCTGAGCTTCAGGCTGTGTTTGTTGACTGTTTAACTCTTTTCAATACGGAACTCGGAAGAAGTTGAAGAAAATTTTGTTTTTCGTTATTTATAAGAAAAAAAATAATATTTACGCAGAATGGTTACTTAAGGTTAATTTTTATATATTTATTGCAAAAGTATTGCAACAAAACAACTCACAATAGACGGAACTCGACAAAACTATTTTCGTAATGCACCCGACTACCATTTCTTATGTTCAAATTTTTAAAGACTCCATGAAGAGATTTTGCCTTCGTGCAAAAGTCTATTACGACGCGTGACAACTTTAACACCAAAAATAAGCGAAGAAATTATACGCGGTTTGGCTATAGATGGGGTGAGGATTCACATTCCAGAAGACCTATGATTAAGGGTTTAAATAAGGAACTTATATAATTTTTGCTAATAATTTAGCTAAGTTCATTACTTCTAATATTACCGAGAGATCCCGAGATAAGATACGCCGAGGAGTTGTTTGTCCTAATCGCGTTTGTCAAAAGCGATGAGAAAAATTTCGACTCTCAAAATTTGTTGTATTTTTGCAACGAGAAAAACTATAATGTTATCGGTGCCGTTCGAGAGTTTCTGTATTTTTTTCTATCAGTAATGGAAAAAAAATCGATGAAATATTATTCGTCAAGTTTATTGAAATTTTGTAATAAAATCGGAAGAAAATGATTTGCCAATTACAAGTAAACACGTGGATGTAGCCTAATGCTTTTTCTTAATTCATTATTATCAACCACGGGCCAACTCTCTCGGTAGACGAATAAACGCCCGAATCCATAGACGGTATGACGATGTTTTACCACAGGCAGGGAAACTCGAAAAACATCGGTAATATTTCACGCAGCAGGCCATAATCAATTGTCGGAACAGTGAAAAAAGTTGCTTGGTCGCGTTAACCCTGTAGAGATATCGTGCAAGCAACGTTACCATTGGCGTATCAGACTCCGTCGATAAATTACCGAGTACTGGAGTTAATCCTGAAGCTCCACACATATTTTTTCGCCTCATTAACGCCACACATGCGTCTGAGAGACCGATGTCTTTCTCGTTACGAAACTTTGTCAAAGATAAAAAAATTTTAAGCGTAAATATAACGAAATCGAGACGTCAGGATGTAAGTAAATCTTTTTGTTAAGCCACAATATTGATGCGGGTTACATAAAAATTATACATTTTTTAATGGGACCTAAAACGGCGAAATTAAGAAAAAAAAAAATGTATTGCAGCAACAGCTCGCGTTGCAATCTGAAGTCAAATGCCACATAGTCACACGTAGTCAAATGTGACTTCGCAATGGAAAAATGATCAACATTCTCGTACGAGAAATATAACACGGTTAATTGAAGATTACGCACCGGTAGCAAACTTTACGGAAATTAAACATCAATTACCGTACAATTCCGTGTCTGGTTACAAATCGTTAAATAAGCATGAAAACGCGATCCCCGTGGTGTCGATTTATCGTTTAATCAAATAGTCTTGTAACGTGATTATGGAAACACCGGACTTGGTACATATTGTCAAACAATCATAGGCTCACGGCAAATTGATTCAAATTGTTTATCGTGTTTAGAGTTTATGGAATTCAAACAATCATCGTGTGATCGACCAAAATCAGTCGGAATTTCCCAACATTATAGAATGTTTGCGAAACGTTTCGATACCTGTTATCATCATCTCCGAACTCCTCTTCCTTTTCTTTTTCTCTCTCTACTCCGCGGTTCTCTGCTCTCAGCTCAACTATTCTTCTCCATCACTTTATTTCCCTTCGTTCTTCGCATTTCCGCTACATTCTTATCATCTTCTTGTTCTATACCCCCCGGCAACTTATTTTACCTTTATTTGTTTCACTTCCAACGGATCTTCCGTACGCACAGTTTTCCTCTTCAATATTTTGCCCAGCAAGTGGTCAAGGTGGCGACATTGTCAAGTACGCAATCTCGTTAACAACACAACAGTCAAAGGAACACACTTTTCGTCTTTTTCCCTTTTTTTGGCTCACCTTTCATTTCATGAACAATAAAATTTAAATTAAAACGAAATTAAATTCTATTGTTCTGCGACAAACGGTACCCGGAATATGCCCCGCTGAATGCATGTACCACTGCGGCCTTTTTTTTTTCTTCTTTTTTTCAAGTGGTACGGAGCTTTCATGGTGAAGTGACGAGAGCACTGGGCTTTCAATGTTCGTGTATTGGTATTATTCGAGACTATGTTTTATGTGAAATATGATATAATATACAATCTAATATAGTTGAATTAGCCGTACTCTTCGATGGCAAATAGTTCAGTCATTAAAATTGCCTTTGGCGTATTTAGCCTTTCTGTGCGACTCATGCAACATTAATACGGCTCGCTGGAGTGAAACATTCGTTCACCGTATTGGGTGTTTATACTCGAAACAGAAATTGCTTGGATATTAATAGACCCGCACATCTGTCGACCTTTACGATAAAACTCGGAAGCATTGAAACGCATAAAAGTAAGTGTTTTAACGAGTGTAACGACTGTCCCTTCTGTTGCGTACGTATTACACTTTTTTTTTTTTGCAGTACTTGTTGATATTGAAAATATGTAAATGTATTACAAGTATTCATTTACTCGTTACGCTTAAAATAACGAGCGAACGACCTATTACCGTTTAACGCCCATCAATGTCAATTGCAACACCATAGAACAGAACTTGCAATATATTCCTATAAAAGTTGCACAGGTGGTTATCGTAATATTCTGTGTATCGTAATATTGGAAAACAATTGCACGTTATTTCAAATATAACTTTCTTGCGCACTGGAAACAAACGATAAGTTGGGAAAACTAATAATTTGGTGGGACAATTACGTTTTTTTTTTTTTTAAATATATTGTACGAACGAACTATTACTTGACCTAACTAATTGTAAATAATGATCAGCTTGCAATTTTAACCACCTATCGCTTTTTTCAGCTAATTATCAGATCTCCCAACTCACAATTTTCTGGTCATATCTATATTAAATATAATGGCATTCGATGAGTATTGTTATTAATTTTTTATTTAAGTCAACAGTGCTCGACCGGCGTCACAAGCGTGCGACGAATATTTTTGTTATTTACCGACCAAGCAATTGAGGCATAAAATTATTATGACGTGTTGATTTCATTCAATGTAATGTTGTTTCAATTTCGCCAAAAAATATTCGATAAAAATACTTGACCGTAACGAATGTTGAAGCTATCGAGTTCGTCGCGAATGATGACTACAGAGGTGGGACGGACCAGAGGGATAATCGTTAGTAGTGGAGCTGCTGTTTCGAGTTGACCTATTACAAGAGTTTCACCGGGTAACTCAGCTTGGCTCTTGGTTCCCCGAGTAATGCAACTCGGAGTAGAATACTTTGTATGATAGTTCTCGATTGTCTCGAGCAGCTCAAGTTCGGGCTCATCACGATCTCGAATTCGCGGCACTACGAGAGTGAGAACGACGCGATGAGAGGTATACATCCGCGCATGCATTATATTATTCGGTATACTGGCATATTCACGGCATCATCGTTGGCACAACGAGAGAATGCATCGAGTTAACGTCGCGCTATCCTTCGTATGTATTATACGCGGCGTGAAAGATAATTGCGAATGTACGATATCTAGAATTACATGGCATGCATCAAAAACGGAAGCTAACAGCGAAATAACGTTACAGTAAAACATTAGCATGCTTGAGAAACGCATTTTGTTGATCGAAACGTGTTCGAGAGTAATCGCTCTCCTTATAAATGAGTGTCTAGTGGCAACAGACTATTAGGAATCCCGATCGGAAATGTGTGACCGGCATTCGTTGGTTTGGGTTGTGTTTTGATTTGGGTGGAGTTTTGGTTGGATACGGATTAAGTTTGGATTGGGTTTGAATTTTTAGGTAGGGTTAGGTTTAGTTTTTCTATCGGAGTTGGATTGAATGGTTTGAAGTTGTCTTAGGATTCGGTTTGGGTGGATTCGGGGTTGGATTTGCTTAAAATCCTCGGTTTTTGCCTTCGAATTTCCCTTATTCGCATTGTCATTGCAAAAACAGTCGTTACACATTGGGTGTCGATTGGGTGATAGAGAGATAACGCGCATCGCAGAAACGCACAAGCATTAACGTAGGTACAGCTTTGTCTGTCGCCTTCCGTTCGTTTCATGTCGGCACGTTGAATGTTGACACTATCCTAGGGCCGAGCGTGCAATCCAACCCAATCAGCAGGTTACTCACAGAGTAACCCTCCAGAGCCAACTATCCGATCCTTGTCCGTCCCCGTTGACTCAATGTATCTTCCAAGTATAGAACACAGCGATACCGTATCACCAAATAAACGTTATTCCGCTGGACTGCATTGCAATCGTCTGAGGCATGGCATACCATTTCACTTTACATGCGTGTGCCCGCCTGCTCTGGATCCTCCATCGCTGACATTAGCGTATTCCATACATCCTCTGCCAGCTTCCATCGCGCCAAGCATGCAAATATTTGTGTCAGCGTGACAGTAATACTACGAAGGATGACGACTATTAATTGAAAAAATAACTAGTATCTCGTTGCATCGCAATGACAACAGAATCTTAGACAAGGACGCGTTAATTTTTCACATCAGCGAGGAACTTCCGTCTCCTCTTCTGCGGTTAAATTTCTGATAAATTGCTCAAGTGCTTTGAATCGCCGAGACGTGAATGCCAGTTCAGTCGTCGTAAAGAACAAGGAGGCGAAGAGCGTGGAAAAACGCAAGACAGTAAGATAGTAAGAGCATGAGAAGAGAATGAGGGAAAGGAATGGGAGGAAGAAAGCTATCCTACCGCGGCATCGGACATTCGAGATCCCGAAGTCGACGATGAACTCCATTTTTCAGAATTAAGATGAGATATGTACGAAGAAGCCCGGGCCGTTAGGCGAAGCTGTATAAGAGTTGGCGGGACCTTTGGACGGGAGGATTGTCGGTAGGGCGTTAAGGGCGGCGAGGGGAGTCCCGGGCAAGCGCGCAGCGGCGGAAACTAGAACGATTTTAATTTGCATATTTTCCGGACGCCCAGGTAACTCGGCCAGGAAGCACGTTAAAGTATTATATAACACGAGTGCGATGAAGGCGGCAGACTTTCGCGTATAGGGTTGGTCGGGGAAGAGAGATTGCACAAACGGCAGCAAAGATGAAGAAAAAACAAACAAGCAAAAAAAGACAAAAACAAGGAGAGAACACACCATATACTCCTGGTGTTTTCCACTTCCGGGTCTAATGCGAACCGGGTACAACGAGACCCGCTTGCACTTACATCGAAGTCCTCAAAAGGCTTTGTAGCGGAATGCATTTATCTTCTCGGGAACAAAGCCGACTATAATGGCCACGATGTACCGCTGTTATAGAATTCCGATTCTTCAAAGATTGTTATATATTTATTTTATTGTTAAGACTGCTTGTCATTAAAAAAAAAAATATTATAGTTTCATAGAACAAATTAAGAACTGAAAAAATGTATTGATCGAATTGCATCACTTCAATCAAAGTGTCTTTAATACTATTTTATCGCTCAAATTCCTATGTTCGTGATATTTTGCTAATCCGGTTGGATTTCGAATAAACTAAAATTGGAGCCATAGTCGGGATGGTCCTGGCTCCTATCTTGCATTTACCAGGAATAAACAAACCACTACCAGATTCCAAACTATTTCCGCTTCAGGATTTAGTTACCATAACCATTGTATTTGTCGATATAACTCTATTATGTTCCGCGATACATACAGCCGTATTAGCATTGTATTAATGAATATCATTTCACTTCTGTATGGAGCCAATGTAAGTATTTGAAGCTCTCTCAATACGCTCCGGTGCAGCGAAATGAGAACCTTAACAGAATTGCAGTTACAGTTATATATGCGTATATCCAGATGCGCGGCCTCCAGGATCCTGAAATCCTTTGAAAATAGTGGTTTTCCTTGTTTGTACGCAATATTAGCTGCATTTTTCGCGAATTTCGTTAACAATTTCCAACGTTTAGTTAAAACTTCGTTACCTGAAACATCGCTATCGCCGAGTGTTTCATTTTTCATCACTTCATGCAATTTCTCTTTACAGCTATTCTCCGAATCCTTGTATTTATAGCCGAAATCAACCGATCGTAAATATCTTTCACGCACAGATACAGATTTGCTACTTTCATTTCAACTGCGAAGTCTTTAAGCTCATTCGTCGGCTTTTCGCAACGCTTGAAAGGGACGATTTATCATCGGTCGTAGCAGAGTCAAGCGGTGTTGCGTCAATCTCAGGCGGAAAATTTATGTATAGACTATGTATAGTGTGTATATGTATACGATTAAGTATTCATAATCTAAATATTTAAATAAAGTAAAAATAGATTATTATTCGATATATTATTATTATTTGTATAATAATATAAAATAATCGATATTATATATAAATTATTTGTTATCTATGAAAATAAATAGTAAATCCGTCGATATCAGCTGCATCCTTGTCTACTTAAATATAAAAGGGCACTTCGTCACTCGCAAGGTTTTCCGAGGCTTTTGGCATCTTTCGATATTTTCACCCGATAGAATACGAGACGATGGAATCATCCCACAATATCGCTCGTCGATTTCCCATTATCGGATAATAATATTGTTATAGCATTATGGGTCGAAGTATCGGTAAGCGCGTCATTGTGCGATTGAGTGGCAGACAGGATTCCAACAGTGTTCGAAAAATCTTCAAATAGTCTTCGGCAAAAGAAACTCTTCGGGGTGTAATTCAGCGTGCTTTCTTGGCTGTTGATACCGCGGACGATTCACATTGGCAACACAGTGGTAAACGCTACACAGTACTTGTCTTCCGAAACTTCTGTATGCCGGATGCAACAGCTGCCGTTATCACTACCATGAAATACGTGCCGATAAGCCGCCTACTTCTGGATATATATGTACCTATATATGTATTATTGACGAGTGAATAAGACTCGTCCTCTACCTTTTGGCTGATTGCCTCATTACCTATTACGACTGTAGGCGTTAGATAACCACTCTCTCGTAACCATTCGTCGGCATACACATATACATATACATATACATATAAAATCCATGTGGCAGAGCACAAAATGGGTAATTCTATAAGCGTACTTATTTGGGTAACAGCTTTCAGGTCGTCATTCAGCTTTGCGTATCAATCGATCCGTCATTGGCATTGGCTACAACACATCAATGGGCTCATATCAGCCCTGTTGGCTATCATTCTTCATTCACATTATCGATAATGTGCATACGATACGCGCGCTCCAATGTCCGTCATATTTCATGGGTTTGGAATATACACGGGCTTCCATCAGGTGATGGATCCTTTACAGTAATTATCTTTACGACCGTTTAACAACGGCTGGCCATCCAGATACGCGCGACCGCGTTCCCGCGGATGACGCACAGTTTTATTTTAAATACCCAAGTTGCCAGATTTGTGGACCGAATAAATAAAGAAAGTGTAAATTAAGGGGGAACACTTTCTTCCCCGGTTACTCAGGCGGAAAAGTTTTATATATAGTATACTATATACAGAGTACATGTACAGCATATACAATGTGTACGTAATCTATGTGTAGACTATATATATCATTGATATATAGTATAAATATATATATCAAAAATATACTCACTGTAATATATACATAATACTATATAAAACTCTTCCGACCGAATATTTTTTTCTCTTGGAAGTAAATCCACAGAGCGAAATTAACTTCAGTCGATAAAAAAAAATGATGAGTTGGAAGAAGGAAGAATAGTAGTTATTTAGGACAGCGACTTTCGAACAAAAAAATTAATTGTACCTACTGTAATTATTAGTTCTCTCTACTGAACTTAATTATTTTTCACAGTACCAAAATTGAAAGAAAAGATTCGGAATAAATTTTAAACGCCTATTAAAATTGAATAAAAATTGATAATAATATAATAATGCGGCAATTTTCAGCCGTATTCCAAACGAATTTCCACCGAATTATTATTATAGATCGAAATCGATGAAAATATAATGACGAGGCAATGAATTTTATCGCGGGATTCGTAAAGGTGGATAATAGCATATAGAGAAATCTTAATGAAAATCAGGATTAGCATTAGGTGTGTGTTGATCGAGATTTATCGATGTTTTACTCGATCAAATATTAGTACGCGTCGGTACCAGGGCTCGGAACGAAAATCCGAAATATTTGAATTTTTCATGGCCGCTCGCCTGAGGATAGTCACGAGAATCCATATCCCACGTCGCATTCCCCGTATCCTCTCCACCCCACGGTGCTCCGGAGGTCTCGAAGCCTCTAAATTAAAGCTCACCGCTACTATACCATCGAATGCTCATAAATAACTATCAATGGGTAACGAGAAAGAAGGCTACAGGGAAGGATGAGCGAAGTAGGATGAGAGAATGTAAAAAGGAACGAAGGGGGCCCCAGGGAATCGGGGTACTAACTTAGAATGGACTCGCAAAAAAGTCCCTCGCGGTAACCCACACTGCCGCAGGCCTAGATAACGCAAGCATCCGCATAGTACCTCCGCTTATTCAAAAATTCTCTTCGACGAAGCCTCCCCTTCCATAGAGATTCTCGTGGACAGGAGCTCAAGATGCGGGAGTTGCGAAGCGGAGCAGGAAGGGTCGCTTGACCGACCAGTGGCTCCGCTGCTGGTGCTGTTCGCCGGGGTCGCGACACTACGTTCTCTCGTCAGCCGCTCGTCGACGTCATCGTCGTCGTATAATCGGTGTTCGCGACCAACACCTCTCACCGCAGTGTCTGTGTTCTTATCCCTTGGATAGGAACTTTCGCGGGGGAAAGAGAACGCGAACGTCGGTAGAGCTGCTTCGCCGAAGCGAGAAAATATTTATAAACTTCTTTCTTCTTTGGCTACGCGGTCGGATCGCGACGGCGAACCCCCTCGTCTCGTTTCTGGCTGATGCCGAGGCGAAGTCCCTCGTGTGTGCACTCGAAACGAGAACAACCAACACCAGTAGCACCAACAGCAGCTCTGCTAGATGCTTCAAGAGCACTCGCACTTTACTCAGAGCTGAGAGCTCCGCAACTTTTTTTATTATTTTTATTTCATTCTTGTTTCTTGCCTTCCTTCGTTTTTTTTTTTTTTTTTTAATACTTATTTGCCGCTCTTGATTTCCACAATCGGTTCACAGCATTGCACATATTGGCTGATGCAAACGATGGGCTTCTGCAAGGTTTGAATACCGCCGCATAACGTGTGCTATTATAAACGGCGGTAGAGCCATTTTCCGCGAGCGAATGGCTCAGTCAATCTATTTGATATCTATCCATCTACGCACGTTGACGCGACAAATAGTGAATGCAATCGGTAAATGGAATCGCGGAAAATATAACGTCCGATACGTACGATCGGAACAAAAAAACAATGTTTGAATCGATTAAACGAACATTCAGACACGATTGAGAAAGATGATTAGTGTGAAAACAAAAATCTTGCTGTGTTAGCAATTTTTTTTCTTGTTTTTGCGTCTTGTAGCCCATAATTTTCAGTCGTGTAAACAATTATAACGAGGAAACTAATCACTTAATTTTACCGATTAAAAATGAATTTAAACGTAAATAAAACGCCGATTTCATTCTTTCGATAATTTTTTTCTTTTCTCATTCCAACAACTTCAATTATGAAACGTATTGCTCATTCCTCGCGGATCGGAACGCTGCCAGCAACGGCATAATAACCGATAGAGAATTTTTTATCAATTCGCTACTAGAATTTCTTTTTTTATTTTTTTTTGCAGTATCAAAGGAAATCGCGCCTCGCTGGTTTCCAGAAATCTGCCTTTGCATGGAAATTGAAAATGCAAATTAAAACCACTGAACACTAACATTTAGAATTATATGAATATTTCTTTGGCAACGTTAAGGTTTATCCATAACTATTTTTATGCCCGGAGTTCTAGAGTTCATTTTCGGCGTCGAGCATTAATCATTTTCATAAAACTACCATATATTTCACTCAAGTATTATTCCATATCTATTTTCTATCAGCAGAAGACAGTAGAAGACATATATATATATATATATATATGTTCATTGTTCGGCGAGTACGAGAGAAGGAGAGATATCACCGGGTCGAAGGATTCCGCGAGTTCCGAAAGTTTGCCGTAACTAAAATTTTGAAGAAACTCTCTTGACTTTCCTGTCTCTCACGGGAGAGTACACACGGGAATCAGGTAGCGTCTTATACATTATACATATATATACTACATACACAACTACGAGGATTATACATAGAACAATTTCTATGTGTCTCGCACCAGTTACACGTAGGAATCACTGTATGTATTCCCTCTTCGCCGGTACTTCTCCATATTTTCGTATGTGTATCCAACTACTGTAGAGTACATTCACATATAAAACATATAGTAGGTACTATATATAGTCGCAAGAGACATGCGTATTATACACAGCGCAAACGTGTGTAAGTTTGACGCGAAATTCAAGAATTTCGGTGATTTCTTGCTTAGTTTCTTCGAAAGAAGAGCAGCCCTGCGGTACGCGCTCGCGTAGGTTCCGCCGTTGAGTTTTGTCATGCGAACGGTCGGAGCGTCGCGAAGGTAGGAGAAAAAAATCTACCCGCCGCGGCGGAGCCACGCGGACCGAGATCGTCGTAGTTCACGTCCCTCTCTCATACCCTTCTCGCCCGCTATCATCAACTCATCCCCTACCAGACATAACCATCCCACCCATCGTCCACCATCGTGGAGATCTCGTTTTCGCTCTCCCGATTCGCATCGCCAATAGTCGCGGGCTGTCCACGTCGGACAAAAATTTTGGTGCCGATACTTGGCTTTCAGATTACGAAAGAAATATATGAACGCGTTAATTGAATGAATATTAGCCCTTTATAGATCTATGGGAATAAGACTTCCCTCCCTAATTGTAATTTAACCTAAAATATTTTCTCAGTAATTTTTGGGTTCAAACATTATCGTTGTGATAAAAAAAATCAAAATTCATAACGAGCGATGGCAAAATTATGGCGAAATTTTTTTTTTTCGTTTGTCAATTATATTAATCGTATTATTATTTTGGATGATATCATTCCGAAAAATAGATGAAATAAATGCAAAATAATTTATCTTTGATTTTGAAAATTCCTGTACCAGAAATTATAATTTTTTCATTGCTAAAAAGCCACCGTAATTTTCATAAAATTTTAAATCGTCCTCTGAGTTCCGCCGCAAAAAAGGATTAAAAGCATAAATGCACTCGTAAATTGGATGACCGAATACTAAGCAATTTTTTCCTCATTACTCCGTTCTCGGGATTTAATACGTGTTTAAATATTATCGGAAGCAGCAGTTTGTCATCTCTCGAACACGTATGTAATAATTAATTTACGGTCCATGACGAAGCCGACAATCGTATTATCGACTTGTTGTTCTTCGTAATGCTCCCCTCTATCGACCCTTCGTCTCGCAGAAATCGATTTATTCATTGCTTCCGGAATTACTTCTCTTTCTTGCCTCTGGGGCTCGAGGATTTCAAGGGCACATTACCTTCGCATACGTAACTTTCCGAAAGATATCGTCTGTTGAGAAACATAGCGTCGCCTCCCCCACGTTTAAGTACACGGGTTACGCACGAGTTGTTAGAACTATAACAAGAAGACTGCAAATGAATTTACCGCCGTTAAACATTCCCAGCAATCTATGCAGTACCCTAGTGGTTAATTCTCGGTTTCCGCGTGCAAAACATTTTGTTAACGATTGTGAAATACGAGGAAGCGCATCGCTGTAATTTACACTCAACTTTGAATAAAATAAAATTAACGATAAAAGAATATTAAAATACGGAATTATGAAAAAATTCTCTAATATAACGTAAAAAATAATTCGAGATCTCCTAAAACTCGTATGAATGAATCGATTCTATGAGTTTTTACCTTGATATAAAAAAAATTCAATAAAAAAATTAGTAAGTTATTAAATTATTGAAAAAATTCGTATTAAAATTTAACGAATAATTCGAGATTTGATGAAATTCTTATCGGTGTAACGATTTTAGAAGATTTCGAAGATTTTGGGCTTTTATACAAAACGATGTAATGTTGTTAGATAAAAAAAAAATCCTTTGGTCGGCTCGATTACGATTGTCCACCGGACAAAGTCCATTTTCCGTCTTCTATGACTCTCTCGTTCGTATCCATTTTCGTAGGGCGTCGGTATCGGCGAGCACGCTACTGCGCGCAGCCTCCCCGTTTACCCCAAAGATTCAGTGTGCTGGCAGTACGGATGGGCGCACGAGAGCCCGGAGGCAAGAGGGGGAAGGGGAGGGGGGGGGGGGGGGGGCGATTGAGTCGCGTAGGAGGAGAAGGTTCGTTCGAACGCGAGTTCTCGCAGCGCACCGAGCGAGTACGGAGCTTTTCTCGGAGTCGCTCAGCCTCCTCTGGCTGCTCTCTCGTGTTTCCCGTTGCACCGTATACCGCTCAACCGATGGTGCACGAAATCTCGGAACCAATACAACGTATTGAATATCGTGTCGTGAAACCAGTGCTGTTTGACAGAATCAGCGTACTTTTTTTGTTTTTTTTTTTCATGCGGTTCCAAAGTGACAAAAACGAAACTATAAATCGCGGTAAAATGACAATATCATTGGAAAAAAAAATCATAATAAAAAATAAATAAATAATACAAAACAAGAAGAAAAAAAACAGCTGGAAATATAAAAGCATCGAATTGCAACGGCGTACAATACGCCACTGATTTCAACGGTGAATTTTTTATTACGGTAAAATAAATTATAATTTACCAGAGATATTGTTCAAAAATATAATAATTTAGTTCCAAAAAAAAAAAAAAAATCGAAAAAAGTGTGCGCAGGACATTTATGATATTTCCAATCGATGAGCAACAGCTACAGTAGCAACGCGAGAGGAGACAACGGTCTCGACACTGTCGCAGATGAGAAATTACCACGAGGACGTTGAACTCGTTGACCGGGTGAATATCGTCGGCGTGAAATTCGAAGGTTTTTCTCTATCGTCGTTATTCTCATTCGTTAACGTTTCATCGAAGTAAAAATATATAATTCCCAAGCAATACGCGGTTGAAATAATTTTAGTTGCTCAATTCAATAGTCAATATTGACATCAGAAAATTATCCCGTCGAATGGAATCGTATTTTAACAGCAACATTAAACGAAAGGCTGCAAATTACTCGACCTTTCGGAGTAATTTTTTTGTTTTTTACACAAAACACCCTCCCTCTCTTCGCCCCTTTTTGTTGTAAAGGAAGAAGTAAGAAAAATATTATCTATTTTGCAAATACAAAGATTATTCGTGAGCAATGATACGTTGCGGAACAGTTTCTTTTTTCGTACGTTTTGCAACGAGTATGTGTGGTCGAATGTGTGCGGCGGCTTCGCTCGGTTAAAAAACAACATAGAGAACACTGTGAAGAGTGAGAGAAAAAGAGAGGTGAGAGGAGAAATGCCCGAGAGTACGCGGTCTGCACGCTCGATAAGCTGTGTGGTCCAAACGGCACACAGAATCGATCCGATGTTCATCACCGCACGTTCACGCGGCTACTCTAACAACGAAAGCAGATTCGTTGATCAATTAGCTAGTAGGGTATAGTGGATGAGAGTAGGAGATTGGGGAGCATAGCGTGCCTACGCTGCCGTCGGAACGATTGAGAGGGATCATCGTGATATATTCGTTATCCATATAAAGTTTTATATAATTCAAAAGCCCTCCAACCGTACGTAAACGTACAAATTTTATCCACATCTTCGATAACGAACGATCGCGGACATTTAGCGAAATTTAATTAAATGAACAATTCTGCAGAATTCACATCCTTTAGCTAATTGTCGAAAAAACTATGAGTCACAGAGCTCCGGAGGCAGGAAAACGCATTGATATCCAACAGTATCTAACGATAAATTGGGTTAACCAAGAATAGTTTTTTTGGTGGTTAGGGAACGCCTGCGGGTTAAATACCGAGAATCGTGATGCATCGACGGGATCTCGTTGGATAGATGAATAACGCGACATATAGGCACCAAAAGCTACATTTCAGATCGATGTTAAATTTACAGAAATTTTGTGAGAATTATCGTTTAACATTATGCTACTTTCCTATGGCATTTATACATCTTAAAAACAATTTGACTACATTTTTTTTATTTGCCTCGCAACTTTTTTCTTTTTTAACGCCTGGCTACATTTTTTAAAAAATATTTCAAAGATACTGATAACACGCGAACGAAACAAAATTTGTTTATGTTAAGTTAGATAATTTATTTTAAAAATTTTGCTGTTCTCTAGCTATTGTTTAAAAGCTGCGATAAGTATTATGAAATTTAACCGCTTGGAGACCAAAAATACTTCGTACAAGTCGTTGCACGAGCCTTGGCCTCTGTTAAAGATTATACGATTCGGAAGAACCTCGTGTATACGTATGTTTGCAGTCGCGCATAATCCGATGGCTTTGCGTTGTTTCATTTCTACTTTCGCGCTTTCGTACCTTCAGTACTCGAGGTGCGGTTATACCGCGAGACATTACATACAGCATTACGTCCCGCATACAGCAATTCTCAATCGAGCAAAAAATATTCAACATTCTTATTTCCGCTTTGAAAAGCCTAAATTAATTGTACAACTGCGAGTTCTTTCAGTCTCTCAAAACGATGAACCATGTAACGGGCAATGGTTGCAGTCCTCGCATTCATTGGCTAACGCGCGTTGTCCTATTGCGTCCGAAATGAGAGCTTTGCATTATATTAATTTGTCAAAAAGGGAGGAGAGCGCAGGGGAATGAGGGGATGGTGCGAGGGTTGGAGAGGAACGGAAGGCACATGAGAGTTTGGTAGTTTATGGAGGTTTGCGAAACAACAGTGAGAATGATACCATTCCCGTCCGTTCTCTTTCTCTCTCGCTACCTATTTTACTCTCCACCTATCTCTGCTTTCCGGTCTACTATTTCTATTACACTCTGTGCCATTGTTTCGAGCTATGCGAAGCTTTCACTGTTATGCCATTGTATCCGCGGTTTTGAGCAGACTATTTCAGTGATCTTGGTGGATCGTATGCCACAGACATTTAAGGACAATGCCCGGGGGTGAGATTCACCTGCGGAAGAAGCCTCAGCCATTATTTTTCTAATTTACAGAATAGAAAAATCGGCTTTTTCAATGATAGATATGCAGATACGATCGTAAAGCCTTGGAACGGATTATTCTCAATTATATATCTACGCGTGTAGTCGATACTGCTGAGAGAACTGTATACGAACGGATAATTTATTCACGGATTTATACGGTAATTAAAAGCATCTCTAACTGTAACCCGATTACAGGGGTAGCTACGTGCCGTCCCACTGTATTCAGTTTCGAGTACTTCGGGCGGTTAATTCAATATACGAATTATCTGAAGAATTTCATGCAGGCAGCCGGACGAGGTTACGTCCGAATGCCGAGTAGACTCAAAGCATTATGCTGCACGAGTTTCCATCGACGGATGTCCAAGTTAGCAGGACAGAGGATGTCGGAAAAGCAGGCTTTACCGTACAATTCTACATACTCGAGTAAATGAAGTTATATGTGGATATTAATCCATCCCGTTAGACTCGGAGCTCATGCACGTGCTCTCACTTTATGCTATACGCTTATAGTACATTGTGTTTGACATGACCCGCTGGTGCAATACCCTCTCGTCCTCTTCATATGAAGAATGAGCGCGTGTGTTGCCTGTTCGCTACTGCTGGCAATTCACACTCCTGCTAAAAGCTACACCGATCCCCGGCTCGTAGTTTTTCTTTGGCACAAAGTCATTCAATAATTATTTTAACCCGGTATACCTCTCTCGTATGATGCGACGAAACGCGAAAAAACTGTGGATATATTATTAATATGGTGGACTTTGGTTCAGTTAAACGATCGCGTTTTAATACCAATCAACTTATACTCATTCGTCATTCCCCCCGTATTACTTACCCATAGAGTTTGCACGATAATAGCTCGTTAGAATTTTTCGCTAATGCATTTCATTCATCACAATGATTTCCCATTTTATTATCATACCAGATAGAGACTGGAACGTTTATTATAGGTATATATTTTGCGCGCATTTTTTTTCTTTTTTTTTTTAGTAAAATAATACGATCGCTAAAGTTTTCGACAAATTGTTTTAATAATCAATCAAAAAAATTGTTAAATCGAAATTTTAAATCGTATCAATGAAAAATTTGTGCAATAATGGAATTCTATTATTACAAAAGAATAAAAAGGATTATTGTTAAAGAAGAATATTATCAAAAAAGAATGAAATGATTATTCGCTATAGTCGGGAGATTTATTCATTATTGAGTGCAGAAATTACTCGAAAAAAAAAAAAAATGTGGATAATTTATTCAGTCTTTTTTGTTAATAGAATTCCTCTATTGCACTTCTTTTTCAATGAATTTAATTTTTTTTCTGTGAAACATTTTCATTTCATCCTTTTTAAAGCAAAAATCGTACCACGCGTTGCGAACTATGTGATCATGCGAGTGTGCAGGCGCTTTGGCGTGAGATAAACGAAAAAATAATGGTGTATATCGACGGAATTTCGATACGTTCGAGATAATTTTTTTTCAAGCCTTTATCTCTATCGATTCGCACTCAACCGCAATAAAACCTGAAAAAAGCAATACAAAGAAACGTCGTGCCAAACTTTTTCAAGACATTTTTAGTCGTTTCGGAGAACGTCGGATACCAAGAAAACAATGAAACGCACAATTCCCGTCTTTTGACCAGCGGGTAGTCGAGAGTTGAAAATAATACGATCGTTAAAGTTTCGAACAAATTCGTGGAGAGCCCTTAAAAAGTAGTTTTGCTCAGAAACAAAAAATAATGGCACAGAGATAAATTCAATACAAAAATCCGAAAGCTGTTAAAGACTTAAAAAACGCAATGTACTTTACCCGGGAAAAAGTAGACTCTCTAAAGAGTTAACCAGACGATTGATAATGTATCGCACCAAAATGAGTTTAAAACATATTTGGCCCAATAGTTCCTATTATCGATCGGAATACATTCAGATTTGAATAACCTGATCGCGGCCCTCAATTTGCCGAAGGCGATGTCGCGTTTCTATGCAACGGCAGGAGCAGCGCTAGGATGCAGGCGCACGGAATTCGTTCCTCAACGAACGGATAAGAATCTCATCGGCGGAGCTCTCGTGCTAATCTCGAGAGAACGACGACAACGACAAAGACATCGATGTACATAGCTGCTTCAAGGAAAGTACACGAGGCACCCACAATAGATACGCGCAGCTAAGGGCGTCAGATGCCCGCAGCACGGCGCGCCGTGCAACGGGAGTGAATAGTCGTACCCCACTGCCGCATCTCAGTCTGGCCATACGTACCTTTTTCCACTTGCACAGCAGCAGTCGCACACTTCCGGGCGAAAACCGTGCGGTTCTCCGGCAGTCATGGAAGGTTGCCCGTGGTCAGTTGCCAACTCTCCGCTCACTCTGTCTCAGCTTTTCTTTTTTTATTTCTTCGTATCACTATCCCAAACTGTTAAACTCACGGCACGGAGATCTCATATTTAGAAATACGTACGGTTTGAACGACGTGAATATCGATTTTGTGAAAAATGATTTACACTACCGATTTTTTAACTCTCGATTCCTCGCCGAGTAAAATACGGAGTTAAGTGTTTCACTACGAACATATGATTGCGTATTTTCATGGGATCCGATGTTCTTCGAACGGTCTAAAAATCTCTTAAGAAAATTTAGCCCACCGGTACTTTCTACCGCGATCTTTGTATTTTTTCAGGTGTTATTATGTTTAAGTGCGAATCGATGGAGATAAAACGGTTAAAAATTAATGAGAAAAAAGCAAATCCTCGACACGTATCGTGCTATTCTCAATCTAACGAGGATGAAATAAAAATAATTTTAGAAAATTTAAAGATTCCCGACTGAAAAAAAGTAATGAATATAGACTGTATTAACGAAAAAAAATATTAAATAACGAATTATTATACGTATATTATAGTCGGGAGTTTCCCCACACTTAACGACGTATAAATCTCTTAACTATAATATGCGAATAATTATTTATTATTACACTCTTTTTCAGGCGGGCGTCTTTCAATTTTACAAATTATTTTTTGTACATCGGTACTTGTAATAATAACCTTTATTGTTGCGCGGAAGCTTTTCCTTGTATACATGTTTTGGGTTTATAATTCACATTATTTTTCCTCGTTTTTGTACTTTAATACTCTTTCCGAATATTGTAATTGTTTTTAACAAGTCTACTCTTATTGTTTCCTATCTTATTACATTTAATTTCCTGGTATCGTTTCGCCTGCGGACTGCGAATGAATGTTGTAAATATAGAAGATATACACTTTCTAGAATAATTTCAGAATAATTCGATAAGAATAATAAAAATATTTTATTTTATATTTCAAAATATTTTATCAGCTCGAAGAGATCTTCGTTGTGCCCTATTTTCTCGAGAATGGAAAAAAAATATTTAATGGAATTTAATATATCGGTACTTTGATCGATGGGAAATGGTTTTTTTTAAAATAATTAATATTAGGTATAAATTCATGAAGATATAGTATCATTTTTACGAAACAGCTAATTCATCCGTATCGAAATAGAAAATCATAATTGACGGTATCCTATTTCACGCCGCAACTCGTGACTCACTTCAAATTGCGTGCACCAGACGACGCGATAATTTTGTCTGCTCGACCTAACGGTATTTTCGGTCATCTCACGCCGGAGTGCTACCTATTTAATCGATTGCATGATAACATTTGTCGCCACGCGTGTTGCGATTTTACTTAATAAGAAAATGAAATAAAAGAAATTTTACAAAAATGTAAAAATAGTAAAAACGATTGTCATAAAAAAATTGTATTAACAAAAAAAGGTGCAATTATTATTGACATATTATAGTCGACAGCGTTATTCGTTATCTAGTGTAAAAATGTCTCGACTACAATATGTGAATAATAATAATAATTTATTATTTTCTTCATTTTTATTAATACAACTTTTTTATTATACTCCTTTTTCAGTCGAAATTAAAAAAAGAAAAATGTATTCCTTATTGGATTCGTGTCAACATTTCTCAACTGTAATATGCAAATAATAATTTGGTATTTCACGATTTTTGGTTTATTATACTCCATTTGTAATCGGAAGTGTGTTTGTTTTTTTTTTTTTTTTTTTTTTTTTTCTTGCGTTTTCATAAATCCATTTTTATATTTAAAAATATTTGGTATTTCATTTTATATTTACTTTTTTTTTATGTCAATGAACTCCTATTTATTATAGTTGCCACCCGATGAAAAGCCATTGCGCAAACAAACATACGTAATGGCAAAGTTTGCATCGTGAAATTGTTAGAACATCGTTGCGGTTGTGAAAGCTGAATGCCGGCATTCGACGCGGCAGCGGTGATTCGAGTTTGTTGTGTGGCAATTCAAATCCCATATATTCCGCGGCATCGATCGACTTATTATCCGTCATCGCAAGTTAGATTACGATAGTTTCAAAGCATTTAAATTGAAAAATATTTTTCCCTTGCATCAATTAATTTGAGACTGTTGTCCATTATTAATTCTATTGTTGTTACGCGCTGGAAAATATGTTGAACACCTAATCATTTGGAAATGTAACGACTGCAAGTAATTGCAATTCATCGGCGGAATTGCGAGCGTGTACTGAAAAATTTGCTTCGTATAATATTTTTTAACAGTAGCAGAGAGGGGGGAGGGGAAGCATTTAACAGAGTGGTTTCGTTGGGTTGATTTAACGGCTCTGTTAAATCTCGACGGACTAAAAATGCGATTCGTGTGTTGCGAGGCTAATTATTTTGCTCTCGATCCCCTACGGAACGAATTACAAATGTTTACGAGCGTTGCGATGCGTAATTACAATGTTTCGCTTTTGCCTGTACTTACCACGCCTCCCTTACGATTGTACGTGTAGTCAACAGTTATATTCCTTTAATAAACTCTTGACGCACGCAGCTCTCGTTTAATGAGAAGCTAATGTTTGCCGGTACGCAACCTTCAGACCGTAATTCTGTCGTCTCGAAGGTTGTAAAGTCAAAGGCAACTGTACTCGCGCTTATCAACGCCCCACATCTCTCATTTTTATTTTATCGTTTATTTTCTATTGACATTATTGAATTATTATTATCAGTTCCCAACACTATTCAGTTTCTAATAGACGTGTCAAATTCGTGGCTCCGATCCGATTTGTATGTAAAAAAAAAATACATATATATTTTATTTAATATTTAAACATTTGTTATTTTATTTGTTAAATATTTTTCATATCAATAAATTCCTTTTTATTTTCAATTGCCAAACAATCGGACTTTCCATCATTATGGTTTTTCTCGATTCCCACCTCTTTTGTTATTATTTCGTTGATTGTCTTCTAGAATTCTATTTTCCGTATAAAAACACTATCGGTAAACGATTCTTGTAGTCGAAGGAAATGCTAGCATAGACTGTGTTATTCGATGCATGGCTCCCACACCGTCGCCGTATCTGCATTCGGTTTATTTTCCTACAACGTCCATTATATCTCGTTACGTGTAGAGATACAAATTTATTCCTAACTCTACACACATGATTCTTGCCGGGGCACGTCGGCAGAGTCGAGGTTTATCGAGTACACGCTTCCTGAAGCTTTCCCTGGAACGGGGTGATGGCGGAATATACTCCAAGCATAGCCCGTGCGAAAATTGAAACTCGAGTTGCTCGCGTCGATGATAGGGTCCGCGGGTAATGAGACGTGAAAATCGTTGCCGCAGTCACGAATCACTGTATTTCGAGGGGCGTTACGGTATATATATCTCTCCATACACGAAGTAACCTACATAATATATCTACATATAGTTATAACTCATCGGCGTTGTAGTACGTTACAGTATCGTATAGTATAGCACCGTATATTCTCGTGGCGTATCGTACAGTACGAGACTACACGGGGGAAGGGATGAGGCGGTGGGAGTCTAAACCTCTGATCCTCCGAAGCGTAAATTCCGTCGGCACCGCAGCTGCAGTGGTTTCTGACGGCGCTCGCCAGGCTGTCCATCATGTATGGTGAACCAGAATAATGTCGTTTCAAAACAGTATCTCTGCATTTCTCCTCCCCCTTCTCCCCCTTCTCCCCCTTCGCTCACACCCCCAACTCTCACCAAAAACCCCCATCCCTTCACGCGTTTCAACGTGCCAAAGCGTTGTGGCACTTGATTTTCGGTAAAATTACCAGTTTCAACAACGAACGAACGAACGAACGAACGATCGAGAGAAAAGATATATCGCGAATTAAACAAACCGTTCAATCAGTCCCGTTTTTACCATAGATGAAACAATTCGCGTGTCCGCTTTCATTTCGTTGTAACAACCACTCTCCGTCAATCGGTTCAGTAGCAATTCGGCAATTGGGGCAAAATGGACCGATTAACAATTACAGATCGTTTAAATGACGTTTCGGAGACATGAATCGATTGTTCATTACGAAATTAAATTTATAACAAACATTTCGAGCTTCCGGGGGGAAATAGACCACTTATTAAAATAGAACAATTTCATTATGGTGGCTTTTCGAAACATTAGACCCTCGCGTACTGGAGACTTTTTACCTGGATACCGCTCCACCACAATGTTGGTATCTTTTGCTCGTAACAACGATGCAGAACTGTGTAAAGAGAATCAATTTGAATAATCGAAAAAACGACACTTCAAGGATATTTTCCAATTTTTTTCAGATTTTATTCCTGATCTTTTACAGTCAAACGGACCGCTTGAAGGCTACTTTTGACTGATCCTCATTGTGGACGTTACTTTTGCCTATCGCATTTTGCCCCAATTTGCATTCTCCCCCCTATGTGTACACCTGTAGTCATAGAAAACTTTCATTAAGAGGTATACGTTACCCAAATCGGTACGATACTCGTTATTACACATAAATACACTGTAACCGATTGAGAGTACCGTGACTAATGAATTGAAAAGTAATTTCCACGGTTGTACACAGTAGCGGCGATATCAAACAACGTTATGCGAGAGAATTGTCCGCATATCGTGTTAATGAATGGTTCGATGGTACCAATTCAACGCCTGTTTTGGTGTACGAAATTCACTGAGTTGACGAATTCGCTGCGCTACAGTTGAGAGTACACGATTTTTTATTTTTTTGCCACATAAAATATCTCTCGCACATTGAACGAAGGGAAATTTATATGTTTCAAAGTTTCGCGAACCGAATTAATGCAACAAAAGCAATTGGCTTATATAAACCATATTTTCGGAATTAAGTACTAAAGACATCGAAAATTAAATTTATAATCCTTTATACTGCAACCCTTGTAATATGTATTGCTTTATTGAGGGCATCCGCTTAATTTTCACCATAATAATAACATTTTATGATGTTTTACATATATTTTTTTCAGTTTTCATCATTGAAAAACGTAGCAAAACGCCGCGTGATTTTCTGAATTTTCTCTTATTAAACGGAAATAGCGTGACAGAAGCAGGAGAGAGGGTTAGAATTAAAAGGAGAGAGTATTTCGTGTAAACGCTGACTCCGGATTTTGTCATTCGAGACGAAAATCCCCGAGAGACCGGGGAACATTGTCCTCTCTGCAAGGCGTGAGGGAGTAATACGAAACTGCTTTATTTTATGAAGGAAGACGTATATGTATATATATATCGCTTTCTCTCTCTCCATATATTCAATTTAAACGTATATAAAACAGAGTCAAGTTCCCGGGGTAAATTTTACTCCAATTCAATGAGCGATTCATCCGATGTCCTCGATTGCCGAGTGGCAGATTTCTAATTGGAAATTTCGGCATATATCAATAAAATTATGAAACGCAATTCATTTCGTGATCGCTGCATCCGGATGGCCAGAAGTTGAAAGGACGTAAAATCACTGTAAAGGTCGGATCCTATTCGCTTTTTTATCGATATATCACGATAGTCGAAGGGGACGGCAACTCGATTTGGACTAAAATAGATTCCATGTATTTCTGACCCGCCAAGAGTTCAATACCTCGCGGGCATTGGCGCCCTGGGAGTTTATTCGAGGGCTGTTGTTCTCGACGCTACATCCTTGAGGAGAGACCTCAGTGAGTTATAGTGCAATCTGCAGCGATATGCAGTACACGCATAGAAACGCATGGCTGCGTTATAACAGACCCGCATATACCTATGAATATAAACCCCTATATATAACTAACTTTATACCCTTATGACTATATATATCCGTATGCAATTATTTTCGCCTAAGGGTCATAGGCATAACACTTAAGTTTTTCGCTTGCGATTCGAAAATCAAGTCAAATGTTTGATTTTTTGTTTCTCCAAAATTATAGGAGATTATTATTATTTTTTTTTTTTTCCTGAAAAGTACATCTATATGTATAGTCTTAAAAAAAATTATCAACAGACATAGAAAAAAAAAAAAAAAAAAATGGCCGCCGTAAGTTAACTTGTTTTGTTGTAGCGGTGAATACTCTCCGGTAGAAGCGAAGTGATTTTTTTTCAGAGTCTCACATAACCTTTATACCTTTCAGTACAAAATTTTTTATTTTATTATCTTTTATCTTTTATAGTAGAGAAAAAAATTGAAAATTTAATTCGGCTTTCGAAAGCCGGTCAGGTCGTTGTACGTACTTCCTTAAGAAAAGACCGTTGCAAAAGTTTCTTGTGAAGTGAAGAACTCATCGAAATCGCTATTAACGAGGGAAATCGAGATACAGCTGAATCCTATGAACCGCGGGAAAACCAGTCTTCCGACGTGCAAGCAAAGCCATTCAAAAGTTTGTCGCATAAGCGAGTCAGCGATAACTTAGTAACGTATACTGATAAATTCGCTTACTATCCCCAGGATTAACTACAGCTGAGGTAAATCCATCTATAGGTATATTGAAAATCTCGTGTAACCGCGACAATAGCGCCACAAGGGTCGACAAGTTCTTATGCCAAGTATCATCGCGTCTCAGCGCGACGTAAATACAATTTCATTCAGCTACCCCACCGCCGCGCGCGCCCACCTTCTCACCTCGTACAGCAAATATATCATAATTTCTCATTCTTGCTTTTCTCTCTTACCAGATAAACTACGTGACTGCTCCGCCATAAGAGGGATTTCGACCAATGTGAATTATCGAAACACGAGAGCCGAAAGCCCGAAGCAAAAGAAAAGGAAGAAAAACTGTGAGCGTGAAATAGCGCGAAAATTTCACATTCGCCATTCACGAATCCCCGTGGGTATCTTCGCGGTAACGATTTAGTTGTGAAACATCGTAGCCACTCGCCTACGTGCTATTTTCCCGTTTCGCAATCGAGTCCAATCGAGAGAGCGATATTTTTTTCTTTTTTTTTTGTTCAATATAAAAAAAACGCAGCATACACACCAAAGAAACGAAAGAAAAAATATAATGGTGTTAAGAATGTGATACGCTCCAGTTAAGAATTTTGATACAAGGGTAGGGATTCGTTGGAAAGTGCGCCGATAAAAGTGGTGGAAAATAAGAGAACGGTGAGTCTGCGAAGGGTAAATCGACTAATCGCTCAAGCGTTCGCCCAGCACGGCTGCCTCCAATCTTTGTCGAGCTTCCAATGCGGAATTTGTATTCTCGAAGGGTTGTGAGGAGGAAGCGAGCGGCGTGGTAACAAAGGCGAAGCATCGACGCCGGTCTCGACATCAGCGGGATCGCCGTGAAGAGGAAGAAGAGTATTCGAGTAAAAAAAAAAAAGAAAAAGAAAAAATAAAATGACGCGCCTCGAAAGTACGTAGTTTATGACCCGACATAAATAACACGACGCGGTGGCCTTTTCTGCTCGCACGGCCGAGGATCGGGTTGGGGGTTGGGGTGGGGGAGGGGGTTAGGGGTCGGGAGGGCGAGGGTTTGCGGAAAGGCAAGCGATCTCGCGTATCACAGATTCAAGGAGAGACAGAGAAGGGGGATCGATGCCGCTTAAGGCTCGTGCGCTTTGGTAACCCCATCTATCCCGAAACTTTATCCCGCGAAGAAGTGCGAGGAATAGCGATAGGGACAAGTGTTCGGGCAAAAGTGGAAAACGACGAGGATACGAGAAAAGAAGAGAAACTAAAAGGAATAGGAGGAACACGCGAAGGTATGGATACAAAAAAGGAAAAATAAATTTGATAAAAAAGAAAAGATAACAAGTATAGAATTTTCGGAAGAAGAGTAAATGTAAAAAGTGTCGGGACAGAGGAAGGAGAGGGATGTACGTGTGAAAATAAGCGAAGAGTGGAGGGATCAGAGACATCAAGAGGAAAGTAGAGAAGTAAAGTGGAAGTGGGTAGAGAAGGAGGTGTAGTAGGAGGCGAAGAAGAAAACGAAGAAGAAGCAGCGAAAAAAGAAGAAGAAGGAGGAAGAAGCTATCACGTGTTTCGGAACGCGAAAGGAAGACGAAGGAAAAGAAGAAGAAGGTCTCTCAGCGACATGGGGCTGCTGATGTTACTGGCGGCAACGGCCACCCTCTTGGGTTACTGCCAGACAGATGAAAAAGGTAACGTATGGATATATCGGCGAGTGTTGCGAGGCTTGCTGCTCCTCCTACTACTCGCTGTGTGTGTTATGCTGTGCTATGCTTGCCTCTGATATCCTATATATTCTATGTACCTTATACCACCACCCGCCCTCCCCTTTCCCCGCGTTCTACCCTTACTGAGACCGGTAGAAAACTCACGACTACACAATCCACCCCTCTTCTCTCCTTTGGTATCCTGGCCTCGGCCTTAGCTCGTTCCTTTTACTCTCGCGCGGCACGTTGAAACGGTGAAACGCCGCGATAACATAAAGCCAATATTAACTTTTATAGGGAGTGAGATCAGGTCGCTTCGTGCGCGCGCACGTGCGCGAGCCAATGCATGAAAGTGGAAGAAAGAAAATAGGGGGTTTCTTGCTTTTCATGACGAGCTGTAAGCTTTTCCTTCGCAGCTCTCTCACTTCTCCTCACTACACCCCCACAATCCGCACCACTCTCCGACTCTACTCCCTTTACAATACCGATCCTCGTCTTCTCTTGTCTTCCCTTTTACCTTTATTTTTCTTACCTTGTCTTTTCTATCGGTCTTTCGTGGCCTTCTTACATGCATCCTTTACTCACTCACTTCAATCTATATAGTTGCCAACTGTTATAACGATAGCGATAACGGGCTCCGGTACAACGAGTACGATAATAGGACAGCGCACGGGATGCGTTGCGCGTTGCAAGGAAATACCGACGAGAACGAACCGAGGTGAACGCGATTTCTACGAAATAAAAACTTCGTGCAGCCACTCCTCATCGTTGTGAGATATTTGAATGTACGGCTTTTGTCGCTGTGCTACTGTAGCCTCACTGGGCATTTTTTTTCTTTCAAACGGTAAAAGCTTTAACTATAGACGCGGAATAATTGTATATATAATAAAAATTTTAAATAATAATAATGATATAATAGACATATAAATGATATATATATTCCCGACCTAACATTACGCCGCATTTCGATATATCGTGATTTTTAAATTGAACTCTACCTATACGTTGAAATCGGGTTTTATGATGAGGTTACGGATATTTTCAGAAAGTTGCCATCTACTCTCGTTACCACATCGGTTCGTAAATAGTTCTTTTTGTATAAGATGTCGCGTTTTCAATCCATTCGATTTCATAAAAACCTCCTTCACGCTCGCCGCCGTGACAGCGTTAGATTGCGAACTCAATGCCGAGAGGAACGAGAAACGAAGGACGACAGCGAGGGCGGTAAAAGTTTTCACGAGCTTTAGCAGACAACTCAATAAAAATCGTAGTAACCAACGTTGAAAATTTAATGCGCTTTCTGACAATGTACCTTTCAACTGTGCACCAAACTTAGACTGTGGTAAAACACATTCTAACGAAATGCATTGTATTTCTGGAACAGCGAATAAACTCAATAAACTGGAGACATACAGAAAAAATAAAATAAAAAAATTGCGGAGGTGCGTTTACCTGCGAGTTTAAAAATCGGGTCAATTTTTTAAATTTTATTATTCAAAAACTATTTGTGTAAAATTACTATATTGGTGGCTATTAAATTTTTTTTTTCTTTTTCCCAAAAAGGTACACGTGTCGGCAGTCCCACAACAAAATTTGTTGGAAAATATTGAAAAAAAAATCTATATACGGAAGCGAAAGAGTAACGTGTTTTTTGTTTGTTTTTTTAACTTTTCGGGACGGACACTATCCAATAAAAACAATGCCTCTGGCATAAAATACAAAACGATTTTATTGATAAACGAAATTATTGATAAATAATTTGACATTTTTTTTCCAACTTAACGCAACAAATTTTTTTTCACAAAAAATAATGAATTTTCGTACTTGCTACAGTACGGTATGTATATTTTTCTTTGCAAGTTATTCGTATTAATTTTGTTGAATAAATCGCGTTCCCGTAGCGTATTGCCAGTACACGAGAGATTTTTATAATGCAATGTTAAGCACCTAAAGTGGCCTCCCCACGCGATTAGTAAAGAGTAATCGGATACGAGTCCTGTTAGTTGTCCTATTGTTTAATAGTTATATACATATTTGAAATGATCGAGCGATTGAAAAGCGTATGGGCGTATGAGCATCGAACTCAAATACGCCGTCGATGATTGTGATGTGCCCTATCGGTCGACCGCGGTATGGTGGTTTACAGAAGTCCCCACAATAGAGAATAGTGTACGCGTTTGTGGCATAACGGCAATATGAATCGATAAATTCTCTCCTCGATGACTCGTTTTAACCGCGAAACGTTCATTATATCGTTGGGCCCCGGTGGCCAACGGCACATCGGTCCACCGAGGCAAAGAGGGCAACGTATTTCTTTTTGATTTTCCAATTTCTAAAGCAAATTGTGCGTAGGGGGCTTTAAAGCGTCGATCTCGGAGGCAAAGCGAAACACCAGTAGCGAGGGTAGCGTGTAGCCGATACGCGAACACAACCGCTAGCGTTCGGCAACACGTTTTGTGTGCGTAGGAACCGAGATCGATGCTGGATCGGACGCGGATAGGCGCCGCGACCTGATGGAAACTCGTAAAATAAACATTCCGGCATGCAGCCCCCTATAATGGAATCGGCCAATTCCTACCTATACCCGCTAAACCCCCCGAACCTCTCCGTTCCGCTGTTATGTATATACATGCATATACCATGGGGATAGTATACCACATCGGCTGTATACGCTCACCCAGCAAAAACCCATCCCGAAAGATCGATAACGCTGCAGCCAAACTCTATTATTTTACGACAGGGATTCGTACACTGTGTACGTATACTAAAACGGCAAATGCAGAATAGGAACGAAAGCAAAGTCTGTTCTCTGGTTCGACGAAGCGTGGCTGAGTACACGACAACTGAAATTCACGACGTGTCCTGTCCACGCGTTGGAAACAGAAGCGACAGCGAAATGGAGCAGTAGGGGTGCCGTGCGCGCCAGAGAACGAGAGCTTAATGCTGCTTTCTCCCTATTTATTTCCCTCGCCAAACGATTCAGTACGTATATCGTAACATCGGCTATGTATCTATATTTATATGTAGATATATATGTACCGATATACATATACGTATGATCGACCGTATATGCGGAAGAGACATGGAAGTGGATAAACGGGCAAAAGGAGATCTTACAGACTTAATCGACTGTGAACGGGTTACTTCCTCTCGATTCCATAAGCGATTTCCTGCCCTATCACCCGCAGTCGTCCGTTCTACAGATCCACGAAATCTTAGACCCCTCTATTTCTGGTACACACACCACTTTTCGTATTATCATTGTACCTATATCCTCCGCTCGTATGGATGAACACGATACGACACTCACGATTTCTACTTCAGCAAATATATCCAAGTTTTTTTTTCTTTTTTTTTTTTTACATTCTTACATTTCCCGTATTGGGATTGTTGTCGTGAGAAAATACTTGAAGCGATAGAAAGATATTTATTTGCAAAGTTAATGCAAAATAAGATTTTTTCTCCTTTCATATTTTCAGAAAAATCATTTGAGAAAAAAATATTTGTATTTAGTAATAAATTTTGGTCAGAAAAAGGGGAATTGTGAATATAATATTTTTACTTGATCTTTTTGGAAATGATCGATATTGCTTTGAATTTTATGACATTTTTTATTTACCGAGAATATCACTGAAGTACTCTCGTCTTTAGCGAACGTAGAGCTGTAATTTGCCAAAACGAGTTTCGTATAAATCAAATATTGATTGACAAATAATAAAACCGATCGAAAAAATTGTTACCAATACGAAAATGTTTAATTTTAGGAATTTTTTTACTCCGTTCTGAAAACTGAAAAAAAATAGAAAAACATTTTTTTTTTTTTTCAAAATATTATTTACTCTATTGATACGATTTTTTTCGCGCTAACCGTGTAACGTCGATTCCGTTATACAGTTGTTTTACACGCTTTGAGCGACGAAATCGTGGAAAGCGAGTGAAAAATTGACGCGTCGATGCGGCCCGAGGGATGAGGGGGTGGTAATAACTTGAAGCCCAACGGAATGAGATTGAATTCACCGTTTGCGTCAAAGAACCATATAAACGTTCACGTCAACTCTTTAAAGGGTTCGCTAAACGCATAAGAAACAATAAAACTTCGCGATTCACTGGTCTAATTACATCGACTTTTGACGAATGAATATTTCTCATTACTTTTGCAAATTAAACAAACGCAATGTACATAATTTAAATTTTTTTGCTGACTACGGTACTAACGAAATCAACGTGAAATATTAAGTGTTACCCTCGAAAAAAAAAACTGGTATGCCGATTTTTTTTCATCGCCCATTTGCATAAAAATTCGCGTACCAGCGAGTGGAAAGTTAGTAATTTCGGAGGGGGAAAAAAATTACTCGGGCGAATAATAAACAATCGAGGATGACGAGCAAACACTTCGCACCGAGTACGAGAAGCAACTTGTAACAATAATAATGGCGAAACAGCTCGAACGTTAAGTCGAATGCTATTATTTTCCGATGTTTAAGTATCTCAACGTATCCAATGATCGTTTTTTATTGGTGTTGGTATTGAGCGAACTTTTTCTTTTACTGCGGCATAATTCTAGCGTCTTAATGTGAAAAAAAAAAAAAAAAAAAAAACTTCGAGATAAAACTTTGGGTGGGTTGTAAGAGAAAAGCAAAGTTATCAGTCGAGTCTTTTGGAAGAAAAGTTATCGACTTCGGTGAAGTAGATATTTTATAGAGAACCGAATGTATTTTTTTTGCGTGTTTTTCCGCCTCGCTGAAGGCTCGTATAAAAATTGAAATATCGAAGTGGACGAACGCAATATGGAGCTCGGGCATCGTTCACATATTTCTCGCCGAAACGCTCTTTTGAGTTGTGTGGAAGAGAAAAAAAAATCAAATATCATGTAAAAGTTTCACTCATCGAACCCCCAGAGCAACTTTATGAGAAGTTTCCCGATAAAGTACCGACATATATCGAAATATGGTTACATATAGTATGCGATACAGCAGAAAGGTACACAACTTTGCCTCAATTCTCTGCATGGTGAGGCTACGCCAGGGTTTAGGGAATTTAACGCACACACATATTGGTTCGTTTCGGTCTTCTTTCATTTTTTTGCAAAAATAAACATGCACTCGATGTGTCAAGTATATACGATGCATATTCCACTTGAAAATCGAACGGCATTTCCGATATTAACTCACCACTTCGATATTCTTGAAAGTGTTTTCCCGTTCGTTGCTTCACCGAACTTCCGATCGATGTTTGAATAGTATAACCTTACCGAAAAAACTTTTTCTATGCCCTTTATTAAATACCGAATAAAAAATTGTTTTATGAAGCAAGAAAATCTAAAAATTATTACTCTCGCAATGTTCGTTAACTTGACAATAGTAACGAGCAGCTAAATACTTTTACAGTGCGAAGACTCGTAACAACTGTTTCAAACGATAACGAAAACCCGAGACAATCAGAATTGACACCGGATATGTGGCCGCGATTCTTTGTTCCTCGTAGAAAACTCGAAGCAAAATTTCGCGAAAACGCGGAAATTTATTATTTCGATGTTTTTGAAATCAGTATTCCATTCATTACTGCACTGCATTTTTCACCTCTAAAACATAACCTGAAACTCGATATATTAATAAAATCGTGTTAACAAAAGAACGGTTTTTTAAAAAATATTATATTAAGTAACCGGATAAATAGAAATTTTATCGCGCAGGAAACAATTAAAATTATTATTCTTGCGGTGATTGATATTTGATGTGATAATTATAACGAACGATTGAGTACTTTCACGGTCCGAACATTCATCACAACACCCTTTAATAACACGTAAATCCGATACAAACAGAATTAACATCGGAAGTGTGGCCGCGACGTTTTTTTTCTCAAAGAAAACTCGAAGCAAAGTACTACGCAGCGACGTGTAAACGTTTGGGACCGCTTACATCGTGGTGCACAGCACTCGCCAACCGACATGCCCCCGCGGAATTGTGGGTAAAGGGCTCCGCGTGTGCGTCTGGCGGACTACGGACCCCCGGTACCCGACCGAACGTCAAGTGAATTAGTTTGACACGGCGAGGGTCCCGTCGTTCTTTCATTGTCCTAACCGTATTCTTCGTATTTTCTTGAAGTAAACATCGCGCCCAAAGCTCACATTTCGTACATCGTAAATTCGTTGCCCCTCGTATCGCGTGTAAGATAAAAGTGTATAACACAAGTTGGACTTGGACTCATCGTACTGTGAAAAACAAGATGTCGTCCCCGCATACGCGATCCACGCGATTGCGCAGTCGTTCGATAACTCAGGTATGTAACGTGGATCACGGGACTTGAAAATCTCTATGCATATCGCGATGCAAAAACACAATTAAGCGGAAGGGTACGAGGGATCGGGAGCACTTGAACTCAGACGGAAAAAGACATTCGCAACGACAGTTCCGAGGGATCCCTATATAAAAGTGTTTGTGCTTCGCGTTTCAATGTGGGAAAAAATTGTGTTTGTTATACCGCATCGTAGTATACGGGAGAGCGCTCGAGTATCGCTTCGTAAACGAAAGGGCCACTTTCAACCTCGTAAAATTGTTTTCCGAAATGACTTGACCGCACTGCCGTTATAGCTTGGCTCCCTCGCGTACGCCCGGGGCCTCTCTCAAACGATTCACCACTATTGCGCGCCCCACCCACCCGGAAAAGCCGTGAAGGATAATATCGACTAAAAAAGAAAAAAAAAAATGCCCGCGCTTCGCTTAATGAGCCGGAAAAAATCGTGAAAGTACTACTCTCGAACCCTCTCGAGTTAACTAAGTTTCCTTCGGGCGTTTTCCCCGCTGCTGAGTTTGATACAATGTTCGCCATGAATATTTGAAAAACTCAATGAAATCCTATATAACGATGAACTGGTAAAAATTATTTTCATCGGACGACGACACCGACGTAGCCACGGCGAATCGGCTCAATCGATGTTTCACGGTCTCGTAGTCTTTTTCGTATACCGACACGAATATTTATTGAATAAAACTGTATACCACCGTGAAATCTGAAATATTTCAAACCTTTTTCTAGATGTTTGTATATATTCAACTAGACAGTCGTATGTCGTACGTATATGCATCGACTTACGGTTCGAGATTCGTGCACTATACGTTGGCTCGTACGCCAACGATTTGGCACCGTCATTCGTCGACCGCCGTTCCGTTTATTTCGTACTCTACCCGTGTACCCTTTTCACATCGTGCGGAACTGTACTGTCGCGCTGGTGTACCTATTCGTACATTATAACGAATAGTCTCACCGTAAAACAGTTGTAGACAGATCGCGTTGCGAGATAAATAAACGTCGTGTTTAAAATCATCGCTGCGTATCGTATCGATGTTTTATTTTTGAAAAATAAATATGTAAAAATAGAAAAACCACCGATTGAAAAGTTTTAATAGTTTTTCTATTGACAAAAAATCGTGAAATATCGAATAACTATTTGTACTTATGTCGAAGTAAATAAGAAAAATTCGAAATTTTTATTAAGTGTATCCATTTCAAAGTAAAATAAAAACTCATAATTCCCGTCTTTCGGGGAATTAAAAATCGTCGGCGTTCAGTAATTTGGAAGATACGGGTGTAAATAATTTCTAGAGAAGTAGCATTGAAAATGAACACCAAACGTTAACGATTGCGCTATAACACAAACCATTATAATGAGCAAAAGACACCGACAAATATTCACTGGAGAATATTTTCATTATCCAACCCGTTGCCTTTGTTTTCAACGTTTCGTATTTACCGTCTATTGGAATGATATACATAACTCGCGGAAAAAAAAATTCTATTGTATACGAAAGTATACAAGACGCTTGTATACCAAACACTGAATAGATAGCTTTTTCATCGACCGCGTATACGCGAACGAAGTTGCCAACCGTTTTTATTTTATTGCAGACGACCCTTTGTTTCCGCGCCTCAAAAGAATAGTATATGTTTTTGCAGCAATTTGTTTTTTTTGTTTTTTTTTTTTTTTTTTTACCTTTCAGACAATGGTTGCCGAAAATTCGTTTGGCACTGAATGGTTATTCGCAAACGACTGTTCTGCGTTGTTGGAATTTAAGTTGCTCTTTTTTTTTTCAACGAATTACTACTTTTCACAATTACGTAAATTAATTACAGAGTACCGTCCGCGATCCCATAAAAGTCTAATCAAATTTTTAATTGCATTAATTCGCATTGTATTTTTCCAATTTTGACGTTTCAATGAAAAGTATTACGATCGCGCAAACTCACGGTAATGCCTGGCAAAGGATCAATCGACATCGAGAACAGTATCATAAGACGAAATCATATCGCGTGACGCGGACGAGTACTCTCGCGACGTAAGCATCTTACAATACAGAAATATTGATATCAAATAAACTTCACTCAATAAAACCGTTATTGTTGGGAGATTGTATTTTATGATTATTGGTTTTTTTTTTTCTTCAATTACGATGTCGTACCGGAAAAAAAAATCGTGCATTTTCTCAACGGACGAATTATTTTTTTTTATGAACTTTTATTCGTCGGATATCACGAGAATCGTCGCGATTTGTCACAAGCGTACGCGATGGTTAGTTTGTTCGCGGATTGTTATAGGATCGTTAGTAAAATCGCGTGAAATTACGGATCGCGAGAGTTCGAGAGAGAGAGGGACAGAGTGAAGGAAACCTGAGCTCTGAGTTCGCGTGTTAGTGCCCTCACCGGCGTGTAATCGCTATCAAATGATACGGCAACTTTTTTTTTTACCATCCGACTTCTGCAGCGATGTTGGCTCCGCTAATTGGCGCCCAAAGCTTTGACAAGCCGTCCGCGTCACGGAGCTGCTAAGCGGACAGTCGGTACGGCGGAGAAAACCGGGAAAAAAAAGAAAGAAATTGTGATAGCAAAAGAGTAGGATTTGTGTTAACGCCCAAAGAATCTTTCGTACTGCGCTGCAACTTGGAAAACTTTTTTCGAATCCAGTTTTCTACTCACGTCGAGAGAAAAAAAATCGTCTGCGTTGCTGAAGGCTAAAGAATTCCGACGAGAATGTGGAGAATATTAAAGAGTGGGAACGAAGCTGGCGATGAAGGGACATAAATATGTGAGGGATATAAAACGATTGAGTGGACGAGCAGTCGAGAGAAAAACGTAATGTTATCAATGGTTTTTTTTTGTTTTTTATATAAAAAAAGAACAGGAAAAAATTGTCACTAAAATAATAATTTTTTTGTACTCATTATTATTATTATTATCACCAGACATGATATTTGTGTATTCATTCGTATCTATTGTTATTATATTTACATCCATTCCGTCAAACGCTCAACCGCTCGTGAAATGCAATGTCAACAATTCGAATGAAATCCTGAAGTTAGGTATCGCGAACGCGAAACTCGACATTACATTGTCATTCTAAACATCCCAAGAGCCACTTGAATAAACGAGGTACACTAACGTATTTAACTCCGGAATCCCGGATGGGAGTTATGTGTTTTACCGATATTTCGTGATTTTTCCCGTTTCCATTGTCGCACGCGTTTGACGAAACAGCTTAATGTGTCTTAACAAAATTTAGTACGTTAGTTCTGTGATTCACGAAGGGTGTTTCGTGCAATAAATTTGGAGCATAATGCGTAAAGTCGCAGAGATAAAAAAAACTTTGAAAAGACTGTATAAAACTTTATTCTGATATTTACAATGCGCGACGTAATATACTTCGACGTTTATACGTTCGATGGTTATTAATTGTTTATTGTTCTTTACTTGAAAAAATAAATAAACAAATAATATAAAAAAAATTAAAAATAGAAATAATTCTATAAAAATAAAAAATCTCCGAACCAAAAAAGGAGTGTAACAAAAAAAATGACATCACCAAGAAAAAGTGGAATAACAAATAATTGTTAAGATTTTTACACTGAATAAAGAATAAAATTCGCGGCTATACCGTGAAAATAATTAATCGTTATTCCACTCTTTTTTTTGTTAAGCCCTCACGTACGGGAGACTTTTTGCCGGCGAAATAGAACGCTAATTTCGTTCGTTTACTCGTAACAACAATACGCAAGAGCGCAAAACAAATCTCTTTGAACCATCGAAAAAAAAACAGTTCACCGTTATTTTACAATTTTTTTGTTCAGAATTTTTTCGCAATTTTTTATAGTTAAACGGGGGGGTCAGAGGATGCAATTTTCTCACTTAATTTTTTCATTTTTTTCACTTTCACTGGTGAATTTAAAAATGTTTGTAAGATTATTTTTCGGACTTGCGTGTCAAGCAAATAATAAATTAACGCCTCGAAGGAAGCATTGTCCCTTCCTATTGTCACATCTTGCGAAGAGTCATCCTATAAAAACCGCTCCGGTCCGGTGTCCGTTTATTTTCGGTCCGCTAAGCCGTCTGCGAAATAAAGCAGTTACGACAGCGGTAACGCATTTTGTGCTCAGAGTACTGCAAATAATGTGGCATGCCGTCTCATATTTCAGCCGTAATGGTAATGCGCATAAAATATTATATAATTTTTTTTTCCTTTTTTTCAGTCTCGTTCTACGGCGCGAGTTACATCCACTTTCCAGTTCAGGAGGCGAAAGGCGGGACCGACATAAGTTTCCGTTTTCGCACCCATCTACCGGACGCAATTTTGCTACTCGCCGCAGGAAAGACGGATTACTGTTTGATCAAACTGGAAGCTGGCAGATTAAAGGTTCGTATTTTTCACTCTTCTACGCGAGAGGGTTATATATCTCCTACATTCTCGTCTGTGCTTTGCCTTTAACCCTTTATCGACACTCTTGTGTTTTTCTCCGCCTTATTTCGCACCGTATATCCCAACTCCACACCGACTCCATTAGACTGCGCTATTATTAAAACCGATGAGAACGCTTGGCCTCTGAGGTTCTTACCGGCGTAGAAGCCGCGGCACATCTCCGCGATGTATATATATATATATATATAGTACTATAATATAAGATAAAGTATAAGTTTTCCCGAGGAAACTTCCGTGTCCCCTTTCCCTTTACACCACCCCTTACTTTGCCTTCCCTGCGTCTTTTACTTCTCATCGCACGAAAAGTTCGTACCTCGACGATATTGAGGCGCATAGTTGAAATTGTTGTACAACGGAACATCATAAGATCTCCTACGCGACCCGAGATACGCAGACACGTTAGGATGCGCGCGTTTAAAATACGATAGCTTGTCTACTTTCGGCTCGTCGGGTCTGGGGAATCGCGTTGAAAACTCCGGGACACCGCCTCAAAGAACGAGTGCCGCTTTGGATGTGTTGAAGATTATCATAGATGCCATGAGAAACTTCAATATTGTTAATATTATTTCAAAACTTTTATAGGCAGTTTTTTTTTTATCTCGAGATGTTTGCCGGGTTTTAGGCAGCAAAATGCCCGAAAACGTCGATTCTGTGAGTTATGGAAAATATTTAAATTGTTGTTGTTTAATATCAACGTAACTTCGCGATATTTCGTCTTATGAAATTTCGGTTTTCTATTCCGAAAAATGTCCTATGGATGAAAAGTTTACTTAGTATGAAAGAAATATAGTCTCCCATTACTGGTCAGGATACTTATTTTTCTTTTGAATCCAAAGATAGATAGGACTTTGTTAAGCCGACAATACGACACGTAAGTCTGATGGACGATTTCAAGGAAATCATAAATTGAGGAAAAAATTGTTTTAGGTCACTTTTATAAACGTATAGTTTCCGTGGTATTTGCTGTGTCGATATTTCGCATCGATAGACATCTTCTTTAAATCTTAAACATTTGATTTCACTACAATATAACTTCGAAATATTCATTTTTGGCGAAGATTTCTGGTAACGAAGACGCCGTCGGGTCGCCTAAATCGATGTGCTGTGTTAACCCTTCATAGGTCTTCGGGAATAAGAATTCCCATGCCATATACAGCCGAACTGCGAATAGTTTCATCTAGTTTGAATAATATGTTGAAATAAGAAATGGTCGGTGGCAATACCGATTCTTAGTAATCCACGGAATAACTGCTTTTCTAAAATTGCTTTTTATCCAGTTCATGGGAAATAAACCTCAAGTTAGTGATTTCATTCGTATCGAACTGAGAATATACTATGTAAATACAATTTTTTCTTTTCAAAATAATTCAAAGAAATCGGAATTTGTATGAAACTGGGAAATATTGCAGAAAAATATTAATATTGCATTATCAGAAACTATCCAATAAAGTTGTATCAAATTTTTAACATACTTCGAGTTTTACTCTAAAAAGGATAAAAAATTGTCCAGAATTATGTACCGTCTACCGGGATGAATTTGCGGCGCTTAGACCTCATAGGTATCATTTTTTTCCCCAACAATTGGCAGTATTGCGCCCTTCAAAAAGGCATTTTACTCTAATGAAAACATAATCGACAGATGAACCATCCATTTCGTACCAAATTTTTATTTCCGCATCGTATCCACGTTTCCTGAAATTAAAAAAAAAACGCCTTAAAAAAAATGTTTACGATCGAAAATACATCGCATAGTTTCCGAGTTACAAGCGGTCAAAGTTTACATTTCCACGGCGGTAGAGCTATAGATGGCGCGTAGGTCCGAATTCATTGTACTACCACGAGCTATGGACATTGGATGTTATTTTTCATTATTTTTTTTTCTTTTCCGAGACGAAACATCGTTTGGGAAACACGAACGAGTTTCATGGAAAAACATTGTTCCCGACTTCGTTCGAATTATGAGAGAGTCTCTACTCTACTCTACCGGTAAAAGCCGTATAGCCCAACCATCTACGCGTTTAGCTCAAGCAACTCGCTGTCATGATATAACTAGCGAGAAGGTAGGTTAGGTGGCAAGGTGGTTGGGTAGGTGGTGAAGATAAATATTCTCAAATCGCCGGTTCTCCTTTCGTTCCTCTCCTCCCTGCGCACTTGCGCTTTGCCGCACCCTCCCCACGGCTTTTATGATAGGCGATAGGCGTCTGGCGAGTTAGCTGAGAAGATAAATGCCAAGCCGACACAACTCTCGTTGGTGGCCGGGGATGTTGGCTAGGATTGCAGGGGATGTATAACTATAGACGGTAGCGTAGAGCAGAGGTCGTGGATCGATGTTTGAACGCCCGAGCGAGGCAGCGAGGCAGAGGCAGGTTTCGAGGTGCTTTTCCCAACGTTTGCATACGTATTATAAATATGTGTATGTATACCTGCAAACCAGCAATGGTATCACAGGATACTATGTGAAATACATAGATATATATCTGGTACATACGTTCCTGCAAACTAATGCCTCACGATGTGTAACGAGCCCCCCATACACATGGATTCTCAGCACCCGTGTAGTTGAAAGTACAGGTGGCAGACGCTATACATTGGGTATAGCAAGGGACGGTAGGGAGAGAGCTTGATGCACATTCGGATGGACATTGAAGGCGGGTTTCGCTCAACTTGGTACAACGAATTAGAGAAATAAACATCAAGTTCACGTACCATCGGTCGTGTGGTCAGAAATCCTGCGTCTATCTCCGTCGTTCGTTCACCGGCTTAAAACCAGGAGACTGAGGCTGTAGGATCCCATGCTACTGGTATGTACCTCAGCCACCGCGAATAGCAATGTCCGTCCTGTTTCTACCGATGGTTCGGCTTCGATATCAGCCTCTCACTCGCAGCTTCGCTGATCCGTCGATCGATCGGTATACCTCACCAACCAACTGTCCTCCTCCTTCTCCTCCTCTTCCCTTCTCGACCCCTTCCTCCCGCCTTACTTTACTTGTCTCTACCGCTCTCTCTCTCCTGTTACTCACAAATTTTTTGTTCCACCAACGTTTTCTCCTGTCCCTCTCCCGCTCATCGTGGCCCTCTTCTCCTCTCTCGGCACTCTCGTTCGCTCGCGGGAAATGAATAACGGAGCTTTTTAGCGTTTCGCACAAAGCCGGTGGCCAACCCCCGGCGTTTCCTGCCACTATTCTTTTTGCCAACCCGCCAATCCTCCATCCCTTCCCTTCATCCTTCTCGTACCGAAAGAGGTCGATGAGAAAAAAATCCCAGCGAGGGAAACTCGAACGGAAAAAGACATAGTCGATATGCGGGTTATATCCGACATTCGGTTAAAACTATGCCATTCGTCTCGTCTTCGGACTCTTTTTTGTAGTCCACTTTTCAATATCGCAGATTGAAAAGACCCACGAGAATGTGCCAACGTTTAAACAAATCAAATTTCACAAGATTTTTCTTTTAACTTTTTTTTTTTTTTTTTTCTTTATCACGGTTCATGAATGTTCTTTAGCCGTCAGCAAATATCCGTTGGATGGCGTGTGTATACTGAATTAGATTTTATAGTCATTCGGCAATGTAGCGAACGACGTGTGACATCGACTTTTCGCGGTCGGGGACTGTAAGGTCGATGTTGCTGTTGCTATACACTACTCTGTCATATTCAGCCGAAACATTTTTGACGCATCGGATACTTTTTTGTTCGTTGATATTTCAAACAAATTGGATTCATTTTGCTATTGAGACTTTGTAGTCACGTTGGGTTCAAACGAGTCGTAGATTATTTTTGGACATAAACATCTGTTAGTCTCGGGATTGGAATAGAATTTGATGCATCAACTACACTGTAAAAAAAATGAGTTGGGAAAACTGACAATTAGGTGGCACACGTAATAGTTAGTTACTGCAACTCTTTTTTACTAAAAAAAAAAAAAGTAATTATCCTAATCGTTAGTTCTCCCAACAAGTTGTTTCTTTCAATAACCGACAATGATGGATGCGCGGCTCTGGTGATGATCCAAGTCAAGCAGCTTTGTTCGCGGGCAGTACTTGGATGAATGACCGCCTAGCCAGGCGCTGGTTGACGCATTAATCGTTGAGCGGGAGACTCGTTCCTCTGAGACTTTGGTGTTCTCTGAATTTTCACGCAGGTGCAAAAAAATATCGAAGAATCAGTAGAATTTGGCCGTCTGCACCGGCACGGGTTTTCCGCAGTTTCCCCATGTCCCCGGCAAATACGGTACCGTGTAGCTAAGGCGGCTGCGGATGCAAAAGAAAGGTTAGGTAGATTAGCTGAGTGCGGGTAGTGAATGTTAGGAGGGGGAAACTGTAAAAATCCGGAAGGGTATACGGCGGAATAACGGAAATACTACCTAACCTAATCTATTTCTTTCAATGTAACGACAACTTGAAAAATCCTCCAGAGATAGAATTGGGCCTTTTAAAATGTCGGCGTAAGTAGTTTTTTTTCTTATTTTTCTTTGTAAAGTTCCACGTCTCAGGGATATCAACTGCAATAATTACTTTAAAAAAAAATCATCCGGTGACCAATTTTTTTGGAACTGTTGACATTTAATTTTTTATGCGACATAACTGTCACGTGATCGTAAATTTTTTAAATAAATATATCATTAAATGATGAATAAATAATAAGTTTGTAATAAATACATAATAAATAAATGAATTATAAACAATTTTCGGTGCATTATCGCGTACATACGTAAAAAATAAAAAGTAGTTGATATAACTGCGTGTACCCACTAAAATGGTCCGCGAAAAAAAATTCTCTTTTTTTAAATTACGTACCTACATGCACTCGCGCGCCTATTTCAAACGCCGGGCCTTCATCAATCCAAGTCTCGCCAACAGTACCCCGACGTTTATTAGGCCCTATTAACCTTAAGTATAAACTTCCACGCTTTACTCGTGTCATCTTCATCTTTGCACGTGTCGGATTTCGCCGTTCCGCTATATTCGAGATGAGTAGGCATTGCGAACACGTGTATGTAATTCGGTCTAAAAATTAACGAGCGCCGATTCCCATAGTAAAGGGTGAAATATCGCGATCGTGAAAGGGTCCGTGACCCACATCTCATCGGCGTATCGAGCAGCTTGGCACTCTCCGTACTCGTCGCCACGACGACGACGACGACGACGACGACGACGATGTCGACGACGAGACGACTACGTCGCCCGATCGTCTCGGTGCAGAATCATCGTTGAGTTATCAACGAGACGATCGCGACGCGAGTGTGAGGATGCAATTCAAACACCTTCTCTGTCTCTCTGTAGCACGCGCGACAGAACGAGAGCGCCGGGTTCTCGGTACGTGCGGCGAACGTGTGACAGCAAAAAATTTTATGACATCCTCTCGGGTTATAGTGCACTCTGTTGTCAGGGTGCAAACTACCATCGTTCGGAAAAACATATACACATACGAATATATATATCGAAACGGTTCGATAATTTAACAACGTTATTTTATCGTTCGAAACCGTATTCATTATTTCGTTTCGTCATTCGAAATCTTATTAAAATCGCTGACTATCGGGTATCATATATTTCAATAGGCTTCGTATTCTCATGGAAATGAAATATATACGGAGTTATATAGGAAACATAGAAATTTTTGGCGCAAAATATATACTTTGCATTTAATTCTATCGATATATAGTATATTCTATATTTACAACATATATATACCTATATTTCATATATCCGGTATATTCGAGATGCAAAACGATTTGCCGTTTTATATAGAGATATATCTTTTATATATTATGGACATATATTTTATTTCTATTAGGATACTCCGTCGGGTTTCTCGATATCGCGGGCGGACGCGCGCGAAGCGGCAGATAAGAAAATTTTATCTCAATGCTACCGACACGGAAAAATCGTTATTCGTGAAACTTTAAAAGTTTCATACTTCGCTCAATGCCCCGTCGTCCCGGAACACGAATTTTTTTCTTTTTCTTATAAGATATCAACGTCTTCACCCAAAAACCTTTTCTCGGGTACAAAAGTAATCGCCGATTTTCGGAAAAAAGTGGTAAGAATAATAACGGTGGTCTCACCTTCGGATCTCTTCGTTCGAGATAAAAAAATAACAGTAATCGGATTCGGAAAATTTACCACGTTACAGAATTTATTCCATTTCCATGGATGGAAATCGCGGCGATTTTTCAGTTCGTGAAATACGTATAAAAATCCATATAACGCCGTCTGCCGTTTGCTGACCGACTACCGAGTCCGTCACGCATTTCTCATATTCCATTACGGTTTTTTTTTTTTTTTTATCCTCTTTTTTTTTCGCAGTTTCGTTCCATATTATCCGGAAGCAGGTCGACCGCTCCCTCCGTATTAAATGTTCGCATATGCGTGACGTTTATGTTTTTACGTTTATATTTTAATTAAAAAAAATGTTTTCGGCGTAACTTTTTGATGCGGTTTTAGAAAGAACGCCATTTGCCATCCGCGGTACACAGACCTCGTGGAGAGCTTGTTATATTCGTTAGTATCTATCCGTGTAGACGGCGTATTTATTAAAAAAATACACGTTAATTCGTGAGGAACAGAAACGAAAGACCGATGAAAAGATCGCGTCGGCGGGCGATTATCAATTCTTAACAAACAGCATCCCCAGTGCTAGGGCACCGGTGGCAAACGTGACACGTCGGAGAAACGAATATCACGTTGCAAATTGACGTAATCCTCCAGCGAGGATCGTCTCAGTCCCTGGATAATTAATCAAGTCGTTCCTATCCTCTCGTCCTCTATCTCCATTCCATTTCACTTCGCTCCTCTCTTCCCGCCTGTACACCCCCTCGTCTATCGCCCTCTCTCACTCGCCGGACCAAGAGATCCGGCGAAAATAGCACATCGAACCACTGCTAACTCCGTTGAATGGCACCTGCCGTTTCAGAGGGTTTCTAGGGAACGTAGTCGCTCGTGTACCGTGTCCCGTACCTCACAGTCGTTGTACGCTCAATGCTTGACGCTCGGCATTTGCCAGCCGGGACTTGTCGCGTATACTATGGCTCTTCGCAATTAATAGGAGTAGAACGCGGGAGAGTAGATGCGGGTAATTTTGGTACGAATTTCTCGATTGAGTGACAGTGGAGAATCGACAGTATCACAACTGTGACTACCGGGGCTCCAAACTCCGCATCCAACTTTCCTCGGCAAAAAAAACATATATGTATATCAAGCAAAAATAATGCGTTAGAATTGGATTAATTCGGGCGTTACAAGAATTATTATCGTGCGAATGGAATTGGCGAACATCGATCGCGCTGAAATTACTTCTATCAATTTTTTCAACTCAGCGCTCATGTACTTTACGCGTTTTTTACTCGATATTAGGTGTAATTTGATTGATAGCGAAACGAACTTCAATTACAATTGGATAACTGAAGTTTTTGGGAAATATTAATTTATATTAAAGACAATTGCAAAAGTATTAAAGATTTTTCTCATGGAGTAAAGTTTTGGTTTCGTAAAAAAAAAAATTCGATTCTTTCGTCGAAGTATTTATAATGTTCCGAAATAAATTGAAATAATATTTATAAAATATAGGGATAGGGATCGGCAAAGGGATGAATAAGTTATAAATATTTCATATTTTTGTTAAAAAAAACAATCTCTCGATTCAGTGCTGTTTCCACGTTTTTTTCCATTTGTTTGGTTTAAATTTTATGGACGAGCGGTCCTTTTATCGTGAATATTTGGCATTCATTTTGTCAGTAATCGATATAGTGGTTTGAATTTTAAGAAATGTTCGATTTATTGAAAAATCACTCGAGTGTAAATCCATAAAAACCGAACTTCACCCAAATAAAACCTAATAGGTCGGAAAAATTTACGCTCGCTGAGAACTCGGACTGATATTTTTTAATTTCTACAATGTATTGACACAAAAAAAATCGGAATATTGAAAATGTTAACACTATTTTCTTCTATTAAAAACTTCGTGACGAAAGAAAATGATTGAGAAAATAATGTGACAATATCAAATTTTCAATGTGTTTTTTTTTTTTTTTCGAAATTTTCTTTCATACATTTCGATATTCATGACGCAATACATTCAATATTCTTCCCAATGTATCCAAAGTATATTTGAATTGAGTCAGAAGCTCCGTTCAGGGGGATCAGCGAGAAATTTAAGAATTAGAGAAAAGTTGCATTTCTCGGTTGTCGTTTAGAAGCAGAGAGGCGCGTCGTGGTTCGGTGCTCTTTCATTGAACATCTCTCGTTTTACATTTTCCATTTTATTCCATCCTCTATCTGTCCCCTTCTTGCTGCATCTTCCATTCGGACACCAGAATCGGACAGACGGAAAATCCTTGGAAAATAAACTAAACCAGAGGTTCTACGAGAAAGTAGAAAGGGGGAAGAGCCGTTCCCTCACGATATCACCCGGAGTCGTATAAAGCGAATTTATACCAGTTGAAACTCGCTTCGAGGTTTGCACCTCAAAGGTATGCCGATCGATCCTTTTGCGGTAGCTATACTATGTGTCGCGAAGCGATAGGGAGGGTAGTGGATGGTGTGCCGCTGGTGAAGATGGAGATAGTACCTCCCATTGAATGGTAGTGGCGAAGACGCGAAATGCCGTGAGCCCGCGAATTAACCCTCGACGACGAGAAATCCCTAAACTACTTCTCCTCCCTCTCTCTTTCTCTCTATCAACCTCCACCCCACCCCGCGAATTTCGGAATCAAGTAAATTAGATGGCAAGATGACGACGAACTTCGTGATTTGTTCCCTCTCTGTGATGAGAAATTCAGCTCCGTGTTCTCGCAAGAGGATCGGCTGATTGAGGTAACCCGGCGAGGATGGTAGGAAGGCGCGGGGCGGTCGTACCTAAAGCGAAAAAGGGAGACTTGAGACTGAAAGCCACTGAACGCCGAGATGGTACAGTCGTGACAAGATAGTTACAGGGACCCGTACGACCTTACAGACGTCGAGACTTGGATACAATTAGAAAATCCCCATGAGTCCGAATAAAAAAAATCTACGATTGGAGTTGAAGACTCGAGGGTTTTTTTTTCCATTGATCCGAAAAATCTCCTAAAAAATCTGAAAATTAAGTTCGATTTTTCGGCATTCGAAAAAAATCAAATAACAATAAATACATAAATGTAAAAAAAAAATCTATCAGATACTTTTGACTTTCACGATCTCACAGACTTGGATATAATTAGAAAATTCCCATGACCCCAAATAAAACCAATCTACGATCGGAGTCAAAGACTCGACTTTTTTTCTTTTTTATCAACTCAAAAAAAATTCCTAAAAAATCTAAAAATTAAGTTCAATTTTTCGGCATTCGAGAAGAAAGTTTAAAAAAATTCAACAAAATGGTTTTTTTACCTACAAAAAAATGCTAAAAACTAAATGAAAATTTTGGTCGTTCTGTGTCAGAAGTTCGACTTGCACGATCTCACGGACTCCGAGACTTGGATATAATTAGAACGTTCCTATGAGACCAAACAAAAACAATTTACCATACAAATTCGCGGTTGAAGAATCGACAAAGATTTAAAAAAATGTTCAGCTCATAATAAGAATGTTGGGAAAATGAGAAAAATTGAGTTTTTGATTTTGTCATTTCTGTGTCAAAGGTTCGCATCAATCTTGGAGCGGGAGAAAGCGAACTGGCGAGTGCCCGAGGATTAACGCTGAACGATCAAACGTGGCATGAGGTGAATCTGACGAGACGAGAGGCGAATATCACACTTCAGATCGACGTTATCCACACGACGAGATTAATCCTTCCGGGAAGATTTTTCGAGCTCAACATACACTACGGCGTCTACATCGGCGGACAGGGAGACTTCAACGAGCTATTTCTAGGTAAGAAGGTCGTTTGACTCATCCCGACGAGTGGGTCTCTCTCGGCGTCCGACGAGGAGCGTCTCCTCCGCGCGTTCACGTACAATCGCTTCACATATAAACTCCGCTAGATTCTTCTTCTGTATCGTAGGCGTATAGTCAGTACCAACGTTCTCTCGAGTTGAGATATACGACGATGAAAAAGAGTCCAAAAGGAAGATGTTACTCCGACGTTGGTATAAGATTCTTCCCTGTCGCCGACAGGGCAAAAACATCCGAGTTGAGGAACTCGAAGTTGCCGCGAGCGCCGGAGACACAGCCGCCATATCGGGTGAAAAAATAAAAAACGAAAAATATAACCAACCGAGAGATCAGTCCGAACTTCTCTTTTCCCCGAGGGTATTGGAACATCGAAAATTGTTGTGTGAATTACTCGGGTTATACCGGTAACTGCGTATCGAGTGTTTCGCGGTAACTTATCGATTATCTCGTACCCCCCGCGCCTCTCGCGTTCTATCGGAGAATTCTGTGAAAGAAGCCTCTCTTCTCAATCTCTCTACTCGCGCGCGCGAAAGGGCTCTTCTTTTATTCCTCTTTTCTCTTCGTGTTTTTGTGTTTACTCACTTGAACTCTCATTTTATTGCCAATCTATATAGCGCATCGTCTCTAAAGCTCGAGAATTTCGTGGCTGTAATTTTTTTTATCTTTTTTTTTTCTTTTTTTTTTCTTTTTTTTTTCTTTTTATCGGACGAACCCGCATTATGCTGCAGTATATAGTACTCTCCCCATTATATATCCGCTATCGAATCAATAGAGTATCGTTGTGTGTTTCGGAGCGAATAACCCACTCGTTATATCGTACAACGCTTAGGTCGGCGCAGTGTGAGCACTCAGACGGAGAAATGAATTTTCAATCGTCACGCGATACGACTCGTTATTCGAGGCTCATTTGCTATAAATAATGAACATCCGAACTTTTATACCACTTTGTATCAGTTTTATGTTTCGATGATAATGAAAATAATCGGAGAGAAAAATTTAAAGGGGTTTTTCAATTTTCGTCGAGACGGCGAATTTAATCGACCGTGTCGGACATTTCAGGCAATTTTAGATGATCTAAAATCTCTTAATGATCGATAATTTTATCGGGAAAATATACACTGAGAAAAAAAAATGTTTGAATTAATCAAATCGGCGTACCCCCTCGTTCAAACGAATTTTCCGTTAGTACAACCAAATGTTTAGTTTCTTGAATAATTATTAGATTCAGTAGACAAAAATATATTTTAGGTAACCGAAATATTTGTTACAACAACTAAAAATTCGTTTGAACGAGGGGGTACGCCGATTTAGTTGATTGAAACATTTTTTTTTCTCAGTGTAGAAAGATTCCGAAGGAACCGGAAACGCGTCAGGAAATGAATAAAATTAAAAATTCCAAAGAAATGTCGAAAAATTCAAAAGCTTCGAAACTTTATAAAGACGATTTTGTTTTAATAGAGTTTTCTTGATTATTTTTCGGTCAAATATGACGACGCGAATTATTGATTTTAAATTGCGAAGCGGGAAATTCAATGGAATCGTCAATAACCGGAGAATCATTCGTAATAAATATTCATATTTATATTCATCACATACAATATAAATAAATGCGGTCACACCGCTCGCTGGCTGTTTGCCCACATTGATCGGTACACCGAGAATAATGATTAGTTCGGACAACAAGATTTTTGGTATAAAAGCGAATTTTTTTGCGTGTACAGCAAAGTTTTCACTGTCTCAACTAATCATTTTTTCCCGTTTCCCGAAAGAGAGTCCCGTTGTGGTATTTTCTCATTCTCTTTCCGTCTCGCATTGCTCTCACGCAATATTCTTTTATTCACTATGTTACCGTGTTGCACTCTTTGAGAAAGTATCTTCCGTATTTGTTTTGGTCTCTCATAGAAACAAAGCTTTACGAATAACGCATTGATGACGCAACGATTTTCGCGAGAAAGCGCCGACGAATAAAATATCAAAGTGAAAAGATTCGCGGATGAGTCGATTCGGTTCGATTTTCATTCGATACTCGAAATTCCAATGGAGAGAATACCGAAACTCCTGGCCTATGGTTCGCCAGTGACAGAGTCATGCGGTCGAAATGAGAAATGGCTGAGAAGTATTCATTTTTTTGGTATTTTACGGGCTTTCATTCCCACATCCGGCCGATACAACTGAGGTATTCGGTATTGAATTTCTCCGGACTCGATATCAGCGCGAAGTTCGCGGCCGCAATCGCTTCATCCCTCTTCCCTTCTGTATCCCATCCGTGCCCGTAGGCCACAGAATAACTGCGGCAAACCTGCGACGATATAGTACATCATTGCAATCGAGTCACGATGTTTATTACGAAGGTAAAAAAAAAACACTTTGTTCCAAAAATTAATTGCTCGGCCCTCGTGACATTTCGTTCAATGAAAAATCGTTAAAAATCGTTTTTGTTATTTACCCGAAAAAATAACTATCATCTAATCGGAGATCCGTAGCATTATATGTAGTACCACCGCATCGACGCTAATTATTTTTTTAATTCCAAATTCCAATTTTTTTTTTAACTTGGATACACTTTCTGCTCATCACGAAATTCGTTGCCATGTTACTTCAATATATTTCCTTCGAAACTCCGGCTTTACGAGATAACTTTTAGCAGTTTCTCGTCAATGTTAACTATCGTGAAGTTAAAAAAAAATGTACCAAGAGTTATCTCAGAAAACTGAGGTTTCGCGCAAAGTATTTCTAAGGAAAATGAAAGTGCTTCGCGAGCGGCGGTACACGGGAGTTATTTTAAATTAGAATTTTGCGTTTAAAAAATGTCGAGCATTAATGAGGCGCAGTATTAAATATTATCCAACCGATCTCCGTCTCTGCGAAATTTCATTTTCACGCACCTTTTTCAGTAGAGATTCTTTTTAATTTCTGCAATTACGCGATAATTCGAGTACTTGCAAAGGCCAAATCTCGGAATTCGACGTCTCGCTCCATCCATCCGAATACCATGACCGCGAATAACTCCGCTTGATTTTCAAAATGATCGAAATAGCGCTATTTTTCCGCCGCTTAAATTTGTAATTACAATTTATGAAAAATCGTTGATACATTTTTTGCGCGATTTTTTATTTTTTCTCCCCCATTCGATATAAAAGCGAACATTTCGTTTCGAATTTTTACCTTCAATGTTCCGCATGTTTGCACTGACCGATTTAAATGTGCGCCAAACGATTCGTCGCGATAAATATATACGTCTATATACATTTTTCCATTTCGTTTCTACGTCTCTCGTGCAATTACATCCGAATTATAAATTGCATAATTTCTTCATCCTTTTTTTTTGTCCCCCCGGTCTTTGCTCTGTCTTTCGTGTTCACTCGACCCTCGTGAATTACACAGGTCGACGAACACTTTCCCGGCTGCTCAACGAACGACGCAATAATCTTCAAGGAAAAAAAAATTGGTATAAAAGAAAGCGAAGTAAAGCGAAAAAAATAAAATACATAAAATGGGAAAAAGAAAAAGAGAAAGAAAAAAAAATACAGGAAAATGAAAAGCAGCGAGGTAAGGAACGCGAATACGTCTGCACCTTCGCCTAATTCGCTTCACCCGTGCGACGAAATTGAATACGATCAGCGCGCAAACAGCGACTTTTCACAGAAGGGGAGCGACGACGGCACTCACCGTACTGCCGCAATATTCCTCGGGGCTAACCGACGAAATACAATTTACATATTCATGACGATTCATTTGTACGAGCGGCTCGGTACAACCGAATTTTACCCGAGTGAGGAACAGCGAGAGGGGAGTGTTCGATAATTCTTCAGCTTTCATCCGGCAACTCGGAACTGCGCTCATCGTTGAGAGACGAAACTACGTACTCGGACCTTTTATTATCAGAGATATTTCTTTTTTTTACTCGAAATGACGAATGAAATATTCCCATAAACATCGTCCAATTATCGCGGAACCGATTTTCAGATGCATGAGAGTTTTTTTTTAAAGGTACTTTTTCCGGACGCCACTTGAAACACTGTAAATATATCGATCCGATTTCCGAAGAATTAACCAAGAATTTTGTAAGAAAACAAAAAAAACGGAAAGTTTTTATTAAACTTAAAACAAAAGATTAGAAAAATTATGTGATTTATAATACTTTTTTTTATATCCATTTTTCCGAATTTAGCGCGTCAAGTATTTCGAGTCATAAATCATTATTTGGTATTAAAAAAATAATTACTAAAGATTTTTTTTTACTTCTACAGCGCAAATCGTATTGTATTTTAGTTATTTGAGGCATTTCCACAGATTGAAATGATATTTTGACTGTTCATCGTCGTTGAATCCCATTCCGTTATCTGATTGAGAGAAATCATTAACAATACTTTGTTGCGAGATAATTAAATTACTCACCGACGCGATATGTCGCGGATGTGTTGCCTTTACATCCAACCAGCATAATTTTTGTTTCTATTTGAATGTTCAACAACAAGTAAATGAATCGCGAAATGCGATTCTTAATTACACAAACCTCCGCGAGTTCAAAGGATTCAAATTTGTTTCATAAAATTTACAATTGTTCGAAAACACAGCGCGTTTCATCTTTCAATTTGTCGAATGAACGAAAAAAATTACATTATTAAATTCACGAAATTCGGAAAGTGGAGCTAGATACGTTTTACTTGCTGTTCATACAAAATATGCCATCGGTTTTCGGTTATATTAGCGAATTTGCTGCATGCGGTAAATATTTTGAATACATAAAAGGTTTCGATTTGCATGCGCGCATTTCCTCGTTTCATTTGAAAATAATTAATAAACATCGGTAATATTACTGTTGGTATTAATGTTCTCGCGCACGGGATCGCGTTTGCTGCGCTGCATTTCGACGATATTTTATCGTTTTATTGTGCGCGTAAGTCAATTAGAGAACCAACTACCGGTTACAGCAACACCTCGATTACTGCACCCGGATAATTGAAATCCACGGATGGTTCAAAATCGTTGATAACATTATTTTATTTTGCGCAATACTTCGGAAAAAAAAAGAAAAAATTAGTATCCATGAAAGTAAAAAAAAAAAAATTATTTATCGTTTAATGAAGTTTTAAAAGCTATCAGAACCGTTTGCGCAAACAGTGCTTTTTATTATTTTTATAACACAAAAATTGAAAAAGAGAAATTCAGCTTCAATGAATTTTTCAACCTTACGGAATATATTTTCCAATAAAGTCTTTTACTTGCATTATTAAAAAAAAAAAAAATGTTAAGTGCGTCTCGATGAGATTTTCCATGATATAGAAATCGTTTCCTAAAACAGTCCTTCATTTTTGGCGTTTTTTTTTTTCAACCTTTTCCGTGAAGCTTGCCACAGTTTTTCGGTTGTTCTTTTTGTTTCAGTCCGTCGCTTTTTGGTACTTTTCGTATCATCAGATTTTTAAATAATAGCTATTTTGCTTCATTTTCCCGAGTAATCGATAAAAAAACGTTTCGTTCTCTTCGGTCAAAGTAAAAAAAAAAGAGCACTTCCATAAAATTCAAATCAGTTCTCCTTCTTTTTGGATTATTAATTCCATGGATTTAAAATTCTCGCCTCCGATTAACCGAAGTTTCACTGTATACTCGCCACGAGGATTCATACCCGAATCGATTTTCGTACGGGACAATTGCAAGCGCCAAAATATTTACATCCTGCGCCCTCGTATTTTCGAATACCGGTTCCGTTCGATCGGTACATCCCGTTCATGGATTTTTCAAGAACCAATAAAATTGCACTGCACCGTCCAGAGTAGTAGGGTTTCGAACATCGAGAATAATCGTTTATAGCATCACACGGGTGCGAATAACCGTGCGGACAGTTCGACGGTCATAAAGACCACTTCACTCCGACAAATTGCAGTTTTAACTCCGCGCCAATAATAATATTTTGATAAGCGATATTCGTTGATAGTTTTTCTCCTTCACAAGAAAAATAAGGAAAAATATTATTATTTCATGGCGTTCGGAAGCGCCTATCATTTTCGTATAAATGACACGCGCGCAACGCACAGTTCGCTGTTAACTCGGAGCTTTTTTTATCAAGTAGAATATCAGTCCACTCTTCTCATGTATTGCGGCTCACACACAGAATTCTTCTTGTAATTATGTTACCAACTCTCTTGGATATACATATATACACACAGATATATATATATATATATATATACGACTTTTTTGCTTCTGTCAACTGAAAGAACGGTGCGGGAATCGGGTTGCTCGTTGCTTTCTTCTCGAGAGGAATGGGGTTGCGCTCACGTTCTTTCAATTTACATACATAAATATTTAAGAGAAAGAGGAGAGGGGGCGGTACAGGAAGAAGTAGTGCGCGTTGGTTAAAACATGATATCTCTCGTTCGAAGTTACGCGTACCACGAGTAATTTCATATGCAGATATAGCGGTTGGTAGACATAGCGAGATATTTATACGTATTAAATAAACAAAAAACAAAAAAAAAATGTTCTCGCGACATCTGACGGTTTTGCGTTCGGAGTTTAGAAAGTGGGAAACAAATCATGCGAAACATTGGAACGGTAAATGGTAGAAAAACCCGCAGGTCACAGTGGATTCTCTCCTTCTCCCTCCCTTTCGGTTGAGCGTTCAGCGCTGGGAACGCGAACGACTCTCGCGGTTCGCCAATCTTTTTCTATGGAACGAAATTGCACTTTTCATTCCTCTTCAATCAGACACTGGGGAAATTTACGATTACTGTACTCAGAAGGGTGAATTATTCAACGGGCTTAGTGCTCAAGTCCGATGGCGGGGTTGGTGCGCGCGAGCCTCGTCTCCGCGCGTACTTCTCTCTCACTCTCGACTTGGTTCTCGCTTTCGAGATCCCGAGAAACGAGAGAGGAACGTATTATTTTTCATTCCGAAAAATGTCCAATGGGTTACAGTGCAAATTTAAAGAGGATCCATCGTCGGAACGGTGTACGTAGGCGAAATGAACTTTGACGACGTGGCGTGGGGATAAAACGAGAAACGCGAAGTGAGGTTAACATTTTAAAAAATCGTCGAAACGGAGAGTTGCCACTCAAAGTGCAAAGTTCTTTCCGTCCTTTTGACACGTCTCCCATTGTCTTTGTGGAAAATATGGTAATAAATAAACTCCGAGACACAAACATTCGGAAAAACGTTTGAGGCTCCAATTTTTCGGAGCCAATTAATTTACGATCGATAATTTACGTCTCTTGATACGAAGATATTTGTGAAGTGAATTTTCCAATTTCCGTTATTGATTTAACCAATTTTCATCGCTCGTGTCGTGAAAAAAAAAAAAAAAAAAAACCGACATCAACTCTGAAAAAAATGTAACACGTTCGCGTCATTTTATCTAATATGTGAATTAATACGGATGACCGGAAATGGCGAATACATATAGATACAACTTGCTGAATTGATAAACGTTACCTTCGCTCGATATGCTTTTCAATCGTCAAACGAGAACGTAAAAAATAAAGTTTTCATGCATCAAGACGATATTTTCGTGAAACACCGCTTGGAAAGCGACGTTGATGTTGGCGTACAAAGAGCCGCGTCGTGTGTGCGCTCACCATTTTCTTCGTCCTTAATGTTTGTTCTGCTCTGTGCCAACAGGGCACACGGAATATCTGAGAGGATGCATGGCAGACATAATCTACAACGGAGCCAAAGTTGTGGAGTATGCAAAATCGAGAAAAAGCAAATCCGAGGCAACCGCCGTCACGTGGAGTTGCTCCGCTGAATTCGACGCTACAAGAAGTTCGGAAGTGAGCTTCGTTGAGGACGGGGCCTTCACTTCGATACCGCGTCCAATACCCAGATCCGGATCCAGGTAATTATTATCGATTTTTTTCAATATTTTCTGTCGCAGGAATTTTATTAATTTTTGAGAATTATATTTCTTTAAATTGTATTCGATTTTAATATTCTTTCAAAGGGATTTTATTAATTTCTGAGAATGATTTTTTTTTATTACATTCGATTTCAATATTCTTTCGAAGAGATTTTATTAAATTCTCAGAAGGAAGTTTTATTAATTTCGTACAATTTTATGTTCGCACCCCGAGCAATGATAGTAGTATTCGCAGCGAGTAGTATATTCATTAACAATGCACACGCTACAATGTCGATACTTTGAAGGAGACGGTCAAAGGAGAGACAAAGCGGGAAGCGTTTGCAGAGCTCGAAATTCTTGAGTGGTTGCGTGCTTTGCGTTGGTACACCATTCCAATCTTATCATGTCTTAGTACTGCCGGTTTCAATTATGAGGAAGAAGCGTTAGAGAGCGATGTTTGAATTCAAAATAATTGGAGGTTTTGTGGTGAAATTCAAAGTTTCACAATAGTGCTATGTTCACTCCAAGAATAATTGAAGAACGAGAGATAAACGCACGAAAAAAAAAACTAACAATTATTTGATACAACTGAAAAAATCGAAAATCTAAAAAAAAAAAAAAAATTCGAACTTTGGTCCAAATCCATTTTTTTTTGTCAAGTATTGTCGATTTTTATTAGCATTTACATCCAATCGGAAAATCGAGAAGAATTCGCTGGTGCGTGAAATCCGAAAAAAAGCTGCACGCGTCTCAATATAAAGAAAATTTACTTCTTTTTCCGTATTATTATCATATCGTAACGTTGTCAGTTTGTTGGAAAATGAGTTTCTCAACAATACCCAATCTGGCAGAGTCTCGTTGTGACTCCGTGTATTATACCCGGCGAATCTTCAAAGAACTCGACGAGACAGGCGAAGGATAATGGAGTTGATGTACTGAAAGTTTTATTATCGGCGTTGCAACGAGAAAGCAGACATCCCCGCCATTCCCCGGAAGAGTGGTGCCTTTGACGTTATTTATTATATATTTCAAAACATTCGCGAAACGATGGAAACGGCTCTGTGTATATATTTCAATGTCCGATAGACGCTTTGCGAAAAGAGTTTTTATGGACTCACTAACATCAAAATTCAGTTAATTTAAATACTCTTGATGTTTCGTCGTGGGTCTCTGAATAGTCGAACGAATACAATTTCGTCGGGCAAAAGCAAACCTTTAATTACCATAAAGCGTTCATTTTCGCTACTTTTCCCGTCCAGCGTTTCGCGTCGTACTTTCATTTTTTTTTTTTTTTTTTTTTTCATCGCTCATCTTCGTTTGCTCACGTTTACATTTTATTGCGGCGAAAAAACTGTATTATTCACGAATCCTATTGTAGTCCCTAATGGATTAATTCCCATTGAAACGCATCGAATGAAATGTTATTTCTCTTTCCGAAAAGACAGCGGATACTTCGTCTCCCGACGAAAAAAAAATGTTTTCATTGATTTAATAGACTTTATTCTTATTAAAACGAATTTTTAGTCAATCAACAATTATTGAAGAAACTAATCGCTTAATTGTACCGATTAAAAATTAATTGTGTTCATGTTAAGAAAAACTGCCACGATTCGTGTAATTTAGTTAAAAAAACGGATTTCATTTTTTCTTATAAATAAAAAAATGTCGTATCACTAATCCGATGCGATTGTTTGGCGATAACAGTGTTCTGCTCACTTAAAAAAATCCACCGATTCAAATATTAAAAATAGTAAAAGACGTGTAATTTCTTGAAGGGAAAAAAAATCGTAATCCTTTCACACTATTATATTTGGAGTTGATTTTTTTGTTTAATTATCAGCAAACGCGGTACGAGCAATCAATCGGAGCAATCATGGGATTCTTGATAAGACGTTTTCTCACCTATAATAAAAAATAAAACCCGTCTTTTCGACCTGAAATCGCAAAATCACCCTGTAAATCGCACGCAAATGACTCCAACGTACTAAAAAAGTGCGTCACAGTGGAAACGACTCAAAACGGACACATCCTTCAAGTCGTTCCTCCAAAAAAAAACGTCTTGTTTATGATAAACAGAAATCTCTGTCCTGAAATAAGTTTATACAGCGCTATAGCGTGAATGTACGATTGTGAAAAGCGGATTTGGCGAAAGTAGCATTAAAGGAATGTAGTCATAGCGGTAGTAGTGGTAGTGGCAGTGGCAGTAGCGAAACCACCAGTGGTTGAATGTGAATAGTACATGTCGGAAGTCTCCGGTCGCCGTCACTACTTACTACCGCTATGGCCGCGATGTTCCGTTTCTCCCCGTGACTTTTACCGAAGGTCTCGGTGATTCACTCGGCTTTTCCCGACTGGCGTGCCGCATCTCCTCGTCTTCTCTCGCATCTGTTCTTGAAACTGCACTCTCGTCTTATATACCGCATTGCAGATGGGAATTCGAATTGAAAACAGCGTCGGACAGCGGGATGCTGCTATACAACACGGGACATACCTCTTACGCCGATTACTTGGGTATCGAGCTTCACGACGGCAAGATACGCGTCTTGATGAACAAAGGAAACGGCCCAACCGAACTGACACATCCGAGTCACGTCGCCGATGGCAAGTGGCATCGCGTTACCGTCGATTTCAATCCAACCGCAATCGGTATAAACGTCGACGATCACGACAATAGAATGAATCTACCGTTGGGAGGAAATCGGTATCTCGATCTCGCGGAGACACTTTTCATCGGCGGTACGGAACTCAACAAAAGGGCCCGTGCCATCGGCAAGGGACTCAAATCCGGTGATAAAAGTTACAAGGGCTGTTTGAGAGGTATGCTTCTCGATGGAAAGCCACTCGGTATACCGGATGTCAAGGTCAGCCAAGGAATTCTCGCTGGATGTGTATGGAGCTATTCTTGTTTGATGGAACAAGGACCGTGCATTCAAGGAGCAACTTGCGAACAACTTGGCGTCGCTTCTTTTCAGTGTACGTGCGATCGACCGGCCTCTTGCAACAGACCCGACTACGTCGACGATTACGAGGTGAGTTTTCAAAACCACTACTTTCCGTTTCGCGATTACTACCACCTTAAGCATATATTACACACGTACATTACCAACCAAAAGTTTAATACGTTCAAAATTTCACTGCTTCGCGATACAGTAAAAAATCTGAAAAAAATCTAACATATTTAAGATATCAATAACATTGATTTTCCTTAATAGTAATCCTAAAAAGTTTGTAACAAATAAGTAAATAAATTAATTGTTCAAGAAATAGCCTGTGAAAGCTTTTTTTTTTTTTTTTTTTCTCATTTAAAATGAATTTGTTGATTTTTTACAAAAATTAATGTAAAGGCACGAATTTTGGATATGTTTTCGCAACAATATTTCACAGCACACTTGCGAAGTTTTGAAGCGATTTACTCAAATTTACGTAACAATGGCGTAAAGAAATGTTAAATACGAGATTTTCAAAAAGTAATGAAAATTCTGAAAAAATTTATATGGTATATATATAACAAAATTAAATAAATTTATATAACATTTTGTTATATAAATTTACGGTTGATTTTTTAAAGATTTTTATATTATTGGCAAGTGTTTGAAATTCTCACGAAATCTCATTTTTTACGCGGAAGGTACGTGTGAAGCATCTTTAACTTTTCTCAACGATTAATGAGATCTTTCATCGCGAAATAATTGCATCGAGTACTATATTCAAACGCGACACAGCTACTTACGTCGCTCGAGAACCTGTTGGCGCATTGTACGCTACAAAAATTGTATGGTTCGAACGTCGAGACTTAAAAGCCGCGGTAACGATCGCTAACGATTTTGCTTTCTTACAAAAAAAGCTTTGTTTTCATGAAAACGTTTTTTTATTTTCGATATTTTGGTAAAATTGTGCGCTCCATAAAACTTTCTCGATGAGGAAACTAAAATTAAGAAATTACTCAGAGAGGAACATTAAAATAAATTGAATGAGAAAACAATATGCAAATCGAGTTTATAGGTACCATATTTTCTCACAAAACCAAAAGGCCTTTGTTTTCATACTTTATTTTTGTTAGATTTTTATAAAATTCTCACTGCGGTATCTCCATTTTTCGAATCTAATTCTTCTATTGATCTAAAATTTGACAATTCCGATTCTAATGATAAAAAAGAATGAAATTAAGTTTAAAATTAATAAAAACGTGCACCGAAAATTCTGAGAATTGAAAACATTTACATTGCTTTCTCAATAATTACATACCTTTCACGGGATTTTCTTAATTAAAAAAAAATTACAAGTAAGCAATGTAAAAATGTTTAATTTTCAGGATTTTTCTTGAGTACAACGAAAAAACTGGAAAAATAATGAATACATATCCATAATTTTGGATGCAAATAATGCACGTAACGAATATTCCGCTTGCGATTCTGACCGCGGATATCTGTTATTTAGACAAAGGATTACAACGTCCCGTATTCCGAGCCGCGTATGGACCGCACATAGCAATACGAAAAATTCGTACCAATTCCGTTCGGACACAGACAATGTATCGCGTTAAGCTTCATATCGGGCAAATATCACCGCTCCCTTTTATTTTCCATCCCCCCTCATGGCGGGAGTATAGTTTCGATGGAAACCACTCATCACGCAATCCCCGGTGGTACAATGGTGAATCATAGATTATATTCGAATAACGTAAAATTGCTTTTAGCGACGGTTGAACGGGTTGGTCAATAACAGACGGAGCGTGCGGCATTCTGATTGAACTAAAAAAAAAGAACAAAAAAAAGCAATCATCGAGAAACAATCATAAAAAAATAATAATACCTTCATTATTTTATTCGACCTTTGCGTAAGCGCTTTCGCCTCTATCCTCGCGATGTCGTTGAAATATCTATAAAATGGGAGGGAAAAAAAAAAAAACAAAAACTTTTTCACGGTATACCGGACGCGAAAGTATAAACAGCAGAGAGAAACAAAATAGTTGCCTTGTGGTTCATCGATTATTCCGATTGATACGCCTATCCCCGTCTCTCTTTCGCTTTTTCAATCTCTTTCACCACCGACCTTTCAGTGCTCCGCTCAACACACGTCGAGTGTATTTTTCGAGTGCACCCCACTAGTCGAGCTTTACCCGGAGCCCCTGGTGTACTGTTTACATTTGCCGGAGCTTTCTGGTTCCACGATTTTTTCGATCCACGAACTCACGTAGCCCAGCAGCAGCCCTTTTAAGGCTACTGATGCGAAAGTGGCTCAGTAGACCACACCGGGCGCCCGGAAGTATGCAGATTACCTTTGGAAGCTCAACATTGGAAGCGTTGCCACGGATAACTAATCACTTCCGATGATATTAACGTTCGCCTCATTTCCTTTTTGTCCAATTAAAATAATGCACACGAATGGAATTACTAAAAATATTAATTTGTACATTGCACTGAGAGAAAAAAGTTTATTTGTAGCTATCAATTTAACGTATATAATAATAATGTGCGATTTAGTATGGCGCGATAAATTTTTAATTATTGTTTCAAAGTCTCAATTTGAACGATACAATTTTTTTTTATTATTAATCTACTAATTTGTCAATTAATATTATATTCGGGTAGTTAAGAAAAAATAAACAGCGGTAAATTTTAACTTTAAAGGATAAGAATTTAGCATTTAAAAAAAAATTTCAACTTCGACGAGGCAACAGTAAAATCAATCATATTGACCTCCGGTTTTACACGAATGTTTTTTTTTCACCAGAAGCACCGTGAAGCTCGCTGAACAGCAGCCAATAATTCACATTTCGAAAATCTCGAAAATTGCATTTTTTTTTTTCAAATTTACATATTGATAAAGCAGTTGTAAATATTTTCGTGGAGACCTCTGGTTGTTCAAAAATAATTTATTCCTGAAAAAGTAAAATCAATTCGATGAGAAGCTGAATAAAAAAATGTAATTAATTTTTAAATCCGTCGATTTGGGTCCCTAAAAAAGGCGAGACTTTTATACTTTTTTCCATTTCAATATTCCTCTGTGACAAATGTTAATCTTATATTCTGGTGTTTCGATTCCACTCCAATTAAACTTCAAAATACTGATTTAAAACAGTATAACAATAGCTAAACATTTATCTCGTCATGACCAACTGCACGTCTGTTAACTACAAATAATCTCTTTCGCTATAAACTTTGTGTAAAAAAAGAACAAAAAAAAATGTTTCTGAACGCCCTATTGTACGGTACGACGGTATAAGCGAAACCGAAATATCCACTCTGCAAGGTTCATTATTTTTTTTCTCTCGATTCCAATCCCTGGCATTGCGGGGATACGATGCGATATATCCAGAAAGCGCACAGGTATAACATGGAATTGCAAAATCTCTTCGATGGCTGAAAAGCCTATATTTGCGTTGCGCACATACCGCCCGATACCTACACGACAACCGTTGCGACAGTTTTGCCATTGTACCTATATTCCGATACAAAAATGACTGCATCGTTTCAGTGTACGAATGATACGTAAAGCGACAGGGTATCGATGAGAATACGATATCGTGTTACAACCTCCGAGTATTCCTCTCTGTTGTACGGAGTTACCGGTTGTCGTGTATCATGAAATAGTGAATAGGATGTTCTCGCGATACACACGAGAGCGGCGACAAGTACGCGAAGCTGTAGAGTAGAATAGAAGAAGTGCACAGAGAGAGAGAGAGAGAGAGGAAAAAGCGATGGGTGACGCCACGTCGGATATGCCGCTTCCAACGACGTTACGGAGCCGTTTACGTATAAGTGTACTTAGTATACCTTTACTATCATATATATACCCCTTATAGCCATCATTTCCATTCAACCGTCCAGTTTGCAATGCGTCCCGTTTTCATTCGCGAAAGTAGAGAGGGGAACGCAAAGCCGATCTCGCGAGTGCGCAAAATGTATGTCTGTAAACGTGTGTATAGGTAGCCATCCTATTTGATACCGACAATGCGGTTCTCTTACCAGAGAATTCGTTGGGCAACGTTCGGATGGGATACATACCGTAAGCGCGACGGGAAAAGACCAACGGGGGAGACAAGGCGGCGGGTGGAAATAACTTGGCGTTCTTTCATACTTGGCATCCGCGCTTTAAATATCGCTTGAGGACTGAAATTGCTCGTTCGTTCTGCCAACCGGTGATAAAACATCCAGAAAGAAGAAATATATAGGGCATTATACGGGCTTTTTTCGTTTTTTTAACATTTTTTCTTCCTTCACACTCTTCCGTTTGTTCCTTTATCCGTCTCGTGAGCTTTTTTTTTATTATCCACTACACACTCGGCGGCGTATTAATCGCCTCTCTTGCGAGAGCTAAGGTTAGAAGCTCACGCTTACGGTTAATTCGGGAGGGAGGTCTACACTATTCATCTATGGTCGCTGCGGTGTTAGGTACTCTTAGACTCGTTTTAACCCGATGATCCTGGAGACTCGGAAGTTTCTCGACGATTTTATTTTTTCTTTGTTTTTCTACCGGCGAGAACCGTTTCATGCGATCACTCGAGATTAATCCGTTGAGAAATTATGTTTAGCGACGCTTCCGTTGTGTGTTTACCGGCTTTTGGCTCTTATAATATAAAATGGGAAAAAATAAAGGATTCACGTATGCGCGCGTGTGTATAAAAGGATTTGGGGAACAAAATGCGATGTTAAATTTGCACTGAAACGCACACCGGCAACGCAATATCCTGGAAATAATATACGTTACCTGATTCGCTGCCATCGATAGTCTACCGAACAATTGCTATTTACCGAACGGATATTTTACCTACCAAAACGTTGGCTGTATCGTTGCCAATTTGATTTTAATCGCATACAACGAATTCGTTTCGTTTGGCCAATACTCGCGATGAAACTCCAATCGGGCTATTCGTTAGGATATCTATACGGACGCTGGGAATAATGGAATTGTTGTAAAATTGCTGGTAATGTATACCACTTTTTTCTATTGCGTAACATTTTTTTTCTAATGATTTTTAGAAACGGGAAATAGTTGAGTTTAGATAAATCGTCGTAAAAATGCATATCGGGATAAAATTTACTTAAGAGAAGAAATCGTCCTTTATTTTTCTTTTATAGGTTAAAAAAATCGTATCACTAATCCTGTGCGATTGTATTTTGTTAAAAGCGCAAATATAAAAAATTGTGGAAAAAGTGTTTTTTAAAACAAAACAAAAACTATATTCCGATTTGTTTTTTTTTTAAGGATCAGGATATCGGTACGAGCAGTCAATCGTATGGGATTTTTTCATGAATTTTTTTTCACCAACAAAATAATAGATTTTTCATTTTGCGGACTGTTACGTCCGCAAAGAAAATAATCGGTAGTGAAGTATTAGTTTCGCCGTTTGGCTATAAATCGGTCGAAAAAACACTGATGACTATATTACGTGCTGAAAAACAAAAGTTTTCCTTTACATAAGTTTTATTTGATAGAGTATGCATTCCATGGTTGAAGCATTTGAAGCGTTCGAAAGTTAGGGCGCTCGATATGTAATATTCTGAGGAGTCGTGAACCGGTAACGCGAACCGCGTTTTCCAGGGAATTTGGGTCATCCCTCTCCCACCCGACATTTTTATACGTACATATAGAATAACCTATATACACAATAGAGGTTTCTAGTAGAAAAATAATCGACCAGGAACATTGCCGCGATGAAGATACAAACCGCAGTTCAGTTGGCGAACTGTAACAAAAGAGGGAAAAGAAGATCGTAATAAGTTAACCGATTTTTATCGAGTTGATTGGAAAAACTGCCCCGCGGCGCGAACAATCTCGGTGTATCGAGAAGAAATCGGTTTCACGTTGTTCGCGGATGAAGGGGTAAACGGTGAGCGTCTCTTAGGAAATCAAGTGACTTTTCAAGAAGCCCAACGGGCGTCTTTGGCTGGTGGATGTTGCCTCGCGGGTCAGAGTCTAACCTTTCCTATACAGCGGGGGAAAAGGAATGGCGGATGGTATAGAGGTAAAGGACGGTGCATCGGTAAGAGTACTTCATCACCGCAGCTCGCCTTATCTATCGACTCAGCGCCAAGGGAAGCCGACCATCACTTCGGGTAGCTTTCCTCTCGATTCGATGAAGATTCGTGCGGTTATATACTCTTATATACTCTTTCCTTCCATACACACTTCCCCCCCCCCCCCGGCGCTTTCGATATACGACGGAGATCCTTGAAGAAATGAACCTTAAATACGAATTGACTCTCATGAAAGGAACGAACGGATCCGGATAAAGTAGTGTCGATACGTCGATTATTATGGGATTTACTATCTCTAGGAGTACTCTTGGCAAACATGGAATATTCTGGGTACAGCATTTTTCTATAAGTCGTGTCGTCGCCATAAAACCTTCGGTTGCGTCGGTATCCATAGTATCCTATCATCGTTACCCATTGACCCGATACGCCTTATATACCGTTTTGACGCTATCGCGTTCTGTAAATAAATAAATTATAAATATATATTAGTCGTAAATATATATTACAGTAGATGATCAAATTATTAATATCGCAAATGTTTCTTAAACACATTTTCAATATAACATAAAAACAATTATGTCGAATACCCAACTCTTTGCCGAAATTAATTTCTATGTAAAACAAAACTAATCGCATATTTTTAATATGTATTTTATATATATTTCCACACAGGTATCGGTTTGCAAAATAATTTTCTTCGTATCGAAACACGCGATCTAAAAAAAATAAAAAAGTAATTATGTTAACATAGTTTTCAAACATTTAATCGAAAGTAAAGTAATAAAAAAAACGAAATGAAAAATAATTCTGTTTCGCTAGCCTCTGAATTTCACACATGAATTACGGGAATGAAAGGAACGTTTGTTTCAACAGAAACAATCGCTGAATCGTAAGCTTTGAATAGCTTTAAAAACGCACATCCGCGTAGACGTCCCGAATTCACTGGGAAAATGAATACCTCGATGTATATTTTGTAGTCTGTCAATTGAAACTTATCGTGTCTTTGTGAAATGCGTTTTTAATTAACGCGGACAGCAATGAAAACCGGTAAATTCACTTTATAATACAGAGGTAAATCGCCGATACAGCTGTTCGGAATCCGTGTTTAGAGGAAGAAGTTGGTAGACCCATCCAAGCGCTCAGTTGGGTCCTCAGCGTCTGATGAGATTACACGTGTGGTACAAGCCTGTGGCTTATCGATTAAACGAGGAACGTTATACTACGTACTATAGGTACAATACAATATAACCGCACGTGACATGCCACGATGCCTTTTGTCGTGTGCAGATGAACGCCAACAGAAATTTGCCAGTCAACTTGGACGTCCTGTCGCTTACGCAACTATCAGTCACCGAGGGCGATCGTTCGCGTATAACCAATCGGAACATCGAAATCGTTTTGGATATCGCAAAGTACGGAATGGACGATAACAGCGTCAGCTTTGTGATTCTTTCGCCACCGGGTCACGGAACGCTTTACCAGGAAGCGCATCCAGTTGAAAGGAATCGCTCGTTCACGTTGCGGGACATCAATCAGGAAAAGGTAAGGAATGGCGTTACACAGCTTTCCCTCAAATACCCGCACAGTTTCAACATAACCACAGCGTTCGCCTCGATGTTTACCGCCGACTACGCAAACTTATCGCGATGTATTCTATAGGCATACATGGGATTGCGAATCGCTGGGAATTCTATTTCAGGCATCAAAGTTCCCGATGGCTGCGGCTTTACTTTGTTAAAACTACAGACAGGACTGAGTCATTTTTATACATTTTATTCACCAATGATGCTTTGCGTTTGAAGCCTCAATGATGTCTAAAATTACTAGATTTTTGGAATTAGCTCTGTTCAGAAGGTTTCACTGGAAGTTATAAGAGTTTTTCGATGTGAAAACATCTCTTGCGAAGCTTGGATATGCAAATTCACCTCAAAAAACGTTTAATTCCATGTGGGCATTGAATAAAAAATGCAAATTGCCCTCAAAAAGCGGTAAATCCCTTCTGGGAATTGAATAAAAAATGCAAAGTGTTCTTAAAAAGCATCACAGCCCTTCTGGGGATCGAGTTTAAAAATGCAGGGTCCGCAAAAAACTTTACATCCCTTCTGGAAATTGAGTAAAAAAAATAGTGTCCACAATAAGCGTTACGGTCCTTTTAAGTAAACAAAACGCAGTGTCCCCAATAAACGTTACGGTGCTTTGGAATAAAAAAAAAAGCAATGGTCTCGGAAAGCATTACTTCCGTTCTAGTAATTAAGCTAAAAAAATGCAAAGAGTCCACATTAAGCCTTACGGCCCTTTTGAGTAAAAAAAATGGAATATGTCCTCGAAAAACTTTATCTCCTTTCTGGAAATTGAGTAAAAAAAATACTGTCCATAATACGTATTACAGTCCTTTTGAGAAAAAAAAATGCAGTGTTCTTGAAAAACATAACATCCCTTCTGGAAATTAATTTTAAAAAATGCAAAGTGTCCTTAAAAAGCATTACAGCCCTTCTGAAAAAAGACTTGAAAACGCAAAGCTTTCGCAATGAGCGGCACTGCCCTTTTGTACTTTTGTGTACTTAAACTCATCAAAACCTGTAGGAATTAAGTACGCATATTTTTTGTTTTAATATAAAACTCAAGTTCGAACTTAAGTTTGTCCCCAACGCGCACCAACGGTAGTACGTTCTTCAGCCTTTTCAAGGCGAAACTCGGCGTAAGCTGAAAATTTGACAAAACTTTACAGGCTACTTTCGGCCGCTGCGCAATCAATATTTCTATCACAGTGAAGTTTTCCTAGATTATTTTTCTAAGGGCATTAATATTTGGCAGCCTATTCACAACTTTATCCGACTGGCAAATACAGAAACACGAAAAAAGTGTTTTTTCGTAACTACTAATTGTTATGCCAATATTTCTAAAGACTACACGAAAAACTCCTTTTTGGTATATCCTCTATTTACTCTATCGCGACACCATTTCCACCCAAAACTTACGTCGAAATTATTCGCGGTTTGGCTAACGATAGGGTGGCAAATCCTATTCCCGGAGATCTATAAAGGGTTAAAGTTCCAACTTGGCCTTCGCGCTTACGACATTCCACCGAGCCGTGAAAGCTCTTCGCTGTAATGTCAGAGAATCAGCGAAAATAACGCTTCAAAAGCAACTGTCGAAGATAAAACGAACTTTTGCATTTAATAGCGAATACATCGCGCTACCCTTGGGGGGGGGGGGAAACGGAAGTTTGGCTCATTAGAAAATTTTCATTTCCGTCAGAACGATCCGACCTTTTCCGTCGCAGTTAACCCGCATTACCCGGTTATCCAAACCCAGCAACGGACTGTAGCGGGTTCGTCAACATCACAGAACCCACACGGTATCCAGAGCGAGTGAATGTATGTATATACACCGTCGACAAACACACCGCTCTTGATGCTCGTGCGCCCACCCGCTTAGGCTCGCTGCTACCTCTCGTTTCCTTTCGGTGGGGGAAAGGAAAAGGCGAAAAGGTGCGCGAAAAGCCCTCGTTTACTCGCACGTGCTGCAAGTGTACTGGAAACTATTTCCGTGTAGAAAGGGGGGTGGCGAATCGCGGCTGAGTGGATTGGGGTACGTTGCCGGAACGGATGCGGAGGCGACGAGCTTTTTCGAAAGCGTCTGGCTTACCGGCGGATTCACCGATCCTCGCTTTTTTCCCCCCAATTCTTCTCTTTTTCAAACCCCCCCCGCGTTACTACCTCTCACCCTACTCGCTTCTCTGACTTGCATTCTCTGTGTGTCGCCTCACTAGCTTTTCCGACGAGCTACGAAGCCCCGGGAAGCTCCGTGTTCCAACGCCGAGTCAATCTACTAGATCGATTCTCGCTACAAACCCCATTCTAGATTCGTGACGGGGGGGATTGTGGAACAAAGACGCGCTTCTAGCGCCGTTGTACACAAGGTCAGCGAACTAGAATCGTTTAATGCGCGAAGGGTTGAAGCGCTCGTGAAAAAAGTATCGGAATAATCGAGGCATCGGCGTTTAGTTAAGCTCCGCATCTACTTGACGATTCGGAGTCCGAATAAATTTTTTTTTTTTCTATTTTCGTATTTCTATGGGAGATAATAAAATGCAAATTTCCGATGCATCGTTTTCGCTGGAAAATGTCCGACGACTATATCTTTTTCTTTTTTTTACACATTTGAGTCAATTTTTGAATTGCTAAATTGGTGGTGAATTCTTCTTTAAAATTTTACATTTTTTAACACGAAATAAAATTTTTCACCGCGTCAGACTTTTCCCGGTAAACGTGTTCTAAAAATACGATAAATTAACGGAGTTAATTGCAATTAAATACCGCGGTTTATTAGGCACTGTTGGCTTTCGACTGAAAACAAAGCTAATCTCCATTTCAACGATAGCCACTTTTGCAATTATAATACCATTTGTTGAAAGTTTCAAGTGACGAGTTAATCGCTCGAAATGTACAGCCGTTTCGCGCTTCAAAAATCAAAACAATTTTCGGTGGCTATATCGTCAAATCCTCCGGTACGTCCACCTTACGTTAACATATTACAGTATTTCGCTCGTCGTCTCGAAAGTCGCGAGAAGTCGCGTTCTATACATAGTACAGAACGGTGTGGTCCTAACTTTAGACGAGCGCATTTCGGGAAGGGGACGAAACGACGGTAGTTTGCGCCGAGCGCGAAGCCCTACAACAGCATCTCAGAATCCATGCGAGCAGTCGAGAACACCCGCGTTCGTCGGCCTAATACGACCCTCGACTTATCCCGCGCCAAGCAGCGAGAGTGCACGGCGAGCGAAGTCGGGAAAAGCGGAGTCAGGGGAGGGGAACGGCGTTCTATTTATAGGCTGCATCCGCGGTGCTCGTCAATTTTTGTCCGTTTTTTTTTAACTGTTTTTTCCATCTTCGTACTTGTCGGACGAACGGTGCGGAATGTATAGGTCGCGCTCCTCGTTCACTTATCAATTTACCCGAACTTAAAGCAGAGTTCCGTCCATTGTGCTTGAGAATTCAATTTTGCCGTTAATGTCTTCATTATTCCACAGGGGGGTGAGAGGGGAAGGTAAGGGTAGGGGGCCACCTTGGCTCGAGAAATTATTGACCCGGATGACCCTCGCAGTATGCTAATTATCCTATTAATAATGAATAAGGATTCCACCGTTGAGCAAAGTCGTCCCCGAGGAAGAATATATTTTATGTATCTTGATACCATAACGCCGTACAAGTTTTCACGAAAGATTATATTTATACCCCGAGTTTCGACTATATACCGTACAATTCTATTCAAACTATACTATATAGACTTGATATTATTTCACCGAGTTTTACCCACCAAAGAGTTTATGTTTAATTCATTAAACACTTCTTGGTACTGAAAGACAGCATTTTCCATAGATACTTTCCTCGTACTTTCAACCTCGCGGATACTTTAGCATAAATTCAAATTTCAATTTTCATCGCGCCATTATATTCCGAACTGCGGACAATTGTGTTTAGCAAAAAAAAAAACAATCGGAGAATCTGATGGAAAGTTAACTCGTTGCAGATCCTCTACAGTCACGACGACAGCGAGAGTACGGAAGACGGGATGATCCTGGAGTTGAGACTGACGACTGGCGCGGGTTTGAAGCTTCCTAGTTATCTACAGGGTAGCATGAGATTTCCACTTGGCGTGAACATCACGCCAGTTAACGACCCACCGGTCCTCGAAATACCCACAACGAAAGTCCTCAGGTTGGCCCAAGTAAGCTGAGCCCCAAGCAGCTACAAGAAAAACAGCCCATGCTATCAACTCTCCTCCGTATACACGAGCACACGCGCCTCTCGAGCTTTGTTTGTTCGCAATTAAGGGACTTGGCACGACCTCCACTTGTATACTATCCCTACACTATATATACCTACTATATCTTACTGCTGTTCTATATAGTAACATACAAGAGTAGCAGTATGTATATAATAGTACAGTACACCAGCCCACCTACGCAAATGTGGTTACCAGGCGTTTGTTTGGTCGTTTCCCTTCTCCGCGATGTGTCGACAGTTTGTTTGTTTTGAGTTGCGTGGAAAACATAAATTTCAGGTCTAATCCGGTGATTGGACACGACCTCTCAATCAGTCTCGTTATGTTAACACCCGTGGAGGGGGATCGACCATGCAAATTGATAGATACGTGTTACTTTCCGTATAATCCAATTAGAGTCCCGTACGCGTCGCTGGGTGCAAATTCATTTTATAATCTCGACGAGTTGAGATAAACGACGAGCGCGAGAGACGCGACCCAAGTTCAATAGAGCTAAATTAGAAGGGGCAGTGGAGAAGGGAGGAGAGAATCGATTAAAACTCCGTTTTCGCGACAGGGTACGAAGAAAACGTTGAGCAAAGAACTTGTCTCGACTGTGGATACGGACACTCCGGCGGAGATGCTGACATATACGGTTCTCCGGGCGGACACCGATGCCGGACATGTCGAGAGATCCAGCGAACCTGGACGACCGATTGAAACCTTCACTCAGGCAGAATTGCTACGTGGGACAATCGCATACGTTCATCGAGGAAACGGTAATGATCTACCGCAGTGCTCAACCGACCTTTCAGCATAATTATAACCATTCGGATTGATGACGTTCCGGGAAATACCCACATATTGGGCTAATAAAAGCATACATTTCAGTTGTAACCTGCAGAGCAGCGATAATTAAGGAGAATGTATCGCTATGCTTCCAGTTAAAAGTCAAATTGGGAAAGAATTTTGAGTCAAAAAATAATTGTTCAACGAATCAGTCGGTGATACACCAACGTTTTTCTTGTTTTTTTTCAGCGGAAGTTGATCCGTTCATTTTTCCGAAGCCATCGACATCTTTTTACGATTTTTTTTAAACATTTATTTAGAAAATTAATCCAACTGTAGCGATACATCCCCCTTAAAGTTCATTGCAATTTCGGGAGAAAAATATATATATATATTTGTTTGTTTGTTATCAACTCGTTATTCGAGGTATGCGACGAAAAAAATCGAATTAATAATGAAAATTGAATTTTCCGAATAACAATTTCAGCGAAATCGAACGCTTTGCTGGGTCTTCAAGTGAGCGATGGATTGACGAGCAGTCAGTCCGGATTTCTCCGAATCTGGGCGTATCCTCTGCAAATAAAATTGAAACACAATACCGGTCTTGTGGTGGTGCATCGTTCCTTCGCTTATCTTCGTTCATCGAATCTTTCGTTCGCGACGAATTCGGACGACAGTAGCGTCGAGATACGCTACGACATCGTGTCGTTGCCGCGTTACGGTGCGATCCAAAAATCGAAGGACCCAACCGGTAATAATTGGGCGAACGTTGATCGTTTCACGAGTAAAGACGTCGAATCGGAGAGCATTCGCTATATTCACAACGTCGGGAGTCCCCTCGACGATGAGTTCAAGTTTCAGGCGAGTGTACGGGAGGTGAAAACCCAACAAAACTTTGATTTCAAAATCACTTTCATTGATCTCGAATTGCGTCAAGTATCGAGAAAGTCCGTCGAGTTCGTAAAATCCATCGAAGTGGCATTGACCCCGGAAAACTTAAAGTTTCAAACAAATCCCCTCGTGACTTATCCGAGTAAAATGAAATACACGATAGTAACGACGACGAAATACGGTAGAGCGTTACTCGGTAACGAGGCGCTCCAAGTTGGCGAAACGTTTACACAGGACGACATTGACTCTGGTAGATTAAAGTATCGTCTTCTGAAGAGAGGTTATTCCGAGATTAACGATGAATTTACTTTCGAAGTGAGTGCCCCACAGTGTCAATCGATCATATCGAGTCTATCGTTAAAGTATCGTACCGGTAGAAATTCAGCGTCCAACGAGTACGACGAGAGTCTCAAAGTTGTCGAGGGCTCGAAAGTCCCACTGAGAATAATTCGCATGGATCCAAAAAGTTTCGGTGTGACAAGTCTTATTTACAATATCACCGTTCCCCCGTCTTACGGTTGGTTAACGGTTCATTGTCGCGTTAACGAGAGCACCAGAACAAACGCAACATACTTTATCGACGAGGAGCTAAACGACGAGAGCGTTTACTATCATCACGACGATTCCGAGACGCTAAACGATTCTTTCGAATTCATCGCAGTCTCAAGCGACAATACCGATTTCATGTACGTCGGTAAATTCAACGTCGATGTCGCCTTACAAAACGACAATCCACCGCAAAGATCCAACGTGACGATATTTCACGTTGTATCGAACGACGAACGTCCGATAACCGGTAAGGATTTGTCATACGAAGATAGAGACATCGGAACGAAAGCCACGGATTTGGTTTACACGAAGAAAATCGTTACCAACGGCGTTATCCACGCCGTGGACGATGCATCGCTCGAACTCAATGAATTCACTCAACAGGATATAAACGATCGAAAAATAATATTCCGACATCGTGGCGAGGATCGCGGAAACTTCGAGTTCGCGGTAAGCGACGGGCGATGGAGTACCAAAGGTGTTCTGGAAATACACGCCAGTCCTCCGTACATCCGCTTCCGCGAGGGCAACGCATCTGTCGTACGTTTCAACGCGTCCGTTGCACTGAGCTTAAAGGAAATCGATGTGGACACGAATTTCAATATGAACGATCGCGACATCAAATTTGCCGTTATCGGGAAGCCAAAGCACGGAGCATTGATGAAACACGGCAGGGAAATTACCAGCTTTACGGGAGAAGATGTTACAAGAGGTAACGTGGTTTATCGGCATTTTGGCGGCTCATTAGCGAAGGATGACTTCAAAGTACGAGCGGCAATGAACGGCGTGTCGTCTGCGGCTCGGGTAACCGTCAGAGTCTATCCTAAGAGTTATTGGGAACCGCTGATCGTTCAGAACAATCGTACTATTCTCGTTGAAGAAACAACGAGCGTTAGTTTAAATAAGAAAAATCTCGAAATATTTCATCCCAATATAACACCATCGGAGATAACGTATTTCATAAAGGAATCGCCGAAGTACGGATATCTCGAGGTACAGAGCAACGACGAGAATCACAGCGACGAAGTAACGAGAGAAGAGGACGAATCGAGTCTCGTTGGACACTTTGATCAGAATATGATAAACGAGGCGCGCGTTTATTACGTTCAATCGTCGTCCAATCGCACCAAAGACAGCTTTGTCGTCGACGTGACAAACGGCGTCACCTGGACCCGCGGACTACTCGTTAATTTCATCATAGTTCCGGACAAACTTTACGTTGAATCGACCAACTTGACCGTTGTAGAGGGCAAAAGCGTATCCCTTGCGGCCTCGAATTTTCGAGTTATAACGACCTATTTCGCTGGCAAGATAACCGATTATAAAATTATCTCGAAACCGAAACACGGAAGTGTCGTCGACTCGACGAAGAATAATCAAATTAAGAAATTTTCTCAAAAGCATCTGAATGCCGGCGTCATTATTTATAAACACAATGGAGACGAGTCGGCGAACGATGATTTTCGGCTGACGGTCACCGCGGGCGACAAAACGAGTCAACCGATCGATGTGTGGATAAACGTTCAACCGGTTAACGACGAAATTCCCGTACTGGTCAATCGATCGGTTATCAGCGTTTGGCAGGGCGGTAGCGTTGTTCTTGAATCCACTAAACTCGCGAGTGTCGACAATGATACCGGAGCCAACGAAATAATCTACAATCTGACAAACGTTCGAAACGGATATCTGTGGCACCTCGATTCGCCCGATGTCTACATTTACAATTTCACGCAGAAACAAATTGATCATTCGGAGATTATTTTTACGCACACGAGTGAGTATATTGCGGATAATGAAAAGTTTAAGTATTAAAAATCATTTTAACATATAAAAAAAGATTTGTTTAATTCTATTTTTTCAAATATTTTCTCGTTAAAAATGGTACAAGAAAAATTACTACAAAGTTAAAAGATCCGATTTTTTTTTTTTTTTTTTACGGAAAGTTAAACAATTTTGAACGATTCCGAACGATTCGACAAGTCCAAAGTTCGCAGTCTTCGGTCGCGTTAGTTATTAAACGTGCGCCACTCTCGTCACTCGAGCGGCTAAGAAGCTCGTTGTTTGAGTTGCTGATAGTTTCGAGTTAATATCAGACGCCTTAATAGAACTCATCGACCTTTGAGTATTTAGTGAATTAATAATGCTATACGTAATTAAAATTCTCTTTGCTTGTTACTTTTCATCGTAGTATATTCCGCGAACTTTGCGCGCGTTATCCTCGAAAAATACTGTCGGCCATAAAAACAAAAAACAAAAAAATGAGTACGTCTATCAATATCGATAACCAATTTTTCAGATGGTAGCGCGGCAGCTTTTTCTTTCATCCTCTTTGACGGCGTTCACGCGACGAATAACTACGAAATATCAGTAATCACGATACCGATTCGACTCTCCGTGCAGCACAACAATCCGCTGAACGTTTTTCCACTAACGAGAAAGACAATCACATCAGCGTTGCTACTGACGACGTGTACGGATCCGAAGCGCGACGTTAGATATATCGTTCGCAAAGCACCGAACTTAGGAAAAATCATAATGGAGAGCAGCGAGGGAACGTGGCAAGAGGTCGATCGATTCACTCAAACTGACGTAAACTCCAGCAGAGTTACGTACGAACACACCAAACAGTTTATGGATCTTTCGACCAACGATTCTTTCGTATTCGACGTGGAAACACATTTCGCTGACATCATAACGAATGAGGTACGTGTTGAGTGTATTTCGAGACGGTTAATTAATTAATTGGACAAAGCGATGGTCTTTAGTACATTTTCACCGAGAAAACGACCTCGATGAAACGAGACGCTGTATCTCAAGTTTCCTCGTCGTTTTATTTTTATTTATCGATAAAACAAAAATCTTACAATGTTCCGAACATCTAAAATAATTCGCGGGTCCAAATACAGAAGTTTGAAAGAATTTTTTTTCTTTTTAATAGTAAAAAAAAATTGAAGTAGCGATGCGATTGATTTTCTTAATCGAAAAAAAAAAAAAAGAAATAAAAATGGCATATCGCCAAAAATCACAGAATCTCTTAACTCGCAATACTCCATTAACAATTAAAAACGACAAATGTAATGATTACCGAAGCATAAAAAAATGGAAAAAATGAGCGATAAAATAACTATACCGCATTGGGTTTCTCATGCAGGTGTTTAGAATCGATGTTTCCGTATCGAGCGGGGGTTTGGATCGATACATCGCCGCAAGAACAGTCCGAGTCGAGGAGGGAGGTTCGGCCCACGTGGTGATGAACATCACGGGTATCGTCAAGTATCTCGGAACGAAGGCGGGCATCGAGAATCCCACGGTGCTGAGTCGTTTAACAAAGCAACCGAGTCACGGGCACGTGATGCTCGTTCCCGACTTGAATATCACAACGTTTACCCAATTGCAAATAGAGGGGGAAAAAATCGCCTATTATCACGACCATTCCGATACTCTCGAGGATCGAATATCATTTTCGCTGTACTTAACGCCCGGACACGTTATGCTATGCAACGCGAGTGTACCGGTCGTGATAAGTCCCATAAACGACGAGCCCTTTAAACTAATAACAAACGAGCCATACATCACCGTTGTGCAGAATCAGACGCAAACGATAACCCGAGAGGATCTGCTAACGACGGATCCCGACACAGGTCCGGAAGAACTCGTTTACGATTTAATATCGGGACCAACGTGCGGCAGATTGTTGCTGTCGTCACTCGATCAAAATTCCTCGGAAGTTCGTCAGGTTACACAGTGGACCCAGCAGGACGTTGACACGAATCGTTTAGTTTACGAGCACAACGGCACGACGCAAGCGTCATCCTTCTACTTTCGGGTCTCCGATCACAGCTTCAATCCCGTCTACAAGATGTTCAACGTTCACGTATTACCGATAAGGCTAAACGTGACTGTCGACAAACCTATAAGCCTTCCGCAGGGAAGCAACAAAGCGGATCTTACAGAGTCTAATATCCGATTGGACACGAACGCTCGTCAGGAACAAGTGAACTACGAAATAACGCGACCGCCGAAGCACGGAATTCTCTACGTTCGCGATGTCGCAGCGGTGAACTTCAAACACAGCGATTTACTATCGAAAAGCGTTGCTTTCGTTCAGACCGATATGACTGTTTCGAACGATAGTTTTTACCTATCGGCGCGTATAAGTAATTTCAAAATCACGGATATCAGAGTCGACATAATAGTCGCGCCTTTGATAATAACTGAAACAATGATCGCGATTGCTGGCGAACAGAATCAAATGACTCGACGCCACATGGACGCTACGCCTCTCGCCGAATTAACGCGAAGCAATCCGACTTATCGAATAACAAGAAAACCAAAGCATTGCAAGCTGAAGCGCATAATAAGAAGTTCCGGAGAAAAACGAGGACCACGAGAACGCGAAATATCGAGATTTACGCATTCGGAGATAATCTCGAAAGTTATATTCGTTGTATGCAGAAGATTACCGGCTACGGAAGTCGAGGGGGTCGCTGACGGTTTTGGTTATACGCTCTTCGCATCGAGTTATCAGCCGGCGAGGGGAATCTTCCAGATACTTGTGAGAAACATCGCTGGGGAAGCTAACAGCACTCTTAGTGGACCGATGGATCCCGTTGGTCACGAGGGAGAAATGGCCGTCGCGCCAAATATGAGCAATGATTACATTCTTATACTTGGCATGCTTTCCGGAGTTTTTGTTCTCGCAGTCGTTGTCGTCATAACTATTAAGTGCCGACAAAATCGATACAAACACAGCGAAGAGGACAAACCGGCGGATGGCAGTCCGGCGGTTGGCGTTATACCGTTGCCGCGACCACCGGATCATTTGATGCCCGCGACGCCGCATCTTAAACGATTCGGTACCGACCATCCCGGCGTTACGGCGAGTACACCGCTTCCCGGTCAACCCAACACCACGTCGACGCTTCCGCAATGCAAAGTTATACCTCTGAGCGCATTGGACAGCGTTACCGGTTCCGATGCCGATGTTTCCGGTAGATATCCCTACGGAGTCGCGGACGGCGAGGAATGGAGCAGCTTTGACACCGGTGATATACCGTGTCAGACAGCGACGACACGGAGGCCCAATCCGTTACTGCGAAGAAATCAATATTGGGTGTAGCAGGACGCCGGGCCCCGTGTCGGCCCTAAATACCAACTATGAATCCAAAGCTGTGACACTCCTAGAAGACTTGACACATTATGTATAATTAGACTATTCTATATACCTAATATAGTATAAATAATAAATAATACGTATACCGGATAATATTTACAAGCGGTAAGATTCGTTGCTTTAAGGAGGTTGTATCGTTACATTCCCAGAGAAACGTGAAATTCGGAGAGAATTTCGATGACTTCCCGATGGGATACACATTTTTTTAACATCAACCATACGGAAGGTACTAAGAACATTCATTTTGCATAATGATAACTCGAAAAAGTTGATGACAAATTAGTTTTAAAACAATATGTTCAACGAATCGTACGGTAATTTATAGCGGTAATTGATTCGTTCTAATTTTCGAAAAGTCTGTTTTTTGGAAAAAATCTTTAGATTAAGATAGATATTTGGGAATATGTTCGATCGATTGTCATCCATAAAAAAAATATTTCAAAAATTAGAATCAATTCTAAAAAAATGTGTATGTATTTGAAAAAATTTACGGATCAATTTCTGCGAAAAGAAAAGTTGGGTTACCGAATGTTTCGTTGAACAATTTTCTTTTAAACTAATTTCTTAATAACTTTTCGGCATTATTATTATGCAAAATGAATGGTCTTAGCGCCTTCTGCATGTTTAATTTTTTTCAGATTTTTATCCCATTGAGAAATATTCGAAATTCGCTCGGAATCCCACGTTTAGCTGCAACTGTAACAATACACCCTCCTTAATCGTTGAGGCGATCGAACTCGAGTCTACCTCACGCCTCACTGTTGACCTTTGATCTCAGAACAAAATCCTCCAAAAAAAAAAAAAAAAAAAAAAAAAACGGCCTATAGCTCGGATAAATGTTACGAAAAGTTTCGGTATTCGTAAAGAATATTTTTTCTGTCTGCACAAAAAAACCGATGAGTTGAAAGAACTAAGAAATTTAGTTGATAAAACTAATACTTGGTACGAAAAATTCTTTCGTAAAAAGTTGTCTCCGCTAACAAGTTCTCCCAACTCATTATTTTTTCAGTGTGAAAAAAAAAATCGCTTGACAAAAAGAATTTTCGCTTATAGGTCGTTTTTTATTCGTGGAGAATTTTTCGAGAAATTGGTTGTTTGTTGCTAATCACGTCGTAAGAGTTTCTCTCATTTGCCATAGTGGATTCGACTATTATTTCTGTAAATATATTCGATAGGATAATAACCGAAGAAAACATTATTTCTAAAATAAAATCCGAAGGGCTTCATCACCGGCACAATAAATAAGAAACAAACAAGCAAACAAAAAATGTCGTTGCGCAAACGACATTGAAATTATCCAATTTTTTTTTTATATCGAGTACAATGAGTAAAACTCTTACACGCGCAAACGCGGTGAGACATTAACTCCGATTGTGTACTTCACAGGAGGCTAAAAAAAAAGCCGCAAGAGTTGAGAGTTGAATCGACGTCGTTTCCTAAAATTTTCGCGTCATTGCGGGAGCGAAGTTTTTACGCATAACGAAAGATATATATCCATAGAGAAAAAGAAATAACGATATGGAAGTAAGGAGTCGATGTCATATTATATGATGGCCTACTGGTGAACGCCTTGACGATGGCGATACTCGAGGGTAAATAAGAATTATTAAATTATAAACAGAGTCCAGGATACGATATATTAAAGAAAGTTACGTATACTTGCACCGGTTTACTCGGCCTAAACATATTAAAAAAAAAACCGTACTGTCTGTGTATCACGAGAACACGAATATAATTTTTTTACTTTTACACACTCATTATTTGTCATAGGAGAAATATAGATAGAAATCCGTTGGCCACATTTGGCTCAGTATGATCGCGAGAAACGCGAATATTACTTGTAAACACTTGAAAAAAAAAAAAAACATGAACTTCATCGGCATCAGTCGGGCATAATTACTTAATCAAATCACGAAGCACGTTATTCGTATTTACGGGGTATCAAAAGATTTTCGCGCAAACGTATAGAATCGCCAATTTTGTTGAAAGATTAGCGAACTTTTTTTTCTCGGGACAATTTCTGTTTTCATTTAAAATTTTTTAATATTTCACGGTGATGACGAGACTCGGATCTAAAACCCTGCGGACGGTGAGACGGTAATGCGCCGGAAATCCGTGAAAAAAAATTATTAATTTGAGAAACTAATAGTTAGTTGGAAAATCCTATTAAAAAAATCCCATTTCCATCTCAACTTTCCTTGTCTTGAGAAACTTACTAAGCCGTCAACAATATTTCGTTATTTTTATGTGTCTTGTTATTAATTCCGTTCCATTTCGGGTCATTGGTAATGTTTACGGACCTCGAAATTTCAAATTCTCACAAGTAGTTAATATGGTTACTATTTATGCATGGAAACGGCTGCGGAAAGTTCGTAATTGGAAAACGGCGGTGTATTCAATATTTTTTTCAATCCAAGAGTAAATGTTTTTCCAATTTTTAAGCGTAAACATGACGATTTTTTTGATACTCGGTACATACCATGTATTATGTATATACGACGACGAAAAAAAAAGTAAAAAAAAAAGCCATTGAAAACGTCCACAACATTACGACCGGTCGATGTTACGTGTCTTGTATGATAATACCGATCGATGTTACGTGTCTTAATGTTAGTTATGTAATGGAGAATACGGTGGACAGAGGTAAATGGTATACAATAAAAATAATAAAAAAATGAGACTTATCCCGCGGCTAAGTAACTCCGGCCTATTATGGTACACATACAGAGGGCTACAGATGGTAAATCGAATCTTTTGAGAGAGTTAAATGTTTCACCATATATATTATTCAAAAAAATCTATCGACTTCGAATCATTCGGGAAAACCTGCCGCACTTGAGACCTTATAAATGGCAAAAAAAAAAAAAATTACTCAAATTCACTTCAAATACCGATTCCAATAAGTCTGTTCTGGTTAATAATTCAATAAATAATACCCGTTAATGGCTAAAGTACTTAATAAATCACTGTATTACGAGCATCATTTGGGTGTCGAGACTCGTGCGTTTCGCACGATAAAAATTGAATAAAATCAATGAACCGTTGCGCCCTTTTCCATCAAATTTGTTATTCCATTCATAGCGCGTCGCATTAATTCCTAATGACGATCGTAATTTAAAAAACAATCAATGAAATTCTGTAAAAAGTCAATTAGCAGGTCTCCAGTTAGGCAGACTTAAAAAAACAAACATTTATGCAAAGAAAAAAAAAATTTGACGACGCGACCGTAAGAGAAGCGAATGAACAGACGAAGCTAGTTATCTACGGTATTACATCGAAATCAATCAATTCTATATAGCATAGTAACTTCGTGTATACCTTTTGATGGATTCTGTTCGTTCGGTATTCTCGCGAAAGTCGCGCGCGAAATTAGTTAAACGGGAGAAGAAAAATCAGTGAAACGAAGGATAGATAAAAAAAAACAGAGAGCCGAAGCCCGTTAAATACGAGCGTTCGACTACGAGTCTCTCCTTTCTGGTCAATAGTAATTTTACGTAGAAGTATTATTGATTAAAGACCTATTCACGCGTGTTTCAGTGTCATAACAGTACGTATATGAAAAAAATGAATGAATATATGAGCGTTGAACGAATTAAAAAAAAAAAAAGAATGCCTCGCGACCGTTGATATTTATGAAAAATTATCTGTTAAACGCGATAAGGTCTACTTATACACACAGTACCACAATCTTTGGCTTTGTGACACTGGATTATTAATTATTAATTAAATTATTGTAATATACGTAACGTTGCATTTATGTGTTAACGTTCGCGTGTATAGTGATATTAATTATACAGAATGTATTTCTGTATAGATACAAAAAAAAAAATGATTGTTTAATGGGTTATATAGTGTACCATATGGGTTAATCTATTTACACACGAATACGTTTGAAAGACTAACGTTCACGTATTGACGAATGAACGATTATAGGCCTTTTTTATATTTCTCGGCTAAACCCGATATGAGTGCCATAACTTCTAGAGATCCTGTAATAAAGTTACGATAGCGATGTATTTTCCCTGTCGAAGAGGATGAGGATATATATATATATATATATATATATATATATATTATACACTTGTAATTCTAATAAATTGAATGTGCAATGGTTATATAAGAATTTTATTGTTGATCCGCAGAAAATAGCGCGGCGAAAACCTTTTATCTGTCGTTTAGTCCGATCTGTGGGGTACGAGTACGCTGGGGATGTGTTCACGCTGATCTGTCGTTTTTTTTTAAGATTCAATGAAATATTCTTGAAAAATTCGATTGTAAGTATAGTTGTTGGATTATCAGCGTTCATTGCCGTCGATATTTCACCGGAATCGGAGAATTAGGTGAAGACATTTCAGGGATTTGGATTATTGGATTTGAAGTCTCCGATGGCGAGAACTAAATTTCAGAACTTGAGAAGTTTCAGCTGTAGTTTCAGACGGTTCGAAAGCTATGTCAGTACTTAGTTTGCAATGTTTCATCGGTCGACGTAATTTATGATCGTTGATAACGCAATCGGAATCGTGCACATTGGTGATGATATTTCAGCCATTTTTGTTATTTCAACCGAAGTTACTACCGTTGGTGCAAAAGTTTTGGACGTTTTGAATATTGTATTCCGTCTCTGGGATAATGTCGACGCAGTTTTAGATGATTGGGAAATTTCAGCCGCAGTTTCAGACGTTTCCGCAGCTGTTTCAGTAGTTTTGCATATTTCATAACTCGTTGTCATTGTACGCGAAGAAGCAGATTATCGACAATAATAGCTGAAAATGTTATCGGAATGGCGGACGTTGATGATATTTTAGAGATTTCTGATTTATGAATCGAAGTTGATGACATTGGTGCAAACGTTTTCGACATTTCGGATATTATATCCGAAATCTCAGACCCCATGGAACGAGTTTCAGACGATTGATAGTTGCAAAAAATGCAATTGAAATTGCGAACATTGTTGACGATTATTGAGAGATTTCCATTGTTTTAATCGGAGTTATTTTGGCTGACTTGAAAACTTTAGACGCTTCGGATATCGCAACTGGATTCTCAGACGGTGTCGACGAACTACGAGACGCTTCGGAAGTTACCGCCGCAGTCTCCGACGTTTCCACGCTTCCGTTCACTAGTTTCATGTACTTCAACTATCGTTGTCATTGTAGTTGAAGAAACAGCGTCCATAGTTGCAGAAAATGCAATTGAAATTGTGGACATATATGCAGATATTTCAGTGACTTCCGTTACTTCATCGCGACTTCCTGCCGTCCGTACAGAAGTTCCAAACAATTCAGACATTTCATCCCAACTTTCACCGGTAGACAAATCGATATCTGGGGTCTCGTTAGACGTTAACCGTATCTGGAGGGTCAATGGAAGTGTTGCAGCATTCGTCGACAAAGTGTTGAACGGTTTGCTCGCAACTACCACAGCTTCGATAAACTCGGAAATCTCAATTGTTTCTTTAGATGTTGGTATAGAAGTTTGGGTAATCTTAAAGAAAATAATGTTAGCTACACTCTCAGTCGTCGATAGTGTTGTCTTCAAAACATCAGATGTTTTCAAGAATCTCGTAGTTATTGACAGACAAGCGTCAGTAATTTTGAAAATTTCATCGTTAATCACCGAAGTCATTGTAAAAGTTTCAACGTCGATCGACGGAGGCATTTTGAAAGTTTTATTGTCAATCGGTGAAGTCATTTTGAAAGTTTTATCGTTGATTGGCGAAGTTATTTTGAAAGTTTTATCGTTAATCGATGTACGGATGTACCGGTAGTTGTTTGAGTTTGCGTTGAGGATTCTGTAACCGGAACTTGAACGGGAAGGCCGTTCGAAATAGTGATGGTGCTAATAACGTCACTAACGACAGCGATCACATTTTTATTCCGAATTTTCGACGACGCTGCATTGCGACAGAGATAAATACTCGTCCACGAAATAACAGCCGTCATCATAAAAAATAACCCTAACGACGATATCTACTGACAAAACTTTTCCTTTAATAATTCCCTGTCTGCCATATGGAAAACTCATTTCGTTGCGGGGATATTCTAATGTATAATCTATTTATAACGCATTCGGGGTTGGGACGCATGTGTAATTCGACAAGGAAAACTTTGTGACTGACACGACAACTGAGCATTTGTTTCTTAAATCATCGAGATCTCTGGACGCTCATCGAGAAACGTCGTGACACGCCGGTATGACTTGAAAAAACTATTATTTTTTTTAGCTCTGCCATCTACCAAATCGACCGGAGCGAAAAAAAAACACACACAAAAATGAATCTATGAAAAGCATTATTGCGAATTAATTCATTAATTTTGGAGTATATATGTTTTATAGTTAAATAATGTGATTTCTTAGTATGTAACTTAACAATTTGAACGTTTCGTTATGAAAATACACATAAAACTATATAATGTCCATTTTTCAATCGCATGTTTGTTTTTTTATTACATTTTTCGAAGGGCGCGGAGAGCCTTTTTATAGCCACAGTCAACGATCCCCCACAGTGAGTTCGTGAATGCGAAAGAAAACTTCACTACCGACTCGAGTACTATAGTGTTGTGCATCTGTCTCAGAGTTTTCATTCAAATAATGCAGAAAACATACCGTCCGGACATAACCTAAAAATGGCGAATACGAAAGATTTCTTTCTCACGGTGACACAAAGATTATTCAGCAATTGGACGGCATTGCAGGTACGTAATTTTACCAATTACAAATCCAGAAAATAGAAACGATGAACGATAAAGCAAAGTAAAACTTAACAGGTTTTTGATTCCGACACTCCGATACATAACCCCACAATTTTTGAGGAATGTGTTCGGCACCTATAAAATTAATATACAACATAGGAAAAACGTTTTAGAGACTAAAAAACATAACTCAATTAACGAATCACAATTTTTCGAACCGTTGACTCGAATTTGCAACAATAAAAAACACGGCTGTGTTTCCATTCCGTCTGACTGTCATATTCGATAAATCTAACAACAATGAATTATCATCGGATCGGAAAAATTCGTCGAAATATATTCCCAACAAGAAAGAGTAATTTTCATTATTCGAATGCTTCAGCTAGCGGTGGAACATGGAATGGGGCCGAAGGAGCGTGCAATTGAGTTTATTCCATATGTCACCCAAATTATGTATATGAATGGTTTGTATCCTTTTGCGTTTGACGCATAACAAGAGTAATTATCGTACTTAAATTTTTGCAAGATACAATTTATCGTAAATTTTGTGTCGTCTTTAATTTATAATCGAATCAATGAAACTTTAGCGCCAAAGTAAAAATCTATAGGATAAAGTTTTTTTTTTTACTACAATGCAAAAATTGATTCGTCAAATCAGTGTTATTCGATATCAAAGCTATCGTACAAATCAGCCTTTGCACTCATCCATATAATCCAAAATGGCATTCGATAATATAATTGGAAATCGGCACAAATTTCAATTTTTGTTTCAACAACAGTAGCGTCAGTAAATTCAATGTTAGATTTAAAAAAAAAAAAAAAAATGCTACTAGTAAATTAAAAAGAAAAAAAAAAATTGACAAAAAAAAATTTGACTTTTACTTTAATATATTCGAGAATTTGAAATTTATTGGCAGTTTTGTTACAGAGAGTATTTTCTCAATCAACTTAATTTTGATTTTTATCCTGATATAGAATAATTGCATTATTTATAGATAAACTCGATGCCCAAGACATAGCCGCTGAGTTGGAAGATTACATGGATGAGTATTTCTGTACGGAATTGGAAGACAATAGCGCGTTACAAGTGGCAAACGAATTATTGCGTTTCCATCGATACTGCACGGAAGGCAACGAAGCCGTAGCAACGGAAGAATTCGCGAAACTTCCGCAACTGAGGCCCTGGATATTGGCGCGGGAAGACGCGATGGAACGAAGAAACCAGAGAACAGCTGCAAATCGGGATTCCGAATGTTCCGACAGCGACGACGAAAACGACAAACCAATGGACACCGCGAACGATGAATGGACGGAGGTGAAAACGAGGAGAAAAAAATGATCCATCGTAATTACCGTAATATGTATATTTCTCTAAAATATTACAAATTTTTATTGAATATCGCTTCACGAACATTTATTATTCGAAAACGGAGCCGAGAAGAACGAATTGTGTTGAAGTGTCCTCGGCGGCGGAAATGCAATGTCGGCAGTTTTCATGAATTCGCTAATTCCGGTTTTGTTGTCAATTCTGAAAAATCATTCGATAAACGATATTTTTAAACGATCTCACTACGTTGGAAATTTTTTAGCGATTTACCTGGACAAATCGACGGTAAATGTACCGTTGTAAAATCATTTTGATTTTGGTTACAATTTTCCTTCGTCGCTTCTTTCTTCTTCTTTTTTTTCTCATTTGGCCCAAGAAGACTCAGTATTACCGGTAAAAATATCAATCCGTGAAACAAACCAAACACGACGACGGAAGAAAAAAGCTATAGTAACAATTAACAAGATTAATGCAAATCAACAATTAGCCGAAATAACGAAGCCGATGAAAAAAAAAAAAAAAAAAAAAACTTATCACACAAACCTTGAAGAATGTTTTGAATAAATAAGCGTCGCTGACACCCAAAAGAACAAATGCCAAAAAAGTACTCAGTCCGCCGTTGAATATCGCGGGACCGATGACTCCGAGTGTTGAGATCGAACGCTCTAAAAGAAAAAAAAAAAAAAAAACGATGACACTGTGTTCGATTCGGTAGTCAATTGAGAAAAAATCATATAGTGGCATTATTTTCCTCATTAAAACTTTGTAAAGATTTTAGATTTTAGATTTCAGCCGGAGCATCGAAAATTAACTATTGATGTACGTCGCTATTGTCGAACTAACGACCAGAGTCTTAATACCGTTCTTAGTGCCCTCGGTGCGAGTAAATTCCAATCCGATATGGGCTGCGTAGTCAACCGCTAGTCCGGCGCATAATAGGATCATAATACTCGAAGAAATTTCAATGGTTAATTCGAGATAATACATTGAACCCAATAGATCGATAAGGGTAAACAATACGCAGCATATGACCCAAATTGACGTGCGGATATCCCGTAATATCAGTAACGTCACAACTCCTACGGCGAATATTTCTAAACACAGATTGTGAACGAATTCTTCGCCAATAATCTGAAAGAAATTTAATATAAAATTTCCTTATTCATTATTACCGAAATCGTTATTAATTATTGATTATCATAGAATTTCTCCAAATTTCTTAGAAAAATTTGTCGGAAATTCGTAAAAAAAAAAAAAAATACCTGATTTGCGGTCCACGAGACGTAATCTTGCGAATACACAGCAAAATGTTCGATTCCCTGAGTAAAATTAGCTTTTTTCAAAATATTTCTGACCGATTGCATGGCTCTCACTTGATCGGTCGTCGTGTTGATGAGAATGTGCTGAATCTGTATCTTCGATATCTAAAATTACATAATGATATTACTCCGTTTTCCGCGCGGAGCGATCGAACAATTAAATTAAAAACTATCGAAGTTTCGGAACTCTACCGTAATATTGTAATCCTCAATCGGCATCTTGTTGAATTTTATGTCCGCGATAAACGACTGTCCCTCTTTGGTGAACAATAGATATTCCGAAAGATACCCATAATATTCATCTTTGCTTTCGACCTCTAAAAAAATCTTGTTTTCAATCATTTTCAACTTTAAGAGCGTTGAGTCGGTTAATTGATTAGTGCGCAGAAAAATCGTCCCGTAATAATGCCGTCGAAAGTTTTTTTTTACATATATATATATTTGTATTTATATATTTACTTTTTATGTATTTATAAAAAAAAATTATTGTCGATTCGTCGATTCGAAAAAGTTGTCGAATATTCGCACAGATTCTATGAAATAGCGTTAAAAAAAAATGAAAATGAATAATCTGCGCACAGATCGATTAATCGATCGACTCGATCGTTAAGAAAAATTTACCGTGTTTCATGTTATCGAGGTACGCGTCGTAGGCGATGAACCACGGATCCAGAGTCTGATTATTAACATAAGGATTTTTCTTCAGTGTCTCAACGAGTTCAACGAGAGTATCGCGATCGTCGTAATAATCGACACCCGCTAAATAGATCGCCGCGCGTTTTCCATATTTCGGAAAATATTCCGTAAGTTTATTGTGAAACTTAATTGGATAAGATTTTTGATTGAGATACCAAAGAGGGTCGAAGTTTTGCTCGACCTTAAAAATGGCCCACGCGTTTATCGCGAGAATAATGGCGGTGATCGACAAAACGAGAATTTTTATTTTCGGTCGCATTATCAGAGGACCGAGAAATCTTTGAAAAATCATTCGTTGAGTGCTCCGCTGACTGCATTCGTTCGGTTTCCAACCGACTTTAATACGACAGCAACATCCGTCTTTATTGAGCGTTAATCGTCGTTCGTCCAACACGAGGCAACTTACGAAAAATATAATTTCGTACAGGTAAAGAAATAGAATTCCCATTGTCGCGAAAACGCAGAAAGATTCGAGAAATGGCATAACGGTTGTGATACCGATTGCAAAAGCGATCATATTGGTAACCGAGGTAACCGTTATCGACATTCCCGATTGTTTCAATGCTTTAGCAATACGAAACGGTATGTCCTGTGATCGATCGTCGATCGATAAATTCTCTATGCTCTGCGTAACGACGAACATATCGTCGACACCGATACCGAGAAGCAAAAACGGCAGAATTGTATGCAAAGGACCGTAAAAGTAACCCATATAATAACACACGCCGTACGCGGATAAAATCGCTTGACCGACGACCGACACACCCATCAGCGACAAGTATATTCTTTGCTGCACAACGTTGCATCGACCTATCATTGCCATAACGTAAATAGCGATCAAAAATAATCCGCAGAACAGCACCGTCATATTATTCTGCAATACTTGTCGCAAAACGTCGTTGAAACTTCTCGAAGTTACCGCGTAAACTTCCATTCCGTTGGGAAGCGTGCGATTGGAGTGAAGAACACGTTCAACGAACTCGAGTTCCCATTCGGGTAAATATTCGTTCGATCGTTTGGTTATCCAATTTAGTATAGTCGCTTGAGCTCCGATTACTTTACTATTGTTGTCTTCGTCGTATTCGATGTTTGCCAACAACGGCCCAATGTCCATCAATAAATTACCGTTGCTGTTACTGCAAATTAACCAAATATTTATTCATATAATTCCTCATATCTTGCTAGCGGCAATCGCTACCGGTAACGAGCGACTCGTTCACGCGTTTTATAACACAAAACAAAAATTTAATAATAATACTTTTTTTATTTTTCCGTTAAAAAAACTTATTATTACTCAATTTTTTTTTCTTGAAAATACGCAGTATATATCACTTTATATATTAATTTTTCAAATTTTCCGATCGATTGAATTAGGTAGCAACAAATTGTAAATCATCTATGCGACGAATCCTTTGGATTTTACTCACGCATCGTTCAGCGACATCGACACGTCTTCGAGTAATTTCGACTTCGACAATTCCTTGAAATTTATTCCTTTCTTTACTTTCCATAGCTTCAACAGCGACTGATATATGCACGTGTCCTCGTTAGTCGTCATATTCAATTTGTCTATTATACCGGCGGCGAAACTCAAATCGTCGTCGGTCATCGACGACGTGTGCTCTTGAAACCACGTTAAATATCTGTGTAACACATTATACTTATCGAGAGATATCAATCGCGAACAATTGGCCAATTATTATTTTTCTTTATAAATCTTATTGAACGACTCACCCCGCGCAAACATCGTACCACGTCTGATTATTCACCACTATACTTCGTACGCTTTCGTCTATTTCTGATATCTGGCAATTGAAAAAAACAAAAATGTTATTAACAACGCCGACGATAAAAACTTGAAAAAATTTATACGAAAATCTTCGAGCAACAAAAATATTGAGTTTTTTCATTTTTTTCGAATTCGAATCGCACGTGCGGATAAATTTCTCGGGAAATCAAATAAAATGCTTATTACCGCGTGAAGAATTTCGGGATCCAGTATATTCGGCGCCGAGACGATAATACTCTCGTACGTGAGATCATCTTTGAAGTGTTCCTTAACCCACTCCGCATCCTTGCGAACAATCGAATCCGTTGGTATAAATAATTCTACTTCGTCGATCTCTTCGCGCCAAAGTAACATTCCCGGACCGCATGCGGAACTCAGGAGAAACGAAGCGAGGAGCCAGATCCATGGTTTCCGGCCTATGCTCAAACCTATTCTATTATCCGACAAAGTGTATCCTTTTAAATAACGTTTTTTCGTTCCGCCAATTTTTTTTTACGCACTACGCTTCGTTATTATTTCAATCATTCGAATAATTTTTTACAAATACACTGACTGTAATGACCGATGTTTTTGATGAAAAAAAAAATGAATTTATTGGCAAAAATCTTTTTTTTTTCGATTTTTACTCATTTTTTCGGCTTTTGGTGTCGATAAAAAGATAATGTTGACCTTGAATCGTCGTTCGATGCTATACATTTAACGAAACTATAATCCGAAGCGTGAACGCGCGCGTTAGATCGATCGATTACTCACTGATAAAAAATTGCATCTAATTCAAAATTCATCGATACGGGTATTCCTTTGATTTTTTTCCACTGAACGATCGCCCGGTTAGCTCGTCGTGGCTCCATCGCGTGTGTATGATCTTTCGGATTCGAGTAGCGACTGAATAAGACACAGCTCTCCCGAATCGTGTGGGGAGCAAATACACGGCGAACAATTGAAGCAATGTGCCACCGTAATTATGTAACGTATATCGTGCGGTTCGTCGAATGCATATACGTTTCTTAAGTTTCGTGTAACCCGACTCTGAGTTCCTTATAGAATTGACCGTGTGGGCGTTGTAGATTATTATAAACGCGATAAACCGCGTGGCGTCCCTGTAATCACTACTGTTTCGATCAGCGATCTTTTTTTTTTCTTCTTTTTTCATGCCTTTTCGAAATAATGTCCCAAATTGGCAAAATTAGGACACACATAAGACGGCGAATAAAGTGCACATTTTTAACTATTCAGCCGAAATTGCGAGTCGTAAATTATATTTTATTTTTAAATTCGTTTCGTGGAATTGAGTCCAATATCGTTGGATAGTTTGAAAAAAAAAAATGCGTTCGGGAAATTTCGCAATAAACAAACAAATATATGAATAAACAAATAAATAAATAAATAAATAACGATGAACCTTCAATAATCCGTCTCTTACGCCCCCCACTGCTGCTTTTCCTTTTTTCGATTATTATCATCGCTTCGAGTATATTTTTCATTTAGATTCTAATTTTGCCCGAGTTAATAAATGCCTCCAACCGGACCCAAGTTTCGAAAAGGCGTCATAGTTAACACGACGAGACTGATTAGTGTGTCGTTCGTCGCATGAGTCGCTATAGGTGAAAATAGCACGTTATTATGACGAGTGGGTAAGCGCGCGCCATGGTATTCGAAGCAACGATTGTTCACGCTGACCGTTCGGACAAACCGAGAGGGTCATGAAACACTTTCCTCGATGTATTCGCGCTCGTTTTACATCCGGGTTCTCAAACGCGACTGCCGGTGTCTCGGGAATATCGTAAAGAAAAAAAAAAAAAAAAACGAAAGAAGGGAAGAAAGAAAAGAAAAAAGTGAGGATCTTCGAATGTTCCACTCGCGACTCTCAAACAGTCCCAGAACAGCGCTACATGAACACACCGAGCGGCAAGAGATTCGCGAGAGTTTTACACGGGAAATCTCAAGGTGCGTTGTGTGGTCAAGTGAGTAGGGACTTTGAGCGGCGAACGAACCCGCCTTTCTCATCCGGCAATATGGTACAGCGCATCAGTGTTTCTGGCACCTTGATCTCCGATGGACGCGCTCGCGCGAATGCCAGCACCGGACACCGACTGTAACGCCGGTGTGACGATTATCATCAATCGCGAAAGGTTTAACAAATCGAGTGTCGTGGCGGAGAGAACAAAAATTGACGATTCACGCCGTCTACGGTGATATCGAGACTCGACCATTGCGTTTGGACGTTACACACCACTGAATATCGGTGAGTCAAAACGAAAAAAAAAAAAAAAATCGAGTTAACATCCTTTCATCCCCTTGCGTCGAATGATGCGTGCCCTTTTTTTCTCGCGGCCACGTGGACGTATGCGTACGATAGCTTTCGAGTGTGGAGAACACATCATAGATAGTTATATTTCGGTATAATTTGAGTTTCGGCATTGCGATAGGTTTTTAGGGTTTGATTATTTATTCATCTTTAAAAATATTGATAAATAATAAACAATGATAATGAAAGAACTGAAAATAACATTATAAATAATAATAATAAATATCTATAAATTCTAATAATAAATTCTAACAATCTTCCTTCTCTTAACTAATACGCCTTTCTCCGAGATCTCGTGACATTTAACAATTTTTAGGATAAAAAAAAATGTGATATCACTATGTAATTTTTTTTCTCGTTTCACTGGTACATTGGAACTCTATAGACCGAAAGCAGACGGATCATTTTTTTTTATCCATTTCAAACGAAGAAACTAACTTTCATAAAAAAAACCGACTAATGACGATTCGTCTGGAAATGATGAGAAAAAAAGCAGCGGCAAAAAAGAATCCCGTCGAGACGAGTGTCCGATCCGCCGGCGGTCAAAATTCGATTTGGGGTCACGAGTACCCGCATGTTAATTCATATGCGTCCATCTCATGCTGCACAGTCATAAACATCTTGGAGATAATAATGAAAAAAAAAAAAACCGGACAAACAGTGATGAGAATTAGTCAGAGAGTCCCGATTTTAGCCGACCAGTGACCTTATAATTAAACATAACGGATTTAGAAAGTCCATTGACTGAGGCGTAGTCGCGCGGCAAGCGGCAACGGTCCGCCCGGTAAATGTATTTAAGCCTCGCGGGTCACCCATCGGGTGGACATAGTAAGTCTCAAATTCCAGTCAGCTCTCTCCACTCATCTGTTTCGCCGTAAATAGTCTGACCCTCCCCCCCCCCCCCCATTGTACCACTCAAAAAATGTTTCGCGACACATCCGAATGTCCCATCTTTATCGTCATTGTTTCTCTTACTGTGTACCAAAGAGGAAACATTATTCACGAACAGCCGAATTTTTATTTTTTCACATTAAATAACATTTTATTATATTACGATAATTTTTTTTTTACTTATTTTTATATATATATTTTTTTTATTAAAAAATTGTTTATGAAAATTCAAGTTTATAAACATTTGTCTCGACACAGTGGCGGTAATTAATACTTTCTTCTGACAATATACTGCTATGTATTAATACACATTACTTTATACTTAGCGACACGTATAGATTAACGCGGTAAAACTTCGTTTTATTCTCAGCGCGAAATTAAAGTGCATTGCAATGCATGGCTAGCGTATCTGGAGCGCGCACCGCGTTTACCCACAATCACACATAAATATATAGTGCACTACATAATATTACATGGTGTATCTCCGGAAAGCCGGTTCCCGGATTCTACGATCTACGGACAAAGATGTTACCGAGTTGCACTCGCGCACACGTAGTAATTAGTCTTGTCAACGATTTTTGTCACGTTTTTTCAGTTTCCTAAACGAACTCGAAACGAACTTTCACGTATAATGTCTGAATTGTTCGTTCCACGTTCACGCATTCGATTGCCTTTCCGTTAATATGCTAATCTCGCGGTATGATTCTTTCTCTTCCTGTATACGAATTGATTCATTTAATTGTAGCATTGTGAAATATATTCGTAAAGTGTTTTCGATATTTACCATAATAATTTTATCAATTTTTTGGTTGATTATCACTGAGCCGACCCTTTGATTTTTTTATAAATCCACAAAGTTCAATTGTATGTTGCGGTTAGCCCCGGTCTTCTCGGTCTTTTGCAATCGTAAAGCGGAATTGTATTAGCGGAAGTAAAAAAAAAGATTTTTTAAAGTAGTTAACGATTTTGACAACGGAATTTCATCGATCCATGTTATCGTTAAAAAAATACGCATCAAACGAATGGAGGGGCAGCGATCGTTGAGTTTTCCAACTCACTTAACGGGGTTCTACATCAGGCAAAACCGCTCAAGCAAACCGACACCACAGGCACGACGCGTCCTACTCTAGTTTCACATTAATCGATTATTGTTCATTTGGAATTTTCTCTACATATGCCATTTAACGTCTATTTTCCAGAAAACGACGCGATGCGTTTCACGATAATCTTGTGTATCCTCGCCTACCGCGGACCGGTTGCGAGAGGCCAGTTGAATTTCATGGGCAATCCATTGACTGAGAATACCGACTACACGGCTGAGGAGAGTCACTTTGCCGAGCGAAACGAACCACGAACGATCGGTGTATCGAATGTTCCTTTCGCTTCTTCGCCGAGTCACAACGTCGTTAGTCGAGACGACGAACGAGTCTCACGTGTCAACAACGACAAAGTGAAAACAAGCGCACAAGTGGAACGCGAGACGCAGGTACCCATAAAAAATGAAAAACCCGCTAAAATCGGTTTCCCGCTTGCCGATCACGAAAAAATCGAAATCATCGGCGCATCTCCAAAAACTTCGATACCTCAAACTCCACCCGAAGGTCGGCAGTTCAGCGATTACAACGTCGAATCTCGAAGACTCTTACAGCCCCAAAGTTTCGCTCCATCAGGGGATTCCCCGGTTTCCATCGAACGATCGCAGTCCTACGGCCCATCCAACGAGTTCCCACAGCAAAGAAACCCCTCCTACGCGCCTTACAAAACTTCTCCCGTAACTTTAGCTTCCGGTGATGCACTGAACAAATTTCTGCAATCCAGAACCCCCGAGGAATCGCAAATGGCCCTACAGAAATACTTCCAAATGCGCGAATACGCGAATCAAGGCTTCGGCCGATCGGGAGAAGCGAACGAAGCTCAACGCGGTCCGCAAACCAGTTCGGAGGAGTTCGCGCTTCAGAATGATCCGATAAGGAATCAGATGCTTCAACGAGAAGTTATAAACTCCGCGGAAACGATTTCCGGTTCTGCGATGAGTTATTCGCCGCTAATAACCCGGCATTCCCCGCCGAGATGGCATAAGGTTGGCTTCCAATCCCGACAAGACTTGTCGATCGGCGGTCCGGGAAGACGCGCACCTCAATATCGGGGTCAGGTAGCCGCAATGGGCGGCGGTAGGATCCGCCAAGGTAAGCCGTGGTATCAATCGCGGATCGGTCCGGGAGCCGCTCCGGGCTATCGAACGATCTTCACTGCACCTCCAGCACCCCCAGCGGCTGTGATCGGCAAACGGAAACCACCGCCCGAATTGATCTATACGAAACCTCCCGGTTTCGCTAATGGTCCATCGAGCGACGCGATTCCCTACGAAGACGTCAGCCGATGGCGTCCTAATGAACAATCGCTACTACCGCAAAAGAATCTTCTCTACTCGCAACTTTACGCGCAATCGTACGATCCTCATTATTACAATTACATCGCGAAAACCGGAAAGGTGAAGCCGTGGCTGTATGGTAAATTGGGCGAAACGAAGGAAAAGAGTATATGGTGGGAGCTTTTTAGCGGTTTCAAGAAACACGGAATGAAGAATATAATGAATCCAATGTTTTTACTCGGCATGACGATTCCGACATTGACGCTTATGCTTACGGCGCTCGTGCAAAAACGATCACTCGGACGATCTGCTTCCGGTGGTCACGTGACTCAAGAACTCATCGAGGAATACGCGAGGAGACTTCGGGATGCCATCGAATGTAACGAGAAACGCGTTAATGATAGCAACAGTAGCGAGAACAAGTGTTGGTAATTAATCAAAATTTTATTCTTGTGAGACTATTACACGTGTTCTCGCATAATATTACGTTCTCTGAGAATCGCTCACCCGATTCGGATCTCTTTGCTGTATGTGCGGGATTTTTCTTCGATTCTCGATTAACGTTGGTAATTCACGTAATTATGTTAACGTTGACGATCGAGTCGAAGCGAAATAGCGGGTTTTACTGTTATACGCGCGGCGCGATAATACCGCGCAGTGACGACGACGCACAGTAAATCTCTGACCGGTCAGTACACTCTATGGATCGATTGAAATTATTCGATTTGCAGAGAGAGCTTTAACTGTGAATGATTAATCATTTATTATGTGTGTTGTTTTTTTTTTGTTCGTTTTTTTACGAAAATAAATAAATTAATTGAATTATTGGTAAATAGGTATTTATGTTGTTGAAACTGATGCGATAGGTGGTTTGATGAGTATATTAGTTTATTTCGAGTGGAAAAGCTGTGGAGAAATTTTATATATTTTGTATATAGATTTGGATGTATATAATTAATATCGAGTATAAATAATCGATATACACACTATATAACGATTATATATATCCAATACACTATATATAAATAATCGTTATCGTTAATTACGCCAATTGCCAATGTGCGGTTTTTGTCACGAATCGTCTATTTTTTTTTTAACAACACAATAGGATGTCCTCGAGGTGCTAATGAGTATTAAGTCCGATAGAATGGCGTCGAGTGGTTACTATGAGTTGCGACGAGTCAAGAGCCTTCGCTATTCGAAGTTCAAACCTGAATGATGACATCAACCGTTAACCAGAGATTCTTCGATATGTATATAGACGACGTGCGCGCAATACTATGCATAGTACATACATACATAGGACCCTACTAATCGCTCCTCTACCAATATATGAATGTAAAGAAAATAAAATTGATGCGTAAGTAGTAAACGCAGTTATAACAATAATAATGCCTTGTGAACATCGGAAATTCGAATTTTTACCGTAAACACAAAAATTTGTTGGTATTTTTTTTCGATGTTTTTTTGTTTCCTATAGTAGACTTTGTTAATGAAAGAATAAATTTTCTTACCACAAGTAATTATTGTTGCAGTTATATTCCGAGTATTGCGCCAAACTAATTGCATTTTATGGTTGCGTTACCCGCGCGTACGTGCGTAAGTGCGTTAGTTACTCTCGATGCATCGTTCGGTTATGGTGTTGGAGCGCACGGCTGTTACGGTATTATTTACATCGCTACCACCGTTGGTCGGTTCTTTCGCGATGAACCTGTGGCCCGGAATCCGGAACGCCCGGCCGGTCAGGTTCACCCGATTAATCATCAAGGAATCTCGACTACGGAGTGAAATTTTTTTTTCTTTCCATCGTTATGGATTATAGTGAAATTGATATTTATTTTAAAAAATGATCGGGTTAAATTCACTTGAGTGTTAAATTTAAAAAAAAAACCCCCCAAATTTTAATACAAATATTAAGATAAATTTATTTTCAAATTTTTTTTTTCGGACATAGATAAAAATAATTTTATATATATTTAAAAAAAAGTTTTTTCTTTTTTTTTTTTTTTCGTATGTCTTCTATGTGACTCCATCGCACGGCGATTGGGAACGGTCTGCTTGCGGTTTGATTACATTCGAATTATTTCAATCGAACAATTGACGGGACGACCCGCGGGTCATGAGATCCAGACACCATCTTCGCCGAGACAACGATCAATTATTAGCTTCGTTCCTTGGCTTCGGGTGAGGACTGTAAAGAGAAATAACCGCAAGCAAAATCTGCTCAATCATTGCTGAGATATTGATTTAGATTAGTCGGGACGATTAACGCTTCAGCCGTTTGCTGGAGCGCCCCGCAAGAATCCCGAAATTCGCGTGATATAATTACGGTAAACATTCGACAACAAATGTACTTTTTTTTCATTATTAATAAATCGCATTTCACTATGAAATAATTTGCAATTAATCAATATAATCGTCTAAATTATTCTATCGATGCTATAGTCGTTGATCGACGGGACAAAAAATGAATTGTACATTTATCTTTCACTTTAGCGTGAAAATGTATATTTGTATTATAAAAACGATTTTATAAATTTTAATTTTCTATTATTGTATGTAACTCTTTTGTAGCCGCTGTTTTTTTTTTTTTGTTCGGAAAGAGTTTTAAAAAAATAGGTAAACGGTAAACGTAAACATTTTTAGCCAAACAGGTTAGCGGAAATTATCGTAGACCGGCGTAATTTTAACACGTCGAATGAATTCTATCGCATTGATCATTTTCTTTCGGCAAACAATCGAAAAGTTAACAGTTGTATGAGATTACTACTTGTATCGATATAAATCAATGATCGCACGGCACCCTCCGCCAAAAAGGTTTATGGAACTTCCGACTTCCGTGCATTGCTTCTCCGCCGGGTTTGCTCGGCGGCCAATCCCCACTCCATCGTCGCACACGACTCTCGGGGCGAACCACCGTCGTACCGCTCCACGTACTTCAGTCAGTGGTGGGGGCGCGCAACCGATCACTTCCCCGCCTTTTCAGCCGCGAACATTTTGTGCGCGGGAATCCGCGGTACAACGTGCATCGTTGGAGTTTGGCGTCGCAAAAAAAACTGTTAATATAAAAGTATCATTGCTATCGACGATTCGCATACCAATTTATGAATTTTATTGAAGTAACCTTTCGACCCCGCGGCGTAAACTATGGTTTAGATTTCTACAAGCGACTATTCAGATACGTAGACAATTTGTTTTTACTTATACGAAATTTCTAGAAATTGAATTTCAGTTCATGAATATCTTCCGCGATACATAGTTTTTAATTCGGTTCCAGCCAGTTAAACTATGAAAATCTCTACGAAATAAACGGTTTTATTTTTTGTCTAAAATACTCGACAAACGTTTTCACATTTATCGACTTGGTTCTGTTATATCCCCATGCGATCGTAGTTTTTGCGCCCGAGTCCGCTGCTCGGTTAACCGCCTTCTCTCGCTTTCGAGTTGTTCCGATTGTCAATATTTGGCGACTCGCAATTATCAACAAGATACGACAAAAAAATTTCATTGTCTAGTTGCGTATTTAATCGATTGCAATATACGTGCTAAACAATGACTCGTAAATAACGTACGTAGATTTCGATTTTTCATTACATCGCGTAAAACATCGAAACAATTTGCTCGTCGGTGAGGTTAGTTTGAATTAATTACGCCGATAACCGAGAAACGCCGTAAACATGTCGAGAGTCAACGATCTGTGTGAAAGAAATCAGGACAGCACGGGAAAGAACGCGACGACAATTATATGCACGTTCTGCCCGTCGAAAATACTTCATCCCGGCGCCGCGACTCTAACGAGTCAAGAGGTGGGTTTGCCATTGGTTAAATCAATTTTTTCGTTTATTTAAACGCCAACAAGATTATCGAAATAAATCGATATTTTCAGTTTCCTCTGCCGCACATGCGACGCAAAGAGGAAGGCGAGGCGGACGAACGAGAAAACATCACGGAATATTGGGTAGTCGAAGACATCTATACATTCGAAAATATTTTAGTATCCAAGACTGCTGATAACGTTAAATATTTAGCATGCGCCGACTGTGAAAGAGGACCGATAGGATGGCAAGATCTGACCACCAAGAAATCGTATATCGCCTTTTCCAGAGTAAGACACGCGTGATTAATGCATCGATTACTTAAAAACGATCCCAACGACGATAAAACGTGTATGAGAATGATGCGACGAGCTGCGCGTACGCAAAATATTTTTCGATGCCTTCATAAAATAATCGAAGATTGCATTATTAAATAAAGACACTTCAACGTCGTATTACGAATTTACACAATTTGTACGAAATAATAAAACTCAATGGACATCCCGGAGATACTTTTGTATTTACGTAAATGCCATAGTTGATGTGATTGAAAAATTCTGAGGAGAGATTGAATATTCATTTTTTCATATTGCCAAATGCGTTTTTCTTCAAACATATTTGTTATCCTTGAGTTACAAGAACTTTCGTCAAAGCACCCAAAAACTTAAAATTCTTCCCATTGAAAAGATGGAGTGTACGCAAAGCATTAAAGCGTTTTACGAGTTACAATTTTGTCGGAATTTTTTTGACATTTCAAACTTACCATAGTTCTTCTCTGTTCTTCGTTGTTGGTGTTCATGTTGACTTCATCATAGTTTTTAATATTCTTGATGATTTCTTCATACTTTTTGGTGTCCACGTAAATTTCTTAATAGTCTTTGGTTTCTCGTAAGACGTTTAATACTTCGAATTCTTCATTTTACGGATTAAATAACACTTCAAAAATACTATTTTAATACTTTCATCTTTGCGAGGGTAATATACGCTATAAGCAACGAAAAAAATCGTAACGAACTACAGACGAAAAAAACTGTACTACACAAAACTCCAAACGATTTCAGAACCACAGCTTCGGGTATATCGACTCGACTGTAATTTTTACATTAAATTAAATTTTTTATTTTTTTTTGTTCACATTCACGTCGTGTATTTCCTCGGAAATACTATTTTCATCTTGCAAAACGTCTGTTATATGTTTTTACTTTGACCCGCCAATTAATCTTCCGCTTCTCAGTGGCAAATTTTTATTCGTAAAGCAACCAACGAACCACCGTTCGAGGGCCATGCGAAGGAGAATTCAATAGCCAACCCCAATCGGTCGGCACGTAACAGGGACCGATCGACATTGCATCTAGGCATTTTTCCCTTAAGGTAGTTATCGTGCGAACAGTCTGACTTGACATAAGTTTCAGAGAAATGAGAGGGAATTGCAAACACTTCTCGATGGCCTGAAAATCTGAAAAAAATCAAGCATATTGGAGGTGATGAAATTATCGATTTTGCATAATAATAATTTCAAAATGTTATTAACTAATCATTACAAAATTGAATTTTTTTCAAGTACGTGGTCGATTGTTTCCGAATTTTGTGAAAGTAAGGATTAGCCATTTGTCTAAGTCTGAAAAAAGTTTGGTCAAAATGGTAAGAAGGATACGTTTACGGTGATCGAAAATGCATTCCACCATGTTGTTTGATAGGGACGCCGGCAATAAAGACTTTTTTTCAATAATTTTTTTCTCCGCTTATGGATGGCAAATCGTGCTGCAACTTCTGCAAAATTATATGCCATAAGTATTTTATTTCGATGAATGACTTTTTTTTTGTCAAAGATAAATGTGAATTCGTTCATTCACTGGTCGGTCTACACTAGCAAATTCTAGCCCGATATCTAAAAAAATGTGGCAGTTAGATGGCGTCAATTTTTGAAAAAAATTAAAATCGCTTAAAAATAAAAGGACTGCATTGATTTTGCCAAAAAATTGACGAAAGAAGTGAACATATCTCCTTAACACATGGTATAAATTTCAGCTTGGTATCTCATAACGTTTCCAAGTTATGAAGTCAAATGAGGAGCACACAAGGACACACGGACGGACATTTTTTGTAAATGTGATTTTTCGACGTTTTGGAATATTCTGAACACGTTTCCATAAAAATTTCGAAAATAAAATGTTTTCACATAAACAAAGCTTCTTGAGGACGCAAAAGAAAGTCGATTTTCTAAAATCCAGGTGCTATATTCACATAGCTCACATATAATAATTCACATAGCATAAAGTTTTGATAAAAAAGCAAAAATTAACGCCCCCGGGTGGGCTCGAACCACCAACCTTTCGGTTAACAGCCGAACGCGCTAGCCAATTGCGCCACGGAGGCTTGTATAGGGAGACTATTACTGTGTATCTCCTAAGGCATTTTTCCACCGGTTCAATCACTGATAAGAGAATTCTTATCAATTGGACAAGCTGTTTGTATCTCTCCAACAGACTAACGAGATTAGGCGAGAAAAGTAATTGTATAATCTCAATAATTCATATGCCGGAATCGTGTATCATTATCCATTCGGTTTTTCCATTGGACAGTGCGAACGCAGTATCTGCTGCGTTCGATAGAGGGCACCACTGTGTCAGTAAACGATTCGGACGATTCTCGAGCTGCAAGGTATGTAAGTGACTGTACCGGCGTTGTATTTTCGGAAAATAGAATTATTCAAATGCAGTCCATGTTCCTTAACTCGACGAGACCGGACCCGTTCCCTTTTCTGTATTTCCCCCATCGTCCCTACTCCCGGTCAGTTGCTGCAAATAGGGGTAATCGAGGGGTATACGCGTCCGTAGGTACGAAGTACTTGTTGCGCGTGCGCAGTTTACATTTTAAGGAATAGGCTCCCCTTGGAGTGGGGCAAACAGACTCAGGGGAAATACAATTAAGGGAACTCGTTGTCATGGTAACGAGTTAAAATAAAGGATCGGTTTAGTTAAGGCGAGTTAAGAATACGGAGTTTGGACTGTAGTTGCAATTTGACAATTTTACCCAAACATTGGTATTTCGTTCTTTGTTATGTTTCGATGTTTTATTGTTCTTGTTTTTGTTTTATGTGAGTTTTACTTCGTCAGAATTACTAATTCATTATTATTTTTATATATTATTTTATTATAGGATAATTTCGGACCTTTAAAGCTATATTGGAATTAAAGAAATGGAAGAGCAACAGTACAACGTGCAACTGTCCATCCGCTATTCTCTTAAATATAATTTTCATTTGACCTATGATTTTGGTGATCGAGATTTTCCAACTATTCAGCGTAATTCTTTACAGAAATGGTTTCTTATAGGTGTAAAAGTTCACAGATACAATTTCTTTTAGGCGTTGTACTACCCGCAAAGACGGCGAACAACAACAACAATGAAGAAACTTTTAAGTTATGAAACCCGAATTCTGTGAATTTAATTTAGTAATATTACTTTTTTTCAGATTTCCTGAAAAAAATGCAGGAAGTGGATATGAGAAGACAGGCGATCAGGATAACGGAAAAAATACTAATAGAATATACAAAACGTAAGTTGTTTTTAATACAAAATAATTTCTGATTCTAAAAATTACACAATTCTTATACATGTTAATTATAACAAACTATACCATTTTTTATAATCGTCGAAGAGACAAAGTCATCCATATAGAATTAACCCTTTAAACACTAAATTTAATAGTTATCCTGCGGACGTTTTCAGAAAGTCCGAAGTCCATTTTTTCATAAAAATTTAAATTTCACTAAAGCGATGCGATACACCGACGTAGCGACTTTAAATGATTCTATATATGAGCACTTAAAAATTCGCTTTTCCTCGATAATCCGTAGAGTGAAAGCGATTTCTTTTCAACTCGTAGAATCAATAATCTTCAATCGAATCTTAATTGCGATTCGTTATCATCGCAGCAGCTCCATTTGTGTCACGCATCGTCTCGCGATATTTTCGAGACATCTTCGGGTCGATCTGTTCCGCGTTCAAAAGATCATCACACAATTATTATCGAGAGCATATGTTCGAGCAATGCTTTCACAAATTTACAAATCATCGCGATTTGTTAATTCTCAAGTTTATCAATGATCGATCGAGGAATCATGAACTTCATCGGGTAGTGAAGGTAGTGTCGCGTTGCGCATATTGCCGGCACAAGTCTATCCAAAGGCCGTTAAGAAGAAAAAGAACGAATGATTTATTTTGTTTTCGGTCGATTCGTTTGCCAGACGTTTCGATATGAGATAAAATCTTTTATCGGAGTCGATTTCGTCGCCCGTTGCGAAAGGCTGTCCCTGAAATTCGAAGCCGCGTTTTTCACGATTCCGAGATTCCAAGACACGAGACAAGTGCATCGCGTTCTCACAGCCGCGATTCGGATAAAGTTAAGAGCTCTCTGTCGTCGTTGATAAAACCGGCTAATCGTCGACATAGACGAAAAAAATGCCTACAGTAACGTTTCGCTCGGCGTTTGCGGGCCTCGAAAAGTCTCGCAATTCTTTTTAGATATACAGCGGACGATACGGTGGTGCTAAGGGGGTCCATTATACTATACACAGTTCCAAGGTCTAAGCAGATCGATTAAAAGACCAATTTGCATTTAAGCGTAACTAACTTAATGCGGAGTCCACAAGATGCATTTATGCAAAGTCCCGTATCCGTGTGCTCTTTACAAATAGTCATTTCACCTCTGTCCTCGTCCACCTCTCGCGCGTTCCACAGATAGTATTTCGGGTTCAGGAAACATCTTTTCATTTACTTTTTTTTTTCCAAATTATCATTACAAAGAGTCGGCAAAAAAATTGGCGAATTATGATAAAAAAAACGATTTTACGCCAGAATAACTATTTTTTTTTTACTATTAATAAACATTTGAATTGAATTTTACCAAAATTGAAAACTACGAACCGACAATTAAAAAAAAAATGTTTCGATGCGCTTGAAACCGTCCAAAAGTTTTTTGCAAAGCGAGAAGTAGATGAACAATGAATCTCATGGCGTTGCATGTCCGCGAAGCCTTAAATTAAGACACTGGTTACAAGGGAGTGGCGAGAGGTGTCGATAATGAATCTCCGTGGAGTTAATTAGCCCCGGGGGTGAGGAGGCCGATAGGCGGTTCGTCGTGGCATACCGGATAGCAGAGGCTGCCCCGCGCTCTGTGGAGCGCTGTGGTTACTCTCAGCAGCGTTCAGTAGTAGTGCGCTACTGCACTCCGCGCGAGAACTCTCTTTCTCTCTCTCTCTCGAGTCCCGGGAGACCTTAAGCCTAACTGAAACGTCACGCCACTTGTTACTCGTTAGTGTGCACGATGCCATCTTTACTGCTGGCCACTCAGTGGCAGAGCCACGGAAAGAGAACCGTACAGAAGCCGGGCGCATCGATGCCAACTGAACGGCGTGTGTAATTAACAATGCCCCTGCGGCTCTGTGTTTCACTCATTGCTCTCCTCACTGTCTGCACCAAACTACTTTAAAACTCAAACGCTCTTTCTTGCCTCCGTTTCGAAACGATTTTCAAGTCGAATGTATAAATATAAAATGCAAAACTACTGCGAGAATACGCGCAATTTATTGGTTTTGTGAATGAAAAAAAAACTAAAAATGAATGATTTTTCGTGAATGCGATGCCCCTGATAAGCGTCGATGACGACAAATAACAAAGTTTAATCAAACGACGTTCCCGTGTATTGTCGTTAACGCGTACCGGACGTTGTCCGCGAGTAGTAGATATGCTAAAGTACAGTGGGGTACAGTGGTCCGGCGCGAGGAGTTCCATTACGCTGGGCGGTGGTCCCTCGTTATATCCGGGACAGGTCCGCGGTCCCGCGCATCTGATAGTACGAGGATTTATGGCGACCCTGATGGTTCATTTAGTGGTGACATCGGGAACGGGGGCTTCCGAATGCTACTCTTGCTGGCTGTTGCAGCGGTGATGGTCGTGTCGCGCAGCCGAGTATCACTGGCACCAGTAGCAACGAGAAGCAGCAGCAAACGTAACATAGGCGACGAGAGCTTCGCTTCGGCATCACGGTCATCATACGGAAATACCTTGTTAAAAAGAAGATGGGTGGCCACGCGAATTGCCGCTGGCTACCATAACCGTGACGGAATTTAACAACGCACCACGATGGCTACAGGACGTAGAGATAGTTACATAGATAGGAAGCTGAAAAAAAAGTGAAAAATAAGAGAAACAAAGCGATACAGAGAACTAGCGACGAAAAGAGGAACGAGAAGAAAACCAACAAGTCGTAGCTGCGGTTGTACGTTGTACGTGGCGGGTCGGGGATCATTTGCAACGACATCATTATAATATCGCGTATGCCTATGAAATTACTCCCAAATACGAAATTTCACAGAAAAAAACCATTTTTTTGTAATAATTTGCGATACCAATTTCATAAATCACTGGGGAGGTATGGCATTTATTGGATTTCCTGAGTTTCGGATTTCGAACGCAGCGGAAAGGCGTCGGATCATATTTTATCAAAGTTCTGATAACGTTGATATCAATTTTAGAAAATGATCAAATGTGAAATTTTACCATTGGCATTTACTCTTTGAAACTTTCTTTTTCGCGCTTTATATTACCGTAACGCGCGACGGAGTGATCTTCGATGAGGCATAGGTACGCGCCGCGGGTAACTACTATCCGTTAGTATATAAAGGTGAACATTATGCCCCGCGGATGTGTGCATACGGTCCAATCAATACCCGCGCCGTATCCACGTACGCAATATTACGGAAGAGGTTCGCACGGTTTACGGGTACAGTATAACCGATATATTATACACGCGAGTTTTGCCACCGCGTGAATATGCAAGTGAACCATAAGTTTATATATGCTTTCACCGTGCCGCGAATCATCAAATAGATAAGTGATTGCCATCGATTAAGTTCGTATCGCCCGTTTCACCGACTGTTAAATTCTCTCCTCGATATATTCCGCGAAACCTCGTATCTCGAATAGTTTTCTTCGGTTCGCATCGTCGCGGAGTCACGTCGTTGGTCTCATTTGAGACAAAAAACATTTATATATATTTTTGTATCAACGCGCATCATCCTGTCCACATCTTTATCTTCCTTTATTGCTTCGGACCACCGAGCGCGATGTTCAAAAACTTTGATTTACCGAACTCAAAAAGTACCGCGCGATAGTCGGCGAAGCGCATAATAAACCCGTGAATCTGTCCGATGTTTTCTTTTTTTCATTCTCCTACCGAACCCGAGAGTCCAGAAGTATCGAATGTTCTCGAGGATCGTTAAACCGCTTGGTATACGAGGAGAGATCGTGTACGCGAATAGGCAGCAAGTTTACACGTATATATCTCCCTCGGTGCCTCCATACGCGTGGGGCCTCGAGATACTTTTCGCTCGTAAAGCTATGATGGGTGCTTACGCATCTGCAGGACTCGTGATCATCCGCGAAGTCCCGAGGCAGTGCGGAATCCCATTTTCCATTGATCGTCCCGAGGCTATCTAACAAAGGAGACCGGGGCTACTTGACACACTCGATTCGCAAACAGTAAACTCCCGTGAAAAAAAAAGCAATTCATCAAAGTTCTTCGCACGTTTTTACCAGTGATCAAAAATCATTTCGCGATGTATATCATAGAATAAATTAGGACTTTCTTACGAATAGTTCGTTGAATAGTTATTTTTATATCAAAGGCCCGCTGATTAGAAATAACGATTTGATGTAAACAAAATATGAATTGTGTCGAATAACCCCGGGGACTCCGGGTCCTTGAGTAAGATCGCGATAATATGAAGAATTTACGAATAATTTTATGATTATGGTACTCTACTTGTAGGACCTCATTTTCCATTAGCTTATCGCGTAAGCGGACATAAAACGAAGATTTTTTTTTAATGAGAAAAACCGACGAGTATCCCGACGATTTGAACGTAAGAAATATATTTTAGTCACTATTCCAGTTATTACTGTATTAATATAACGATTAGACGGAATGTAAAGTGATTCAAATGACCCCGGTATTCCCTGTTCCCTCGTTTCTTATCGTTTCGATAGTATTCTCGAATGCCTTATGGTACAAATCGGACATAAAACAAAATTTGAAAAAAAAAAAAAAAAAAAGTTTTAGAGCTCCGAAGCCTGTTTCGTACTTTGTACGATCCTCGCAATAAATTCGTTACACAGATAATATACTTTGTGCGAAATTGAAGGCACGTTGAAATAAGTAAGTATTAATACCGAGGTTTGCCAGAGGGGCCTCTAAAAAGACGGTGAGAGTGCATAACACATAGAAAATCCATGTTGGTACAAACATATGTATATACCGATGTAGTTACCTGACTATAACTCCAGTTCGCTCGAGACTCTCGCCGCTTCTCTTAACGCCCATATAATTCATTAATATAAGCGCCCCGGCTAATTGATATCATGTAATAGCTCCAGCGAGCACGCGCGTTACAACGATCATAAACGAGAGCGTGGGATCGACGGTGAAAGAACGTTAGCCACCACTCTCGATGTTGCAGACTCTCCCGGGTGATCCGTTGGTCCGACTGTTAGTCTTACTTTACGCTCCAAGAGAGTAACCCAACCAACCTGTCGATCTGTCTATCTTCTCGAGCACATGCGCTAACCCCGGCCTACGTTCGTTTAAAAATAGACTGAGATATTATTGCGGAAATGATTGAAAGAAAAAAAAAAAAAAAGATCGAAAAATTCCGTCTCGCGAAGCTGAGTAATTACGATTTTTTTCAATCAACGATAATTTCTGATTAAAAAATAAATGAAAACAAAAAAAATTACTTTCTGGATAAACGTGAAACGTTGCAGGATTAATATTTTCGTAACCTTGATCAGCATAAGTAGCCGGTGGAACGGACAACGGTAGACACTGTGAAAACATGTATTCATGTACTTCGCATTATATGTCTAATAGCGTACAGGAACTCAGCGCAGCACGCGCGGTTAATCTGCCTTTCTAGCGTCTCCTCCTCCCTCCCCCCGCGTGCGCCTAAGTCGTACCAGTGAACTGATTCCAACTTGCGAGTTTTCTGCTATTGCCGCCACCGCTGTCGCTGCTAATGCCACACACTCTGCACAGGCATTGTGCAATTTAATTTGTAGCGCGCAACCTTGGATCACGGCAAAACTCACGGCAGGCACACGGCGTCACGTTAATTACCTTTCCGCCCGTGTAGACGTACCTCGACGATTCGCAATGGACTTGAGAACTTGCCGACGTTTGTCGTGTCGATGTCGCGAAATATTGTCATAAGATACACTGTTCCCGGAGACAAACGCGACGACGATTCGCGCCGATTGACGGATAATATAAATCGAGTTCCATCGATTCCGATGGATTATGAGACATTTTTAACGCTTCGCCGAGGAATTTATTGCCTCGCGTTAAATTCCGAGATACAAATTTCTTTCATCGTATTTGCGTTTCTATAATAATTCCTTTGAACACAAAATGATCAGTTTCAAATAATAATAATAATATAATAATTTTTTCACATACCTGCACGGAAAGTTCGTACTTTCCTCCCCGATGAGAGGGGAGAAAGTGAGTACTTTATTCCCTAGAGAGATATCTTCGCCCAAGGGCGGAAAGTAACTCCCTAGGGAGGAAAGTGCCCACTTTCTCCCCTTTCATCAGCGAGCCAAGTACGAACTTACCATGCAGGTATGTGAAAAAATCGTATTTGCACCGCGGGCGGAGTTGGCATTCCAACTCGTGTGTTTGGTTCTGCCCTCGGTAGGCAAAGAAGCCCGGAAAGCCCTCGGGCCTTCGGCCCTCGGGCCTCCGACCCTCTTTTCCCACCTCTGGCATCACCCAACACACTCGTCAGGAATGTCCAACTTTCCGCCCTTGGTGCAAAATATACTATTTCAAAACCCTATGAAAATTGAAATAATTTCATACGACTTGTTGAATTATTACGAATTTTTACGATACGAATTATTTTTCAGTAAACATCGAAGATAGAGAGAATCTCACGTGTTTGCATTCGCAATGGCAGCTTTTTGATAATTTATTCAAAAGGAAAGGTTTGCCAATCGAGTGAAAGATGCGTGTTGGAAAAGCTTACGTTTTATGCGGTCAGAACGCGGGGGCTCGGCGTATGGGAGTTGGTAATATACACGTTTCTAATAGTCGGTACACACTTGCTGCAACGTGGCCGTGGGAAACGTGACACGCTAACGTCGACTAAAGTCAAACCGAAAGTTTATATCGGGTTGTCGATATAGAGGTCAAGACGTCCATAGAGTTGGGATTTAGCCGGGAGTGGAATTTGACTCGATGTTCTTCACGATTGTCGAGTGACGATCCTTCATGATACGTGTACGCTATCGATCACGAGTCATCGACTACTTCAATGTCGTTTTTACGAGGTTTTTTTTTTTTTTTCTGACGATAAGTTTATATTTCTCGACTTTGTATAAATAATATTATTATCGAGATTGTAGCGAAGTAATTGGACTGCGTTTGTAGCTTAAGTCGGTATGAAGTAGTAATTGCCGTAACTGCAGAAATGTGCATTCAAGCAGATATATGATTATATGTATATTACGATGATAGACGACTTTTCCTTCGAGTTTCCCGTTCAGTTCTCTTCGGCTAGAAAATTCGACTAAAATAACGTTAATATGAATTAATTTATGCTATTTGCAGACACAAAAAAATCATTGCTACTGTTTTTTTTTCATTGATTAGTGTCGGCATCAAATAACTCCATCAATTTACCACGTTTCTAGACACTGACCTTTAAAGAAATGCATCGACCCGGCGATTCGGAAACAGAATGAAATGTTCCATTTTTTTTTTAACTATAAGGGATAATATAATGATTATTTCCACTGAAAGTTACATGTATCGAGAGTCTCACAAAAAATATTCAACAGAAATTCATGAAAAAAAAAGAAATGAATAAAATTTATTTGCATCGCATTTCGAACCGTCTAATAGTTATACCCCTTTAAATTATCGTAATTATATTGCCTCATAATAAAACAATAAAATCGATAAATTGCGTATTAAACTACGCATTTCACATCATAGCAATGCATATTGCCGACTTTATCTTATAATCACAACCCTTCCTCCGTGAACCCCCGTCCGATAACACCCCGTTGCGTTTTTCCTCGTTTACTTTCCCTTTTATAATCCAATCGTATCCCAGAAATAACATTCGTACATCGATGATCTATAAAGAACGATCTCGAGATCGTAGCACCATCGAGAGATGATTCGATCCTCGAACGTTCGGATTACAGTATAGATCAGCATGTATGCCATATGATCTCTCTCTCTCTCACCCTGCGAGGCGTACGTACTAATCTGTTTTTAATCTCAGTCCGACTCGCGATCGAAGCGAGTTAATACCTTAACCAAACGCACACCTACAGCATACTTACCTATATATATATGTATATACATATATATATATACGTGTATATATAGTATATATCCCTCCGTGTAACAGATCGAGAGTCCGTACTCTCGTTGCAATCGACTTTCACGAGTTTTATAGCGGAAAAGGAACAGTTCGAGGGCGAATGAAACGTTAGAACGTTAGGCGGTACTGTACGTTACCGTCGATATATAGAGGCGTATTAGTACGTACTACATAAAGTACCTTGCGTACAACTCCGTGTATACGCTTATGCGTTGTATATATAGGCAGGTAACTTTTTGTTGGTTCGACGGATCGATCAAACGCTCCACGTCTTACCCCGGCGTCTCCCGTACACAGTCGAAGGATCATCGACGATGCGAACTTCTCTTCGATATCTCGATTCACCTGCCTACTGTAGTTTTCTTTGACTTCTTTGCTTATACTTGTTGACCCACCGTGGGCTCCATCACGCACAACCCGAGTATTGCTTACCTCGTCGATGCGCGGAGTACAAATAATAGTGAATCACTCTTTTACTTACCGCCGACACAGTTATTGGCACATTTCTCTGTCGTTCCGTTGCAGAGCCATTGACAATGTCCTGTATATAATATAGGATTCTTGAGATGTAAAGATCGAAACAATATGCTCGGAGAATAATTTTTTTGGAAAAAAAAAGAAGTTAATATTTGAAAAATTATTTTTATTGGAAAATATGTGGTAATTGTTAATATTTATAATGTTATTAAAAATATAACTTGTTATTACTATTATTATTATTATTGGTAAATTTTGTGGAATCATAAAAAAATCTATCATTCATAACAAATAATGAGTTTTTCGTTATTTTACAGTGTCTTTACGTATTTAAAAAAAAATGAACCATTGCTAAATTTTTTCCAGTGTATGAATTAAAAATAATTGTAAAAACTCGAAACTAAAAAGAATTCTGATTCCGAATCACATTTTTGGAGGTCTCAGTAAAACTCGAAGAACCTGCAGTAATATTATTTCCAATACTTTTGCCGTTTTTTTTCTTCGTATAAATATTCCTGGATGTGAGATGGATTTATAAAACTCGATAATTTTTGTGAACGAATGAAATATCCATAATTTAAATTACGCCGATTCTGAATGAACTCTTCATATTGACCGTTTTTCGTAAAGTGGCCAATGACTGTATGGATAATCGACGGTTGTAGTGTTTACCCTATTAGGGATTCCTTGTCGATGTTTCTTGATGCATGCGTACACGCGGCAACGCATCGGCTTGTCACAGTCACCGGGTCAAGAGCGCCTCTTACAAATTATACAATGCCCCGCGACTCGTCGTCGATACCGTCGGATTGATCGCGCCGTGCGAAGTTTCTCTTCCGTAAATGTTGCACCGCCTTCGTCCCTTTAGTTTGTGTCCTCTCCGATTGACCCGAAAGAATGCCGTTCCCGGACTCCGTTGAGTCGAGATGCGAGAAAAAAAAAAGAAAAATTGTGCTTCGGAGTCGAGGTCACGGTGCAGTAAGGATCTCGCGGTGACTGAGAGTAGCTTGTGCCCTATCGGTACTGTGAGTGACAACCCGCCGGGTACTCTCATCGATAAATCGCTTCGGGTTAATTCGCGAGCGCATTGACTCCTCACAATATCTGATTCAACGGAAAGCAGTCGTTCCGAAGGTATTTAAGATACTCGAAACGTGATATCGATATTATAATTCTGATGCGATATGAGATCGAATATCGAAGACGATAAAATTAATTTATCGAAGACGCGTTTATTGTATCCGGCGAGTGAAGGATATTTTCCTCAAAATAAAATAAAATAAAATAAAAAACAGAGATTTACAATGTTTTTATTTATTTATTTACAATAAACTGAATTGAGGGGATATACGACGCCGTAAAAATCTTTAAAGGTTTCTCCATTTTTTTTTCCTCGATCTTACAGTTTAATTTCTCTCGTTAAAAACGCGCAAAGAGCTGCAACAGGGTTGCAAATTCGTCCTTGTAGAATTGTATTGTATATCATAAAAATAAACTGAGAACGATGTTCCACTGTTTTTTCTCGATTACGCGATACTCTCGGCAATTTTAATCTTCATTTCTCGCGGTATAATAAAATGACATGGTTTCTCGTGAACCCAAATTTACAAAACCCTCTTCCCGCTAACTACCGCACTTTCGGCATTTCTTTAACAATCTCCGAACGGAAGCCCTCGTATCTTCTCTTTCTCGTGATAAAACAATTATACGCCAAAATTCGCAGCCCTAAAAACTATACAATCTTAAGTGGAGAGAAACATCGGCTCGGTACCGTTGGATCGAATCTTTTAACGATATAATATCTCCAATTGCGAATGAATTAATATATGTATATAGAAAAATAAAACATTTTCTTGTTTCCTCTCTCGCGGTATCTCATTCGTAAAAGATCATTCGTAACCCTCCCGAGACAAGTGGATGCGCGGAAGGGGAATAGAAAGATTTATCGGGTTTAGATATATCGACGGCGATCATCGTGCGCCTTTGGCGAAGCGTGCGGCCTTAACGTACAGTATATACACACAACGATAGAAACCTTCCACTGGTAAGTAGATATAACCAGTAAGTAAAGTAGTGGTAGCAGCAGAAAGCGCGCAACTCCAAGGGGATTTTCAATTAGATGGGCGCGCGAAGCCTTATAGGATTATAGGAAACTCCGATCTCCGCTATCTATGCGCTCCGTAGAAAACATACAGATAAAGAATAAAAAAAAATAAAAATAAGAAGAGGCAAAGAGAGTCCGTGGGTCGTCCCGACGATAAATGCTTCTGGTAAAATTCTCGGTAGGATCCCAGTAGAGCTTCACGGAGGCCGTTTGAGCTGAGGTCGCCGTCCCGGGCCATCGCGTATCTTTCGATCCGATACAGAGATACGTCGAAAATGGAATTTACCGTGATCCACAGTTACGCGCGCGGCAATGCGCCTTCTTATTCAAGATTTCTCTGCGGTTTTGCCGAGAGATTAAAAAAAAAACAAAGGCGCGCGGAAATAGAGGAATAAATAAGAAACTCTTTGTGTCTTTCCATTCTCCTCGCTTGACGCAGGTGCGTAAATTCGTAGCTACATGCAACGCGCTGACGCGGTCATGTAAAAACGGATCAAAGTCATCGATCCCGAGGAACTTCATCGACGCTAATGAACCACTGGCGATCGGAACATCGTACTCCAGTATAAAATAGTCGGGAGTTGTTTAGATGTTCATACGTACGAAGCAATTTACTTTCGCGATGCGAAGAGACGGCATAACGCGACCAGGAAAATATATATCTATAAGGCGTAGAATTATTTTTCTTCTCTTCTTCTTCTTCTTCTTCTTCGCGAGATAAATGCATTTCCGAGAATGTCATCCGAGTCCGTCGAGTGACGGTGACGACAAACTGTTGGATAGTCTATATCTGACGCATGACGAGACGCACGGGAGGGGTAACAGGCTAAAGAATATCGAGAGAGAAATACGCGCAATGGGAAGTCACGAATTTCGTTTTTCATTCCTTCGCGTATCCTACACCCCAACGCATTCTTATATTTTATCGCGGAATTCTTATCGAAGGCGAACGCGCGCGTCTTTACTCCCCCCCCCCCCCCCCCTTTCCTTCTCGAGAGCCATATTCGCAAAGTTGAATCTTTGTTGTGGTTGAAGCTCGATCACGTCGACGAGAATCGACGAAGCAGCACACCGGTCCCGTAATAATTGTATTCAATTTCACTTCTTGTCGAGAAACAAAAGTGCGGATTATTGATCGGCTGTTAAACTTGTAGCTGACGGGGCTTCGACAGCAGTAAAACTCATATATGGCCGACTTGTTTATTTTATATATATGTATAGATAGCCATATATATGTATATGTATGTCTGGTGAACACACGAACGAGTGATCCAGTTTACGCTGGCACGCGCGTTTGTAATCGTTTCGAGGTATATATATATATTTACGGCATATACTTGTGACTCGATGTTAGTACTATAGCTAACTCGCGACTTACAAGATCCTCGTAATTTCCTTTTATGAATTTAATCGCTGACATCGACAACTATCGCTGAATCGCGCACTAGCGAATCGTCGACGATTCCGATATAATTCTTCGCGATACCGTCGTCGAGCGTCAATTTGTTACCATTACGATGTTATGCCGCGATTAGTTTCGCGATAATGTATACTCGATGCAATCGACGCGGAGTTCGGTAGATCGTGTAAATTGATTTTACTGCTTTTTTTTTTTTAATGCATCGATGATGAATAATAAAAGGCTCTAATTCCCTTTCTGTTAAGCCGTAGTTTATAATCGAGTGAAAAAAAATATAATTTACGGGAAATTCTATAATAATGATAATTATTATTTTTATTTAAATTGAAGTTTTTTAAAATTCGTTTCGTTATAGAAATCTGCTGAACAAAAAAAAAAGACATTCCGAGACTGAAATTTCATGATTTTTTTTTGTTTTCAACACCTCATTGGGGATATTAATTTTATTTGCATTGAGACGAAATGTCTTAAAAAAAAAAAAAAAACGATTCCAAAGTTGCAAGACAGGCTCCGAAACGGAACGTTTTATTCCGCGATCTTGCGAGCAACTCGATTCTCACCTCGTCTCGCGTTTATCATAGTCCACAGCCACGAGGGTTAAGTGTATATATATATACGATCCGCTCCCGCGGTTCGCACAGAATTATGTTGCCGATATTACTCGCTCCGGCGAAGGCTGTTGTGGCTGCCGGGGTTTGCGAGCGGCTACTACTGTAGTGCTGGATATTAGCTCGCAGTCGCAAGGGCAGCCCACGATTATAAATCGTCGGGTTCTCCGGCCGGAGTATAGGTGGTACCCACGAGAAACCGAGCCGCCGTCTGCCGTCCTCCTGCTTCCTCCTTTCCAGACCAGCAGTAGTAACAGCGGCAGTAACAGCAGACCGCGATGAATATTCCATATTTCAGTGGTTGTAATAATAATGTCGGCATTAGTCTATAGTTTCGCGTGGATTAACGGTGTCAGGGCGTCCAGCTAAATCAAGACGGGGCGGGAGAAATGCTATCGGTTAGTGCCGCGCGAGACCTTCACTTCCACTGGTTTCGTATACGTCGCGTAAAAAAAGAAAAAAAAATCGCTGGAAAAAATATGTAGGTACGGACGAAAAAATTGGACACCCAATCAATTTTCTCAATTTTAATTTCATAACCCTGCCAAATACAATAATAATAATAATAATAGCAGTAATAATATATAATAATGAAATAATAATAATAACGTAAGAATAATGATAATAATGGATAATAATATTATCTAAAATATGTAACCATTATCTCGACAATGTTATAGCTACTGATAAGTGCTTTTTCGTGCTACGTGTGTGTATGTGTTTGTTTTTTTTTTTTTTTTTTTTTTTCTTCGTGTGTGAGATGAAGGGTGATGTATATCTACACACTCGCAGATAGGCAATGAAATATATTCCGTTCGTCGATTTTTTTTTTTCTTAGTTACAGGGACTTCGCAATTGTTTGTGTGGTTTTTTTTTGTCACGATACAAAATTACGTCACCTCGGACGTCACGACGATACTGTATATAAATATATAATTTCGTGCGTAATATATATATATATATTTTTTCACTATATTTTCTTTTTTTCTTTCCTTCATATCGCGGTCTCGGGGTTATTATCATTCGTCGAACAGATTCCCTCCCTCTCCCCCCCCCCCCCCCCTTTCCCGATCGCACCGTTGCAATAAATAAATTATCCAAATAATAAAACATCGATGGATAACAATTGATAGTGTGATAGAAGTTAACAACCACAATTTACAATTTTACTTAACAATGAATCATCTAATAAGACTAATGAACCTTCCCGGTGTAAGCGACGACGCTTATTTCTTCTCTTTTTCCGTTTTATTTTTTCGTCTTTTTTTTTTGTTTTTTTTTTTTTTCTTTCTTTCATTTATTTTATACTCGTTCGCGATATTAATTATTATTTTTTTAACTATAGTTATCGATAACTATATTAATGTTGTAAAAAGTTAGAGTAATGCCTTCGTTTATATAGTGAGTTTAATATATTATTGTTCTACATTATTGTGCCTAAATTCAACATATACAATATATATTATTCTTAATAATTAATAGTTTGCAGCGCGCGGTCCTCATATTGCATCCGATCTTAACACACGCATTTACGCCTATGAATGTGTTTCATTTTTTATTTATTTTCTATTATACGCTATTTAATCGTGTATGCTATATATAATTTCGCATTATTATTGCATATTACCGCGCGCCCCACAGCGTATAAATCCGTGCGAGATCCGAGAGAGAATTACTGGCCCCCATTGATTACATTTATAAAAAGAGATAAACAATATTAATTTACGTTATCTATTCGCCAGAGAGCGCCACTCCGAGCGCTCTACGATTTATCAACTTTTACAATACAAAAAAAACGAAAAAAAAAAAAAACAAACAATTAATGCGATGTAAAATGATGAACGACAATTCGACGAAATTTACACGCTATTTACACGATTTTTATTTATTCAATTACTTACGAGCTAATAGTTTCACTTACTGTCTAAACTTCAATTTCTTCTAATAATTCGATCTATTGCGTACGTATATCCGATTTTCATCGTAGGATTAAAAAAAAAACACGCGGAAAAGTCTGCGAAAGCACCAAAATAAAAAAAAAAAAACAAATATTTGAGCACTTTGCGGGCTAATCGATACGATATTATGCGTTTATGATGGAAAGTAAAAAGTTGGGTTATGTGTGCATCAGCGGGAACTGTGTTGGCGTGCTGTATACTGGCCCTAGAGATTTTTCCGCTTCAGGGAAGCGAGAGAAAAAAAAAAAAACAAAAAAATGATGGAAAAAAAAAAGATCGCGAGAGTGTTGGGAAACCGGTCACTAATCTACATGAATTCTACAACGAATTCAGAACCATATACTATAACGTGTCATTGTGCAATCAACTTGAAACAGTCGTGTCGACGTGTCGAAGTCGTTATGTTCTTGTTATAGGTATTGTATATATATATATATATATATATGTATATATACATGTGTTTGTGTATATGCCACGTTATATATATTTTAGTGGTTGAGAGGCCGCAGGCGAAACGCGATTCTGTACGACTCGAAGCGAAATGAAAGCGCGAATAGCGCCGATCGTGCTTTACGATCGAATCGTTCGTGCAATGGACCTTCCGTTACCTTTCTATTTTCCCCCCGAACTCGTCCGATCAAAGATTTTCACATTTTGTGTATTTGCGGAATGATAAGAAGTCGCGATTTCCTTTTTTTTTTCGATTTTACGAAACAGTCGAAATTTATTGAGGAATTTTCATTTGGAATTCGAGGATATCGGACATCGTTACTTTACTTCTTTTGGGATGGAAGCGTCGTTGCGAATATCGCGATTGATTATTATGAAAAAAAAGAAAAAGACTCTGAATTGTATTTTTTTTTGGATCGGAGCTGATGTCCGAAACTCCTGAAATGGAATGTTTCAATTGAGACGATGACAATACATTATAATAATGCGATACGGACGATTCGGTCGATAAACTATATAGGCAGTCATACTGTTGATTAGACGACGCGTAATTACAAATTGACTGCTTCGTCCCGATTATTTTTTTTATTACTTGGCGGATACCGCGTCTCTTAAGGCACTTGAAATGCTAAAGTACTTGGGTTGGGATTGGGGCGTTCGAAGACACGAGTATTCAAACTGTGTCCCTTTATCGCGAATCATCGTCTTTTGGAAAAGAAAAATATCGCAAAAGATCGAATAAAGGTATTTTGAGGTATAGTTCAGCACCGTTATCTACATCGCGACAATAATTGCAATGATTTAAATATAAATAAAAAGTTATCGATTTATCGTGTAAAGAACACGAAGAACACGCAAATAATGTAAATGCATAATGCAAATATTACTTTTTTCCAATACTAAAGTAACGCGAAAATGAACGCGATGAATGTGTAGAAAATTCCTTTCTTTCCATTGAGAAAAAAAAACAAAAAAAATTGTTCGGTAAAACGATTTGCGGCTGAACAACCGCAACGCGAAAAATAAGAGTAAAGAACGGCGGGAAGTCGCGAGCGGCCTTGAGAGTTCGGAGTGGCAACAGTAACGAGAGTAAGAAGGAGAAGAAGAAGAATAAGAATAAGAAGAGAAAAGAGGAAGCAACGAGAGAAAGATCTCGTGGAATGTGCCATTAATGGAATGCGCGATTACCGCGGACGGATTCGGTGGCGAGAAGGATCCACCGATATTTATTTTATTTTATTATTATTATTATTATTATTATTATTATTATGATTTCATTTAAATGATTTTTTCCTTCTCCCCGCCTCTCTCTTTTTTCCTTTAAACTGCAATTCGTTTTTTATCGAAAGAAGAAAAAAACAATTCGAAAGCGCGAATTCCTCGGAGCATCTCAATGGTCCCTCTAAAGGCAATATCGTTGTCGACGATCCCTCTCTCGACATTCATTTCCATCATCTCCCTTGGATTTTTATCCATTGGTTTCGGACCAATGGCTTGGGTCTGTGATTCGCGAGAAAAAAAGAATAAAAGAAATCATTCGTCAGCGGAGATCCGAGAGATCGCGAATGTTCGAGTAGCGTATGACGATGATCGAGGATCTTGTCAGTTCCGAACGTCGACCGGCATTTCTCATCGGTCGCGAGAGAGGATACAGCATGCGCTTCGGGTTACCACCTGCATCGACCAATAGCCCCGAAACAAATTCCCGCACCGGGAGCAACAACGACGAACTCGACATGCCCCCTCCCCTCCTCCCGCCACTCCTCCTTTCATGTGAGATTCTTCGCCCGATCAGATCTCTGAATACGGGACAGAGAGATGCCGGAAATTTCATATTGAATTTGATAACTCGTATGGAAAAAAAAATATATATATACACATGTAGTATGTATTTCTTCATATGCAAATTTTACAACGTTTATACGCATCGAACTCTGAATAAAAAAATGCCTATCCTTTTTTTTTTGTTTAACATGATTTTTTAAATTATTTCAGATGCGCACTGTCTTTTTTTTACGAATCAATGTGATTTAATTTTAGAGTATTCATTTTTCTAGAGTAGCAAAGAAAAGTGCGCGTTTTTTCGATAGTTTTTTAACTTGATCGCGGTGCTGAGTACAAAATTGTATACGATTTGACGACTTTTCGAGAATTTTCGATATATTTATCTCGCAATCCGAAATCCCTCGATTTATTCATTTCGCATTTCGATATTTTTGGATATATTTATCTCGCATCTCGAGATTTATCGAGTTTGAGCTGCAAATGTTTTTCTTCTTTCAAGAACGAAGCATATTCAATACCTTCCTCGTTATAGCGACAATCTCCGAAAAGTGATAAACTCGATAGAAAGTACGAAAAAAAAAAAGAAAAAAATGAGACGAAGAGCGTAAACACGCGGAAATTCGCAAGACTTAAGGCACTAGGCAATGGACTTAGATATATATTAAAAAAAAAAAAAAACGAAAAAAACGTAACCCAACTTTCGCGAATCTTAAACGTTAAAAAGGCACTAATTTTTTCTATTCAAGATAATTATACATACAACTATGTCATATGTATGTGTGTGAATGTGTCGTATGTATCGTGTTTTACATATATTTATATTTTATAACAGCGTCAACAACGTTTTAAATCGTCAATCAAACTTCATTTCGTTATTGAAAATCTTATACATAGAGGTTTACGAGATAAACTGGCTCTAGCATATACTGGCATCTTGTTCCATCGGCGCGAAGTTTTTTTTTTTATTAATTAATTTTTTTTTTTATTCTAATAACTTTAGGCTTTATTTACTTGTGCTGTGTCGCATCGAGAAAGTCTCGCGTCGCAACATTCAGTTTTCGTCTTATCACTCCCGCGATAGCTTTTTATCATTTTTTTTTCGTCAACACTCACTATTATGCATCTCCCATGTATCCCCTTCGGCGAAAAACGCTTTTTTCCCCTCTATCTATAGAGTTATTCGCTTCGGTTCGTTTAACGATGCAAAAGCAAAAAAGCGTTTTTTTTTTTTTTTTTTACAAACTACCAACGAACGATTGTGTGCTACTGATATTATTTTACGAATCGCATAGAATCTGAGCAATTTTATTATTATTATTATTATTATTATTTTTCGTCTTTTTTTTATGAATTTCTAATAGATAGGATATTTACAGATCGAGATGCTTGGCTAAGTCTCGTAATGTTTCGGCGTTTTGGGCTCTAACACGGCATTTATTGCGTTGATATGAAAGAGTAAGGAGAAGTAGAGAGAGTAGTTTTTTTTATTGCTTCGCTAAGTGCTTCACTTCTCGGATTATAAATTAATAAAATCTCCGCTTTTATTCAACTGGACCGAGTTATTTTTTATTTTTATTTTTTTCGTGTTTTATTTCATTAATATATCTCGGACGGTAGCGTGTTCTCGATTACCGAAAGAAGTGGCACGACGAAAAGAAATTAAAAAAAACATATATTAGACAGCACTCCGGAGTTATCTACTTTGGCACCTTCGCGCAAACCCACTAATACGATTACCGAAGTGTACAACTGATAGGATACGTTATACGGATAATAAAACTGGCTTCGCTTTAAACCGAAGAGCAAAGAGCTCGGAACGCTTCGTCCCGAATCATCGACGAAGATCCCTTCGTGCGCATTAATATTAAAAAACAAAAATACAAGATCCGTAATACTGGCTTTTCGTATAATTCAACATTATTATTTTAATTTATTTATTTTTCTCGAACGTCTATTTTTCGCAAACGAGTTCGCTCAGTGATTGTCCTGACCGGAAACGCGAAATTCTTTGTGCAATTCTCGAATTATCTCATAATTGTCTATTATACCGATGATGATTTATTTTTATTTATTTTTTTTTTTAATCACGATCACGATTTTTTTTAGTTATTTAACTGAGCATGCTAAGTCCCAAGCTCCGTCACCGGAGTTTTAATATTCTCTGTACAACGTTACGCGCTATAGTTAATCGTATCTATCTATTATATATATGTATATATTTTTTATTTTTTTATTTATTTATATATATATAAATCTATATATTTATATATATTTCTTATAGAGTTAATTTACTGGCTTTCATTCATTCACGATAGATATTAACGGTGCTCTAGACTAGTTGAGCAGCGGATCTTATCGATGATATCTTTTCTCTTTTTTTTTCATAAATAAAACGATATTGAAAAGAAAAAAAAGGATAATCGAGCGTATGATTACTCGCGTCCGTTTGGGGGATAAGGGACGTTTTTTAAGCCACTGAAATAGGGAGGGAGGGGGGGGGGGGTAATTAGAAACAAACGTGTTTCTATTTACGACATAAATAAAGTTCGATTCTCGACTATGACGATCCCCACTGGCGTCATAAAAGTTTTATCGTAAACACCGTCGATCTCGTTATTTAATTTTTGTTTTTTTTTTTTCCTATCTCTCCGTCTTATCTTTGTCCTTCGTTATTAAGCTCTAAGTCTAGTGAACTTGTTTCGTTTTTTTTTTTTCTATTTTCGCTCCAACCCGCGGCTATCGTCCTCCGGTCAGCAATATAGCGATTTGCTACTGCGCGCGGCGCTTGCCGCGAGTACTGGTGCGACTTCAGGTCCCGAATGTATGATCGTCGCGATGTCGCCTTAGGAACCGCGAACGGTTAAGACTGTCTCACCGTTTCGCCACGGTAACGACAACGACGATGACAATGACGATGACGACGAAGACGACGACGTGAATGCGTCTCGTCAGTGTCTCTTCATGTGGAGCGACAGATGATCGCTTCGCGAAAACGATCGCTGACACAGATGGCACTTGAAAGGCTTTTGGCCCGTGTGCTTACGATAGTGTCGCGTCAGCTCGTCCGAACGGGCGAATTTCCACGTGCATCCTTCCCACGTACACTGATAAGGCTTTTCACCTGTAACGAAAAGACAAAGACTTTTTTTTACAACTGCAGTAACAATTGGAGATTCGGATAAAAGTTGGAGATCTATTTTTTTTTCGCGATCTAAAATCAACGCTAAAAAAAATGTCGATTTAAGGGAATTTAATAGTTCATTGGAATAGTTACTTTTTGCAAAAAAAAAAAATGTTATCAACTAACTTTTAGTTCGTTTAAGTAATTATTACATTTTTAGTTGATTAATAATATTAATAATATGATAGTAACTAATATTTTTTTATTTCTATACTATAAACGACGAGAAAAAAATGGATAGTTTTTTCCTACGATATCGTTTCTCGATCTTTCGTCAATACGCGACTTCGCGACTTCGGCATGATTTCAAAATACTCTACCGGTAATGAACAGCGAGTAGCCAAGTGTGAAAAAAAAAAGGAAAGACCTGCAGCATAAGGAGATCTCGTCGGATCTTCGCGCAGCATCCCCGTTCAACTCGTCTCTCTATTCCCACGAGTAATGGGATCTCACTGTGATTCAAACGGTGGCGATTCGAGGCTTTGATACATCGTCTTCTTCCAACCCGGTGCAGCACCGTTCCGCGAGAGTCTCGTAGAGAGTCTATTTACGTCGATCGGATCATCGAGCTGTGACCGGGTCTCTTTCAACGGATTCTGGTGAGTTTCGAGCTCCAGTACACAGATCGAACGTTATACTCGCCGAGAAGTAACCGCGGAATAAGAAATTCCTTGATGAAACGGACTTTGATAGTCTCAACTCGACTCACCGTGAGGACGTTTGGTAGTCAACGTTCTGATGGAAACGGAACGGAGATATCCAGATAGAGAGAAGGAAAAATCAAATGAGAAAGAGGGGAAGAAGATGAACTCACGAGAGATCCCTAACACACACAGACTAATACACAGCGAGTCCGCGAGGCCTTTCCTCGACAACGGTGGATCAACTCGCCGCCACTCGCATACAATAGAGAGAGTGATGGGCAGTTTCTGAGATCTTCCGGAGAGGCCAACGTAACGCGCGACAGCTGTCAGGCCGATCGGTTGGCTTCTCTCGCCGGCCTCCGCGGAGACTCTGATAAGAGTTCACGAAGTGCCGGGTTCTCGAGACGACGACGACGACGACGACGACGGTTGGGGTAACAGCGAAAAAGAGCCAACAACACATCACTGCCCCGTGTGTAACGAAGCTGTAGACCTCGCCGCTTAATGCATAAGAAGAAGAAACTTTGGAGGGTGGGAGGTACAATGGAGTCGACGGATAACGCGAGGACGTCGAGAGGACGCGAGGACGCGCCGCTCACTTCGCGAAGCCAATAATTGGGTGCGAACCGACGTCTATCCGCGACGTTCCGATTATATCGTGTGCACAATTCCCCCATCTCACACCCTCCTCCCTCTCATCTCCACCACCCTCGGGGGTCTTATGTCTTCTGGTATATTTCGAGATGTTCGTTTCTCGGCGAGTCTTCGGCTCTTGGCAAACCAAGATCGATGACTCGCGAGACTATAGAGCGTAATAGGAGTCTTTGGTACGAAACTGTGAGCTGTGAGAGTTTCAAGCAACGATGGGATATGTCCGATTTTCAACGTTGATGTTACATTGAAGATGGATCGGTTTTGGGACATTTTTTAAACAATTCTAACGAGAAATCGTTCGTTGAAATACGACGAAGAAAATAATCCACGACAAATGGCATTTTTTTTATTATCTTCAAAAACAATTTTATTCGAAACATTTTTAGGATCATTTCTAGACGAATTTAGAATTTTGTTTTTTTTTTTTCGTCGTAAAAAATCAATTTTTTCTCATCATTAAAAATAGATAACTGTACATAATTCCCGCAATATTCGCGATTGCATCTATAATATATTTCTCGGGCATAAATATTGCATCTTGATAAACGACGAGGGAAAAAAAAACGAAAATGTTGACGACGAGCGAAAGGATCAACGAGTGTGCTGTCTTATTTGAATGAGAGTTTACGAGCTCTTTCGCTATGAACTAAAATCCGGCGGTAAGGCATTTGCGGGTATTTTTTGTTGTTGTTGTTTTTTATGCAGTTACAGTCTCGTCTCGTACCGTATTATTCTCTTGTGGTTCAATGGGTTTAATTAACGTCTTAAGTATAAGTTGATTAGGGGGCTTCGAGCGCAGTTTCTGCGGGCCTCGGGTTGGTTAGCTTTACCGGAGCAGAGCGTGCTTCGGATAAATCGGACGGGTACGACACGCCCAGGATTCGTCGGCGGTCTGAAAAGCCCCGTATACAACGAGACGCCCGGGAGGATTCTAATACTTCCGCTATTACTCGCGGTATCTTACACTATGTTATACAAGGCGGCAGTAGACTTAGGGTACGAGTAACCGGCGCGTGAGAATGAGATGCGCTCTGGTTATTTTGCTGAAGATAGAGAGAACTCCGACTCCCTTTCCTTGGGGCGTTTCTTTGAGATATACAAGTTAACGAGAAACACGCTCTCCAGTCTTATTTATTATTATTATTATTACATGAAGCAGTCAAGCGTATTAATTCTGTCATTATGTTCCTCCGCGTAGATATTGTATTAAATCATTTTATTATTCACTTGTATGCATACGAACCATATAGCGTTTTGTCCTACAAGATCTCTAATTTTATTACTTTTCATTCAAGTTCTACTCGTCGAATAACGATTAATCATTTATAAATTAGTTGCGATTCCGATGAATTGTTAATTGTTTATAAGATAACTAAACTACTAGCTAATTAACTAATTACCGTGTTATCTCAGTTGCCTAATAAATAATTATTAATTAAACGGAAAAGCAACTGATTATTTATAAATTAGTTTGCTATTTCGGTAATTCACCCCTATTTGAAAAAGTACCGTATCGAAACAAAATGCGCGCAGGCAATTAAGCGATAAAAAAAATTAGCGTGCAGAAGAGAAAAAAAAATGTTCTAAGTTGTATTTACAAATAAGTAGTTCTCGGTAAATTTTCGACAGCATCTTACTATTAGATCGATATCGTGCAGAGGAGACGAAGGGAGGGGGCGGTAGTCGCGGGCCTCGGTAAATCGTTGAACTCCGGTTGGAATGCAGTTAGCGAGAGAGAGCCTTCAGCGGTAACGCATATGTAGGTACATTGTTAATGGTAGGTCTGCTGACCAGAAGCCAGCGAAACAGCGGTAAGAGGGTAAATGCTCGAAGGCAGGGCCCGCCGTTCTGATGGTTCGTCACGACAGGAATTTGCCAGAACGTTAGGTTCGCTGACGGGGTACCTTAGCGCTTTGGACTTTCCTTTGGCGTTCGTGGCATAACCACGAAGGAATTTCTTCGTGCTTTCCGCGACGATACAAACGCGGAACTTCGAACTCTCCCCGGGTCTACTTTGACCGATAGCGCACGAAGCCCCGCTTCGCGAGTTATATGTAACGTGCCTCTCCGTCGCTCGTGCCTAAGCTAATTCGACTTAATTGATACATGAGATCTCACCATAGGCTATCCATCTGTCCGTCAACGATCACGCTACACCTCTACTTTTACTAACCTTCCCCATTTGTCTATCGATACCAGACACGGAATTTGTGAATGAAACTTCGATCGCGAACTTCAATTTTTTTTTTTCCACGACCGGTAAGCAATTTTCGATTTTCAGTAACCAGGTGAATGCCTTACGTGAAAAATTTCGAATGAGAATCGTGAAAAAAAAAGGATCTATCAATCCTATGAAGAAAAATATTGCATAGAATCGTTAATTGCCGGTTATTCAGAATTTTTCAGGGAAGAAAAGCGATTTTTATTTTTATCTATGAACCAAAAAACATCGCATCACTAATTTACTAGAATTGCTCCATCGTAATAGTGTTTTGACCATTCAAAAAAATTCTCAGATCCGAACGTAAAAAATTGTTGAAAAAATTTCATGAAAAAAAAAATAACCCGAAAAAAAAATGGATGTCTTTAATTTTTTGTATTTGATGCAGCGGATTTTTTTTATATCACTGAAATATTATTTCAAACGAATAATCGCGTGAAATTAGTGACACGATTTGATATGATTAAAAAAAAAATCGATTTCTTTTATCGTAACCGATTAATATTGATCCAAAATCGGTTTCGCATTAAAAATACTACTGATGTCTTACCGATCGGGGCGACAGTGATAATTTTCGACAAAGAAAACCGAAAAACAGCGTTTTTCGAAGACAGGGCGTAGAGTTATCTATATTATACGTGTGCAACGATACACGAAGGATAATGTCCAGCGAGGAGAGTCGATCGTGTTGCCGAAGGAACGAGTCTGCGATCGGTAAGCGGCTCTAACAGTATATTACTCGGTTAACTATCGTTTACTATCCGCCCTACGGGTATCGTTGGTGCTATAAGACTCATTCCCTCATCGTGTATTGCACCTATTCGGTGGATATTGCTAAGTGAGCCAATGGATATGTATAAAAGACGTTGCATAGATTTTACAGCCCCATTGGCTGTTACAATTGCCTACAATAGTACGCGCCGATACTTATTTCCCCACGAGAACCTGCAGCAAACCACGAAAAAAAAAAAAAAAAAATCGACGAGGGTAAACAAAAGATCGTTAAATAATGGACTCGTTGGCATTGACGATTATTCGTCTTTTACATATTTTCCAATTTTTCACATAAGATTACATTTTTCGTCCCGCGTCCTTATATTTCCAACTACGACAATATTAGATCAACAACTTCACAATTATAACATTTCGCGTGAGCAAAACTCAGGTGCCGAGGGTGTTGATGGCTCTGGCCTTTCGGTTAGTCTCGTTGGTACAGGAATAACGTGTACCGGGGTACGAGAGTCTCGAGCCCGGAGCCCGGCCGAGAATCACGAGTGCGATTTCGCGAAACTGTCCACGATTTATAATGGTGGCCTAATGGGCGAAACGTGTTTCTTCGGGCGGTTACGTGTGGCCACACTTATGCAGTCCTTTTCACGTATATATGTATATTCTATGCGCGTATATATGAATACAGTAACCGGGTATCTCCGGTTGAGCGAAGTGAAAGAAAGAAAAAAAAAATGTATTAAAAAAAATAAGGATATGTCGGACTAACGTAATAGTTCGTGGAAGAGTCGCCGCGGTATTACGAGCTCGAAATCTTTGGTACGAGACCAACGAAATTGTTGACCCCAAAAACCTCGCTACTTTATAAAAGCTCTCGGGAGACTTAGTTTATTTCTTCATTTTTTTTTTTTTTTTTTCCACTGCTCGCTAATTATCCTCGCTATTACGCAAAGTTTCTCGGAGCATCGGCCTCGAGGCAATGTGAAAATAACCATAATGGTCGTTGAATGAGCGCGCGGCGAGGATCTCGTCGGAGTTAAAACGAAGAAGGCGCCGAAGGAGTCCGAATGATCTAACGTCCGGTTGAGAACCGCGATATCTCGCCGGCTTCTCCGCGAGCTTAACCCTCGCTGGACCGGACGAAAGATCCTGGTTCTCACGACCACGCCTTCCCCACCACACCACAAGAAAACCGCACCACCTCGGCTCCGGGCACCGTGTGCTCTCTTGCCGGCGAGATCTGCTTGGCTTTTAGCCTTAGCTAACCGGTAGACGGATAGCGCACCGGGGTTACAAGGCACTTGTAGCACAGAAGTGTGTTTCACGTGATGCAGCATCGGTGGACAGGTTACATGCACCCACCGGAAATTCCTTCTCGCGGAGATTCCGCGGCTACGCGGGCCTCACACGCGCTCCATCAATTCTTTGACCTTTGCACTTGCTGATACACCTAAGCGTTTCGTCATAATCGCAACAACGGAAATGCCACACATATCTTTTCGCTTTGAGTTAATTTCACAGTTTCATAGTTTTCGAAAAGTCCGCAAAGCGGAAGTTGTTATCAAATTGTTTTTTGAGTTCGTTGAAAAAAAAGAAGTTGGCATTTATTATAGTTTCTGCGACTCCAAAGTACTGAATTATTTAAAATTGTAAAAAATTATGATGCGTAAGATTTGCTAAGCTATTTTCTCCGAAGACCTCTTTCGGAAATGATTATTATGACGCTGGAAATCCGCGTTTAATAAGGAGTACAAAGTTCGCAGAAAAAAATATTAATTGTATGAGAAATTGTAATATGATAATATTTCTCAGACTTTTGCTTGTGCTTTTGCCACGTTGCTCTTACTTTTTGTCACTGAAAGACCGGAACAAAGTCTCGTGATTTATCGCTGTCTTCGGACAATGGTGATAACGAGAATATTCGCATTATTTGCGGAACAAAAAAAAATGAACACAACGGTCTCAGTTATTCGGCGATAGCTTGACGATTATCGCGTTAACGTGGGAAAAATCTTGATAATTGGCTGCCGAGGGGTATTTTGCATCGAGTTAAAGGCACATGGGCGTCTAAGACGCAAAAAGAGATTTCCTTTTCCCATTTACGTCGAAACGCGCCGACGAGTTTTATATGCGGACGAGGACTGCGGTAGATCCTCCTTTGCTACCGCGCGACGAGACCGGCAGGAAGCGGTCTCGACGCGAGTCTATAAATTTTCTTCAATTAATTAATTAATTAATTAAATTTCTTTTTAAGGACAATTCTTCTCTGTTCTTTCGACTCATCGAGCGCTGAGATCGGATACATTCGAACTATAATACCGATCTCTGAATAACGTATCGTTATTTGTTATAACAATATCGGGATACCGATTTTTCAATTTTTTTTTGTTTACGTCTTATTTCGTTTACATGAAAATGATGCATATACTGCCACATTATATACAAAGTATACATAATTAATATCATAATTATTATTATACTATTATGAGTTTGGTAATTTTTTTTTTGCTTTTTTTTGCATTTTTATTTGCGTTGTACATTTAACTTACCCGTGTGAGTTCTCTTGTGAGCCTTAAGGTGAGAGCTTTTCGTGTAAACCTTGTCGCAACCAGCGACATCGCATCGATGAACTTTGCGCCTTTTCAAAGCGTCGCCACAATCGCTGTCCACCCCGAGATTGCCGCCATTTCCAGGACCAATCCCGCTGTTTCCTCGACCCCCCAATCCAATGCCACTCGTTAACGCTGGTCTCTTGTGAAATACTCTGTAACATGAGAACACATATTTTTTTTCTCTTGAATTACTTTTATTAGAGAATAATTAGCGAGAATGCGGAGCTTCATTAGTCTACATGGTGGAACCGACTCGGTATCACCATTCGCACGACAACTTTCCGAGAAATTCCTGCATTCCGAAATTTCAACGAAAAAAAAAAAAAAAAAAAACACCATCTTCTCATTTAATTTCTAAGAATTTCTATGGAAATAACTCAATACTATCGATAAATAATATAAATCGCGAGCGCGAAGCCGACGTGTCGCTCGAACGCAAGAAATTCGAGGCCACGAAGTGTGCGCATCGACGTTGTTTGCGCGCGGAATCGTCCGGAATACAGATTGCCACGAATGCGCAAGAAGACGAGAGGACGTCTTCATCATGTCGTACGGTCGTCGAGAGTCGATGCAGCGTACAAAAAAAAAAGAATAAAAATAAAATTATACTCGGTAATTTCTCTGTACCGAAGAGTATATTTATTGTATGATTTATACCCCACCGAGAAATTATACTCGTAAGACGAGAAGAGGGTGAGTTCGCGATGTTCCCAGAATCTCATAAATTCGATTAATAATACATATTCGACTCTGCGACCTCTCTCCTCTGTCCCGTTCTCTCTCCATTCCGCGATGAGGGATACAATGATCAAATAATGTATTACTCGCGCCACCACACCGCGTACATGTATATTCTATTCCGAGCTTCTGAATTCCGCGTTCGAAATATCCCCGGGGTTTGGAAAACTCCGAGATATCGTCCGGTTTCCTGTGTTCAATTCGAGAATCTCATCTCTCGTTTTTTTATAGCGTTTATAGATACGCCGCCATAAATGCGATATTAGATTAAAATCCGAATGCGCATCGCCCACAAAACTCCTCCAAGTCTCCATGTATTTTTCAATAGAAATCCTGGGACGCGTCGATCATTCGCGTATTTGTAAAATTCATTCTTCTCAAGCGGCTGAATCTCATCGCGGAAAGGGAGAAAAAATTCGGTCAGCATCACCGAAGCGCGCGGCGTGTACAGAGATACAAACTTCTTTCGCTAATTCTCGTCCCAACGATTCTGATTACCGTTCTTACGCCTAATTGCCGGGACTGTCCCTAAGTATGGTGTTTACCGCGAGTGCTTTTCTAACCCGCGATGCGCGCTCGCGCAGTGGCAACACTCGTAGAAACCGGGAAAGAGGAATTACGACTTGTCGGGGAGTTCATTTTTGCGCGATGCCCGTACAACCCGCGAGCATCATATCCTCGAGTCTCGGGACTTTCCGAGAAGGAAGAGAATCTTTCTCGTCGACGGGGTCCGTTCGCGAGAGGGGGGTTTTCGTTGGCCGACGGACCTCCCGCGAATTGCATCGACGTTCAATGATACATCTTAGCATTCTCCATCGCCTACGGTTCTCGCTTATCTCGATGTTCTCCTCTCCTTTAACGCGACTCACGCGCGTGTATAACCACCAACGTGTAAGTAGTATATTCTCCGCCGAACTTGGAAACTCCGGTGCAGTAAAATTAAGATAATTGATAATACCTAACGGGATCTACTGGCGTTCGGCTTGTTTCCGCGAAACTATAGAAAATCCTTGCCATTGGGTTATTTGCGCACTTAGTTCGGTATTTATTACATTCTTTTGGGTATATTGCGCGAAGAGCGATAGCCGCTTCGGTGCAATAAAATAAAACACCTTTTTTTTATCTCTTGTGAAAAAAAAAAAAATGAAATTCAATCATTTTAAAGAACATTTTTCGCCGTTTAACCGTAATTTCGAGTGAAAAAAAAAAAAAAAAAAATTACAAAACAGCATTACACCGACGTTAACGATCTTTAATATTCGCCTCTATTCCATTCATGTGTGAGGAAAGGCCAGTTTATACCAGTGAGAGTTTCGCAGTCACGTATCCCCGGGTTAGACGGTCCCAAGGGAGGGGGTGTAATACGTTCGAGAGGTAAGGTACTCCTCCAAGGTCCGAGGTTGCAGAGGCAGGAGTATAGAAGAGCTCCTATAATTTTCCCTGCCAAGTCGTATTTCATCGAAATGGAGGAGCGACGCGCGCGATCTCGCGGATTCTAGGGGTTCTCTTGGGCTCTCGTCCATGCAATCGTATCGTAAACTATACAAGGGAGGGCCGCGAGCGCGAGCAGTGCTTAAAGTAGCATAAATCCGTTTCTCAAGCGCGTGTGCGATGCGCTCTCTCTTCCGAGACCGCCGGACTTTGCAAGATTCACCTGGAGTATTATACTCTATCCAAACGACGTCGCGCACACACGAAGGGGATATATAACCGACTATCGCACCGTTCGCTGCATCAACGCTGAATCTCGCGGATACGAGACTGCGGAACGCTCATAGCTGCTCCATCTCAACCTGTTAGCTTCTCCCACGATTTCGACTCGCGATTCTTCCCTGAAAGATTCCGGATTACCCCACAATTTTTTGTAAAAACCCAATAAAACAAAAAAAACGGACACTCGCGACGCAAGGAGGAGCAAAGAAATGACGATTTTTCACCGTGTAAATTGCGTATCGATCCTCCAGGTTCATCTCGTGCCAACTTTCCGCGAGAGTCTCGTTGGAATGAAGTATCACCGGAAGCTTACCAGCCAGACGCATTCTTTTCATACCATACATTCGTGAAAATATAATATAAAAAAAAAAATAAAAAAAAAAATATATACAGATTCCATCAATAATGTATAATACGAGCAAATTGCGTATTCGAGAAATTCCAACGATTCTCTCGCATTTCCTCGTGATGTTTGCGCGAGGGCTTTGTAGACGGTTGTACATCATCCCGTTCGACAATGCGTCAAATGTCTTTACGACCGCTATCGATAAAGTGTCAGGATGATTGAAAAATGCGGATCGATCACGTGGAGTTCTTCTGATACTTTTGTTTTATAGCTATAAGGGGGTCTCTCTCGCCGGCTCGTCGAGAGCGTCGGTACGGTTTGCTATATGGGTGTATATACGTGATCTCTCGGCTCGTCTCCGCGGAGTAGCCGCGCCGATGCTCAGCATGTAACAGCGACGACGAGAGCCCCGAAGTGCCCCGCCGTCTCATCTCTCTATCCTCTCGCGCGTTCGCGAGACTGAAGAGATCCTTCGCGCGTTCGTGGAAGCGTCAGGCGCCACCGACGAGAGATCTCTTCGTGATGTTCGATAGATACGTTAAGAGCGAAGAAGAGATGCGACGGGACTCTCGCGACTCGTTCGCGCAGTCTTTTCCACTGAGCGGTATAAACGTACTGCACGGGTATGTAAGGGTTACGTATGTATATATACCCTTCTTACCCTATTATATCTATGTATTTTGTCGTAAAGTATTGCGCGAGTTGTACGGAGTGGGTACCGGTGAGGATCCACCGCGGGGGTTCCCACTACGGCATGTATACTCTATGCGGGTAGAGTACGAAGTATTATATAGCTTAGGAGTCGCGCGAAGTATATATCCATATATATATACATATAGTATATATATTATATAGGTGTATATAGACCTATTCGCGTACCGTACCGTCCGGCTTTCTAGCGAGAAAAGAGTTGCGAGAGCTCTCGCCAACCGGCACGAGAACTCGTGGTCGCGCGAGAGGATTCTTCGCGATCATCACGAATTTACGATCGACGAAAAGTATAACTATTCCTGACGGCCCGACGTGCCCGACGACGCGTCGTGCACATGCAGTTCCCGGTGAGTTTTTTTTATTTTTTTTTTTTATAGAGGTGAATTATTGTTGAGCAATGATATCGTGGTATAGTGTTATATCTTTAGGTACGCGTCTTTAAATTTTTTTTGTTTTTTTTTTTTTTGTTTACTTACAGCGAAGCCTCCTTAATCCTCTGCAACGCCAGAAGTGCCGCAGATGAGGATACGAAGACCGGATCGGGCGTTTCCATTCCGCAAACGGAAACTTCCCGTTCTCTGTCCCGTTCCCGTTGCCTCTCTCGTTCTCGTTCTCTCTGCTCTCTTTCTCGTTCTCTCGTCTCCCGTGGCTCCCTCCCCCTCTCTCGCTCCTGCTGCTGTCGTTCCCTCTCGCATTCTCGCTCGCGCTCTCTCGCCCTCTCGCGCTCCCTCTCGCGATCTCTCTTCCGGTCTCTTTCGAGATCCCTTTCCCGTACTATGTCCACGAGGGGCAGAGCTGGTGATACTGTAACAAAAAAAATAATAGTCGTATTACGAAAACGTTATAGAATTTTTTTTTTTTTTTTTCTTACGAATTTCGGAAAGAATGATCAGTGTTCATATGCGAATCAAATATGTGCAAAAAATATATAAAAAATATATTGTGAATAATAATAATTATTATTATTATTATGTATTTTTTTAATTTGCAGATTTGGCTACCGCCCAATTAATTTTTATTCTTCTTTTCATTTTAAAACTTTCCCAACAAAAAAAATGATATGTTCCCTATATAAGGTACATTTGGAATTTGGCACCGGTAAACTGTGAGTCAAGTGGAAACGTGCCAACGAGAAACAGCAGAATATTCTAATGCGTGATAATGAAAGGAGAACAACAACACGAGTACACATGCACATTGGAGTAAATTCTCGTATCATATTGCTTTCCCAATGATATTAGAACCGATCGACGCGGGGTGTAATCGTGCGGATTATCTAGATGGGGGGATCGCTTCATAGAAAGGTCTCGCGCGATCTACCCGCAAGTAGATCGATTCTAATCTCGATGACAAACTCGCGCGTTCATCGTGCGCGCCCCGTCGACACACCGTTTTCTTTTTCTTTTTTCTCGGTGTATATATTCTCTATACTATGTATTTATATATACATGTATTGTATATATGTATAGATTCATCTCTTTCTCTCACGTTTAACGTTGTACTTGCGAAGTTGCAAGTACGTGCACTCCGCGGACCACGGTGAATGCGCTATTTGTGCTGCAGGTTCTATAGAACTATAACCTATAGCGTTTCAGCACGTTTGACATAGCCGGGGAGGCTGTACCGGCGATCGTACGCGCGCATAGTCGTGCAACAAAAACGTCGAATGACGATTTATGCGCTATACGTCGAGAGGGGAAGATCGATCGCGATCGAAGATCGATCGTTCGATGACTGCCGTCCCGGTCGCACGCACGATCTACGACCTTGTCGTCGTTTCCAAGCTCCCGCTTGTTTGCTGCTGTTAATACGTATACCTGCGCGCATATATGTATATCTTCGGTAGCCATCCACACACCCGACTACGAGAGCTCTGCCGGTATATATGCACCCGCGTTACACACCGCCTCTCGATACTGTACGCGCTTTCCGCATGATCCAGATTTCTCGATTAATCGAAGGGTATATTCAACGACATTCGAATTCAAGGACTACGCATAGCTGATTCCTTTTTCAGTCTGTCTATTACGCTAAACTAGCGCGGCGCAACCGATACTGCGGAGAGTAATTTAGGCATACGAAGGTCGGTAACCATGAACGAGAGAGATTGATGCATTCCATGGGAATGTCGATAGAACAATTTTTTTTTTAATCGAACGCCGTACGGCTTACCCGTCCACAAGGCTCCGCGGTAGCATTGATTTATCCATTATGCTGTTCGGCACTAATTCAATGCGCCAATTCTCGATATAATTTTTTTTTTGTTAACGAGTCTTCGGATTGACGATTCAATAGTAAGAATTTTTCAGATAACGTCTCTGAGAATTAAAAAAAAATTATCGGAGCCCAAATTATTATTTATTTACGTAATTGATCTTTCGAAAAATAAATTTGACAGAAATTCTTTTTTTTTTAGATTTATTATGATTTTTAAACATATCTACCATCGATTCCCCATTGTTCTTCATTTGAATTAAATATTGTAAATAGTATAAAGCGTGAAACAAAAAAAATATACTTCGATTCAAAGAAGAATCTGCGTAATTTATCTCTCCGTATAACGAGACTAATGTCGCGATAATTTTCAAATATTATTATAGGCGTTTACGAGATAATCGACATGTGAGTTTCTCGCGTTCGGCGTCTCATGCGTACTGAAGTTTACGAATAACGATCGGGGTACTTCCGTACGGAGCTACGGTGCCATGAGATACCGAGAGTAAATGAGACGATGAGAAAACGTAGCGGGGGAGACGAGGAGGGGTGGGGGCATTCGTATAATCGCTAATTAACCTTGTAATCGGCCTCAGGTGGGTACAAAGTGGGTACATCGTAAGCTCGCGGTTGAAACAGCCATACTATTAGAAGTGGACGGTCGCACTCGCGCGGTTTCGCATTCCGTGATCTCTCCGTTGGAGCGCTGGTCCACCTCTCAACCAGATGCGATTGAGGCGAGGCGAAGAAGCGAGCGGCGGGGCTCGTTTGGGAGGCTATATCTATGGTATTATACGGAAAATTCCAAGGTACACCGCTAATGGCGAGTATATTATTTTAATCGGAGAATACGCGGTTCTCGGACTCCGCGGAGTGTATTATACACATAAGCTTTTGCCGTGCGGCCGAGAGTCACCGGGATCATCGTCTCGGCGTGCACAGCGCCGTAAATAAATGGCTTACAGTTCGTTAAATCGACTGGAACGTAAATAATCGTGATAAGAGAAAATGCGAGACAGAAAAAAATGATTTTTTGAAGAAATCTTTCCGTAAAATGGTTAGTACGCAATCGGCGCGTTCTCGTCACAATTCTTAATTTTTTTTTCGATGTTTTTTTATATCAATGTCGTAACAAATGCGTGGCGCAACTTTGTGACATTGTTTACGAGCGGGTTAATGGCTCTGCGAAAGGGGGCCGGACGCTTTGAGGAGAAGACTGCGCTTGGGTTCAAAAAAAATATGAAAGAACGAGAAAAAAGTGTATGCGGTTTGACTTTAACAACTCCGGTGCTGGACGGGCGTGTCTACAGTCTTCGGATGATCGCAGGGTTGTGGGTTCGTCGGTATATTGCTGTGGAGTACTTCAACAATGTAATACAGGTATAGCGCGGCGTCGAGTCTGATCTGTAAGCTCGTTAACGACTTTCTACCCTAGAAGTAGAAGTTAAAGCTAAAAAGAGGAAACAGTTTCGTTTTTTTTTTTTTTTTTCGCGTAAACTCTTCCTGACGTGGCAGCGATGATTTTTAAGAGAAATACTCGGATGCGCTGTTACAGAGAAAATTTCGTATTTAAAGTCGCCAAGTGGATAAAGATCTTCGAGTTCACAATGACAATCCCCCGTAATTCTTAAGGTGAAGTTTTCCCAGTTAAGGTCGCGTGTATTAGAGTGTCGCGGCGAGGTTCGAAGTGCTATTGCTTCTTTAGGCGCACCGACTCTGGGTGAAACGTAGTCGGAGGTTCACGGATGAGCGAACGCTGTTTATGGACCCCTATCTATGGGCGTATAGAAATCGCAACCACGTGGCTCGAGGTATAAAGGAGGTATAAGATTTCATAGGTATTTATTAGATTGCGATAATCTCGCGTAATACATAGCATAACACCTCGTGTGTAAGTAGAGATAACTATTGGATTTATGTCAAAATCTCTACATTCACTGTACATGCGCAAAAAAAAGATTTTTTTTCTATTTAAATAAATTTCGTGGGTTTGTTTATTTCTTTCGTTAGTTGTGAAATCAATTTGTTTTATGCATTTTCTTTTTTAAATATTGTAACAAATAATAAAAAATATAGCCATTTGTTTTTTAATTTTACATATATATATTTATCATCCGCTTAAGCGATTGAAAATTGTACAGTTTTCCTCCACGTCTGCCAATTTTCAAAATCTTTTAATTACTTTCATTTGTTACACAATTTAAACATCGATTAAAAATTTGTCATATATTATTGTCAACATTGCATAATGTAGTAGCAAAGATATCGAAAATTCCGATGCGAAATAATTTTGTATTTGTCGTGTTTATAGATTACAAAAATATTGTTAATTATGAATTATTGGCTTCTAATACTTTCATTTTTCGCGTAGCTTAAATATAGTTTCAACATTTCTAAAGTATTATTGTCAATATTTTGCGATAATATATAATAAATATAATAAAGTCAAATTGTTAAAGAATACAACATTCTGTTGTAAAACAAATTTTTAGAGCGCATATAGACGGCCTTTTTTTTTACTCAATCTTTTCTCTAACGTGAGTCACTATACCGAATTATCATAACTCCACGAAGCAAAAGACATTCTCACGCGTATCCTTAATTCCATAATTCAGCTGTTCATAGCATTATTATTGCGCTTTGATATAGTCATATTAATGAAAACTATGGTATCAATAACTATGGTAGCATACTAAATTTTAATTAATTGCTTCCACCGCTGCCATAGGTTGGTGGTTCCCCTTCAGGTTTCTCATAGGTATTCTGTGTAATTCCATAATTAACTTGCGCATTTCCATAAGGAGGGGGGACTTCCGGATCTTGCTGAGAATAGATTACTCCATTTGTACCAATTGGTTGATCAAGTTCGTCAATGTCCAAAGTGCGACATCGGATAACATGCCAATAGTACAGTGATATTGCTGCAAGTAGCGAAATGCATAATTAATAATAATTATAATATATAATAATATTAATTGTTATAATTACTATAATCATATAATAATAATTATAAATAATAATAACAATATAATAGTAGATATTATAATTACTCCGATAATTACAATTTCGACAACAAGTTTGTAAATCTATTATACTCACCATTACTTAAGAAGCAATTAAACAAAAGAGCGACGAATCCAGTGCCAAATCTGGCAGTGAATATGAACCACATGGCCGTAGCGAATGTAAGAACAATCGATAATATTATAACTACGAATGTGATGTACAGGTAAGGGATCATCAGCCTCGTAATATTCTATAATAAACAAAATGCATAACGCATCTGTAATTATTTTCATTCGTAATTGTTATAGTTACAGATTTGGTCAGATTCAGAATAGTTTGCATGCGCTAACCTTGATGTTGCCATATACCATAGCTGCCAGAGTACCAATACATACAACTCGTATCATGGTCATAATGATCCATTTTGGATCTTTAAATACGTTTTCATCCTCAGACGCTGTCTGCATCACAGGGTCCAATTCAGGAAAGCATATCGCGGCAAACGTATAAATCTATTGAAAATCACGAGAATCATATTTGTACGATGGATGTAATTAGCTTATCATCGTTCTCGCGAACAGACATTAATATCGAACTCACGATGGACAATACCCCGAGAACGGTTGTACCGGTTCTGAGATTGCAGCAGCAGCAACAGTTTTGGATTCGCCATTTGCCTTCGGCGCACACTGAAAAATGTGACAAGCGAAGTTAATTGCAAAATTTTTGCGGAACATGCGGAAGAACTTGCCGATAGGTTTCAGCACAGGATCCAACGCCTCTTAATAGCCCAATTTTAAGAACAAATGAAATAATAGAGAAACATTCGTTTGGCAGGTCATATAAATTGCTAAAAGTTCAGGATTATTGAGATGATTCTCTGTATAGTTTGTTTTACAGCAAAGCAAAACGTAATTTATAATTTTGTCACTAACCGTTTTTTCTGAGTTTTTCCATTGTGACTTTCACACTTTCATGCGGTACTTAGAACTTGTCGAAGTTTTTTTTCTGTTGATAACGCGGAACGACCGAAATCGATCGGTGTGAGCACTACAGAGTCGTATCCGCTTGTAGCACTGCCACACGAATGAAGTATAATCGTCGAGTTAGAAGTTCGTGCGCACTGGTGGTTCTGAAGGCGTTGTCGCTTTTCAGGCCAATAGAAACGTGGTTAGGTCGAGGGATGACATGCACTTCCAACAGTAGACCCTTTACAACAACTGTCCACAGACGCCACCCTTTGCGCAGAAGCGCTGTACGCCGGTGCCCTTTACGCAGACGTGGAAAAACGTAGAGTTGCTTCATAATAACAGCTTTTTAATGATGTTAGTGTGTTGTGACGCTTACGCATGCGCATTAACCGTAAATGTTGCAAGTAACTACAGAAGATTCCTAACAACGAAAAAAATGTGTGCAAATATGACAACTATCAGCTTATCTACCGTTATCTGCTTACGTGGTTGGCAGCTGTAGTACTTTACTTGTATTTCTCTGTTCGAAACATTTTATTATATTGTTGTTTATTATGGATTTCTGATACGTTGATTTTTTGCATTATTAAAAAGTCGATTCAGCGTTATTAATTAATGTGTCATGTAAATTTGCCATTGAAGATTTTATTGTTATTTATTCTGTAAAAAAATGCAATTCAATCTTTGGGTCTTTCATTCCGCAAATTGGTATATCGGTTTATTGCTGTGTCTTCATTTGACGTTACTATTCTTCGAGTACGAGATAGAATTACGGCTCATTAAAAAAATGTTGTAAAAAATTTCAAATAATTTTATTTTTCGCCCATCTTAAGCATGTAGGTGACATATGAATCTACGAATTTATATAATAATCATAAAAAAATATTTATCGTATATTATACATTCCTGAATCTAACACTTTCATTTTTCGAACAATTTAAAGAAAGTTTCAACATTCTTAAGGTATTATTGTCAATCTTGTGTAAAGGCGAATATTAAAAGTATACAATATGCGAAGCAATGTTGAATTTCTTATTTTTACACAGAAAATTACCGTAAATTCCTTTCAATAAATGGATGGAGGTGTCGTTCGATAGATTACGTCGTAATCGATTGGAGGGTTGCAACGTTCTCTACTTGTTCATTAAATTAAATAATAAAAGAAATGGCGCAATGGCCAAATTTTAAACTTATCCCGAGTGAAAAGAAAAAAACACGGCTTCCGTTTCATTCTCATGCGCATATCGACGGTCTTCTTTTCACTCAATTTGTTGTTCAACGAGCATCGTGACATCGATCTACTCTCTAACTTTATAGTATAGGTGGGCGCACCCTTAATTCCATTTTTACTTTTCAGTAGAATCGTATTAATGAAAACTATAGTATCGTACTAAATTTTAATTAATTAATTAATTAATTAATTCGACCATCAGCATAGAGGGGTGGTTTTTCTTCTGGCTTCTCATAAGTACTCTGCGTAACTCCATAGTTAACCTGAGCACTTCCATAGGGAGGAGGTGCTTCCGAATCCTGCTGATAATATATTATTGCACTTGTAACAGTTGGTTGATCAATTTCATCAATTTCCAATGTGCGACAGCGGATAACGTGCCAATAATACACTGATAATGCTGTAGGTTCAAAAATATACAATTACAATATAGACAATGTTAATAAATAAGTTTTAAACGGATCGATACCAGTCTGCAATTCGGAACCGCATTCGGATAATTACGATTTTAACGAGTTCGTAAATTCATTATACTTACTATTGCGTAAAAAGAAATACGTAAGCAAAACGACAAGCCCTTGAGTGACTCGGCCGTGAGATATGTACCACACGCCGACAGGAAATGTGATAAGAAACGATATTATTATAAATATGAATTCCACATACAGATAAGGAATCATTAGTTTCGTAACATTCTATAATAAAAAAATATAAATGACGCGTTTGTAATTATCTTCAATAGAAATTTTTATAACTATGAATTTATTTAGATTTAGAATAGTTTGCGGGCGCTAACCTTGATATTGCCATATACCATCGCTCCCATCGTACATATAGCTATAACTCGAATTATGGTCAATATTATCCATTGTGGACGTTCATACGCTTTCCCATCAGCCGTTTCGAATAACACAGGATCCATAGAGGGAAAAATAATAAGGCCGAGCGTAAAGATCTGTTGAAAATCACGAGAATCATATTTGTACCGTGAATGTCATTTACTTGACATAGTTCTCGCAAGCAGATGCTGATATCGAACTTACGATGTCGAATACGCCGAGAATAGTTGTACCAGTTTTGAGGTTGAAGCAGCAACAGCAATTATAAAGTCGCCAATCGCCTTCGGCCCACACTGCAAAATGTCCAAACGCCTCCGCAATAGGCGCATTTTAAGAACTAATGCCAAGATAAGCAAGCATTCTTCTGGCAGATGAATTAACCTCAAACCATTATTCAATAGCTCCGATTTATTGATATGTTTCTCCCTATACCTCATTTTACGGTAAACTCATTTCCAGCTGCATTACTGACCGTTTTTTCTGATGCCTTCCATTGAACTTTCACACTTTTACGTCGTATATCGAATTTGTCGATGTCTTTTATGTTTGATAACTCGAAACGAACAAATTCGATCTGCATGAACACTATGGAGTGGCGCCCGCTTGTCGCTCTGCTACGCGAATGACCTCTAATAAATCAGTTACAAGTTCGGAGGCGCTAGTAGTTCGATACGCGATGGCGCTTTTGTTTTCTCACAACGTGATAAAATTAAGAGATGAAGTACACTTTGAACAGCAGTCTTTTTATAAAAACTGTAAGCACAGATAACGCCTTTACCCAGAACCATTACAGGCCCTTTATGTAAATGTGAGACAGCGAAAGATCGCTCCGTAATAACCACTTTCTAACGATAGAAGCGGATATTGTATTAACCATAAATGTTGTAAGCAACTACAGAGTCTCCCTTTAGGAAAAAATCGCTTATGACAACACTGTATGTATTTTTCCTTGTATTTCATTGTTTTACATAGCTTTCTATCTTTTTAATTATTCTGATAGTTTAATTGTTGATATTATTAAAACGTAAATTCAGCGTTATTATCTTAAACTAAATTTGGAAATGAATATACATTATCACATCCATCAGCTAAATAATTTATTGCGGCAAATACATTAGTTCGATTTACAGATCTTAAAGACAAATTAATTTACATATCACGTAAAAAGTGCTGAAATTAGTAAGAACTGATTGAATTCTTGACGTCCATTCATGGGCTAAACCTTGTATCCCCTGCATTTTTATCCTATTATTGTCAAATTCGTATCATTAAGAACATCATGAATGATAATGTACAATATTATTACAATCTAAAATGATTGTATGCTATAGTTAAGATTATCAGACGTTAAGGAGTAAGTTTAAGGAGGTATTTTTGTTAGGATCGCGGAAAGATTAGAAGCAGAAGAAAAGTTGTTCATTAGATCACATAGAAATACATAGTTTGGAAAATCAATTATGCAGTCATCTTCGGCGACAACTTTTCCCTCATATTTAATCTCTTGTGTACCTTTCTTCATTCTGCCGAAGCTTTCTGCTAAAATTTACCCCATCGGGTATATAATTCTTTAATTATATTAATTTCCTACTGGTTGATTGGTGATACTGCGTTGCGGATTGATAGAATCGTGTCAAAGAAGAGTTGAATATTGTATACTAGTAAATAGTAGTTGATTAATTGATTCTATCATTAGCATAGGCCGGTGGCGCGCCTGGAGGCTTCTCGTTGAGACGCTGAACATTCTCATAGGCACCCTGAGCGGTTCCGTACGAACCCTGAACATTTCCGTGAATATCCTGAGCGGTTCCGTAAGTACCCTGAACGTTTCCATAAGTACCCTGAACGTTTCCATGAGCACCCTGAACATTTTCATAAGCCCCCTTCGTGTCTCCATAAGCCCCGGGCGCAGTTCCATAGGTCGCCTGAACGCCTCCGTAACTACCCTGAACGTTCTCACCGGTACCCTGAACATCCCCATAAGCAGGAAGTTCCGGATCTCGCTGCATATATATGACCCCATTTGGTTGATCAATTTCATCGATCTCCAATGTGCGACATCGAACTACGTGCCAAAGATACAGCGACAAAGCTGGAATTATTGAAATACCTAATTACACTATTGATACAATTTGTACATTATTTTTTTGTAACGCGTGCATGAGAAGTGCTACTCCTCATGCCCGCCGAGAATGGCGTAAGAAGCGCGTGCAAGAAGTCAGTACTTCTCGCACGCTGTGGCGACGCCATAATCGGCAGGCACGGCAGTAGCACTCCTCCTGCACTTTTAGCAAAAAGTACCATGCGATATTTGTACGACAAAGCGAACTTCCGACGACGGTTGTGAAGTGGGGACTTCCCAACCTTCACCGTAAAGTCCGCTTTCTCGCACTAGTATCGCAAAATACTATATTATAACCGTTCTTCGATATTTACGATGTCGATAACGAATTCGCAAGATCACTGTACTCACAATACGTTAAGACCCCAAAAAACAGAAGTGGAAGGCCCTCCGCGAAGTTACCAAGGATAAGGTACGACAAAATCGCAGTAGTGTCAAAGAGGATCCTTATTAGTATAACTATGAGTAACACGTACACGAAAGGAATCATCCATTTTGTGTTACTCTGCAACAATTGAAATTTCATCATTTTGATATGTACAAATATGGATTCATGTCGATTTTTGATAAATTGGGATTCACTAACCTTGAAATTACCATATATCAGAGCTCCTGAGAGAGCAATGGACATAGTGTTAATCATACATTCTATGACGTACGCTGCAATAGTTCGACCACGAATTGCTTTTACAACTGAATCCTCGTCCGTTGCTGCTTCCTCCGGAGTTTCAAGATCGGGTAATGACATCTCGGTTATTGCAGAGATCTATTGCGCGTCACGAAAATTATATTTGTACTGAAAAACTCATTTTCTTGTCACAGATATCGCGAGCAGATATTAGTTATTTTACTTACAATAGTTATGAAACCAATTGCAGTGGTAGCCGTTTTTACTTCGCAACAGCAACAGCAGCATTTTTGGACACGCCAATGGCTATCGGCCAGCACTGGGAAAAGTCACAAATGAACTTAATAAAACATGTGATGTGTACAGAGAAACCCGTAAGTACTTTGGCACGAGATGAAACGCCGCAGCAATAGTCCGATTCCAAATACTGAATAGTCATTATTGAGGTCCCACTGGGCGTGTCATTTGGCCAATCAATCAGATTAAATGGTCGACAAATTTTCGACGTCGAATTTAACAACAATAGTGGAAAAAACGTGTTCCGATAATTTTACAATTGTTTTTTTACGAAAAAAAAAAAGTTGACACCAAACCGTTTAGAAGTGCAGCGATGATAAAAAGTTTCGATGGAAGCGAAAAGAGTATCGGGAATCAGACTACTGAGAGGTTTCACTGTATAATTTGCTTGTCGATAATGTAATTTTTAATTTAATCACTGACCGTTTTTTCTGATGTGTTCCATTATTCTTCTCCACGTTCACGCGATATCGAGGATATATCGTTGCTTTTTCTGGTGATAATTCCAAACGCGTGAGTTCGATCGTTCGGACCACTGTTTCGCGAACTAATAACGAACGATTTTTAGGGTTGAAATTTAAAAATGAAATGAAAAAATTAAAAAGAAAATAAGATTGCGAGAAAAATTGCGAAAGATTTTTTAAGAAATCGCAGCCTCTTTCCTTCGTTGTTAGAGCATCGCAACGTGATGAATCCGCTACAGGAATCTGAGGGCGAGTGGAGTCCGGAGAGTCGAAAGGAAGGGAAAACACTTCGTCGGGGTGGCGCCAGACCGTGTTATCCGTGTCAGTGTAAACGGTGCAGATATTGGCCATTTTGTACGGACAAAAAGACGGCGATTGGCATATTCGCGTGTCGTGCTATGCAGTGCCAATTGTCTACAGCGTGGGCGGTTCGCCAACGACTGTACCGGTTTTCTGAGCTGAGACATCGTGTCGCCGTCGACCGTTCCACCCCTTGCAGAACCATCTCCTCTCTGCCAGTGGTAGTATCGTTGTTGACTCCGTTTGCCGAACTGCAGCGGCTATCCACATACACAGCACTTTACGCAGACGCACTCTATACCGAAGTTTCACGACGAAGGATCAATCGCGGAATGATTTTTTCATAACTATAGAGGCTATAGAGGCGTATGGGCTCTGTCAACGATGTCGCAAGTCACCATAGAGAGTCACATTCGGAATTTCTGCATTAGTTATGTTATCTATAGAACTTTATTCATAAATTCGTATAATAAACAATAATATGTATTAAATCATAAATAATTTTCATGAATTATTGATTTATTATATTTACGAATAACGGGGGTTGAAACTAATCGAAGTATCGTTAAATGATTCATTTTCAACTAATTTTTTTATACAATTATTTATTGTTATTATAATTTTTTAAAATTAATTTTTTTTCTAACCTTAAGGAGGCACCTTCAGCAAGGCGAATAATTTATCGAATAATTAGGGTAGACAGACATTGACTGCTTTTCAGACTTCTCGTAGACCCTCTGAACATTTCAATAAATAGGGTGTTCCGAATATCGCTGATAGTAGATTTTTTCAAATTTAATGGAGTTCGTCAATTTCCAAGGTGCGACATCGGACGACGTGCCAAGCGTATAGTAATAACGCTGTAAGTATCAACATTTTCGATATCAATTATTAATCATATTATTAAACGAGTTTTACGTAGACGTTGTAAAAAAAAGCATTAATTCGCAGTCATTACACTCACCGTACGGCAGTAAAAGTTTCCAAGTTATAATAGAAAGACTGGTAATGAATTCACCAAGAAAAAAGTACGCCAAAGCCGTAGCGCAGGAGAAAAGAATTCCTCCTGATAAAACTACGAATTCCAGATTCACGTACGGGATCATCAGATACGATTTATTCTATAACGACAGAACTGATTAAAACGTCTTCAACTATATTAATTTTTTCGATTTATCTCGATACAAATCTGCATGTACGAACCATCATATTGCCGTATACCATAGTACCAGCGAGAACGATGTATACGACTCGAACGAATCCCAGTAGAATCAATGATTCGCTCATTTTGCTCTGAATGGCTTTCTTAACTGAGTACTCGTCCCTCATTATCACGGTGTCTGTTTCACTCGAGGGAAACGCTATAATGAGGACGGTAAAAATCTATCGAAAGCGAAGAGAATTAAAATTTTATTGCGATTTTCAATCGATTGTTACAGCTGTCCTAACGTGACATTAGCGTGATCGCTTACGATCTCTAATAACCCGAGGACTGTGGTACCCGTTTTAAGGTGGCAACAGCAACATCTTTGGAGTCGCCACTTGCGATTGGTCAATACTGCGGAATATCACAACACGCGATACTGATGTATAGAGAAACTCCTTAATTTTAAATTTTCGCGGTGAATTAAGTATCGGACGCCAATGACTTCGATTGAGTAATTCATTGTATGGCTCATTAGACAGTATAGTCATTTTCGACTGTTTTACCGACCTCTTTTCCTCACGTGTTCCATCATTGCTCGTCAACACTTTTGTCGCGGGATTTCAAATTTGCCGATAACTTTTCCACTGTTAACCGCGTTTTAGGACTTACAATAGAAAATGATAATAATGGATGAAGAACGAAAATTTAACTTTCTCGCGTGCAGTTGCACCGCAAGTTGATTTCGCGGCCCGAAACTACAACAGACTGAAGTTCAAAAATGGATCAGGAGGGAAAAATGCTCGCATGGAATAGCGCCACATCGCGCTATCCGCAATATTGTAAACGGTTCAGAGATCGACCATTTTAACCGGCTGCATACCCAGCCATTGGCATTCTACTCTCTCTTACCATTCTGCGAATTTGCCTAAAGGGACTGTTGAATAGCCAATAACTGTACCACTATTCTGATTGAGTGACTCATCGAGACATCGTGTCGCCATAGAACGAACCACCCTTCGCTGCGCCGTCTTCTCGTCCAGTGTTAGTATTCTCCGAGTTAACTTCGCTTGTTGTACCACAAAACCTGCTATTCGCGTGCACTCCACTCTACGCAGACGCAATTTACACGAAATCCACTCTACGCAGATGTGAAACAACGCCGGATCGATCGCTGATTGGGCACTTTTCAAAACGCGAATAACCAACCGCGCAACCGCGTGGTCGCGAACCGTGATAATGAAATTAATCAACGCGAGCAAAGAAAATCCAGTTCTTCAGTCGTATCGAATGATTATTATTATTATTCAAATTTTTGTTTTTATTAGTATTTAATTTTTTAATTACATCTTTTTCTATGGAGGCAATATTCAAGATTCTTATTTTTTGAAACGTAGAACGATTTTTGTGATTCATCAACGATGTGTGCACTGAGTCAAGAGATCAATGTGCGATATGGCAAAGAGATCGACAATGTTTACAAAGATCGGTAAGCAAAGAACTGATTAAAAAATGCGTAAATCTTGCATCAACAAACTTTCCTTTCGTTATCTCAATTAGAGTCTCGATCTCTGCGAACCCTGCGACACTGACTGTCTCGAAGTATCGTTATATATGTGCGTGCGATTGCATGCCGCTGATGGAGAACTAAGCTTCTCGTTAGGGTCATCAGCTTACTCGGTGGGGCCTTTCGCTCCCCGGGGTCTGTGATCTTCGGTATCTAATGGATTCGGAGTCGTCAGTGGAACTGACAGGTCCCGGCTGGGATCGTTTGACCCTCTGGGGTCTCTCGCCATTTTCTTTTTCTCTCCATTTTCTCTCTGTCTCTCTCTTTCTCTCTTCTCTAATACGATGCTATGAGTACGTTATCGCGTACGAACCGAAAGGCTAACCTCGTGCATTACCGGTAATAACGTATACCATACACTGGCGGGATAGTCTTCTTGCAATAGTCGGGTTTCGCCTACCGATCCTCTCTATACCTTGTATACGATCTCTCTGCCTGCTTCTTCTCGCTGCCCCAATGTATTTTCTTCTACCCCTTTCTCTCTACCGTGATTTCTCACACATTGGCGAGAGATAGCAAGAGACGGAAGTCTAAGTATTTCGTTCTCTAGTCCCGCAATTCTTCGGGGCAATATAGGTATAGATAATAGCCGAGAGAGCGAGACGAGAGGCCGTCGGGTAATTGATAATGTTAAACTCCGAGGTTAATCCGCCGATTTATGAGCAAAATGTACAGTGGATTTTTCAGAGCCCTAACGAAATTGAGGGATAATCGACGTAAAACGTTAATGCGCACTACCTCACCCTCACTCGCCCTCTCGACGTTTCACCTTATTATTATTATTGATCCTTCGATCTCGACGGTACCATCGGCGTCGATCAGTAAGAAGCTCGAGATAAGTGGTTATCGAGGTTAGCGGCCACTTTGCGTGGGCTATGAGACTGAGTTATACTGTGGACTATCGGATACGGATATGTCACGTTAAGTAGACGCCGTTTTGAGGTCAATTATGCGACAAATCGAAACAATCAGCGAGAGGTTGATCATTTTTTTTTTTTAGTATTGAACGGATGAGAAAATAGTTCTAAAAAGCAAAGTTTTCGCAACTTTGAAATGTCGATTGATTATTTTTCGAGCACGAAATTGCCGAAAAAAAATAATCAAATTATCGAGACTTTTCTTTTGTTTTAAATTGTTTTAAAAGCGTTTGTACGGAGTCTTTGTTTGCAGAACGCAATATAGAGATAAAATGACTGCGACGCTGCAACAGCGAGTTGCCAAAGTCTGTCGACTCACAATCGCCCGGTATGTCGCAGAGAGCGAGAAACGGTTAGTGTCGCAAAACTCCTGTTTTGCCTCAGACGATTATCTCTTTGTCAAGCGCGGGCGCGGTGCAAGATAGAGAATTGTTTCGAGACCCCGAGCGCGAGCTCCCGCCGCGATTATCATAATTAACGGTCGCCCTGTGCCCGTGCTAATTCGAGGAGTTAATTATCACAGAGAGACGAGTGAAAGTGACGCGTGCCCGGCATCACGATTGTTCACTTCAATGCTACACACCGACGAAGCGTTTTGTCGCAGTTGCAGCGAAAAAAAAAAAAACTAAAAAATGGGAACATAATATGCACACAAGTGGAACAATTGCCAGAGAATTACACGAGAGTTAAATAGTTCCGCCTACGAATGGTCGCTAATCATAAATCCAGAGGTTCTCCCCGCATCTCGTAAACTCTGATTTCAGTAGAAAAAAAAGCGTTTTTTTTTAAAGGTGGAAAAAAAATCTTATAAAAAAATCCAATGCGAGTTATTATTGGTAATCATCTTCTGATTGTGTAATAAAATCCTCAGGTCGAAGTATTAAAGATTACAGGAAAAATATAATTGTTTCTACACAAAAAAAAAATTGAAACCCTTCTACGCGATATTATATTCGGCGCAGAATTTTTTTTCACATGACCAGAAGACTCGTAAGAACAACCAATAGTATGGGATTTTTTATCAGATTTTTTTTACCGATAAAAAAAAAATGTTTTTGACCAAAAATTGTTAAATTCCCTTTTCAGAAAAGAAAATAAATTTCCCTCAAGCAATTAACAGATATCCACTCGTAAAAAATCCATTGGCATCAATCTTACTATAAAAAAATAATAATAGTAATACCAAGAAGCGATACAATATCTCAGAACAGTGCGCAACAACCGCGGAAGCTCTCGGACCATCGCGTTCCCTTCGAAGGGCTTGCGGAATACATCCCATGAATTTAACACGTTACACCATAAGAATCCACATAAGTCTTCTTCGCTACTTATTCTTCCGAACAACACACATACAGCTCATAGAAGATGCCAGGGACTCGTGTACACTTTCGTTGTATGCCTCGTGTTTCGATCGTGAAAATACCACAACTGATTTTTCCGATCAATCATTATTTATAGTCGCAGATTGTGAGGGATAGATAACGCTTGTGGTAGCGGGCGTTATGCGGAGATACCGCAACAGTATGTAACCCGCATCGCGTTACAGTACCACACCGCAAGGCAGTGTTACGTACGCTACGGAATACCATAGACAATATACAATACTGTATATAGAACGGTACAATGTATTGTAGTTGTACACGAGCTATAGGTACATATAGTAAGAAGGGGAGGAAAGGGGAGAAGTGGGAGGGGTGGTATATACGCCACAAAGGCGTGAGAACATCGATACTAATGGCCGACGGGCAGCTCGTCGTGTTCACGCGGATAGCCGATAGCATCTTCGCTAAGTGCGATATAATGTCATAACTCCAGAAACGGACCTGCCGCGCCGCACCGCAGGATATAGAATAGCTGCGGTATATACCATAGATATATATAGATATACATATGTATATATCTGTACCATACGACTCGATGCTGCACACCTGCGTGCACGCGCCTGCTGTATCCAACAACTTCTCCTTGTGTTTATATCTTAGAAGAGAAAACGCGTTATAATCCGTGATCGTCGTCTCTCGGTAACGAGAGATTCTCTTTCGTCTCGACGAAGGCGGTTGGGAAGAGGACCTTCGGTCCGATAAATCCTTCGGCAGATGTAAAACATACGCTATTATTGAATCATTCGTCCAACGGGGTTTTTAGAGGTATATCGTGGGAACGCGATAGCGAACGAAGCTTGCAAAAGCACTTAATAAAGTACGAAGAAGGTGAATTACTTGTTACACCCGCGCGGGGTAATCGAGTATCATCTCTGTCGCGGCGCGCTTGGCGCTTGAACTTTTTGCGTGTAGCTGAGTCGTATTTTCCGAAAGCCGGTAGAGAGAACCTCGAGACGAGAGTCGCGGAATATAAGAACCCAATGTCGCGTGTAGAAATACTAATACAGAGAGGCTCGCCATGACACGGGGGCCGCTTCGCTGGTGTTGGTTTAGCTGTTTGCGAGGAAGGAAAGACACCCGCGAGCGTGTTAGCCTCGTCGGGAAACGCCGCAGGTGCCTGCGCCGCGAAGACACACCTGGGGCGACCATAGGGCAACAGGGGGACTAGCCGTTGCATTATTCCGTAAATCATTGGCGAAAGAGGCCGTATGACACGATCGCGAAGCTCGAAGCGAGAGCCGAGAGGAAGAAGGCGTAAAATAGATGTAAGGGACGAGCCAACGTCACGCATATTCGCGACTCGCGCAAAACGCTGATCGGCAAAGTATTGCAGCGAGAAAAAAGAATACGCAACGATGGCAATTTTTTTTTTCTGTCGATAAGTTGCAAAATAAGCTAATAGCATCGTTAACATTATTATAATTAATAAAATAATAAGGTTAATAACGAATATAATAATAATAATTATTATTATTATCATTATTAACCTTATTGTATTAATTTTAAATAAATTTAATAATTTCAGCTTATTTTACAGCTTTTCATTTTTTTTTTTAAATAAAATGAAATTATGATTATTTTATTTTATTATTACGTTATTACGTAGTTTATATAATTGATGGAAAATAGTAGGATAAATCGGCGTATAATAATATAAAATGATAATATAAAAACTTGAAAGACATTGGCAAACCGTCTGTTGTACCTGCCTCGCAATAAATATATTCCGTAAGTAGAAAGATCGCAGTTCCTTCGCTTTCATCACTCGCTAGCGTTACATTAATTTTTTTTAGCCCGAGGGCTGCTACGCTTTTTTATTTTATTCGCGAATAAGAGTCGCGGGGTTATCGTTGCCCACGTTGCCCACGTTGCCTCTGCGTGCCTCTGCGGCGCGCGGAGAGGACGGAAGAGACTCGGAGAGCGAACCTCGTAAAAAGTTCAGAACCGCTTCTCTTACACGGGTTTCGCACTGCGCCAGCAGGGGTGCAATCCGTTAGACGAAAAGTTTCGTTCGGCTCTCCTGTAATTATACGGAGCCGCCCTTCCTTTCGGGCTCTTCGGTTCCAGCTGCTGCTCCTGCTGCTGCTGATGCTCCTGCAGCATTTCGCCGTTTTCACCTTCGCGTCACTCCCTACTGCTCTCTCCACGGTGCGAAGGGAACGATAGAAACGAACGGAGAAAAACGATCAGAACGATCGGCACTCCTTTTGCCGCTCAATTCACGTGAGGACTTACGGCCCCGTTGATCGGCGTGGGTGGAAACGCGATTCACGCCGGAGGCTATCGAAGCGAATAAACTCAACGCGCGCACAACACACCGCATCGAGACTGCGATCCAATTCGATCGTTAGCAGCACATGGGACGCTTATTTTATATATACAATATATATATTGTTTTTTACTTCATACTTCTTTCATTTTTACCTTTCACGTCCTACGAATGATTATCGTCTAATTACTTCGATAAGTCGGTTTCTATTCTCGGTAATTCTATCCATTTCCACAATGTAGCCGTGACGAGAATAGTACTTTGCGATATATCCGCGAGGGCGTATTCATTTTCCGCAGATCTACTTTTTAAGTCGATACAATTAATATCATTTTTTTAAAATCAGAAAACGTGAAATTGCGCGGTAAAATTTCATTCCCAATCGTTGTATCTAATACAGACGAACAAACAAACAAATTATTGTTTTTTTTTTGTAAAAGTTTGTTTTTTACCGAAAATTTAAAAATCGTAAAATCAACCAATTTTTTATATTAAAAAAAAATGAAATTTAATAATCGATGATAAACAAAGTCTCGCTGAATCGATTAAAGTAACCGGGAAAAATTGCCGATATTCATGAAATGGCAGCACCAGCCTTCGAGAGATTTTTTTTTTAATGTAAAGAACGCATTCTCCTTGATTTCAATAAGCGAGAATGGATGCGCGCACGTGGCCAGAGCTATTGGAATATGTACCGCGTATACATATATATATATATACATATAACGTATAGATAAAAGACGAGCGAGCGGCAAAGTGCCGAGACTCGATAAATCTATCGTCCTCCGAGTGATAGACGGGCCCGAGGTATGGTTACCGTGGCGAGGCATGGTGCGGACCTCGTACTATGGGGCTCCACGCGATTTTCTCCCTCGATCTCGCACGATGCCTCCGACACGTTCCATGAGCTGCTCATCTGCGTTCACCTGCGCGACCGGATGAGTTACTTCGAGAGCGGCATGCGCACAACTCTATAGTAATAGCGAATACGTATGGATTTGCGGGGGTGTGTGTGTGCGTGTGTACTATAATACCGCGTGTAAGAGGGATAGAATCCAATAGATTCTCCGGACTCTTCTTTACTCGAGCTTCTATCTCATTGGTGAGTAAGATTGTGCCAAGGATTCGCGGCGTGTCTTAGCCGCGCCACACCGTCGCGGATCGATCGATCGAGACGATAACTTTTCCCATCGGTATATCACGCGGATAGATAACCCGCGTCTATAGACCGGCAAAGATGCATATATAACGTTTCATTGAAATTCTAATTCGATCGAGCGTCAGCTCCGTTCCCGATATCGAGGGTATTATTATATTATTACAAGTACGGAATAAAATCGATAAATTATATTTCTTATCTCGGCAGCGTCGTTGGCATTTTGAATCGCAAAGATTATAATTTTGTATTTTTATTTTTTCATTTTATTGATCGATCGAATATAAAATTAGTTATAACGATCGATTTGATGTCGACGCGTAATTTCAGTTTCCCAATTTTTCGACGCGTAGTTAACGAGAGACGAAATCAATTGTGCGACAAAAAGGCTAAGAATGTTTAAAAAATTTAGTTGAACACGCGATATAGCGATGAATTATTGTTATTATTATTTTTTTTCAATATTTCGTTGGCAGGTGCTTATTCGTCGTGAGTGAAAATTTTTCAAGACATCTGATATACAAAGTTAATGAGATTCGAGGGGTTCGTCAATGTCGAAACTTCGAAATTTCTAATTTTACATAGTGGCGCGCGCGGTGAAAGTACTTTTCGTTAATAACAGATCTCTCGGCTTCTAGACGTCAAAGTTTGATAAAATTAATGGTGCACGATTATTCGATATTGAAAATAATCTCCGTCGAGAAAGAACTCCGAAATAATTTTTTTTCCCATTTTTCACGACGATAATGGAGTTCAATAAATAACGAAAATCTATTGATCGATATAAATGATAATAATAATAATAATTTCATCGAAGTAATTACCAATTTTTTTCACCTTAAAAAATATCATTACACAATGAAGTTCTCGGATTCCATACTAAGTTATGAAAGTCAGGAAATTCGGGATCTTTCTCGACTATTCATCTCGAGATTTCGTCGACTACGAAGCACCTTGCTTTGGCGAAGGCTTTGATTATCGCGCACATGCGCCCATATTGTGCACCCTCTGTGTCTCGTTCCTTATCCTCGTAGCGTACAAAATAAATTTCACTATTTTTTCCACGCGTTCGATCCGTTGAGAATCCCTAAGCACCACACAGGCCCACTACTAGCCTGGAACTCTTGTTCCCCGAGACGGACGTAACCGGGAAGACGGTTCGTAAAAAAAAAAAAAAAAAAATGACAAAGTAACGAGTGGAAGTGGCGATTACAGGGATAATAAATAAAGGCTCGCGACCTTATCGGGACTTATAATTCATCAAGCCAGGAGGGTTTACGTGCGCGCGATGTTGCGATGATCTCGTGATGCTGAGGCTCGCGCGCGCGAGTAGCAGCTCTCTTCTCTCTTTCTTTTCTTCTCTCTCGGTACATGTCGACGAGCGAGGAGGGCTCGCGCGCATTAACCTCGTAAAACTCTAACGGCATTCGCAGTTCTCTCCCCGACAGAGTCCCCCGAGAGAGTACTCGTAACGCGCGCACGCCACGGGGCACCTTACCTCCGTTCGTTCTTTCGTTTCGTCCGACATAGTCTCCACTACGTACAGATGTATATGTATATAGATACTCGCCGGGTGATGGCAAAGGAAGGCGACGTATTCTCTCGCATGGGACGCGAAAGTTGGGTACACACGCGTGCGAGTGTGTGTGTGTGCACCCGCTCTGCATTCGTCCGCTAACGAAAGTTCACGTGAAGCCCGCAGTTTTGCCGCTCTGCAATTAGCGAGCGATAAACCTGCAGACTTGAGAGACGAGATGCGAACGCGTATATTTCTAGAACGGGGCGAGTCTCATCAAGACGAAGAGCGTCTCTTACCACGCGAGTTTCCAACTCTCGTATATCGATTAGGATCGTTACACTCTCGATGAGCTTCTTGAATTACGTAATATCCAATGAAATACCGATCTACTTGAGACGTCGTCGAACGCGGCGAAAGTATTGTCCATACGCATCGTTTCGTTCGCTCATCAAATTTTCTGCGTCTCAAAGGGCAATTTATTTTTCGGTAACTTCGAGCTATCGATTATCCTTTGAATTCTTATTCACTAAAAATGATACAAATGTCGCATTTTTGCGGACAAAAAGGAATACACAAAAAAAAATTATTTTATTTTACGAAAAAAGTCACGTAAATTTGAATTAAATCTGCAGAAACATTTGGAAAAAAATAAATCGTATTTGTGAAAAAAAAAAAAAATTGAACTAAATTTTACTTAATAATTCAATTCTAGTAATAATAGTAATAATGATTTCCATATAGGATTTCAAAAATGAGAATATTAGGTGGACAATACTTTATCCGTATCTACGAGTGACTTAAGTATCGAGAAATTACGATATTGCACGTTCGTAAAAACGTATTAGTCGGTGAGGTATATTCGTTTCCCGAATAAATAATGCACTTTATGCGCCGAGGCTGTCTCTCGTCTAACGCGGCTCAATGAATAAAATACAGTTATCTATTAATTATGAGGAATAGTTGAAAACAAATAATCCAATTCCGCAATTTTGTGCGCGAGTCCAACATTGCGAGATGCTATAGAACGCTATCGTCCGTTCCTTTGCCCACTACCCGACATGAATAAATGCAAAAGGGAGATCGAGAGAGAGAGAGGGGCCATTGAATGTCCACGCAACGTAACCGGCGTACGAGTGAATACGGGTAATCGAATTCGCGTTACATGACTATTGCACACTAAAACCGGTAGTTCCTCCTTTTCGTATCGTATAGGCGAAGGTATGAGGTTAAACGCGATTGGACATTGGTATAAACGGGCAATAAAAAAAAAATGGCTACTTGTCCCCATCGCGATCTTCGGGAGTGCATCCCGCGTGTGCACTGTCTATGCAATGGACTTGTAGTTCGGTGCCATAATGCCTAAACCGGACGAGATATAGTATATAGTATTTTCCACGGCATAGAGAACTGAACCCAAACACTTGTGGTTACACACGTTGAGTCGTTACATCTGTTATCGATTGTACGGAATATATCGCGAGTATAACGAGATACGAGAGTTTTGTACACGTCATCACACAGAGACCAAGAAATCCGAGAATTCTCGCGATGTTTCCGTAATTCGTACCAAAATCCCCGTGTGTACCCACGGAGTTTTCAATGTTTGTATAACAGCTGCTGCTGCTGTTATCTCCGAAGAGAGAATTTAGGCAGTCGTCACGGCAAGTCAATCGTATTCACTGAGATTTGAAAAAAATTCATTGTACATTTTTTTACGAGAAACTCGCGGGAACACTGACGAATCTGAAGAGTTTCTATTTCATGAGGGGAAATAACGTGTATAACGATGAATTTATAGAAAATTAATTTTATTTACAACAAAAAAATCAACGGACATATTTTCACATTATTATTGTAATATTATAAAGAAATAATTAATTAATAATAAATATTTTTAAAAATTATTATTAACTGTATAAAATCTTTATTGCCTTAAACGGAATTATTTATAAAAAAATTGAATGTTGTCTTTTTTTTTTACAAAAACTCGTCAGTTTTTAATCGAGATAAACCCTTAATTCGCATAAATTTCTCGTTTAGAATGTTAACATTTTTTGAAATCTCCCCGATTGACTCGACTGTACCGCAAGGAATTAAGTCTCACGAGTTTTGCGCGGCTTTACTTCGCTCCCGTAGACTCCGAGGCGAGATATATCTGCGTTTATCCCGCGTACGAGACTACAACATGGAGTTCGTTATTCGACTTTGCCAACAGTGAGATGTATGAACGCACTAAAATATATATCGATAGCGTATATATGCGTGTTGCGTATGCTATCGCCTATATATATTATCATCGCGTATCTACGCACATAGTGTACTGCTTTGCTCGCATATGCTGTCGCAGGCGTTCCGTGAGACTCAAACGAATTTGTGAACGTTGTTAGGAGAGAGGATCGAGGGGGTTCACTGCTTAAGCGCGCGCGCGCGGACCACAGCGGGATCAGCGGGCGAACTCGGGCCGTATATTCGCGGCGTTTTTATTGCCGGTAGCCGTGTACGGATCGAGCCTCGAGCCCGCCGCACGCAGTCGGGAAACCCGGGCAAACCTCATTGCTAAGGTTTTCTCGTCGCTTCGACGGTGGTTTACTAGATATCCGCCACTTGCTCTCTCGCCGAAGATTGTGCAATAACATCGAGTAAATATACGTGGAGAGCAAAATGCCGAGCGGTAGCTCACCGAACGTCAGTACGGGGCACAAGGGGCGCGGGGAGGGAAGGAGAGGGAGGGGGGGGGGGGCGACAAAATCGCGGAATATACGTTGTTAAGTAGACGTATGCTGGACAAAAATGATACAGCTGTGGCCGATGGATAGATAGTTCGAGAAGCAGAGAATAATCCATTTGGCTAACGAGGTGTGCAATATTGGCTGCCGGGTAATTAATTAGCGGATCGGCGCTAAAGCAGAAACCCCGTCAGCTTCTGGTGGCGGAGAACGAGAGTGTCCCGCCGCGGCCACCGGTACTGACGTGGGTTTTATATTATATATCTACTGAACTATAAACGAAATAGGATATTAACGTGTACGATGAACTTTCTCGACGGTTATAGACTGCGAGAACAGCCCGTTAGCGAAACGCTCCCGGGAAACCCCTGCAATGATCCACTTTTAATAACAATGTTTTAATGAGTGGAAAAAAACGCGTAATCTTGAAAAAAAAATCATCCGAACGCTGAAGGTATTCAAGTGGTCGTCGAGACGTCTTTATAAAATTGTCTCGAAATAAATTCGTTTTTTGGCAATTTTTGACCCGATGCAAAAAGTTTTTGCCCGACATAAAAATTGAAATAAAAAAAATGAATAATTGAATAATAATCATTATGTTATTATTAGTATTGATTATTATTAAATGTATTAATTTCCATCTGATATAAAAATTGATTAAAACTATCAATTTTCACGTTACTTTCATACATTTAATGTATAATAGTCGGGAAAAACATGTGTGATTTTCCGGACCGGAAGCAGAACTAAGAAACGTCTTACAGAGTATAAGAATAGTTTTTTACGTCAAGAAACTGGAATACTCGGTTAGGTATATGATTTGCTATGGAAATTTCATTTTATTGGTCTGGTCGTAGAAGTGAAGAAAATGATCTCGCGCCGTTACGGTGGATGAGCATTAAAGCAAAAACCAAAGAAGCTCCAGACTCGACGCGAGTTCAGTGAAAGTGGTCGCCGTTTGCAGTACCGAGGATCACAGGGCGGCCTTTTACTAATTAATTATTCTCTTCTGGGTGTACATAGGTCTGCTACGTGTATTTATATATCTATATATCTATGTGTATATGTATAGTATACATAGGCTAACTATCTCCTCAATGGGTCGAGATGAGACGAGGTCGATGGCTTTTTAAACACCAGTCATTAACGGTCTGAGTTCTACAGGGCGCTTCCACGATTTCTTGGCAAAGCCTTTGGAGCGCATAACCCGATATTTTTCTATTTTTTTCTTCGTAAACCTACTAATTAGGGTAAACCGTAGATCTGGTTAGTTGTTGGTAGATTACTTGTTTCGGAACACCGACGTAAAGTCTTCTAATGATTTTTCGTATACCTAACTCTCTGGTCGTCTAAATCTTCTCGTTCCTCGAGCATTAATTCAACACACGTCCATTATCCATACATCTAAATCACTTTGCAAAAGCTCTCTCTTTCTCCAACGCGGAGATGGATGCTCTTGTGTTCGTTGGGAAGAAAAAAAAAAGAATCTCACGTATCGCAGAGCCATGGAGTTAGTGTTGAGCCAACAAATCACTTGGAAACCGATAATCCCTTTCGACCCCTTCCGGTGACCTTACTGCGCAACAGATGAGCTTATGCTTCCCTCCCCCCAACCCTCTTTATGGCTTAAGCTGACCGTTCTCGTTGATTCTACACGTTCCCTACACCCGGAAGATTCGCGAGTGCGGGGAATGCGACGTGATCGCTGGGGTTCGCACGTCCGAGTTTGCGATATCCTACAAACGTACGCGCGGGTACATTCATTGGCCTCCGGGATGAATGCAGGTGTGATGCAAGCGAGAGATTTCTGAGAGACTCCGCGTGGCATGCGAACCGTTTGAGTCGAAATGAGCATTTGCTTTACGAAAAAAAGCAACAAAAAAAATTAAAAAGAAATTCATAAAAAATTAATAATGTAAAGAGGTCGAGCGTATATAAAAGTTGCAGACGGCAGTCGATTCGAGTGAATATCGAGGAACGATTAGTCATTCGTCTCGGCGTGTAAATTTTCAAGAGCGGTGTAATAAAATTACTGAGTGAAAGTGACGGAAGTGCGATATAGAGTAGACTGTACACGCGTTGTACGAACGGTGAAAATACATTTTATCGTTATTGTCGGGTTGCGTGCCCGCGGAGAGACGACGAAAAGCATCCGCGCTGCGGGTATAAGCTCTCCTCGGGTTTGCGAATCGTAGGGAACGGATAACCCAACGAAGCCAACAGCTTCGTCGCGAATAAGGCTAAGCGATGTCGTTACGTCGTGTCGCCTTGGCAATGCTTCGCACGACGATACTCCGGTTGCCGACACCGGGAGTTCCATAATCTACGGGGAGAGTCGCGATCTGTGCCACTGTACGGGAATAACATCGTGACATATGGTATACATTACTGGCGAACAATACGAAAATTCTCCGACGTTTTGCTGTACATACGTTTTGTTCGTATATACAATTTATTATTTTCTATCGCTGTCGAACACAGCCCTTTAAATAACAAAAATCCCAGCATTCTTTTTATAGACCAGTCGCGTTCTTTTAATTCATCATGAAAGCATCGAATATTCCCCATTTTAATTACAGTCTATTCCGAGAGGAGAATAACGAGTCCACCTGTCTGTCTGTCTCGGTTTATGAACGGTCTTTGCTATCCCCGACTCCCTCGGACTCTCGAGAGTCTATACAGAGAGTTGCATCAGACTTCGTTGCTCCTTTAACGGCAACGTTATCACGCGAGGTGGGGAGACACACACGCGCGCAAGTCAACGTAGCAAGTACGTTGAATTAATCGTTTAATTAATTATCCGCCGACTATTGCGCTAACTTAAGGTACACACTGTACCGTAAATATACATTACCCGCGAGAGGGTTAGAAGTACACGACGAGAGAGTCTCGCCAATGTGTTGCATTACAGAACCGAGACAACTCGACAGACTTAGCGTATATAACGAATTCTCGCGATATACGCGTATAGACACCAAGCTGTCTTGTCTATCGCTTGTGTTATACGACGCTCGTCTCTTAGGGTTGTATGCAAATAGATTTAACGCCAATGAAATCATCAAAGAAAAAAAAACAATTATTCTCGAGTCGTTGGTCTCGCGCCTCACACATATCGCTGAATTTCTCGGAATCCTCGGGGGGGACTATTGAGCACAATGAATACTTTATTACAGTATTGACCACTATCTGTACATCGAAGAAAAAAATAATAAAAATAATATAGAGAAAAAAAAAGAGAAACAATCGCCTCGAAACTAAGCGGCGACGTTATCGATCCATCTGGTCCGCGTCATTTCTATTTCTTTGCGTTATTCATAGATCTTGGGGTCCCCCCCTCCCCCCACCCTCTGCGAAGGGATCGGAGAACGCAATTCCGTGGGCATACGCTCCCCTTGTAATCGCAACGTAAGCCAATGCATTCCATCCTGTGTACAACAGTACTTTAAGTCCGTACATTGCAAAATCGAGTCTTTGTGTATCCGACTATTAGCCGGGTCTTTCAAGGCCGGAATGCATAGTTTCATAGCTGCCGCGTCACTTATTACCGATGTAACTGAGATTATGGAGTTTTTCTTAAAAAGGCAATATCGAGAGACCGCGGCGTGGCCTCGCTATCCGTACTTCCCACGTTTCAAGGGTCTCTCTCCGCCGCCGCACCGCAACAACTTCCATATCGTTTTGTACCCAATAACGAGACGAAGTGTGTGCGGCTCTAACGAGAGAAAGATTTTTATACCGATTGTGATACCGATTTGATGGTTATGGTAATACACGTCGATATGCCGAGACGTGTGGTCATCATATGTAGTATGCAAAGGATAACCCGAAGAAGAAGTGTTTCACGATTGCCTGGAGGCACGACGAATCGTTACGAGTCTTCTTAACTTTTTTTTTTCTCACAATTTCGTTTGCGCTTGTTTGCTTCTTTGCACAGTCCGTAACTGTAATTATGTAGGTGGCGTACGAATGTAACGGATGCCACTGTGGGGGCCTCTCGCGTGGTAAGAACCGATGGATTTTAATGTAGGGTCGGAGAGTTAACGGGGTGTAAGGAGGGGGGGGGGGGGGGGGTTGAGAACACATAAGAGATCCCGCTGTAAATCAAACTCGATACTTTTTTACGATCGTTTGACTCCGCCCCGGTATGGTCCACAATTTACGCGATAAATTCGCGTCTCTTTCTGGTCGTTGCCGATCTCTAGCCGGGATAACGTGAATTCGATCGACGATTATTAACTTTCAACACGCGGGCGACATTATTGCCGATCGACGAAATTTGCTCGAGTTTGTCGATGAAACTTTTTGCGATTGAAGTCAACGATCGTGACTATTGGTTAATTAGATATTTCAAATATTCCGACGAATTCAAAATGAAATATCGAAAAAAGTAAAATTTGACTGAAACGAAGTTTGAAAATGTTGTACAATGATTTAATTTTTTTTTTCATTTTATAAATTGAAAAATAATTAATTTAAAAATGTGAAAATTCATATAAATAAATATAAATATTCGTAATCGTTCGTAATATTTCTATTTATTATTTAAATATTGAAAATCATCAATTTAATAATTTTTTAAGTAAACATTTTTTAAAATACATCGCGGACTCTACCGGATTGGTGAATGTTCCCGTTGTCTCTCTTTAATCCAAATTTCCAGACGAACAATACTCCGCTTCACAGTTTAACATTGTCAAAGTATCAGCAATGATTCCCACACGTATTAGCGTGAATAATCGAATCGTCTAGACGCAGCATGGCACGAAGAAGTCCTCCTAAGGCGTTACAGAATCACTACACGTTTCGACAAAAGACAGAAGAAAAGATAGTGGACGAACGAAGACGTAAAGGAGGTTCGTTCTCGAGAGTCCGAGTGTCTCGTGCGGACCGCCGACTGCGAGCACGTGACGTTCACAGAGGCGAGGGGCTCGTGCCGCGTTCGAGCATATCGAGTTCTCGCGGTTCGCAATATGTTATTTCATCAATGGAAGTCAACGAAGCTGCAGAGCTCAAGACTTGACCGACGGGGGGGGGGGGGGGGGGGTCAAAAATCTACGGGGATACCGACAATACTCGCATTATCTAAATATTCTGTGTCTTTCACTGTTCCTTGCGCTATTTATCAATACGTTCTATAGTTACCGAACAGCGCATCAGGCGGGTAGAAAGACATAAATGTATACATCTAAATATATACTGTATATAAGATGTATATATATATATATATATATGCAGTAATACTGGATCTGCCCATAGTTCGCTTTCGAACGATGCAAAACGACGGGAGTGAGTGGCGACGGGTAAGTTGCGAGTCCTTGAAGACGAGCGGACCGACTCTAAATCCTCGTTTAATGCGGCATGAGCACTCGCGGGACTCTCGCCAGAGTAGAGAGAACCCCCTTTGTAGAACGCTTGGCGATGTATTTATATAACCATTTCTACTCGTATAACTCTCGAGGATACGTTTGTAACCGCAGCAGGTTACTCACCGGTTGTACACCAAGAAAAATGCGTATCTCGCGCCTTACCTCGGTGATATTATACCGGGGATTATCTATTCGCGAAGCGCGAAACACCGCGAGAAGACACTCAGTAGATCATCGCCTCCTTGTAGCAAAGACGTTGCACTTATAATGGCAAGAATCGGGACGAGAACTCGGAAATTTATTTTTAAATTTATCTCAATATTACTATTTCTTAAGTTATCTATGGGTTTGCGAGCGAAAAGCTTTCCTTTGGATTTCTTATAATTTAATTGAAAACCAGGAAATTTAAATTGCAACGGTGGTTTGCATTTTTTGATAATATTATAGATGTATTTCCGTAGTTTTTAATCGAATTTGCAATAAAGCAAAGGAAATTTATCTCCGTTTTTCGTACTCAGAGTAGGCAGTCGTTGATATTAATTAGTAGCTAATTACCTCGAGTTAAAATTATGCTGAACCTTCATTGTAACGTGAGCCCGTTTGATTAATTCTACTTTTGCCAAATCGGATATTAATGTGATCGAGAATAAATATGTTAACCCTCCGTGTCAGGTGGTATAGTTTTTAGACCTTTCGTCGACTGGTGATTCGAAATATTGATTCAATTTTTCAAGTATTTCGAGGCTTTCAACATTTTTTTTTTATTGGGTATTTTTGATTTTTGGTAAATAACAGTTGATAAGAAAAAAAAATAATAATAATAATTTTGATGAAATATAATAAACATTTATTGATAAAAATTGAAGTAGACATTTAAGAAAAAAAAAAACGACTCTGCCGTTAAATTCCTAATGTGCCGAAAAAGACCTAATATTACGAAATTCATTTTTTTTTTTCAAGCCTCCTCTTTTTCCAAAGATAATTTTGTTTCCCCGTTGTATGTATTACACGTAAGAGATCGGTAGCTATCTATATAGCAAAGTATAAAGAAACAAAAGTGCTCGAGTATCAATCTTCTTGCATAGAGTAGCAGCGTGACAATGCGCGCTCCTTGAACGTTACCCGATCTGCATACCGTGCGCGGTTGAGGGTTGGGCTTGTGATCGAGCTCTCTGCTATCGAGGAAACTGTGGATAGATCGATGTCCCTCCGAGCAGCAGCAGCAGGGGCTGCGGGTAGAGAGCTCGAAAGATCGCATACACTGCTTACCGCTGAGACAGCGATCCGGTCTCGTAAAATGCAGCGCGCCCAGAGCTCGGCATTGCACGTCAGTAGCAGCAAGAACGAGCGAAAGAGAGGAATACAGCAAGGCATTGGTTTGCTTTACTTGGCTTTCTGGCCGGTTAGGCGATGAAAACTTCCACGACGACTTGCCGATACCCGAGGCTCGCGGGCGTATCGACGACGAGAGGCTCGCGTGCTCCGGAGAATCGCGGGGTCTCTCTCTTTCTCCCTCTCTGCATGCATATTCAAGAAGAGGCCACCATCCATCAGTACGTACGCCCCATGCCGAATGTATTTGCTTTCTCGTCGACGTGACGACTGGGGCGGAGGAACGGGGAGGAAGGGACATTGCATAGCTTAACCTCATATCTATGCATGTATTTACAACTGTAGTGTAAATACGAGGACATACGTAACGTTTCGGAATCGTGAAATTTACTTGCAACGATAACTATGCCAGGCGGTAGATAGATCGCGTCCGGTTGTATACAATATTTTTTCTCTATTTCTTCCAGTATTTTTCTACCATTTGTTTTTCGCAAAACTCGATACATGTATTTTTCAGTAAAAAAAACAAATTATTTTCTTCTATAGTTTCTGAGAGTAAAAAAATCTGATTCGATTTTCGAATCGAGAGATACATATATCCCCTTAAGACGAATGACTGCGCGATCAATTTTTTTACGGCATGGTGTCCGATTTGTCACGAAATAACTTTTGTTACTCCTTAATTGTGGCCGAACCGAAAAATTGCATAAAAAAAAGTATAACAACTATAGAGCGTCGATTCATCGCGAATGTCGGAATCAGCTACATGTTCATCACGGCCTATAAAACCCGGAAAAGAGAAAACGAGAGTAAGCAATGCGTTACGCCCGATCGCGTGTTCCAGGTACGAGTATCCATTTCTCAGAGAATTCCAACCAGATGAGGTAAATAAAGAAACTCTTAGAATACTTGCATACCAACAAGGGAAGGAACGGGTAACGATCCAAACTCCATTCGTCGCTACCCTGACTCACCGTCCATACGGCCGGTATTGGACGATACTCGATAATAAAAAATTCGCATCCGGTTTCACGTCTCTATATATATAACACTCGAATCACCATTACTCGTCATCCAACCATCTCCAGGAATAAATGTGAATTTATATAGGAAAACCACTGAAACATGATCGCCACGTAAAAAAAAGGGAAGAGAAAAAAATGGAAAAATGATGGCAGTGCCCGAAGGAACGACACACCGGAGTGGCAGTTCATATCTCCAGTTTGCGGCTAATGTAACGGGAAAGCTGGTCTCCGGGAGCCATATGCAATTTACGAGCAATAAGCCTTCTCGGATCTTTAAGGACGTCGTTAGGATTGGATATGCGCGCACGCGGCCACGACCTCGTGAGCCGATTCACCTTTCCGCGGGACGAATGAGACTATTTCCCCCGCTGGTCGTACACGCTGATATGTATTGCCCCGCCGGTTGCACCCGCTCCGGCTATATGGCTGCTCTTGGACCTCTTCCACAGCCTCCTCGTGTCCCCCCGCTACCGTCCAAGGTGTACGTGCACCCATAGTCAACGACGATGTGCACCTTGGCATGCCTTGGCAGACAGGAGAGACAAGAAGCGCGATAGGACGATGAGGCGACTCGCGCGGTAAGGTTTCTCGTTGGGACACGGAAATAGTCGCGATAAATCGCTCTCTCGGCGTCCCAACGAAACTATTCCATTATAATCCACGACGCGGAACATCGAAGACGTGGCTTTGTTCTTCATCCGATCGTCTGATCCTCAGCTTCCTTCTCTGCTCAACGCTGAGACAGAGAATTTCACAGAATTCTCTCCATCGGTCCAAAGATTGTGGAGCCCATTGGAATCGGACATCGGATCACTGCCATTAATCTTTACTCGAATTTATAGAGTTCACCAGAACAAGAATTCGTGAGTAACTTACTGCTCGAGTCACACACGGAGAACTCGTTGACATGATTGTCGGGGGACTCGTTGATCCGATTCTGATCCATAGCTGCGGAATCGGAACCATCAACGAATCCGACCACTTGCCTACCCCCATAAGCGCAGTCCCCATTTTGCGTCACAAGAATGCATACGATGCCTACGATAGACTCTCGAAATTCCACAGAATTCTCTCCATCAGTCGAAAGATTGTGGAGACCATTCGTATCAGACATCGGATCACTGCCATTCATCTTTACTCGAATTTATAGAGTTCACCAGAACAAGAATTCGTGAGTAACTTACCGCCCATGTCACACACAGAGAATTCGTCGACATGATTGCCGGGACTCGTTGATGCGATTCTGATCCATAGCTGCAGAATTGGATCCATCAAGGAATCCGACCAGTTGCCTACGCACAGGTGCAATCCTCATTGTGCATCGCAAGAGTCCATACGATGCATAAGAGAGACTCTCCGTATTTACGGTGTCGACTCGGTGAGCGCGTAGGAACAACACTGATACTGAATGTATATGGTGCATCAGTGTGTGTTGGTGTATGGAGTCTTGCAGAGCCGAGGCACGCCTGTTATTACTCTCTCTCCCGTAGATTGATGGAATCAACCAAGCAACCAGTCATTTCGCGAGGAAATCAGTGAGAATTAATATCGGGCTATTAATTTCTCCCCGCTTCGTAGCTTCGTCTCAACCACAGGCGGGGATTACCCTGTACTTGGATTCAACAGTGTATTCATATACATATGTAGACATAGATATATCTATGTATGAAATGATCGGATGTGCATATACAGAGGCTTGATAAGTACATCGACTATATCTGCATAGCATAGGCAAAGTCTCGAACGTATTACAAACCGTATGGTACGGTGAGGGCAAATACACAGAGAGATAGACGGCAATTCAAGGGAGAGAACGTTTGTAAGTCTTACTACGTGATTTAGGTAGCGTTTTTTTTTTTTCTCTTTTTTTTTCAAAATTGCTTTTCCCGCGCAAACGGAGAGAATACGCATTGGAGGCCGTGAACTCTTGGTGAACCCTTCCAGGTGGGCAGCTCTCTTCGATCAGTTCTTCTTATTTATATATATATATATATGTATATATACATATGTATTTTCTTGTACGAGAGATCCTGACGAACACATCTCGGAGAATCCGTCAGTCGGTGCGAATTAATGTTCTCTCATCGATTATGCGCTCGGATTCATCTCGGGTTTAGCCTATCTATCTGAGGATAGAACGTTCGAGAAGCATTGGAACTAAGACCGGTCAGAAATCATCGCTGATGGTTCGCTTTATGGATTTTCTCTGTACACGCGAAGCTTAAGGAATTATATATATGTATATATGTATGTATAGTGCGTGAAAGTCCACGTAAAAGATATTTGCAAATCTAACTACTATGAACTATCGAGGCTATTATTGTGCGTGCGGACAAAAATATATATAGATATAGATTCAGTAAAGATCTCGAAGGGGGCCACCTGTTCGTCGATTCAACCACGTGCTCCGTTCCGAAGTTAGCTCGAGCGTAACTTCCCATTATTTATACTATCCAATGCAGTACGCACGTCGATACGATGCGGTAACTCCAGTCCTTTCGCATATGGATATAGACACGCGCAATATTCGCGATAGAACGATATCTCACGATTGAACGGAAAACAACTGTTACATTGTAACAATGAAATATCGATGACGTTTCGCTTATTCTTTATCTCTCGTATGTTAAGGTGTTACGAAAGTTCTGTAGAAACAACGTAACCGTCGTGACACTTATAGATGATAATGATTTTATTTTATTTAAGGATAAATCAAGAGACTTGTTATTTCGATGAAAATTCGGATGGAAGACGTTTGTTGAGAGCGACGTCAATTTTTTTTCTCGAAATAATTGTGCGATAGAAATGGAATATTCGTATTGGTAATAGCGTCGTTGTTCGTTTCCCGATAGTATATATTTTGACGGCACGTCATACAATGCGAAAGACATAGCGTGATGTTTACGAAACGGAACTCACGAGATGATATTCTGAGGAATGTAGAATTTAGAGAGAAACGTCGGTTTCCCATGTTGACCGTATGATTGTTACCGGAGGCATAATGTCGAATAATTCGAATAGCTTCGACAGGGCACGTTTACCGAACGTCAATCTCCAATTTCTTCTTGTGTTTTGTTTTTTTTTCGCATTTCAGTGTTATTTTGCAAGGATCGAGAGGCCCGCAAGATGAATTTGAGAATTAAAAAAAATCATTGTTGAAAGATCTTTATAAAACGTCAGAGTTAAACGCTTCGATCGCAGGGCAATTCAGAGATTAGAACAGAAAAATTTGTATTCCATATACTTCTATGCGATAGCAATACTTAGTTAGGAGTTTTGTTTGGCTGAGACGCAACATTTTTTACAACCTTTTTTTATCTCCGATAATGAATTATTTCGTATCTGTGGGTTTTATTGGGATGGAATTACTTAATTATTTCTATCTTTCAATTATCAAAATTTCACCTCATTTATTTATTTTTGAATGTAGAAAAAAATTGCAATATTTTTTTAATAAAAAAAGGTAGATGTACCGTTAATGGTCATTGTACCTTTTGTCGCCATTTTTATTATATTTATATATTTATTATATTAATTTTATTTATTAACCGCCAGTTAATTCTTCAAAAGTTGTCATGAAAATCCACTGAATGATCTACTCGATATTTTTTAAATTCGATTATATTTTGTTTTAATGTTTCGAACGGATGGCCAGAATTGCACCTAAAATGGGCAAAAACGGACTATCCTATTAAAAGCTCACAACGTAATTTCGAGTATTTCGTCAGTTCGAAAAGCGTTTCAACAATACCGAGACAACTTCATCGATTGAAATACGTATATCAGATACGTTAAAGAATTCCGGTAGGCCGATAGCTGGCACTGCGAAAGCGTCATATCGTTTGTCTATCGTTCATAACTATGGAACAAGCGATCGTGGATTACAAGCTAACATGCAACGAGTTAAACACACAGTGAGTTATCATTATCGGCGATAATTGTACATAAGTGCTACGAGGAGGTTTAACACACACAGACATTGGATGTATAAAGAGTGAGAAAGATAAACGAGAGTGAATACTGGGATAGTAGTTGTTGGGCGCAAGAGTACGAGAGCGTTCGGCATGAGCGGCTTTATGAAGCCGTTGTAAGTTCGCCGCGGGGGTCCAAGCGGGCGGGCGTGTTGCTTGCCGGCATAAATTACCCGAGATTTTGCATTTACACTGCGAAAATGGCTAAAGACGGTGGAAACTTATTTATGGCGTATGTTTCCATAACACAAATATTATAAGCTGCGTGGTGCGGGCTGATAGTTTCACAAGAACACAGAGGGCCCCGGTAGCTCACGAAGAGTTGAAAGATCGGATAGGAGGCGAGAAGACGACTGCGCGATGGTTATAACAGACGAGACACATAGCCGGGAGTTAAGTCCGGAAGCTTTTATACGATACATCTAAGTGTCTGTGTGTTTAACTATCGCGATCTCCACGAACGGCGACGTCGCTGTCCCACAGGAGAAGAAGAAGAAGTCTCAATCGACAAGATAATGGGCCGTTTAATATCGCGAGATAAATAGAATCGAAACAGACACATTCGATCGCTGCCTCTTTAACTCTTCTACGGACGGCGATGAAAATGGTCATTAACACGAAAAAAAAAAAAAATAAAAAAAAAAATGATAATTATAGTTTAACGAAGGATCGATGAGTCTATGACGAAGCTATGACGGGGACGAGACGTTGAGAGAAAAGGAACTTTGAATAATATCGAATTAGAAAGTTTCGTGTGTGTAGAAGTTTTGTCCGGCGATGGCACTCGAAATTGAAGTATCAGAAAAAGGGGAGGGGGTCTTTGCTGCGGTTAACGGTGCTTTTATCTGTCGACAAAGAGCGCTGTGTATAAACGAAGGACACAGAGAGGATAGGTGGAGAAGGACCTCGAGGATTATAATCCCTGATGGCGTGGATTTGCGAAGCGCTTCGTTTTCTTTGGATATTCGTCGTCGTCGGCAACAGCAGCCGCAGAAGCAGGAGCAATTAAAGCCTATAGACTAGCAGCTCGCGAGCGCAAGCGGTAATCTCGCGCGCGCAGTGACTTTCTACGGATAACGATCGTTGCAGAGAGGGCCCGCGAGGCTCTCGAGGTTCGCCTGCCGCCTCCGCCTGTACTTGTATTCAAATAGGCGCACTCGCTGTACGATGGCAACGACGAGAGAGGCAACCATATACCCATGAGCTCGTTTGCGCGCCCGCGGAAACTATTCTCGAGACCCCTCAACTCTCGACACACCAAATTGAGAGACTCTTAATTGAGAGACTTTCCAACAACGGGATTAAGCGGGTCTACGCCTTGGCATCAACTTCCCGGGACTTCGCACGAAGCTTATCCATACGAGCAACGATTATAATGTATCCAGATGATTTCGCAGTTTTGTGATAATGAAGTATTTTCCTCGGAGATAACGGAATTTTTATTATAAAAAGATCAACGATCTATCGGGGATACCGGATGGGAAAAAAATATATATCGAAAATATATCCGATATTTGCGATATATTTTTCCGTAGTATAATTGATAAGTATATCAATTACATAAAATTGACGATTTTTTTTTTTTTCGTATATTTTGGTTATAGTGCCGAAGGAGCTAATTTCTTATTCATTTTTCGTTTAACTAATAAAAGTGCGTTAGGAAATCTCGTTCCACCGAATTACAGATGCGTGACTTATGAACATTTTTTAATGGTTATGTTGTGCCATTTTATTATAAAAGTGGTGGGGTATCATACGTTTATAGTAATAAGGCAACTTAATTCCGAATTATATGCTCCATAGCAATTAATTATACAGACTCACTGATTTACATACGCGATCGACTGTGTGTAAAAAAATACCGTTTTTTTTTTCTGATACGGATTTATGCACGCAGTCGCGCATAATAAGAAATGTCCAACTATCCGACTTTCGCGATTTGTTAGAAAATTTTTACGCAATTTCATGAGAGCACAGTGAGCGGCAAATGTGCAACGATATAAACTAAATGCGCGGGGAGGTGCACACCGCGCGAGAGAGTTCCCATTTCTTACGTTTTATCTGTTGCTTCTCATCGCACATCGTTGAGACTAAGAAAATCGAGTCGACCCTACGAGCGAGTTGCGCCAAGCTTTCCACCTAATATCCCGCTTGGACTGTCCTTATTTGACTGTTTGCCGACTCGGTAGAGCGGAGGCGTGGTTACGATGTTACGTCAGTTGTTACGCGATTTTCCACGTGCCAAGCGCAGTATTCCAAGTGGCGGGCCATTTGCGCATACATTCGAACGCGGAGAGTCCGGATCAATCGCTCGCTACCGATCGCACAATCCATGTGCGTGCGGGACGCATGAAAAGCAACCTTACAGTCTCGCGATTGATATCCGTTCTATTTACGACAATAATAAAACACGATATTGCAATAAATATCGTTCGAGGAATTCTACGATTTTTTAAAAATTTTTACGGATTCTGGATGGAGATATTGTCGAGAAAAAAAAAGCAAAGTTAACATTTGGCAAAAAAAATACCATTTAGCAGTGGGTAATTTACGAAAAAGTTAAAATCATTTTATCATTTTTTTTCGCAGTCTAAAATTATTTTTAATTTTTTGCAGATTTTGCCGATATTTTAAAAAAGTTTGTGCAATTATTTTTTACGATCTGTTTAATGTTTTGGATGGTAAAAGAGCACAAAAATGATGACTTCACTGCAATGTCAAAATCTCTCAATAAAAATACCAGTGTACAATAAAGTTAACTCGCCGAGACAGATGGTCCACAAAACTGCAAAAAAAATCATAAAAATCTATTTTCCAATTTGTCCGCCGCAAGAATAATTGCGAAACTTAAATCATTTCAGCGTTAAACTTCATTTCTGCAAAAATAATTTCGCGAAATTCTTTACGACTAAAAAAAAAAAAGTGTTCAAACGTCATTTCGTGAATACGCATAAATCACCGATATGTTTTTAATGCGGAAACGCGCAATTATAAACAGAATGAAAAGAGATAAAAAAAAGCAAATATAAAACGAACACGAAGTTGTCGACGGCAAGGAAATAAACGAATTAACAACGACTACCGCGCCGAGCTTCAGCGTTTCTCTCATAAATCGCTAAACAACTCTCTCGCTTGAGGCGATTCTAACGAGATCGTCGTTCCTCACAGTCTTCTCGTCTCGTCCCGTGTCCCACGTGCAATTGCGCGCGCAAACCCAGTCGTCGCGTATACGCGACGGGAGTCCACGAAATCGTTAGCGAACGATCGTTAGTATACCGTATAGGATCGATAGGGCACAAGCGAATAATTTCCTTCGAAGAGGCGTAAGTCTCACATGCCACGGAGGGAGGGGAAAGAGACGAGAAGCTTAGCAGGAATAAGAAAATCACGCAATCCTAGAAATCTACTTGTATTCTCAGCAAAGTCGATTTGTCTGCTATAAAAAAAAAAAAAAAAAAAAAACCACTGTCTATAGTTATGCATACGCGCATTAGAATAGTTACCAGATATATCGCGGCTCGCGATTCGCGGTACAATGCCTACGCGCGAGCAACAAGAGGAGGCGGAGGGCTGTGTGGGGATAACTCTTAACAGTTTCCACGTTGCCGATGGCCAACCGTCTACCCACGCAAGTCGGCAACTACTTCGGCAGGCAGCGTTAGATCCCGTAAAAGCATCTCGCGAGCGCGTCCACGAAATCGTTAGTACGATCGTAGTATATTGCTCGTTCGCATGCTGCGACCCATTGCAATACATACGGTAGGTACTCGCAACGCCTAACTGATACTTTGTCCCGAGTGTTACCGCGTTGGCTAGATCCGTCGTAACACAGGCGAAAACTCCGCAAACAAAACGCGTTTAGAAGCAACGAAAGCGAAATTTCACCGCGCGCGAGAAGTCTTTTCTACTATTGGCGAATCGCGTCGAATTGCGCAAACTCTCCGGTAAAATTCTCTTTATTGTCTTTCGGTGGCTTCGTAAAAGGAAGTGACTCACCGATAAGGAGTCATTCATGCAGAAATGTTATAGCTGCCGTTGGACTCTTTATACAAACGCTGTACCGGGTATATCGTAGCGGACTTGGATAACTTACCTGAAACAGAGGAATAAACGAAATGTTAGACGCGTACGTGTGAAAAAAAAAAAAAAAACGAGAGTAAGAGGTATTATATAGTATGTAATACAGAACGTACGAATGCGCGCCCTCGAGTTAACGAATAATTGCGGAATCGAGAGTGTGAGAATCGTGTCAACGCATTTCCCATTGTCTTTGCTTATGTCTTATTGACTTTTATGGGGGAGATGATCGAAGAAAATCGTAGCACAACGCGTAGCATCGATACGCAGCGGGATAGACGTCTCTTATATACATAGTCATACATATATGTGTGTATACAAGCTTTCGATTAATAGTCTCGATCGATTAATTAAAAGCGAAAAGTACGACGGAACGATCGATGGGTTCTCTACTATACTATCGTACTGTTACTACTGCTCGCTACTACCACTGCTTACAGACAGTGTAACATCGATACGGCAGGCAGCAATACTATCCGTATAATCGTCTCGGCGGGAACGCGTCAAGCCGCCCGCAACGATAACTTACAGGTTCGAGAATCCACCATTAATTATGATAATTGATTCGTACGATTAACGCACCTCACTCGCGGCCTCTACTGTTCCTTTTTCTACAACGCTGGTATAACACTCGATGCGGTGGTTGTTATTCGCAGAGTCACTCCACACCGTCGAGAGTAAATATGCTTGCGTTACCCCCGCGTGTTTATGTGCGTTTCATTATAATAACCTATTAGAAATTATCGTGCCGTTCTAAAGTGACACATACTTGTCGCTATTACACACTGTGCACGACGAGCGTTTAGTTATTACTGTGTCATTGAGGAAACTTTGAATAAAAAAAAAGAAACTATTAATTTTAAATAATAAAAATAACAATCAAAATAAAATTACTATGATTATTCATTATTATTTATTATTATTTTAATTTTTTTTAATGATGAATAAAATACTGTAAACGAATCAACACGATGATTCGTCTTTACAAACACAGATTCATTGATAGCCAGGATTTTTCTATGAACAATAAAAAAAAATGAACAAACATAATTCCCAACAGATCGTAAATATGCTGTTAGCCGAGTAACCCTGAGCCTCACAGTTACCTTACAAGACCCTACTAGGAATAATCGTGCCATTCTAAAGTGACAGATAGCCGCGTACTTTTTCCACGCTGTTAAACGGGTGCGAATTTATTTATTTTATAATTCAAACGGCGATAGGCTTAATCGACGGTTTCTGTTTGCCGCGAGAGTTTTATCCACAGGCGATACTCGAATTACTCGGTCGAATGGGGATATCGAGTGAGGCATCTATGGGTTTTTGCAAAAGCTTTCGCCGTTTAGTTTAATCGACGATAGGGGGATATTCGAGACTCGAATTCCAAGAAGAGTTGCAAATACATCACGCACCTTGGGTTCCACGGGCAAATATGTGGCTTACCGCTTCGTACCGACGTTATACAGTACAATAGCACTACTTTCAATTCATTCGCTCGTTTATGTGCGTTTGACGTGTTTTTTTCAAACGTGTATAATCGCGAGGGCAGCGCGTAACACGCTCACGGCCGATGCCTTTCTAGATTTCTCGAATAAATGAAATATCCCTTCCCCTCCATCCCCTTAAAAAGCCCCCGTCACCGTTTGTTCGTTTAATAAATAAATGATCGTTCGTAAGATTGTCGGTTCGCAGCCTTAAGCAAAATATGCACACAAACGAATGAAGTATCTTCTCGTGTGTGTGTGTGTGTGTGTGTGGGGGGGAGCTAAAAACATTTGCAGCGTCTTCTCCTGTATCTATCAACCTCGATCTTGCCTCAAGAATGGAAAATGTCGAACCCACGCGAATGATCGAGGAGGAAGCAGCATCCCGTGAGATCTATGCGCGTTGGGAGAGACCTTGATTCGCGTTAGCAATTTTCTATATTCGATTCGTATTATTATTACCGATAGAAGTGAAAATCTTTCGATCGGTATAGTATACCTATTGATCATTGTAAAAGAGGTCGACGAAAAATCTCATGAACGCGTCGACGTCGCGTCCGGGTCAACGGGTCGTCGTGACCATTATCTCGCGTAGGCTTCTCCGTTGAACCGAATAATCGTCGAAATTCGTCTCGGCTCATCGGGAGACTGTTTTAAGAGTGTTAAAAAAAATAATAATAAAGACGACTCTTGAGGAGGATATGGTCGTCGTCTACGCGGTCGAGAGACCATCTCGTTTCTTCCTCACGCGGAGACACGAATAGTGTATATGGCCTTTCCAACGCCTCGGGCGCGTAGTTACCGCTAAGAACTCTGTGCGCCTTCGACGATTCGATTACATTACTATGAAGACGTTACTCGAGATCGGGGGGTAAGGGTATTAGTGCAACCCATACAAACGCTAACAAAAGTGCTACAATCATCGAGTTTCTCACCGTCGAACTTTCATCGGTTCTCGAAGGCGTGAGTGGCAAATGATCCGAGACGTCAATGTAATACCTACCTACGTGAAATCTCCGGTGTGTATTGGGATAATCATTATTGCACTATACAACTCGAGAGAGAGAGAGAGGTAAAATTAAGAAATAAAAGAATTTAAAAAATATATAAAATACGAGATACGAGAGACATTCGAGAAAGTGTAAGTCGTCGAGCTAAAGACGGAATTAAAAGGAAAAAAAAAGAAATAGAGGCATTAAATATCGAAGCGGCAGCATTGGAATGAGGGAAGGTGAGGAAGATTGACGATTACGAGTTCCAATGTGTAGAGTCATCAGACTCGATCTCGTACGGGAGCTGTGGTTACTACTGCCACTGCCGGCTTTTGCACTTGGCTCGCCCGCGATCCGATCGACTATAGTTACAGTTATGTAATTACGATAATTTTGATGAGTCAACCTATCGGCTTAACTTTCATGGATCGTTCGACAGTCTCACGATACAATGGCGCGCGAGGTGAAATGTCCGCGATGCGGATAATTGCGTCGGATCGAAGGAAGGGGAGGTGTTAATAGGCACAGATGCACAGGGAGTAATGGTACGAAGCATTTTTTATCAAGTTGGCCACTGATCGTCCCAACAAAGATTTCCCGTTTCGTCGACGTATACAAAAAATGTTACATTGAAAAAAAAAAAAAATTTGCCCTGCCAAATTTCGATCTCCACATTAGTTTTACATCAATTGACTCATATTCCTCGGTATGTCGACATAGGAAAAAATTCGCGTCAAAAAAATTAATAATTAATATTTGGCGCGTCGAATTTCCATATTTCATAATATTATGAAAAAGGGAATTACATTGAAATTAACACTCATTTTTATTACTACGAAGATAAATTTGCACCACGATATATCCAAATTGAATTCATTCTTTTTCTGCATTTAGAAAGAAATCGAGAGTATTAAAAATCAAAAGAGAGAATAAAAAAAAATTATATAAAATAAATAATAACCTTACTTTAGTCCAAAACCGGTCCGCACAGCCTTCGCGTTTTGAATCAAAATGTCAAACACATGTAAAACCCAAAATATCGCATCCTTACATGTTTTTTACAACTGACGCTTTTTGAATGAAAAATAGTGTGTAATCAATTTTCGATATTTACTCTCGAATTTGGTTTACAAATATAAGAGAAAAATTTGTCGATATTCTGCTTGCATGACATTCGGAAACTACTTTCTAAAAAAAAATAAATAATTTTGTCTCACTCATGAATCACACACTAAATGAATCGTCGCGTAATGTGTTCATAGTACATGCAAAAGAAGCTTCGAGTCTTTGAACGTCGACCGCGCATTCCGTCGTTCCGTCCATTCATTCGTCTATTCCACCATTCGGACAATTCAATTACCCGGGGGCGCTTGTAAATTGGTCTTAATTCAACGAAGCTTAACACAACGCAACACAATACCTCCCTTCATCCCTGTTCCCCTCACAGCATCAGATGCTCCGCTGTAAACTCTGTACCTTCCTCTACGCGGAGCCGTATCATCCTCGTTGTTAACAAATGATCCCGTGACTTTTACGTCGATCCGTTATTTACATATGCAGATCTTTGGTACACCCACACGTAACGAACGAACGCGCGGTCGCAATGACGGGAGGAGTTCGTACGAAACGGTGCTCTCGGTCGAGAAGCCGGCGGTCAGCACGTCCCTCTTGCCACTCTCTTCTCGTCGAGCAATAAATAATAAACGCTGATTAATCGCCATACAGATAGATCCACCTCACTGCGATATAACACACACGAATAGTATTTCGTTCTTTCGAGACTTTCGAGATAAATCGAACGATCTCGATCATTCACAATCAATATGATAGTTGGGGAATAATTGATTACGGCTATTGAATAACGTTAGATTTATTACAAACGATTGTAGATGTAATCCGATAGAATCGATATTGCATACAAAATGCTATTTTTCTTTAGAAATATTTCAACGGATACGTTAAGATGGTGCGAACACAAGATTAAGTCATAGGCGATGTAGTGCCGTGTAAATTTTCCCGAAGCTAAAAAAAAATGTGTTGAGATGAAATCACCTTCTTTTTTTCAATAGTGTATTTATTATTTTTTAATATTATTTAATAACTTATTTAAATTTTTGCCGATAATATTTTACATAAATAAATTTCGCAATTTAAAAAACGCGTATTTTATAAAAATGAATTTCTAATTATGAAAAAAAAACCAATAGAACATAAATAATTAGCATTTGGATTATTCAACTTTGAATAAAAAAAAAACGTCGAGTGACTATTGAAATTTTCCCTGGAAGAGCGGACCGATAGATTTATAAAGAAAGATTCCCCGTCCAATTATAATCGTTTTCAAGCGACGTTCTTATCTCATTTCTACGATAGATAGAAGGGCGGTGCCGGACGTGCAGAAAGAGCGTTGGTACGAACCGTCGAGTGGAATCGAGGATGCGAGAGTTGACGGGGGCGTCGAAGCCCACGCACAGCGAGAGGACAATGAAATACGTAGTGTACCGGCGGGGAGATCATCGCTGGGTTGTTCTTCTCGCGCCGCCCAGTGATATCTCGCGGCTTTCGTTCTTTCATTTCTTTCTTTCCTTCTTTCGATCATTCACGATGTTTTTTTTTTTTTTTTTCATCTTCTCTCGCATTTCGTTCCCTCTCGCGGATTGTGCTGCGCCAGCAGAGAGAGTGACTCGAGGGCAAATCTGTTCCCGATTAGGGGCTTCGCGAGAAAACGAATGCATGTATACGTATGGCACAGGAAATACCCATATATCTGAGAGTTACTAACTACAATGATGGGTATCCACGCATAACAATTCAGGTGATAAAAGAAAAAGAAAAATATTTATAATTTTTTTGTTCTATTTATGTATAAAAACTAAATATATTACTGTACACTATATTACTATATATATTATTCATTATATTATTATTATTATATTATGATTTTTCGATGTCGATTTTACCAATGTCAATGCCAGATACACAGAATACATACATAATAATGTATGTATTCTCGGGGGTATCACAAGATCGTATCAATATGTCAGTAGTTCAATGCTAAAGATAGTTATCAAATAACTCCAGAATACATTAACATAGTGAAGTTCTGGTTTCATTTTCTCGCGCATGAAGTTCCCAACGTTTGCCGTCGGCTTCTAAGCGGTATATATAGATACAGATAGGTAGATAGATATATGTATAAAGCTGAACATAGATCAGGTAGCACATGTATAGGCTTGCGGACCGGCGAGAGGTTCTTTCGCACGGCGCGTTACCCCGTCATTAATAAAACATTAATTATCGTCGATTGTCTCGCGCGCCCGGTTAATGAGCGAACGCCGCGCCCCGCTCGCCACTGCTTCCATCGTTCGTTAGCACAGGGGAGGCCTCTATACGCGAGAGTCGCAAGGAGGCAATGGTACGAGAACGAGCGAAGGATCGAGCGCGGGCGGCCGACTAAGCACGTACGGCAATTACGATTGTCCGGTGTGCGTTGAGTAATTGATTTAGATCGCGGAGGGGGGAAGCCCCCCGCGCCTCGCCCAGACCAACGGTGTAACGAGTTTGCACGGTGTACCTGTTACTCTGTGATACTTACAAAGTTAATAACGCACGAACAAAAATTCTTTTCTGTGAAACTGAAGCAGTGTAAGGCAGGCAAAGAGATATCGAAGTATGACGTTTTAAAGTTCGCACGATAAACACAATGACACTGTTAATTACTTCGTTACGGTTAATTGCATCCATCTTCTCACGTGCTTAAGCGACTATCGCAGTTTGTTGACTGTGCCGAGCAATTTTCACCAATTACAAAGCCTATATTTACGGCCAATACACGAGTTTAATTTGTCATGGGTTGTTAATTCTTTAAGTTTCGAGAGCTTTTTATTGATGAGAAATGTTTTATTCTCAACTTCTCGGCGCCGAAAATATATTTATGATATATGAAAAATATTTTTGCAAATGTATGTCACCGAATCTATTACGATTTATGCGATTAATAAATTAATTATGTAAAAACGCCGAATGATTAAATAATGATAATAGTTGTTATTATTATTATTTATAATTTGTTCGAAGAAATATTTGAAGTTTTTTTTTATTTTTACACTCCAATAAAAAAAAAATTAATATGACATTGTTTGTAAAAACTTCGCTTCGGATGAAAAAATTCATAAAAATTTTTACAGAATGTTAAAAATCAAATAAAATGTAAGTAAAAAAAAATATGAAAATGAGGCAATGTGTTTTTCTTTTTAATATTTGAAAAACACTCCGATTTAACAACTTTATTCGCAATAACAAATAAACTGTAAGTTTCTAATAGCGAGGATAACTCTATACCTATAGTCACGTCTCAGGAATATCGGCATCTAGTCTCAAAATAATTGCGAATTTCTCTCACCGTATACGTTATTTAACTATAACTTTGTTAAAGACATTATGATTGATTATTATCCCTGTTGCCGATAGTTATTATTACGCCGGGTAGACGAGTAGACAAATTACGTCGAGGAGATTTCGCTCACGCTGAGATAGACACGTTACGACGATGAGGATGTTTGTAATATACATACAAAATATACCCTCTATAGAAAAGTACGTATGTGTGTGGGTCTCGTTATTACGACACCTAATGACCACGTTTTACCAAAGGGCCTTTTAATTAATTGACGAGACCGAGGCGAGGAATGGAACGTAGCAAATCTGTGCAATATTTCCTCGACTGGTGATCAACGACGCGAGCGCCTAACACGAGAGAAACGAGATCGGGGAGATCGGTTTATATCGGTACCTGTATAAGCCTCTCTGAGTCTCGATATCGCAAACGAATTTTCTCAGTGGTTTATGCCCGCCACCGTTTTTTATACGTGAAACATATCCAACAGATCAAGGCGCACCGTAACACACGGGGTTTCGGGGTCTTGTATTTTTTTAATCCCGCGTTCCTCCAACGCTGCCACGCCGTGGGCGTCACCGTCTTGCTGGCGATGATTCTGCCCGAGCCGCTTCCTTCACGCTCACCGATAATTTAAGCCGTTAATGCTGAATTAAGCCGAGGAAGATATATTTATGCGGGCGTACGTCGATGATTTACGGATGCATGCATATGTGAACGAAGCATCCGCCAGGAGAGTTACGGGCGTTACCGATCGCGAGGCCCTCCGAGCTCTACATGCAGCCGGCGAGCCGAGGCACGAAAATATCCATGGATTCTACCCCCGCACACCCCCAGCCGAATAAATAATTTTTTGCTCCGATCATCGATGGTTCCGTCACAAATTTTGAAGCGAATTCAACGCACCTTCAAAATTTTTTTTTTTTTTTTACTTTTTCCATAAGAAAAGATTATAATTAACAAGAAATAAATACCTTTCGTCAAATTACACAGAAAAATAGTAACATACAATATATATGGTTAAAAATAATAATAATAATAATAATTTTCTTTCGAGAAGTAAAAAAAAAAATTTGGATGAACTAAATCGGCGTTTTTATCGAAATAATATTAATATTTATATAATTAATTAAATATTGAATACATTTATGTAATTTGTTATATATTTGGTGACATGTTTTTGCAGAAATATATTTTAAAATATATTCGCAATATACGATTTTTTATGAAAAACATATTGACGATATTGTAACTATAATTTGCGAAGGACTTTTTTTTCATGTAGGGTACCAACTATAATATCATTTAAGCGCCGATTGAGCTTTTTTTTACGGAGTCGCGACGAAAATACGAGTGTCATAAAAAATTCGACTACGGAATTATTAATCGTTATGAAACGTGTGAGTACTTTCGCGCTTAGTGGGCTTTTGCCAACTCCAGTTATTCACAGTGTGCACACATTTGAAGCGATGCATAATGCGATCTCAAGAGGTTTAGTATAAACTACGTACTAATGCCTCTTTCGAGATAACGAGAGCGTGTAAACCGCACTCGGAAGATTATGCAAGCCGAGTTAGAGGGGAGAAAGGGGGAGGGATAAGGGGGGGGGGGGGTCTATAGGGACCAAAGAGTTGATGCGAGTTAGAAATAGTATATATATGTATATAGCATATATGTATATAAGTACAGAAAAGGATAGTGAGAATCCTGTTGATCTCTCGTATCCGCGATCGCCGTCGTTCGCGTGAGCTAATAAACGAGCGAGCGATCAAAACGGATCCCCCGATCCTCATCAGGCGCAAAACCTCCGCCGGTTATCCAACCAGCAAGTCGTTTCATATTAGCGAAACTCATCAAAATCAACAACGTAAAAATTGAATTTAAAGCAAAATGTCCGATACTAAAAAAAAAAAAAAAAATACTCTACACTTTATCGCTTCTATAAATACGCGCGACTTTAACTCGCAGTACATCTCGTAGGATGATCAGCAATTTTTTATTTTTTTTAACGCGTCTCGCGAGTAACGTCGAACAGGAAAATCAAGATACTCTATCAAGAGAACGGCGAGGTAACAAGTACATATATAGTAACGGCTGTCCGGTGCTTTCCTGGAAGATCTTTCTTCTTATAACCGTTAAAATCGCTGATGGACGAGCCATATGGGTAGGGGAAGGAAGGGGGGGGGGATTTATAAATGCGCATGAACGGGATAGACGCGAAGGATATGCAATTATCCTGGCTGCGTATTCGGAAGGGAATTATTTCTCAATTAGTGTAAGGAAATTTCGCGCGACCTTCTCCTTTCATCTACGTTGCTTAACTCACATCTTGATTTTTTTTTTTTTTTTTTCATCTCGGGAACTCATCGCTAGGATGCTGATAGCCGGCTGAATCCATGAGGACATGGAAAGTCTGTATGCGAACATCCCTTGCCTATGAACTTCTCGAGATCGAGAGGCGCGCGGTGTCGGTGAGCGACGCGTATACGTATATACGAAAGAGATAGAAAAGCGGGTTATGTACGGGAAGATGCTGCGCGCTTAGTTGAACGCCGACGAGGTTCGAGAAGAGCGGAGGGTCAAGCGGTCAAGGGTCGAGCTTCGGCCGCTCGTCGTGACCGCATAGAGGTGCTCTACGTTAGCTGTATCGCACCGTGAACTCGCTTGTGCCTTACGTATTATAGTTTCTTTCGTTACTATCACTGACCCGATAGCGGGCGGGGATACACCTACACGATAGTATCTTTGTATTGGATGTACACGCAATCTCGCAGTTATTACGTGTGTATAGGTGCGACTCCAGTTAGGCATCATCGCGGGCGTTCTCTCGCACCCTCTCAAGTCTAACTCTGCCGAGAACATCGAGTGCGCCGTGAATATACATAAAATCATGAGGTTCGCAGGAGAAACCCTCGGGGAGGTTTTACTATTGTTATGGGATATTCTACTGTACTTTGCAGCTCGTTTCCGAAGCTCCCACCGCTTCTTCTCCATTCAATTTCGATTGGCCTCTCGTTCTCTTATTCTCACTAAAACTACGGTAAAGTGCCAATGTTGAGCACTAAAATTTTGCATTGAGCTCTCGGGGTATTTCACGCTGAAGCTCTCAACGCCGATGGATTTTTTTCAAGCGATATCAATTAATTGAAAATTTCATTTGGCTTCGACGTAATTTTTTTTTAATAATATTTATATTATTGTTTTCATAATAATTTTTATAATTAAAGAGATTCAAATTGTTTTCAAAAATATATTTAATAGTAATTAATTATAATTAAAAAAACATAATTTTTGAATAATAATTTTATTAATTAATAAAAATGAAATGTTAAAAAAAAATGCAAGAATATCTTATTTAAGATTATTATCATTTTTTTTATACGAAATTGTTTATTGGACGAGTCGGAAGATCGCGCGGTGAGAGGTGAAAGATATAATACGGACGAACGATGTAAAAGTTGGCTCGTTAGCGCGAATGAGCGAGCGTTGCCGAGCCCTCACGTATTGTTGTAAACTCCTTGGGTCACGTTGAAATTATAGTGGCTATCTGTATAGAGCGACTGCCGTAATAGATCGAGCATAATCTCTCCATTGGCGGTGACGTTCAAGGGAAGCGCAAAGCGTACGAGCGATCACTTACGTAAATTTCGAAGCTCGCGAGAGTGGCAAAGTATGCGCGAGTGAATATGCGAAGAAACGGAGGAGAGGATGAAGAAGTGAGGTAAGACTAAGATCGACTATATATACCTATATGGATAATACCCATACTATACGGTATATAAAAGGACATGGGAGGCAAGGAAAATGATATTGGCGTGTCGTGTTCGAGCGCGAAGACGATGATTGCCTCGACATGGATAATTCCTCCAACAGTCCAGCGACACGCAACCCACCGCGAGTGGCCCTCGCTTCGGACAACACGATTGTGGTTCGGCTAACTTAACCGGAAATTCAAAAAGATACGGAGGCGGAAAATTTATTTCATTTATGGATTTTTTTTAAAAAGACTGTCATATAACGAATTAATTAGTATCGAAAAAAAAGTATGCACATAAACGGTAAATAAAATTAGGAAATTCGGATTGCATGTATATGAGAATTCAAAATCCAAGTCAACTCTTGAATTTTTTTTTCAAAAACTATACGATATAATACACTTTTTTTTTTCATTGTAAGCCTCTCGATACATGTGGCTTTCAATAGAAAAATGATCATTTTATTATTTCCTATAGTTGTTGGAAAATAATAAATAGATCGTTAATTCCTACCTCCTCGAGTTCGATACTAAACTCTTGTTAATTGTTCTCTGTATTCGCCACAGCATGAAACAGTAAGCGGAAGCGATAAACCGGTTCCTCATTGATTGACCCCCGCGATAACGACATATTTTACGCGTCGACGTTCCGTTAATTTCGTCCCGTAAGTAAACGTACCGCGACGAAGTTGCCCGATCATCTCATGAAAGTTTTCCCAGTGAAAACCCTCGTACGCGCGCTCATCGAGGGAGAGTTGTTTTTGCGTACCGGAATCGAAAGTCACCGAAATTCACCGTGTAAATCATTCGAAAAAAGATGCCCGAACAGGACAGTCTCGCGCTATAACATCATTTCGATGATTCAGAGATGCGAATTTTCATGCCGGAGAGACGTGAGACTTACGCCCGGACCTCAGTTTTAACGCTGGACTCCATCGTGCGCACCGCCTCAGGTATATTATAGGCATCGTACAGCATGAAATGATACAGGTGGGTATGCCAACGTTTAAATAACGCGACGCTTCCTCATAATTCGCGGGTTGGGCCGCGCCTCGAAATGAATCCCCGTACCGCTCAACACGCGTGCGTAACTCCACGAAAAAAAAAAAAAAAACCAACATAAATTTAAAAAATATTGTCAAGCGACCCGGTCGCTCCACGACACTCTATATCCTCTCGAGAGCCTCCCTTACCGCAGGATAGTCGACAGCGATAATGCCGTGGCACGATATTCTTTGCGATTCTGTCGCAGCGATACCCTAAAAAAATTACGAGTTCCACAATCGGCAGATAAGCGCTCTTGAAGCTTATTGAATATACGTTTGTCCGTACAATTATAAACCCCGATACGATAAAGAGAGAGTCGTTCTCCCCACGTGGGAACGGAGAATCTCTTCGAATGCGCACCATCGATACTACACTCAATGACACTCGATATATTTCGCATTGGCTGTACGGGGGAATTGTCGGCTACCCTGGCAACAGATCACGAAGAGGCAGGTCCTGAGCGCGATTCACCAACGATAACGCGAACGCGTAATTTCCCTTCCCCCGTCGCGACTCTCCCCCATTCCCGATAAATCGAACGTGCAGTTAATCGCGGAAGGAGTACGAATTATACAATTCGAGAAATCAATTAACGTGTCCGAGTCACGTAAACCCTAACAAGACTCTCCATGGTACCTTCCATAAACGAGATAAAATAGTAGAAAAGTTTCACGAAAGATAGATAAAACAGACAATTTTTATAATTCAAAGCAAACAGCTGATTCATTGCGTAGGCGCTAATTGAGAGTAAAATTGCATAGTATAAACAACGTACGATGGTAATCGACCGAGAAGCCGATAATATCCGCCTCTATCGAATCGCGCAAAACTATTTTCCTCGTTTATCGATGAAACGTTGTAGAAAAATAAAAAAAATAAAAATGATACACACGCGTATACGTTATATCTAATCTCACGTGTTAATTACGTAGCGTAGGAGGCTTTTTTTTTGTCGATCAATTAATTATTATGCGAGCGTCGAGGGGGGGCTTCTATCTACACAGAGAGACGGTCTCGACTCGCCTCCGCGCATTATAAGAGAGTGGCGGACCGCTAGCGACGACCACGACGACAACGACGGCGGTGATAGTTTACATTAGCTTACAGCGCGAGCTATCGATGTACGGTTGGGGCCCATGCATGCCCGCGGCCCGGTGGTGAACGCGCGTGAGAGGAGATCCAGTTTTACGATAGATCAAAGAACATAAGTCGACGGTGGTAATCGAGTTAATCGATCGCTCGAGATAATCGATAATGTCGGTAATCCGTTCCAGGTGGTTCGTCCTGCTACAACAGGTATATAGCGTACCCTATTACTATCGATGTATATTTTCTTTTTCCTATATATAGTATATACATACATATAGTATATTCTTATAGTATACGGGTGTACGTATGTTACTATCTAACCAACGTGGTAAACGCGAGGTAAATGATGCGTGTAATGGCTGTCAATGGGTTACTCTCCAAGATCCTCACCCCGCCGGCACATCTTTATTCACGATCTATTAGTGGATCGTCGACCAATGATAACCCGTGTAATTGAGACTCTTACTCTGCTCGCAAACATGCGAATCAGGTTGAAAAAAAAATTCGACAATTTCTTTTTTTTTCGATTATTATTATTATTATTATTATGCTGATGTCTCATTTTTTCAATTATTATTTCGAGTATTTTAATTCGCGTGCAAAAAACACGGTAATTTCTACACGAGAGAGCGAATGTAAGATACGATAATTTTTAGTGAATTTCTTTCGGAAGAGCAAATTTGCGTGGGGCCCATGGAGTGTCCGACGGAACACTTTTTGTATGTCTCTCTGGTGCAGAACAGAAATAAACTGCTGCACTGCGATATAAACGTACGTTAACGTACTAATAATGTGCAATTTACTAAAGAAATGGGGTGGCGCGGCATGGGGAGGGAGGGGGGAGGTCCGAGAGCGCGTATAATATGTACAACCCGACTTCAAGCCGCAGCAACCGTCGCCAGAAGCACGTAGAGAGGATATAGTTCGGAGCTTCTCTCTTATTTTACAACGTGGAAAATACAATGATTATTGGCTCGAGTAATGGCAATAATGGTCGGTTCTTAACGGTGTGCCCGTATCTATACGTATATACTTTCTCTATACGTATTATATAAGCCATAAACATGCCAATAACAATTTCGGTCTCGTCTCTCTGCGCCGAATAACTCTTCTCTCGTGGCGTTGAATCGCGAAAGAGGGTATTTTTTCGTTTTTTTTTTGCGTGGTGGGTCGATCGAAATATTTTCGGCTGCATAACCAATTAAGCGGTTAAGTAGCCAATGGGTTTCGTTCCGAAGCGCGCGAATGCGATCGGTGCGGTCGAAGCATCACAATGCCAAGGCATTGGCTCTCTCTCTCTCTCTCTCTCTCTCTCTCTCTCTCTCTCTGGCCACTTGGCACTCGACGAATATTGCCCCTTGTGCAGTTTTGCCCGAGTATAAGCAGCGGGGCTAATATTTTCACGGTACAGTAGCCGCAAACTCGATAATCTCGTGTGCCCTCGCACCCCCCGACCCTTCGTTTCCTCTCCTCTCGTGCATTCAGTGCCCAGAAGAGGGCAACCATTAACGCGGTCGTCTGTGTTGTGCCGCTGAATGGTTGTTGCTGCTGCTGCTGCCGATGTTCTTCGGTCGTTCGGACCACGCGGTACTCCGGTGGTCAGCCGACTCACCGATTTTCAAACCCGATTATAACATTCGACGAGGGTTACCCTCTGTGGGAGTCTCGTTGCCCATGGAGTGGCAACGAGAGATGCCAACCAAACCGAGAGGAGACGTACACCTTTCGAAGGCGAAGACAAACTCTCGATGAGCAAGAAGCACCGAGAGGTTGGCACTCCAACTTCGCGGGCGCAAGATCGTGTCGGAGATTCGAGAGTTTCACTGAAGATATCCAACCTTAGGCGGTCATTCTCGCGCGGGATCTCAACCCTTCGACGACTCCTCGAACGACTTTTCATACATTTTTATTCGACACCTGTTGAACACGTTTTTCTCAATAGCCGATTTGAGAGATATGGTCTTTGCGAATGGAACGTATTCGACAGGATACTTGGCAACTAGAGGTGGTGAGAGAATCGATAGTCGAAAACAGTTTCTTCACTGTGTTGCGTGTGCAAGAAGAGTAGAGCGGAGTAGAGATAAACCGCTCGAGTTTACTGGAACGTTGTGCTTCCAAGATGCAACCGGAAACAGACAGTTAGCAAGCGGATAGTAAAATCAGATTTTTAGGCATTTAGACACCCATTTCTTTCAAATTGGAAAGTATTACACCGATCACCGGCGGGATAGGTACTTTCTGATCCATATAACCAGCTTATTTCGACATTTTTATTCAACATCTGCATGAAATGTAGAATTCTCTTCAGAGTTGCCGATTCGAGATATTTCTCTGATAAGTGCTTCAGACACGTCGGGCAAAAAAGTTATTTTTATTATTTATGAAAACAAATCATATTGATAACAAACATCAAGAGATCAACAGACAACTACGAAAACTACGATTGCGCCAATACGTAAGTTTCGAATCGGAACGTAAAGCTACCGAGAAAATCGGCACTTGCAAACAGAACTTAAGCGCCAAGTTGAATGTAAGAAAAGTTGGGTTAAAACTGCATTAGGCTGCACCAACTCTTCTTTTACAGTATAAACAGAAGGTCGGTTACCAGAGAAGAGTGGAACCAACCGATTTCCTTTCAACCGATCCGGCGCGGTGTACTATTCCCCGGTACACAGATCCAGCTTACGACTGTACACAACATATTATCCAGTAGTTCCTTTTATCCTTCCCACAGGCAGATATCGTCGGTGCGGCCAGTGTTGCGTATGTTTGCACACGCACGAGTACGAGAGAATCGGCTCGAGCGCACGCGGTCAATTTGCGTCTAACGCGAGTCAGCAAGCGCCTTCTCGTTCGGCAAGCGCCGACGTCATAGACCCAGCATAGAAATGTCCCTCGGGGTGAAGAGCGCGTAAAATAAGATGTAGCGTCACTGATAACCGCACTCGGCCCCAGTCCGGAGGCCAACCAGCAGCAAGTTTCTACTCTTATTCTCTCTTTTCTCAACTTGCCTCCCCCTCCCCATCCTTCGCCTCCTCGCCTTTTCTCACCGGTGTGTCGGAGAGTGGTTGTGCACGCCGCGGCGCATCTGATATCAGGCCGCGAAGTGGAGTTCTTCTCCCCGCTGCAACTGGGTTGCCGAAGGCGACTATACGTCCAGAATCCTTTGCGTATAGTAGTTGCTTTATAACTAATACGATCTCCCCGGTGTACAGCACAGTCGCTATGCGCGCCATTGGTCAGTTTACCCAGCTACCGAACAAACGTCGAGCTTGTAAATTCGTCGAGGGCTTCTCGTTTCGATGCCAGAAGTGGGCACAAAAGAGCCGCCGAAGGAGTGACAATCTTGATGACACTTCTGCGGATTTGGAAGCTTACTTTGGCTGATAATGAACGTTTAACGACAAAAGCAGATTTCCCTGATTTCACACGTCGTTGGGACAGCAATTTCAAGGAGAAAAATGAACGAAAAATGGAAGAATGCTGATACTTTGAGAGGAGTTTGCGAAAGATGGAAATAGACGAGAAGGCATGATATGGCAAGGAGTCTTCACGGTCAGGAGACGCGATAGGTATGCACTGTACGAAGTATAAGAACCAACATTATACGAGGAACGCAAGAAATTTTAATCCCCGCCGCGCGGCAAGTATGACCGCCCGATAATGAATGCCGCGCAACTGGTTATGAATAGCTAAGGATACCTTCGACGATTTTTACGCAACTCTCCTTGTACTTACGTACTTCAACGGTGGGTCTCTGCGCATCAGCGGGTGTGTGTATGTGTACAGAATACCTGTGAGCGCGAGCGGCTCTACCGCCACTGATGCCGCCGTGTACTTTATGATTATTGGAGGGCGTACCTGGCTCCTCAAGAAGGATATGCTATCTTGTCTATGTTCCTACTGCTTGCTATCCTACTGCGCGCTTAGATATACTCCATACAGAATATGCCCCACCCGTTTACTCCTCCTTTACTCGTGACCCCTGCGAAACCTTCCGCGGAATAGGAAATCTTGGGAGGTACTCCGACTCGTCCGCGAAAATTAGCGTAGCCGATACGAGGTGGATGAAAAAAATGTTAATCTGTTTCTTCTCCGCTCGTAAAACCAAACTGTGCGGCTATGAATAGAGCGCGATGAAGTCAGGAACGCGATTGTAAGTTAGTGTTGCTTCCAGGTGGAGAATACTTCGATTTTATACAGAATTTTAATTATTTTTCATTGTCAATGGGATAAATAGGCTTAGTGAAACTTCGGAATTCGGATGGACCAACGCTCATTGATGTTCCGAACTTATTTATTGGGCAGAATCGTCAAATGCTTCGGGATTTCGTGGAATTAAAGTAAAGTACGTAGCTTCTTAAACGACGTTAAAAACAAAAAACTGGGCAATTTGCATCATTTTTTGTTTTTCTCATCACGAAAACGTTTCCTCTGCTATGAAACAAAGTGAACGGAAACATTCGCTTTTGCTCATTCACAGTTTCATTTAATAGCTTCTTAGCTCAAAATAACTATCCCAGTCAACCTGTTATAGCGGCACTCGAGTTGCTCAATTATCTAAACGACTAAACCTAAGAAAAAAAAAAAAAAACCCCCGCGATAGTATCCGCGGCGATATTGAAGCTGATAAGGTGTGATGAGGACTCTAAAAAATTGATATCCTCTACAACTCCTGTAAGTACATTTATTTAATAGCAACGGCACATTAGATCGCAGCAGTAAAACTCTCATTGTCCGCTGCAACTTTAATTATTCGTTTCTTCGGGGTCCGTCGCAAAGACCGAGTTATGCAAATAATTAATTTGAATTACGGGCTATCAGAATACTCTTATGCCGCGCCGTCGACGTTTCAATGGTTAGAGGGGAAGTCGGAGGACGGGACACTCTCTTGCGGTCCACGGGTATATAACCCTCGCTTGCTCGGTGTCTTCTTCTTCCTTCCCCTTCGAGAGATCCCGTGGGTATTATATAGCAATGCATGGCGCGGTAGCGAATCGCAATTCCAATTGCTTGCGCCGGGGCGATAGCGCCAGCACCACGAGACGGTTCCTTCGGTGTGTTTTACGAGCTAAACGTATATATATACATCCTCCCGTTTGCCTTCGCTGCACTCGGGAAGTTTCTTCTTTTTTTCCTCCTTCCCATCCACTTCGTCTTCTTTCACTTCTTTCGCCTCCTTCGCTCCTCTTATTGTCGCATCCCTCATAAAGAAACTGCCCCGCTATACCGCTGAGCGGCTACGCTAGGATCGTTAGCTATTCCATTCATTCCGCTCGCGGGCGCCCTATCCCGTGATCGTCATTGTCGGAAATTAATTAATAGAAGTTACGTTATATTATGCGTACGAGGATCGAAACGTTCGCACTTGGTTTGCTCTTCGATCGCACTACAAGTCTGTCTCGGCTGCCACAGCCGAACGATCGATTATATCGAGGAGCACTCTGCAGTGCTGCTGCTGCTGCTGCTCCATCATCGCTCGGATCTCAGTCCTCGACTTTACGGTACATGTACAGTATGGCGTATAATATCCACTCGGCGTCATCTGTTCGAGGGACGCTACATGTCAGAGTGAGGCGTTGAAGCCCCTAACACACCGGCATCGTCCACAGGAAATACAACGAAGATGACGAGAGCGAGGAAGTGGAAAGAGAAGGGTTGGAGATAGAAAGAAGATATTCGACGAGAAAGCGCAGCGTCATTCTCGCTAAGTTTCTTGAAACGAAGTATGATACAGGTTGGAGCTCGGAGAATCTCCTCGGAGTTTGAGAAATTTCATCGTGAATTTCTCAATCATTTCGAGGCGTTTGTGTGCTTAACGATCAATGAATTCATCACTTTCTCTATAGCCGGTTCCTTGCTGTCTCAAAGGGTATTAGAAACGAAAGGAATAATTAGCGCGACGAGGAGTCACGTAATTACGCGTTACACAGTGGGTGGAGATCGGTAGTCGAGAGTTGCGTATGAATAGCCGCGATCGTTTGTCGCTCACCGCGGGGTATTGAATTTCCGGAGTATATTACATTCGTTCGTTAGGTACCGAGAGCGCCGGGCGATGTATGTCTTGGAGAGATAACTCGAGGAGTTCTGAGATATCGCAGATGGCCAGTTGAATCGCCGGGGAGTTAACCCTACCGATAGGCGGCTAAGGTTTGTACCGGGTGTTCCGGTATTCGTTCGCGATGGGTGGGCTATTGCTTGCTATCACAGAAGGCGAGAACTGTGGCAAATGATAAATAGAGTGATTATCCGGAGACGAACGAGGATACCGAGTAGGGTTTGGCCGACGAGATATACGTGTAGAAATATATATATATGTATTGTGCGTGTAACATGATTGAGGCGGTCACCCATTCGCAATGGGGGGGATGGCCCAATCATCATCATCAGTTCGTTCGGTGTAAACCTTTTATCTGCAAACCGGTGGAACTCTCTCCTCCACCTCCTCCTCACGGAACTGGGCAGTAACTTCGCGAGATATAAGCGAACGCGCGCGCGACGAGGCCAGCGGAGCAACAAACGCACCGCGGGTCCATACACTCTCTATACGCACATTTATCTTTGGTGAAGCTGAGGAACGTTGGCCTCGAGGCAAAAAGTTTCGAGTCGGTAGAGAAAAACGGAAATCACTCCGCTGGGCAGATGGTGTGCTTTGCGTTTGATTTCGTTCGGTTCCTTTGTCTACGAATTTGCAATAAGTTTGTTAATATTCAAAAAAGGGTTTACTTATTGCTTATTATTTGATGCAAATTTCATTCTGCAATAATAACTCATCGAATAACAATCGGACAAAGCGGAAAAGCTTTGAGTTTTTTTTTTTTTCGTGCAGCATTGGGTCGGACGAACGCGTGGTTCGTCGATATACGTAGGTGGGTATTATACGGAAGAAGAGACCGGCCGTTGGAAGGCCGGTTCCTGCATAGCCGCTCCCGGACAGATGCTGGGGCGCGCCGCAACACCGTTCTTCCATTTAGCTATCCGGAAAAAATATCGTCGGCGAAACGAACGGATCTCTTCGAGAGTAGCCAGCGCCCACGTGTGTTCGCGAGACTGATTTTTATTGCAATCGGTCGCATCGGAAGACGCGGCCACTAGCGTGTCGCTTTGTTGCTCTCTCAACAACCCCTCTCTCGTGGAGAAGGTGAGATCGATGGACGGAGGCGAGAAACGAGAGGAAAGAAGAGCCCGAGATATCGAGCGTATTTGGGTACTTGGAAATACGAACGCGTCGATCGAACAAGAGACCTTTGATCGAAAACGAGCATTTAAAGTACAAGGTTGACCCACTAACCCCATTTGCGTATCCATAAAACGTATCCTCGAAGCCGAAGAAGATCAAAGCCGATTCGAAAAAAAATGAATCCGCGTATCTTCTTCTGTCGAATGAAAATTCTGGGTAAATAAAAAAAAAACTACTCGACTCGTGTAGGATCCATTTCCGGGAATCGACTGTGGGACACACGTATACACGCGGACGTAGTCTCGCGAGTGAGACGATCGGGTTGGGTGTTCTCGCTCTCGCGAGAAGTAATTTATTGCGTGCGGCCAAAGCGGCAATTATGGAGAGAGAGAAACAGTCCCTTGGATCGCCGGAACAACGTCGACGTACGGAAAGTAGTTACACAGCGTGAGGTGCGAGAGAATTTCCACGTATACGTATTACAGCGCTAAATTAGTTTCGAATTAATCGTTGAGACCCGTGTCCCTCTCGTTCCCTTATCCCATCGTCGTTGGTTGTAATTTTACATGTAGCTGAATACGAATTAACTGCAAATCTATGATGTTTCCTATGATGTAGGGAATATTTTTCAAAAATTCTGGATGGTAAGTCCGTCCGCTTTCATTGGCTATTAAGGAAATACTTAAGACAACCAAAATTTGGACCTCGTCTGCTTGATCATTTAGAGGAGATCGGGGCGAACTGAAATACACTGAAAACTATTGGAGATTTCCATATGTGCACTGCAATTTCATAGAGCGCCATATGGCTGCTTGGGATTTTTTTTTCTTTTTAATACCTGCATGTGTTACATTTTACTCCGATCTCCGAGTGTCTAACGAGTCAGATTGCCCATTGAATAGATACCGATATTAAATCGATTCGTCGAGTAGGTAAAGTCACATTGTAAAAGCATACCGATTCGATTGATCGCGAAAACACAGCGTGGAATCTTAAATCACGTCGCTGTGACTTATTTACCAATCCTTCTCAGCACCTGACTGACCCTGAATTGAAAATTTCGAAATTTACTATATTCCGTACCATCGTTGCTCGACAAGCCATCATCAGCATCGATATCCGATAAACTCCGCCAATTCTTCTACCGATCAAAATGCACTTTGACGAAGATCGACAGATTTATGCGCGGGATAATCCCGTGTACGTGAATTCCCTGTGTCATCGTGGAATCTCCGATCGCTTCGCGATCCTTCAAACGTTTGTCCAATTCACTGCTTTACCTTCGGTCTTTGCTCTGCCTCGCGGTCCGTGTACACCTGTGCGAGCAGAGCTCGTGTCGTTTATTCCCATTTAAGTAGAGCCGAGAGGCACAAGGCGACGAAGTCTCGTTCACACAAATCAGTCAACCCCTCTCGCGCGGGGATCTAACCGAGCGCCGTCGCGCGTACGAATAAGAGGGACTTCGGGCCGTTTCCCTGGTGAAGGCGTTCGCCGATCCATCTCCGTGAAATCGGTCCTTCCTCGTGGTCTTCTTCTCGCGTCGCGATCGCCACTGTCTCTTCTCTTCGTGTCCCTCTTTCCTCCCGTCTTCGTCGGCTCGCCGAAGATCGCAAACTCCGCCGTGACTACGCCGTGGTAACCGTGAGAAAATCACTACCAGTCCACCACCGATCTTCTCTTCTCCGCCGATTCCTCTTTCTCCTTTCCACATTCGGCATATGCATGCATAGGAGAATAGCCAATTCCGTTCTGTTACTCGCGATTATAACGAAGTCTTTCCCAACGAGACAAAGTTGCTCTACGATTTTCTCAGGATTCTACCGTTTCTTACCGATTCTCAGTCGATTTCCGGATTCGACGATCGATCAATCTTTATCATTGGTCAATCTGAATTTCCATTGCCGCGGAGCTTCCCGGGACTCATTGGCGATAACGATGCATCCCCGACGAACAAATTGATCGGCAGAAATTACTATCCTCAGACAAATTAATCCTTAAACGAACGATGATGATAAAAATATATGCTCGGGAATTTCGGACTCGAAGACGATCGTCAAATTTTATTTCCATGGGGGGTCCACGGGATATTCAGTAGTTATCAGCAGTCATCAAAATAATACGACCGCCAACCGGACAAGTTTGTCGGCGATTTTTTACGGTCAACACTTCGATTTCCTCGTTTAAGCCCTCCCTCCCCTTCCGCGGGCAAACCGGTAGGGTTATCTTCAACCGCGAAGATTCTTTTCGTCGTTTCGTTGCGACTCGTATGATCGTTTCATACTTTACACGCTTGTCCGGGTCATCTCAGTCACACTGGTTTTTTTTTTTTTTTTTTTCTTTCATTGGTCGTGTGGGAGAGAGTTCGGTCACTGGTGTAACGTACGAAGCTAAGAGGCATCCGCGCAAATCGTATTTATACCTCACGCGGAGAGCGACGCGGGGAGGGAGAGAGAGGGAAAGATCGAGACGCCAGGATCGAGGCAGCTGCGCCTTGGTCAGGTCGTCGAGAGAGAGCTGCGATGTCGCTGCCGGAGATGTGAGTATGGAATGAGGCTTGCCGGCCCCCCAGCTTCCCATTTGAAATTATGTCCCGTCTCGCCACTTAATTTACATTATTTTATCAGAAAAGCGTCCAGCGTTGTAAGACGGCGCGGCATCGCAGCGTGTATATATAAACTATGTAAGACCCCCGACTTGTAACATCCCAACTGTTGGTATATCGTGTGTATAATACACTCGCTACGGTGCACATGCTTCTCGTCGTCCTCGTCGTCGGTGGCGATGGTCGCTATCGGTATTACTTTTTTTCTTTCGTCCCTCACGACGCAAAACAAGCCTTTCTTCCACTCGGAGAGAAGAGAGACTTCTATCTTGAATTAACTGTTCATCGAAAAAAAAAAAAATTCGGTTGCCGATATCTTTTATTTATTTTGTATCTTCGATCTCTTTTACGTTACAATTAATTTTCGTGACTCGGCATTTATGGCAAATATTTTTTTTGTCACTCAACGATAGGAGAGAAATTTCTTTCAAATTAACTGTTCATCGTAAAAAAAAATCGGTTGCCGATTTTTTTTTTAAATTGTATCGTCGGATTTTTTTAACGTTACCATCGATAACGAGATTCTCGTCACTCGCCATCGAATGAATGCCTTCCCGGTGCATTCCGAGCGTCTCGATCGTAATGAAATCGATTCGCGGGTAAGGGTCTTCAATCTCGAGTATTTTTGACGATATTTATGAGCGATGAGGGGGGATTAACGAGACGGGATGAAGATCGGGTAAAAAACTAATCATGTATCTCGGGAATGAATTAAACGTTGTATCCCGTAATTGTGAATCTGTCTCATTGGATCGTGAATATATATGTAAGAAACGTGACGGGAATAATCGAATGTGAACATCTTGCCGCGCGTGCTCCTTGGCACGCCGGCAAACTAATTAGAAAATGTCAGGGCGTTAACTGTTCAATATATCTGGTGTGGCGAGTCGCGCGCGACGATATGAGAATATTCGCACGTAGGCCCCTCGTGCATTAAGATAAAAGCCGGGTTCCTGCCTCAAGGGGACCCCGACGCGAAGTGAGAGCTGACGGGGATATAGGTGAATATAATATACGTGTATATATAGATATATAAAAAAAAGGGCGGCGGCTCGGCGTGTCCGAAAGATCGGAGTGTCTTGGACGCCGCGCCGCCTCTCGATCTCACTGTGATCGCCTTCAAAGTATTGCAACCGATCGTCCCAAACTGCCTGGAAATGGGATACCCATGTACTTGCTACTCTCGTGAAGATAAAACCGAGCGTCAGTGTCGAGCCGACGACGTCGCGTTCCCGTGAAACTTTGAGAGTAACCTCTCGGAGGCACTTTCAGCACTTCGTCGCTCGCGAACGATCCGAGAGGATTCCGACGACGTAGATGCTTTTTCTTCGCTAATTACAATCGTAAAGATTAATTGGATTAACGCGCGAGAAGTGCGGCTATCGTTAAGCGTATAAATGCAGTGTTGTTGGCGCGTTTGGGAGTATTGCTGTATGTCACTCTATGTTAAACCTATACATCGAGATAAGAAAATCGTCTTTGGATTTTTTATTTTTCTCAAGTGATCGACGTTTTCTTTAGATAATGTGAATTCAGTTAGTAAACTTGGAGTATTACTTACACTTTTTTTGTATTATCTTTCATACTTTACGGTTAAAAAATTCAGTGAAATTTGTTTTTGCGATGTTTAGATTGAGATGTATCTGAAAACTGAAAACAAAACGGTAAAAACGAAAAAAAATACAAAAATTTTACTCGATTTTTAAATCGCCATGAAGATGTATCCCGTTAAATGATGCGAAATCAGATTTAAGTTTCGTGATAATCGTGTTGAACATTTTTTTAAATCTTTACGGGACTCGATGTATTCGCGAAAAAAATGTTCGATGTAACTGTTGTATTATAAAAGTGGAACATAAGTCGCGAGATGATTTGAAATGGACACTAAGCACGTTTCGTGGTGGAAAAAAAAGTATTAGAACGTAAAAAAGGTAAAAAAAAAACGGGAAATTGTTGCGCTCGGCGAGGGCACATCGTGCTCCCGATGTGACGTGTCGTGGTGTATCAAGACCATCCGAAGCAGCAATTTAAATCTTCGTGGCGTTCGCGGAATGCGTTCGATCCAATCTTTCCCGTGGCTTAGCTACTCCGCCCATTTATGTCTCACTCGTTGCCCGCTCTCGTGGCCTCAGCCCGAGAGCGTAATAATTCAGGTCTGGGTTACCGAGCGTCAAAGAACGGAGAGGATATACACAGCCGCTACGTTGCGGAGTGCATTGATGTGAAAGAGAATACCAGACCGGCTCGTTACGAGTTATAACACAGGTATAGGGGGTATAAGGTACTACGTAAACGCCCTTCGAATTACCCGCAAAGTTCAAGTTCTTGTATATACCTATCGCCGCTTGAACTTGCGAATCATGAAAACGAGGGATAATTCCTACTGACGATAAAACTCGCGCTGTTAACCCAAACCGTTAATTAATTCGATGCAGTGTTCGATGTCCATTAATCATTAGGTATTAAATTATTGTTGTTGTTCTTATTTTTTTTAAGGTTAATAAAAATAAATCGTAACTCAAACAATAAAAAAGTTTTGACGAATTAAATGATATAAATAAAAGATATATGTTTATTATCGTCTTCGGCTAAACGTTCCGATCGAAAGTTGCCGTTTATAGACACTTAGTATCGCGTAACGGTAATAACGCATTGCCGGAGCTCCTACGGCCTAATCGCCCTTCGGCGATCGGAGAACTGAAAATGAAAGTGCTCGCGCGCGCACATACGATCCATACAACTATGTATAGACGCAGTTGTATCGGGCTAATAGTAGCATTCACCGACGGATTCTCTGGTCGAATGATGGACGGCGCACCGAATCGAGAACGTCCCGTTTCTCAGGCCGAGGCTCACTACTATCCGCGATCCCCCCACGAAATCGATGCGTCAATTAGCGTAATTAACGGGCGAGTTACGGCAACGCGGGCGAGAGAGCCGGAGAGCAGCAGTCCGAGTCGTTGTGCACTGTATTACCGAGCCGCGCGCACCCAACCGATATAGTACCGATACTATACTGCAAAGATTTGCGCAACCGAACTTATGTTTATATACGAGGATAAAACACGCATCGCCTCTATGTGACGCCGAGCCGCGATGCTATTAGTGAAAGATTACACACTTTATATCGAATTCTTTCCAAGTTTATTTGATTTACGGTTCTTCTATTTCTTATTAAGGAATACGATTTGTTTTTTTACGATTATCCAAATACATGGGAAAAATAACGATTTCATCACGTTCTTTTAAGAGAGACATTTATCACGAAAATCTCTGGAGAACATTTGTTGAGCACAGAAATGATGGTCATTGAAAAGATCGGCATTCCTTTGTAGATCGGTATAGTCGTTTCACCGTTTATTTTTTTAGCCATTCAAAGTGTAAAAACTAACCGAATAATAATCGTTGGTTTTTTTTCGACAAATTAAGTTTCGACAGAGGAAAATTTCAAAGTGTCTCGTTTTTAGCTTGAAATGTATGAAAAATCAATAATTTTTGAGAAAGTTAAAAAAATTGCAATAAATAAAAAAAATCGATTTTCGAAAATTTGTGACAAAAAAATCGTAACATCGGGAGGAACGAAACTTTTGCACTACTTTATTGTACTTTATAATTTTTATATTGTCCCGATTTCCATAATCTGCTTGGACAGTTACAATTCCGAAGTAAAAGTAAACATTGGTATGACAACGCGCTGTCATAGCCACTGTACTTTTACCCGGGAACGATCGGGGAGAGTTAGACGTACGACGTGAGTTGTGTGTAATACACGTGGACGAAGCCCGAGCGCGTGCACAACGCCGCCGAGACACGGGCGCATATACCTGTACACGCTGCCGTACAGTTGTGCGGCTTATGCCGCAATAACCTTGTAACCATTGCGATCTACTTTGCCGCTTCGTGCGGACGCCGCGGTATCACATAGGCGGTCCCTTTTACGACGAGAATTAGTACTTACAAATTAAATTGACAATGAAAACGTAACTATATATTATTCCGGAGCCGTTTACCGGGGCGGACCTTCGTACAAGAAACCCAAAAGAATAAATCTTTCGTCACTATATAAAAAATCGGGAATGAATTGATCCTCTAGTAAAATCGAGGAAATTATGAAAATAATGTAATATAACATCAAGAAAAATGATGGAATTATTATTATTAAAATTATTTAATTAAATTACTATTTATTAATTTAGAAATTTCTAAAATAATATAATATAATACGATACTTTTTTTTCGGGGGAGTGTCGCTTGGAATTCTTCAACTGGAAGTAATAATTAACGAAGTAAAAATTTAAAGACATCAAAAAAGAAAATACTCTTAAGACGAGGGATCGAGTCAGGCGACCATTACGGTTGTGTGGTTGTATTTAGAACTCATTAGCATAATATCGGCTCCCGGTATAACGGCCGCATAAATCTATGCAGCATATGTGACGTCACGATGGTCATCGACTGTTCGATGGAGAGGGTATCTCACCACCCATGTTGAGAGCTCTTCCGAGCCTTTGAGGTGATTCGCCGCTCGGGCACTTCGGCATGAATCTAATACAACCACAACAACGTTACGATGCGGAACGGGTGTGTCTCGTATACTCGGTTCGACTCTATATGGAATAGATGCAAAAAGGCATTACGGGCTAAGAATTCGATCTCGAATTATGGTACTTCGAGTCCCGTCGCAATCTTCGCTCGATGACTTTACAACTTGTAAGCGATAACTCGTACCGAGGATGGGGTAAGTAATACCGAGAGAAGTACGTACCGCCCCTATCGAAAGATCGACTTACTCGGGGCGGAAGGAGGCTTCTCTCTGCGGTACAGATATTATACAGTTTAAATTCGTAACGGCAGTGTGCGACTCGCTTGAATCTCTCGGAGCACCGAGAGAGAGCGTACGGATGCTAATTATGCACCGCCCGGTGACTCCGGCGGCAAGGCGAGCTTTGCGCGAATTAATTGGAAACACGCCGTAGGCCCAGCGGCGCGCGAGTACCGAGGACTATTTCCGTCGCTAATTATATTGTTAACATTATACGAATCGCGGCAGTTAAATGTTCGTGTGGGAAAATGAATTCAAGTTACAAGCGCACGAAGTCCCCGTCGATGATATTGGCTTTGAAACTCGTAAGAGAAGCACCGAGCTGAGATCGGCTCACGGTGGGCGGATTATACTTCGATCGTTTTGAAAAAAAATAATAAAAAAAATCGTCGATCTTCGGAGCATTTCGCGCACGAGTTTATCGTCGATAACTCGACGGAGACTCGAGATTGCCGAGAAGCTTCGGTCGCAACTGTGAGTACGCCGTTCGCGCACTCGCGAATTAATTGGAACAAGTAATCGCCTCGTGTGCTAATGCTGGCTGATGGAATTTTATCGTTCGTTACTAATTATCATGGAAAATCCTGCGACGGTGTTAAGTTTCGTGTAGATATCGCGTAGGAAATAATAAATAATATTTTTAAAAATGTATTATTATTTCAAGAATTTGCACAAATTAATTAATACTCTTTTTCCCAACAAAAGTTTGTAAATTCTTCACTTTTTTTTTTGACAGAGGAATCTTGTAATTTTTTACGTTTCTACACCGACGGGAATGTTATGTTAGACTATATATAGAACTTTGTGTTTATAATTAATATATCGAGTGTAAATAATATAAAAATCCGTAATTATAATAAAATCTCTGCAATTAACATAATTCATAAAACGCCTCTTGAGGCTGCCTTCGACCCCTTAAATTGTAATCAAACGAGGTAGTAAAGAGGCTGCAAAAAAAAAAAAATCGAAAAAAAAAAACAAATTTGCTCCGAGTTCCATGTAAGACGAGAGTTATGACTGACTAACTGTTGCGTTATACATCCGACCGCCCATTAACATCGGAGAATTCCCGAAATGCAAAGTGAGCCGTGGATCACGATTTTGCCCGCGAAATAATGGGTTCGAGGCGCGTGCAGCCGTAAAATATATTCGAACTGCCGGTCCGCGCAACGGCGTACGGGAGCACGAAATTAATTGGTCGAATAATATACACTATGCGTTGCCAACTCTGCCCAAGTCTTCTCTCTCCTCGCTAAATGATTATTTCGTCGGTCGGGCTGCAATTACATTGTTAAAATTATTCAAATGACCGCGTGCGCGCCGGTGTGTCTTGGTCGCCGTTCAAACTTATTGTACGAGGTAACGAAAATCACCGGTGTACTTTTTACGACGCGTAATGCGCCCGAGGTAATGCCCTCTTTCTCCACTATCGATTGTACGCGGACTTCGTTGAGCTTCGACAGTAGTTACGGCATCGAGTGGTCAGACATGCAGGGGTTTGGCTCGACCCGAAATGCTTTGCTGGCCGGCCAAAGGAAATCGGACTTTCACGTTCATAGATTATTCTTTTTGCATTGAATAATCCTTTTCCCTCACGTAAATGAAGTATGTACTAAGATATATACAAAATATAGAACTCTCTGTCGAAAAATGTATATATTTTTTTATATACAATTTATTTTATAATTCATACTGTAATATATATTTAATTATTATTTCATTATGTATTATTAAATCATAAAATATAAGTTATATATCTTTTTTTCGGCATATAAATCCCATATATTTCTGATATATACTTTATTTCTTTCGACTTTCAGCTCATTCGCATTCTCTCTTTGGTCCGCAAAGCTTCGAACTTTTCCATTCGAATCTCTTTCGTTCGAAATCTCGTACAGAATTCTCCAGTAGGTTTGGAAATTTCTTATTTATTTTTTTTCGTGAAGAACGAGAGTATTTCAGACAAAGTTAACTGGAAACTCGAACCATAACGAATTGGTCCTTAGAGTTAAAATCGGGGCGTGTCTATTACTCGCTCGTCTTTACGAGCGGTTTCTCGCTCGTGTACGCAGCACGCAGTACCGCGGCGAACTCTCGGATATCTCGCGACCCTGTAATCATGTCGAAAAAAAAAACTGCTCGCCTTCGTTCGCGGAAAAGAATAACCAGAGTGAATATATATATTTTCGTTTTTTGTATATTCCGCGGCTCGATTGATTTTTTTCAAGGGTTTAGCGTCTCGCTGACGCGTTCCCGTAGGAGGAACTCGAAATTAACTGTGTATATATGAACGCGGCGCTCATTGAAGCCTCTCGCAAGAACATTCGAACGACTCCCTCAGCGCGAGACTTCTGCTCCAAGCGATATTAAATGCAGCATTACTCTTTAAGCCCTTTGCAAAGGAGTGCGGATATTCGACAATAACAAAAAGATCCTCACATGCATATATTATTATTTATTTACTTTCGCGTTTTTCAATCTGAGAATTTCTCAACATGTACCCTAATTTATAGGAGTGGAGATCATTCGTTTTCGTAAATTCGTTTTACGAAGTTTTTTTTTCTCGGTTCCGCAACTTTAAACATTGCATACAGCGACGCGAGAAGAGAATATGTATTTTAATGGGTTCGTATGACGTGTAATGACTGTGATTACCCGACGTTTCTTAACAGCTATGAGTTTTGCTTGCGCCGCGTTTGCCGCTATGAGATCGAGAAGAAGAGGATCCCGCAAGCCACGCGATGAACGGAGAATTTCTTTCACGCATTTCTCTCGGACCGAGCCGTCTCCGCCCCAGAGGAACGGTGAGCTTTGTTAACTCACGTTTCGCTTCGTACACGTTGCCGAAATCGAACAGCGGACTTCTCAATAATTCAAACGAAAAGTTGGCGATAATTCGAGGGGGGGGGGGGGGGGGTCGTCGCGAAGTCGCCGGTGGTGTAGAGTTTTACACGGGCGTTAAATGAGTCGAGACATTTATCTATAGTTTTTTTAACAATGAATTAAAAAAAATGTGGCAGCAATTGTAGAGACTCGAGAACGAGAGTTCCTCCGCTTGTTAATCATTTTCCTTCGTGTTTTTTTTTACCCTTAAGCGGAGGTCAGGGACGGGGGCTGATCCCGTGGGACCCGACGGGCAATAGCGATGTATCACACGAGACACACCTATACTTTTCTATCATCAAAACTCCATCAATAACGAGATCTCGAGTGAATTTATAATTTTTCCCTCTTCGTGGCTTATTTATATATTTTTAATTTGATAAGCGCCGAGTGCTTCTCGTGACAAATTTATCTTTTATACGACGTGCGACTAACGAGAGGAAAGAATGAGATAAAAATCTCACGCATACGCGCATCGTCGGTCCTCGACGTGCTGATATTTCGCTCGCAGGTGAAACTTTATTCCTCTTTAATTTTTTTTTTTTGGGACTCGAACCACGCGGCATCAGGCGTACGAAGAATATACGAGATCTTAATCGACCACACACGACGAAAGCTTGGGGGCCATTTTTCCCCCCTTCGGGTTGTAACGCGATTCCGCGAGATGATGCGCCGTTGCAAAAAATTTCACCGTTTTTTGCAGCCAGCAACAAGAGAAGAAGGCGAACGTAAATGTTGGTTAAATATGCATGGGGCATACGCGATGAGTCGCGCTACCGTGCGAATTATAATTAATCGTTGGCTGATGCTCATCTTTGTATTTTTTTGTTGTTTTCTTTTCTTCTCATTTTGGTGACCTGCCGGCTACCAAGGTGTATGTTACCCTCGGGTTTGCCCGGAAGCGTGGAGAATAAGTGACACTCGTTATGAATAATTCTTCGGACCCAACTCTTTCATCACGTCCAGTCGCATCTCATATTGCCAGCATTAACAGGGTACAATCAAATTGTCATTAGACACGTTTCTTTCCTTTTTTTAATTTATTTATTTCTGACACTGACGAGTTTCGTGCGATGTGGTGAGGAAATGTTATCGAATAAACTTTATGTAAAAAGATTTGAAAAATTCTTGGGTAGCGCTATAATTCACGAATCGAAAAAAAAAAAAAAAAAAAAAAACGTTTTTTTGTATTTCATTCTCTGAAGAAAGGAATATACTTCTAAAAAAAAAGTCGTTACTGTACGATAAGTGCGATTCTAGAAAATCTCGAAGACCTTAAGGGACTTCAAAGGTATCTGCGAAGAGCCCTTTCTACCTCTTCACTTTTAACATTCCTCCCATTCTCCCAATGTATTCCAACCGTCGATTCTTCCCGTGTGTGTCTTGACTCCGCGGCCACTAATTGCCGCAACTCGTGAATTAGCATCGGCAATAAACTTACTCCGGTACTCCCGCGAGTCGGACATAAGGTGACTGTAAAGGTTCATTAGTCACCGGGCACCGTGTAACTAGGTACCTCGGACTCTGCGGATCCGCGCATAGGTTACTTGCTATACCAACTACGTGTACCTAGAAGACTCGGTTGTTCGTTGGCTCGGTTAGCTTTCTTGTACCGCTCACGGCTAAGTCTTCTGCCGACGGATTGGCCGAGACGACTGCTCTCTGGCAGCTTACTGTAGAAGCATTAAACCATTTCACATGACGAAGCTGATCCACTACCACTGATTTAGCAACAAAGTCACTCTCTGCACATTCTTTAAGCTCTGTCAACTTCACCATAAAACTTCCCTCAGCAAAATACAGTCGCAGACTGTAACACTTGTCGGCTGTTGGTTGACTTGCTTTTAATTTCATCCACATGCCTTCAGCATGACGCACCTATGAAAGTCATTCCTTCCATTTCCCAGCCTCAGTGACCCGCGCGAAAACGCTGAAGTACGAAGATGAGTAACGTTGCTGCACACTTCTGTCATCGAGCGTTCGTCTCGTTCGTTATTCGAATGTCAGAAGCGCCCAACGACCGCATGAAAATCATCGCGATCACGTATAATCATCGGGACGTTTTAGGAACTGTATTCGCTGGATGCTCGTCGTGAAAACTAATAAATGTTCGTTAATCACTATGAGTTGTGTCTAACTAGATATGGATGTTTGATAACCGAAGAAAATACCGGTTTCATCCGACTTCTGCTTCATTAATGTCCTCGGAAGGCCATAAAAAATAATTGAAAAACAGGGTGCATTGCTCTTTTTTTTGTTTTAATTTTTCGACTTTTATTTTTCGATCGGGAGTCGCGTGTAACAAGTGCGTTAAGCGCAGCCGCGGGGAATATAGTTCGTTACAGTCTCTCTACTGGATGACTCGCGTTGCATCACCGTCCCGCAGGCGTCATTCGGGAGAATCTATGATAAATGTTTGTTAATCAAGAATCCTTTCGTTTCATAGTCGCTGCATATCTTCAATGTCGTTAAACCCAAATGCGTTCAAGAGAATCGTACGATTTTTCGTTGGAGAAATACCTCTTAGCGTAGGCGCACACGTGTGCATCACGTTCTTTCGTTTATCATCGGTCCTTTGGTCGTTGAAAAATTCATCGGAATTTCCTTGTTACTCTGTGAGTCAAACTCTCCTCTCGCGCGCCGGGTTTGGGATTGTCTCGTTTTGTCGAGAAGGCGCGGTGAGTGTGTAACATCGCAAATCCCGTTCGTTACGGGTTACTACCGCGAGATCTATCGAGGTTCATTATGGATTTACGGTACATCGTATAACTTCGTCGTCGCAGCACTCGGGGGGAGAACCTATACTGAGGATTATTTCGTGAGGCTTTTCGAACTCGTGTGTAGGAGAGTGGCGCATTGGTGTACGGAATAACGCTTTATGTATCGTATATCTCCTATCAGGCGGAACAGGGTGGAGTGACCGTAAAGCTTCGTTAAGGACAGGTCGGTCCAGGCGTCGAATCAACCGGGGAATTTTACTATCGTGCATTTACAAAAGACAACCGACCTCTACGTATGAACAAAAAACAATGTAAAAGTTTTAAAGGAACAATTGCTTGCACGTGAATTTGTTTTTTGCGTTAAATATGAGACACCCACATGGAATATAATACAATATAATAATAATAATATATGATAATTATTATTAATATTTATTAATCATATATATATGTACATTATATTGATATAAACGCCGAATTCAGTACATTTTTTGGTTATTTTTCGATCGGAAAATTAGCATGGAGACTCACTAACTCTGCAGTTGCAATTTGGCGCATCCACCTCGTAAACTATCCGTGTCAGATGAATCGAGTTGGTACGTTCCGTCAGCGGCTTTCCCTTCACTTCCCTTCGTGGCTCCCTCTCTCGTCTCGTTCGTTACACAATCACGCGAAATGCTCTCGCGAGAGAGAGAGAGAGTGACTTAAGCGTCGTGCTCATCATAGGGATTCTTGCCTTCGTGCAGAGCATTAGAGATGCTACTCGTATAACTTGCTCTCGTGTCACTCCGAACGATCCGATTGTAGCTCTATTCGTCTTCGTGTACCCCTTACCACCCTCGTTTTCTATCCTCTCTCAACCGTTTCGTTCCTCCCCTCTGGCCTTTCATGGTATTCGCGCGCTCTGCATATACGTTCCAAACGACATAGATATCTACGCGTGGAAACGAGTACCCCGAGTCGCCGAGGGTCATTAAACAAGCTGGCAATTCATTAAGGGCCTTCCTCGTTAGCTGACCGTTCGCTCGGTCGACGCTCGAGTGTCAACGTACGACACCAAAGCAGCCGAACTCTAAATTCGCTTCATCGGCACAGTTTTTCTTCCGAATCGTGACCCATCGCATACGCGACTCTCTTCCAAATTGAATGGGATTTTCGTCGAGTTCATCCAGTCTCGCGTAACTCGCACTTACGGTTGGATGAATTCTAATCCAACGTCTCGTCCTTCGACGATTTCAATTATTCCGCAAAGGAGCCCCCGCGAGACCTTGTCTGACCGGGTATATCATTATAATAGGACTTGGATAACGTAATAAGGGTAATACGTGTTGGAATATTCAATCGAGAGCCGGCATACTGCTCTCACGATTCCAACGCTATGGGATAAACGGGGCTCTCGTTTCAAACGAGAAATTCCGATGTAAATATAGATGTCGGCGGGATAATGAAAAAAAAAAGGGATACCGCGACACGGCGCAAAGATTTTCTAGGGAATTGTGTCGTCACATATATCAGAGCCGAAGATAAAAAAAAAATGTTGAGCCTCTTTTACCAGTGCCTATAGAGGACAGTCACTGCGGTGGGTTGCACCGCATGGACATTGGAGTATAACGCTCGTGGTCCTGTTAATATGGTGTTCCTGTATCTATAGCTTACTGCGAAACGATGGAACGATGTTAAAAATGTCTCGCGCGCACCAAACCCCCTCCTCTCTTTGGCTCTCCGTTGCTTCGCGATGCGAGAGGGATATGTACCTACGGTAAATACTTACAGTCTCGATACTCGATAGTGATTGATGATGATTAGTCGGCGATTTGCCGATAAGGCAATGTAACAGCCCGCGCGCGCGCGCGCAAGAGCGCTGTAAGGACGGAGTGAGAGAGGTACGAGACAGTGTAGCAATGACGCTGTGGGATACGTGCGAGCTATTGGGCCTCTGAAGACCGTAATGCATTTATGTGAAAATTAATGCGCCCAATAGACCGGGGCTACTTGACGCACTCGACCTTGCGGACTTGCGGCGTGAAATGAAATTGTAGAGAAACGTTAGCGAGATCTTTTTATAGAGAAATAAAAAAAAAGTTATATATTTATTTAATAAAAAAAAATTCTTTTTATTATATTTGTATAGATATGTATATAATTATATTAAAAATATATTTGTGTGGATTTATTTTCGGAAAAATTAAACGATTTCAAGAATTCATTTAATTAAACTTTTTTTTTCATTTATATAACTTTACTCTTCGGAGAACAAAAAAAAATGTTGACTAATAATTGCTTGCCATCAGGTATAATAATACGATTTCATTCGAACAATAATGAAATACTGTTTTTTTTTTATTATAAATTTGTTCTACAATAATTGGAGGAAGTTTGCACGTTCGTTTTGTCGTTCGTTTTGCGAACGAACGTCTCGTGCTCTGTGTGGTCTTGAGGGTTGAGCGAGTGGCCGGTCGGAGTGTCTAGTTAGTAGCGTGATTCAGTTGTGGCCATCGCGCGCTCACACGATCTCGCTTACCCGCTAGCAACATAGAATAGTTCAAACAGCACTCTTGGGAAGAGGAGCAGAATTGCGGCAGGAGAGCCCCCGCAAGCGAGCAACGTACGTCGATCGCCGATTAGACCAGCAGCTTGTTCTTTCCGATCGCAGCTAAATATCTCAGACGTATATACATACGTACATCCTACATATGTTGTATTACACGTACGTGTGTATGTACCTCGGGTATAAGATCAGACACCGGTGGTTTGCCGAGGATCTTCACCGGGTTTTGTTCTGTCAGGGGTAAGAACCTCGGGAACGAGGTGGCACGGCTTATTGCTCGGTACGATACGGATATACATTTTTCCACAATGTGCCCGAAGGCCGACGTACCTATCGAAAGCTCTTTCATTTCTGTTATCTTTACAAATTGTAAATTAATCAAATAAAATCGATTATTATAAACAATACTCCAAATCAGTCATTATTATTATTATTATTAATTGGATTTATTTATTTATTTATATTAATTCGTGAGTAGTTTTTTTTCAATTAAGAAAAAATCCATTATTGATATTTTGCATTTTTCTTGTCGGCTTAAACATTTCTCAATTCAATTTAATGAAATCATTAAACGGATTCTTTACAATCTATTGGCTGAAAAAAAAATGACAGTGCGGGTTTTTTTTTTTTATTTTTTTAAGGTTTATAATACTAATGGGCCTAAATGTCAGAAGATACATTGTCGGGGAAGGACAGGGACGATTATCGCTGATCCCGACATAGGTTCAACCGTGTACGAGAAGTACGAGGAAAACAGCACGCGTTTGCAAGAAAACGTAGAGCTCCCGCGAGCCGCGGCCTTTCGCCGGCTGCAGTTTATCTTGTCCCATGCCTCGAGCCGCGGAGAACCCCGACGCACGGCTGTCAATAGACGCGGGATTGTGCCCCTATACGGCGCCGAGCGAAAATCCTGCTACTGCACTAACGTTTCTCGCTCTTTCGTTGCTCCGGTACGCAAGGCGCGCTACTGCTGCTGCTGCTGCTGCTCTCTTGGGTCTCTCGTTGCCCAATACATGGGAGTGCTCGCCACCGCGACGCGACTACAGTACACGGATAAACCTATTCAGCCTTCGCGAGATATTGGACGAAACGCCAACCGATAGGCCAACGAAGAAGTGAAATTCCAAAGAACCATCAATGTAGCCACGAATTTTACTACTAATATAAGGGGAGTCTGTTTCCTTCTTTTCTCTTTTTTCGCAGACCCGGTGAGGAAAAACGCGATAAAAAAAATAAATAATTGAAAAATTTGAAAAAGACGGGGATACATTTTTTTTATGAAAAAAAAAAAAAAATATATATACACTATTTAAAAATAATTGCCATAAAATATGAAAAAAAAAAATTGTTCAATTTTCATATTTTCGAGCGACGCTCAAAGGTTTTTGAATAAAATTTAAATGCGTCGAGCAAAAAGTACGAAACAGCATGTATTCGATTACCCAAACTTTCCGGAGTCAGTACCGATTAAACTTGCATTCCATCAATGCATCCGCGGGCTTTTCGCTCGAATGAATCCGTCGGGACATTTGGGCTCCCAGTCCCCGACGAAAAAAGTTGTTCACCTCTTACTCTCGACGTCTGTTAACGATGCAGAGATTTAGAGTACATCTATATATATGTATACATATGCAGTAACATCAGGCGGAGACCTGTGGCACTCAATCCTTTCGGGGAGTAAATAAATTAATAAATTGATCGGGCGTTGCCGGCTTCGTTCCAGTCGCGCGGTCGCACAACTCCATAAGAAAAAAATAAAACAAATCATCGGGTCTCCCGAGAGACGACCGTTGCATTCTTTCTTCTGCTCCATATGGCTCCATCGTTTCAACCAGTGAATATCCATGCATTCAATTAAGACTTCGAGATTTCGGCAACGAATCAAGATCGAGCAGATTGGACACAGTCGCGGATTATGCACAGTCCTTTGAGTTCGATGAGTTCTGCTGGCCGAATAAGGGCTCATCGTTGTACACTAATGCATTTTTTTTTTTTTTTTCAAACAATCAGATTGTTTTTCGCGTTATCTCAATAACTCTTTGGAATTCGAATCGTGTTACGAGATCATTGTTTCGAGTACAAGAGAAGGATCGCCACGACCTCTTTATATCTCTTGCCTAACGAGGCGAAGGAACAAGAGAAGGCTGAATTAAGCACAAAAAAAAAGGGGAATTCAAGCTGTCGATCACATTGCACCGAGGATCGGTGCACGCCTCACATAATTGCAAAATTCTCCGAAGAGAAGGGTTTGTGTACGCGGATAGCGTAAATATATACTGTAGTAACAACAGAAAGTCGCGTTCTCGATAACGTTCGAGTAACGTTCGGTTGGTATATATACAGTTTCATTAAAATTTATTTATGAATGCTTGGCAAGGGCTCGGCATCGCGACTCGCCTAGAAGCCGCCGTTATCCTCCTTCTTCTCGGCTCATTGTCGCGCTGGTGCAGTTGCCTATCGCGACTTTTCTCAATACTGTCGCGAGCCCCGAGGTGTGTCATTGTCGTACCACGCGTATACGCTATTTGCTCCACTTAACTTTTTTTTTTCGTTTCCATTCAGCGATAAGCGGTAGACCACGTTGAGATTCTATTTGCGTTCACTTTTATTGCGATACGGAGCAAAACGCACGGTGAATGAGAATTCGGTGGATCTACTTAATCGTAAATTCATAAATTCGCCGAAAAATTATGCGAATCGTGTAAAACGTTTTAGTTCGAGTATAAAAATAAATAAAGAGAATTCTATCGGAAAATCAATGCGAAAACCCGCAATAAATCGTTCAATTGATTTTAGTAAATCGTGTTCCGTTCAATACCCCCGATAAGAGTTATTGACAGAGCCGAACGTATTTTGTCATCGTCTCCTCGTATTTATATCAACGAAATTCATACTATACATCGTCGCGAAGATTGACGGGAGCCGATAACAGTACCGACGAATCGACGTAACCGATATGCTACACAGATGCATATGTATACCGCGTACGCGAAATAGCCTGATGGGCGTCCGGTTCAGGCCACTCGGCGCATTGTCTCGCTAGCGCTGTGTCGTAGGACGTCGTTGTCTCGCGACCGAAACGTTGTGTATCCCATCGATCTGCCCCATTAATACAACAGTTGTGAGCGCCGACGTTGCCCGATAACATACCGTACGGTAACGCGTTCGGTTGACAGCCACCGACGCCGCCCGTTCACGTTCACACAGAGCCGTCGATCCGCACAACACGAGGCGCCCACCGGCGCTTTGCATGATTCACGCGATCGAACGTGCGAACTGCCCGTTGTCGAATAAACTGTGTAACCTTCGATCTCTCGTCGGCTCCAACAGCGTCACACGACATTATTGTGTCTATGCATAAGTTTAGCAGCGTTTTTATATTGATACACAATATAAAAAATCTGGTGAATCAAGAAATACTCGAACAATCGTTCTATGGTTTGCAATTGAAGTAATTTTTTCATCAGTGTACAGAATTTGATGTTTAACTATACAAAAAAGCGATTTTTTTCCGGGTCTGGTATCATAGTAAAAATTACAATACCCTTAAAAAAATCGTAAACATTTGTAATTTCCTCTGTGACGTAATTTCCGGTTGAAAAATGGATGTTATCTAAACCCGGAAGTAACGCCACAAAATAATTATCAAATGTTCCGTGACGACACTTCCGGTTTGAAAATATCAGTTTTATTGACCGGAAATTACGTCACGAAAAAATATCTGTTTTTCCACCGGAAGTAACGCACGTAATGAAAATTATGAAATTTTTCGAAAATTTGTGAATTTGTTAGAATTTTCGTTATGACATCACCTTCGGCCGAAAAAAGAGATTTTGAAACCGTGACGCAATGAGGGAAAATTACCAAAACGTTGTAAATAAAAAAAAAGTCATAATTTTATTTGTAACAGGATGACTCGTTAAGTATGACTATTGCTTTACTTATTAAAAATACTCGCGGCGTTCCGTTGCCCGTAAAAATACAACCGGCTGTACTTGAAGAGAACAAAATTAGTTCGACACCTACGCGTTCCCTCGAAGAATGTACGCGCGTAAAGATTTTTCCCTTCGATAAAAACGGCATCGCTGTTGAAACGCGCGAAGGTCTCAGTTGCCATATTCGATCGCCGGATTCATCAGCCGGCCTCTCTCGTTATCGGATAAGTATGGAAAGGATAATTCCCCGAGATGTCTCGATGCTGCGATGTATATTCCCGGCTCTCAATCTAAGGCTTAATTTATCGCGAGCCAATAGTCCATAACTCATTGTGTATCCATTGTGGAATCTCTCGTGCGGTGCGTATTTCGCGATGTGCTCTCGTTGTTCGGATAAGTTTCACGGATGTGTATAAGTGCGAAGGCAACACGAGCGCATATGTCGGTACCGCGCGACGTGGCTCGTGACTTACAAATTCCGAGAAGCGCGTAGGATTGGTTTTATGTAATAAGTAGTTAAAACAGCGCATTGCGCTACCGCGAGACGTCGAAGTTCTCTTCGCGCACGATGAACAAAGTACGTTTTATACTCTCTTATTTATTCGAATAGACCGTACGTTACAAATTCATTCGGGAATCAATCACGTTGATTGGTAGGTTGTTATACGTTTTCCTCACCGCCGCCCGATATACACGCACGCGGCGATGAAACGCTGTAAAATAACACGACTTATAAACGTGTCTATCTCGACGTTGTCTCAGCATCTCTCTCTCTCTCTTCCGGAACGACTTTTCCGTTTTGTGTTTGTGGTACAGAGGCAAAATGATTGCGATTAGAGTTGTGGCAAAAGTGCCACGCAGTCGAGACGGAAAAATCTTTGCTCGAGCCGCAAACGTTCGCGAATTAACTAACGCAGGCATCGTTCCACTTTCGTCAAGTCCGCGCCAGACGCAGTAGGCACACTCGATCGGTCAAAAATAAAATAACAGTTCCGATATGGTCAAGAGTACGGCCGTGAGAGTGATGTAATCGCATACTTGCACACCGTTAATGGTCATAATTAGCATTAAATATGTTATTACAGCTACGTTCCGAAACGCCTCCCTCCCCTCCATACGCCGTTCAATACAAATATATCTACGAACCCAGGTGTGTCTATCGAGGGCATTTCTTGTCTTTGCGCTTACGTGAAATATCCTTATTTCGTTGGCTTCCGGCGTCCAACGTCGAGCGCAAACACTTTTCCTTTCTCTCTGACGAATCAACCAGTCCATCTACGCGGTAATTCGTAAAAAAAGAACCTATGACTCAATATTACTAATATCGTTAATTCCTCGCGTTATTATCATTAATGTTATTATTTTTATCAGAAAAACCTTCTTTAAAAAAAAAAAAAAAAAATAGCCCTTCCCGATGCTATATATCGCGTAAACAAATGCTGAAAGTTCGCCACTAAATCCGTCACAATTTATGATATAACAGCGTCACGCAAAACCCAACATCTATCTGTAAGTACGTCTTTATAAAGCGTCTTGGTACGATGAAACGCTTCTTCTTATTCTCTCATAGTTGCGGACACGTCAGTTCCCTCGGTTACTGCTATCATCATCGCGTATAGCCGGCAGCTAGTCGGATGGTATAAGTGCGAGTATAAGTATAAACTACCGTGGCGTTGGGTCTCGGCGCGCTATGGGCTGAGGAGCATCTTTGGTTCTCTCACCTCGTGAAACTACCACCATCATCCTCGTCGGCTCGGGCTCTCTTCTCCCGCGTTCACCCACCCCTCCACGCGCGCGTTCCGCCTCAGCGGCGCGAGATAGGATCTTCAAACCATTGCCTACTTCAACCCTTGCCGACCGCGTCGTCTCTCTCTCTCTCTTATTGGCCTCTGCGTGTGTCCGGTTTCTTCTTCTTCTTCGTCTCGTTCCCCCTCTTTCGAAGCCGACGAAGAGTAGAAACGATTCGCCCGTTTACGTTGAACCATCGAGAGAATCGCACTTGCAACCTCGGGACCCCCGGAGGCTGCGCGCCGTGCGAGATGCTACCGCGGTAGCCTCATCGTCTCGCCGGCAACCGATCTTTCCTCTTTGGCGTTAGCTTTCGCGCGTTTCTCCTCCTCGGCATCTTCCCACTATACTCATTCGCTCCTGTGTTGCCCCGCTATCGAACCGATACAACTGTGATATACACATATATATATATATGTATGTATACACCAATAGAAAACGTGGTATGTTCCCCCGCGACTTCTAGTAGTATTCCAAGACCCACAGCTAGAAATCTTTTGGCGCGTACACGAGAGACGCGTCAGACGAGAAAACGAGACGGTGCACGAGATAACGATATAGCCTTCGCGATAACTGCCAGTAGATTATACCCCGTTTCACACGGACGCCTGGGCGTGACGAGCCGTTTAGCGAACTCGTGCTGCCGCGCGGCGTAACTGCCCTATACACGGGGATTTATCCCACCGCGCGCGAGAGAAGTCCTCGGGGATAATATAACGTAATAAGAAATTACGGTCGGTAGACACTCGATGTTCATAACTTTACTCTGTGCAGAAAAAAAAAAATTAAAAAAAATAGTTGGTTTAAGTGAACAAGAAATCACGGCGAGATATTCGCGACGTTATTATTTCATTAGGAGGGTAACGTGTACTTATCGTTGCGCGTGTGTTTCGCAGGTGTCCAACACGCGAGTTTATCTTGCTAATTTCCTTATTAGGACCGTTAGGACGGTGCGGTTGGAGCGGCGTGAATTGGATAAGAGGTAAATTGATGCCCTCCTCCCCCTTCCCCTCCACGAGTTTCTACTTATACCGGTGAAAGATTTCTCGGGGACTGTTAGAGGGTAGTATAATGACGATGGCAGGTTTGGTGATGGTGGTTGGGATGCTGGAAAGGATCGATGTGGCAGTCTTAGGAGTCTAACAGCAGCATCGCCGGCAGCGTGTGCCCATCGAGTCGAGAAATAACGGTCAAGATCTCGAGCAGAGGCGATGGGGGGGCTATAGCAAGCAAGAGTTCGCCGGTCGTGGGGTTCAGGTTCGATTCCCCGATACTGACAAACATATTGCCTTATACCGGAGCAGAACAAATGGCAATATATATTCCGGAGTTGCGGCACGATACCTTACTCTCTTTCTACTTCGCCTTCCTTCTCCCGCTTTGGTTGATGGTCCGGAGGCCGCGCTCGATCCTTGCGCGAGGTAGTAGGCTTCGGCAAGGATCTTCCCGGTGGGTAGGATCTCTCCACCGTTCCCATGGGGCGAAGAGCAGCGCAACCAAGTGAGCGAGATACTGGTATTGCTACGCGAGAGACACGGGAAAGACTTGGATGGGTTGCTACATTGCTATATAGCTAACTATCCTCTCCGTCTAGCAGTTGCTCTATGTGCAGCTTTGTAAAACCCTTCGGTGCAAAACTTTAGCTACTACGGGCGCTCTCGACGGCGCTCTCCCACGCGGTAACGTAGTAGACGCCGCCGACGTAGCCTGCCGCTGGTTCCGGCACCGCGCGTTTGCCTTCTGCCTTCTGCTCCCGCTGCAACTACTTCTGCTGCTGGCAAATCAACGTCCCTTCGAGAAACCCTGCCGACGCTTTGTAGGTTTGTGTGTGTGTGTGTGTGTAAGCGAGGGAATCCTCTTGGAGCTGCGGCCGTGTCTCTCCTCCGCAATTACCGTAATACATCGTCGCGCGGACATTGCCAGGCGAGATCCAAGCCTCCCGGGTCGGAGCGCTATCGACGCCTGAAAGCCGCGCTGATTCAGTGATAGCTCCATATAAACGATCTTGGAGCCTTATGTTGATTCATTATTTTATAGTATCCGGTAGATTATTTTTTTTTTTTTTTAGTTGTCTGTGAAAATCGATTTAGGCTCGAAAATCGCTCGAGCGTGAAAATTATTCTTATGGAGTTTCGTCGATGTATCGAGTTCTTATATCGTAAAGTAAATTATTTTTATGTTCGCTAATTCCATGAAAATCGGAATGTGACGAAAAAGCTCGTAAAAAAACGGTGATCAATATTAGCGATATTTCTTCGACGCACTTCTGCGATAGTCGCGAATGTGCGTTTACAGTTACGAAAACTCGATGCAAAGTACAATTCCACCGGCGTTGTTATTAAGACCGTTCAAGGTGAACCGGCTATATTATAGACTCAATTACCGGTCTCCGAGATAAGGTACCCGATAGCGGTCGAGTTCTCGTTCCGCGGAGACCGAATCAGCACCGTGTCCTATCTCCGCAATACCGCAACCCCTTTTTTTTCGTTTCTTTACGCATCATCGAAGCATTTTCTTCAATGAATCGCTCGAGATCTTCTTCCTTCGAGAAAATCCCGAAAGAAATATAATCGATCGTTGCGAAAAATAACGATAAATCGAAGCTTCACGTCTCTACACTCCCCCTCGACTACATCGACTACATCGAATAGATCGATCGCAACCGATTCATCTCCGCGAAAGATATCTCATTCACGAACTCCGCGCACGTACGGAGAAGATACTAATCTCCGGTGTACGAGATCGGTATTGTTAATAGGAAAATCATTATTGGCTGTTGTATGCCGGTCCGTCGAGAGTCTCGGTAAGCGTGTAAACAGGTTGTCCAGTTGGAAAACCGGTGAACGCGGGGAGCAGAGGGAAACAGAAGTCTTGTGGAACGATACGGACATCGGGAACGGCATGGAGCCCGGAGGACGGTTCTGATGCATTGCCGACGTTAAGACTCCTTGCCGGGGGTACAGAGGAGAGTCGGACAGAGAGAAAGAGACTCGGGGAATACGGAACCGCAGCACTTCTGTGGGCTCTCTTCTCTCGCGATGTTACAAGTATCAAGAATTCTTCCGTACCTTTCTTTAGACTCTTCTTTATGCGGCGCGCTTACATGAAAGTGTTTCAGCTTCTGATGTCTCGCCGGCATGGATAGGCTGTTTTATTCTTTAGCGAGAAAGTATCCCGGGGGCCTCTCGATTCAATCGCGAAATTTTTACTTCCATTCGATTGAAAAAGCTATTGACAATATCTATCTCCTCTACACTGTTCGACAAAAGTGTAGAGAGTTTTCAGCGTGCGGTCGGTATAAGAACATACAGGTATATAGAGAGAATAGGGGCAAAACGGACCACCTAAGGAAAACAGACCATTTTCATGATTTCAAATGCCCGAATTAAGTGTTTAGTATCGAATTAAATTCATAACAAATATTTCGAACCTCCGAGAAAAAAAAATAGATCGGGTGCAAATTAGACCACTTTCTTAAATCAGGAAAAATCAATTATTGCGGTTTTTTCGATCTATTAGCTTGTAACTTTTTTGGACATAATTAATGAAAACCATTACTTTTGGAGTTGAATTATGTAAAAATTAAATTTTGAACGATGACTGACAATTTTAACTATTAATTTTGTTGCCTGGTCCATTTTGCCTCGGTAGTCCATATTACCCCAGTATCCATCTATATATGCGTATATGTGTATGTAGAAGAGATCGGACGTCCGCGTTGAAAATATTGTGACACTCTTGAGTTACACGCGAGGGGGATGAGAGAAGAGCACTTACCGGGAGAACGCGCCGCGACAAGCAATGTACTCGTGGATATGTGCTTTGAACCGTTACCGGTCAAAAGAGTCAACTCTCTCGGACAACACACACTCACCTGTAACAAAAAAAGCAAACGAGAGAACAAATTAATATACGAAATAATCGATGGTGCAAAGCGACGAGAAATGTGTAGTCAACTGACAATCAATTAAAAAACAATTAACCTGGGTGAATGGTGAATGACAGGAGGCAAAGGCGCGGGCGCGCGCGCGCGTGGAGTGAGAGATAGGCTTGGATGATGTACAACTCCAGGCTGCGCGGGAGCTTAATAAATATTAATAAAAGGGTGTTGTCGTAACGAAAATAATGGATGCATACCATTCATCATGGTATCGGCTTGTGCCACTTTCACAGGGCTCTCTCTCGCCCTCTCTCCATTCGTGGATGCAGACAGATAGAGATTGTCCGGTAGAAATGCGTTTCGAAGCTTCGGGGCTTCCAATTTAAAGTGTTAAAAGCCATCAGTCGATGCGTCGATTACTTGGTAAAGATAAAAATTACATTACATTCGATACAAGACCAAGTCACGCCGACCTATCATTGATCTGCAGTAACGGAAATGAAACGATAAATTCACGGTATCCGAAGCTTTCGAAATTTACCGCGTCGTATCGATCGCCAATGAGAAAAATCCCACGGTTACAATATTTCTATGTACATTTTTTTTTTATTCGTACAATTATCACTTTTTTGGGTATTAAAAAGTACCGATTCGTTACGACTCTATATTGTAAATTCCCATGGGACTCTTTATTTTCACTTTCTCAATAAATCGTTGAAGATCCATCTATCGTGCGAATACAGTAGATCAAAGTTAAGGCTCATCGGGGATGTTCGCAAGGATAGGTTGGAGAAGAAAGAAAACGAAGAAGAAGAAGAAGGGAGGCCATCCAACAGGCCGGCCAATTCCGGTTCCCACGTTTACATTTCGTGCATGTGCAATGCTGTTGCTTCTGCTGTGGGGACGATTCATCGTGTACGTATAGAGGATATAGGGATAGAGAGACCACGATTGGATAGTGTAGCGGTGCGGGTAGCTCGTTAACCGCATAACGGTAGGTCGCTGCAAGCCTCGGCATGGCACGCCGGTGCATCGGGCGCGATGCAGCGTGGCGTGGTTCGCACACCGACGAACCTGCTGCTCGGTGCTGTTGTTGATGCACCAACGAAGGACTAGACAAACGAAGAACACAAGAAGGAGTCTCGTCTCAGGAGGGAAGGAAGAAGAACCAAAGGTCCAAAGTACGAGAGAGAGAAACCGATCGAAGAAGAGTCTTGAGCTTACTACGACTATTAGACCCAAGAGGAGTCTCGAAGAAGGATTACACGAGAGAGCCATAGAGAGAAGAGAAAGATATCTGCAGTAGTTGCTTATAACAGGGGTGGAACAGAGGGGGAGGGAGGGGGTAGATCGGGACAGCGGGGCAGGACCTTGACTTGTATACGAGGGTCGAAGAAGGATTATCTCATCGCGAGTGAGAAACGAATGAGAGTCTGAAATTGTGGCTACCTAGAGGGCTGTACAGAAGAAGCTCCGTAGAACTTAGGAATAGATAAATGATTGAAGTCAGCCTATAATGTATCTTGGATATAACTGAGGGTTGTACATTATGCCGTGCGTGAGAGAGCGAATGGTGAACGCTGTACACTAGAGAAGTCCTTCTTGTTCTTGTGTCTCTGAGACTTCTCCATACACCCTCATGGGGGCTTCTTGTTCCTTTTTTACGTATTTTTGTTTTACTACGGAGGCACTTTCAGCTCGTTTGAGCTCTTGAGTCGGGACGTGTCTACTTTCGATATCAGCAATCGAGTCGGGGTGAAGGTACACGATACGTTCTTCGCGTCCTTCCATGTCCCAACCCCCTTTCGAATTTATCAGTGTCCCTTCTACATACACATACATATACACAGAAGAGGACACCCCCGGTGGAGAGCTCTCGACACGAAGGGCCACAGAAGAGCAAATGCTGCGTGAGAGAATTCAGCTTATTTAACTCCTCGAGTTGGTACTCAGAATGTGCTCGAGTTATACGCGACAGATATCTAGGATCTGTGTGTATAATCCGCGAGGTGCTACGCTGACAAGCGTACGAGAAACCTCGTCGTAAGAACGTCGCGGCTCCGAGTCGTTAATTGCTCGTGTACACAAGGGCCCCGCGTTGGGACGCGGTGATTCATTATGCATAATAATTGATCTCGGAGTACCGAGGGAGATCGAAGCTTCTTCGTTCACACGGGAAAACGGTCTCTTAGTTATTTGCCTAATGCTGTTTGCCTATCGCTTTCTGTGGCGTTGAGGGTGAAGAACCTCTTCGACAAATCCAGTGTGTCGCAAATCTCGCAGGGATATCTATGGTTTGGTATGCGATTTACATCGGGTTTTATGGGATTTTTTTATATGTGAGTTAAAAAGCTAAATAACCAATAAAATCTTGTAAAACCGTTGTCATTGTCCGATTTTTTTTGGGTCCCTAATATTTCAATGTTGTCGTAGAATAAAAATTCTACTATAAAAATAACAGGCAATTCTGTTTTTTTTTTTTCAAAATTAATGTTATTTTTCACTCATTGGCACATGCTACTCACATTTATAGTCGCATTCATGTGAGCAAAAAATTGTTCAAAATTCTTGAAACCCATTTTTTTTATCACATCAAATTTTCAAAGGCGAAAGTAAAAAATTACGCAAGTGACAAAAAAAAAACAAATAAATCCGAATATGCGAAACAAAATATCACATCTTAATTTTAATAAAATTGTTGTGAAATATGTTTAATTTCTTTTGATGGACTTTTCCAATTTGTCGAATTGGCCGGGTCGCTTGATGTTTCAATCACTAGGAAAGCACGGGGAATTGTGGCAGCAATCAACATTTCTTTCAACACGTATTACCCTCCCTTAGGAGCTTATATAGCAGCGGAGAAGTGATACGTGCTTAAGCTTCAGGAAGCCTGGAAATATTTCCCCTTTGGAATATCATACTGAGGGCTAATGAAGTTCCTTCTATTCGTTCCATCACGTATTACAACGCTGTCCGGATATACCGGGATAGATCTCAAGGGACTTTATAATAGTATACACGTCGCTTTATCTACACTGTATCTCAGTGTTCGCTCTCCGCGGGGTAATGAAGTTTTGGCGTCAAACATATTATTTTCCTTCATTCCGAAACTATAGATATAGTTAGAATGTATAATGAAACGCGAGGGTTAAGGTCATTTCTGTCCGCTGCTCTCTCTCTCTCTCTCTCTCTCTCTCTCTCTCTCTCTCTCTCTCTCTCTCTGTAGCCGGAGCCCCCGCGTAGCGAGAGTAGCCCAGCAGCGAACGAAAGCATTCGCGTCCCTCGGACGTCTCGCATCCTTATCACCGTTCTATCTCATTCTCTCGTGTCCGCTTCGCTTTTGCTTCGCGTATAATGAAACTTGGCCTTCAATGAATGCATTTCCCTTGTGAGTATACTAATTAACGCCGTCAGCGCCATCATCTCACGTACATATTGCGCTGTGTGGCTCGAGACAGTCTAACTTACAAGAAAATATTCACCGGTTGTTAAAAACCTATTTCTCGCAGAAGAAACAGAGGGAGAGGCAACGCGAGGCGTCTTCTCCTTCGCCCACAGTTTCGTACACTCTCTCGCGTTTTCGCTGCTCCGACTTTTACAATCCGTTACTACGATCCGTCCCATTGTTGGATATTCAACGAGCCGAAAAAACAAACTTACCCACGAGCATAACTGACAGAGGCTTTTATGCATAACGGTATGCATACTTTGCGCGACTATCGTAAGGCGAACAACGAGCAATCGTCCACTATTGTGTTTCCTCGTCGCCGGAAGGACGCTCTGGGATGGGCTAATTTTTTAATGGAATTCTTTTTTTTTTTAAGATTTTTGTAAAAAGAAAAAAATCTTTGAAATTCTCAATCAGCTCGACGTTAAGTCAATCGCGTGACTTGTTTTTTCTCCGCCCTCTGCCTTTTTTCCCCGCAATATTATCAACAAAGGAGATTGCAACTCTATTTCTTCACTAATTTTTTACGCACAATTCCGCGGTGTTAGGAGTGTCGCCTCTCATCACGAGGGACGCGTGAGGGCACGCAGATTTCTACAGGTAATCACCTGCCACTCAATCGGCAAACGCGGCGAGTACTCGATCTCCTCTGCGCACACCCGTGTCTTCGGCCCTCTCGTCCCCGTAGTAACTCGCGCGCGGTTGTTGCAACGAAAAATCTACGAATCGCCATCAATCACCGTGGAATTAGAGAAAACCGCAAACGCGCTCGAGACTTGCCACTACATACTACTACGAGCGCACAATTCTCGTCTCACTAAGAAGGCAAAGAGAGAGAGAGAGAGACGAGAGTTATACGTTCGCACGAGAGGCGCCGGTCTCGCCACGTCGCGACGTCCGTCGTGACTCGTTTCTCCTCGCTTCATCGCTGTGCTGCTCTCTCTCCCGAACGGAGAGCCGATGAGATTTTCTCGTTATCCAACGTGTTCGCGCAACGGCGGAGCCCTCAGAGAGCCGAGTCTATCAGCGTCTCGACTTCGTCCCTTTTCTTTCTCTTCTTACCCTCCCCCCTGACTCTCCCCCCCCCTCCCCCATCAACTCTCACATCACTTACCTTGTATACTTTATTTATATATTCATCTACCGAACGAAACGCCTTAATCTCTTTTCAATCCCATTAGGTACACTTGCCCCGCGAAGATACCGAAGAAATAAGGAACGTGAGAGGAAAAAGTGTCCGTCGCCTCGTTAAAATTGACTGACGTGCCTACGATTGAGTGAACGGTTACAGAACTTCTACTGGATCATTTTTTACCAATGTTACCCCCTCGATAGCCGTGGTGTACAGATCCGATGGATAATTTTTACGAATTCTCCGATGTTCTTTGCTGCGATCAGCAACATTCGATTTGCGGATGGAATTTGTTGAGCGCGAAGTTGGGATCTTCGGTGATTCGATTTGTAAGGCTGGTTATGGTAGTTGTCTGGAAGGTTTTCCTACCGTGGGAATATAACACCCGTATGTCTACCCTCCGGAGACTCGTAAAAACGGTCTTATAAAAACCCTAATGATATCTGATTGCTCCCTATTCACGATGATACCTGGTCTCCGACTGTCTCCGGCGCTATGTTATAATGCAGGACTAGCGTTATGCGCTCGGGGCGTATCTTCTATGTTCTCTCTGGCGTCCGAGTGATTCTCGCGGGAGCTCGTAGCTTGTGAAGTTTCCTCGGTCGCTTGGGGAACTCGTATTTTAGTGCTATGAAAATCTTGATATCGTCTAATTTTTATTTCTAAGTGTCTCCTCGATGTCCGGAATATGGCAAAATTAGATTACATATGGTACGATTTAGACTCAATTTTTGCATTCATTTGTTTTCTGTTTGTCTTATCGTAGGTAAAACAAAAAAAATCGATTTTTTTTTAACTTAATGTGTATTGAGTCTTGGAAAAAAAAATTGTCAAAAAATATTAGGAAATGAAAGAGATATAGCAGCAACTTCGCCTGAAGCCCCGAACCTTGTTCCGAGTTGGTGAAAGAATGAAAGATTGTGCTCTCGTATTTGGCTCCCGTCGAAGCCGTGGATCTACCAGTGCACTTGTGTCTGACTAGAGGATTTCGTGACGCGAAGTTGTTGCAACAAAACCGATATAAAAGGATTCAAAGCCTATCGCGGTCTCGTTCCATAACAACGCTCGAGGCCAGCTTCCGTCGTCGCGCTCGGGCCGAGAGCTTCGACGGTGCTCAGCAATAGTCAAGGCTCCGGAGAGTATCTCACGCTGTGGGAGGAACCTGAGAAGCTCATTCCCAGCCAAGCCGGTCGTTCTCCTGTCCGACGGTCGGTTTCTGCACTCCTCTCTCCGGTCCCTTTTGCTTCTACATTTACAAAGCCAATAACAAATCAACGCGCCAGGCTAACGATAACGATTTTTTGGCTCGACGATCGTTAGAACCCCGAGACATCCGTTGCGCAAGATTAATCGATCGGGAGATCCCACCATACCGATCTCGACACAATGGCTTTAATGTACGATGAAAGAAAATAAAAAAAAATCCTAACCGACTTTCGAGAGTCCGCGAAATGTCTTAAATGAAGAATCATTGCTACGATCGATGGAATGAGACACCGATAAATCGATAGATCATAGATCGATCGAATAGCCGAGAGATCCCACGTCATGATATCTCAGTCGGATAGATCCAACAGATATACATGTATATATACACCCCGCTATAACTATATTCGCAAATTAGATTATCGTGAGATATAAAAAGAGACTGAATTATCGTCGCTCAGCCGCGGTCGGCGGCTGCGGATATACTATATACTCGGCAATTAATGAAGCGACGGATTCATTGAGACTCTTTTTCCCTCGAGGTCTCAACCCCGGGCGTGGTTCCCTCGTTTAATAACGATCAATATAAATTTTGACTCAGTGGATATATTTAACGATCTCATTTCATTCAATTCCCGTTGAGCGTTTGGACCTTTTGCCATTCTGCCGGTACGCCTCGAGGGAAATTTAAACTTTAATTTATGATCGGATCGGGGAACTTGGCTCTGGCCTTCCGATCGCTACGGTCTACTTTACTTCGAGCTGTACGACCGATCGTACACGATTCGCATGGCAATTCTCTTCGTGTTACGAAGTGCCAATATCGCGATACGCTAGTCAATAAGAAAACAGGGGAGGGGATCGGGAGGGAGATCGGTATAAGTATCGTTTTGGTATATTCCTCTCGCTGCATGCTGGCAACAAGCCTCGTCATAGAGAATCAGCTCCCGCGAGCCGTTTAACCTTAATGACGTGTTTTTAACGACGTGTAGAGATTAGAGAAATACGAGGTGTATAGGCCTCGCGGAGCCGACGCTTACCAGCTATTCCCCGAGACAAGCAGTGCGCGCCGGACTCACGGCGGTGGACCATCGTTTCCCACGGACTCTCTCGTTATACCCCCCTCGCGATCTCTTAATCGTTGGGCTTCGTCATTATAATCGCGCCGCTATGCTCTGATTATATTTGCCGATCGAAAGAAAATGAAGCGCAGTACTTAAAAAAACGTAGAAACGAAACGCGCTTAAAGCGGCTTGCAATGCTCGGAATTCGAAAAAAAATTGGTTTACCGCTGAGAAGTTTATACTCATATTCAGTTTCATGTTATTATTATTAATTTTTTTTGTTTGTGCGACATAAATTCGGTTTTCTAATTAAAATACGATGATTTTTATCACCAGACGACGAATAACTATCGAAGAGGCAATTTTTGCGGCATACATTTTTTTTTTTCAAATATCCGTCAAACAAATAAAAAACAAATTAATACAACGAGAAAAATAAGTCAAAAATTTCGTGCCGGAATTGAGAGGAATTTGATCCGTACTGTGGGACAGTCCCGCGCCTTCGCCGCGAATCGTTATCGGAAAATATCATCGACCACGTCTACCAACGATAAATAACGTCGATGTTAATTATCACGAATTATTACACAGCCCATGAGGCAAAGGATCGCCGACAACGAGAATACATTATCGTGCCTCAGATATCTCGTCCCGATAAGAACGAAATAGGAGGGAAAAAAGCATATATATATACATTAAAAATTATTCTGTGGATAGACCGATGAATTATTGCCTCGAGTCTCGAAACTCTGCACGGATCTCACCAAGTTTTTCACGTTGGCAGCCATAAGTGAAAAATAATTCATTGTAAAAAAAAAAAGTTTCTCCATCGTAAAACAATTGAGTTGCTTTCGTTGCTGTTCCTAAAAATAATAGTCCAACGGATATATTCTCGGGGACTTCGACTTGCGCGAGAATTAATCGAGTTTCGCCCACGTAGGATCCACGGCAAGAGAAACATTCAGCTCCCTCGCGCAGTATATACCTCTCAGTCTCCGTTCATTGGTTCAAAGTTTTCACGGAGATTCTCGCCCGATGCAAATAACGAGCCTTACCCGTTCGGTACTCGTTTACTCGAGCGACGTTACGAGCGAAGTCTCTCGCGAGGGAAGGGGGTTAGAGATTGCGAAGAACGGGGATTGGCCCGCGCGAGACTGCGGCGAGGCCGAGAGCACCGGGTCCACCGACGACTTTTCCGATCGTTGCGATCAACGTCTCCGCGGATGCCCCTCTCCTAGGAGGAGCCTAAGTACGACGAAGTAGGTCATCCTATACCATCACGTTCAACGGTGACGGTGTCTACGGGGGGCTCCGGCTGTTTGCCGCTTCCCAGCCGGTTTCGCGCGCGCGAGCCTCGATCGTTTACCTTCTTCTATCTTCCAGAGTTGTAAACAGTGGAAGGCTGTTTCTACTGCCTCTCCGAACGTTATAGCGGTAAAACAAGCGTCTCCTTTTTCCTATCCCCCTGGTCTCCGCTTCGGGTGGGGGTGGTACCCGACTATCACGAGAGCAACGCCACCTCGGCTTTCGGTTACCTTCGGATTGGCTGAATCTTCCGTGGACTTTACGATCTATCCTCTCCGCGCGCGTTCACTTCAACGTTACTTTGCCGCAAAGCCCACGGGAGAAATTTCATCCCGAGTGGGAGTCGAAGTGAAGAGTAACCGTTCAGAATAACCGAACGTTTATATATCGCCCGAGAATGTATAATAATTCTATGTACGGCGAGAAACCGAGAGAGCAGCAGGTGAATAATCCCGTCGACCTAACCGGTGATCTCGGTTCACTGCCAATCAGGTCCACAATTAAGTCACCTCTGACTCTCGCGACTGCTGATACTCGCAAATCCCTTCTCATCCTTCCACCTCTCTCCCCCCCCCCTCATAGCCATGCAAACTTGATGAATTTCAAACTCAACCGCACACCATCGTAATGTATTCGATTCAATGCGAACAGGAAAAGCGTTTTAGTTCAACGCTTCGGTGAATTTCTATGCACGATTTATAATTAGATTTTCGAACTTTCCATCCGTCGCGATCGTGAGTGAGAGATCGTGTGCCGGAGATGTTCCAAATTTAAACGATACCTACATTTCGCAATTGGATCCATTCGATTTATAAACCGTTCGGGGAAATACTGTCATTGGATTTTGGGGTTACAGCGAATTAGTGGTTTTTTTTTCGTTGGGTTGGAGATCATGTCAACTGTAATAGTCATTTCAAACTTTATGGTACGTAATTGAATAAAAAGCCCGTCGATAATTTATTGAACCGGATTTTTTTTATTGAATCTATCGAATTCATTTGATTTTGCGGGAGATAATAATAAAAATAATATTCCGTGTTATTATTATTTTATTACGGTTTATATTACTCAGAGAAATACTTTTAAAAAAAATTTTCATTTTTTCAAAATATTTTCTTCATTTATATAAATAATATAATAAAAAGGAAAAATATATTGAAAAATGTAATGATTTATGATATATTTTATATAATAAAAGTGAATTATTATTTATTTATTTTTAAATAATTTTTCGAAATATATTTCGCTAACTTTCAGCACGATTTCAGCAATCTTGCCGCGTCGCAACGCGGCCTCGTGTATACGTTGTACATACGCCAAAAGGGCGAATCAATTTGATAAATCGATCCCGATTCGTGAATACGTAACGACCCCGCGCACGTTACCGATGCCTAAGCCGGGCGACGTGCCTCTCCGTTACTCTATAAATGTCAAAGTATGCATAAAGTAGCATTCGTTTTAAGTAATCGTGACGCGCACCTGCTTGCCACTTGCCGAACGGCTGCGCCTTGTAATCGTTCGACTTCTCGCTCGCGCGCTTGTGTCTCAAGAATTAATTACACGATTCTCGGAGCTCGAAACATTCGTCTGTTTGATAAATTACCGAAGAATCATTGCGATATTTGGTTTCACGATTGGATTTAAACGCCATTAAGAATCGATAGAAAAGAAAAAAAAAACACGAATAGATATAATATATACATATATATTTTATCACTCTGCAGAGGGTTGCAAAGCCAGAGGATCAAGTACTGTTGGCCTCGGGGCTAATACTTAGCACTTTGACCCCCGGCTACGGGTCTCAGAGTTCAAATGATTATTTTTATTTTTTTTCTCGTTTTTTCATAGCTGCGAATTAATGTGTTTCTTTGGCTCGTTCGTCCGACACGCACACAAATGCATTTAGCTTTGTAGAAGAAGCGTCAAAGAATTCAATGCTGATGTACGACGACGCCTACAGCTAAAACCGGCAGCGCGTATATCCGCCTTTCTATATCCCAACCTGGCGGATACATATCCCCAACGATAAAACAAACGTCGAGTGGCCCGCGTCAAAGATTAGCGTTACGATGACGACGCACACACCACCGCGCGTACATATGTATATGTATACCGTCACTACTATATGCTCATAGAAGAGGAAAGATTCGTGAGCGTACGTTGCGCACGTTATACTTGTATGCTTATGAAAAGGCAAAGCTGAAAGCTCGCGCGCGCGATGCCGAGAAAGAGTTAACACACGAACTATAAAACAAACCAGACACTCACTTTTCTTTCTTTTTTTGTTGTATTCATCTCTCCCCGTTTCACTCTCTCGGGCCGCAGAAGATCAGATAGTGGCCAACGGTAACTGATACAGCCGCCCGCCGAGGATCCTCTTCAATTTTCACTCGAGCTCTTGGGGCCACTAGCGGCACGGCGAGAGCTGCCGGTTGTTCCTGATGTTCGCTTGAATTTCGCCGGTCTTAGCCGCTCGCGCGGGACCGGTCGAGCGCGACTAATCGTGTTATCTCGAGTTAACCCCCCCGTGACCGGTGAAGATCTCCGTTCGATAAGTTTACTCTTGTCGTTGTCGTTGCGAGAGAAAAAAAAGATATATATACACAATGACAACGACCGAAGGTCTACAGACCAGAAGCAATAGCGCGCGGGAAACGACGCGCAGTGGCTATAGATGCAACGACAAAATTAAAAGAGGCTATTAATGTCACGTGTAGAGAAGACTCGTTCTCGCGTACGAATATGACGCTCGACGATAAAGCGGAAAGTAGCGTGGATCTTGGAAGCGTTGGTTTTTTTTTATTCATTGAAGACGAAGAAAAAAAAATTGCTATTAGAACAAAATTCACCAATTCGTTATAATTCCATATGGAAAAATCGTATATAACAATAACAATACATTCATGAAAATGTATGTACCCAATGTATAAAAAAATATATAATTGTTACGTCTCAGAGGTTTACTGGCGAACGCGTTGACTTGGACGATCGTCGCAGCGGTCACGCGCGCGTTTAACTTGATAACGTAATTCAGGAATATTAACGATTTAAGGGGCTCGATTCCTCGAATAAGATCGAAAGATCCCGTTTCGAGATTAACAACTTCGCGTTTTTATTCGTTTAACCGAAGCTACGATTAATACAGTAATAATTCGCGAAAGTATATATGTGTGTCTGAAAGAGACTCTAAATTATAATCTAACTTAATCGCGGAGGAAAGTTGCCGCTCTAAATGAGTCCGACCGAAGGGTTTGAAGATTGATGTAAGACTGATTTTTGAATGATTGAAACTGGCCGTTGCGAGGCGGCCGAAAATGCAGACAGTGCGCGACACGCGCTGTTGCTAACAACCGGGAAATCCAGCATGAGGGAAACCTCGAAATGCTGATTAGGCCGCGAGACAGAAGAGCGAGAGTTCCGAGAGTGAGAACAGAAATATTCGTTTCTACGAAAAGTCGCGAGCGGATATGAATTGACGAAATACGATATTAGATATCTGGTCGGATGATTTAGCGTCTGGAATCTTTCCTTTGCGCGAGAAATTAATACAAAGAAATAAATCGTTTAAAGATAGAAAAATCGAAAATACGTGTAGATTAAGGGTCAGGACGTAACAATAATTAATAAATTAATTGTATAAAAACGCGATATTTCATATAGTTGTAATATGTTTTTCCGTATGAGTTATTGCCATTTTTCTCGTTGTCTTCCGATATTATAATGAAGATCGCAAGGCGAACCGCCCTTCCCAATAAGTAAACTTTTTTTTTTTATAGCAAAACCGCACCGGCTAAACTAATCTATGACTGGATGTATGTGCACCATAACGCATAGAAATGCCTGAGTCATTTAATTACGAAGGTTGCATTACGTACGTCATAGAGTTGGAATTCCCGTGGGAACACGAAGGGGGATGGGTTGCAGGAAGAAGGAAGATAGAGGGCAAAAGGAAAGACGGAGACGGTATTATATCAGCGGCGGCACCGGCGTGGCCGGCAGCGGGATGAGTAAAACGAGAAGCCGGGGGTCATTACCGGGGGAACACCTAACATGACTTATGGCGCACCGACGAGTACCCGGACCCGAGGTCCCGGTGCCTTCTTACCGTATCTCGACGTACCCAACGAACGAGACGAAGGAAGACGAAGAGATAACCTCATCACCGCGAGAGGTGGAGAGTTACACGGGACAAGAAAATCGCACGTACGACTCTTGACCAATGGAACGACGGATGGAGCGGCGGTTCGACTGTGCGCCACTTGGACTCACGCTATGCATAATTTTTTTTTTTGCGCGACTCCTCTCAGCTATCATAATTCTAGAATTTTCAATGTTCTCCGAACTGACGGAGCTGATATTTCGGAATTATCATTTTTTTTTTACGGTGGAATTAATGGAAAACATCGAACAACTTTTTTTCCCTCAGAACTTATAGCAATTGAAAAATCCCCGATTTTTTTTGTTAATTCCTTCCATATTTGCTCCCCATTCGCCAGAATCATCTGGACTTTTGGTGGTGCACATGCCTCCAGGTTTTCTGATATTGGTTTCTTCACCATTATGCCTGTTTTTTTTGCATGGATCTCTTACCTTTTCACAGCTTTCGCTGATCGTCCGCCCCCTCGTCACCGATTCGGACGACCGGCTGCTGCTCGCGATCTTGGGACGCGGGTGGGCGTTAAAAAAAAGAACAAAATTGAAAGAAACGAAGAAGGAAAAAAGAAGGAATGAGAGGGTCCGTGCGGGTCGGACGCGTTTGATAAATGGAAACGAAAGAACAACGGGTTTCTCGTTCTTCCGGCGAGTGGTGATTTATGGGGACTATGGATAAGTAGGTACAGTCGTGTCTTTATGATACATGAGAGTGACGGAAGCGTATCTACGAAACGAACCGGTGACAAGAAAAAGAAAGTTTGGCAACGGTTGTTGGACACCGGTGGAATGGATTTAAGCGATTCGATAGTTTTTCTCTTCGATACCGGTGATTTCAGCAATTAGGCGTTAATTAATCTCTGAGTTGACCACTTTTTATTAAACGTTTCTAATACAAACGAATCGCACTTAATATCGATAGCCGGAAGACAGAGACTACTACGTTGCAACGTTTGGTCAGAATCCGAATTACGGAGAACTCAGATTTTCTGGTCATTGGATCCTAATTAATTACACCGCTAATGAGACCCTCACGGATTGGCGTCACGGAATAACGCGTAAGGACACTCGGACCCGAAAAGGTTTAACGAGCAGCATTCGTTCGTCGATCGTATAATCGCGTTCTCGAGGGATTGTGAGATTGCTGGAGTAGTAAGGCTCCCGACGGCCCTGCGGGCCTACACTCGAGTTCATGCGAAAATCAATGTTTAACCAATGTTACCACTTATCTCCGAGATTCAGAGAGAATCGATTAATCAATAACACCCGATCTCGTTGAAAATTTATAACGATACTGAAAAGCCTTTGTAGGTTTATGGTAATTGAATTTCCCACCATCTCAGTCGTGCGCCGATAAACATCGTATTATTGAATTACAAGTAGAAAAGTTTATCTATCGGTACGCATGCCGTAAATCGATCATTTTGATCGAAAAATTATGAAAATTGAAATATTAATAATTCATTTATTATCATTAACAATAACAGTAAACCCAAAAAAAAAAATTCCAATACGATTTTTCAGAAATTTCAGAAAGACCATATTTTATCGAGCTTCGCGCAATTTCAATCTGCAGGGTTATGTTTTAGTGAGAATTTACAAAAAGATACACGACGAATATATCCGAGATACCCTATTCTTATCTAAAATGGAAACACGCTCTCTCGTCTCCGTCTTCCACGTGCTTTCTTGCCGCGCGAACCGTTATATGAAATTAACTGAAATTATACGATACCCAGAGAGAGTGCAAAGTGAAGCTCGCAGGCAGAGCGTTTGTTCCACACGAGAGTGGCGACCACCCCGATGCATAGTTTACTGCTGGAAGGTTGAAGCGGAGCATCGACAAAAAAACATTTTTAAGAAAAAGGAAGAATCCACGGACGGGGGTGACGGGTGAGAAATACAAGAAGGGAGGGGGTAGGAGGGGGAGAGGGCACGTCAGAATTTATTATCGCATCAGAAAATGAGGAGAGGAGGAACAGGGTTACAGTTACGGTGTGCTACCATAGCCGGAGGTGTAGAGGCGGGGCGCGTGCCGGAAGTCTCCGGACGAAGGAGAAGCAGCTTGAAAAATTACGCATCGGACGCGCGCGCGCGCGAGCACATCGCGATATCACGAGGCGAACAATCGGCTATAGCGACAGGAGTTCGGAGCTGTCGGTGAGCGGGCATTCGCCGTTCTCGAGCTCCGGGTCGTTGGTTTTTTTGCCGATCGAGAGACAAGACGAAGAAGCATCGAAATAAGAGATAAAAGTAAACACCAAATTGAAAAAAAAAAAAAATGAAAATGAAAAAGAAACAACAGAAGGAGAAACAGAAAAACGATCGAGCGAAATTCGCCGAAACTCGCGCGTGATATCGATAATCGATTTGCGTAATGTCGACTCTCCCCGACGCCTCGCACTCTTAATTATTCAGCGGTACGCTTCGAGTCATCTTCCTCGATGATCGATGACTCCTCGTCGAGACTCGAGCCACCGGTGCGTGCAGACGTTTTTCTTGCGTAACTAAACTCTCTCAACCCCTCCCTCACCTTTTCGTCTTAAGTGCACATAAATTTATGCCGCGAAGTTGGAGCAGCGTGAAAGGGCTAAAAGAAATTCTGCGGAGAGTAAATACTGCGAGAGAAGGGCGTGTTACAGCCAAAAGTATAAGAATCCCAGGATAAACATATATAAGAATAAAACAAAAGCAATCAATTGTCTACCGAAGGTTGGCAACATGTTTTTACCCATCGTCTCGCCGTCGAGTATGTACAACGAAAAATAAAAAAAATTGAATTCTCTGGGAGATAATCGCGCGCACCGCCGACGGAAAGCCATACGTACCGCTATTACTCATCTCGTTATTAATCGGTTCAACTTTTTTCCTAATACGTGCAGACTGGACGGTAGATAAATTTATCTCTCCGTTGCAGACTCCTTCTGTACTCTGTAGAAACCGTCCGACGGTGTGAGCGGATTATATACGAGCTTACGGAGCCGTTGAAAGGGGAAGTCCGTTTAAACACACACGCTGATGTGTTCTATGCGCGCGGAAACTGGGTATATGCCGACGAGTGAGTATATAAACAAAGAGAGAGGTACACGGTGGGCGTCAGGCGACAAAAAAGATTCAACTACCGATGGAGCACAGAGGAGAGCCTTCGGAGTTCTATGCGCAGAATGAATAAAGTCTATTTGACTCACGGTACGTATGTGTAATACGTACCGGGAGCATGCGGCGAGAAGGCCTCTCGCTGAAACTCCGTCGAACAATGCGCGAGCGCGTCTGTGCCGTATTATTATTCGGTTATTAATCAAGCTTTCTTACGGCCACGCCTGTCAGCCGGTAGCGAAAACGCTCTTCTTGCTTCGCCTCGCCTCGATTCCGCGCCTTACTCAGCGGTCGGTTCGCGGCAAGCGTAGAGGCAGATGCAAACATGCCGCGCGGATTGCGGACTTATCGATGCTCTACTCGCGGTCGTACGTGATTCACGCGAGTGCATTTCCATTTTTTTATACTTCAGCTTCCGTTTTTTTTAAATTAACTTTTATTAAAGCTCCGCTTAAAAAATCGTGGTCAAGTGTAACATCGAAAAATTTGCGATAATGAATTAATATTTAATTGATATTAATATATACGATTTTTCCCGATATTACCGTGGTAAATTATTCTTTCTTTTTTTTTTTTTTTCGCGAATAAAATATTGCGTTCCCGCGATAAACAACATAAAAGTCTCGTAACCATACGCATAAGCGAGGTAATTTCGTGCGGCACTCCGAAAGCGAAGGGTGCATAAACAAGTCGGGTCCCGCGAGAGTCGCGGGACGACGACGTCCGCACCTTGGATTTTCTACCGAACGTACACAGGATAAAATATCTACGCTTGGACTGGACTGGTGTTATATCGCGCGTCTTAAAGGTTAAAACGCGACTTACGTGCGCACGGTACCGAGACGATGGAGACGAGGAAGATGAGCACTGGAGAGGAGAGGAGGACGATGAGGACTCGAACTCTAGTCGTTTATAAGCGACGAGGCAATTTTCATATCGAGAACAGGGAGGGTAAGGGAAAAGCCAGCGAAACTTGGCTTTACGATTACTTTACTCGCGTTCACTGACATCCTGAGGTCCGACACGGAATGGCCACGGAATGGCACGAATCGGTTGACAGCGGCGGTGTCATTAGAATTTCATTGCCGCAATTACCGTATGCGGACGGGGCACACGTGTAATTGGCCTCCCGTGGTGAAGCCCGATGGCCCGACGGAACGGTGACGTGAACGGGGCGCGGGGATGGAAAGAATTTTCTCGACTGAATGTGCGGCTTAATGTATTTTTCTTCGGGTATTCAATGTGGCGCGAGCCAAGCCTCTCGACAGCGGACTGTCAGGACGAAGAGAGAAAAGAGCGAGCAGAGAATTTCCACGGTCGCGGAACCACCGACGGTGATGCCGTGTTGTTCTCGGTGGGTCGCGAAACGTACATTTTCTCTGGTCAACTAGTATGTTTGTATGCGTGAGTTTCTGCACGCATCGTCATATTCCGAACGATTTTTTCGCGGTAAAGGAACCCACTGGAACGCCAAGAGAACTCATATCCCTCAACGATGGGGATACGAGTATACGGTTGGGCAGCTCTTGGTACGCGCAGTTCTCGCATCATCCATGCGTTTATCGCGACATTAACGACGCGACCGCGAGGGAGAGAGCGAGGGCAGCCGAGAAACGTGGGCCGAGTGCGAGGCGCCATTAGTGGCCGCTAACGGCCTTTGCTGACAGGGATTAGACGAACATCAAGAAGGGAGGAGAGAAGGCCCCTTGCTATATAAGCAATTTCTTCTTGTGTGTTTCGTTTCGTGTAATCTTCCGCTGAAAGTTCAGCATCTTATCTATAATACGCAAATAACTAACGCGTAATATATATTTCATTAACGGGATATATTTATTGTCTTAAAAAACCCGGAAAAAAAGAATTCGAAGATTCGATCCATCAAGAAAGGCACTCTATGGAATTAGAGTGTTTCGACGTACCCTATGTTACAACTAACCCCGGTCTCCGCACTAAGCAGGTGAAAAATATCAGACACTCCCGATGATACTTTAGAGTCCGCGCGTTGCTCCGCGCGGCCGTTTTCGACAACAGACGCGAAGCTTTGAGCTCAATGCAACAAGTTGGTAAAGCATTCCGGCGAGATTTCTAATGTTCGTTGCGTGTCTGCCACGCGTTGATTCAGTGGTGAACCACTGAGCAAAGTAAGAATCGGACATGTCCGCGAGAACGCTCAGTGGATTCGCCGGCTGTTCGCATTGTTCTCGCTATGCGATGCCGGCGTCGACATCGCGAGATGAGAAGCCGGTTCGCGGCATAGAGCTACTTCTCCGGCCTCTCATATTCCTCCGTGTATTATAAGCGCGCATAGCGCAACTAAAGTAACAGCGGGAGAGAAGAGAAGAAACGAAAAGCAGAAGCAAAAGCGAAGCGCACCGAAGTGTGCGCGCGGGTTTTGCCTCTCGTCGCGAACGGTGGAGAAGATGCAAATGCTCGGTGGTACGTGCTCGTTTCGCGAGGTTCCGTTTGTCGGCTGCCAGTGCCCCTCAGCCACGGCCCATTGAATTTATATTCCGAGATGAAAAGAGGAAACTCCTGTTGCTCGCCTGTGCGGCTCTCCCCGCCCCCCCCCCCCCCTGCGGTTTCACGTGCACTCACGCTGCTGTTGACAGTCATCGACCGATAGAATCGACCCCCATAGTATCTTTGCCGCTCTGTCATTAGAAATGAAAAACGCCGAGGTGGGGTCCAGCAACATCGATGATGCTCGCCTATTCGCGTTGAGCAAAGATCAAAGACAAATCAAATGAATGATTAGATAGCCGCGCTTTATGTTACGCATTGAAGAATGTGTACCTACAAGGCGAACCTTGGATAATTATAAATCATGAATGTTTTCACCGATATACATCCGTTTGTCGGCGGATACCAAGGATCGACCGAACGACGATCATTGCCACGCGCGGCGCTTATTACATGCGATATTAAACAGAGAATCCCGTGACAAATCGTTCGGTAACTCATGAATGCGCTTCCGCTCCTTAGCAAACTTCTTTTTGTTTTATCTCTACCTTATTCACACTCCGCCACTGTCCTGTCCATGCGATGATAAACGCAAGCGCAGCGAACGGCCCCATTGAGCATCAGTTCAACTCATATAAGCGCCATCCGCGGGATCATGGATTACCTGTGTCGTTATGACTCGGTTGTGAAAACATTATCGCGATGTTGAAATCATAAGACGCATTCGCTGGGAATTGAAGATATGCTTGCAGTTTAGTCGGGAGTAACGATGTAACGAAAGTAACGATGAAAGAAAATCACGATGGAGGAGACCGGGGTTATTTGACACACGGAGATTCTACCGAAAGAGGAGAAGGAAAATCTCCAGGGGGAGGCAAACCACAATTTTTTTCAGCATGTGTTTCAACTAATCCCGGTCACCCCTACAACATTTGTTTTATAAGATTGTACTAATGTTCCAAACGCGAACTGTACGAGGCTCCGCAACAAGATCGATTATTAGTTACCGATTGGCGATACAAATACTCGGTCACTATTTCTCTACAAGTTTAGCATTCGTTACTCGGCCACAACCAATGCCCGGACAGACGGTAGGATATTTCCATAATATAGTACGCGAACGTATATACCACGAAGGGGCAGCAAGTGGAAGACGATGAAGAAGAGCGGCGCATAGTTAGTGGCACGAGTTAACATTTGACGCAAGCGGAATACTAAAGTTCTTCGAGAACGGAGAGAGAACAAGGCGAGGGTAAGAGAGGAGGGGATCAACAACGAGAGACAGGTACTCCTCGCGTTGCATTCTGGCAGCGGTATATGTTCTACGTAAGACTGGGCCGCTCCCGAGCCGCTCCGCAGCTCTGATTTGCCCGCGTCGTTACGACCAAGCAATGTTGGGACTGCACTCGTCCGTTCCTCGAGTCTGTGCCTTGTCCATCGTGCAACTTGAACTCGGAGATCTTACGAGACGAATAGTTAATAGCTTACGAATAGGTATAACGATCGAAATGCCGAGTATCTCGATGCAAGCGCGTGCGCCCACGCATCAGCAAGAATCTCGTTTCGTGCATCGTATATGGAGTTTATCGATAAAACTGAACAAAGTAGCCGGATACCCCGGCAAGAATCGTCATCGTCGCAGAGTGACTACATTAAGGTCTTCGAGACTACTGCCTGTGGCAGTAGTTCCGCTTAGATGAATCTCTCGGCAAGAACCGACTGCCGGGGGCTTCTCCAGTAGTTCCATCTCCACCCGATACATACTCCGCTACACATGAAAAGATCCTCGTGTTGTTCCCTGAGGAACGACGAGAGAAGACCTACGACAACGAGGAGGAAGGGTCTCTACCGTGGAATTCGGATTTATGCCTCGGGTGCTGAGACGACAATGCGACGAAGCCGCGCAGGGGGAAACACTGGATATAATCCGAGGGGGGGCCGTTAATCAGAACCGTACAACACGGCGCAAACTGCAACGACAATCCATAGGGACATCGTAGAGAAAGTAAAAAATAAGCGTTTGTTGTCTCGTCTTCTTTATACACGTTATCCGATACTCGTACACTACTTGGTTCGAATTCAAAGACTCCCTACTCGTGGCAAATTCGAAATGACCGATAATCAAAGTACGGAGACCGGGACTACATGAAACACACTGTTAAAAATCAATGCACTCGAATCCCAAAGGTCGCGATACTTTCTGATGCGAAAATTAAATTTTTTCATTACAGCATGTGTTTCAATCAACCCCGGCCTCCTTTATTTATACCCATCATACTTTGATTCAATAGTTATGCCCCCATAGCTTGACATTTTTGCATTAGTTATGCTTTCGCTCGGGTTTCAATATACACCATATACGTCACGTGTATATTTACGGTGTACTTGTCGTTGTCCCGGTACCCGAAGGACCCAGGATCGGCTGACTGGGTGCAGCCAGTGCAGATCATGCTCTCTCCGTCTCCCCGACTTGCTTCTCTGTCGATCCTCGAGTCTTCACTGTTGCGCTTCTCGCACACGAGTTGCGCAAACGACAACAGCGATGCGGCAGAAGCAGCCGTGCGCGCTCCGTTGTACGGGATCGAGGATGAGCGGGATCGGTACCTATACGCCACGATGACGATGCTCGTGAATGCGAGCGGCGGGCCCCCGCAGACTATATCTTTCTTATACGTCGTAGGAGCGGCGCAGGAGGCGAGAGAGTGCATCGTCGTCGTTGTCGTCGTTGTCGTAGTGGTAGTAGTATGGAGGCTCGCGTGCCGTAAATTTCGAGCTCGTGCGCGAATCCCGTATGAGTGGATACGTGTGCCACGAGTGCGCACGAAGTGTGCCAGATATCTCAGTGAGCGGGACCCCAAAGAATCCGGCGTCTGGTGGTGCTCTCACTTTGCTGAGTTTCGCTCGATGATGGACTTCTTCGTTGCATCTCGTGCACCAGCAGTTCCCTAACCGATTGCTCCTGATATTCCTCGAAATATAGGTAGGGCCATCCAAGAGCGAGAGCCACACGGAGAGATAAATAAATAGACTGAAGACGAAGAAGACGAAGACGATGGGCGAAGAGTCTCGAGATGCTGGGCTCAAGCGACCGCGGTCTTCGACATTTAATCGAGACAGGGAAGACTTTACATGCGGGTGCAGCTGAGCAGACTTGCGAGAGTCGGACGGCGGGTTCTTTGCCGATACCTAATGCGCGCGTCTGTATATATCGATGGTACATGAACGGCATCGTATACGCGAGCCGCACCCGATAATCCAAATAGGCTTATAGATCTGTGCATCAAACTTCGAAATGGAATCGAACAGATCGTGCCATATCTGCCGTCTTTTTTAAATGGCGTCTCGCACGTGGCGTTGTAGTAAAAACAGGAGGACGATCGCGAGCTAAGAACGGGAGTGTATTAGCGACTGCATTGCATATAGTATCGTGAGTCAGATATAGCATCTTCGTATTATATGTAAGTGCATAGGTCTCCTCGGTGCAGGTACCCTCGGGGTACCTGCACTCGGGGCACGGCTCGGGGAGATCGAGGAGATCGAGCGATCGAAGCAACCATCGAACAGTTCCTGGTTCACCTGTGCTATGTTCGAGTGTGCGGTTATCGGTGCGCGCACCGACTCTGTAGGCTTCACCTGGCTGGCTGCGCCACTCCCGCCTCGGCACCACCTCCGCGACATGCCGCCTTTTCACTCCCGGCGTTATTATCAAAGTTCACGTCGAGGACGCTCGGCTTCGGGACCGAGCAACCCGCGAGGCTCTCGACCAAATTACCATATACTGAATAGGTCAGATGCGAGGGCGCAGGAGGGGGCGTCGACGGAACGACTCAGCCTCGGGTTAACAATCGTGCTGCTGTCCTCACCGTCGCTGATCTCGCGTTACCCATGCGTAAGTAAAATTCGGAGTACTTTGACTACGCTTCTCGAGAATGAGAATTAACAATTGAAATTTTTTTCTGTCGTTTTATTCGTGATTTGAATTGTTCTTGTAGATAAATAGAACTTCAACTTTATTCGAGACACGTAGTTTCGTTCTTATGATAAGATAGAGAAGGCCGGGGCTATTTGAAACACAAGGCAAATCTGAACTCAAACAGTAAAAACTCGAAGTTCACGCGCAACAAGTATAAGACTTTGTGGAATTACAGTGCATACTACAGCAAGTAATTCCTTTAAGTGCCATAGTCACGTAATATCTGCGAATTTTTAAGAACGTCTGTTTCAACTCGCCCCAGTCTTTTCTACACTAGAGACGTTGGAATTGATGACTGTAGTAAAGTTTGAAAAATGTTCTCACAGAAGCCGTGAATAAGTTGTCGAATTTTTTTTTTATTATTATTTTGACAATTATGAGGAATTCAGGATCGTTTAACGTAAATTATGTGCAATAAATTACCACAATGACTCGTTTCTGTTCAAGAATGACAAATCGTAACTCTGTGCAAAAGCATCGGAATCTTTTTACAAGCGTACAATGCTTATAAATAACTAATATCATCTGCGAAGCCACACGGCTATTTTGTATTTCGCACAAAAGCTACGGGATTAAAAAAGGGGAAAAGGGAGTTTAAAGCTCTTATAGGTGTATCCAAAGTAAATGGATATTAGGTAGGTATACGAGGATGAAGTATGACCTAATCAATCTTGTCACGCCTCCGGAAGTTTGCAGCATCTTTCATCCCAAGCAGATGAAAGAGACAGGGAGGAGGAAAGGCCTGATGGTTTACCGCAGTACTGCCGGGATAGTGCTAATATGTATGAAACTATGTGTGTAGGATCCCGAGGGAAGACCTCGGTTGACCCGCGCGGCCTCTCCGGTGCATCGCAGGTGATGCACCGTACGAGAGGCGCGCGAGTTCTATGTGAGTGTATAATATACACAATGAATATATATCCTCAGGATATCCAACGCGAGGGCGGTCAATCGTTCGACGATTAAGTCTGAACGCCTGACGGCCGACAGGGCCCTGTTGCAATTTTACGAAGCCCCAATTACGGGGATTGTCCGCAATGCGGGCATCGCGCTGCGCCCTTTCCCCACACCTCCCCTGAGCCTCTGTGATGCTCCACCGGTGGCAAAGTGTCCTGGCACGTCCCGGGGTTGAGCCATCCCTTCCTCTACCTTCACCACCCCACAGAAACATTTTATAAACCCGGCACGATCCATGCCCAAGCACTCTACGCTATAAACCCGCAATGCAGTTCGCTGCATGCGGACATATAACCGAAGATACAATCCCCCTAACATTCGAAATTCAACGAAATTTTCCTGATGCCGAATATATATCGCCCCGAAATCAAACGAAAGTTTAACAAAACATAGATTTAATGTCAGTGTTACAGAACAGTATTTATATCCATGCGAAACATCATTGCTTAATGGTTTCCCGAATCCAGTTTACGTGTTCATAGACTCGGGTGAAAACATTCGGGTAACCAACTCCGCATTCGTACTTCCAGGAGAATATACCGACCACGGAACCCTTGTAGACGAGGGCGCCACCGCTGTCGCCCTTAAAAATAATTTTTTTTTTGTCAGCTTCGAATCTCTTGTGGATCAACGACATCCATTTGAACAAAAACTTTCTGAACTAACTTCGCACCCTCCGGAATCTTTGCCCGGGTAGCCACAGATATGGTAGGGAGTCAAGGGAATGTCGTATATGTTCTCTTCGCCGAATTGGTCGACTTTGAGAGTATCACATTTCGCATTCGATAGGATTTTTTGACTGATAATCCTCAGATCTTCCGTTCGTAATCCCCAGATATTCACACCCCAACCAGTCAGAGTCACTGTAGCGTTCACTGGGACATCGGACTTTGGCAAGACAACTGCACTTTTGTTTTCATCGTATTTAATCGTAGTTGCAAGCTGAAAAGTGTTTGTAATAACTAAATTGGAACTAAAGGCGTATTTCAAGCAAAAAAGCCCTTTTTTTTTCGATAAATAAACACCTCTCGACCACTAATCTCACACAATTGTTTCTTGATAATAGTGTTCTGAACATCGAAAAAAAATCCCACTGCTAAAAGTAACAGATTCTAAGAAAATCGTAATTTTTTTTTTATAGATTTTTTCTTCTTTTATTCCTATTTTTTTAAAAATGATATCAAGAAAATTAAATTTCTGGGAATTTTTTTCGTGATCAGGATTTCGGTATAAACGACCAATCACGTTGAATGTTTGATAGCATTTTTTTACTGGTAAGAAAAAATAAAAAATTATTTTCGAGTGCCGGTTGGCAACTGTTAACTGACCTTTACTACTGCAATATCGTGAGGGTAAGGAAATGCTACGGACCAATTCGGATGAACAAAAATTGCTTCAACAGTGTGTTCCTCGGCTTTGGATATTAAGCTGCTTCCAAGGATTACCGTGACGTTATTCAAATCATTTGTATTTTCGAAAACGCAGTGAGCAGCGGTAATAACGTGTCTCTCGCTGATAATAGCAGCTCCACAGGTTACAAAATCGTCCACTAATACACCAGCGTGCCAAGGGGATTCGGCGATTTTGGCTTTCGAACCGCCATGGATTCGACTCGGGGATTTCGCTTCAACGTCTGTTAATAATTGTTTATCTATCAACTAACAATTTTAAATATTTAACATGCGTACCTTTCGTTGTTATACGCACATCCGATTGCGAGTATCAGGCAAATAATTGCAGCGAAAGTATGATATATTGGAAATTTCGACATTTTCGATTCGATCTCTTTGACTCAGTATCGATTTTCGAAATTCTATCACTTTATATAGCTGGCATTTTATTTGTAAAGCACCAACGTCAAATCACACAAAACCACCAATTCCTCTCGTCTCCCCCCCTCCCCTCTCCCCTCAGTTAGCTTCAGCATATAATCGTTTCTTTACTCATTCTAAATGTTCCTACTGCAAATATACGTATAATTACATAACAAAAAATCCACCTACAATTTTTTTATGAAATTCATATCTTATCTTTCAATTAATTGACGTCTCACTGCATTCACGAGACTTTAGGCGTTTCTCGTCTTCCGAAAAATTTCCTGAATTAAAAATACTTCGGAACGTTTCACCGCACGATGTTAATGTTTGTCCCGTTGAAGCGTCAATCACGGAAGAGCCGAATGAGACCGAAAGCAGCAGTTTCGAGATAAGAGATAAGCGATATAGAGCCGGTCATCTATTATGATTTTATAGTCTACCTATTCCCCGAGTGTAGGAGGATGCTGGATGAGTTGTGCTTCATTGTCGGGGCGGCATACCATTAGAATACATTAGAGACAGGAGACCGAGACTGCGCACTTGGACCTCGGAGTACCATAGGCCATACGAAAGCGTTAGACTTAGAATCCTCGGCATACTGTACCCAGATATATATACCAGAGACCGAGAGAATGATGATTAAACGTTTGCCAGAGAGAGCGAAAGAGAGAGGCGATCCTACGATCTCGCGTGTACAGTTCGGCCGTTGCAATGAAGGCGGCAGGACTATCCTGGAAATAGGGGCGTATTCGATGTACGTCCAAGATGATGCGACTAAGCACACAGGCCATTCGGTAAGCCTACAACGTTTATTAACTAATGGCCGGTATTATTATCCGTCGAAACGGGACCCAGATTTTCCCGCGCCCAACCTTTCCGATCGAGATATTATCCTCGCATGGGTTACCAGCGGTCAATATATATATTATTTCGCGTATAAATTTGCATAAACAATGAGCCTAATGAGCACAAGTCGATACAACATAACTTCGAAAAATAGAAAAAAAAATAATAAAAAAAAAACAACTGGCGACGTGAACACTTTTCATTCCAACAAAAACTTAATAACCATAACCTCAATTCGAATCTATTTATTGGCCAATTTTTGAATCAAGATAGTTTCAAATTTCACCGAAATTCTCCGCGACGAGATTTGTATCGGCGATGTTTAATGCCGAGATGATCGGCGTCACGATGAAAAATTTATCCGCATAAACTTCGCCCGCGTCATTTATTTGCGTCATTTATCTAATCTAATCGCCGTTAAAAGAATCGTTTTGAATAATATATACGATTCTTACGAAGCGTTAATATCCGAGCGTATGATCTCTACGTATGCACGAGGCGTGAATCCGACGCGTGTTTCGTTAACGATTCCCGACGCCCCGGTACAGATTATCGGTGTGGATATGAAAACCGAACCGGCGACTGTGCGCGCGGAGTCTATGGACGATGAAGAAATTTTATTGCTCCGTCAGCGTGACTCCGTGGAGGCCTCTGAGAGCTCGTGCCGTACCCGCATCGAATGTTCTCCTTCGGGGCCTTTATTTCTCAATCTTCTCTCCTACGATGATCGTTTATCTAATTTTCGTTTCGACGATGCAGGCGATCGAGACCGGTCGCGCGCTCTGCAGTCCGTCCATTTGTTTCTGCTCCGAATCGACACCGGATGAAAACTTGTAATTCGCGTCGTCAATGATGATTTCACGGAGTGAATGGACGTTAAAGAAGAAATCGTTTATTTCCCTCGGATAGATCGATCGGCGTATAAAGTCGTTCACGAGCCATTAAACATTCCGTTAAACATCCACCCCGGGGGGGCGCCTCCATTAACGCGAGTACGCGTTATGGAATACATAAATTTTGAGTTAACGCGCAAGCGAGCGAAGGAAAACGCGAGAGATGGGTGAATAAAATTTGTCACGCGTCTAGCCGCGCGCGGAGCTGTGCGCGGTACGGTATTTCCTCGCAAGTTTAGAGAGCGTTAGGAAGATCTCGCGGGCCGCTTATGCCGGAGCGTAGGAAGAGTTTGAAATTTATTACTGTGGTGGTCGCGCTTGCCTAGCGATGCTCGCCGATTTACGATTATAGTGCACACAGGCGTTAATGCCCCGGAATTAAGAATTGCTGCACCACCAGAATGGTTCATGCGCTATTTCGCACCGCACGTGAAAATAAAATTGAATGTATTTTTTTGTTGTTTTTTCTTCTCTGGCAAATCAAATAATATCTAATCTCGCGTTTTCGCTACGAAATGGCATAATCCTTGAGGAGTTTAGAGCGAAATCGGTGAGGGGATTGCGAAAAAATCGTGCAAATCTCTAAGTATTCTTGAAGCGTCGAGTCGAAGTGCGCTTACTCTCAGTGACTCCCACGTTCCAGTGGTTATCCACAAAAGAAAGATGTAAAAATAAATAGCCAGAGGGAGGGCTGAGGATACACGGATGGGGCAAGGAGGGAGCCTGGGAGAGCGCGAGGCTGGTCGCCGATCGTGAGCACGCGAAGTACACGGCAGCTACGGCAGGAGCCCAGAACACCGGGCTCTGCCCTGGAACTACGTGCACACAAACCCCTCTCGATCCGTGAGCTCCTGCAAAACGGACTCGCACTTGATCCTTATTTACATTGTAGGTATGCCTCGAGCAACGAGAAAGACGAAGAAAGCAGGCAAGTCCGAGAGTCTAGCGTCGTGGTCTTGCGGGGCTAAATGCCTGCCCCGCGTCACCGTGAGAGCATCGACAGAGATCCTCATCGTTTCAGCATGCAACAAGGGAGAGGGAGGGTTCGCGCATTGGAAGAAAAGATTGAACTCGTGGCCTTTTGCTTCCTCGTGGAGCGATTTTTTTTTGGAACAAACAACGTTCCGAGATTTTAGCGATCGAACGTTAAAATAAAAAAACACTTTTTTTTTGCCAGAATTCGGTGAAACTCTCCGCTAATATTCCGAAAAACATTTGTAATCATTTAAATAATTCATAAAAAAATATTTAAAATAAAGAAAAAAAATTGAATTATTACGATGAAACTTCCGCGAGAAGATTACGACGACTGATTCATTGTATACAAGACGGCTAAGCGGAGTAACTCTATAAACAGAATTATTCCCTTAAGCTTCAAAGTCCATGGATCATTCTTATCGCGACTCATGACTACGATGAAAATTCTATTTATCGTGCCAACGATTCACCGTGGACGTCTAGACGTATTGTCCCAATTCATAGTGTCGTTTCACTCCGCGCGCAGGAGACCCAATGGCATTAACGAAAATACGTGAGAGCAAAATTAACACGACAAACTGTGACTATCAGAGACTAATCCTTAATTAGCGAAACTAATTGCCCGTTGACTCGCGATCACGCGGAGCGGACGCGAGTATCGCGCGAGTAAAAGGTTATGCGAGAGCTCCGAGAGCACTCGTCGAGTGATTTATCAAGCCGGCTGTGCCGAGAGGTCTCTTCTCTTCCGTCTTAATTGAATGCAAGTCGGAGGAGTCGAGAATCTCTTCTAGATCTCTCGCGGCGAGGCAGGGCTCTCTGATGAGACTCGCGCGATCACGCCGCAAGTCGGCACGTCTTGTCTCGATCGTGAATGAATGAGAAAACAAAAGAAGTACGAAAAAGAAAAAAGAAACGAACGACGTTTCACTGTGTTTGAGAATTGATCTAAATCTTTCTGTGCGGTATATCTGAGAACGCCGACGAATCGTGTCGTTTCTAAAACCAGTTGAGAATTGTTAGCCTTCGCTAGTTGTGTTTCTTCCCAAGATATTAGATATCGAAGGTACACGCGCTTGTGCGGCTCGTCTATCGCATTATATCGCTACTGGTTGTGTTGTTGTCTCGACCTCGGAAAACCGGAAGCTGCAACGCCGCGGAGAATCATGTTGAGAAGCTACCCAAGAAACACAACCAAATGGAGAGCTGCTAAACGATTCCACAGTTCGACGGAACTCTGTATTACAATTAAATCTCTAACCCGAACGCAAAATGTATGGAGGCACAATCCACGAGGAAGCAATATAATAAATCTGTGTGGTCGCGGTCTTCGATTAGTTCGCCGAGTCGATAGTTATTATAAACTTCTGTTTTTTTCTCTCCGGTATCCCATTATTATCTAATGCGGTAAAGAATTCAATTGAATCGTCAGACCGCGAGAGAAGCAAAGATATCTCGAAGAATCGACCGATTCGACTTTCGTTACGCTCCAAAAGCTTCGCGCACGCGGCTCCCTTTCATCCCGATATCTCATTACCGATCCTTCCACCGATCGCAATTGCTTCGCTCGACAATCATCGTGAAAATACACGAATTTTGGGGTTTGATGATGAAAATAAATGCTGCGAAGGATTGAGAGGGCTATAAATCGTTCGGTTCGATCGAATAAATTTGAGGAACGGAATTATAAATCGTGTAACGGCCCGGAGCGTCGAAAAGGTGTGCTGACCACGCCTGTTTATATCCGAGACAGAAGCGAGAGTACGTACATCGGATTCGTAAAATTTGCATCGGTACTAATAAACATGCAAAAAACGTAATGGCGCATCACCGCTCTCGGGACACCGCCTCTTGTTGCAAGAGGAGTTCACTGGAGAACGTTAACAGCGTGACAAATGATTAATGACCGTAAAAATACCGGGGATTGGATATTAATACTCTAATTGCATGTCATTACCGCGAGGGGTTCCACGATTTTTTCATAAGTAATAAATAACCAGGCCACTTTTTAGGCATCTTCTTCTTGTTCTTCTTGGTCGACGCCGTCTTTACGATCTTTGAATTAATTGCAGTTTCGACGAGCTTTCTCTCTATACATCGTGCTTTCTTCCTTCGCTTCTACTTCTCTGTGTTTGCCTTTTTTCTTTTTTTTTTTTCTTACTTGTACATTATATCTCGCGAGTGAAACGCTCGTAGACTATACTTGCGATAATGATAGGGATAGACCCTCTCGCGGTGGCCCGTGGGATAACGCGGATCTCGTAGACATATGTACACGCGCTTAATATCGCGTCACGCGATATTCGTCTTTGACGGCACCTACGGTTTTTGTTTTTTTGTGATTTTCTGTTATATTGCCTCGCGCACAATTGGGTATTTAAGGAGAATCAATGGATGCGCTTAATATGTCGAATTGGCAAGTAAAATTGGAAATATCTTTTACGCTTCCTGTCCCCGACAATCGACAATTAGGCGTCTCAATTTGTGGGAAATGAAGTCTTGTTAACAGCGAAAATTACCAACGAATACACGAAACATTCAAGCAATTTAAGGCAATTTTGAAGAGAGAATCATTTCGATAACCGATCGGGTAAATGGCAAATTTCATGCTGGAATTTCATGAACTCGATCTTCCGACAAACAAAAACGAGTTGTATTAATGAAAATCGTATCGCGAAGTGGTATTAATGTGCTTCGGTCAAATTATAGGGAACAGTAAAGATTTTTTGCATTTCTTCCAAACACTCCACTTTAATAAGAAGCGATTGACCGCAATGGAAGTTTAAATTCATCTGTACGTCTTTTGCGCCTCCAAAAAAAAAATGTGGAGCCCGTGACCGTTGCCTAAGGCGGTCCCTTACGGCTATTGAAAGCAAAAAACATTTTTGCCAAAATGTTCTTCAACACGCCGTCAATTGTATCAGGTTGTGGAATATTCCGCAAGCCACTTACACCTGAATTCGGCTAACGAGCGCACAGCGAAAATGGAGTCAACAAAAGACGTTTCAGTTTACTCCAAATAAAAATGCAAAAGTCACGCAAAAGCAAAAGCGGTTGGAAATCAGATGCCGGCAATCAGTTTTGTGGACATTGTTATCGTCCCACGCAACGTATATACTCGCGCATTGTCGTTTGGTTTCTGTAACAGGAGTCAAGAGAACCGGTGATCCATGCATCCTTAGTTTTCATTACTCCGACCGATATTCGTAAAAATAATATTTAATAAAATTAAATTTAGTTTTATTTAATTAAGTTTTACTTTTTTTATATTCCCATGTTCAGGAAAATATTAAACGAATTATATCATTACTAATTTGAGTTTCCTTCGAAAAACTCGGAAAATAAGTAACCAAATTTACGTTCCTGTTTTGGTTAAACTTGCATCGCTCAGCGTCGTTGCAAATGTGAATACAGGATTTTTTTTTTAATTTGCAACGACGGGCTCTCTGCCAGGACACGTCGACCGATACCGACTGGATGAGGGCGTGTCGTCGTTCGAATCAGGTGCACAAATGTTCGCCGATGCGCTATACATTATCCCTCGGACTTCTCTTCCGTTCCACTCGCCATGCGTTATTGCAATTGTAAACCGTAACGTGCCACATGTGCATAGTACGTATACATGAATGCATAATGAAAATCCGTTCGCCGCGGGCGAGGATACGTACGATTGCGAGCAAAGTAAGCAATGCAAGTCCGATAAATTTAGAGCTCACTTTCCATCTCATTAGAATACGGTGGCTATAGCGAGAGTCTCCCTTCCCGCGCGTATCTGAGGCTCTCAGCGATGGCCCAATCCTTCGCAGCGGCGATATCGTTCTGTTAGGTATTACGGTTATATCCTCGTAAAAGTTTCGACATAAATTCGTTGCAATTCAAATTTCGAAGGATTTCTGAAAAAAAATATCGTGACAAACGTACGAAAAAGTTTTGTGAATACTTTGTAGGTATTGGAGTCGAGAAAAAGATGTTTTATCTGCTGAAACTTGCTGTGCATATTTCTTTTTACTTTACCGGTATCTATATGTATATATATGTGTATATGTATATATTCAAGCACTATACAGCGAGATATAACGTCGCGCAGAGCCATTAGAGCTTCGACGCGCGAGTGCACATTGCACTTTCCGGCTGCAATAAAACGTGCGCGGAGAGGCCCTGCGATGAGCCTCGACAGAGGAGGGTAATAGAATAAAGTCATAATTATAAGGTTGCGCGAGGCGCCCAACCCGGTGCAGAATTGTGGCCGTCATTACTACGGTAGAAAGCCGTAGGAATTGTGTCTGGGATACTACCATTTCGTCCTGTTACGCCGTGAAGCTCCTGACAGCCCGCTAAGACAGTGATGCGACAGAAAAGATTATTTCAGCGTCTCTTTGAAAATATCTTTCAGCCAACGGGTTATAAAGATCTTCTCACTGCATTTAAGTTCGCGATGTTCTAATTCGACATACGGAATAATGTAATTATCGAAACAAGCGCTCCGCGTTTGTTAAATTCGTTATTCAATTTAACTATTATAGACCAATTAAATATTTGCGTGACATTGATAAAATGTTTGGTTTATACTGCAAAACAAAAAACAAATAAAAATACTAAAATAAAAAAAAAACACTTTAGCATTTAACAATAATAATAATAATAAATTATTTTATTTTAATATATGATATATAATATATGTCGATAAAATTATATACTTCACTATATTCTCAATTTTCATGTGAGTATACATCCCCCAAAATAATTCTAAAAATGATTTGAGATCTCGTGTCCCACGAAATAAAAAATGTATTCACACGACGCACGAATAAATCTTACCGGACTTAATATCCGATCGTCATGAGAAAACGATCAGAGAGAATCTTTATCGATGCATTCACAGCAGTGGGTTGATGTTTACGAGTGACAAGTGTCCAGACGCATTACTCGGAGGAATACTCTCGGCAAAAGATCCCGAGAGTATTACGTATTTGCTTCGTGTTCTGTTGGTTCGAAACTCCTTTTTCACTGACTGCGGATATGCGCGAGAAGTAACGAAGGAAGTTGCGAGTGTTGGCTTATTTCTTATCCGAAGAATTAGACGTCGAGTCAGCTTCGCTCTAACGAGCTCCCCGAAAAAGTGGATTTATACGACGTCCCGAGGAACGTAGAGCGAGAGAGAGGTACAGAGAGATGTACAGGTGAGAGGCCGAGATGGACTCAACGGAGGGGGAGGATAGCATAAAAGTAAGTAAAGATAGCCAGGCGTGCGAAGACTGAGAAACCTATAGTAGTACTATATAATATGGTATACACTCCATACTGATAATCACGGTTTCCTCGTCGTCGTCGTGTCTAATCATAAGCGAGGAGCCGGAACAGTGCGAGTGCAAAGGGTTCCTCTCTCTGCTCACTCGCACGTTAGGCCTCTCGCCCCTCGGCATCTCTCACCGTATCGTGAGGCTTACACGCCGCTCATTAACATGCATTCACACCGCAATATTTATCGCGCGGCATGCGCGCCGCGCGCGAAAACTACGGTGTATACGAGGCGATGTGTCCGTGCGTTGTACCTGTGCAGCTCTACGTATCTACAACGGCTTTGCGAAGTTCCTAACCGGACCGAGAGGTACGACGATGAGTACAAGTCGAGCTACGGGTATATATTACCCGACCACACATCCCGATCTGAGATAAACGCGTGCGCGTGAGAGAAATTACAAAAAAAAAAAAACGGAGAATAAGTGCTCAGCGATTCTTCGATTAAGATTTGATTTGTTACATGTGAAATCATTTGAGATTATTTTTTTATTTTTATTTTTCAAATTACTTGAAATCTTTTACAAGTTACCCGAGTCCGAAGTTTCTTATTATCGATGTGTTCGTGATATTTTGGTCCGAAATTTAATCGAGTCGAGACGAAGACGAAAATAGTGTCTTCGTGCATTTCGCCGACTCGTTTAATGCAAACATAAATAGAGAAATAGGCTTAATGAATATTACAGACAGCCCTTGTGGCTTATCGGATGATTGACAATTTCTCTGAGACGTCTTCACCAATCAGAAAATCTAAGGAAGATTGGAAATCTTTATTTATCTTGTTTCTTGGCCCAATTAACTTATCCCCACAAATTACATTAATTCATTGATAACAATAATGTCAAGTGGTAGTTGTACGGTTGAAGGATCATCGCGTGACTTTAAGTATTCAAAAGCAAAAGCGGCGAAATGGTCTTAGCGGCCAAAGGGATTATGTGCAAACGACGGGAAGGTCCTCTAGGGAACTGGACAGGTTAAGCGAGAAGCGTCGATGCGCCTCTCGACGAGTGCCGGTAACGAGTATCGTTACGAGGGACTCTCACACTTGAGAGTCAAAGATCCCTTGTGTGTTGCGAATAAATTGGCTGAACGATATAATCCGAGGCCGCGAGAAGTTCGCGCGCGCGAATCGTCTGAGAGCTTAGCGTAGTCTTGCCACGAAGGTTCGGACGACTTTACAGGTGCGGTACCAAAAGATTTTTCCGGCTTCCTCTCTTCTGTATGTGTGTGTAGTCGAGACAGGAGGAAGGAAGGGGAATCACGGAGCGAATGCAAATCTTGCGAAGGTTCCGCGCAACCGCGACGATCCCTGCGGATCGAGCGGGCGACGGGATAAAGATCTTCTGTTCGAGAACTCTGGTAAACTAGTGAGAGACCGCGTTCTTGGTGCGATCGTTGAGGAATAAAGCAGACGTTGAATTATGTCGCCTTTTACCAGATCGGGACTTGTGGATTCCGAGTGAAAAAAATATACACTACTATTGCTTTTCAGACATTAAGTGACTATCGCAGAAAAAAAATGTTTACGCGGTTAACACCTCTGGTAAATTTTTCTCGGTATTTAGGATGAATTGTCTGAGCCAATTGAAACAGACGCTGTTACATAATTCGGAATTATTTGTCATATTTGCCGTTGATTGGAATTTTTTATTTTTCGATGCGATGCGTGCGTTTCAACTAACCCCGGTCACTCGTAAATTGCCAATAAAAGAAAAATTGACCTGTAAATCGCTGCAATATTAATTGACACTCTCGAAACTTATGGTCACGATGCCACTGCCATCGTCCTTCCACAGAGTTTTTCCATCCCTGGCAAATAGTGTGCTCGAGCAGCTTTATGGTCTTACGCTGCCAGATGTCCTCGACTTACGTACCGCGGTCTGGCGGCTCGGTATAGTGTGAAGAAAAGCTCGCGATCAAACGAACATTCACAGCAAAGACGAGGAGGTGAATGACAAATAAAAAAGAAAAAAAATTCAATTTACTATCGACGCATCGTCCTCGAGACCCGAGGTTGCCGCGGAGTCGACGGTGCAATTAGAGTTCGCGCTCGCGCCCGGGTGTGCGACGTGCTCCGCGCTCTCGGTCGTCCTCTCTCGCGCGCGTCGTGTGCCCCACACCGTTCTCCGAGGATCACCTGGCTGCCGAAGGGGACACACATCACAGGGGGAAAACCATACTGTGACTGTGGGCACCGATGATCGCTCTTCGGGTGCTGATCCTTCGCGGCAACGCGGTCGGCTACTTCGAAAAGACGGCGAGAGAAAAATCGCGCTTCTTTTCTTGCATGAGTTCCAACACTATACCGAGGACTATAAATATCGTTGAGTCTCGGAGGCCGCCTGAAGCCGGTTCATCTGACTTACATTTATATATATATATATATTTCTTTTCTTTCGACGGTGTTGCAAAAGTATTTCGCAGTACTGAAACAGTTGATGTACGTATGGGGAGATCGGGGCGAAAAGTAACCGAACGTCACAATAAACTTCATTTGATTCAGTCTCCTTGTTGCTATCTAGGGCTTTCCGCTGTTTGTTGTTTCCGACGATATTGCCATTTCGAGAAGTTTTGCGCGCGAAAAATGGGTTTTCATACAATGTCGTTACAATTTGATAAAATTTCGGAGAATACGCTCCGAATTGAATAAAAAAAAATCTGATTAAAATATTCGAGAAAATTAAAATGACGCTGAAAAATTTGAGAAAAGGTTAAAAAATCCGAATAATTAAAATCATAATGTGAATTATGAATTGGGAGAGTAGGGCAGTGCGGTTGGGTCGTGAAAGAAACTAGTCCGCGATCGATTGTTCGATAGATTCGAATTCACTAAAATGAATGATGGATTGAGCTCCAGAGGGTTCGTAACGGCGGTGAAAATGGAGGAATTTACGCGTAATGATAATAATTTGAAATTTGCGATTATTGTTACATCGATATTCGGTAAGAGCTGACCGTGTTCTTCGCGTTCCTCGCGGCGCATGTTCGAGTGAAGTCATAAGAGCAATGCACACAACGATAAGTGCTATTTTCCACTGGTGAATCGTTTAAATCGTCGATTTACCCATGAGGTGTGCAACCGCTTGATGGAAACTAGTAACAGATATGTACGAAAGTGTGTGCACAGAGTTGTATACATATGTTATCAAATCGCATAGGTAGGTCCGAGACGTACAAACCTTTATCCAGCCACCACCAACCACCACCATCAGACGATTACGTACAAATTATGGGTAATCAGCGGGGGAAATGAGAATTCACCTTGCTTCCAGGAATGCATTAATAACATCATATTCCTCGCATTGCTTCTATCGGCGTCCAACTCGCTTATATCTTTCTCTTCTTCCTCTCGTCGCCCCTCTGCGTCTCTTGCGGACCCTAATGATCGCTCGGTACGTGCCAAAACGCGAAATTACCTTCTCGCGCGTACAACTCTCGGCGTACCGGCCTGCGAGTCTAAGACAAATAGATATCTCTGCGTTGATCGGTCGTATCGTTTCACGCATTCTAACCGATCCCTAATATCTGCGGGAACACGCGAATTTCGAATTTCGCGAGGTTAACTTCAAGCCGAATAACATGATAAAAAAAATTATTACGATCTCAAAAAAAAGGCAAAAGATATGACATATTGGTTCACTTAATCAGAGCGCAGACGCGAGATGAACGGACAAACAAGTCGTCCGCGAAGACTATTCGCCACGCCGAACGGATAGAGACCAAAGATAATATCGCGAGGGAACTGAAACATCGATGTTGGGCTTCTGGATTCGATCGGACACGCACCGCGATGTGTCATCTGTACGGACAACCCTTTTGCACATTCTCCGTTCGATCCTATGCGCAGCAACGCGAACTGCTTGGGACTCGAAAGGGTATCGGACGAACAAGCAACGTAGGCGTTTCTCACCTCGTTGAGGATCGTTAATGCGAAACGATTTGCATATTATACGCATCAGGCGTTAACCGCGAAGCTTGTACGACCACGCGGTACGTATTATCGAAAGATCGATTATACGCCTCACTCTCTTTTCATTCACAGAGCAAATGTAATTGAGTTTAAAAAAAAATATCGATCGATATTTCCAGACTGAATTATTCTGCGGTGGACGCGCATGGAAATAAACTATATACTAAGATATAAGGTGTAAAATATTCATACATAACACATGATGATAAAAAAATACTGATATAATAATGCAATAATAATTTATACACTATATATAAAAAATCTATATTATTATTATGATTTACTTTTTTTTTATTAATTATTTGATAAACTTTTTTTTTTCGTATTTAGTTCAAAGCGCGCGATAGACGGAATCGATTTCAATCAGATCTGATCGATAATAAAACAAGGGATAAATTATTCGATTCCGAAGTGACAAGTTTGCGTAATAGGAAGGTAAAATCCCAAGTATGCCATTTACGCTACGGACTGTGTGCTGCGCGGGAGCGGCAATAAAAGCTTAGTGCGCGTCGTCAGAGTTATACACGCGGCATTGCACTGGCCACAGCATAATCCTCCGTTATCGCGCCGATGCAAATTAATAGTGGGAATCGGGCGTACATAATGCGCGTGCGGTCGAGTACTACGCGGGGACGATTCATGAATTATACATTGCTGGGATGACTGATCTCTCTCCGCGAGCAGCAGCAGCAACGAGCGCGGGATACAAGCAACGAGATCGCGGGTTATAGTCTTCCAACGCGACGGAAAGAACAAGCAGCTTACGAGGAAAAAGCCACGTTGCCAGAAAGCACGCGCTCGCCGCAATATACTAGCAAATTTGCAGTACTCTCTCAAAAAGGGGCTTACTAATTGGTTGAATTACTTCTTTTGGATCTTTATTTTTTTTATTTATTCGTCCGCTCACGTCTCCCCCGTAAACAAAACGGTTAACCAACAAAATAGTGTATATCTGTGTAAAACTGCACGCGCATGTTGGTTACTTTACTGTACGGTATTACAGTACTTATGCATTACAAAGTGCGTGACCATAATACAAGACCCCACTTCGCAAACTTCGTGCAACGACTCTCTCGTTCTCTACATAATGTATGCCGTTTGGTTTGTCTGGACAATTTGGTATCCACTTAGTCGTGTGGCGTTTCTCCGTTACACGATCGAATGTTTCCCGAACAATTATCATTGCGACTCGTTATTGTTAGATAAAAAAAAAAAAAAATGAGGAAAATAAATAAAGCGAAGACGAACGAAGAAGTTGCTTGCCTCGTTCGGATTTCATTAGGCCGCCGGCAATGTTGTTCGCGAGATACGGTCGCCCTCCCTCCCCCGCGCTTATGGCACGAGCATCATGAGTTGAGATTTTATCGAGAACGGGATAACGTCTGTTATGACTCATGTGTTGTGTCTGTTTCTCGACCCGTTGAAATCGGGTCATCGAGAATAATTCAATGATTATCAAAGGCCAATCCTGGTGTGTCGCTCCTCTTTCGTCGATTTCTCGTTACAATGATCACACGCGACTACAGAAACAAAATCATTTGTGAATAATACACAATTGTGTCTGTTTCTGCAGCTCGGGCTTCGACATTCGAGAAATATTTAACGATTTCCTCGGGTGCGGGGGGTTCCGGAGGGAATCCAGCGAGAACGACAAGGTTGCGGGATTGTGACACGCGAGATTCTTGTTTTATCGGTGATTCTACCGGCCTCTCACGCGTCGCTTTCGTGATAACGGGGAATATCGATTTCGCGGACAGAAGTTCTTTTCCATGGGACGAGAGAGAGACAGAGAGAGGTTATTCGTGTGACATCGAGTAATACGTCGCACGCCGTGAGAGAGAAGCGTCGAATCGTTTTCGCGAAGTATGATTGGTCCGACTGGAACGTTCAATTTTTATTTTCCCTCTTCGTTCGACGTTGTATTCGCGATAATTCTCGGAACACGTGAACAAAAAATTGTCACAGCCGGTGATTCGCCGGTGGGATAGACTTTTGTGAAATCGATGCTAGAGCCGCAAACGAAACTTTGTTGTACGCTCGATGCGTTCGGAGAACTTTGATGAAGTATACGATTCCCGCATGCGACACGCGACATTCATTATTCAAGGTTGCCAAAGTGGTGATAAAAATGTCGAATAAAAATGGATACCGACACGAGGTTAAGGTAGGTCTGTCGTTGATGTGTAAAGTACAAAATGCAAAGTACAATTTGCAATGCGGAAGAAAATAGGATATTGCGGCAAGAATTTTGATAACTGGTTCTCTATGATTTCTGCGTTAGAGTCGGGATGTAACGAATGTCTTTTAGGTTATGTCTTCGAAAGGCGAGATGAGTAATTCACCAGTTTAATGGAGAATGTTACTGCATCAAATCATGAATGCATTAAGGCGTTATTTTTCTTCGCTGAATTCAATATACCTGACTATAAAGTAACGTCTGAAAGGTATTCGATGGGATGCCAGGATGAGAGAGGCACATTAGGAGAATAAAATCTTCGCGTTCGCGCTTTATAGAGGAACATTAGGCGATGCTGTACGGAGAAGATGATTGCAACGTACGTTGCACACGGCTACGGGACGGGTCCGATGTTAGCGCGCGTGGTCAGCTCGTGAGCGTTCTAACGGAACGGCGTGTTTTTCGTCTCTCGTGTCTGGGGGCTCTCTCTGCTCGTCGTCTCTACACCACCAAGGTGTGAGCTGTTATTTGCAACAATGACCGGTGAATCCTCGATTATAGCTAGTTGATGGGGCGCGCGATTCGCTATCAGATGAACGTGACTGCGTCGCGACATTCTGTTAGATAGTCGACGCTGCGAGACACGGCATCTTTTAACTTTTTTATCGCGCTAATAGAGACGACTACAGGAATTTCAGAGGTGCAATCGATTTTTGCCATATCCAGCGTAAGCGAATGAGAAGGCATCAATTTATAAAAATATTCAGCACAAACACTTCCTATGTCTGCAGAATAAAAAATGTTCGGAATGTTTTAAGAGAAAAAAAAAATCTTATAAAAAATCCCATTTTTGTTAATAGCACTTTTAAAAACTTTTCCGTTGAAAAAAAAATGCTACTTCTTCTACAATCTTTAATATTCAGACCTCGACATTTTTTTTCCTTAACATTACGAAAAAAATGTACACATTTAATTCTTTTAGGCAAAAAATGAACGGAGATAAAGGTGCTGAAATGCATCGATTAACAATATCGGTGATAGAGAACTAAAAAAAGCCCATAACAGACAAGCAACTGCGTTACATTATACATGAGCACCAGGAAGATTTCTCCCAACCGTGAAATTCTTAATTGCAATCGATTCTGCACACATCCGGGTGAAAAAAAAATGCGTTCCTCAAGGAAAGTCGTTGCTCGATCACCCGGAGCTTCTCGGTTCGTCGAATAATAATACTTCGTATGTGCATACTAACAGGCCAGTGTAACACATCGCGTATGAGTACTCGCTTCCGGATTTATCTTCGAACGTGTCCGAAGGCTTTAACGACTCGTTGCGTTCCGACCTACGCATCCTGATTAGGCGGTTCATTAGTAATGATAGCTCAATAATCACGGCGCACCCTAGTTACGCGCCAGACTTATAAATCATATAGTATATTCGCTAAAGCTGCGTGCGATGCTTGTCCGTTTGCACGGATGGATGCGTGCACAAGAGTGTCTGGTTATATACCTGTAACTATCTACTCTTGGACGAGTGGTTCGCGCTAATTCGCGCGACTTTGGGCCCCGAGGCACTTTCGTCCTCACGTGCAACGGACTCAGCTCGCGCGTTGTATTACCGGTTGCCATGGTGTATATGTAAGGCCTGTTATACAAATGTTTATACGATATGGTACAGCGGTATACGACACAGTGTGACTTTTCCGCAGATGTATTCACGCACGCACTGTATACACATTGCAAATTTTATTTTTGCGTACCCGATGATGATAATGATGATGATGATGATGATGATGATAATGATAATGATGATCATGAACAAATACAACGTTGCGAACACGTCAGACGTATGGATATATCGCACCAGTACTATAATAATCGATATCCCGTAGCATAAGCATGCTACAGAGGCCATACTCGTGGGAAGTGCCCGCACCCTTTGCCAAAGGAACATACATGTATGTATCTAGATAGCAGCTATATACTATACTAGAGTCAGCAATCAGGCGGATCGAACCCCATGATAATGATAACTATCCGATGTAATTGTAAATTCGTTACGCCCTCGATAGAGCAGCCCATTCGCGAGTCATTACTCCGATTTTCCATTATGTCGGGTCCGCAGAATATGGATACTATAGTTAACTGTATGCTCGTCATAAGGAACAGAATCGGGTGCCCAACGAGAATGCAATATATGCATCGTCCGTATTAGATACGACTGTAAGGTCCGTTTGAGTCGAGATCTTTCGGTCTGACGATTGCGAGGACTTGTACCCTGAAAAGATCGATAATCACGATCCAATCCCGATGCACAGGATCAATCTGAGGGTTCTCTTATATCCGTCCGTTGATACGAAAACCCACATGAGATAGATAAATCTTCAGGTTTTCAGAGGGACTTCGTAGCAAAGCACTGGAAAACGATTCCCTCGGGAATCTACGAGTCGCTCGATGTTCCATCACGATAGGAGTACAGTCTTGATCCGTTCCTACGGGTCCTCCGATCGTGAGAGTAACTAGGGTTCGGTATATATCTCGTTCCCCGCTTCTTCTTCTTCTTCTTCGTCTTCGGTTCCTCGCGTTATAGTAGTTGGCTTGGTTCAGCAGCAGCAGCAGCAGCAGCAGCAGCAGCAGCTCTTAGAGCGCAAAGGAGCAACCAAGCAGTAGAAGCAGAGTTCGCGCTGCTGGCTTCAACACCATGGGAACTCGGAAGATCGTGCCCGTATGTAGATGGCGAGAGGTAGAGGCACCCGAGGTGTCTCAAACCACACCACGCGGTCCTATCCTAGCCTCACGAAGGTGGTCTATTAGTTCTTGGCTGTGCTAAGCCCGCCGTCTGATCGTCCCCTCTCTTTCCCTCGCTCGTACCGGCGAGTAACACGGTCGCGCGTACAGTGCAACGCTCCTGCTCTTGCCTATATCTGCGATCTATCCGATAAGATGCAACAATACAGGAAGTCGCGAGGCGCGCGCGAACTGAGACCTGTACGTATACACATACTGTAGGATTGCATCGATGTGCTACCAGTGTGAAGGACCATCCGGACCAACGGATTCAACAAGCCTTTCGTTTTAGAGACCTCGAATCACGCGGGGGAAACGCACACTTGCGAATCAAACCCCCCGATCTTCTCGAAACCACTGGTAGATTCTCGATCACGATAAGATAGAGAGACGCGAGCGGTCGGACAAGCCCGATGAATTAACGATAATGCGGTGCGTATATGGTACGGAAGTTTCTTCGAGTTAAAGGACAGACGCACGCGCAATCCTCAGGGTTACGATGCGCCTTATATGTCTGATGGCAGTTCGACGAGCTCATCCTCCTCTCGTTTCCCAGTGGGATTACCTTCGATTTTTTTCCGTCGCAGCTTTCTTACGTTTGAGTGGATTGAGAGAGTTCCGTTTCGTTTGGTTGATTGAAATGTCAGGGAGAATCGAAAAGCGGCATATTGATTAAATTCGTGTACAAAAAATGCTCGCCTGGTGATAAACTATTCACTAATGAAATTGTTCGGATTGAACTTTATAATCATTATTATAGGCATACAAAGTTCTACTTGTCGTTTCTTCGAGTTCCTAGGATTTCTACATCGCAGGCTCCGTTTTTATTCCTACGTGACGACGCGATCACGAATACTAACGGATATCGCCAAGTAAATAACGTTATGTACGAAAATCTCTTCACCTTCGTAGGAGTATGAACTAAAGTCCGTCGCATAACTTCGGGTCCGAGCCGCTGGTAGCACCGGCAGGTAGAAACAGGACCAAGTAGCGAATATAAGCATAGTTCATCGGTATGGGCTCGTGTCCCCTCTGTTGCTGGTTCAGCTGCAGCTCCTCCACCACCTCCGCCTTGTCGTCGTTGTCGTCGGGTATATAGCCCGGGAAGTGCACCGGGCCGGCCCACGCGAGGATTCCACAGATGCAAATTCGCCGGCTGAGCTATCGTCGGATCGTGAGCCTCCGGGTGGAGCGAGAGACAACGTAGAGCGGCGTATAAGCCGGGAGAGGAGCTTCTATCTACTCTCGACCGCCTCGTCGTTGTCGTCGTCGTTGCACCGTTGCACTTGCACCACGACTCGCGGATGCATGATGTATATCCGCCACCGGGACGCAAGTCTCGAATATGCAAACCAGCGGTGCGCTCCGCCAGCGTGCACCCGCGGGGGTCAGCCTCCGGTCATGACTGTGGCCCGTGCACCGCTTCGCCATGGGCCGCCAGGTAACCACCATCATACCCGCAGGGGCTATTGCACCTCGGCGGAAACATTCGTCGATAATGGGAAAACGAGTATTATACTATAGGTAACATACAATCCATCCATCGAGTACCTAACTACAGTACTCGCCAAGGGTGTTTCGTGTGGCACTGCAAAGATGCGAACCTTACGAGTAGATTGATCGATTACACTGGGCCTCGATGCGCATGAGAGGCTAAGAAATCGAAGAAAACTAACCGTACATATATGTTTAGCATTTCCCAATCCAATCGCACGAGAGGCATTCACGATTGAACAATCGTTCGCCCAAAGACGAGTATAGGAGGGAAGGTAGAGTTGTTGGTAACAGAGGACCTAACAAACGTTCCTTGAGCGGAGACGACACAAAGCACGTCCTCTCTACCTGGCTAAATGTCTCTCGTCATAGTGTGTTGTCTTTGCGTGTCTCCGTATCTTCATCGTGTAAGCCAGCGATATGCGGTACGGCATGTTCGACTGACTGGCGAGTCAAAAGCGAGTCACAACACAGCGCATTCCAGGGCTCCCTGCGGTGAGTCGCGATGAAGATCAACAATAATTCGAGATCATCATGTGCGTATCATCGGCTCGGTGAATGATCTATGATTCATTTGAACCACTTCATAGATGCCCACGTGTAGAATGTCGTTGTTCAATCGATGCAGACAGAATCGGTCTGTATCGGGGCGCACAATGCACGATAATGGTATGAAATCATTGTTGGGATATCGAAAACGAGTGCAATCCTATCGCGATCTTCGAAGATCGGCAAGAGAAAGATGCGAAAGAGTGGATGCACCTACAGGTGTACTTGAGCAGGGCTCAGGTGCATTCGCCGGGGAGTCCCTGAGGCACTCTTTTGATGTTCAGCTCCCTTTCAGAGATAAAACTATACGTATACTGTATATACTACTTGCATGCCCCAGAAGCGGCAAAAGGTGGACGGAGACACGAAGGAAAAGAAGATAAAGAGAAGGAATGTGTGAGAGAGAACGAAATGGGAGGGTGGAGGAAGGCATTCCTACACGAGCCCAGTCGGATAATGATACCGAGAGCGTGGAAGCAGGCGAAACGAAGAGAAGAGTCCGAGTATGCCCTCGCGCTCTCGGACTCCCTGGGATATGCCGGCCATCAGAGCTATAAGCTCAGCGATCGGCAAGGCTCTCGCTGTGGGCTATCCCCGTTGCTGCTGGGTAGGCCGAGCATCGACTTGCCTCCCCGGGACTTGAGCGATCTCCCATGGCAGTTATCCACTTGCGAGTTGCAGACCGCCACTGCTACTGGGTCAAGCGCCAGCGCTCAGGGGCACGGGAACCCGCTCGACTCCCCGCGTTTCTTGCTTCGCTTCTTCTTCTTCTTGCTTGTTTGGCTCTTCGTCTCGCTTCTTGCGCCGGTTCTTCTTCTTCCTGTGATTCTAATGGCCATGGGCCGTGCCGACACCGCCGCCACAGTACGAGAAACTCATCCCCGGTTCATCGCTGAGCGTCGATAGTACCAGCGGACCGCGTAATTTCGCCCGTTGAGTGTAACTACGGCACACTAGATCGGTCCATCACGATTCATGGAATAGGTATGGTTCGGTAACAGTGTAGAGAGAATCCGATAGATAGTATTGGTTATAACCATTCCTACCTACCGCTGATGGGAAGGGATCGATGTCGAGATCAATCGGGCAACCTATCAAAGCGCTCCGATCCTCGACCGGCCAATGGATATAATATCTTCTCATCACTTATTTTCCCTTTATTATACTTAATGGATATCGATTCTTAATGTACGTTTAACCTCTCTTATACTATATATACATTTGCAACTTTTTGCACGGGTACAAAGATATCTCAATGATGCAATAAATCTGAGAAACTAATATCATACGTGTGGTCCTTTTGATAACTGTACACTAGCCAAGCGAATCCTAACCCCAGGGCTCTTGGAATGCCCATTATCTACTCGACTTTTCCCCGCTCTCCGCATGTTCCTTCGTGTCTCGATGCGGACCGGGTGCCGCATGTACAATCATCGCCAGATGTGCACATTTATCGAATTAAACACGCGCTAAGTGAGCGAGATATAGGTGTGAGTACAAGATGTGTAGTTTAGGTTGGTGAACTCTTCGCCGCTTGATCGAACGAAAAGGTTCCTTGGTCTGCATACGTCAGGACAAACGGGGTCCGTGCTGTGCGAGTCCGGAACGTCTCTCGTCTCTATGGCAAAAGTCCCTCTTCCTATCTATACCGTGTCCTAGTCGTATACTGTTGGCTCGCTCTGTTGGCCGTGGAGCGGGCCGACGAGCCAAGGTGGATGATGCTGCTCGGGCGCGCGAGCGGTGGTGGTGTGCTAGTGGGGGCGTGCGATAGTTCAAGTCGTGAGCGGACAGCCCCGCCCGACACGACCGCGGAGCATCTCCGTTCTGACCCCCGCTGACTTACCTCGGGTCTCTCTGACTCCCCCCTTATCCTCGCCGCTCGCGCAAGGGGCCCACCAGCAATATCCCTCCAAACCCGGCAATCTTCCCCTCCGCTATCCATGCCATGAGTACTCGCTGGCCGAGTGCGCTCTCTGTGTGCTACACTGCTAGCACTCTTCCTCGACACTCCGCTGTCTGGGACTACAGCGGCTGGCGTGTTTTGCAAGTGAGCATCGACGAGGCAACCCCACCCGGAGGCTCAACGCCAAGGGCAGCCACAGGCTTAGGGGGGAGCCTCGGCGGTGCCTCTCAGGAAGGAAGAATAAGGATGAAGATGAAGCGAAGAATGAAAAAAAAAAAAAAAAAAACACACACACCTAGCATGGGAAGAGAGGGGAACGACGAAGAAGACGAAGAAGGAGAAGAAGCGGCAGTGATAAGTGTGGGAAGGGCAAGTTGCATAAGGTCTAATATTATGCAAGCATAGAGAAGGGAAGACACAGAATAAGAAGTCCAGACTGAATGCGTTAGATCCTTGAGGGCCCCCGGTTACATTGAACACGCAGAATAATACAGGGGACTGTTGGTAATCCAGCTATATAGCATACCACTATGTATTATAGTATATGTAGCGTACCGGAGGAAACTCGGTCTGCTCGGTGCCCGGTATAACTCCACCTACCCACCAACCTGCTTGCCTGCCTGCCTCGGCTGCATAGAAAATCGCAGAGGAGCGTTGAACCCAGGAAGTGCGGCCGTGAAACAGTCATTCCTGAAAGGTTAACTCGCCGAGCCCTCTTCGCTAGCAAAACTCCGAAGGAACTTAAAAAGAGAGGGTCCGGTATTGCTCAATGCAGCAATGGATCGATCGGAAAGTTGACGAAAAATCGTTATTCCGCTGATCCAAACAGATTCGGAGCTGCTAGACTCGTTAATGACATTGAACCAATAGATGATCTTGATCCTCTACTTATCCCACGCCTAAGAGGCATGGAAAATTCTAGAATTTAGTTCCCACGTTAATCTCGTCTGCGCATACATAGTCCCGCAATCATCTTCCCACTAACAAGTCTTTGTGTACCTACGTACTCCAGCCGCTCGTAGGTGTTCGTACGATCGCGAGATTTCAAAGATCGAACCTAACATCGAGGCTTGTCAAAATTTGATCGAACAAGTACGCCTCGTCACGAGATCGCGGGTGTATACCCCCCTCGATACATGAGAGATGCCCGAGTTGGAATATACATATAATAAACGAGGGAGAAGGAGAAGAGAAGTCGAGACGCCAGTCAGTTTACCCTCTCCACCGCGACGAACGATCGCCGATGGGAAGTCCGGACTATGCCGAGAGATAGGAGAAGAGACCGAGGAAGATAGAGCCGAAGAAGAAAAGAGAGAGCACGGGATACTCAGGGGGGCCACGAAGGTCACAGGGCTAAGGCACTTCTCACGCCCTCGCCGCGTCGGTGGGGCACCCCACTTAGACGAGCCGTACGTACGTACATCTTAACGCGAGCGATTAGTATACGTGCTTAATTGCCGTTAACGTGCGTGCGTGACGGTAGGTATCGATCATCCAAGATTTTCTCGCTGGAGCAACACAAGACTCTGCCGGACGGTATGAAAAAGCACATTGATGCACAAGCGGCCGAGAGCGAGGATGAGGGAGGGGACGATTATTCTCTTTCCTCTCTCGCCTGTCTGATAAATTATCAGGTACAAGTTTCTCGGTTAAGCTCTCCAATGCCGCTTGAAAATGATCGCAGGCCACATCGATAAAAGGCAGCGCAAGATTTCAATGACCGGAAGTAAGATTTTTTTAACATTGGCATCGGTAACATCGATGCGAACTCGGAGATAGTTGTTTCTTCCTACGAAATCGTCAAGTGTGACAGAACAGAGAGTCCGTGTCACTTGGATATATGAGCATAGGAACGATATACAATAAAAGAGATCTTTACCGTCGAGAGTACCGAGAGCAAGAATAGTCAGTGGGTCGATGCCAGAGAGGTTGACAAATCGAGCGATCAGTCTCCCGCGCCACTCGCCCCCACACTTCGAGCGACGATCAAAGTAACGATTCGGCAGAATTGTTCGCGTAGACTTGTTCTAATTAATGATGTTCTAGTCCCGTTTGTTCGTCGACATAATGGCGGGGAAACGAGAGTGTTTTTTTTTTTTTTTTTTTTTTTTTTTCGTACGTCAAGAGATTCGTCACGGACTAAAACTTAAACGGCGTTACCTAACTGTGCTCCGGTCAACTTTCACTGATTCACCGTCATCTCATCTACCAACAGTACATACGTCCAGACTAAGGCAAAGAAAAAAAAAACATCGTAACCTCGTTGTATAATTATCTAATTAATTAAGTGAGAGAAACGAGGTACAGTGCTTAACGATAGCCTGCTAACGATCGCGCATACAGTGTAATCGAATAGCGCTGCTTCGATCCTCCTTCGTCTTCTTCTGATCCTTGCGAGGCCCCCGAACTCGAACTTACGACCTACCAGGGTGCGAGTGGGGCACTGTAGACTACACCGTACGGTCCTCTCTCGTCGTTGTAATCTGTACTTTAGAAACATCGACTGGTATCGATAGGCACCGACGGTATATCTAACACAGAGCGTAGAATAATATACGTACAGTGAATCCGATAGATCCTATCTTCTGTATGCTCGGGGGAGCAGCTCGCGCGATATGACCACATTGCCCTATTGCTACTCGTCTTACGCCGCGCGAGGCTACTGCACCCTAGCGCACCGGCACACTATGAGGTGCGCTCCACCTCGCAATACGTTTGCGGTTCGATACGATTTATCTCGATCGGCAAAGCGTGCGCTGCTTTTGCTACTCTGGCAGTTTCATGGTGCTGCGCGCACCGCGGCGATCCGAGAAAAACGAACGAAGCGTCGGGAGGGGGGCCTACGGGTGGCGCAACAACATCGAGAGGAGTCCACCGAGTCATTGTAGTGCATTCTCGACGATTCCGATCGTGACGATCGAATTCCAGTCGACGCGAATAATGGTTCCCGGCACCAGTAGAGTACATGGAGAATTCTTATTTTTTTTCAATGGGAAATTAAAACGGGAAAGCAGCTTTGTTTATCGGGACTTTCATCGAAGACACATAGGCTTCTCGTATGGGGACTCGGCGCGGATGTGATCGTCAAGAATTTAATTTTATTTATGCAGTCATCGTTTTAAAGTACGATTCGCCCTTTTATATATCCATCGTCAGCCGGATATATGTTAAGACGCGTTTCACTGTTGAACAGTAAATAAAAAGAATAGGACTGAGTTGTATGAACGGTGTACCGGGCGCGTTAATACGGTTACGCATTATCTAGATTGCTACCCGCGCGAGTACTCGGTGACTGTAGCTTCCGGCAGGCTTCGGGCGTTGCGATGAAACAGCATGAGTAATTAATCAAAGACAATCAAACTCTGGGAGCGACGGCTCGTACCGACTCTCAACAAACGGAACGTAACGGAGTGGGGATCCGAGACTACTATAGAGTCTATCGTTCGTCATCTTTATTCCTCGCGCGATAGAACTACGAGAGAAAACTAAAATCCTTTTTTCGATGTACATAGGATTCCCGTATCCGCTGAGAGATATAACGCATGCAATTCACTTTCTCCGATAATTATCTCGTTAGCAAAATTATGCGAGAAGAGTCCTCGAAAATTCGAAGGGCTTCGAGAAGTCCCTGTAGGATTGATAATTAATTCATAATTGGGTTAATCATTAATACCGTGCAGACATTCGACAAATATTGACGAAGAACCAAACGAGTCTGCAATGTTCCAATTTAATTAATTAATTAACAATTTGATAATTACTATATTTATTATTATTTTATTATAGTTATTATATAAGAAAAAAAATTGCGATAACAATTTAATTTTTGTTTCTGTCTCCCCGTAAATTGACTTTTCGTATATTTCGTATCAAATAAATATACAAGTAATGACATTTTTTCAATTAAAATAAAATAAAATTTATTGTCCATCAATTTTGATTATTATTTTATGATTTAATTTAAGATTTCGAAAAATGGTCTGTTTTTTCGATAAACGTGCGGTGGCAAGCGAATCACGTATCCACCATCAATTCTTCTTTTCGCAAAAGGTCTTTCGGGTAGATATTATGCCTTTGAAAAAAAAGGTGACATTGAACGCTTGACAAAGGGTTGTGGCCGTGTGGGATGAGAGAGGATTTCCCGTTGGTTCGTGGGAAGAAAGAGTGAGACGGGTCTCCTCCTCGCCGCTCGTTGTGAATCTTGGCCTCGCCTCGCAGGATTAATCTCCGACATCGTTTTATGAGAGTCCTCGGACTCCGTGATGAATTCTTGGCCGTTCGTTTCGCGCATAGAATTGAGGCTCATCTCGTCAGCCTTTCTTGCCTTGTCGTCCGTATCGTAACCCACGAGAGAGAAAAGCTTCTCCATTCGCATCAAGCGAGAGTTAAGAAGAAAACGACGCCGAGGAATATGCAGAAGAAGTTCAAGAAGCACAGACACGCCCTGCGGATATCTTTGCGAATAAATAATTGGTTACGTAGCGACCGGCCGGAGAAGAGAGAGAAGATTTTTCTTCATGTGACAACGGTCTTTCCGACGCAATAACTTGTACCTCACGTATGCGTACGAGTTCAGTAACTCTCCGACCGTACATCACGTTCACAAACTTCAGCAAACAAGGGAATTTTATGGCGCCGATTGCCCGCCACTATTATAAGTACGAAATCCACTGATCATAGAACGAACCCCGCGGAGCACTTGGTCAGCACCAGTAAAACTGAACGACTCCTGAGGCGTTTCAATTGCGTCAGACCGCGGGCAAAGCTACCTGTATCGTCGAAATCATGTGCTCGCGGACTCAAGGCACCTATGAGAATTTTCTGATAGACTTAGTGCTGAAACTTTACGCGATAATTTATATAGAGACTGAATAATTTATATAGAGACGGGACGCTGGGATCGAACCACTTGACTACTTCGCTTCGTTGTTCCCTAACCAAGAGGACTTGAACATCTCATCGTCGTCGAAGTACATCGTGCTGCAGACCCCCACCGTTGAACGATGTTAAAACTCACTTTAGTATCTACCTATCTTGCGGCGGGATCACCACGTTTACGTGAAAACAATAGAATGTCGGTTCGGCCGGTAAGAAGTCGCGACACCGGTCCTTATATCCTCTCGCGATCCTCGATCGTACGAGAAGACCTAAGATCGCTGCGAGTACAGTTTTCTCCTTGGGGAATGTCACCAATGAAAAGGAGACACTTTGCCTGACTCCAGCGACCTCGATCTTCTTTTCGAAACGATTTGATATCGACCACGAAAAAAAACCCCTCCTCTCGAATCTCGCTAAACGAATTCTCGAGATACATTCATAAGGTAGGTAGGTAGGGTAGGGAATATCATAGTTTCCGTGAAAGATATATTTCAGATAGGTAATTTTTTTATTTTGCCCCTAAATGTCTCATAGCCTTTAGAATCAATAAAAAAAATGTAAAAAATGATTTGAATAATTTTTTTCCAACATGTATCCGCAGATTTGAGAGCCTAAAGTTGAGAACTGAATATGATAATTTTAGTTACGCTTTTAATGAGATTTTTTTTATATTGCAAGTTTAGTTCTGCAATTCTTCAAGGTGACGAATGTCCTTAAATGAGTCTATTCAGCATATGGGACCAGCGAATTAAATTCCCATATGCTTAACTCACATTCGAAACTATCGATCTGCAAATTTCACAATCAATGGCCACATTGTCCTCATCTCTGCTCCAAAAAAAAAAGTGAACTCCGACATACATAAGTTTCGACCTCAGCCCGTGAGTTTCGATCTCTCGCGCTTGTGCCAAATGCGAAATCTCATCAATAGGTCGAAACGCGAACACGAAATCCACGAGATTCGGTGCCTTTGCCAATATATACACACATATGTATATATAAAAATCTCCCAAAAAAACTCGAAACAGAGGTCAATTCTCGCGCATTGCGTGCAAAAAACGTTGAGAGAAATGCACCGACTTGTAAGACGTTCGCAGTAGTTTCGCAGCAGTACGTAGGGTTATTATACGTAAAGCAATTGGTATTCGTTACACCGTCGAGTTCATAATGTTCGATTCTCTTTCGACTCTTTCCCGTTTACTGGATAGCGAGGGCGGGAAAGGAGGAGAAGGAGGAGGGCATGCGGAATTTTAAACGAGCGTTGGATCGATCCGCACGGCGCGCAGACTGTTTGGCTCGGTCGCGCGCTCGCGCTTCAGCAACAATGAGAAGAGGATCGTTACTACACACGGGGAGGCACACGGTATACTTTGCCTGAGAAAATTACCTCGCGCATTCGCCCTCCGCTTAAACGGGTGAAAGTTACAAGTCCCTCCGATCCTCTCTCCGCTCTTCTCATCTCTTTCTGTTCTCTTCGCTTCTCCTCAAAAAAATCGAACGAATATTCAGCCGTTCGTTTCTCGTCTGACGTCACAAGCTTGACGTCGCGTGTTGTTTGTTAGGGTTTTTTTTTTTCGCCTCTATATTGTGAAGATGAACGACGTAACAAACGCGCCTCGGCACGCTCGTGCCTCGTAACAGTTTTCGTGCCCAGATATAAAATCGTGGCAAAGTCTGGCGATATCGGTCTTTTTTTTGGGCATCGAATAACACCCGAGCGGATCATCCACGGAAAGGAAATTAAAAGAGCCCTCTTTCGCGGGCTAACAAGGACCAAAACGTTAACTACAATGATGATAGTTATTATCTTACGGTTTAAAAAAAAAAAATTCTGTCGAAACGAAGAGCCGAATGCAGACGAGTCTCGAGACATTTGAGGCTTTGCCAGTTTTTTGCGAATCGACTCCCACATGTTATGAACTTTATGCCTCGCAATCCATCGCCATATGGGCTGCTCTTGCATTCTATGTTTCGGAATCGAGAGAAAACGTAGAATTTTTTTTTTTTTGTTTACGCGTCGATAACGGTTAAGAAAGTTTCTCGCTGGTATCAACTAACGAAACGACCACACAGTGTCGAACTAAACGAGAGAAAAAAATGAAAGGTGGAGGGGGGAGGAAAGAGAGTCTACGGTGAGAAAATTACAAGCCAACACGCGCGAAACGGCAAACATACCGAGAGTGCGAGAGATTACACGCTTGGGTACTACCGTGGCGCATTCTCTACGGCAGCGTGAAGAATCGCGCGACGCGCCGTTGTAATACGCGGGGTACGCGAGGAGGGGTTCGATTATCGAACCTAGACACGCGGAACTCACTTGCCGCCGGTCGTAAACATCCTAATAGAACTCATTTCAATTATCGCCTTTACATTTTACGGGAAAATGATGGAAATTTAATACATATTGGATTTTCGTTGCGGGACTTTCGAGTTATTCTTTTTCTTTTTGTTCGTCTGTTCATTATTGTTATTTTTTATTTATTTTTATTATTATTATTATATATTGTGGATGAACGAGGCACGTGTTGATACACGTGAGGCACGACGTGGCAAGTGAGCGACGCGAGGAATGCGGAATTCCGGGCACCGAAATTCCGTGTCGATCGGTGTATTCGGTCAACGGTTCCCGATCGTGCGAATATCACCGTCGTGGTTCGCCTATACGCGAACGAGGAACTTTGACCTTTGTTTTCCAAAGGGAACACGAAGATCGAAGAGGATTCGCTTTGGTGTGGTCTTTACTGTTACGTGGCGAATTGAAATTTTCATATAAACTCACCGGTAGATGCGCAGAGCGGGGGTGGCGTGGGCGTCGTCGATGGCGAGGGAATCCTTCTAGCTGCGGTAATTAATGCCGCTGCCGGACTGTAACGAGGCACCTGCAGTACAACCGGAGTCTTCACCGACAGGTCCACGGGTTCAAGCTGCACCGGCGGTCCCGCCGCCTGTTTTAATTGAAAAAGAAAATTCAATTAAACACTACTGTTGGTGCTTACAATTTTTTTGTTCGGATTTTTATTTTACGTTATTCAAGTAGATCATATTTCTAGAGGATATAGAGACGCCTTCGCTCTTTCGTTTACGAAGTAATGCTGTTTTATCCAATGATTGGATCGGATTTTTTATTTCATTGCGAACATTCATATTTTACAGTTTTACGAAATAATTGGTTGCATTAATATTAATCGTTGCTTTCATTGCGGAAAGTGAAAAATAATCGATCAAATATATGATATTCAATATTTTTCAGAAAAATTAGTAAAATAAATCGAAATATTTCGAGAAAGTAATAAAAAATAAAAAATTATAATATTTATCAAAAATCCATGATAATTAAAAAAAATGCAACTCTTTAATAAATAAACAATGAAAATAGTAACTCCAGAAATTACAGTAATTGTTAAATCCTTCGAATTTCCTGAACAATGGAAAAAAAAATACAATCGCAGAATCAGCGGATAATATAATAGCCGCAAGAGTCTACGCATCCTTCACATAATGCGTCCAGATTCTCTGTATAACGATCGAAAGATCAGCCGGTAGCATAGGATGTCCAGTGCATAAGTCCATCCGATTTCGCGCAATCAGCATAACTAGCGTTCCCATTGACGTGAACTAATCGCGACCAGTTCCCACGAGGCGAGCGCAGCGTATGCTCGCCCATTGCCCGGTGGTAACCCGAGCACTGGAGGAGTGTGCGTGAGCATCGAAGACACGCTCGTCGGCTAATAGCTAACGGCCAATAGAGCTAATAGCCACGCGCAGAATGATCGAAGTACCGACGGGAACGCCGCGTATCCTGCGCGGTACGCAGGACACCTAAGGGTTTCTCAAGAACGCAAGACAGTTTAGCGACGAACGAAGCGGGGGACTTCTCAAAAAAAAATTTCTAACATTTTTCTTATTACGATTGTTTACTGGTGTATATGATCGTCGAAGGAAAACGTGGGAATTCTCTCGTCGAAAGTGCTCATCACTGCCTCCCCCTTTTCCCCTGCCGCCTGTCATGGAATGAAATAAATGGTCGGTAGACTCCGATGCCGCTTATAATCCAACGTTAGATCATCTTTTTTTTTTTTTTTTGTAAGATTATCAACCAGTGGAAGTAACGTCGACAGGAATGAGAAGGTCTATTGAGAAGCCACTAACTACTCGTCCAGATGACGCTAAATAAGGCGCAGATTAATATGATCCAATTATGCATTGAAAAAGTGCGCGCTAAACACCTTATTTTCCCCCCGCCGTTCGCACAGTGTCTACAATGGACGTTGGATCTTGATGCCGTGAAGATTCTCGACTTTACTTTTGTATACATATTGTATAGGATGCAGGACATTGAAGACCCGCAAGGAGCACCGAGCCAGCAATGAGAGTACACGTCGAGTTCGTCCCGTGGTATACACCGTGGTATATACACGAAGAGCGAAGAACGAGGAGGCGAAGAAGAAGAAGAAGAACCGTGCATAATACCTAATGAGCCTATCTACGTAATAACGCGTAATTGCCTCAAGCGTACTCGATCCCCGTCGATAATTCTAAGCACGTCTCGGGGAGGGGAAGCTCTGTACCGCGCTTCGTTGAACCTTAAAGGGGGAAACGCCATAACGTGTACCTTCGAGATTATAATACAGTAATACACAGACCTATCCTCGCACGCAACTTTTAATAACATTATTATACATTGACAAACCAACATGCCACCTGTCTACCTTTCCGAATCAGTAAAGTATTCATTGTGAAGCACTGGAAAAAAAAAGAAAATCGGGAATTAAACTGTTCCGCGTTGAAAACGACAAAAAGATTCACCGAACAAATTCGTCTCAGAATTTCGAAGCTCACACACACGTTCGGGTTAATTTCGTATCTCTTTTTCGCGCGTGTTTCTCCGAGACCACCAACGCGGAACCTTTCCACTTTTTCATCACGAACTCGTTGCGCGTGATCCCTTCGGGAATATCGCTTCGGTGTGCGTTTTTTTTTTTTTTTACGGGCAGTGACACCACGCGAAGAAGGCGCACTGTTTCGTCGCTGGGGATCGGGTGGTTCGGTGCCCTGCAGCGTAAGATCAAACGAGATCGTTCTCGTTTTCGCGAACTTGCCTTCTTCCCCCGGGGACCGGATAAGCAACAACAGGTTCGAAGATTTCCAACGACGACACACGACTCCATTTCGTCAAGTGCCGATTCCACCTGGCGCGCTGCTTGGTTCGTGGTTCTCAGGGACTCGTTCGATCGGACGAGATATCCGAGCGGGAGGCGCACTCGCGAGACTCACGACGAGAGATCTGGTCCGTTCGTATCTCGCGCGCCGAAAAGGATGAGAGGGTATCCACTGTACGAACTTTTGGAGCTGCTCTACCGGGTTTCGCGCCGTTCTCTCTTTATGCCCCCACAGGAAAGCATCCGCGTGTGTAACTCCACTAGTGTGGATGAACAGCCCGCAAGTAAGAGAAGAAAAAAAACGAGTCAATTTTCAGGGGGAGAAAACGAGATGTTTATGACGCCCCATCCGCGAACGTCTTTATTTGGCGGTTCCTACTTCTCCACCTCGTTACTCTCGTTAGCGAACTACCGAGAGAAGCAATACGAACGAAGCCAGACGAGCGTACGGCGAGGAGTACACTAACCATATATACGCACATCTTTAAATGCGGGTACTCGAGAAAACGAATGTGCCACGGGGCACACGATTGCCCAAAATCTTCGCCTGTAATTCGGTATTCTCTGGTTTGGGGGAGAATTTTTTTTTTTACTCCATCTCGGCATCAAAATAACTGGTCGAGTGCATGTGCTCATCCGAGTCGGTACCGGCTAATTGATTGCGATCCGCAACACGAGCGGACTTTACCTCCGGTGTTTTTTTGTTTTTTTTTTTCGAATCGCCCCCATGTCGAAGCTGTCGGTATTGATAATTATTGCGACTGCTTGTAGGAGTGGGAAAGCCGAGTTTTGCTGCCGTAAACGTTTTTCGGATTCGAAGTTCTTTGGCGCCGTCAGCTGGTTCCGAATTGCAAGAGGTACAGAGGGAATGTGTACAACCTGACGGAGTCTGGTTGCAACTGGAGGAAAAGGGGGGACCTATCGCACCCGGATTGATCGCCGTTTTATGGTAATGAGAGGAACGTTGGGGTGAATGCATATTGTGGGAAACGTAGGAATGCCAAGACCCCGGACGACTGTTCACCGGTACATTTAATCCGGTTTCAACGTTTCTGCCACCGCTCTTTGCCTTATATACTATATATATACGATATGTATAGAAATAGAGACATCAACGTGGCGAGAAAGAGAAAGAGAAAGGAGGGGAACGAAAGCTTGTAGATATTCCGCAGCTATAAATCATCTAGTGCCTCACTGTACCTGCGCGGTGCTTTATCCCGCTGCCTGGACGTGGACACAGCTTGACCAAGTGCCGCGCATAGTCTTTGCGTCCCATCTCTGTAATAATTATATCCTCGGCATTCGAAGCGTGTATCTTCCCCCACCTCTCTGTTAATTCATATCTCACGGCTAATCCCACATTAGATCTCGGAAATTTCGTTACGAAACAGTGATATTCCATGATATTTGGTATTTATACGTAACGGCGATAGAAACGTTTGGGAAATTATCGCCTCGATGAATTTTTTTTTGGTTTTACCTGATAATAGATCAAATATCTGACGAGTTCTTCTTATAAAAATTTATAAAAGGGTCAATGGCCAAGATTTTCGATGGTCCCGAAAAAGTTTAATTTATTATTATTGTTATTATTATTATAAATAACTGAGAAAGGAGCATAATAAACGAAAACAAGAAATTTTCACATTTATGATCGAATGAATTTCCCAATTACATTATACAAACGATAATTTGCTTTCCCTTTATTTCCCATCAAAAATGTTGTAAAATTATTGCTACTGAACAACAGTTAATTGAAATGGTTTATATGATTTTTCGAAAACGATTATTCGGTCGCGAGAATCTTAAATGGAGGATAACTCCAATTGGAGAAAATCCAATACGATTTTCGTAGCCTTCGATCCCGAGAGACAAAAGAAAAGATACGGAGAAAGAGCGGATAGAGTCGAGAGTCGAAGAGATTACCCGTGAGCGTTTTACCGACGTTGTGACACGCCCCGTGACGTCATCGGCTTCAATCGCGATATATTCCTCGGTTCAAGTCCGGCTGTGGATACGGTACGCCTGGCGGATCGCTGGATTCATCCGTGAATCGTCCCGGTGCATCGACCGGCAAACCAAGGCGAATTAAGCTGCAACGGATTTATCATGGCACGCCGAACACTCCCCAACCTTTCTCGCCTCTTCCCGAACTTCCTCTCTTTTCAATTCTCGCGTGCATCCTATCTTCGCTTCCCTTTCCTCACTCCGCCTCGATCACTTGAGGCTCGCGAGCTTCGGAGTTAAAAAGACTCTTCAACGCTCGAAGTTTGTTTCGTGCCTCGTAAAGATGTCATTGATCATGCGGTTGGACGAGGAGATGAGATATAGGCGGAGAACAGAAAGCGCAGTAATGCTCTCCGCGTGCATTGGGACACTCCCGTGGCGCATTATACGGGGTGTGAATACAATCAGTGAGATAAAATTCTTCATAGACCGATTATGTTATTATATTCATGCACAGAGAAGAACGGAACGGAGAGTGAAAGGCGAGGGGCTCCGAAGTAGCGCATAAGTAATTAATAGCACGGAACAATGAACGCGTGAAAATAAGAAGTTAAATTAATAGTCCCACGTGACTAATGACTCAATAAAGGGGTTATAAAGGGGCGGCGACGGGGGGAAGAGCATAAAAGCATCTCGTTTGTGGAGCACAGTGGATGGCACTGATGAGACTTGCGCATCGTCTTCGGAAAACTCGGTCGAACTTGTCATTGATCGAACGAGCAGGAAACCCAAGCCAAAGGAGAAGAAGAAGAAGCTTCGATGCAAAACTCAAGCGTGGAGGAGGAGGGAGGGAGGATGAGCGGCGAAGAGAAAGATCGTACATTTCCGCGCTCGAGTTCTGTTCACCCACGCGCAGCGTCGGTGCACCGCTATGAAAATATGAATAAGCGAGAGGCCGGGAGGGCGTACTCTACCGCAAAGTCATCCCCTTTGTAAAAGCCTCCGAGCAGTCTTTGCTCCGCGATGGTATAGTGTATTCTATGCATGTGTGAGGACATATAAGCGCGAAGAATACGAGTGCCGAGGCAGAGGAAGGGCCCAACCCTTTGCGAATAAAGAGAGCTGCTCCGGGGATAGAGATCAAAGCCCGGCGCGCGTGAAGGAAGTAGCTCTTCAGCGCCTGTTTCCACTGCACATACAAACTCCGCAGTGGGTTGGAAGGCACTTTGAGATATACTTCGGTGTCTACTACAAAAGCTCTAAATATAGTAGCGACAGAGGGCGGCGTATTGCGTGACTTGCTTAAGAAGTTCGTAATTAGAGGTTAATTAAAATCATGGAAATCTCATTGTTACCAGTAGGTCAAGAATTCTTCATCATGCCATTTTTCTTTTTCGTGACGAAGATAATTTTCGAAAATTAAAGGATAATCGGAAGGGTAGAAATTAGCGAAATAAAAAATATTAAAAAATATAATAATTTTTTTTTTCGAGACACTATTCCCTTCCTTAATAAAATTTTGTTTTTCAATAATTACTAAAAACAAATTGAAAAATAAAAATTTATCGAGAAAAAAAATTGTAAAAGAAATATATTCCAGAACGACAAATATGTTGATAACTTTTTTTTTAAATTGTACCCAACTGGAAGCCCGAATAGATTAAAAAAAAACGACAATGACTATTAAAAAAAATAATAACTAAAAAATGTTTTTTTAAATGCTGGTTCTTATAGTCTCCACGGGATCCTGTCGATACTCTCGGCATTTAAAACTGCTTTCGATGTATATATGAACGTTTTTATAACACCACGAAAATAATATAACTGAATGCTATCGAAATGAAAAAAAAACCACATACATTCCTCGCCTTATATTTATTAATCCTGCACCGAGAAGAAACTGAGTTGCAAAGACTCCGAAGTGAATGGTTATTACGTCGAAAGTATATTAATGATATTTCATTGTTGCAGGGATAATAAACAGTAGCATTCGGACCAAAGTATCTCAGCTGCCGTTGAGCGCTTTATCTTTTTATCCTTTTGCTCCATTCGTTGTTATTATTTATTTCCTTTCTCCCCGGGGGCGAGTGGTATTCGTACGGTAACGTTGTGTACGGGTATTTAGGTTCCCGGACCAGAAGCCCGGGAACGACGGGTATACGACGGGTTCGCGGGTGCCCCGCCGATCGTTTTCGGCAAAAATTCATTTATCAAAATACGGTACTCGCCACCATACTGCGATACGATTTCGCGGTAGTTTCGTCGCATTTCGTTATATACAATCTATATGTATATATAGTATACGCGTGTAACATGTCTACATACGGCGTGTCTCGCCAGGAACAGCAACGACTAATTATTTAGTTCATTAACGGTACAAAACCGATTGGTTTATTGATTTTAACGAGTTTCGTCGTCGTTCACAATCCACTCGGCCTCTCGTCTCTCTCGCGCTACCGAGAAATATTGCCGGATCTTAATTACACGCAGCTTTCGACTGGCAGGGGTTTCGGTGCGTAACTTCCCATCTCGTCGATATTATTTCATAAAAACTTTTTTGTTTATTTTTAATTAACGATTCCCGCCATAAAGAAACAAACAAACCGGAATATTCACCTGTGCCTCTTCCATAGATACATTAGACTACCGGGTTCTTTCTCTATCTCCTTAATTTTCGAGTATATTACGAAGGAATATCAAGGTACATCATAATATATCAAGTATCGGTATACACGCCGAACGGCGAAACGAGAGTCAGTTGCGTTCAACGGTATATATCGATGTATATGTCATGACCATTACATACGAGGGAATCGCTCGTACGTACCAAGCAATAGAGTATAACAGCACGTAGTAAAGAGCCGTATTGGCTATTCATAAGTAGCAATACATTACCCGAGGGGGTTATACGCGAGAGTAAGGGAGATAGAGAAATTACAATATTCATTCGCGACGATCGCGGGTACCGCCTCGTTCGTGAGGCACACCGGCCCTTGCGAACACACGCTATATGGGCTCCTTAGCTTCGATTGCGTCGATAAATCAAATCTCTCCAGACGCTGGAAATTCATCGTGAATACAGAAGAATTTTCACCGGAGTCTCTACGACGCTTCTTTCGCTCGGTTGTGCACGATGAGGAAGCGACGAACGTCCATTCCACGGGTAATCGAACAGCGCATTATGTCTGTCCGTTCGTATTCGCTTTCGCGTGTGTACACTATATAGGTAGACTATTATGCCAAGTTTTTCTGCAACACGTACCAGAGAAGCAAAGAAGCCAATGGGTTTTCTTCGGGTAAATGTGGCGGAGTGAGAAAATGCTTTAAACGGTGTTCGTGGTGCTGCACGATGATTAAGCGATTTCGATCGTGCGAATCGATATGCAAAATATGACGCGCCTGACGACTGCTGGCATCTTTGCAATACGCGAAATTCATGCTAATTCGTTAACCAATCGTTCTCAACGTGAATTAATCGCTACGGAGACTCGGTGTGAGCGTTCGGATCAATGTGAAAGCGAAAGATATACATGTTGCCGGTAAATTTCCATATCTTTTAGCTCGGGATTTTTTTCTTTTTTTTTTTACGAGTTGATAAGTGATTGATGCGCGGGAGCAAATTGCGTAGCGCTAATCCCCGGGTGTTTGCATATCGTGAGAAACATTATGCGGCACGTTACGCGTCGAAGAAAGACTGCGATGAAAAGCAGAGACCGCGAAATGTGAGGCATAAAATTGCCGTGAGGTGTTACAATTTTTTTTTGCCTCACATTTATTCTTAAAAAATAAAGTAAAGCTTGTCATTTAGCAAAATAGGACATTAGCGCGACGTTTGTGTAATTTCAATAATTTTCCCATCGCGTAACGTGACGATAAAACGATCGATCACAGCTCTACATATCGTTGCGCGCGATGTTTTTATCGCAAAAAAAAAAAGAAAATGACGGTGTAAATGCATATGTAGAAATACACGGAAGGCTCTAATTATATGGGTCGTACCGGCGTAGCATTCGCAGTGCTGTTGCTTAGTGCTGACCGCGCTGTATCGACTATACGGAAGCGAACGAGAGGAACGGAGCAAACGAGCGAGTCTTCGCTTCTTCTCTCGCGTAACAACTCTATTAACACGTCCTTCGATCTAATTACGTGCGGTCAGCGGCAGAAGATATAATCGTTTTTCTGGCCGGTGCGCACCCCCTCCCCCTCCTCGTTTACTCGCACCGTCGATCACGCAACGAAACATTTCGAAATAAGCCACCGAATGCTCGATGAACGAGCGGCGAGAGCGCGATAAATGCGATTGTCCAATTCGTGCCCGAGACGAATCGTAATCGAAGTGTGCTTTATAAAAGATCGCGCGAGAAGCATTAAAAAAAAAAAAAACATATTGAAAGGCTCCGCGTGGTCCCCGTCGATATGGATCCGGTTTTTGATAATATCATTTCGAGAGATACTACAGACGCGATAAAGGGTACATATATATATATATACAAAAGAGTAATAATAATTGCAGAAAAAAAAAGATAGCTTACGAGAGTATCTGCCCTTCCAAATGATACAAGAAGGGGAAGATAATTCTCGACCCAATTAAATTTCTTTACAACCCACACACAACACGCATGCGCGCAGTATCGTGGCAGTAATATTTAATGGTAAGAAATAATTTTTTGTGTCTCACGCGTTTCGCGTCGAGCCGCATCAAAATCAACGAAAATAATGATCCGTTATTAGAGCGCGCGTCGGATGCCGCGTTCGAGAGGCACAGCGAGTTCGAGAGATGGCTACGCGGCAAACGAGAGTTCCGTGATCTTTATAACTCTCGAAGAAAGATGTATGGAGAGAAGTAAGAGGCGGGGGAGGGGGGGGGGGGGGGGAGCGATTCGGTAATTGCCACGATTGAATCATTACTCGACTTGATAATCGTTGACATATACATTATGGAGTCATTATATTCACGGTTAATTGTTGGAAGCTATAAAAATCGGCGGCACGTAATGGCGAAGCGTGGTCCACCATGTGCCTATTATTATTATTATTATTATTATTCCTTTTTTTTTAGTTCGACAAAAACTCGATTCTAGCAGAAGCCTCGAGAATTCACGAATCGATCAAATGAATCCGCAATGCGAGATCGAACGCTCACTAATTGGAAGCGCTCCGAACCGTCGAACCGATGATCATCACTTGGCAATGTCTAAGCAGGCGAAGACGTGCCAAATTATCGAGATACCAAGGAACGGTATGTACTCCTTCCCTTGAGATCTCTACGCTCGTGTAAAGTCTTCGTTTCAGCTGGCAAAGAATTCACGGACGTCGTGCGCATTGGAGGAAAGATCTTTCGCACGATTTTCCTTATCTATTGCCGAAGTTAGGAGTTCCGGGTTCCTCGACGTCGTCCGTTGTCGTACCGCGTCTCGTCGAGGATTCATTCAAATTTACCGTAATCTCGGGGGCTCGTGGACTCGTGGACTCGTGGACTCGTGGACTCTGACTCGGGACTTTTATAATGCTTCAGGTGGAAAAGTTCTGTGTAAACTATATGCAGTTTATGTACACACTGTGTACAGATTATGTATATTTGATATATTCTGCAAAGATGTACGACATAATACGCATAATGGAAGGAAACGAATCTGCAGACGAAATCCCCTTTATACGCGAAAAGGCAATGCAATAAATGTAACATGATGCAAGAATTTCTAACTAATTAAATGAAGAAAAAAAAATGGGAATTTAGTGCAAAATTGATTTGAAGAGAGATCTTCACATTGATATACGTGCAGCGTGGTATTATTATTTTTGTTTCATTCCCCAATCAGCATCGGAAGTAATAATGACGGAATATAGATTGGCAATAACGGGGTAAGCCACCGTGCTCAGTCGGAGTCTCCCCTTTTCGATGTATTTACCGTGCGCTATAAAGGTACAAATATATACATATCGGACGGAGTGGAGAGAAGAGCCGATCGGTAGAGGGACGATCACGCTGCACACCGCCGCCGAAGGCTTTTTCAGCGTCGGTGTTCCTTCAGTGGATCCCGTTAAGGTGGCTCCCTCGCCGCTTCTCAGCTGACTACTTCTGTTTCTGTCGTTGCAAGTGGCAGCGAGAAAGCAAACGCGATCGTTGAGGGAAGCAGCGAGCGTACACAGCGAAGAAAACGAAACGGACAATGCGCTTGTGCCGCGAGCAAAGTGGAAATGACATTTGAGACGACTCTCAGCCGGTGCGCGTATCCCTGCGGCCGGCTTCTCTACTTTCCGCCTTCTGCAGTTGCGGAGTTGGGAAGATGAGAGCGCACGCGTGGATATAACCGACACGAACGAAGAAGAAGCATCGGCTCGTTATCGGCTACCTTACGACTCCGTTGAAGAGAATCTCTTTCTCGTACTGTCTTTCTCGCGTTCTCGTCGACTCAACTGCGGATACCGATATGTGTTGCGCTTTAGCCACACGAAGGGAAAGAGACGAAACGGCCGAGTAGGAGAATCGTGAACTCTCGTGACCGGGCGCGCTGGATGCGATATCCCCGATCCGCACGTGTATAACCCGCGCGCGGCTACGCGGGAGCACCTGATCCCAACTCGTGAGACACACACCGGTTACAATTACAAGGTGTATCGAGAGGGCTACGAGCCGGCGAAACAGTGAACGGCTCCTCGAGTTAAACGAGCATCGCATATTTCATACGCGCTTTATACATGTTACCTTGGCGAATGCATAATCGCCGAAAGGCCTTCACCCTTCAATTTTGAAAGTTTAACCGCGCAATCGCATGGATGGCATTGCGAGGATATAACAACCGAAGAATTTCATCATTCTTCACAACGCTGTAAGGTTCACAGAAAAATAGTCAAATTGAAATTCTCATCAACGAATTGAAATGCAAAAAAAAAAAACAAACAAATTAATAAATAAATTAATATAATGAAAAAAGACAAAATGGTAGTTTTATTATTATTAAATTTTTTAAAAATATTACATGAATTCTTGAAAAGAATTCCGATTTTTCGAATCGGCTATTCAGGCGTTTTTTTTTTTTGCCGCGATTGGGTCTATCAAGAAAACCGCGAATTCAGAACTGAACGAGAATTTCAAAGAGAATCATTAAACAGAAAACATACAGCACAGGTATATCGAAGGTAAATTAAAAGCCCGACCGACCGCGGAGGGTATCAGTGAAGTGGCTCATCTAGGAATCGAGAACGCGTGTACGGATCAAAGTGAGACGCTCCGGCGCGGCTTCGATCGTCTCTGGCAGCTCTCTCGAGATCCCCTGGCAGTGGTTCGACTAAGGAAAAGGGTTTCTCTAACGTCCTTCGGCACTAGAGAAGCGCGGGTGCTCCGAGCACTTTCTAGCGGATGAATACTCGGCTCCTACGCGTATATGAGCGTTAAAAGGGAACTTTTAACTCTTTTGATACCGCGCTGTGTACCGCGGCTTCATCGTTGGTTAAAGGAGTATCCCAAGCAGCTCTCTTGTCGGGCTGATTCGACTATATTCAAATGAGAAAGCCGTCGATGAGGCTACCTCTGCGTTACTTTGACGATACGCCAAATAATTGTGGAACGATTATTGTCGGCTCATCGGTATAATCATTCTCTCTGGAAGTATGCCAACCCGTTCGTTGTTTGTATATTTCTCAAGTTCCGCGTTTCACGAGAGGCTACCGACATCGTAATTACGAGGAAGCTTTTTTGTTTGGCCGAAATAACCGAAACCTCGCCGATGAAAAGATTTTTTATTTTTTGTTCGATTGTTGACTAAAAAAAATGTAACGCTCCGTCTTGCTTAACGCAATGGTTGAATTTTTTTAAACATTTTAATAAAACTCATTGTCGTCAAATTTGAAACATAAAATTGATTTTTTTGAAAAGTATTCGTGTTATTTTTCACGATAAAAAGGAACCCAAATTTGAATCATGGAACACCATAATTCGAATGGTTATATAATCGCCTATAACGATTTTAGCGCTCACGCGTGGCTAAATGATTCGAAATTTTTTTTTTTTTTTTAGAAGACGTTTGGAAATTATATAGAAACTGGAGGAAGATAGACGTGTGGCGTCAGCATGCAAGAGTTCTCTTGCTAAGAGTATAACGAGGAATTCGTTCTTTTCTAAATTTACGTTTAATTGTCGCCCTTAGGCGAGGTTATATCCTCGTAGGTATCGTGGACTCGTGAAAAAAAAAAAAAAACAAAAAAAAAAATTCGTCAACCGGAGAATCGTGAATCAGCTTTAGAGTCTTTATCTCGTTCCCTCTTTCGCTATTCGACTCTCGAGAATCATGTTGATCCTAATGAATGGTTATATGCGTTCTTTCAGAGCTCTCAAATCGAGTGCCTTTCCTTTCTGTGTAACGCGTCGACGGATTAAAAAAAAAAAACAAAAAAAAAATAGAATAGCGGTAATTCGAAGTTTTTAAAGATCGTTAAGACCACCACGCTGTCTTGAGGGACGTTTGACCGCAACTTAAAAATAATACGGGTTTGCTACCGCGTATATATCGGTGTATGTACAACGCACAATAATAATAATTAATTGCGTTAATTACAGGACGCAAAACGAAACGTTTCTCGAGGCATCCGTAATTACAAGTTGCACTTTCACGTTTATAAAAAAAACAAACATTAAATGTGAAGAAAAAAAATAAAAATAATAGAATACAAAAATTCCAGTAGATCGAACGAGAGCAAGTAAAACGCGGATGCCGGTGTTCGTAATGATCGTTTCGGTGAGAAAGGGTCGAAGATCCCCCGACACATGCCGTTAATGATCATTTAATGGACGCACTTTTCATAATCAGATTCGGACCAACGGGAACCATTTTACATGCGCGAATCGAATTCGAATTCTCGCTGATACGAATCGGCACACCGGGCGATGAACGGAGTCGTGGTAAAAGAGAACTGTGTGATTGGGATATAACTGGGTCCGGCTTCGAGGTGGTCGATCGCGCACAGCCTCCCAGTCTTACCTCCGTGGCGATCTTCCACCCGGAGAGGAGGCAGTTGTGTTGCACAGCGGCGCGGGTCATTGCCACGGATCGACTTAGATCCACCGATGATAGCGTGTATCGCGACGATCGGCCGACTCTCAATTAAAATCGTTCGAAGAACGCGAAAAAACGAGGAAAATTGTTGGTTGCAATCTTTGTATGAACGAAGGAATATACCTGGCGGCTATCGGGGAGCGGATGGAATCCACACCCATTACTTTCGTTTGCGCTTGATGCTCCCTGCTCGTTCCCCTCCTTACGAACCTTCCAATTTCTCATTCGAAATGGAAAAGAAATATCTACAAGGGCATGTAAATCTCTGTTCTTAACACTTACTTCCTGATACCTTCAATCTGCCTTTTGCTCGAACTTCAATGTAAGAGATTTAGTGTTGTTAATTTTCTTCTTTTCGAATTACAGCCACAGATGGATGAATCTGATTTTTTCAGTTCGACGAAATCGCCAATCACGAAAATCTGACAAATCGATTATTTCGATAAAAAAAATATCGTGACGCGCCAAATTTTTATCACGGGTGATACGGAGCTAATATTTCTTGGATGATTCGAGAGAAGATCCGTCGATAAAAAAAAAATTGCGCGGCGCACCCTGGATCTTCGTGTACGAAACGTAACGAGCGTTTCTCTGCGTGTCAATTCTCATTTCTCTCTTCGGCATGAAGCTCGGGTCCGCGAGAACCTCCAATTACGCGCTCGATTCTGACAGGAGGCCGCTAGATCCTAAATTGGATGATTGACAGCCGGACGCGTCGACGGGAGTTCCGTAGGCTACGCTACTACGGTATCTCCCCCCCCCCCCCCCTCGGTATCCCAACTCGTTACAAAGATTTCATGCCTCGTGTCGTACGAGTTACGAATCACGTCAATATTACTACATCATCCCCGGGCATCTCTCTCGAGTCACGACTGTTTTTCTTTGCCAACGATATATAATTAACGAAAAATAAAAAAAAAGAACAAGAAACAAAAAAAAGCAAAATAAATCGCGTCAGCATTTATAAATTCGATGAGAACGTACAGGAACTGAAAGAAGGGAGGTGCCGGTAGGGACGTAGGGCAATTGTTTCGTCTATCGGGAGTCTTTCTCTAATGATGGTCGTCAATGTCCGTTGATAAAGTCGACAGGCACCTGCGATGAGTGACAACGTCTGGCGAACTCTCGAGGGGAGGCCACCGCTCACGTTAGATGATGTGTTCGCGTAGTTTACCAGCTGTTGAACCGCGCGCGTTATAGCCGCATCTCGGCGAACCTTTTCTCCCTCCCTGATGCAACGTGTGTTTACGAGGCGGGGGATGGGGGGGGGGGGGCAAGCTTCGCGCAAACTCAGTTGAGAAGTGCATCATCCGACAACACGAAGCGCGGGGATAAGGAGAAAATCCGCGATGATAAATCACGTCGGCTGCGCTTTTGCTTATACACTTCCACGGGGCCTTTCGTGGAATTGAACGATAGATATGCATTTTCTACTGGGACTTGACAACGAATTCACGCGTATTCCAATTTACCGAAATTCATTTAATCCGCGAATTAGTTTCGCGTGAAAATTTGTCTAAAGAAACGATTTGAATAACTTGACGATATCGATCGTCACAACAAAAGAGTCTGGACGGGACTTTAAAAGCGAGCAGACGTGTGACATTTCATGATCGGGATAATTAACGTTTCTTATTAGTAATAATATCCGCCCCAAAACCAAATACGCGTGTTGTTCATTCGCTCGGTCGTTACAATATTTTATTCTCATATGGGAAGTTAAGAATCGCGAATCAAAACAAAAATGGCGAAGTTAAGATGACGACAGCGCGAATAATGATTTCGTAAATGCGGCACGCGTGTCGCAGCATTACTTGCGATATCAGGTCCAATAAAACAAGGAGAAGGAAGGACCGAGGCGCGCAGTTTGTTGAGACGAGTCGAGTCTGAAGCGGCGTGTGGAAGACGGTCTCCGGCAAACCCATGAAGCAACAGCAACAGATGTTACAAACTACTGAAGGACTGCACGACTGACTCGACACGTTTCACAAGCGCATTGAACGCAGTGAAAAAAATAAAATAAAAATAAAGACAGAAGAAAAAAAAAAAACAACACGTTTTACACGGGTTACCTTCCGCTTCCTCGTGTTAACGGCCCCTCCGATTCCCGGATGCCAATGTTGCGCAGACCTTTGAACGCTTCCGGGAGTAATAGAGGCGAATGTATATTTTTTTTATATATCATTTATCATATAATTAACTAATTTTTTAGTACTTATAGAAAATGTTTACATGCAAAAAACGATAGAGACTGCTATATCTTCTCCACCAAAAAATAAATAAAAAGCGATTTTTTCATTTAATTCGACTTTTTTAAAATAATAAAATTAGCGATACGCGGGACGCGTGACGCTCGAGATTGAGCCATATTCGTCACGGCAACGAGAAGATTGAGGACCGTTTACACGAGTGTGCGGGCGAGTCGTTCGAACTCGAATAGAGCCGGAGTTAGTAAGTTCTCCGCAATATACATTACAACACGAGATATGTCCGAAAAGAAATCGTAGCCTCAACATCCGCGTGAATTCTCGTTTCTATTCCCATACAGAAGAAGAATAAGGGAACGTGGGCTCAGCGTATATATATATATATATTTTCATGGGGTAATAGATGAGGAATTAAAGAATCCCTCGGGAGCCGATAGATCGAGAGATGAGCTATAGGATAAACTACGTGAGAGAGAACCGTGGGTCGCGTGTGAATCGACGAGTATCCACGCCTTCGCGCGAACGAACTATTCGCACAATATAATCTCAATGCAAGATGCACAATCGAAACGGAGCGGGAGAAGTATGCTTCTTGAATTTTTTTTTTTTTTTTTCATCTTCTGTCGAAGCTTGCGATACAGGTATCGAGACTGGCTGGCAGCCTCGCCGACGGCCTTCCCTGTATGCACCGCCCGCGAAGCCGAAGACTCACCTCTCCCATTGTCCCTCGACGAGATCGAGAGACGAGGGACGGCAACGAGAGATCGAGAAGGTGGAATACCCGGCGTGTCTGTCTCGCACTGCCACACCTCGCACGAGATTCACCTTCTTCGATCATCCCCTCCCCTCTCCTCCCTCCCTTAGCCCCTTTGACTTCGTGATGGTGTGCAAAATAAATGTAAATTCGCAAACGACTCGACGGCCGACGCCTCTGCTCGTCGATTCTTCGAGCAGCTTGGATATGCGGCGTTTCTCAGAACGACAGGAATATATTGGACAGGGAACCTCTCGCACGAGGGTCTCGGGGATTTGTGATCGCGACGTTGGAACGCGAGTTTTAGACAGAAAGAAATTCGAGGCCCTTTCACAATGAATTTAGAAGATAAAATTTTATATGAAAAATGTTATTATCATCATTGTTACTATTAAAGAATAGTTACGAATCGCCTCTTAAGTCAAAGTATACGATTACCATGTAATTTTATAAAGGCTTCAATAGTGACAAATCCTTGAAAGATGATAAAACGCATAGACGATAGGGAGCCTTTTTCTCAACAACCCGGAAGTCGCGAAGACCGTCGGGATAACCTTCCCGGGCAATCGTTCACTGTGTTTCAAAGCTATACACATCTGGTAAAGTTGGTATACAGTATGATACCTCAACGTGGCTATACGCAAGTTGAGCGAATAGGGGAATTCGCGATAGAGCTGCGGTGCTCATGTCCGCGTGGCGCGCGCGCGAACGAGCGAACGGTTGAACCCTGGAGGTTCTTCTACCGGGACATCTCGAACACGCCGTTCAACAGCGCAAGGCTTGCACGTCGCTGTAGAGATTTCTACGATTTTCACGTGAAAGTACACCGGGGGCCCCACGGCGCACGCGCGCATATATGAGTGAAGCCAAGCCGCGTAGATAGATGCGTACATATATACAAGTAACCCTGGCGCAAGAGAGTGCAGAGTGCGCGTTTACGATACGCGGTTGACCTACGACCCTGTGAACGTTGCGCCGTTGCGCTGCCGCTGTTGGCAGAGGCCTTTTGCCTTCACGGCACTTGGTAATACCCGCGGTCCCAAGTCGAGAGCGTTGTGTGTTTCGCCGTACGGCGAAACGTTTGCGAGAGAGAATCCAAGGACTCCGACGGTTGTGTTGGGACGGCTGGGTGAGCTCTACGGCATGGGGCGTGCGCTCATATACCAACTACGATGCTTTTGCCTTACCTCGTTGTCGTTCCCGTTATCGCAATCCGGTGATCATGCCGCAAGTTCACAACATATATCAGCACACGTTCGCTCATCCCAAGAAATTTTACAAGCAACAAGGCGAAAAAAAAGCTCCTACGATATGACTAATCGGGCTGAAAGAATGTCTCAACACTTGAACTAACCTTTGATGTTCTAAAACGGCGAAAAATTAGAGGAAGAGCAATAATACCGGAGCATCAACAATTTAGGAGTTCCAAATATGCTTTCAAACGATGCCTAAGATGTGGGGATCTATAGTTAGATTTGTCCCTCACTAAGCGCAACGGTGCGATCCGCGAGATGACAATAGGAACAGGCAACACGGCTGCTACAGCTTTGGAGTCAACAGTAATTTATCCGGTTGATAGTTCGGTACGTGTACCAAGAAAACAGTCGGTGAGTCGTTTGCAGCAGGTAGCGCATGGTGCAGGAAGGGCACTTACTGTAAGAATTCGAGAAGTGGTTTTCCAGGGAGCGAAGCGATCGCTCGCGAGTTTCATCCGTACGCGAATATCCGAGTTGGCCACTGTTTGTGTGTACGAGCAACCAACAACGGGGAGCATAGATCTTCACCGTGGAAGCTAAGAATCGCTTGTGCTTAGGCATTATTCGCCACGCTAGCATTTGCGAATATCGCGAGTTCCTTTGAGATTCCTTTTAATTAGCGGACGTCCTTCTCTACCTTGCTGGGTTCGGTTTCTTTCTCGGTGTGTCCGATAACGCATCCGGTGAGGATCGTCACACACAAACGGTATAGAATACGCGCGCGGAAGTCGAATGTGGCTCCCGGGGATTCCACGGCATGCGCTAGGGACACACGAGGACGTGTAAAGCCATGAACCTGCGCGAGAGTCCAACAGATGCAGCACTCTCGCATTGCTCCTATTGCTGGTGTTGGTGTCTGCGTGGTTGTGGGTAGGTTATTATCTCGCTTTCCACGCGCGACTTCGCCAAGGAGATAGATAGATAGATACAGAGAAAAGTGCATCCAGAATGCTAGACTGAGAAAAGAAGGGAGGGGTGGTCGAGGAAAGAGACTTAAGAGTCCTCGCGCTAATCTTTGTAAGTGGCGAGTTGTGGCGGCGGCATCGTCCGGTCGCGAACCACGTTGTGTCCGTTCATCCGTTTTCACTGTCTCGCTTCCTCCACGCCTTAACTATTTTCTCTCTTCTCATTCCCCTTTCGTTCTCGCTCCTCATTCCCCGCGATCCCACAGTCTGTCCAAACGTTTTCCTTTAACGGACAGTGCGCGGCGGACACCCGTGGCGAGTAGCGCGAATAAGCGCTTCGACGATCGAATAGTGGAGAGGTGTACCCTATGGTGGATACAGCCGAGGTGTATAACCAAGTCTATGCTGATGCTATAGAAAGGACACAGATCGGCAAGAGAAAGAGAGAGCGGGGAGTGAGGAACGAAGGAGAATATACTATAAAGAGAGAAATAAATAAAGTAGTCGATAGAAAGAGAGAAGAAGAATGCGCCAAAGGCCGAGATATCCTATAGCTGCCGATGTTGGTTGCCTAGGCAAGAGACTCGGAATTCCAACTATCGGAAGCAATCGCGAAATAGCCGAGCAATAATTTAGAGGTACGTAGGTAGAAGGTATCCTCGCCCGCCGACGCCGATGGGGTCTTCTTCCTCAAGCTTGGTACCCACTCGAGAGATACTCGAACGTCGGTTGCACCGGCCAGATCGACTCTATATAGAACTTGTATAGCGCAGAAGTATAATAGTACCGGTGAGAGACCTGTATCCGGGCTATGGGCAAAACGCGGTTGACCGCTTCACGCGACAACGCCGATACAACGACGACAACGACGAACCGCGCGCAGTTCGGTCCACCGCGATGCATAGTATACATGGATGGTTTCTCTACGGGAAAAAAAGATGCCGACAAGTCGAAGAGCAACGAGATGTGCAGCGGGGAGAGAAGGGAATAGAAGATGCTACGATGAGGACAAGCTATTCGTATTGTTGCCGTGGCTTCGCTATGCTTTACCGTTATCGTATGCCCCACCGCTACCCAATAGAGAAATGCAAACCATAGAAAGAGAAAGGAACCCGGCAGATAGTACCTGAAGGCGCAGAATTAAAACCACAATCGCCTTGCAAAAAGTGCCGAATTATGAAGAAGCTGCGAGATTCGAGATAAACATAGGAGAATATGACCCCGTTGATGACTTCATGCAAATCCTACACTTGAAATAACCAGTACTAAGCCCAACACTAATTACGTGTTGAACTAAGTAGCGGTGCGTGAAGCCCATACTCACTCTATATCCAGCAACATTGATCTCGTTTATGCACGGAAATTCTTGCACGATATGCATGCGAAAAGGTAAGAACCAACAAAGTCGAAATGGAACGAAAACAACGTCCGGTCGGACTACTGCCGGGTTTACTCCACTACTTCGCTACCCCCGTGTCTGCATAGCCGGCCCATAGAATCATCGTTGAGAAATTGTAATCGCATATTCCCAGGACACACCCCGGCGCATAGAGTGCATAGTACCCGGCGTAACTTGTATATACACTATATGCCCACGTCCGCTTCGAACAGATCGACGCTCTTCACTCCGGTGCCGGTGTAATAGGTAATGGTAGGTCGTCGAGGCGGAGGTAGGTGTAGTATGCGAACGTACGGTATAATGTAGCGAATCGAATGTGAAGAAGGAAGAAGGAAAACAACAAAACGATGAAAAAAAAACCCACGAAGAAGAGCCTCAGACGCCGAGTGCCGAGGTAGGATCTCGCCGAGCGCGAATCATACGTTGAAGAGGAAGACGGAAAATGGGAAAAAATCAAGAAATAAGAAAGAGGGATGATGATCGAGATTAGTTACGATTGCTTCTGCATGCTGGGAAAGCGTATGCATTAACAGGATAGGGATATAGGGGGTAGGATCGCATCAACGAAGCATTGAAGTGGCGATTGCCGCAGAGTGTATCGCTGGAGAATTCTGGTCTGCATCGTATAGACGGTGCAATAGTGTAACTATTGCGCCTAGTCCACAGCAGGCATCGATCCCGAGACTGCCGGGCGCGGACCCGATGGGGCGCGCGAGCGCGAGCGCTCTTCTGGCCGTTAATGAGTCATGTTTAATTGGCGTGGGAAGCCTGCGGGTATACGTCCAGCCACAGGTAACGGAATCCCGGTCCGTACTTGCAGTGATGCGCACGGATCCTAGTCTATGTATGGGTGCAGTTGGATGCACGTGTGCGCTACCAGTATGCATGCAAGTGCTGTATGCGCAACAACGTACGTATTGCTGATGGGCATTACACTCGAGGGGAAGGGCTCACGCGAGAAGATGAGAACGAAGAGGAGACAGAGAAATCTTGGTTACGGTCTTGGGATTCTATGATGCAAAGGTGGACACGGTCAATGTCGAAGCTAAAGCATTCTACTATGTATATATGCATACCAGTGGAACTTCCAGCTTTATTCATTCTATATTACTGTCGCGTTGTACGCCGCCGGTGCTCGAGCATTCGAAGATTCTCACCGTAGATTCAACCGAACGAGAAGAATTTTATTCAAATTGGCAATGAGCACATCACGCTGATCGGGGAATAGGAGATGTCTCGAAGTGTCCGCGGTCTCGCCAAGTGTCCGACACAACAAGAAGAAATACGAATCAATTGCAGTTAAGATTCTGATCCTGACTGGATAATTAAGGTTTATTCCTACACGACGATGGAAGAATATGCACATTTCGCGCGAATGCGGATGAACAGGAGCTAAGATGGGTCCGCGACATCTGCGACGAGTCATGGTTACATATTACTGCTAAGTTATGCGCGCAAGAGTGCAACGCGGCATATTGTGGGACGTGGCCCGAGCGTAATATCCATAAAGAATGCGCCACCTCGACAGGAGTCACACCCATCATAACGTATGCATGGTGTACAGATATACAGATATACCGACTACCGATGCCAGGCATCGGAACGACTGTGGGTGAGGTCTGCGGAGTCTCGCGGTGAGTTGATGCCACTAGTCCATATAAATTAACTTCCTTTTGCGTTGACTTTTTACCGTACGATGCAACCAGCACGCGCACCAGGAAATGTCCAAAAAAAATGTTCACTGCTTAAACATGACAAAGGGATGCTAAAGGGTTTATGTTCCCGCCACATTTTTACTGGGATTCCCCGTTGCATTCGCCGATCCTAATGAGGAGGGAAATAAACAGATATTGTCCATTCTTGGCACGATTCCACGAGTTTCTAAATCGACACCTCGAGGTTCGAAGTGTCGCGAAGCTAATCGTCGTGGTCTCTCCTCCTCGTTTCTCCGTTCGTTTGCACCACTCTTTTACTACTGACTTGCCTATACCTACTACTGTCGGCATGCCGACACGCCGTCTTTCCCGTTCTTGACGATCTATCTTTCTCTCTCTGTTTCCTTCTCTCTCGCGACCCTCTAACGCCCATTAACAGCCAAACGTGAACCCCGGCTAAGGCTCCGTCAGGCTTTACGATTCGGGTGCCTTCACGTATTCCAACACAAACGTTCGAAACGAACGAACGAGTTTCCATCCCGGGCAATAGGTCCGTTCGGTTGCTGCGGCATCTACTTTGCTGCTGCACCTCTATGCACCTACTTCATGCATGTAACCGAGTGCAGCTCTGGCTCACAGCCTCCCCCTCGCGCACGACGTAAACAAATGGAGACACGAGCCCAATGCTTCTCTGTGTTTATATAGAAGTCACTGATCTGCGACGCGCTCAACGAACGGCAAGTGCCAGTTTACACACGACCGAGACTACCGCTAACCGCGAACTCTGTTCGTAAATCCGAAAGAGAATGCTTTGCGAGTCACAAGGAAAACACTATCGAAATCCAATTGTTTACTGTTTGAGGGCAGAGGTTTGCCGACTTCAGACGAAAATGGGGGAAATTTGTTCGTTTTACGTAAAAAAAAATATTTAAATGTTTATTGTAATGACGTTTCGTCTATGCGAAAAAATTCATTTTTTTTTCATTGCAATTGCATTTTTTTCAAATAAAATAAAAAAACAAATGTAACCAACAATTCTTTTTGCATTCAAATCGGGAATTTTTTTTTTTACAGTGTCGAAACATTATTGCAAGCAAACAATCGCATGGAATTAATGATCCGATGTTTTTCTGTATATAAAAAAATTACGACCGTTTTTTTGCCTGGAATCGCCGGATTCAGCGAAAGATCGGTAAGTAACCAAACAATTCGTTACAATTAGTTGCTCTAATTTTGAGACAGGCATTGAATGATGTGCTACACTAAGAATAGTATTCACACGATTATTCATTAAAATCAATGAGAAAATCTAAATAAATCGGAATAAATGACGTTTGATCGGTACTCACCTCCCTAGACGTTGGAGCCCCCAGGACACAGGGGCTGTCCGAGCGGCGGGGCGCACTGGCCCACCGCTTGCTCGAGAGCTCGCTCTCCTCCTAAAAAAAAGAAAAAAGAAAAATGCAACATTGCAAATTTGCCACATTCAGCCAAATCCTATTTGTTTCAGTACAATTCGCGTAATATGTACATCAATCGCCCCGATAAATAAATATAACTAATTTCTTTATTTGTTCGATTCAAAGTACCGAGTATCGTAATTTGACAAAACGTGGCGTCGCAAAGTGAAAGGGTAGGAATTTCTAAAACGTGTCTCGGCACATCCGGTACTCGGGGCTTTTCCAGTTTGCTTCGCTCTCGCTGGCACGTTAATGAATCAATTAGTCCGTCGGTAGGACGAAACGAAGCCGAGGGTTCTCGTGTCGGGCCCTTGAGACCACGAGATCACACAGCGACGAGGCCACCGCTCGGCTACCGGTAGTGTGCTGGTGTGTTGGCAGTGTCCATCAACCACCACCGCCGCCAGAACTTTCAACGTTAGTGTCTCTCGGCTGCGAGTCCGTTGGTGTTGGTGGATACCGATGGTGTCATGGAGGAATAATTAAGATCGCATCTTGGCACAGTGTCAACGGAGATTGTCGCCGGCGTTCCTGGGCACACCGGTGTCTCTTTACGACGGAACAGTTCACGAGAGGATGAACTGAGTATAATGCCCCATACGGAATAGTTATATCTTCGCGCAGTCAGAGTCTTGGATGCCCAGGAAAATTACCCCACCAAGAAAGGGACACTTCTCTGTACCCCCGCGGTTCTCTTTTATTATGCTCGCCGTACCCGGACTGAGTCGCACGCGAGCGTAGTTATTAAAACGTTAAAACAATTATATGCCAGCGACACACGAGGCAACGCGGACACAGGCCGAACCCCCCCACCGGACCTCTGTTCACCGTATGCGGACGTATATAATAATAATTACTCCGCGACTTCTTGCCTCTTGTCTACCACTCGAGAGTCTCGTAATTTTGCAAGCGCGATCTAAGCGCTGTGTGTGTGGACCACCCGCGAATATTACTGCACAACGATAAATCGATTATCAGGCGTACCGTGGATGGAAATATCTTAGAAGCGTCTACCGCCTTCTCGCTGAGAGAAAGCGTCGATTTTTTTTTTTATAATTCGTAAATTTTGATGCTTTCAACCGCAATCGCGTATCACTTCCGGTATCTTCGAGAGAGAGAATTGTACTTTTTTTTTTTTTGACGACGTGCAAACAAACAATCTGATTTGTAAACAGACGAGCGGTCTTTCGCGTTACATTATAACTCGGTAAATGTGCCGTTTGCGTTCTATGACCATATACCGAAAACTCCACGGTGCGATATCGAGTACAATCTTATATTTGCACTTATATATATATATATGTTTATATAGAATATAGAATCCAACGAGGTTTATTACGCAGCCGTAAGTTGCAACGAGCAACCAATGTTACGCTTACTTTCGCCAAAGGATTTCTCCTATTTTCCGTAATGCACCGGGATTGCATTTGAAATTGAATCGGCCACATTAGGAGGCCTCTATTCTGGTTGAAAGGGAAAAGAGATGCCGTACGTTGGTTATATTACTCGCAAACGCGTGTATTCTGCGCGCGGAGTTGAAGGCCTTCTCCCGAACGAACGCGATCACGTTTCGCGTCAAAATATCGCAGATATATACAGACGAGAGCAGCTCAGCAGCAGCGCCGTTAATGATTTCATAAAGCTTCGATACGGATTGAAGAAGGAAGTTATTACGATTCGAGCACAGGATCTATACATCGTAAATAGCGTCGAGCGATTTCATCGCGTACGCGAAATGCGTCTGGTGCGTTTATCGCTATATACATATACATATATTAAAATTCAATAAAATATGCGTATGAAAAATTAGTGGCGTTTGCAGTTGAGACACGCGCTACGATATTGGATCTCGCGGACAGTGGGTCTTCGCAATACTCGTTCCCACGAACCTCGCCATTTTTTTTTTTTTTCTTCTTCTTTTCCTCATATCCAATTCGCTCGCGTTACGTTGCGACTTTTTGCGAAAGATATTGCGATAAAAAAAAAATTATTAACTCGCCCGGTGCATAAAGGAGCCATTGAATAATGAATCATCCGCGATGGAGGTTCGTTAAAACGTCGACGGTTTAGAAATGTGCATCAAAAGTGAGAAGCGATGGTGGCGAGTGGAAGAAAGGTACTTATTAATTTTTTAAAACGTTCCCACGCCACTCAAGATTTCACGCAATAAGTCATAGACTTCGTGTTTATTTTTATTATTTCTCATCTTTTCATCACTCGAATCACCACAATGACGATTGGAAAAAATTCTTTAATAGTTGTACGACGTAATATTAAATAATGAATTATCCGAGAGACGGGGGAGTTTTTTCGTCGAAACGTCGCGAACCATAGAGGGGGAGGAAAAATATTATTGGAAACTTTCCGTCGGCAAGAGGGAAGGTATCGGGTTACCGAGTGGGGATTATGCGACTATAAAGATGAGTATTTCATATAATGTACAGGTGGTTATTACTTTTTGAGAGGAGGCAATACCCGATCGTAAACAAACCGGTATAATTACGCTGCTTGCAGGTATATCCATTCGTGAAGCGTTTGTATATATACACATAGAATGTAGTAAAGTATCCGGTGGCCGGATAAAAAAAGAAAAAAAAAAAGAATGGCGGATACGCACAGTAGCGAGTTTGGATCTGAAGTGGAAGGAGTTGCTCGATGTATTGGTGGGTTATCCACTTATTCGTGTAGCTTCTTCGACTTTTGTTCCTCTTTCGTCCCGCTTTCCCACGCCGTTGGATTCCGCGTCTCGTCCAGCGTGAAGCCGCAGTCGTTAATGGATTACGACTTTTTAAAACTCGAGCATCCTAATGGATATTCTAACGCTTGGGTTGCGCGCGTTGCGCTCTCGCGCGTGCACCCGCGCGCGTAATCCGTATAACCAGGCAGTGCCTTCCAGGCAACTCTCGAGGAGTCATAAATTATTACTCGGGATCATAAAAACACGACTATGAAAATGATTTGCGACGCGGTGTAAGAGTCGAACGCGTATCGTAGGGGGTACCCAATACCCCCGCGTGTTATTCGCCTCATGGCCTCCCCCTCCACGTCGCATGAATCCGAAAGAATGGTACAGATACCGCGCCTGAAACGGTATCGGTATCGGGCGATATTACGGAGCCGCTCTCGTACGGTGGGTAATACCTATTTCCCGTATGCTCACCGAGAGTCCAAGCAAAATACCAGCGCTTACGTTTATTCGCGTATATAAGATCGATCAGCGCCAAGCCGACGCAGACTCTCTTTGCCAAACCATTATAAGAAACTCAACGAAAGGCAATATAAAAGCATAATGAGAAAGAATCTTTCTCTCCCCGTTCATTGAACGTTTGCGAAATTGACCGCGTATATCGGCATTGGCCGCGCGAAATATTTATAATAATACGAAAAAAAAAAAAAAAAAAAATATTAATTGTGCAACGAAAGTTATAATACGTACGTGACGGGCATTAACCGGGACCCGAGAGTGTCCCGATTAGAAAGGCCAGACGTGCACACATGCAAAGGGGAGAAACCTTATATTCGCGCGTGTACCCGGTTTGCTGTACAGATAAGTCTGCGCTCATAGCCGCTTCACCAAGAAAACCACGTCTGGTCTTACGCGGAACCGATTATCTCGCCGGGGGTGAGGAAGGGACGAAGGAGGAAGGAGGGGAAACCCATAGATAATCTCGGATTTTCTCGTATATACATCGAACCAATTGTTCGTACCACGGAGTCAATTACATAATTCTGCGTGCTCAACAACTTGCTCTATGCTCAAACTGTTATTATGTATACTGTTTCCTCTATAGATATATACGAATTACCCGGTTGCGTTACAGGTGTATTAATGCTCAGCTATAATATAATTATTGATATTAAAAAATTAGTCAGACAATCGTGTTGTACGAGATCAACGGCGGCGAGCGCGTGCCGCCCAACCGGAATTGTAATTGGTATTAATAGAGTTTTTCCAAAAGGATTTATAACTCTCCGTGTCATTATGCCTCCGCTGCTCCGGGATAGTCGTATCGGCTTCGAAAGTATTGTATTACATTTACGAATATATATGGGGGGAGGGGGAGGGGGAGGCTTTATATGGCAAACCGTTGAGAGACGTAACCCACGTATAATATTCAACAAGGAAAACAATAGCTATCATGATTTATGGTGGAGCTCTATTATCCCGAACCTACGTGCATATATTTGTACGTGTGTGTCGTATGTAAACGAGTGTCCGACCGTTTACCAGCGACGCGAGAGAGTGGCTTATACCGAGCTACCGTAGTACACACAACCCTATGTACGAAGTGCACTGAGCCACGTTTCGCCGTTTCTTCGCTACCAGCATATATGTAGTGGAAGATGGGGCAAAATGAACCTCTTTAGAAATTGTGGGAGTTTTGTCGATATACACAACACTTTTCCCTTACTTTTGGACCAAAAAATTGATTTGTCACACCTCATCAGAGTATTAAGGTGAAGAAAAGAAAAATGGGTCAGAATGGACCGTTCAATTGTATTAAAAAAATGAAATATTTTAATTTCAAATAATTTATTATCTGTAAGCGATAAGTAAACTATTCTTATCGGAAAATATAGATTTCACCATAGTAAAAATAATGGAAGACTTTTTTAAAAGATATTTATCGACATTCCTATTTTTTTATACCGGTCTATTTTAACTCAGACAATAACATTTCTGTGAAATTGCATTGAACGTCGTTCTCGATCGTTTTTTTTTTAGGTAAGCAGCGATCTGCAATACAATTAATGGCCGTGAGATCTAAAAATCCAAGTTTTCGATAATTTCATGAATTTTACTTGGTCCATTTTGGCCAAAATTCGAGTTGTGCGACTGTGCTCCGTTTTGCCCCACGATCCCCTATCATCTAATATATCGTTGAACCGTTACAGTACATTTGTTCAAAGTACCACTCGGCATCCCTGTATTCATACAATTTTCGATCATCGAGGTATGATTTGTAAAACGAAACGAGTTCGTAAAAAAAAAAAAAAATTTCAGATGGGAATGAAAGGGAGGTTCGTCGAACCTCCTGGTACAACGGGTGGTCCATTCGATATTTTTATATGTCTATATACGTACATAAACGCCTTTTTTTCGCAAATTCGTTCCAGAAGCTTGAAGTAACCTTTCGGCAAAATTCACGAATTTACTTTACGTTATTACGGGATCTCGTGACTGAGTTTCCGCGAAGACTGTTAAACGACACGCTGAATAGAGTGCGCGAGGTGGATGCTGCGGTAGTAGAATTTCATCGATCGTCGTGACGGGGGTCACGAGAGGCAGGATAGCGACTAATTACATTCGTTAAAATAACTCGAACCAATGTCGAACGACCTCGAAGCTTCGGATATCGTTGACGGTTAATTTTTTTCTTTGCCTTCCGAGACATTCATCCCAACTACCGGTACTTTTTTATTTATTTTTTTATTGCCTTTACTACAGTCGGGCGCACGTGAAATCAGTTGGGGATCGCGAGGATACGATATAACAAGCCTCGAAGGGAGAAGCTCCATGGTTTCGTTTATTTCGCCTCTGTCCGATGAGAATCATTCAATTAGCGACGGCGCGCGGTAGCCACCGATGGAACTCGCGCCGAGGTAGTCGACCGGTCGATAAATTCGTCAAAAACTCGTCGATGGTCCATAACTCTCGGGGAGTCCGAGGGCAATTAGAGCGAAGGGTGCGCGCGGGCAGAGGGAACTTCGAAACTGTCGCGAGTTCGATGTCTGATTCTGCACCAGCTGCACCAGTTGCTTTTTATCCGCTCAAAAAGTCAACGAGAATTTTACGCTCGAGAAAATAATTGAGAAGGTTGTTTTTTCAATCGTGAATTTTTCACGGTCAACGGATTCTTCGCACTGTCCTTTGATTTACAGTAAACAAAAAAAAAAGCTTGTTGCGCATCTCGGTCATCGAACGGTATTCAAGAGACTCTAGTCGCGAATTTTTATTAAAATTTACTTATGCATCAGACTTTTCTTCGGGAGATCGGGATGATGCAGGCTGCCCGTTGGGCAATCGAAAAATTTGCCGGTGAAAGTCTCGCCGTAAAGGCTTCTTCTCCCTTTGCGCGCGAGCGAAGCGGTTCGGCACACGAGTTCTAGAAGCCTCGGCGCTCACGTTTGAATACGAAAGTGCGGGAGAGTACAGTAAAAGCTTGTATAGGCGCGGGTATAAGGAACGGCGCCGGTACGCCAGTTACCGACGTATGAATTATAATTTATAACTCCCGCTGTGTATGCATACGCGTCCGGGCACCCGGGAGAGCAATCGGGTAAATCATGCAACGAGCATCGTGGCACGTGTTCGTGGTTACATATTAGATTATATACGCGCGGACGATACCAGTGGAGGAGGCGCTTCAGCGATACCCGCAAAGATTCTGTCCGGTAACGTCTGCGTTCGTAAGATCGCGAGGACTGTCTCATTGCGGATAGGCAATCTTTTTTTAACTTCGGTATTCTACGTATCGTGAAGTTCTCCGTGCCAAAAGGTAGACACCGATAATCTCGACTTCCTCGTTTTCTCTCGTCTTCGAAAAGTCTTTTTTTTTTTGTAATTCTCAAAGCTCCGACACGGAAGTCAACCGGACCGTCGAAATATTAATTACTAAAGTGCGTGTAATGAATATTAATTGCTCATTATGCATGCAGCACTGAAAAAAACGAAAAAAAAAAGAAAATGAAATGAGAAACGCGAAGATAATTTCGCGCATCTGGACAATGTATCCGTGTAATCGCACGCGTCCGTCGTATTACATTCATATTTCACTTCTTGGGCGACGTTTTCGCAAATTGTTTACGAGAGTCTCTCCGAGTCTCTCCCTTCACCCCCCATTAAACGTATCCGGAGATATTCGCACGATTTATCGTCGAAATAAATGCAATCTCTGGGCTCATAGTACCCGCGTTTACGAGAAGCGCAACGAGAGACACAGCGGTGGAAATGAAAGGGGGGTGTTAAGGGTTATACGGTATGGTACACGTTATATATAGCTATATGTTATGTATATACTGCAGTATGAAGCAGTAACGGAGAAAAACTGCTCGCAGTTTGCGGTGAGATGCTTCGTCGTTCAGCTGTTACCGGAGTCCGAGCATTAAGGGAGGTAACACGCGCGTGAGACGACACGTTTTAAATCCTCGTGAATCTTAAATCGCAGTTATGCGAATCAAACAATATTCCGATGCATGATAAGTGAGCAAATTGATTAATCGCGTCGTCGCATGCACAAAAATAATAAAATTCAACTAACAGAGTGTATCACGTGACCCCGATTTGCCCCGCGTTCCAAAAGTGCTCCAAACTTTCTATCACCGTTTCTCCACATTGTCGTGACGAAACTATGGAATTTTATTAGCGAATTTTTTGTCATCCTCTCGTCACCTCGACATCAAAGACAAAATATCTCGAATACTCCGATGCTATTATATATTTATATTCGCGAAGCCTCGCGCGAGTATCATCGTTGACTATCTTTCGCATCACCCTCTCGGGAGACTCTCTCGCGTCCTCCACACGCTTCTGACCCAACGTCCCCTTTCCACGGATTTATAGCGGGTACCAAAGGAACGCGTATTATACGTATGTGCCTCAACCTTCCGCGGCTACACACATTGGTGTACTTCCTTTCTATGTGAACGTATCTTTTCTCTCTCGCGGATATAATATACGCGGAAAATTCTCTCGTGGCTCTGTGACTATCCGCAGCGTTGGGTGAGAGCACAGAGACGAGGTATCGCGCGTAGAAACTTCCCAAGAGCCAAAGGGTTCGCGTCGTTATCACGTGGCCGTACCTCCTCGTCGTCCTCCTCGTCGTCGTCGTCGTCGTCGTCGAGGAGTCGTTGCCTCCGGGTCCAGTCGCGACTACGAAGCAGCGCGTAATCTAAGATCGTGTAGGCATTATATCCGTGCGTATATATACATATATAGATATATATATATACTCCACTCGCGAGGAAACAAGAAAAAGAGAGGGAGGACAGACCTCGTGTGTCCCTTTGGCGCGCGGTATAGAGGGACGCGGCGCGGCGTGACCCCGGCGTCTCCGGGGCGACGGTAAAGCACCGCTTTCTGTTCGCTCTTAGCCGACGCTCCTCGGCGTCTAACGCAAAAGTATCCGTGCGCACCGTTCGAACGAGTGGTGTTCCCCATCGTGGCGAACACCCAACCGAGAATTTTATTTCAATGTCCTCAAACGACTACTTCTATCAGACTTTCCTGTCGTACGCCTAACGAATTATTCAAGCTAATCGTCAGTAATTACGATAGTAACGAGGCCTCTCACCTTTGTAACCCCCGCGTGAGGATACCTCGGAATATTGTAGTTAACGCGTACGACGGGACTACACGTAGCGTACTTTAAATTATAATAGTTGCGAATGGTCGAAGAAATTATTCGCGTATTTACGTAAATACGGAGAAAGGGGAGGGAAAAGAAAGAGGTGAAGTCTGCATGTAGTTGGTTTACGACGGATCGCCGCACGAGCGGAGACACGAGAGCGAAGGGACGAGAGCCGAGTATCGATCAGACCCGACGAGCCTCTTTCTCCCTTTACGTTATGGGTAAATCCCACGGCTACCGGCTCGCTGCTTTATACATAGACAGTAACTATACTAATACATATATATGTATAGTATATATAAATGCGCACGTGTAAGAGGGATTCGCCGCGAGCGGCGTCGAGACGAGCGTTTTGTCGCCGGTGATTGGCGTTTGAAAGGACAACGCGCGTACAATGCAATTACCTTGGCTGCGGCCGAGAGTTCGATCCGGTCTCGGGGAGGGACTCGAAGCTCTCTTTGCGGATGAACGAAGAGAGAGTGGCCCCCGGCAGGCCTCTTCGTTTCTGTTGCCCATGGAAAATACATATAAAACGATCGCGGAGTGGAGCTTCACGAAGGCGTTTTCTTTCTTCCTTCTCTTTTATACCGATCTTTATTCAATTCTTACCGAACACTGCGAACGAATGCCAATGAGAGATCGTTTTTTTTTTATTTATCTCCCGGCTTCATACGCACCGACCCAACGTCGGGGCGGTTTAACGAACCTCAAGTCGTCGCCGGTGAATCGGTGAAGACGATGACGATCGTTACGATATAGTGGTACGCGCGACGGTGCGGTATCGAATAGTCATAATACGATCGTGACTCTCGATCTTAAGATGACCGACCCGTTCGCTTTATGCGCTCGAGAAACAGCGATAGAGGGGGAGCGGGACACAAGAGAGACGGAGTGTCACGGAAAAACTCGCATTGCCTTTAAACGCTAGACGTGCGATATCGACTTTGGAGCGAAGCGCGCGGTAGGTAACGCATCTTGCCGTTTAAATCTAAACACTTTTTTTTATTATTATTATTTTCGCTTATACTGAGAAAAAAAAATTATTTACAGTTAACAAAAGTATAGTTACATATAAAAAAATAAGTATTAACTTACTGTTAATAAATATCAATTTAGCCAATTGATATTTAATGCGGCTAAATGACGCATCATAACATTTTTTAATTATTAAATATTTATTTCGATACATCGAAACCCGTCTATTGCTAACTATAAATAAACTCCTTCCTTCACTCAAAGGGGTTACATGAATTTTTCCATTTAATGTTAAAAAAAATCAATGAAAAGCAATGTCGTACATAATGAGAAGCCTCGCAGTAACCTCCGTTCATCTCGAAGAAACATCGACTATAATTCGCTCCGATCCACGCGTGACATAAATAACGAGAGATCCCTCAGCTCGCAGCGGCGCTTGTCTTTCATCGCGCCGTTTGAGAGAAAGCCACACCGCCTCAGTCCCTCGTTGTCTCATCTATCCCCGAATTACCCTAATCAGAATGATCGAGTAAACGAGCCACGCTTGCGATTGATATACTCGGCACAATCCAATAACCGTAAGAGCGCAAGATAGGCAAGAAGAAAGATCTTTAACAACTGTTCCGCCGACGGTATCGTGTATAATACAACACACGGCGTGTGTAGAGTCACAGAATGAGAGAGGAACGGTGCGACAGAAGTGCATAAAAATGCAACGCGTTTGTCGCGCGCGTTGCCGTGGCTTCTGTGATTTGCAGAGAAGCCACTCGTCGTGAAGACGAGGCGGCATCAGGCGGTTCGCGTCGGCGGCGGTACATCAATCGAGACGAAGAGTAGCGCAGATCAAGAAGAAGAAGAAGAAGTCTCTCGCGGGGTAAGTCTCGCGCAGCGCGATGAACGAACGAGAGAAAGAGAGAAAGATTCCGAGTCTCGCGAGCATCGGGAGTAGAGAAACTGGAATCGCTATTGACGATTTCTTGCGCGCGATGCGGCGCGCGGTGCCCTCTCGCACCGGGTGAACGCGAACGGTTCGAGTCCGCGGTGTAGAAGGAAGGAACGTCCAAGTAGGTACACAGCGCACGCCCGCGTTGCAAACGCGGGATCGGCGGATCGTCACGTGGGGAGAGAAGAGGAGAGGGTTCTCCCGGGTTGCGATTGTCGGCGGGACGCCGCCCCGAGGTCCAACCTCAACGGGTGCGGATGGGAGAGGAGAGAATCCGCCGCGCTGAGTCGCGATCTCGCGAAAGGTGTCCAAGACTCACCGGTCGGCACCGACTCCGCAACATCAACGGCTCACCGGTCGTGAAGACTCGCGGGTTAAGATTTACGGGTTTCACCCGTAACGAACGCGTAGAGATAGAGAAAGACGAGGAGACGAGGAAGATGAGACTCATCAGCATTCGTAATGGCCAACAGCTCGGTATTATATGGCACTGGGCGAGTGCGCGCCATACACAGCTTCGGACCTTTGTCTATTCAACTTTGCGCGAATGAATACACGGATAAAGGACCTATACTCACGTATACAACATTATATATATGTGTATATACAAGTAATATATACAACAGCTGTAGAGATAGATTATGCGCGTGGCCTCCGCCTCTATTTGCGAGTCCGATCGATCTCTGTGAAAGCCGCCGACAGATTTCTCGATTGATTTTACTCATTTTATTTTTTCGCTACCGAACGCTACGGTATTCGTTCTCGCGGACATAGGAAACAAGTTGCTTAGGTCAGGTGCCCAATTGATTTTTTTTCTTTTTGCAACGTTCGAGACCGTCAGGTAGGTTTATTTTCAATCGCCGAAGAAACACGAAAGATCGAAATTTGTTCGATTTGTTTAATATCTAAAATAAAAATGAAACTGAAATTCGTTCAATATGAATTGAGCCATCAAAATTAATTAAATAATCATTATTATCATTATTAATCAATAATGAATTTTTCAAATTTGGAACTTTGAACGATGAAAGAAACTACGAGCGATGTCGGGAATACCGAAGACGGAATTGCGGCAAACGAGAAAACCTCACCAGCAAAACTATGATCTCTCGTGGAAGTAGATTTTTGTTTTTTTAACTTACCGTTAACCCAACACAACGCCGAAACGAAATAGAGATAAGCGAGCGAGAGGAGGATCGGGAGCTCTCTTGGCCCCACGGTTACCCGCGAGTCTCGCGGCCCCGACAATCCACGAGAGTTAAGTGATTAATGGATAGCACCACGCGCTTCGAGAGAGATTGCGCGTGATAAATTAAATGTTGCACTGCGCGACCGTCGGCACAACACAACGCTATAAACTATATTATAAGTAACCCCGCGTTTTGCTCTCGGCTTGTATACCGCTACCTGTTTTGAAAAAGCTAAAAGGAACATTATGGTTACCAACAGGATATCGCGAAGTATATACTGTATATCCCGTCTGCCTTAGTCTGGACTGAGAGTCGACCCCACACCTCCCGGTACACAACTATAACGAAGTCCTGTAATTAGTGACCCGGTCAGACCATATAGTAAAAGCCATGCCGAATCGGGCGTAACTGTAGTGCCACGATCGTTTTATCGCGTGACCGAAAAAATTACATCTTTTATTCTTCCACGTATGTTTTTTTTTTTTTCGTTTCTTTCTATTTTTCAACTTTATTTTCTCATCTATCTGTTCGTTGGCGCGAAAGAGGGATTATACCGGCGCGTACGCAGCGCGTTGTGGATTTTTTTTTTTTTTCTTTTTAAAGAACAACTTTTCTCGCCGCTGACCTCGCCTTTCTTATGACTACACACCACCGAGATCCGCCGATGACGTCATACATACATCGCGTATATATAATCGTATTCGCGATAAAGGATATATTCCAGCAATAAAGCGCTCTCGTGATCTCGGACAAAAGACGAGATTAATGAGTGGGTGAGTCTCGACTCCTCTCGTTGTAATCTTCGCGCTCAGCCTCGCGAGAGAACCACGAAAGGATTTAGCCATCCGCGAATATTCACCGTGATGCGAACGTACGCGCAGAGGACGAGACGACAAATAGGTTCGAAAGCGTCTAAAAAAAAATTACTAATCGAGAAAACAAAACGCATCCTTGAATAAAAATATTGCGCGTTCTCGTGAGAATGGAAGAAATAAAGAATTAGGAATGGTATAAGAAAGATTAAAAAAACAATAAAATTTAGAAGGATAAATTCGCACGCGACAAAACAGAGTGGTTCCGCAAAAATTTAATTGACGCGATAAATATATTCGTATTCTGAAAATTTCGGCGTCCGAGAGAACGACATATCGAAGGACGTTATATATGCGGAACGTGACCACTCTAAAAAAAAAATACTCGTCTCGGGTAATTTAGTAATTATGACAAAATTTGATACACGCGATGCATCGAACAGAAACTTGCCTTTTCGTTTCGCAGCATCTCCAATCACTATATTCATCTCTTATCTTTCGTTTGGTGAATGGAGATAGCACGGACATCGAAACCAGTTAGAGAGTTTCATAAATCTGTAAAATCCGCGCCTTTAACGCGACTCTCGTCGTCTCTAATCACCGCTTTGTAACGCAGCGGCGCCCGAGAGAGGATCTTTCAGCCGACAGTTGTAAGGTACTGCATGCACTGGCGCGGGGGCTCGGCGTGCTGGACGCTCCCAGTCTACGATGTTGCACCAACGAAGAGCTCGAACGAGTAAAAAAAAAATAAAAAAAATAAAGGAAAGACTCGAGAAGCGCTGTTCCTTCGTATAGTTACACCTTTTGCCTTCGAGCGATCTTTGGATTACGCAACATCACGCGTGATCATCGTCTCCGGGACTATCTCGCGTGTGCATTGAGCGCAGGGTGGCCCGAGAGAGTAAAGCAAGAGCGTCGGCAGCAGCAGCAGACTAGTGCCACAACAGCCGGAGCCATCGGGAGAGCCTCGTAAACGACCCGAGGTGTAGGCCCGTCGTTGGCTGCTCGAGTACCGTCGGGTTAGTTATGATCCATAGTAGTAATACCAGTTGCCACAGATGTGAGAGAAGCGAAGACGGATTGACAGAGAGAGAGAGAGAGAGGGGCCGAAGGGGAGGAAGGGGGGGGGGGGTGGTGGGCATTAAAGAACGAGATGAGATAATGCCGGACAAAAAGACGACCACGACGACAACAACGACCCGGTACACGAAGTAGAAGTAGAAGTACAAGATGAAGAAGGAAGAAGGCGTTTCAGTACCTGACCTTTGAAGTTTTCTTCAACTATGGCAATACTCTACCAACTCTTTCGCCTTTCTCGCTCGCGCTGCAACCGATGAGGGAGCCAATGTATATTGCATGCAACCGAGACGTGTGTTTATCGACTCACCTAACAGTCGACACCTGCGAACAACACTTCGCGGCGGCATCGCCAATGATATATCTACGTTTTATCTTAACTACCGGGGTTAAGTCTGCAGGTAATGAAGAAAAACAAAAAAAAAAGTTGACTGAGGTGCAAAAAGTAATGTAATGTTTGGGTAATAATAATAATAATAATAATAATAACAATTTGATTGTATGATACCAAATCTGATCGAAGGAGCAGAAATGCCAATTAAATTCCGATTAATCTCTTTATTTTGTTAATAACAATTTTATCATTATTATTATTATTACTCCAAAATTCAACATTTTTTATTATACATACGTTGGATATCTTGCGGTAAATAGTTTCATGTCTCAGTATATACTTCATTTCCATGGGGATTGGTAATACAGTTTATTTTTTCGATCCATCCATCAACTTCATAATTAAAGTATCGATAACAATGAAATAAGGAAGATCGATAAGTCTGGTATGGCGATTTACGAGATAAACCCGCGTGACTTTCACGGCTTGTTCTCGCGCCCGGCGATATTCACCAGCGGCATAAGTGTTCATCGAGTCAGTGCTCTCTCGAGTGCTCAACGTTATCTTCTCCGTGTTCGGTTTTCGCGATCCCATTTGCTGTTACTGCGTCAAGCTGCTACCACACACGGGCTCTACTTGTTGCAGCGGTTGCGCAAATCAACGCCATCGAATGTGCTGCTGCTGCTGCTGCTGCTGTTGCTGTTGCTGTAGCTCGGCTGCAAGGATATAGAAACGTGAACGAGCAGCCGTTGTGTACTGGTAGCTGTAGAGCGAGCGATAAAACGATCGGAGAACGGAGGGATGGGCGAGAAGATAATGGAGCTAATAAAGATTAGTCAGCGAGCGTTGCGCACCATCGGAGTATCAGCTGGGGACGTTTAGAGCTATGAGCGAGACGAGAAGGCGATCTGAGTATATCGGTTCATCCGCTTAGATGAGATCCTTCTACTACGACGATTCTTTCGATGCATATTAAACGAAATTTTTTGAATGATCTATCCGGATCCCTCAACGAAATCCGAACTACGAGGCATACCAGTTGTTACGCAAATCAAGAACAGGGAGTGTGAGTCGCGCAACTTAACATCAAAGTACAGAAGAGGCGTAGGTAGTTTGTCCCGGTTGGGACGATAAAACCGGACAACGGCCAGGGATAGTGGCGAAGCGATAATAGAAGCAATAAAGATTGTCCAAGGATCTCGTAGGGGATTGTAGCTCGGGTTACACCTATCGAACACCAGTTACGATATAAATAGGCCAATGGAAAGAACAAAAGAATTCTTTAAAAAATACGAAATAAAGATCATAGAAAGAATTTCGAGTCGTAAAACAAATTCAGTTCAACGCTCTTCGTCCCGAATCCCAAGTGCGTTTGAAAACTTTCCAATCCCGCAGTCTCTGTCGTGTCAAGAAAAAGATCTCATGGCTGTAGAGTACACAGAAGGTCGTGAGCGCGGTGAACGCGAATGGTCCCACCGCGGTATGGAGAGAGGACTCATTACTCTGCGTTGGATCGTTGGTGAAAAAAGAGCGTCCCTCCGTAGCTGATCGTCGAGACGTCAGGGGTCAATGGGCAGATGGACGCGCGTGATTAGTTCGGGGCGTTAAGTAGAGCCTCGCGGCAGAACTGCTGATCCAGAGAATGAAGGAAAGGGTACACACATCGCGGCAAAACGCGCTAAAGAACGACAATTCGCGAGGCTGAGGCTATTGCGAGTGAAATTGCCTGGTAGGATTTCCGATGTTGTTGGAACCGCTGGAGAACACAGGGGGGATTGGTGGAGTGCGCGCGAGCGGAACGGTGGCGACAGGTAGACATGTCGAGCGCACAAGCAAACGGAGCCACAAGTTGGTTACTGCCCACCAGCGCCTTTTGCTTAGCTCAGTGTTACTGTGGGAAGATGGGTATAACACATCTTTAGCTTCATCTGTGCCGTATCTCATGTAACTAGCATCCCGATGCATTATGCATGTAGAACACGCCTCGGTGGCTACTAAGAGGTGTCGGGAACGACAACGCCAACCGTCTCGACAATGTTCTTGGGGTACGAAGGCGAACCGCGGAGCCTTCGTATTCGTAATAGCGAAACCTTCGCCCCCACCAATGATCGGTCGCCTATTCGCACACATGCGGAAGACGACCGACGACGAAACTTTCCCCGTGTATGTTAGCGCTCTGGCTTTTGACTTTGAAAACGAAAGATCTCGACGATACACCGTTGTAAACCATTGTAATGGTAATATGGAAGTTACGGAAACGACGGGGAGTTTACGCTCCAGTTGGGTTATGCTGACCAATATATCATGTCTGCAACCGGGTGTTAATGCGTTTACGAAATACCGGACGAGTGCTCAAAGCTTGTGGAACTATCGCGGAGTTTTGACGTTGAGATTTGTTTGTGGAGATAAAAAAAAAATTATACCTCATCTTGCAGATCGTCTTTTAGTTGAAACGACTTTTTGTAGAGAAAAAATGTATTGCATCAATCGACTGCTATATAGTTCTCGGAATCCATCACTTTTTTCAGTGTATAATTTAATCAGTTGACATGTTACCTTGCGGAATACTCTCTTCCAGTCATTAAACACATACGAGAAGTCGTGCCTCGACGACGAATTTGTACCGAAGAACGGTTTTTTTTTCGTTATTAATAAACGTGATACACGTTATAAGTACGAGAAGACTACACGCAGCATCGCAATGTCTTGGGACGCGTACGAGACAAGGGGAGTGTAAGGTGCTTTTTCAGCACTGCTAGCAATGCTGGCATATTACGCGGGGACAGGTAACAACGCACGGGCCAACCATTGTCCAGAGTTTTGTTCATCGTTGGGCTTCTTGTACGTGCGCTTTTGAAAACGAACGACCACGACTACGACGACGCGTAACAAATGCTTGGCTCGCATACATTAGCCGCATTAATACCCGTTGGATTTATTAATGCCCATATTATATTCATGCGTGTGGTATAAGTTACGCGGAGCGAGAAGAGGGAACGACGACGATTCATCGCTTCGCGTGGAACGAACGATGCGACCAACTCGGGCGAACGCTATAATATTCTCTGGATGATATATTCAGCGTCGAGAGGACTCGGATATACGTGGCCGCCACCTCCTATTGTTCGCATAATACACGGAGGACCGCTTTCTCACTTACTCACGGCGCAATCTAACTCGATGGACCCCGCGCGCTCGTTTCTACAGTCATATTCGCTGTTGTACGTCGCGAGGTTTACGTTCGCGAATTTGCGCTCAAGTTCTATGGCAAAATCGTATATATACACTGCGCTCGAATATCCGATAACGTGAAATGTAGAAAAAAAAATCATTTTGGCAAAGACATCGCCTCTGGGAAATGGACATTTCATTTTTTTTTTTTTTTTAGTAAATGAATTTCAGTAACTTATTGGATATGAAGAAAAAAAAAATTATTTCAGCGATCGAAGATCCCATTGAAAGAAAAAAAAACAAATATCTTCTTTTAACTCTTATTATTTTGGGGTCTCGTAGACCTACGAAATATACATATAAAAATTGAGATATCTTCAGTTCCAAAAAAAAGGTGTCTACCATTTTTATATCACTAAACAACCATATAAAGGTGTAATGAAATATTGACCACAATATCCGGATAATCCAGTATTATGACGAATAATACGATTCCCACGTTTCATCTATAGCCGTATCTTCGTCTCTGGTTTAACCAGTGTTTGCGATCCTTGATCGCGCGTATAAGCCTCGTCTCATGGTCGTCATCGCGAGTTGATTAAATTTTTCCTCGTTAAGCTCCTCCGTGATGCGGACTCCGCGAAAATTCCTCGACATCTTTTTACGCGCGATCTTTCGTTCCTCAGTAAACGCGAGAGCAATGGGAGACTCTCGGATTATCCGGAGTGTACGAACCGCCCGTGATATTCCCCGATAACCCGAGGAACTCTCGTCAATTATCCCGCCGACATTATATCGCATTATATATATATATCCGGACGATTCTCTAGTCTTGGAATCGGAGTCGAACGGCAAAGTCGAGGATTTCACATCACACGAAAAGTACTAACTGCACGATGCATGCGTACGTCTATCATACCTCATAACTATACAGCGGTATTACATTGTCTGCTGGAGAATCTCAGGAAGATACTGTAGAAAGTCGGCCAGTTTCGTCGTGCAATAGCGATGTACTGTACTTAGGCAATTCCCTGTAAGAACTTATCGTCTCCCTTCCCCTCCCTTTCCCACCCTCCAGACTCGCAAAAGACGAAGCCGGAGCGATCGTCCCTGCGTCGGGGACCAACTATGCCTTCGATCGCGGATTATCTCCGGCTAATCGGAGTTTATTGTTGGCTCGAGACTCCCACGTTTGGAAGGAGCACAGTAATAACACGCGCCCAACATACTGTGCGTCTCTCCGTGTATGTATTCTCGCGTGTACGGCTCTTCGGTGCATTGTAAGGTAACGGGGCACCGGCGAGTTACCGGAGAATGGGCCGTGAAATTGACCGGCGTGCGGCAGAATGCCTCGGAAAATTCTCGCGTTTGTCCCGACGCACTTCCACGTGCGCGTTCGAGCTTTCAAAATGTTTCCAATGTTTTTTTCCGAAATAAACGACCGATTTATCATATTTAAAAAATATTTTTTTGACTTACGCTTGGCTGACTCTTAAGGATCTGAAGAAAGCTTCGCTTACCTGGAAAAAAGAAAACAAAAAATTGGGTTTGAAAATTATTTAAAGGTCGAATCGTCTTCTGTACGGAAGATAGGGAAACCGATCGAGGATACCAACAACCGAATAAAAGTCAGGAAGATTCTTCTGTTTCTCATGCGATTCCCACGCTCGTTCGTCAGAGAGAATCTTTCTTCTACGTATGGTATTATAGCGAACGCAAATACAAATACATCGGGAATCGGATTCGATGTAGGTAGAGGTTATATATACATAAAGCGAAGCATTCGACACGACGGAAGCGAGTGACTACTACTCCGCACGCCGTGGGCTCGGAAAGCAAACGTCCGATGGTCTATACCTCAGCCCCATACACTCGTTAACCGTCGGGAGACACATCGAGGCCCCGGCGTGGAAGTCCTCGCCACGCAAACCCCTTCGTTCTCTTTCGCGAGCGCCCGAAGCTACCGGGACGATTGGGAACGGATACGAGAAGGCGATACGAGCGCATGCAGTACTCGATACCATATCGAGGTCCCTTCGGGGACTCGGGGCGATGCACACCCCGGGACGGGAGAGACTGCCAGCCACTACTATTATTCGTGACTTGGCCGGTGTGCACGTGCGCCGAGTCGATTGGCCACCCGTCGGGCACAACTCGAACGTGCTTCACATTCGTCCGCTCGGACTAACGTCACCGGCAACTCTTTCTTTATAACCCTATAAATTTTTATAAGTTAAGAAGAAAAAAATTAAATAAATAAATACAAATAAAATAAACTTGTCCTGACGTTCCGAAGGGCACAGCTTAATAATTCTGATAAATCAGAGAAACTTGCAGGTTCATTTTTTTTTATATGTATTTTTTTCCGTATGGATGCCCACGGAGAATTGTTAATTCACTAATAATAATGTTATAATTTACATAAATAATAATAAATACTGTAATGAATTTATAATTATTTTTTGTCATTTGTATGGAATATCTTATCGAAGCCCTTTTTTTTACGAATATACGATTCGATGTAAAATTCTATCGCACGATAGATACGAGTATCGCGAGAATAGTTCGCGAAAAGCGATTTCCAGACACCGAGAGTCTCTCGCAGGTGGAAATACGTTGTTTATCGGCAACGGATGTGAAGAACGTTGAGAAATATCGAACACCGGTGGTCGTCCACTTATCTCGACGCCCTTTATTACGCTCGTGGCTGTTAGGGGTTCGCATATCAAAGGGGCCACGCAAAGGGATAGAATAACCCTCCTATATATCCCCGAGACAAACGTTGTTTCTCGACAACGAGAAACAAGTCGCCGCTTTTCCGTCAAAAGGCATAATATCGTCGGCGTGCAGCGCGATGGGCGGTAGAAAATAATTCATCGTCGACGCGTGTACAGAAATAAAAAAGAAAAAAGAAAAAAGGGTTGAGAAAGAGAAAGTACGAGGGAGGAGTTTGAAACGTCCATAGAAAAAAAAGAAAAAAAAATTGAAAACTACACTTGGAAAAAGGTGCGGACGTTTCTGTCTGTGTAATCTGCCGTCAGTCTGCGCGTCCATTCTTGGCCTCTTCCGACGTCCTCTCCGCGAACTCATGAACGCTTTACCTGTGTCCCCTCGCACACACACACCTATATATACACACATACAGTCGCGTAATTGCTGCTATCTACGAAATGACTTAAAAACTTGACCGCGAGGGACTTACGTACGGCAAAATGCATAGAGCGAAGTACACGCGTATGGAGTATTTTCCAGCAGTATTACGCGATAGGTACGCACCCTCTCACGAGGTAAAGGCAGCTTTAGGTACAACCCAAGAGATATAACGACGTGGAGAACGAAGAGAGTGAGTGAGAGCGGCTAATAGTGCTCACGTACGAAGTTAAGGTAGAAAAGAGGCATATATACTCCGCGCCACACAGCGTTATAGACGTACAAAAGTTATATAGTATATACTGTGCTGTAGAAGCCGTGGTACGTACCGGTGACTGCTACCATTAGACGTGAAATATTAAACATCAGCCGTGTAATTACCTGTGGTGGGAGTACCGAGAGGGGGGTGTTGCTTGCTGCTGCACCGCTGCGATTAGATCTAAACTGGTCGCTAATGCTGTTAATTGCGATGGATTGTGTAATTGTTGCGCGTTGTAAAGGGCTCTTACCCGCTCTGCTCGGCGAAGTTTTTCAACCACACAACGAAGCATTACAGCGGAGCGTAAGATATTGTATATTATATATATACAGTATGATTCAGAATAAATATCGAATCTGTTTTTTTAATCTTTAATTCCCATTTTAAAAAAAACCCAATTTTTCTATGAAAACTAAGATTGCATTTTTTTTAAATATAATAATAATTACTTTTTTAAATTTGTATTATTCATTGACTTGATTTTCATTTGTAAAAATTAGTTTTTGTGATAAAGACTAATTCTTTATTGTTATTGTTGTTGTTCATATTATTATCATTACGATGATTATTATTTTTTATTTCATTATTATCATTATTTCATTTCTAAATTTTGTTTTTTTAAATTTTATTTAATCAAAGTCAATTGAAAAAATGTTAAAAATTCGATTTTTTATATTTATTATGAATCATGCTGTATATATATCTAGAAATTAACGATAATCGTGTGTGTTGAAAGTTTCGCTGTGTTTTCACATGCGTGAGAGAGTGTTACAAGAGTCTTTCGATGTTGATGTTCTCTCGTACGCTCTACTGTAAGTTCCACACCGTGTATACGGTAGATGGTTGTGCGTGTCTGCGTTAGTTCGCGAACCGTCTAGCGAGCGTCGATAAACTGGCGAGAACGACGAAGTAACAGAGGGAAGTGTGCTTCGAGCAGCGCGAGGCGAGAGCCACCCGTTCGCTAAGTCGCTCTCTCACTCGTTTGCGATATACCGAAGGGAATGGTGAACGCACTGTGCGGCTTTTACGTACGTACTACACGGGTAACGTGTACCCGATGTTGCGAACCCGCGTACGAGCGCAAAGGACGCGGCTCTGCACCGGCAGCCGGGCGCAAGGTGGATGGGTTCACTCGTTTGCACGTCGAGCGAAGAGAGTAACTGTGTTTGTCAACAAGATTTTGAGCGAAAAAATTAACAAGAGAAACTCTTTCACTGTCACGAATTGAAGAGATCTTCGAAAGATAGTATCACGAGACATTTCCAATCTTTAGGATTTCTTTTTAATTAGTTGAATTGACAATCTGTGATGTCATTGATGCGGAAAAATTATCTTTACGCAAAGTATCAGCAATATAGGAATTCCCAAATTATTATTATTTTTCAAGTATGATGATTAGATGATGATGATGATGATGATGATGATGATTTATTAGATGATTTTTGATAATTATTAAAAAATTAAGAAACCTTAATACTACGAGGGAACCACCATTTAGCGACTAGTAGTAATACGTGAACAGCCAGTCCATCGAATCCTCGAGCCCTCGTTTTCCGAATCGAGGGATCGGAAATATCTGCAGCTTTGTAGATGCAGCGACTACATGAGTTCGACATCAGAAGTTTTTGAGGAATTCTGTGACGATAAAAAGAAAGAGAACGTCGAAGAAGTTAGCATTGGGCCGAGCTGTGGGGCCCGGGATGCTCCAGCGAGTTAGACGCAACGAAGGCGAAGGCTACTTGAGAAGGCATCGTATTAGCGAATTCCGGGGCAATTTGTAACGCCATCTTGGGTTCCGCTCGCGCCCCGGTAACGACGACGAACCGCCTCTGGTTGTAGCTTCGATGCTCGAGGGCTCTCGAGGACGACAACGAGATACGCCGACGGCGTTGAGTGCGGCAAGGAAGGCACGAGGCCTGAAGACGGCGGCAACAACAGGAACAGAAACGCTGCCGCAGCGGCTACTGCTCGGCAGTGTGCTGCTGTGCAACGCGCGAGACCCGAGACCCGGGGAAATGAATGATCCCATTACGCCATAAATCAATCACAGCAAAAAGCACCAAAGCCCTCTCGGCACGGGATGACGCGTACAGCACACCGGAGAACGCTACGGCGAACGGACGGAAGAGAACGAACGTGATCTCGTCTCTGGTTGCCGGAGAGATCCTCTGCGCGCACAACACACAAAGCTTCCTATCCTCGTTTATAAAATCGACGATAGGACGGAATCGTAAGAGAAAAACGAAAACGGTAGTTTGCATGGTAATCGACGGGAAGATGCAAAAAAAATATAATAACAATAAAAAGAACGACTGAATTCCTTTGCATTAATGACGAGTAGCGAATTCTCCGATATTTGGTTTGTTGAACTTTAATTCCTAATTTATCTCGTACCTCGGGACGAATTTATTTTCCCGTATTGACGCTAATTCATCGTCGAAGATTCATACGCGTTTGTTGGTCGGAAGTATCGTACAGAAGGGTATAATTATTGTAAACGTTACAATCCCACAAGCGTTTGGTATTTCTGCATAGTCAGCGCGGTGGCGGTACGCGAAAGGTATGGAATTGCAAGAACTAATAATGCCGAATAACTATAGTCATTGGAGCGCCAACGAGACAAGAAGTCTTTCTCGAACGGTTGAATACGGTACGGGTTGCCACCCCCGCCGCACGCAAGAAATCGTCTTGTACGACGATACCTAACGCCCGGGGGATAAAGTTTCTTTGGTACGGGGCAAAGTGGCCGGCGTGTTTAGGTGCTGTTGGAACGCCGTATGCCGACCTATGTGTATCTTTAACACGCGGGAAAAAGCGAGTAGCCGGACAATTTGTGAGATGAGACGCGAAGGTGGCAGGTATTCTATGTGCTATAACGCCCGACAGCCAGCAGCCAACAGCCAGCAGCCAGCAACCTCAACGATGCACAGTTCCACTTGCTACCGAGGATTCTGAAGGGGAAAAGGAGACGCAGACAGAACGGAGAAGAATCGAGCAACATACACGGCATGCGTGCAGAGATCTGAACGACGTTCGTCTTGCGGTATTTCGTTAGAGATCGCATAGTCCTTTGCTAATTCGGATAAAACTGTGAAAATTCCGATGTCGCGTAAAGAAGAAATATTTACCTCGATGGGGGTGGGAGATCGCGCGAGAAAAAACTATGAGAAGCGCGATGCGAGGATGAATGCAAAAGATTATTCGATTCTATAAACTTTTTATATTTTTGTACTTTCTGAATAAAAAATTGCATCAAATACGCAATTTCTGGGTCAAAGCATTTGCTGTTTACCTTTTTATGTGTTTCAAAGAGCGAATAATAAAGCGTACGAGTTTTCATTGAATTTTTTTGGAGATTTAAAAAACATTCGGAATTTTTTTACCATTTTTGTAATTTTTTTTTTTTTTTCGATAAAAAAGCAGTGCACATCGCGCTTCCGAAATAAGCAACGACAAAATGCTGGACGTGTTGATTCGGATGTTATTTCTAGCGCTCCGAGGTGCGCAAGCGAATGTGCTGATGAAATAAAGGAGCGATCGTCGAGACGAAAGGAGCTCTAATATAATCTCCCGATAAGGGTAAAGTATCTTTCGTTGGCTCGGGTTAAACTCGAGTCGAAAACTATTCGCGGAATGCGAGATGTTACAACGGAGGTCTCCGAGGTATTTGCCACGCCAAGATACGAAATCGTTTCGAAAGCGAGAGCGAGCGAAGCGTCGAAAGAGAGCAACGGAACGAAAAGAAAAAAGAAAAAAAAAGAGCACAGGTATGTGCGCGCAAAGAGGCGTGTACTCGCGAAGGGACCCTCGCGCTCCTTCGTTAACCAGGGGGAGGGGGAGGGAGGTTAATGTCTAAGCTAATTCGACGAACCTGGAAAAATTCGATGCGTCACGTAAAGAAGAAATATTGCTACGTATAGCGAGTCGAGAGGCAGAACGATAGAACCAGCAAAGACGAAGAATAAATAAAAAAATAAAAAGACACACGAAAGCCTGCTGATGGTTTGTTTCGTGCGATGCGAGGGAAATCGCCTTACGATGTGTGTAACGTCGAGCCATTTAAAATTAGTTAGACCAGTATAATTAGCGACGAATGACGTGCCGAATGATTTTCCATAAAACGAAAAGCTCGTAACGCCGCTTAGATACTCTCTTCGCGGTCTACTCTACCCTCACGAGTATTTTATAGATATGAATATTACTTTCTCGAGTGGCCTGAGCTCTTAAACTCGAGCCTCCAAACGTTAAGAGTCCGTCTATCGCGCATAAAATTATCGTCGCATAGCTACAGAAATATAGAAATGTGTTCCTTATTAACCATGAAACATTTTTTTTTTTTTTTGTAATTACTTATGGAATTTCCGATCGATTTTCCGCCAAACGCTTTATTAATTCTCTTCAACATTTCTTGCGATTTAATTCCGCGAGAATAAAAAAGTGTTCGGTATTTCGATGGTTGCGAAGGGAGGGGAGAGGAGGGCAACCAGTTTCCCACTACATTCCCCCGATACGAAAAACACGATAAATCCTGTGTTCCACGTGGGCGTAGGCCTCCCTTTTCGCGCGGCTGGCGATTCGCTTCGACGGTATACATACAACGAGAGAACATATCGGATATAGGCACAGAGCTCACAGCGAACGAGACGAAGAAGAAGAAGAAAAAGCAGAAGAAGAAGTCGGCTAAATTACGACGACGAGTTCGGTTCCTCTGGTGCTCCGCGCGTTCTCTGTTCTCTGCTCTCGTGTGTGTACCCAGGTAAAGTGCAGGTTGCCCATGAACGGGCCCAACCCTCCGTCGTCCTTGGCGAAAGGAGCCAAGCAGCAGCTTGGCTTCGATAGTAGTCACCGGCGGTGCATAGCCGTATGTACTCGCGAGAGCGCGCGACTCCAACCACCCGATCTGTATAGTCGTACGGAGTAAATTCGAGAGAGCGCCGAGAGACTTTTAAAAACGTTTAACCGTACCTATAGCGGACTCGACGCGAATCTCCGTTCAGTCAGGTATTATAATTCCTTCTCACCCTCCCTCCCCCTACCGCCTTTGGTCGAATCATTCGCTCGCTCACCGAGAGCGACTCGTCTCAAAGAAATGTACAATTACGCCGAAAATTTTTATACTCTCGATCCTTTAACCAATTACCGATTTGCCTGGCGGAGCGAATGATCATGAACGTCGTTCTTTCAGTTTTTTTTTTTTTTTTTACCTCGATAAATTCAAACGATCTTCGAAGTTTCTCGGTTATCGTTATGCATCTCTTACACAGCTACTTATCGTAGTAGCATCGAAAAATATATATATAATAACTGTTTATACTTCATTCGATATTTCCTTTCGTTCGTTCGTTTTTTTTTAGAGAGTTCATTTGGTTACCGTAATTCGAGGTCAGGAAAGGACACGTGGAAATTTTAAATGAGTCGATGATTTTTGGGTTAATGCAGGGGAAATCGGAGAGCGAATTGGATAAAAAATGATCCGGCGAACGATCGACCTCTCGCGGTAGTGCACTGCGACCCCGCGTTTCTGAAAGTCCGGGTGTGTATTCCCCCTTTCCCTCTATTTTTTTATTTATTTTTTTCACTTTCGCTCTTTTCGACCGCACGTGTGATCCGGCTGACCGGCGCACACCGATGTTCCGTGGCACCACCCGCTTGTAAGCGACTCCGTTATCTTTGGATCGTCTGCAGCGTTAATGAATCCGCAACGGTTCGCCACGCCGGGGGAGACCCTAACCCTCCACAAGCTCTCGGGCACTTATATCTCTCGACTGCTGCAACTTCTTGGCCAACGCGCGCGCCTCCGCTTGCTCGACATTCCGTACAAATGTTTTTCACGATCAGATTGCACAATGCCTCGCCGCGTACGTATCTCATACCGTGTTTCACCGGTTTATCCAAATTTCTTACATCTTCTCGTCGGTTTCGTCGAAAGATGAACGTCAGAACAATTTTTTTTTTTTAGGGTTTCGAGAACTGTTTAACCGTTGGAAAGGTCTGAATCTATTTGCGAGAGATAATTGTTAATTCTGAAGTCTGCCGTCACGATAGCTCGCAGCGGCCTGCATAAGTTTGATACAAAGTTGAAACAAGCGCTCTGACATTACCGGTTCGACAATTCTGATACTGATACTCGGTGAAGTTCGGGAGCACCGAGAAGTTTCGTATTAACGTATTAAGTAATGCTGCGAAGTTTCTTCGCCTGCGACTATGGGATAACCGTCGGATCGTTGGAAGTACAACGACTAAAGATAGTTTCAAACATTTCGTCGAAGTTAGACGTACCGGGGTTTCGCTGCTCTGTACAGCCAATCGCCCGACATGAATAAAACGACGATACTCGCCGAGACTTTGATTGCGTCTCGCGAACACGGATAATTATTTATGGAAAAAAGATTGAAAATGGATCCGGTAGAATACTGGTTTACATCGCTTTTGACTCTTCGAAACACGTCCTTTCTATCGATCTATTAAAATATTATGTATTTTTAAAATAATTCGAATAACTACCAAATCTCTAGTAATATTTTTTCTGTCAATTTTTTTAAGGGGCACATTTTTTATTATTTCGAAAACTCAGTAACCCTCACGCAGTTAATAAATATAAAAATTTTCTACGAACTTTAAAATTTTTTATATCAAGTAATTGAATATATTAAAATTAAGAAATCCGAAGAACCATTCTGTGAGAAACTCATTTTGTGACTTCGTAGAAATCCGCGAGAAAACGCAACGATTTTTATTATTATTATTATTTTGATTTTTTTTCCCCCGATACGGAGGATTTTCAATGTCTCTAAGTATAGTTCGGAGGTAAAGGTTAGGCCTGTCGTAATTTAGCGAATGACCTCGTGTACGGTTGATGTTCAGACCGAGAATATCGTGGGATGTTCACCGCACGCTATAGAATACGTATATAACGGTAAATTTTTCACGTCATGAAACTGGGTCTTCTTCTCATCGGCCGAACAGGGTCGTCGGTTTACGCCCACAGCCGATAGATCCCCATTGTCTCGAGCGTGCGGGCGCGCGCAATTTTTTTCATTCTTTTTCTTTTTTTTTTAACAAAAAAAATATATATAATACGATCTTGCGAGAGAGCTCGGGCGCGTTCGTCTTCCCATGCTTCCCATATATATATCAGGTATGAAAGAAGCCACAAAGTGCGGATGATCCCTAATAACTTTGCGTGACTAAAAGATGCGAAACCTCGTTTCTTCGGAGTCGTGGCAAATCCTCCAGTAGCCCCCAAAGAAACGCGAGGACCCCATGAGAATAAATAAAAATTCAAAAAAAGAAAAATATCGGTCTTATACACTCTCAACAAAATTCCACTTATCATGATTTGTGTATTATAGATGCTAATGGAGATAATTAATAAGAGCTGTTGAGGCGTCGGGAGCTCACTGGCTTTGGCCAACTATTTCTCCGGTGGATTGCATGCGATCACGATACACCCAAAAATCACTTTTTTTTTATTTTTTCGTCAAAGATCTCTAATCCATCGCGTTCTTTGCTCGCTGACTATTCTGAGCCAGAAACTTGGCTAATCGCTTTCCGGGAAAGGACGGTGAAACGTCTGACGCGGAACGTCCGAGAAAAAAGAAGGACGCCAGATGGGATAGAATGGAAGTGGTTTTGTCTGGAAAGTTCTGATTGTCGTGTAAAGACCACCGAAGAAATTGTCTGCTACTCGTCTAGTCTAAGATTATCGGATCGATCATTTCAACCATAAATACAATCGATACACGCGGCACTCATTGCAAACTTGAAATGGTTACATTGTAATCACGTTTGTTGCAATTCAACTGATAAACTGTTCAGTACATGTAGGATTAATCTATAGTGCTGATAGTGAAAAATTCAAAATAAAAAAATAATCGAAAAAATTTAATTTCGTAAATATTCGTAATCAATGATTTTCTATCGAATAAAAAATGTATTAATGATTTTTCTCAATATTTTCGATACCGGAGCTTTAACTTTCGAGTATCTTAAAAAAATATACTTAGCGTCAATTTTGTCAATTTGTTTTTTAATTTGTCGATTATCCAAAGATATTGAATCATTTGAGAAAAAGCACTGTAATCGCGAGCAAAAAAAAACATCGATAGAAAGAAAGCTATAAAGAGGCGAGAGACAGGCGTTGAGCCGAGGGGGATGCATGTACAGTCAACAGATTTAATTGAGTCGTTCCTCATAATTGGAGAAGTCGTGAGAGTCACGTTCGGCGTGCCGTGCGCCCGGCTGTTACGGGTTCCCGAGGAGTCTCGAGATGCCGATATCGCTGTCGTCGCCGTTTCTTGCCTCTCTTACTATCCCGAGTCGCGTTGCATACGTTCGCGAACGAGATATAACCACATAACAGAGCATTGGTATAACGAGCTGCTGCCGATCGTTAACGTGTGTTCGTCTATTAGCTTAATATACTGCGACGATAGTCGAAACAAATGTAACAGTAACGGAGACTCGGAGTCGTTTCGGAATCGTGCTGTATATCTCACTCTTTCTTCATCACCTCTTTAAATCCACTTTTAAACTACGCTGCAACACAATACTTTCAGCCTGTAATGACTCTATTTGCAGTCGCGTGGTACAATAGCTAAATCGTTATCGATTCATATCATTTTTGTTTAATAAGCATTCTCCGTTCGGTGATTAAAATGTCGCGGGTTAAACCAATCGTACGGAATAACATAATTGAGCGTCAATTTACTCGGGAGGCTTCGGTAAGAGGTTTATATCGATATTAATAGAACAGAAGCATTAACACTGACCTTTCGTTCTCAGCATTTATATTTAATACGAATATTCCTCTACCTCCGTACGACATGAATAATGAGAATCTTAAAGTCGTGTCGCCTTTTTCTCGTATTGCATCTATAACGACAATGAATTTAAATTTTTTTCTTAAAAACTAGAGAAGGTTATGGACATTTTTTTTTTTTTTGCTGAAAACTACAAGGAATTGCGGAGAGTCTCCAGAAAAAATCTTATCGAAAACCATTCGAAAAAAATAGATATTTTGGGCGCTGGAAGAGTGACTTTTTTTTTTAAACGTGTGGCAGTAGATACTCTTCCGGCAGCCATATCTTTTTTTTATTTGAATACATTTCGACAATTTTTTTTTTTTTGTAAAACTCCAATACATATAGCTTTTATTTAAAAAACAATACTTTTATCACCTTCAATAGTTTCAGAGAAAAAAAAAAATGTACCTCGTAGCAGTGAAAGCTGATTCATCGATAGTGTAATGACCGTCGTGTTTCCACAGACCTTCGATACCTCCATCAGCTTAACTGGGGTGCAACTTTACGGTGCAAGTGGAAACGTTTCAGAACATTGAGAAACGAGATGACGCTCACGCGGCCATCCGACTAAGATGATCGATCCCAGCCGACCGTACCGACCGAACTTATAGCACAGCCAATGTCGATTCTCCTCGATGTTTCCATCGCAACTTTGGCATAGACGAGACTCTCGATAAACAATGGACCCAAACACAACGACGCGGCCTCCGGATCTCTAGCGTTGACGAAATATCGACGTCGAGGTCCCCCCGAACGAGCGCGGTGAGCTCGGGAGGGATTGCGAGGCTCTCGCGAGAGGCGCGAACGCGAGAACGAGAAACGCGAACGCGGGGCCGCCTTTGGTACCCTCTCTTAGCTAAAGCGCGGCCGCGATGGAACGTGGGAACGTTTTTGAATCCGTCGATGGGCAACCCAATATTTCTTTTTTTTTTTTTTTAATCTTCACTCCTCGCGGCACGAGGGTGACGCAAGTCGGCCCAACGCCGACGAATCGATGGGAAAATCGCGTCTGTATTTGCAATGTTTACATCGCTGCGGTTTTGATATCTGCATTAAGTTCACATTATAATTCGAAATTATTGTTTTTTTTAATATATAATTACATATTGCCAATCGGTACGGATTCAGAAACTCGTTAATGTTCGGACGATTTTTTGGAAACATTTATTTTATTTAACTGTCAATTAAAATATCAAAAATATTGGTATTGGCAATCATTGCAACGATTGGATGTGTTTAAAAAAAAAAAAAAAATTGTTTTTTTTTTTTAATTCAAGCAGTCGGCAAAAACTTTATTCATTGATTTCTTTCGTCTTCAATGACCCGAATGATAATTTAAAAAAAAAATATAGAAAATACATACAAGCGTAATCCGCGCTCAGCCCGATAAAATGTTTGGGAATCGCCCACGTTGCCGAATTAATACGACGATAAAACGATAACTTGTTCTCTCATCGATGTAACGACGGTAAACAAGACGAGAAACCGACTGAGTTGGGTTATTACTGATAATTAATTGCCGTATGATCGGTCGACGTCAGTGAAAATTCCTCGCGTGAACGAAGAGCTCGTTGAATCGGACGTTTAACGACACGCTTTGACTCGACTTTCGGTTAATACCCGAAGCGTTGTACGAAAGTGCGAATATATTAACCGAAGATGCGTCCGCTCGTTGAGCTTTTCGCTCGACTTGCAAGCGATTCATTGGCGCGGGATGCGCGGTATTTCGGCCCAATTAAAAATAACGATTGCTGCGATTCCGTATGTGCCGTATGTGTACTCGAACGCCTGCCGCGCAAGGCGGTGGATATCTAAACGGGAAAAGATCCGGAGAGAGGCGTGTGCGTGCGAGAGAAGCGCGCGGATTCGTGCGGATAATGAAACGGGATGAGCTGAACGAACGTGCATAATCATAATTTCACTCTCCTTTCGTTCAATTTTTAATTTTTTTTTTGTTTTATAGTACTACGGATCGGTATAGTTGAAGTATAGAAACTCTCGCTGCGCTACGTCCGGGAGAATAAAATAAAAATAAGAACAAAAAAAAAGGTATCGAGACGAGGCGTCGAAGACGTGACTGCCAGTCGAGAAAGAGTAGAAGTTAGCCATAGACCAGACACTACTATACGTATAATTCACAGCGGCGTACGAGAGCAAAATCGCGCGCGCGCGAAGCCGATCGTCAAGGACGCACCTGTCGCCTCCGCACCTCATCGACGCTCTCGTGCTGTTTCTCCCGCGGCGATTACGTCCCCCGGGCTCTCGAATGCTTAGCGCGCCGAGCCCCGGTGTACGTTCTCTCGAATCGTCTGACAAAGGTAATTCGAACCTCTACCTTCGATCGTCGGGCACGCAGAACACACATTAGTTTTTCTCGTAACCAAACGTCGACGCCGGTTTTTTATCCGAGTGAACGATACAAATTGACGCAAAACTTTGCCAACGAACTCGAGGGTTTCAATTCTCGAAGGCACCCCATTCGGAAGGGAAAAAAGGTAAAAATGAAACTTGAAAGGTTTAATGAAAAATGAAAAAAATGTCATTTTTTTTACGTTTTAGCGTAATAGATTTTTTTATTCTAGATGCATTATTTCCATTGGATAGTGACCATCGGCAAGCATTTCCAAAAAAATCCAAGTCAATCTTTCGACGAGGATATCTTTTTGTTTTGTCAATATTTGTTAACAATATTTGTTAACATTTGTTAACAAATTTTTTTTTGTAAAATTCTTAGTACATGTAACTTTCAACAAAAAAAAATCGCACTCATTATCTCTTATAGTTTTCGAAAAAAATGCACTTTGAATGGGATTCGAACAATTTTTATGGGTGATTTAACCCTATGAAGAACGATTTGCGTACTTACTGAAAAGAAAACGTATTAACAAGGGAAAAAAAAGTGAAACAATTATCATATAGTCGACTGAATCCTCCGGGGAATATGTCTTCCAAATCTGGTTCTACTTTTCTTTTCTCCTATTAAAAAAAATGCAGTGAGTTAACGAAGAAGTATCGATTTACTACTACGCTTCGGAGACTTACGTCGGCCACGACGGTAAAGTTGTTTTAAAAAAATCTCCCTGTAGGGAATTTACAATGGGGAGTATAGCTTAGAGTATTTCTCCGACGTTCACGAAGCATGATACGATAAACCAATTTGACTCACCTATAAATATACGCCGACTCTATTTCCCTATTCGTCGGATGCACCTCTCGCCGCGCGAATTACTTCCCCCTGTGGACCCGCAGGCGTGTCGAGTTTAGAGTCTCGAGGGAAGCGGCGAGGCGAGGTATAAGGGAAAAGTCGTGAAGAGGCAAAGAGGAATGGAAAAAAAAAACCAAAAGAGAAGAGAAAACAGGCCGGTGATGCTGCGAGCGGCGCGGTGGCCGTAAAATATACGTAGGGGCTAATGCGGCGCAACTTTACGTCCCGGGTTACAAGATGACCCCCCACCGGGAACGGCGCGAGTTGCCCCGCGACTCCCGTTTCGCGGTCGTTGTCGTTTCGCGTCGTGTGCTCGGTGCTCGCTGCGCTGATGCTGCCGGTGTGTGTTGGCCATCGCAACTGGCAACGAGTGCACTGTGCACTGCGGCGCGTGTACGCGCACTCACGACATCGCACCCAACCTCTCGATGCACATGCAACACGCTGACTAAGGCAACTATAGCTCCACAGCACCCGCGCGCGCGTTTCTTCTTCGCCGGTGTGTGGTTCGAAACCCTTCTTGCGCTCGCACACGAACTACGATATAACCAATTAGGAATTTAAATTCACGGCAATCCCCCGATTTGGTCGTTAAGCCAAGAGCCGACTCTCGCCCTCGGGGGAGAAAGAGCTTACAGTCGAACGTACGTGGGAATGCGAGAGGCTTCGAAGAGTTCGTTTTCCCGACAAAAATAAAAATCGATTCTTGAAATCATAAAACCTTCAGTTTCTCTGTTTTCCTTTGTTATTAACGATTTTTTTCGAAATCGCACCATCAAACATGTTCCCAATATAAATTAATTTTCCCAATTTTATAGGAGAAAAAAATTATGTATTAATAATAATAATAATAACAATAATAAAAACAATTATTATTATTATTACATCCTCTTTTTTTTAAAGAAATCAAAACATTTTTTGTACTGAAAACTGATCGATTAAATGAAAAAACCTATTCCTAAGGTGGGAGACCTATAAAAAATTTAATCATTCGATAATCGTGAAGTAAAATAAAAAATTTTATCGATGAAAAAAATAATTGAGACAGCGACGGTTTTCTTGCATAGAGGAGCCTTTGCTCCCAAAAAGTACTTTTACTGAGAGCTTATATTGTAAGGGACGATGTCGCGTCGGTAATGTGCTCTGGAAACATCTATATTGTATATTTGATCGATTTAACGAACAAAGTTGTTCTGAAGTTTCTCGCATGCAAAGTCACACCGAAGAAGACTGATTTTTCTCTGTCCCCGCAGCGAAAAGTCTCCTTCCTCGTCGCATGCATGCATCTTCCGATGCAGATGCAGATGCAGATGCAGATGCATCGCGAGCAGAAACCCGCGGTGAAGGCCCCTCTGCGTTGAACAGTCTGTTCTGCGCACACCGGCGTCCAGCAGCTAAACTCAAGCTGTTCACGAAAGATATTACTTCGGGGTCTCGACACAACGAGAGGAGTCGAGGACACCCTTTGCCTGGTTAGAACGGCTCGTTAGCGGCCACAGAGCTCTGGACGTGTCATACTCCGGCAATGGTGAGCTTCTCCCGCCATTCCAGCAGCTCTCTCACCCACCGCGGCTAACACGGCTTCATAAAGTCTCGCGACAGCGTCAAGAGCGTCGCCGCTATTATATTATATCGGAGGAAACTCGGAAATATATATTTTCAATTCGCTCGTGATATTCGCGTGTCCGCAGGGTGCACGGGACTATCGCAAGTAAATACACTGACTTCGATAAATTTGTTAATTGGAACGTTTAAGCTCTGTTCATTAAATACAATATCATCGACAATGCGGATTCTGGCAAACAGTGTTGAATTTTTTTTTTACGGTTAATTAGCGAGATATTGCAATCTTCTTAGAAATACATTTTATTCTCTGAACGAGAAAATGTAATCTTAGAGATTTTTTCCAGCAATGAGTTTATCGCAGTGCTTAGTAAAGAGTATTTTTTATTTTTTTTTCTCTGCCGATCAACGTTAGTCGCGAAATTTATTCCATATTGAGTACGAAAATCTTAGGACTATAATATGCGAATAATTAATTGAGATTTCGCAGTTTTTTTACGATTTTTTTTTTTACGGCTTCATTCTTAGTCGGAAATTTGTAAATTTATGAAAGCCATAATTTTGTTTTTTTTTCTTGGCGGGTAGTCGGGAGTTAACGAAAATCGAAAATAGGAAAACGAAAATTTCGATATATTTGTCCCGAGACATTCGAACTCGAAGGACTTGGTAACGGAGACACAGTTCTGACGAGTTTGCCAAACGGACTTTCGAACGTATATGTAGTGTCCGTTCCGTTAAGGCGCTCGACTCGAATTGCGCCCACGCCTCGCCTCGTGTTTGATCGTTCGCTCGTGCCAACGCCGCGTTTGTCGATCGCGCGAACTGCGATCGAATACTATACGCTTACTGCCCTATATACACGTATATATGTATACCTTAACAGTTTCCTTTTCTTCTCGCTCGTTAGTCGTCGCGCTTGTCACCTGCGACGGTCCTTATGGTTGCGCTCGGGGGGTCTGTCCCGATCTCTCTCTCGAGTAAGTTAAGTGCATAACCCACTGGTACGGTATCATATGGTCGGCGAACCCGAGAATTGCAACGGCAGTGAGACGAAACTTGCCAATCGATTAACGATTTTTTAAGCAAATTGCCTCGTTAGTCTCCGCTCGCGTCAGCGCGAAATCGAAATGATAAAATTACGATTGAATGATTAAATTATTATTTTTTTTTTAGATCAAGAATGTCCGCGCGAAATTTTGTAAATATATCGCGTAAAATCGTAGCATCCTATCGTAGAATGTTTGACTCTAATATAACGCTAATCCGCACTCATATTATCGGTGTCTTGAGACACTGACCGCCGTGCGCGCCTTGCGACCAATTAGAATCAATAATCGTAGAGTAAAGTCGGGTCTCTCCCGCGGGTTGCGAGAAGCCGAGAATGAGTTCGAGAATCTCGCAAATCACGAACAACATGTGGAAGCAAAAGCGGTGGGTACGATCGTCAGCGTACCGCACCTTTCTCGACCGACGACCACGAGGTCCGGCCGCGCAAAAGTCTCCGGGGCACTCTTTACGCACTGGTTCTTCGACAACCGGGGTACCGGACACCACCTTGGATTATTAATTTTTGTCTAATGACGCGTTGCCTCTCTTTCATTACGCCTCTCACCACGGGGTCTCGCAGCATAAGCAACAAACATTTACCCGTTTAATTAGACGATGCTACGGGGAAACTTCGTTATAGCACTGTGAATACGAAGCTCTCGGCAAAGTTCTACTCTACAATCCCTAATGTCTTCTATTAGCGAGAGTAGCTGGAGAAAAAAAAATCGACGAACGGCTGAGGCGTAAGATATCCGATACGAAGATTTTTTTTTTTTTTTCACGAACGACTTGTTACGAAATTCCTCGCGTACCTTCGACGCAAAACGAAAGCGAGAACACGCGCGTTTCTCGCGTCGACGCTCCTCGCTTGGCTAATTGAAAAATCTTCGCCGCGATGCACAGAATGCTACGATGGAGAATCTCACCGCTGGTGTGTGACCTCAATGTCGCTTCGTTCGCAAACGCGCTTCGGAACCGTTATAGTTTGAATTTAAAATTATAACACATATCGATTTCGGGAGTCCGAACGCTATCTTGAGACGGCACGGCACGTTGCCGCCCGGTTGTTATCTCGGTAACGAAATCGTTACTTCTTTTAATTTCATCTCCGTTCATTTATTTAATTTTTTTCCCAGTCCGAAGGCGTGTCTCGATTGAGAATTTTTTTGCAACGTCTTGAAGGTCGAATATTTGCACGTAACTATAGAAATGTAATTACACTCAGGTGCGCTATGTGTTTGGATTTTTCTATATATATCTATACGAATGTGCAGATAGTATATCGTACGATTGAGGCCACAGCGATTCGCTAACAGGGGTGCGGGTGAACGGTAGACAACTACTATACATCGATAGTTACCGTATATCATTTTGTTTTTTTTTTTTATGCGCGTTGATACACAATAGCATAGAAATATATGTTATGGTTGTTCCGCCATAGCTGTGGAAGGCCATTAGCTATTCTTCGGAAAGAAAAGGTCACCGTGCAGCGATCGTGGAAACGCGTGCGTAACACTCGAAACAAGAGTACACGTGAGAGCATTTTCACGTCAAAGTCACGCCGCTTGTTTTACGCGGGGCAACGAAAGGGTACGATTTATCCCCACTGAAGAGAAATATGTACCGACATATATATCTTTTTTCAGTTATATATTATTATTTTATCATTATTTATTTATTATTACTATAATTAATAAAATACAGTATGTTAATAATTATTATTATATTTTATTATTTACATTTTTCTTTTTCATATAGTTTTTCCTTAATGTCGTACAAGAAAGTGAAACATAGTAATAAACGCGCCAACGTATCGAGACAATACGATGATTATTGATAGTTATTTTTTTCTTTTTTTTTTCCTAATGACGATAATATGCAGCAAAGCGCGCGTTATCATAGTGGATAATAATATCAGATAGATCTGCAAATGCTTCGTTAAGATCGAGGAAAGAAGGGCTATTAACTTGTGAATCCGATAACGCATTAATTAACGATTCATCCAGCGCGATCATTCAATGGGATATCTCGTAGAAGATAAGATCTGAATAAACGAGAGATGAATGAACAATGGGCCCGCGAAGTCCCGGACTCTACCTGACAAGTTCCAAAGGCGCCGCGTAATTTTTTTTCATTGCATTTCAACATAACATTTGCATTTTGTATTTTTTTAAAATTATTATCATTCAGCATCAGGAGTCTCTCGGGGTGAACTCTTCCCTTTCTCCCTGAAGTTTTTACAATTATCGATTAGAGACAAAAGTATTACTACAAGATCGAGGAGATTGTAATCGATACTCGTTAAGATAGTTGCGTGTGGCATTGAATCGATGTAAAATTACCGAGAGCGCCGCCTATCGCGAACGCTTTTTCCGCGTTACACGACGAACGAACAACCGCAGCTTCGCAACTCTGTTACACGTATACATATACATGCGGATACATAATGTATATATACGTATTATATTGCGCAGTCGAGAAATTACGATGTCGAAGCCAATGCGTTTGCGATCTATGAAGCCAATTTATTAGGTGAAGTTGTGATACAAACACCACGCTGATTTGTATTGGAATATATATACGTACCGTAACCAAGGAACGACCCAAGTCCGACCGAGTGTAACCGATAGAATTTTTTACGGACCATTTAAGTAACTAATAGCTTGTACGGTAGAGCAGTCCGAGAGACAAAGATCGTTTGACAAGAGTAGGCGTGGCATTTGAGAGATCGGCTGGCGCCTCGATGTCTCGTCTTCACCGGTTTTTCTAACTGACACGGCAATAACGGAGTTTTCACTCGCGATAACCCTTAATCGTTACCGATCGTTTCGTTTATACGGCAAATTATTATATGTAAAATGTAAATTTGCAATAATTTTCCGGAAATTACGACAGCGAACATGTCAGTCTTACCGGTAATCGACATACCGACAAATGCAGTACATCAAACTCTGTTTTTTATTGATAAATTAGTACTTAGACTTCACGCAGAGTTACGACGCTAACGCGTTCCGCTTACTTTCTAATATTCATTTTATTTTATACCGCAAACTCAATTTAGCAATGCAAGTAGATGGTTCCTTGATACAAAGTCATTTCCGTCGATAAAAATATGTGAATTCTACGTTCATAGATCATTGATCCAACATCTGCGGTATTAACTTTCTGTTCTGTTACGTCTAACTGGCGGTTCAAACATCCGGTCAAACGTTTGATTTTTTGTTCTCAGCAACTGTAGGAGGTAGTAAAATGATTTTTTTTTTACGGAAAGGTCCATTTATCGGGAGTCTTGGGGGGAAAAATGTCGTTTTATCGCCTATAGTTTCAGAGAAAAAAAAATTCAAAACTTGGCGCGTATTTTGCACCGGTCGGTACATCCAATCGAAGATGGAACGCAACAAATAATAACCATTTATTTCTATGAAAAATGTTGTCTAATGTTTCCCAAAGTTACACATCCGTTTTAAAACGCTAAACAAAAAAAAATGGAATAATTTGTAGCGGTAATTCACTTATCCCATCGCACAACGTTCGACTATCCCTCCAACATGATACAGCCGAGCAACTGCTCTCGCTTTTGCTCGCTCGATCGTGTCGTGGGCAGAGCGTAGCGAGAGGCCCTCGAATTTACATTTATATAGCCTCTCGCGGATGCAGCATCTTTTTGTTTACTCGTTTACTAGTGGACAATACCTGGTAAGACGAACGCAGCATATAGTATATACTACACAGCCTTCGCAACTGAGCGCGCGAGATGTTTGAGTTCCGTAATCTCCGAGAACAAGCGCAAGAAATAAAAAAGAATTCGATGCGATGACAGCGCGGGAAAAAATGTGATTTAAAAAAAATTGATTCAGTTTAATGAGTTAAAATGGATCAGATGATTTTCGATACAATGAATAAAAAAATCGAAACCATTCCGTTTGAGTTAATTCTGACGATAATAAGAGATGGTTTACTTGGTTAATATGTATCGATTTAATCTCATTATTCATCGGTAATCGGTAGCGAATGCCGATATTCAACAATTCTCGTTTTATCGTAACGCAAATGCAACGCTTTTTTCATTTTTTTTTTTTTTCTTTTTCGAGTACACTGCGGTGTCTCACACGACTCGAAGTCGAACCTCAAGGACGTAGAGAATCAAGACGACGACGATACGAGGATCAAGGCGCCTCATTACCCTCGCGAACTGAGCTCATTACCGCGAAGAGCGCAGAGAGCGGGCAAAATGCTTTGCGAAGTGGATATATCCCACAGACATTCATTGTATACCTACTGTGCAAATATAATACCGGTAATATACCTTCTCGTCGTCTCCATGTTCGCCTATCCGTACGTGAGATATACTCCTCGTATAGGTACTCCGAGCAGACCGCAACGTATCCGAGGATGTGACTGCGTAACACATTTGCGGATAGAACAATGTCGCGAGAATTGAGGAAGTCACGTCGTTTAGCAATTAGTCCACGAGAGTTGGCTGATTGTTTTCAAATGAGACCCAACGGTTGCCTATCTGTTGCTTCTGCGTTCTACGAGTTAATGCTCACGAATGGTTAGGCGTGTAATCGCGCTTTGCGCTTCGACGGTCTTCAACGAGTTGAGAAACCAAGCGGCGGAGAGACGAAGCAACGTGGATGCGAAAATAGTACGTGCGCCCAATGGAAACGCGAACACATAGAAACACGACGAGGAAAGAACGACGAAGAGAATCGCACCTGTTCGCCCGTTTAACACCGTCTTCTCTCCCCGTTTGCACCGCGGTGTGCGCCAAGCATCGCCCGAGTCTCTAATTGCGCGAACTCCGTATCTTCGTGGACCCGCAACGAGTGCTCGAGTTCCGTTCTTCGTGCTCCTCCTATAGCCGCGAGAGTAGAGAAGGCAAAACGCGGGATAGTAGCGCTAACGCCCCGTGTACACCGGCAACGACCGAGCGGTACAGCATCCGGACTCGCGTTCCCTTTGTACGATACAGTGAACTCGTGTAAACGGCGGAGCGTACGCTTTCCACGTCAAACTCATTATCTTAATTAAACGCCACCATAGAAATTAAATATAAATCAGAATATATAGAAGATGTATTCCTGATTTATGAGATCGATGGAATATTGATGACAAAAAAAATATAATTAAAAAAAAAAAATTGACATATAGAGTTACGAATTTTGACCTATACATTTTTTTATTATTATATATTCTGACACAATTAATTTTTATGTGGAAATATTTTACACGTATGCACGTTGTTACATCGCTCCGGTTTTCAGCGGTTTCGAACAAATATTTGATCTCTTCGAAAATTCAGTCCGACGGACCGCAAACTCCTTTTCGTCGACGTCGACGTGAATGGTAAAGCGAAGATAGGAAGCGTACGTGTGGAAATTTCGGTTATGACAACGTTTGCTTAACGGGATTCAACGAAATTTCTCTTTTTTCGGGAGCAAACGGAGCTGCGGTAGCTTCGTTTTTTTTTTTTCTTTCTTTGACATAGGAATAGTCGAATGCCTTTGTTTTTTTCTCTTTTTCATACACTCAGCTATAGGTTAGACGATAATCTATGTCTGCGTACTTGTGAGTATTTATCTCTCGAGAATAAGAGAGTGCAATGAACATTTATCGATAGAGCATCGAGTAGAACGCTGCCTACGCGCAGACGAACTCACCAAACGCATTATTCATAGACAACGCGCACATACGTACGGTCCATGCATATGCAGGATAGCCGCGAAATGGGCGCGTAAATACCAACACTTAATTACTCGACTGCCAGAACTGCCAGCTACCGGGGCGAGGCTCAGGCAAGGAGAGTGAGCGATAGTTATTTCAAGGCATATATAATACTATGTATAATGTATGGAGGGCATATACTTATTGCAGCTTTCCGCGTGCCATGGTACACAACCACCAGCACCGAGATAGACGCGCGAAGTTGCAAGTTTCGTTCTGTGTACTTATACATTATTCCGGACAGACGAAGAGACGAGAATATAAATTGCGCTACGGAAATTAAACTCGGAAATATTGATAACGAAAACTCGTGCAAAACTCAGAAGCGTTAAATACGGCGTTAAGACAAACAAATTTATAAATTATTAAATTTTTTTTTTATTAATAAATTTTGAAAAAATCGGTAAAGTTGGTTAGATAAATACATTTTTTTGTTTTAAGGAAGGATCAGTTAAGGTTTTTCGGTACGAAGGAAGAGATCGATCGTTGTTTTTTTTTATTCAGCGCGATCTTTTTATTTGTTCCGATTTTTATATACCGTCGATCTATCACCGTACTTTATCGATTTCCTTCGAAGAATCGAAGTTTCGAGGGAAATCGCGATCCCCTCAATCATTCATCCGCGTCTACATGCCGTCTCGACAATCTCTCGCGACGCGTCGAAGTTTCGATTATTCGGATCACGTATCGACAGACGGAACAGCGTGAAGCTGATCGCCGATCGTTGAAACTCCGCGGGTTCTCTCTTTTCGCCAGGTGTCAGCATCAGGCCACGAAGGAGTAGCATTCGATAAATTTCCGCTTGAGCGACACCGCGAAGAGCCCCCGCGTCTCGTCGCAGCGGCCGCCGCTTAAATATGTATCGACGCTCGCTGGTCGCGGCACCGTGAATGAATGAACAGCCGCTCTCTGGGCTCAGGCCACAAGGAATCGAGACGTACACGTGTGCCGCGGCTCGCTTTTGACGCCCGACACCCCGGTTAATTGCCCGATCTAACGCGTGTCGTGTTCACCAGAATGTCCCCGTCGCATCTCTCGTTCTCTTTCCCTTTCGCGCTACTCGCGCGACATCGTTTGCCGCTGTAACTGGAACTTCTCATCCTTCGTCAATGTCAACTCTGTCACATACGATGACGTCTATTGCACGGAGACTACCGATGTCTGAATCTACCGCCGTGAAAAGTCACGCGGAACATTTTATCCCTCGAATATCTCGTACGACAGTTGTTGATTTAAAAAATTGATAATTTCAATTCATTATTTTAACTCCTTAAGTATATTTAATGGATGAATATTTCACTGAAAAATTATAAATGGCAAATTCAATTGATTATTTTGTACATTTATAGGAATTTTTTATTTATTAAACTTCGCGTCTCAGCAATTTTTTTTAACAATGAGGACATAGATACAGACAATCAATCGTATGAAATTTCCGCGAAATTTTATTTATTTTTTTTTCATTATTGATCTCATTATTTTTTTCAAGAAAAATTTACGATTTTATTTCCGTCTCTTATCTCCGTGAAAATACGCTGGAAGATCGGAGACTTTATAGACACTTCGCGTACACGTTTTTCCACCGTCGTAATGTCGAAAGGCTCGTATTAATATAAAGACGGGTTTTATTACCGGCCATTATGCGCGATTACCACGAGCGCGAAGGCAACTGTTCGGGATCCCGGGCACAACTCCGGAATACAAATTACGCATCGACAAACTTACAATCAATTTTCTGAAAGCCCCATCGGCCGTAGCGCTTACGAAGCCCGTTCATCTCGTGTATTTATGCGCCTTTTGCTTCGAATGCCTGCGTGTGTTAGCTGCGCGGATACGACTGGCTTTACTCGTGACGAGAGCATCCGTGTTTTACTCTACTACTAGTCTACGACGCGACTGTGACTCAATACATCGCGGGGAGCATCAGGTATGTTGATTATTTTTCTAGCCAGACGCGCGAAAGATTGCGTAAAGAAACATTGAAAAACAAAAAGGAAAAAAAAATGTACGATACTACGGATATATATACGTAGATACATCTTGAGAGTACCGCGATTATAATAATTGCCAATAATCCTTCACTTTTCGGGGTAATAACGAGGACGTGGTAGCCGTGGGCTCGAGACTTACGAAGCGTCTCTTTTCTCGATCAACATGCAAAATCGGCCGCACGGTTAATGAATATGAACCGAGTAATACGAGTGATAAAGACGGGAAAGTGTATTGCAGACGATTTAAGCCCGTCGCGCCTCTCTCGTGTCTTCCAATAGCAGTGGATAGAAGAGAAGAAGATTCACGCACACCCGAGGGGAACGCGCGAAGCTCAGCGGCGCGCGTCCCCGTCTCTCATGCGCTGCTCTTGGCAAAGACCGATAAATTAATATCGGCGACGTATCGCCGTGGTAAGCATGAAATTGCACGGTCATTAGCCGCGTATCGACACGGGCAATTAGCTCGTGGAAGATTATCTTATAACCACCTCTCGTGGAGTCGCTTAACCTCGTTCTACGATCGCGTTTTGCATCCGAGAAACGACAACATCACAAACGCTTTTCGTACGTACGAATAATCTTGTCGAAAATGTTGTTTAACGAGTTCGAAAAAGTCATTCCCAACGATATGAATTTATTTTATAATAATAATAATAATAATAATAGTGGTAGTAATTGTAATAATTGTTGTTATTATTATTATTTTCTTTTACTATTATTATAATGTCAATTTTTTAAATGAACTATTTAAAAAAATAATATTTCGCTTTTACGAACTGAAACTTTTCGTTTTTTTATTGTGAGTATCGTTTGACAGAATATCGTTTTCAGTCGCGACGCGCAAATAAAGTGTGAGAAAAAAAAAGGAACATATCACAAAAATCGTGTCGAAAGCATTTACATCAGTATCACGGAGACATAAACTTTGGTATATTACCGCGAAAGTGTTCAAGGAGTCGTTAGGGCAGTCGTCGAATTCGCGAATCGAGTTGAACGCTAATATAACAATCCTCGATTCGCGAGCGATAGTGGAGAACGTATGCACCGGTGCACCAGGCGCGGGTCGCGGCGGCTGCGACGAGAACGAAAGATTTTGTCGCTTAAACGCCGAGAGGAACGGCTCTCTCTCTGTCCGTTCGTGTTAATTCGGATCACGAATGAAAAAAGTTAAGATGAAGGAAAAGAAAAAAAAATAAAAGAAAGAAAAGAAATACAAGAAAAAAGGAAGCAATGCCGTTTGTCCGACGAATCCGTGGATTCTATCGCGTCGTAAAGAAACGAGAAGGGCGGCAGAGTGGATCTCAGGCAGAGTTAAGACACGCGCTCGCGAGAGTTCCCGGCGGGGAGAGCAAAGTCGTGTAAATCATTGGTTGTACTCTCGCGGCTCTTCGCAAGAAGAAGAAGAAAAAGAAAAAAAGAAGGGCGGAGAGGCGAACCGATGCTCTTGTAAAACGTGTTTTAACCACTCTTATCTGTGGTATCTTCGAGTTCCGATACGAATGAGGTTTCGGGTGGAGTGCCCGGCGCTCGTTTTCAGATTCTCGCAAATAATTCGTCTCTCATTGAGAAACGTTGCGTCGCATATTATTGCTGTTTACTCCGCGAAATAATGAGATTTTTATGTTTATTTTGCACATTATATTTAAAGCATTTTAACGGTTCGCGCGTCTATAGATAAGGGGAAATTGCGTTTTATCTGAACGACCTTTAGTTTAACGTGCGATATAATGCGAAGATTTCATTTCCATACGAATCTCGAGGCGCACAATTTAACGCCCATGAGACAATATGAATATATTACGTACGAAAGATTTTCGCGCGGTACGTATTAACTCTTCCGGGGGCAGGTGGTGACTTCGAGAAGTTGACGCAAGAATTGCATCGGAATACCGTCTTCAGCAACGATCTCGGCTTCTTAAAGGATACGGTGAAGTGGTACGCGCCCACGCCAAACGTACATACCGCGCTCTCGACGAGATTCATCCGATCTTCGCGATTCGATCGTGATTTACGGGCCTCCCGGATGTACGATACACCCCGGAGAAACTCGAGTGAACACAATGTACGGACTGACAGCAAAGTAAATTGCAATGGACTTCCAAGTCTATTTCAATTTTTTTTATTTTTTTTAACAAAATCTAATAAGATCGTTGTAGCGTAAGCCATTGGGAGCGTCGCTCGTGTGTGGCGTTCACAAAATCGTCGTGAAAACTAGAAAGCGTGTCGAGAACTCGTCGAGTGTCGTCTTCACGCGTGTTCGAGAGTCGACCTGTTGTGTCCACTCGAACACTCGAGTTTGTGCGGCAGTCGCGTGATCTAAACTCAACGACTCATTGCCTCGCATAGGTGTGTAGAGGAAACCGGGGCTATTTGACACACGAGTCCTTAAAACTGCCGCTGTCTGTTCCTTGAATTTTTTTTATGTTAACAATGAATATCTCTTGACGCCAAAAAGAACAATCGAGTCATTGTAAAAAGAAAAAAAAATGGCTAGTCAAAATATTTAAATGCATCAACTATCCCGGTCTATCGTATTCGGTTGATGGCATTTCGCGAGAAAAGCTCATGGAGTATATTTTCGGGGAACCGTTCGCTCGAGTCTTTAAAGACGTTCGCGGAGGGGTCCCGCGATGCTGCGATGTACCGACGGTGTTTATACTATATCCATACCTCAAGGTCGGCCACGCGTGGGAGGCCGTTGCGGCTTCAGGCCCCTCCCCCCCTCCCTTTAGCCCGGAAACGCATATACGTATTTACTGTACCGATGTAAAAGTACTGTACAGAATGCATGTACACCACTCTCGAGATCAACGTATGTACATAACGCGCGTGAGTTTATTTATAACCGGCATGCAGCTGAATATGTGAGTCGACTGCCGTACGAAATCTTTCGAGCCCCGAAGAGGCGGAGAGGCTCGTTAGTGGGGAAAGTCCGTACTTGTGTTATGGGGCCTCGTCAAGCGAAAGAGAAAAAGAGAGAAATCCAGAGAGAGAAAGAGAGAGAGAGAGACGATCGACGCGACCGAAAGCCGCGTGACCGAAAATCTCAAGGCCGGTCAACAGCGTCCGAGTCTGTGTGCGTCTTTTTTTTTTCACGTATTTTTTTTTTTTTTTTTTTTTCATTACGATAGATAAAGAACAAAAATTTGAGTTTTTGATTATAAAAAAAATGAATGATGAATAGTTCTCGTAGAAATATAGGGCATTCAACAATAGAGACCGGGGTTAGTTGAAACACGACCCGTAAAAAGAAAAAAAGCAACTCGCATGTGTCAACTCGCCCCGGTACTCCATTGTTTATCATCGCCCGTAAAGCTTTCTCCGTGATAAATTATTTTCGACTTCCCGTATACGAAACCTGAGGGACTCTTATTGTCATAAAAAAATTGATTTCTGCAATACTTTCTCAGCGGCGTCTCATTATCTCAATCTCCATCTGCCTACGTGAGTGTATACCGTTAATATCGAGAACGCGAGAGCTTTTATCGCGGGAGAGGTCGGTGACACGTGGGCGTATCTTTCGGTTGATTTGATTGCAATCCTTGAGGGGCCGAGAGGAGTGCGGTGCAGGGATTTCTCTCGATTATTCTAATTGGATTATTAATAAATCAATACCGCGAGGGCGTCGGTGAATATTTTACACTCATACCGTTGACACACACGCGTTGTATACGCGGGGGGTGCGGGGGGCGGATTACGTTTTACGATAGTACGTTGGGTGCGCGAGAGTGCGCGCGTTAACCGTGTGTACCTTTAAACGAATGTATATTTATGTTATGCGATACGATCCCGAGGTGGTGGTCCCCGCGAGAACGCCGAAGGTTGATCGCATGAAAGTACGAGAAGAGGATCTCGTTACCCGGTGTGTCGAGTAGCCGGGTGTTTGCGGCGAAGAAAGAACGGCTCGTTCGCGCGCGCGTTTGATGCTTCTGCGTTGGTTTATCCTCCGCGCATAACTGACGTGACCGGTCAAGGAAAAGAGAGGCCGAACGATTCCTCGTTATTGCCACTCGCCTGCGATTGCGTGCGATGCATCGGGGAGGACTCGTTCCAAAGAGCTGCTCTCTCGATGCCATGCAAATTGATTATCGCGCCCTGACGCGTTCACGCAAACGAACAACCAGAGAGAAACGTCAAAAATCTTAACTAGCTGTCCCTTTCGGCTGCACGTTCCGAAACAAACGAGACATATTCCACGCTTTCTCATTGCAAAATGAAAAAAAAAACAAAAGATCGCAACATCAGGTTGAAAGGAGAAAAGAATCGGCATCGAAAAAAAAAAAAAAATTCAAGCCAAATCCCTGATCGATGTATGATTGACATATGTTGACTAATTTATCATCGAACACGTCGTCTTTAGCTCGACGATTTTTCAATATCAATTGAAACCTAAACCCGGTCAGTCGAGTTTATTCTTCGATCTTTCTTCTTCTCGCGATTTCTATTTCGCTTCGCGTTCGCCAAGTGAACGCAAGATAGTCGAGACGCCTGCGCGGGTATATATAGTCGTATAGCGTTCATATCGATTGCGCCAGTCACCGATCGGCGGTAGTTGTACACGTGGACAATAATTGTACGGTTATATCATAAGTCTACTGTGGTGTACCACCTTACAGGAGATCGAGCCGAAGCGGTGCATTATCCCCTTTTCAATTCCATCACAGTCAGCGTCTCATGACCCCCGAGGGAATAGTATTAGCGGGAAAAAAAAGGATGAAAAAATAAAAATAAATAACGAAGAAAAAAGTAACGAAGGCGGACTCGCGCGCTGCTGTCTGTCGAGTGCGTGGCTGCGCGCGGAAAGGCTTCGGTCGGCTGTCGATCAGAGAGACCAACACACGATCGACCGGCAGCGGCAACAGCAGCATCAGCCACAGCATCGGCTGCCCGACATCGATGGGGGCACACTTTGCGGAATATATGTGTGTGTTATGTATATATGTATATATATATATATTATACTCAGAGCTCTTTCGTTTCACTCGATCTTTTATATACCCTCTTTCACTCTCGCGTTTCTCTCTGCTACCACTACTAATACTGCTACACATTGCCCGGTAGAACAGCATATCGGCTACCGCCCGTACCGCGGACGACTTTACGAGGCAATAAAATTAATGAAAACCCGCACTACTGTTTGTGCATTGGCTCACGGGGGCTCCCGCGGAACGTCCATATCTAACCTGCGCCCGAATGAAGCGGAATCGAGCGATGGTTCGAGCCGCGAACCGCGGGGATTCCTTTAGTTGGTAAATAAATTGGAAACGAAGGAAAAAAGTATATGAAAATAAATTTAAAAAATGGAAAACCGTTCGACGCGCGATGTAAAAGGCACAGAGCTTTGGAGACTGTATATACGAGAATACTTAACCTTTTGAGGTTATGTGTTGACATTCAGCGATATTAATATAATAAGGAGAAAAAAATTGAATGGTAAGACAACATTTTTTATGGTAAGTCATTTTCCGACTCGGGAAATGGGACAGTGAGAACGAATTGTTGCGATAATTTTTTTTTTTTTTTTTTTTTTTTTTCGATAATTGTGGTTCAACAACGTAAGTTATTGAACAATTTTTTTACACTCGATTGAAAAGGCGTGGAAATAATTATTATAATAACCCCATCAGCATAATTAATTAAATTTTGCAAAAAACCGCCCAACTGAATAGTAGTTAATTTTTATATTGAATTTTCATTCAAATTCTCCAATAAAAATATTCAATTAATTAATTTATAATTATTTGCATTACATGTTTTATTCAATTTTTTAGTTAGCGAACGTTATTTCTCTTTTTTCTTTCTATGAAAGATTCATTGGTGTAACTAAACAGTAAATAAAAAAAAAAATTATTTGACATCGACACGAAAAGAAAATCAATAACAGCATCGATTTGCAGTAAAAATGTAAAGTCCAAGACGACAAGAGAGCGTTTTACAATTTAGAAAAGTCCGCCGCATGTTCTCTGTTTAGTTTTTCTTCCCTCAGCTTACTCCGCGCATTTCTTTATCAAAACCAGTCGAGTGAGCGGTAGTCATCGTCCAGTTTCTCGGACGAAAAAAAAGAAAAAAAAAACGAAATAATTTCACGGGACGAGTTGCATAATTTTTTTTTTCGGCTTCCCGTGCCTCCAATGCGGCTTAATCGATATTTAATGCTACAATATATATAAAAGGAAAGGAAGGCACATCGGCTAATTATCGCTTCTACTAATTGACGTTCTCGCGTTCCGTACCGGGGATCCGCGGATATATCTCATACGCACGTTTTTCTATCGATCTTTTACCTCCGCTTCTGTATCGGTGTAAATGCGACGATGACAAAAAGTGATTTACGCGAGGCGACACACTGCGCGCTCGCGCGTCGATATATTTCCTCGTGTCTACGTATATATATCTTTCTCACACACACGCATATAGCATAACGCTGAGTTTCTTTTCAACGTGATATACAGAACTGTCCAACAACACTGATTCATCGAGCCGATGGGCATAATATGTCGCACTAGACGAACGCGGCGCGCACCGTGAAACATATTACAACCGTCGGAGACTGGAATCAAAGGACCTTTCCCCACATGCGTAAAAATGCATATAGTATAATTGCAACGAGTAAAAATCGTTGCAAGAAATTCTGCGATCTCGAGGCGCTTAGCATTTCACATAGTCGCGACAAGTTTGCTTCGCTAACCGGCCGACTGTTGCATGTATCGTCGTAACGCTGTAACGTTGGTGTTTGTATACTGTTTTCTATGCTATATTATTTATCGAATAGGGATATAATCAGTGTGTATACGAGGGTAATTCACAATGCGGGGAATCATAATTAAACCAATCAGCGGCGCGATCAATCACATTCACTCGTTTCTCGTCGTCGTCGTCGGCGACGTCTCGGTCTCCGGCCTCACGTCGCGTACCTATAAATATCGAATTATTTTCACGTTTGTGTCTCGCGCACGAGATCAAGTGATTCTATCGCGGATATAGACGAATCTCGTTGGATATCATGAATACACGTACTGCACGCTGAGAAGGTTCATCCAAGTCTGTCAGACACACCGAATTCGTAACTATGTCGCCGTATTGAGTGACACGAAGGATTTTAGATATGCGCATCGAAACTCAACCGATCTCCCAAACCGCAGTTGTTTCATCCTATTCGCATATTCAATTCGATAAATCTATGTTCGTTCACCAAAATTCTGGCCACTGAATCGCTAATTATCTATTGCGAAGAGATTGGATACTGCGACGCGATTGATCTGCTGTTCATTATTGACGACACTAAAACGTTTATCGGGTATAACTTCGATTACAATTTATAATGGAAAACCGGTAAATGTCGTTATTCCGTGTCACTGGTCACGTCAAATTTTAATGAATTTTAACGAATTTAATCCATCGAAGAAATAAGGGAAATAAGCTTTTTGCCGACAATACCGAACGCCCCAATAACTAAATATGTTGTGGTTATCGCAATTAATGAGTTATAAGCCCGTACAAAGCGCGTGACTTCCAATTTTTTTATATTTTCATTATTCCACGAGTCTTAGCAAATTTCGAAAGTGAGTTATTATTTTTTTTTTTACAAAAAAATAAATATTTCTTTTCTCTGCCCGAATTTTTTGCAGTTTGCAGACGAATCTTAAATCGTTATGAAAAATCGAAACGCGGATCGATAAAATTGTTTTTTCTTTTGTTTGTTTTTTCGTAAAAAGAGTCGGAAGCGAAAGTCTACGATTTTTCAAACGAGAATTTGATATATACGCGTGTATTTCACACACACTATGCACAGGTAAACACGGTATGGATATACGCGATCTTTAACGCGAGAAGTCTAAACAGTGTATAAGAGATCTCATCTCCGGTAAACACTGTTTCGCAATAAAGGGAATAGCAGTAATAATAGTCGGTGGCGAATACTCGCACGATCGATCGGCCCACGCGAAACGAGCACGAAGATACCCACCCACTCTTATTTTAGTCGCGCATCAGTCGGTCGGAACGTTCGTTTCGCGAGTTATCGGTATCGCTAGACCCGCCGCATCCGCTTGCACACCTATTTCGAGCGACAATCCCGAAGGATCATTCAATTAACGATTCTGGGTTCTCGTTCGCATAATTCATCGGAGAATTTGCTTTATCTCATGACCAAGAGTCGCGAATGTGCATATATTTTACCCCTTCTTTTTTTTTAACCCGGATTCTTGCCTCAGCCGAGTCTCGCGCCGGAAATATTGAGAGCGAGGATGTGAAATAATGAGATTTAGCTAATGGACTCGCGGAACACAAACGCAGCGATGAAGTTTCGCCCTCGCTACACCTCCGCGGAAGAGCTTGAAAGATCGAGCAGTAAACGTCTCTCGTCTTATTCTTGGGATTCGAGCCGTTCCGGCATATATCCCCAGCGAGAGCGAAGATGGGTAGGGCCTCTCGACGAGGCACTGTCCGCGATTCAACTCGCGCTTGGGCCGCTCCCTCTCGCGTGCGCTCATCTTCCTCTCCCGGGGTTTGCGATCGTCATCTATGCACCATCATCATTGTCGGTATACTCACACCTATCAAACAGATTACACATTGACCCGTTTGACACGGCGGGGATAAAAGAGACGAAGAAAAAAAAAAACCATTCGATTGCCCACGCGCGCGAGAGTGTGCGAGCATTTCTCGAATTGAATAGTTTCGATGTGATCGTCCGAAACGAAACGACAGTATTAAAGATACCGAAGAGTTACGGATAATGGGAACAAAACAGAAAGAAATTTATCAAGACGCGTTCAATTAAAGCCGTTTTCTCTTATTCCGTTTGTTATTTTTATCCATTCGATGGTTGAATCGAATTTTTTTTTTTATAAAATGAGTGTTGATAATGAAATTTTAATTTACAAGTTTAATTTACATTTTTTTTTGTTTGTTTGTTTTTAGCTCAAGATCTTAGAATTTTTTTTTCATTTTTTAGAATTTATTCAATGAAAAAATTTAATGAATGGATTCAGAAGTCTCGAATAAAAATATTAATTGACAAAACCGATCGGCAACCCTCAAACTTTCGACAACGCGATATTTCCAACAGTCCAAAGATCCCGCGAACGCGTTGAATGCGTATGAAAAAAAATACACACAGTTACGGTATTTGTGTTGTAAGAACGGTAATTCGCGAATAGAATAATTTTTCATACGTCTCTCGTTTGTTTCCGCGGGAATACTACAGCCCGCGCGAGAAAGATTGAGCGGAGGGGAGCATCAGGGGGACGGAGAGGATCGCTCATTCATCGTGGGAAGGCGAACCCCAAACGAATCGCTATCTTCATTATTCTTACTCGGATGTCTCATTATTCGAACTTCCGTGATGTCAATTACGTTTTAACATTGCAAAGCCTCGATCGGGGTGTGCATACGCGCGCGAGAGGAGAGCTGCTCCGAGACTCCTTGCCTCCTCCCTTTAACGTTCCCACAGCATGACTCGTTCGCTCTCTTATAACAATCATTATAATTATCGATAGATGCATAACGGGCGGCCGTTGCAACGCGCCCGCGTCCCACCTCGCTACGATCTTCGCAACGAGAGAGCGAGACACGCCGTTGGGATATAATAGCCCGTGTTGAGATTCAGCATTCGTGTCGACTCACTTATAGACACCCGACATCAACGACCCCAACATATACACGATATCTCCGAGCAATAATCGTGTACTTATGAAATCGTAAAAAATAGAAAAATTCACAACGCGACATCGGAAAGACAAGTTGAAAGAAAAATTGAATCTGACACTTCTCGTTGCGAAAGAAAAATCAACGACGCCGAAGCACGCGGAACATTCGAAGAGTTTGAAAGAATCCAGAAACTTCAACCGAGACATGCGCGATTTCTATGACCGTATCTAGAAAACTCGATAATCAATAATCATTACGATGAAAATTATGACATATACCCCGGAAAGCGATTAATCAAATTCTATCGACTCTATTTCGACATTAAGTCATTTGTCAAATTTTTCCGAACGGAAATATTATTTTCCCAAGATAAGTCGTTTCATGGTTATCTACTAAATGCGAAATATCATTTACAAAATTTCGTGAGGATCGCGATCGTTAAAAAGTTTGATAATTTCCATCGAGCGTTTCGTTAATGCAGGAATCGCGAATAATAAAGTAAAAAATATATATGTAGTATGCATATGCGGGTTCTTATGTTTTGCAGGCCAACATATCAAACACGTGACGAATGTTAATTAATGCCAAGAGATTTAATTAAATTTTCTTACGACTACGACGTAATCACGTGGAGCCAATCCTACAGCGGTTCTATGTTGGTGAGGCAGCGATGAAAAAAAAAATAGATACGATAGATGGATAGATAGGTCGACGAAGAGAAGTGGGATAGGTCCATATTACTCGTGTACTCCTTATCGGGGTGTTATACTCGTACGTAGCTGTGGCACGTCTCACGAAACCTACTTGCAATCGATCCCCGATGGTGATCGGCGAACGTCGTCGAGCGCAGACATCGCGCAGCGTCATCGCAATAAGGCCGTACGTCGTTTTATACGATGTTCGATCGTTACCTATGCGAGTTATTTTTTCTACGGAGACCCGCTATTGACGGCAAAGTTTCGTGTCGCGGCGTGGGGTTAACCATCGACGTATTCATTTTATGCCCGTCGATCGTATATCAGAAAGAAATTTTAATAGAATTAATTAACTTTTCACCCGTATGAGTTAACGCGAATAGAGTCGTGAAACGGCGCCGGGATTCTGTGCCACGAGTTTGTCGCGCCTCGAGTGTCGCTAGTGGTGACTGAAACGGGTCTCGCTACGCTCAGCCGGGAACAAAATTTTATATTGCGGTAATAAAGAGAAAAAAAAAACGAAAGAAAACTCATAAACGACGTCGACTTGATGAGAATTCAGATGAGTGTGGGAAACGCGGAGAATTCATCGAAATGATCACAGTGTGCCTCCGACACTATTTCTGTGTGCCGGGGGAAACGAGAAAAAGAGTTTACTATCGATCCGAGTAAATAACAGAATTATCCTTTTCACCGGGTTACCGGTTTTTTTTTTTTTTTTGGCACAACGTACTCAGCGTCCGTCTCTCGTATTTCAGTTATCGAGAACTCCACGGGGTCGTGACGCCGAGATAATAATTTTGGGGCTTAAGGTAGTCGAACAAATTCGAATGCTCACGCGGCAAAGATGTGAGATCGGTGAGGGAAGATCATTAGTTTATTATAATTAACTTGTAGCAGAATACTTGCGAAACCACTGCGAGTTTAATGCGCAATGAAATCGTCGCCGATTCACTTAATCCCATGAGATTAAATCGGGAGCGAGAGGGAAAACTAAATATACTCAATATTATCGATATTCAATAATATGTGAGATTTTGCGCTCTCTAGAGCTCGTGGATGTCGCACCAGTGAGACAAAAAAATCGGAAAAATTTCAATTTTTTTTAAGGGTTCGTGAGACGGTCGATATTAATACGGCGACGTTATTAAAAAATTAAATAAATAGATAGTAACAAATAAATGATAGATAGCAATACATTTTTTGCAGTGAACGGCCGCCCATCGTTTTTTTTTTTTACATATTATTTGCCAATATTTTCTTTGTAAAACTTTTAATACGTGTACTTTTCAGTAAAAAAAAAAAAAATTATTTGCTCCTACGGTTTTTGACAAAAAATTAATCGAAAAAAATTCCAAAAAAATGTAAGAGTATTGTGAAAAGAATTTTTCAATTTGTCCCGTTGAATCGTCCAGTCGGAATCGGTTCAATTCTCGGTAAAGATCAGTCTGCAACGCTCGGCTTACGGGCTGTCCGAAGAAGGATTGTTCTTCGTTTTCTCGCTCGGCGCGATTGCCGGAGAAGAAACGGAGTGAGTGAGGAGCGAAATAATATAGGAGGGGAGAAACGCGAGACGAGACTAGGTGAGTCCAGACCCACCTGCAATTATCCGGTCTAATGAGCAAACAGTCTGCGCTGTGTTGCCCTATCCGCTATTCTTCCCTTGCGCCCCGCTTCTTTCAATCTTCGTCTTGGTTCATCCACAGTCCCGACAGCCCCCACAGGCTTTCCAACCGTCACGGTTATTCGCGGATCGGCGAAGACCTTCCCAACGTCTCGGGGGCATCCGCGAGTGTTTCGCAGAGAGAGAAAGAGAGAAAGAGAGAAACCCCTCTTGTTGGACCTTCGGCTGCCTGTAGCAAAGGCATTGGCAGCGGCAGCCGTAGCGGCAGGAACGGTTAATGAAGATTATTAAATTAGTACCTCTCAGCGTACGAGATCTGTTTTAGTTCATTTTTTTTCTATTCCTTTTCTTCCCTTCTTTTCCCTCGCGAAAGTTGACGAACGCCATAGAGGGGGCGGCAAAGAGCTCGACACATAGACGGACAGATCGAACAAACAGAAAAGCAGCAACGAGTTAAAGGCAAAAAGGATGTGAAGAAAGATCCGGAACGGTACTGGCAAAGTTCCCGTAGAATTCTCGACGAATAGACGAAGCGCATGGGAAGGGGATAACCTGCAGCCGATCGAAATTATTGAACGCAGAATATCGTGATGATAGGTGATCTAATTATACATCAGCATAAAAAAAAACCTTCATATGAAAACATCGGGAAGTCATAACTACGATTAATTTTCAACGTTTTCGCAGAGCTGTGTTTTATCGAACTTATTTTGCCGATCGCGCGATGGTACCCACGAAGCTCAACGATTTTTTTTTCTCTATGAAAAACGAGCCGATAACTTCTCGAAGTAAATTCAAAGTGAGGAAACCGCGATCTGTTTTTCCAAGTCATCAGCGCGTATAGTCAGCGTTAACGAACCACCGGGACCATCGGTAAATCCAGCATATACGATTTTTTTCTAACGAGACCATGTCGCCCATCACCCGTACTCCAGTGCCGATTCCTTTTAATGTCATCAATAAAATTTGAGCTTAAGGTCGAGAACGATGGGAAAGAGTTCGCGTGTAGCGACGTGTTAGAATTTCTCGGACTAATCCCCGCCGGCGATTCAGCCCCACCGGTTGGTAGAGAGAGCCGCCCAATCAATTTTATCCTCTACCCTGTGGCGCGTCGAGATTTTTCATCGGTTTGCTCGCAAACCTGACTATATCTCGTCGCGAGTCCTATTCGACCGATCGTATTCCCGTTTCCCCAGGATTATTAAATTACCCGCAAGCATCGGTAAGTAAGCAAGGTGCACCGGAGAAGCGAATCGTTTTCAAGCGAAAGATTTGTCATAGCGATGAGAGAAGTCACTGGAAGCTCCACGACTGTGTTGGCGCGACTCTCGAGCGCGATATCCCCTCGCAGTTGCGTGCGACTCGCGATCGTCTTCGTTAACTGCGAGGTCGCAGTCAGGCTGATCTTTAGAAACGGTAGTTCCAACAGATCCTTGACTACAGAACTGACTGCCGGGAGGAATGAGAGTGTCGATGCCGGTTGGGTATGAAGCCAAAGAGATGAAATGAGAAGAGAGGTGAGCATATGTGAGACACGAAAGGGTTGCGGAGGGAAGGTAGAGAGCCCAAAAAAAAAAAGCATTTACGAGCACTCGTCTAATGCACGTCGAGGTTACCGTAATGTATCGCACCGTTGAAACTGGCAATGATACGACATACGTTAAAGTGATGAAGAAAGAAACGTGAGACTGTGGGACAAGTAGAAAAGACCGGGGCCAATCCAAACACGGAGTAAACCGGAAGACTCGCAGTAAAAAAAAAAGAAAATCGAAGATTTCAGCCAACGAGTACGACATTCCATGTCATTATTTGCCATCGTATACAATTCCTTATCAAATTCACTACGGGAAATCCACCATTCTTTTGCAGCGCGTATTCCAACATTTCCCGTGTTTCAACTATCCCCGGTCTCCTTTATTTACTCGAGCCTATTACGAAGACCTGAATAGTCAACCGGATCGCGATGAGAGGTTAGAAGAGACGAGCAGGTGGTCTCATCATTTCCCTTCCCACCTCCTTCCCCTGTCATCTTCTTTGTCGAGAGTTTAAGATTCTTGACCTTCATTTCGTCATACATAGTGCTGTAGTACCATAAATACGAATGATACATCGAGCGCATGAAATCGCTGGTGATGCGGCCATCAGAAAGGAAGATGAAAGCATCGAAACTGCGGTCAAACTTTGATAGTCACACATCCGTGTGTCGGACAAAATAGCTTGAGGAGAAAGAACTTTGGTACTACTCAGGTTCTGAAAAGTGAGAGTCTTCGCGACCCGTTGGAAGATTGCGTGATGAATGAATAAGCGTCTGAGATGGAAAGGAGGGATCAAAAGAAAGAAGAACCAACAATGAGGGGGACAGGGATGTGAGAACGATGCAAGACGGTTGGTAGACTAAGTAAAAAAGAAGAGAATATAAGAAGAAAAAGAAGAGAAAGAGGAAGAACAAGGCAAATGAATCTGCTGGAAGGTGTCGTGTCTTGAGGCCATCGAGAAACGTTCACCGCGGGTAAAAATCTTACCAGTATTTACAAAGCCTCAGCTGACACACTCGTTCAGTCGTTGGCTGCACATTAAAAAACATTCGAGCGGTATAGAGAAACACCGGTACGGTATAGAAGCGAGTTGCGTAAGAGAGTCAAAGTGACGAGAGCAGTACAAACAAAAGTTGTTCTTCAAATTGCAAAGGAGTTACCGAATAATTTCGTTGCGTGAAATGAGTTTGTGACTCTTCGGTAGCGAGACTCGCGCGCGCGTCTCCGCAACAGCACGAAGATGATAAAACCCGTGACAAAAAAATCCATGAATTCGTCAAAGTTCAAGACGAAGAAGTCAAACGAGTTAGGTAAGCGACCAAACGCGAAAAATCTTGGATCGACTCGCGGAAGTCGCGCGTTTTTTTTGTTCGGCTCGCGAGGATAGAGGGGATAAAAAAGCTGTTGCGCTTCTTCTTGCATTGAGGAGAGATGCCGGAACGCGCGCTCGCGCGTTTCTGTTACCTCGTGCGGTTCGCGTGTGGATATAAAGAAGAAGATTAAGAAGAGGAGAATAAAGGAAGACGGTGATCATGCAACAGGCGTCGGTGCACTTCTCTTGTGTGTTGCAAAAGCAACCAGCAGGATATGCTACTCTTCCCGTTCCCGCTACACCCCGCGCGCGGGCGATATAGTCTCTCGGCACACCGGTGCGCGCCACGCCTCGCGCGCCCGCCATTCACCTTCAACTTGGTTTCACTTGGCTTCTCCGGAGCCACAGGACTTTCTTAGCCCGTGCCGCGAGACGCCTTACCGATCTCTCTCGTCGTTATCTATGCACAGGATTCTCCTCTCCGTTTCATTCCGCCTCACGTACCGACGTGTGCGACGATTTTTTCTCTTTCTTAACTCGCGATACGCCCGGTTAAACACCGGTGGCGCGAACGCTGCCCACAAAATCGTCTCCGGACCGGACGACTTTTCGTGGAATACCGGAACTTAAACCAGTTTTCGAACAAATTGTATCGTTGCCCCAACTCGGAGGGACAATTACTGAGGCGAGAGTTTTTGGAAGGTTCTCTGCGTCCAATAGCCATTCGGCTATTCAACCGAAATTTAAGAACACCGGAATCACGTTGGCAATTCTCAATGCTTGTGAGGTAAACCTATCGACGACAGGATACGACACGGAATCTTCGTTTTCATGATGCGTCAGCATTACATTTAGTTATCGCGGAATAAACGAGCATCGATAAGGCAGTTTGGATCTAATTATCATTATTTTACTATCTTATCATTTGGCTTATTTAATGAGAGAGGCTCGAGTGTTTTGCCGTCTGATTTGATACTCGACGTTACCACTTCGATCAGCGCGAACGGCAAGATACTGCCGATTTTTCTTGGGACTGATCTGCGAACTGTTATAATTTGAATGATCGATCGATTGATATGAAAGGCCTCGGGCTGTGATGCCTCGAGGGATGCAATTGTAGGGTTTTTTTATGATCGGCAGGACGACGACGGGGACAAGGACGATGGGGCGTCGGTCGGTTGGAAGATATCTTGGACTCTCGGCATGCCGAGGTTCCCCTCTTTATTTCTCTTCTCTTACTCTTTCTCTCGCTCTCTTGGAACGCTGTCGATTACGAGCGTCGGTAATTACGGCAATTACGGATCGTAGAGTTATGGACTGTCGGAATAAATACATGCCGGCGCCATTAACCAAGAGAGCCGCTGAGTCTTGTGCTTCTTCGAGTCTTATGTTCCTCGCGGCTTAAATGCTGAACGCTGTTTGCTACTGACGCGTATCTATCTCCGAACTCTATATGTATATATAGATTTAGATATAAATATGTTAAGAGTAGTGCGGCGGTAGATAGGGATTATACACTTGCGGTCGGAAACAATGGATCGGAGGAGCTTTTTTCTGTCTCATCGTTCGTTACTACCAATACGAAGACCGATAATGTTAAAACGACGTTCAAAGTCTATTTTTCACGAGGAAAAGTAATCATGTCGACTGACTTGAGGCTCGAAACAATAAGACGTGCGATATAGAACGCATTTTAGTTTTTTTTACCAGGTGCATCAAACCGCAAATAACGAAAACGTTGAAAAAACTCATTAAAGAGCTTCTCGATGGTATGGCATTCTTTGGTATTCATTCGATTTGAAATGTTTAGCAATTCACACTCGATACTGCATGCAAATTTTTGCAATGCTATAGATAAAAAATTCGATAAAATTCGCGACATTTCGTCTTTTCGTATTTCGCCTTAATTTTTGAAAATTTCATTTTTATTTTTTTCTGACTTCATGGTAAAACTCCCCAATACCGTCCCCGACCCCGACCCCGACCCCGACTTCGATAAATCCAATACATCACAAAAACCAAAGCAATCCCAGAAAGCATCAACATTGGTATGCAAATTCTTCCATTTCCATTTCTCTCGTGAGAATAACCAAGAAACGCACCTAACCACCTGATAACAACAACAAAAATAATAGTTGCAGCGAGCGGTAAGCGACATAGCGAAAACGTAGCTTGCACACCGATGGAGTCATTTCGCCGATAGAGAGTCGAGCAGACCTAACCAGGCGTGTTGTTACGGGGTTACCCCGCGCGCGTTATTCTAACTGAGGCCGAAGTCCGGCGCGACGACGTCGAGGCACGAAACGTGCCGTTCGTATTTCCACGGCGGAAACGCCCGGTTGAAACGAGGTGAAGGCTACCAGATGTAGATTGGAACGCCCGCGGGTCCCCCGTCTCCCTCCCCTCCCCCCTACCGCGGACTTCAGTGGCAATATTATAACGACGACTGGGTAACAGACGACGGATAGGGGCAACGACGCTCGTCTGTATTAGAGAGGTTCCCCCCTTTTTTTCACCCCGTTCACTCCTGAAAAGAAGCTATAACACCGAAGCGCATAACGGAGCACCAGCAGCAACAGCCCAGCAGCGGCAGCAAAACAGCGTCAGTAGTGGTTCTAACTAACTAAGTAAGTTGCATAACGCTGTGGGTGTGCACGTGGAGCACTGCACGCTCCTCCTCGTCGTTGATGACAACGACGAGGAATGACCACGCGGGCGCAAGGCCTCTCTCGGCGCAATGCCGCGCGCGCGCGCGCGAGATCCTCTTTTACATGCATATTACTGGATACTGTAGGTACAGGCAGTATAGTTCGCGGCACCCGATTGCGTTAACCTCGGTTAACACGAGTCGAGTCCACAAGCTCGCTGGTTGCGCGATCACGATAACCCAGCGGTTTTTCAGCCAATCCGATATGACAGTCAAATTTGATTACACCCGATGCCAAAGAAAATGAGACTCATCAGTTTTATAATCAAATGATCGTTTATTCTACGAGAACTTCGCGCTGTTTTTATCGTTTAGACGGACGATTACGAAATATCGGGGAATCATGTTTTCGAGTGGAAACTCCGAAACGGCGTTTATCTATAATTGGAGTATCTTAATGAATCCTTATGAAAAAAAAATCTTTTTTTTCGCAAAGAATCGAACGATTGAACAATAAATTGAAATTTATTGAAATATTATTATTATCATCATATTATTATTTTGTTAATTTATGATTTACCGAATTATTGATTCTATGTGTTTTCAAATTTTAAACAACTTTTTGCACTACAACGAAATTTTTTTTACTTTCAATGTAATTTATTTCTTTTAACTTAAAAAATGTTTTGTAAATTTACTGTACATTTTTTTTATTTACGACAATGTTTTTTATTTTCATTTCTGAGTCCATTGAATTTGTCATTTTTTTTTCCGCGTAAGTTATTAGACAATGGAGTGCTGAATAATTTTTAATCTACCAGTTGCAGCTAAATTAACTATAAATTATGAATTATTTTTGTTTTTCTCTCTTACTTTCCCCCTCCAGAGAACCTTCGAATCGATCACGCGTAACGCGAGAGAGAGAAAAATAAACAGTTGAGTTGTCGTATCGACTTACGGAAGGACGACGCTGGTAGCGTTTACAATAAACGAGATACGTCGGTGAGTCGAAAACACGGAGACGGGACACCCGGTACGTGGGTTAACCACGCGACGTATCGTGCGACATACGAGAAGGGCGTGCCGCTCTGTCGTTCAACTGCGCAGTTTGTTGCACGCGCTATAATCGTGTGTACAGAGCAACGAGGCATTACACGTCTCGGTATTGTCGTAGCAGTAATAGTAGCGGTATAGCAAGCGAATATGTATATGTATAACACATACGCAAATACGATAGTTCCCCCTTCTTTAAGATTTTGTGTGTTATATCATGAGACCGGTGCACGGAAAATATATTCTTATCTTGTTGCAGCCCTCTATGGGTATTTATATGCTTCAATTTTTTGTTCGTAGTAATGTTTCGATCTTATAGAAAAATGTCGAGAAGCAAATATTGAAAACTGTTGAAAATGTTGTATTTTTTTCAATTTTTTTCTCATTGTAAAAAAAATGTAATTTCTTCTATAATTTTCTATGTCAACGATTTTTTTACGCGATGTAAACATTATTACGAACATTACGAACTAATCGCATGGGATTAGTGATACGAAGTTGTTTTAGAAAGCGTAGAAGTTGTTTAAAAAAAATATGTATATATGAAACCTTTAAGAAAATTCCAGTTTTCTTTTCCTCAACAATTGGAATGATATTAAACGACAAAGTGAAAAAAAATCTCGAAAAAAAATGTAAAGGACACCGATGCGTTTCCATCGCAGTTCTCTGGCGCTCGTCTCAAGATCCAAGAAAAGATAGATAAAAGATCCGGCGAATCTCCGTCCCGGTTGATGTTCGACCACAAGAGGAGGTACAAGGAGAGGAGAGAAGAAGAGAGGGTCGAGGGAGCGTGGAGCGTGTCGGCGGCGGTGGCGGCAGGGGTCCCCCTACTTCCGGCGAACCATATCCGGCAGAACGCCTACCTATATATCGCTCTCGGACTGCCGACGCCACCGTCGAACCGTGTACACTCCCTGCAACCGGCTACACGATCTCTACTCCTCTCGCAATACCTACTAAGAGAACTTCCCTTCCGAACGATTCAACGATTTCACACACGAAATCAACTGGAATTTCTCAAGACATACAGAATCAACCGATGGCTTCACGATGATTTTAGCAAAAAGAAACGAAATGAAAAAAAAAAAAAAAAATCCCTATTTGCGATGCCGATCGGAGGGTTTCGCGTATTCAGGTCTCAAGCGAAGTCGAAAACGTGGGCGGACTCATTTATGCGAGCGCACGAACTCTCACTGTCTGTATGCACGCGTCCGAGCTATAGCCCGAACTATAGTACAACGGTAGATACAGCAGGAATAACGTAAACGTTACGTGTGTTAGATACGCGGTGGATGTCGGCGCGGCGTCGGAGGTATAATACAACGAGAGATCCGCCTGTCAAGGTTCGCCACGATTGGCACGTCCTTGACGAGAGAGCGCGACGAGCCACGCCGAGATGTAACGGACCTTTGACTCTTCTTTTTATTCTTTCAACTTCTTCTTCTTCTTCTTCTTCTTCTTGGTCAGCGGACTTGCAAGCGTTTTCGTCGTTAACAACGAATTATAAATCATGAGCTTAGCTACTTTTCATTAGATATTCAATGTATTTTCTTTATGATCTCGCATTCCGAATATTCGCCTCGTAGTTATGCCGCGAAATGGCTTTATAACGAATGTCCGAGATGCGCGTCGTATTATATTGCGTCGGTCAATATAATGGGCGGAGAGAACTCTCGGCAATACCGGATCGACAGGCACATGTGTGGTATTTACTATTGGATGCCAATTACTAGCGAGACACCAATGACTGTACCGTTTGCTTCGTCGCGCTTAAAGTCCATCGAAAAAAAAAAAAAAAAAAAAAAAAAAACCAATGACGATGACCGGCTTGCCACTGAACATCTGTCGCTGGTTCTTGGGTCGCGCATACGCACGCTGGATGCACTATTGTGCTATAGTTTATCGAAACTGCGTCCGGGTGTTTGACTTGATTCTAATGATATTCGAATCGTCTCGTATAATGTCGTCTCTTCGCCTGCGAGATCACAAAGAGCAAGAAATCGAGGTGTGTGTATATCGGTGGCCTGTATAAGTTGTCGAGAAGTTTATATCGCGCAGAGCTTAGAACTCGCATTGAAAATTAATTAGAAATTGCATCGACTCGGCAAAAGTAATAGATACGATCGCGCAATTTCTAACGGTGTTGGCTGCAACAACCGCGAAGTATCCAGAGAAAGGTGGAGAGATAAAAAATATATATATGTACACAAGAAAAAAAAAACAACAAAAAAGAACGATTGATCGGAGAGAACGAGAGAGGATAAATGTCAAGCTGACGCATATTACAGCGCGGAGATAGGCTAACGGCAGGAGAGCCGGCGTCGACAGGTGCGACGATCGGGAATACTCGATCCTCAACCAACTATGACGCTTCATCTTCATCGATTTATCTCGGGCTTTCACGGCGTACACGGGACACGGGCTAAAACAACGCTCTCGTCGTCGTTTGGCTTACGTGTGCACACATGTGCATACAGTGGGAGACCGGGGCTACTTGACACACTCGATCTTTCCAACGTTAAAAAAAGTGTAGTAAATTATCAACATTTTTCAGAGATATGTAACTTTTTTTTTCCATGCATGAAGAAACTGTCACTCGATGTGTGCAATAGAGCAAAATTCTTCGTTGTGAAATTATAAGTATTCAAATACGTAATTTAATATAAATTTGGAAAAATATGTAAATTTCATATGATTATTTTTTTTTTTCTTTGAGTAAAAATCATTATAGAAAAACTTTTTTACTCGATAAAGTATTGAAATAAATAATACGATTTTGTTTAAAGTTTAAAAAAAAAAAAGTTGGTTCAAATGACCCCCGTGACCGTCGACGATACGTTCGAACTCACGATTGCGCAAAGCTTTTCTATGCGTCGCTTGGCCAATAGTTATATTACGAACGATAGGATCATCGACGTTGCACTTTGACTCTCGCCAGTCCCATTATCCCAACGATACACGAAGCCGTCGGCACTGTCGTTTCGATATCTCGAATATACTCTTATTGTTATTGATTGGAATGCTTATAGTATAATAAACTCGAGTCTCTGTCGCGAGGCAACCAGTTTGGTCCACGAGATAGATATCTCCAATAGAACGGATGTATCGGAATAATTACGATGCGATAAGGGACATCGAAGCGTCCACCACGCATTGGTCTCGATATTTCGTAGAGACGAGAGAGCTTTTTCGGAGCGATCGATAGAGCGACGTTGTGGACCCAACGACTAGAGTGGAACTCAATCGCAACGTATGTATACAGATAGCATGACGAAAAGGCAACGAGTGTCGCGTCGTCAACGAGTCGTTCTTCACAGTGAGGATAGCAAACGTATGTACACATCCCAAGAACGATGAGCGAAGAGAACACAAGGCGTTTTATATACATATATACGTATATATATTCACGTACATCGTCATATTGTGGAGCTAACCGTGGACGAGGTCAACGTCCCGCTCCCTCACGAACGCTCCTGGTCACTCTTTCTCCCTCTATCTTTTACCCTTTCTCGCTCTCTGGTCGCATGTGCAACCATTTCTCGACGTAGAGTCTCCTGTTACGCCAGACGGACTCGCAATGTTCCATAGTAGTAGTTATTCGTATGTATTTGTATGTGTGCGCGCGCGATAGATAGGTGGATGTATCTCGTGTGTATGCAGTATGCAGAGAGTGACGTGCGTAAGAGCGTGGAAATGCGACATCAAGTATATATAAACAAAAGCAACAGGGAACGATACGAATGTGAGATCTCTTTCTCGGTTACTCTGCGTCAGGATCATCTATCCTTGCCGTTTATATTCATCGAACGGATATACAATACATCGAGAGCCGATAGACGCACGTGCAGAAGTCGATCGATCTCGTGGAAATAAAGTAGTAACCGATGTTTCTGTTGTATTTTCCCTTTGAGCATTTTTTTCTATTGCGCGAACGAAACCATGAATCAACGAAGAAAAAAGGGGTGGCATTATTTTTTATTTCCATTCGTTTTGTCGGATTGCGTAGAGGAGACCGGGGCAAGTCGAAACGCGAGCGAAATCGGAATCGCGCGATAAAAAAAGCGCGGAACTTTTTTTTTTTAGCGTGATTTCCAGTTATTTCGTGTTTCAAATAGCCCCAGTCTCCTCTTTACGATTGCCCTACCCGATAAAAAAAATGTTATAATAGAAATTAGGAGGAAAAAAAAGCATTACGAGGCGTTTTTTTGCAGTGTATTTCCAAATTTCTCTGTGTTTCAACTCGCCCCGGTCTCCACCGTCAGATGCAGAATTTTCATTTAATAATAAATTCCCGTGGAAAAATGTTAATGGAGACATTTTTTTTCTTGATAGTCAAACCGACACATGAAGTTCCCGAGGATGACATAAAAATTTGACAATGTTTCATAAAGCTGTTTAAAAGACACAGTGCAGTTTAATGGGTTGGCAGAGATATATACTACCGTGTGTGTGCCACGATGAGATATACCGCGCAACAGAATGTAGCGACAGTCTCGACTTTTCAGCTGTAAAGATATAGGATTATGGTATCTCGGGTTGTGTTTGCAATGTGCAAGTCGTCGTGATATACACACAGGCGCGGTCGGCGCGATTATTCGCACGCGCCATCAGCAAGATAAAGAAAAAAAGACGCTTCCGTTAGAGGCGTCCGGGCGCACTTTTTATTGTGTGTATAACGCATTTTAATGGTCGTGAGTCGCGGTTTTCGCGGCGAGGTGCGAGAAGTTTTCCACCTGTGCAAATTCGCGATGTGTTATTCTTCGTAATTCTTTAACAACTTCCATCCGACATCGTTACACGATCAACATTTAACGCGGATGTTCGCGCGCTCGTCGTCAATCGGATTAGCGCACGTTTGACGAAGATCTTTGACGTGACCGATACAATTGTTTTTTTTGATAAGCCATTTGACAAGAATATTTTTCATGCGGAAGAGGGAGAGAATTTATCAGAAAGACGGCTAACCGCACATACATCGCGGAAACACCTGCGGCGAGACCGTCACGAGACGATTTATAGATCTGTATACAATCCGTTCGCGCATACCGATCGAAGCGTCAGCGACTCACCGTACTCTCGACGCTCTTTGTTAACGCAAACAATCCCCACCTCTACGCAAAGCTCTCGGATTGTGCTTCGTATCCAAACACAACTGCACCGGCGATCTACAATGCATAGAAAGACGTTGCGCGGAAAGAGAGAAGCGTGAAGAGCGAAGCGTTGAATGCACGAACTGCGCTATAGATGCGCACCTGGCACAAAGTTTCCATTCACTCCGATTTATTGATTCGATTTCACGCTTGTTTAAACATTTTTTACAATGCATCAAATGCGTAAAAATACCAATTAGTCGATTACGTATATTTATAGGAGACCGGGGCGAGTTGAAACAGAAACATTTTTTTTTTTAAATCCAAGATTTCGCTAAATATTTTTTTAATTATTATTATTTTATTACGATCGTCAAAATGAAAACGGTTGACCGACGTGCATTTTTTAATTTTTTTACCATTTTTACCTTATTTTGTCCATTTAACCTTTGACATTATTGATCGATCTCGTGCCATCAAGATCGACGCATCCGCACATTAATTCGATCGACAGCGAAACTTTCTTAGACTCGCAATAAGAGGGTTAATGGAATTCTTCCACCAATAAACTTTCTAATATTTCACCGAATGACTGTCAGCATCGCGGGAGTCGGGATTTGTTCTATGAAACAAGAACATTGGAGATCCCGAAAGGAAAACAGAGGGAGGAGTGGTAGCACGGTAAATCGCGCGCGCGCAAGTCATAGAATATCGCTCACGGTGGTCATCCACTTCGATATTTCTTTCGCTCTCCCATACTGTCGTACGGACGAGAACAGGACGCGAGAACATTGCTCGTTTCAGACTCGTAAAATCGCGCGCCAGGATGTTCTCCCGCGCGGCCGTTTCGCCGAGAGATGCCAATTCGATCGGGACGTTCTTTTTTCGACGTTAAATCGACTTTGAACGACCGATGGAAAGTTGAACGGATAAAATAAGTCGTGTAAAATGGCCAATAAAATGGCAGTAGCAAGAGAAGGACTGTGGGATGGTCGGGACTATCGAAAAATCGTTTTATAGAGGAAAAGTATCGCTGCATCGAGACTCTCGCGAGAAGTCAACGTTAAGTTAATGTACTCCTTTATACACTTTATTCGACTTTCGGTAGCGTATTTCAAAGTGCCTTTAATGGACATTTCGGAAGTGTATTTATCAGGTGCGGACAACGATTACTTTTAATTATGCACTCGACAGTAATGACGGGAAGTTCTTAATAACGGGCGTGTGAGTATCGGTAGGACCCGAGACGCTCGATTGTGTACCAGCGAGTAACGAAAAAAAAAAAAGAAAAAAAAAAAAGAGTTAACACATCGATAGTTATAGCGTGTGGGCGTAACGCGAGACTATAACGAATGACCCGTGACCCGTGAGCGTCTCTCGAAGCTTCTCGCTCGATCTTTCGCACGCGGTAGCCTCGTATACGTCTCGCTTCGGTTTCTCGGACCCACGAAATCTTGACGGACGAGTCAGGTGGCAGAAAGAACCGCCCACAACATCGGTGTACAAACGGCCTTCGCTATTCTCCAATACGTGTACAAACATCTCGGAGCTTCTAAAACACGATTGATCGACGGCGTTAACTCATTCTCGCTCTCGGGGGCTCCAACAACTGGAGTAATCGACGCCTGACTGTTCTTTTTGTAAGACGGAGCCAAGTGAATTCGTTGCATTCAATTTAGAATTTTGCTTCGGGGCTAATCCTGTCGTATTATGAATCGAGAATTCGTATATAAACTTCGCGGAGCTATTCGACACTCGATTCGAATTGAAGAGCTACAGAGCGAAAATTGCGATCTCGGGAGCCTTCTCGTCGCCCCCCGGGCGCGATCGCGCGAATAATCCTTCTTCCGAGTCTTCCGCGCACGCGGGGGTATCTTCTATCCTGCGCCTGGATGACTTTCCTTCGCGAATCTTAGCGTACCCCTGGAGGCTCGCGCGCACGCGGACGAAACTCGATAATTACAGCGGGTATAATTACTCACCATGGCTGGACAGCCGATTTGTCTCCCGACCGCCTTATGGGATACAAATGGTGTTATTAACGTTGTAATTGCACACGAGCTCTTTCGCGGTCGCGGAGAGTAACCCGTACGGTAACCCATGGTATGAGGCGTTGTCACGCGCCCCCCGCTGATTTCGCGATATTCATCCCCCCCTCCCCGCCCTCCTAAAGAATTCTCGCTGGACACGGAGGAGAAAATCGGGAATATTAATCGATTCGTCGAACGCGCATCGATCAGAACGTGATATCGTACTTTCTTCGCTGGTTCGAAGCGCTTAATTCGATTTCGAGAACCGTTTAAGCTCATTGGTAATTTTTGGTGAGAGGCGAACGTTAGATCGGTCTGTTTCGTTAAATTTTTTCTTGTCTTTTTAAAGCGATTCGACGAATTGGAGTTCAAAAATTAAAAAGGGATTTAAAAAATTCGTATGAATAGAACGGCAACACGTTGTAACGATATAGAAACTTTTGTTCTTTTTTTTATTCAAAGGACTTTTTGTATTTTTTACTTAATTAAACTTTAATTCGACGATTTCAGGCAAAAAATCGATTTGATTTTATTTCTTTCTGTAAAAAAATATCATATTTATAAGTGCGAATATAAAAAATTGTACCTTTTTTTTCTTTTTATCATGTCGGAATGAACAAAGTTACAAAGTAACTCCGTAACCGAATACTTTGTCGGCGATCGTGTTTGCGATTACGATATCTAAAAGAAGAGTTAAATACGCAATGCGATCAGTTTATTGGGGGTACGTATCGTTGAAATATCTATCATAGAAAGGAAAGAGAGGCTATTAATTATCGAAACGTCAACCAAGAATATGCTACATCGACCGTAAGAAACCGGCTTTCTTTCTGCTTGTGTCAATTAAATCTTTGAGGAACGGCTAATGATTTCGTGACGTGGATATATTTTAGTATGCGTCTCCCGATATATCTCTCGTTCTCGACTTCTGAAACCTTCTTCTCCACCGCTGGTTTTTCGTGTTTGGTGACTCGCGCTCGCGCCAATCCGCGAATCTCGCAAAGTGGTTTTTTTTTTTTTTTTTTCTTTCTTTCCTTTTTTTTCCTCTCTTGATCGAGGCGCGAGCCGCCGCGGAGTGAGGCGGTGCTGCAATTTTCGCAAGTTTTCCTTTTTATTCCGCCGATTCGGACTCTGCGACACGGCACAGTGGCTCAACTACATCTCGTCCCCATTTGTCCGTTTTGGGTGCCGACTTATACACACCCGGGAAGAACACAGAGAGGAGAGAGATGCGTACGGAAGAAATCTTTCCGGTTTTGGTGGTATAACCGGTTTCCACGATATACACACACACGACTTTTTTTTGTAACTCCAATATCAATCCTTCTCATTCTACCTTTCCAAATGGCCAAAGGACGCGACGTCTCCAGTGACGACGACGACGACGACGACGACGAAACTACTTTTCTTTTTTTTTCTTTCATTATTATTATTTATTTGCCCGCGATACCGACGTACGACGAGAAATCAACTAATTCCCATCATCTCGGTATAATCAATTTCGTTGATTTTTTTCGACATCGATACGATCTTTTTTCTCATACGAGACTCGAAATTCGTTCGGTGAGAAAATCATACGAAAGAAAAATGGAACTTCCGGTCTTACGAAAAGGTAAACTCGATTATTGCTCTCGTCGATGAGCGCATTAGTCGAGCCGAAAAAAAGAGCAGTAATTATTGGTTATAATAATGAGAGCCCCAGAAGAGCCAAATGTGTGTTCTGTAAAAAAAAAATTCGAGATCCAAACCCGTGCATCGTGGTCTCGAGCGCGAGAAACGAGAGATGCCTGTGCGCTAGTCGTGCCTTTGGCTTTCCCGTTACGGGGTCTCTAACGCCGTGCGACTATCCCCCGTTCGGTTATTGTTTCTCCATTAGATACACAGTTTGCGCGCATAGCTAATGGTTCGCGGGAGTAACGGTTATAAGAATCGCATACGTTGCCTGTTTTCCACTTTACTTCTCGAACGCAATAATAAGCGCTCTGCACGAGATGCACGTCGGTGGTGGAACCGCACAACGCGCCGAAGATGAGAAACTAACAGAAACGTGGTTGCCGCTACGAAAAAAAATAAAAAAGAGATATATATGTATATATATATCGGGAATGACTGTTACGATGCGCGGCTCCGCTGCCGGTGGGAAAAGACGACGAGGAGACGAGCGTTACAAATCTATTAACTGCACCGTGGCTTGGATAATTATTAGGTGGTTCAGTGGGGTGTACTCCTCCGTGCACACTAACTTACGCCGCTATTACGTGCGAGAAATATTATATTGCTATATAGCAAAGGGGGAAAAAAGGGGGGGGGGGGGGCACCCGCCTTGGATCCCGCGAGTACACAGGAATACCAGTGAAGCAACGGCGAAAGAGTTGCCGAATTTATCGATCAAACGACGGGGTATTAACGTCACGCTTATTTGAAGGATCGAACGATTTCGGGGAAATTCGACGGAGAGCGGAGGAGAGACTCGATTATGTCTTACGCTTCTTTATACGTGAAATCGATCCCCGAGAGACTTCCTGCTTCTGGTTTCACAAAAATTGACGTATTAGCCGAAGCGCTTAAAGTCGATTTAAAAAAAAAAATTTATATGATTAATTATTGGTTGCAATTGATTTTTAATGGGAGTTATTTCAGATTTCTTGAAATGCATCGAAAAACGGTATAAAGATACGATTTTTTTTAATGCTTAATTGGGGTTTTGAGAAAATGGGGCCATGTGAAAGGGATTAAATTAAATCCACGAGTTTATACCTCGTGGATTGGGCAGCGGAACAAAAAATTAATAGACCAATCATACGGCGAAACAGGTAGAATCATTCCGTAATCACACGCGTTCACAGCATTTTCCTTTTAAATTTAACAAATATTTTTATTAAGAGTTCGACAATTTCAGGTAATAATTCGTGTTTTTTTTTTTTTTTTTCATAGGTAAACAAACATTGTATCACTAATACCATGCGATAGTTTGTCGGTAATAGAATTCCGATTGTACGAAAAAAATGTCAGGTCCGAATAGGAAAACTATCGATTTTTTAAGCAGACAAAGATTTAAACATTGATATTACAAAAAATAGAATTCCTTCCACACGTTGTTATATTCGGGACTGAGGATTTTTTTACACCATTCGGACACCGGTACGAACAATGAATTTCAAGACATTTTTGATAAGATTTTTTTTTACCAATAACAAAAAATAAAACGCCTTAGTTCACCTGTAAATTGGCGAATTTTACAAATATTTTTCGTAATATTCTCACGAAAAAATTTGCGATCGTTGTGCGGACGGAAAAAATGTATTAAATGCAAAATAACTTTTTTGCTACGTACAACAAACACGCAAAAAAAAATTTACATTCAACTCTCATCGATTTTTATCGATGAAAAATATTTTCGGCCGGTGGTCTCTGATATAGAGAATCAATCGATATTAAAAAAAAAATACCTATAAAAAATACATAAAAATACCCCAGAATAGTTTTTGACAAGATTGTCGCTCGAAAATAAATCATCCGCTGTATATTCCAAGTTCCGACGACAAAAGTAAACACCTCCAATTAAGAGTTCCAATCGTCGAATATATCATTCAACGTATAAATTATCCTTTGTTGTGAGACGAGGCATGAAATCGCGTAGGTCGTCACGAGGTTCCCGCCCACCGTTCACATCTCAATTCAAAGATGACCATCAAAAAGATACCAAGTCGTTGCTCTCGGTATCGCTATTGGCTGGTAACACACGACGATTCGTGAAATCGCGTCTCTATACACATCGACAATCGAAAGTGCGTATTTAACGACGTTGTCGAACATCGGTGCTCACGAAACACTTTATCGCAAAGAATATTTCCCTTAAAAAAATATTTTTTTTCAATTTTTTTTTAGCCGCTTAGTACCGTTGTTACAATGTGAATAATAGAACGACGGTGAGAAACGCGTTATACGCGCGAAAGACGAACGAGACGCAACGTTACAGTTGCGATGCGGTCGACGTGGGGCGGCCGCTCTACGGGGCCGCGGTTTTACGAGTAAGTGGGCCGCGCTGACACGATATTTATTGCCGATATTCGTTGGTAATATAGGCACTTATCCAGCGTGGAACGTCAACCGGGCGCACACAACGGGCTAACCTCGGAGAGTATTATTGAGTAGATATATAAGCGTTGCAAGAGGAAAGGTGAGAAGGAAGGGAGAGAAGAGAAGATACATATACGTTGTTGTGTGTGACGCACCCCAGAGGGTTCGGTTGCATCGGAAACGATGCTGAGCGCCGGTTGTGGCATCGTAAAACCGGCGAGAGAGCACCCAAAGAGACTGGTGAGCAACGTGACCGAAGAACTTCGCGGTCGGAATCCGAATGGCTCAGGCGACGACGACGAGACCGCGGAGAGCCTTTTCGCGCCGTAAGAACGGTTATAAAGATCGCAATTATTCCTCATTGAATTGGAGTCTCGAGTGTCGACGAGGCAGCGAAACGCCGTGAGTGCTTTTGCTTACATCGAAGCGGGCGTCGATAACACCCGGGAAATATCTCTTTAACGCATTATATTGCGACGCGCACGTGGAGTACACGACGACTCCGATCGCCTTAGCGAGAATTCTGCGCTTTAAATGCCGTTATCTCCGGATATGTGGAACTATTAAATAAAAATTCAGATACGCAGGTGAGAAAAAAAAATGTGAAAAATATGTTAAAAAAATGAATAAATAAATAAAAATTGTCTCGATGAGACGGCGAACGGTGAAAAAACGGGACGATACATTATTACATCGCACGGTAGCGCATTGTTCGTACGATCGTAAAAAAAAAAAAAAAAAAGGCATTCGAAGTCACGGATATTCGAAGATATTTCTTACAGCAGCGAAAAAGAATATGGGGTTCGCTTTTCGGATTTGTATTGTTGGGGCGTTTCGTTCGATCGTTCGAGAGGTGATTTAAAAATTTGGCACCTCTTTAACACCGTAGAAATTTATGTCCCACTCTTATAGTTGGTATGCGCCGCGCCGTTTCCTCTCGGTGCAACGCTCACCGCGGTGTTTCTCTACACCGGTCGGTGTTGGGCGCGCGACGTTAACGATTCGTAAATTAAAAGTCGCGCCATTTTGGTTCCGTCGTTGGATAAGCCATGTGGGCAGAAAGAAGTTGTCGGGGACTTTTCGCCGAGCGATTCTTTGTCGTCCTGCGAGAACCCTTCGCCACGAACCGAAAACAACGACAAGGGGAAAAGAAATACAAATCGTTTCGGTGTCTCGTCACGGTTCTCGCAGCGGAATATCGTACGAGACGATTGCGTGTCCGGTACGTGTCCCGTTCGATCGTCGGTTATTACACGAGACGTCGTAAATCAGACTGAATGGCACCACGCCCATTGGAACTGATCGAAGGTTTCGAACGACTCTCCCGAAGTACGGTGGATAAAAAAAGAGGAATTATAAAAAAAAAAAAAGATTGGACCGAAAACAAGTATAAAACTTCGATGATGATGCAGCATACGCGACGGGCAATTGCCAGCACGAGCCATACGGCTACAAATTTACGGATGCGAAAACGAAGAGCTCAAAGGAAGCGTACGGTGTTTTATTTCACTGGTTCTCCACGTGTCTTCATCGGGACGTTCGTCCCGATGTATTGCCAGCGAGACCGCAAAATATTATTCCGCACGTTCGCGTGTATTGTGATGAATTGGCTTGCAATGCCGCATAATCAAATATTGAACAAATAAGCATTACAAACAATGAAAAAAAAAAAAAAATGATAAAAAAAAATTACGAGAAGACTCGTTCAGCGGGCGTCCGGGAATTCGCCTATGAATATTTCGATTGAAATTAGTGACGCGTGGGCGTCAGCGGCCAACGGGGGGAAGGCACCAAACACGCTTGCTGGGGGGTGGGGGTGGGGAAATGAATTTTTAATTGAATGCACGGCTGGACGTTGAGCCCGCGGGGGATATATCGTAGATACCCAACGGGGCTCTACATATACTGTACAACAGTTATGTATATGTATATAGGTAGCGCATACGTTTGGAAGCAAATTAATGTCGTCCGCATGTACGAGGGCGCGAGCGATGGGGCATTAAATCCATGCGGATGCTAAATATGCTGATTCGCTGCGCTGCAGGTGGTATGGCGAGTTACCGTGGGGGCGGAGAAGCACGGAGCGCTGACCGATTTCGTCTGAACGCGCGGCGCTCTCCCCGTTCGACGATCGTACAACCCAACCTGAAATTTCATTATACCAGCGCGACGGAGCGTCCTTCGCGTTTTCCGCTATCCGCAAAAAACTTCCGAAACCACGGGGAGAGAATTATTTGAAAAAATGCCTATGCGTCTCTATACTCGAGAAAATATTAGACGAACCATCGATTTGTGCACGTTGTTTATCGTTCTCGTCGTAGAATTTTTTTGAAAATTAACAACAAAAAATAAAGCAATAATAATATCAAGTATTATTGTTATTAATAAATATAAAATATTAAATGATTAATAATGTTAATCAATAATAATAATAATAAATTATTATTATTTTAGTTGATAAATTTGAATTAATTTCTTACTATTTTACTATTTCAAAACTTCTTTTATAATTTTTCTTTTTTTGGGATTTTTTAAAAATCCATTAATACGTCGATCGTATTTAATGATGAATTTGCACTTAACGTGCAAATTAAGTTTTGAAACATTTTTTTTTTATGATAGTATTACGCGATATTTTTATCAGTGACGACAGCAAATTTTCGTCACGACTCAATAATTAATAGATTGAAGCTATCTTACATTATAATAAAAATGACCAGACATTTCGATATTCCCAAATTTAATTTTCGATTCAAGGTCGAGTCTCTCGAAACTATCGTGACGTACATCGAAGCATTTTGCATGCGAGTTTCGGCGACATTCACTCTCCCTATTTCTTACGGCGGACTGTACGACTAAAATTCTTTACGATATACACCGGCAATGACACTGCCACACCCTGTGCAACTTTGAAGTTCGCAAACGATTATTAATGGCACGGAGCCACGATGACTCTTGACCCCGACAGCGACGAGGGAATTTCACGCGGCGAAGCCGCCCGGCGTAGACGAATATTATCGGTGTTTCTTCTTCGATACCAATATATAATATTCAAGGGAATTGCATCACCGAAATATCCATAAATATTCGAATGTCCGATGTTGGGATTTTCTCGAGTAACGGGGATAAAGCGATCGACCTTTTCCGTTTTTCGACTCTTCGATATTCGAGGCAACACGAAGGGCATAGAAGGGTAACAACTCTATTTTACGTAACGGAGTATCGCGTACAGTCCCTCGGGGTCGGGATTCCTATTCGCGGACACCTCGAACACCGGACACTCCTCGGATCCTCAGTCAGCGAGACACGTGAGATATGTCATCGAACGCGAACCACGACTGCGAGGGAGTTGGATCGTTCGAAAAGGCGTCTCGGTAGCTTGAACGATCGCAGTACGAAATTTTACGGCCAATTTTATAGTCGTCCGTGTTTCGTTACTACTCTCGACTCGACTCAACTCGACTGTCCGATAAAGGTACACCCGCTCCTTGGAATAGAGCACAATTTACTCGAATGCATATGAACGCAACAGGAGCAGAATTGAGTATTTATACATTTTTTTTTGTTTATCTTTATATGTGATTCTAACGGCCTATGCTATCAGCCGTATTTCCATAGGTCTCGTACGCGTGTATATTTTCCTTTCGTTGCTACACCTATGGGTATCACAATATATAATATCCAGCAGGAAGCTTACGAGAGTACATCGCATGCATGGCATTGCAGACTCGCGCAGTACAGATGAAAAATTCAAGGCATCGTTACTCGAACCTCGCGTTTCTATTATCGTATCTCCGCTGGCAAAATACTCCGGCAAATAAAGATAATTCTCGAGTGGCAATATCGCGGTGCAGCGGCAGCGGGAGAGACACGCCTCTAACAGAATACAGGTGCATTTACGATCCGCGCCGCCTCGTGCCTCGAAATTGCATTCAGAATTCGCCGTGCTAATTGTGCGCGAAAGAAATTTTATACATATTTTCTTTTCTGGGCATTCGAATTTTTTAATTTTGTATAAAAAGCAAGAAAATAAACATTCTCGTAAATAGTAAAATACACGATTGTTTATCGAGGTATGAAAAAATTATTGCTAATAAAATAAAATTTTTATGAAAAAAACTTTTTTTTTTTTTTCCCCCAAGAAATTTAATTTTTTTTGTCAGTTAATCCGAATTTTTTAATTTTGGTAAAAATATCTAAAATTGTAGTTAAACACATCGCAGAAAATAGTTCGAAGGGCTTGAGGATAAAAAGGGCCTTAGGATTTAAAAAATAAAGTATATGTATCAATTAAGCAATGACTCACCATGAAAACCATGAACCTTGATTGCAGGTTGGCGTTCCCGATGTAAGTCAGCGTTTCCAGCCACCGGCTCGCGTCAGTAGGATATCCTTCCTCTCGTTATTCGTCCTTTTTTTTTTTTTTAAATCTTCCCCTTCGTTGTTCAGCCTTTATCACTTACACACACACACAGACGCGATACGGATTTGATAGTTCAATTTTCCCGATAATTATTCATATATATATATATGTACGTCTGCACATATATGCATTTATATCGATCGAAAAATCACGTGAATCGGCCGCGAGTTCGAGATCGATGTCCGTTCGATCAATCGAATTATTTTATAATATATTTGCAATCTATAGTTAAAGGTTTACGTTAATATCGATACGGTTCGTTATAGTTTTCTACGTTAAAAGTATTTACTGGCTGTCTACTGGCTTCTGATTGGCATACTGGCAAAATACTGGCCCGTTCGGCTGTTGTCACACCTGTAACAAAAAAAAATGCATACGGAATTAAACGAGAAATCGAAGTTTGGTATCAAGAAACATCGCGACGATTCTCAATCCCGCAATTTTAGAATTTTAATTAATCAATTTATTGGTTGATGAATTCTTTCCGATTTCTATAAAATAACAAATAATGTAGAACCGCTCTTTGTTATGTACGAAAGTACATAAGAGCCCCCGACGTGTTGAGCAACGTGTGCTCACAGATAGAGTAGATGCGCGATGACTCGCAAGAATTCGTGGCATGCGTGCGAATCGAGTGAAGACAGAGCGCGTGAGAATCTCGACAGTGAACGGAAGCGCAGAGATAAGAAAACACCGTCGACGGGCGTATGTACGACAGCACTTTTGTTACTCGATTTAATTAAAGATTCGTTATTAAACGTGAATCGTACTTTATTAAAGTGAATGGTATAGATAGATTATGATTACTTGAAAAATCAATGTTTTCCCATCCTTCCGGTGCGATTTTTGCCGGAAAAAAATAATTATCGATACTCTTTTATCAACGGAATAATAATAGATACGAATTATGTTTCAAATTATTTACCTTTTATTGAATTAAATTCTATCGCTTAGGATTATTAAAAGAAATCAATATTTTCCTGTCCTTCCGGTAGCAGTAAAAAAAAAAAATTACAATTTTTCAATCATCGAAATAATAATAGATGCCAATTATGAATTATAATCACAATAATCTTTCGTCCTCGAAAAGCGATTTGTCACAGTGATTTTTTCATTTTCTTATCGTCCCACAATCGCAAACGCATCGATCCTCGATTCTGCTCGATCTTAGGCGAATTAATAATCTCCCACATAAATCGGGTCATTTAACTAGGATCGTAAGTACCGTAACGTATGTTCCGATAGGCATGGAATATTCGCCTTATAAATGCAGGAAAAAAAATGGAAAAAGAAAATATTCGTAACGGGACAGTGTATATGCGCGTTGCGTCTCGGTTATTAATTTACAACTCGCGTTATCGGTTATGTTAAAGAGTGCGTGGTCGTAGGATACAACAGCACAGCTACAAACGGAGAGTTCACGATATCGATGAATCTGGCATTCGATATATAGTACGAAACGTGCTTCTCCTCTTCGATGTACGCGGAGTATTATATTCGAACGGAGCAACCTGGCGTCGCACAGCTGGACGGCGCACGCGAAATGATCTTCGGTCTCTACTACGCGCCGCGAGAGAAGGAGAGTCCGATAAATGTGTATAAATGCACAGTGGGCAGAGGGAGAGAGAGAGACGAGACGCGGTTGCATCCTGCAGCCGGAGAATATAACACTACTGCTATCTCTCCCGGGGCCGACGACGCCGCTGCACCGCCGTCTTCTCGACATCTGGAGTCTCTGTTGAATTGTATAGCTACCGTTTCTACGAGATATAGTATATGTATACAGGGACCACGCTAAAGAATGGCTAATGACGCGACGCGTGCTAAGGCCGCGGTGTTCGCGGATGGAAATAGGTAATGACGGCGAAACGGCACGGATAATGGTGGCATTCGTCGGTGAAGATGAGGAACAGACAGCGGGGCAACGGCATCAACACTGTACGGGACGGCGAGGTGGAAACTATCTCGAGGTCGACTTTTCTCCGATGCGAGGAAATGCAAACGGAAAGGAGCTTTGAATTTCTCGCGTGAATAAACGATTCGACGGAACTAATAGGAAACGTGAAATCGTAACGGAGGGTATAGACACACTAAACGCTGATTCGTTTATTGAATTCTTGCAACGTGTTCTTCCGGATGGAATTTAAAAAAAAGTTACTTTCTTTCTTTTTTTTCACGCGATCGACAGACTATTAATAAGCAACGAGAATTCGTCACACGATCGTTTTGTCAGAATTAAAAATAATTTAAATAATTCCTTTCTCAATCGGGAGTTTTTTTTATTTTTATGATATTATTTTTGTTCATTTTATAAAATTTTTTCTTTTTCGATTATATTTACAAATATGCGCGGCATCAACGCATTTTTTATGTTTTTTTAACATTCAAAATCTGGTACAATTTTTTTTTAGTAAAGCCTTAAGCACTGCGGTATTGAAAAATATTGTAACCGCGAAATTCGCAAAGACAAAGTTTTCGACGGGAGGAAGCGAAATAAAACACAAGAAAAACTTTGCGAGATAAATCGTCGTGGTGGTGCAACCTGATTGCTTTGTGACGAAATTAATTAGATCGTTTTTTTTCCTCCCTTTGAACGAAAGATCGATAGATTCTTGTCGCACGTTTTCCGACTTTGGTTAATCGGATCATGTAGTACCAGATAGTTACTATAGAACCGGCGCACGTTTATATTCTGATTCGGTTTTAATTAGACACATGCAAAGGATGTAGTATCACCGGAATCGACTATCCAAACTCATCGCGAAAAGAATGTTTGTCACAAACACGTTTTAAATGCGAATCGAATGAGCGCGTCAAGAGTTGTCAGAGTCTTATGGATGTAATAGATTTGATCCGTAGGACGAGCACACCGGTTGTTCGTGTTCTTTGCTCATTGCTCACTCGCTGGCCGCGGCGAGTTTGCGCGTCACAGGTGTCGTTCGCCGAAACGACTCTACTTGTCCCCGCCGTAGCGCGAGCTATTTATCGCCGCTCCGGAGTAGTAGCACACTATTTTTTTTTCTTTTTTTCACGTCTAAATGCACAAATGGCTACGACTAACGAGTTTACGGGCTCTAATGACTCTCTGCGGCAAATTACTCGACTGCGGGTACGCGAACGCACGCAACAACACCGGATAGTTTCTCGACTACGAGACGACGTTTCGGAAAGCGCTGGACAAACGTTATTCGATCCCATTTTCGGCGTTGTTATTGAATGACCATACGAAAAATGCTCTTACTAATTTCCTGCAATCAATCGACTACCTTCTTAACAACTCCAAATTTAATTCAGAAAAAAAACAATGGATAAAAAAGTATAAGTAACGCAAAACGCGGGGCAATCCGAAACCAAAGCATAGGCAAGTGTCTCGGACTTGAACAGTGTATCTCGTAACGATGGAGCATTATTCCTTATAGCCACCTGCTACGAATAAGCGGTTTATTGACCTGAAAAGGCAGAATAAAAAAATACGAAGGTCGACGCAGGAACGCCCTGGATACCTTATGTAGACTTTATACAAGGTGATTTAAACGGGTACAGCGCCGATATCATTTTTTCAGTGTTTTCTCTGTTTTCGGTATTGTTATTTTCTTTTTTTTTTATTATCATCATTATTATTATTTTTATTAATATTAGATAAAATTATCGTTTCTTTAATTCTGCATACGCAGAATATACACGTTGATTTATCGCAACACGATTTTCCGATAATTTTCCATTTCAATTTTTCGCCGAACTTTTAATAACAGATCGCGCTGATAAAAGCAAAAAATTATCTGTACCTGTTGTATGTCTTTTTGTAGACGGTAATTTTGTTTTTGCGCGAACAACCGCGGCGTCGCGTTTATGAATGGACGCGCGCCGCTTCGACGACGACGACGACGACGACGACGGCAGCGGTAACGACAAGAGAACGCCAAGCGAAAGTGACCTGAGCGCTAGTCGAGCACTTTGCCACCACGTATGTACGCACACGTGCCTTGATTCTTTACCTTTGCTATACACTATTGGTATGTATATACATTTTTAATGTACACACGCGCGCGCGCACACACGATTAAAATAATAATAAGCGGACGTCTACTCTTGTTTCATCGATAATTGGACCCGTCGTAAAAAAAAAATAATGCGGGCGCCGCCCGTAACCGGATAACCGGGAAACGCGGAAGAACTTTATTTCTCTCGTATGCGCGAGGGGTATGGAAGATTATAAAATCGTACAGAATGATTAAGTTCCCTGTAATAGTTATTCTGTATAAGGATTCAAAACAATGCCATTGTTGTGTCGCGTGTAGTAAAATTCATTCACCTTCAGAATTAATATTTTTTTCCGTTTTTTTTTTCTACTTCCATTGTCGTCGGAAGAAATTGAACCTTCTTAATGCGACAGGTGATTATAATTTTTTTTTTTCCGATCGATCGCATCGATCTTTCGTAAATGCCGAAAGACTCCCTCTCGGCGTGCAACTCATTCATATATGTAGTTCATGTATCGACCGTGCGTTATACAACTTATACAATGCGCAAATAATCGTATTGTAACAGGAGGGCATTTTAGATAGCGATCGTGTGTGCTGCCGCTAGTCGTTGGTGGTGTGCGCGAGCGCACGCTGGCTGTTGCTGGATCGACCATATCCGCGTGAGAACCCGGGCGCATTTACCATTGCCAGGGCACATTACCTTATCTGGCCTTCCCTCTCTCGCGCTCCCTCCCTCTTTCCCTCTTTTTTTTTCTCTCTCTCTCCCTCTCTCGTTATCGCAATTCTCGCCTTGAAAATGGAATTGGCGCGACCGAGTTAACCAGCTGACTAGGCGTGTTTGACCGTTCGCGCGTTCGTATTGAAAATATTGATATGCATTATATATGTATACCAGATATTACCAGATTCATTGGCAATGTTTACATGGCATCGACGATGAAAATCTCGTTCAATCTAATTTATTTATTCATCCATTCGATCCTCGATCAGCAACGGCTCCGTTCACGGAGTTTCTACCTACGTAAACTCGTGGATTTTTTTTTCTTTGAATAAATTTACCAATCATTTCCGGCAATACTTCGTATGGATCGAGAAAGCAAATTAAAAAAAAAAAATTATTAGATTTCACACGAGAATTTTTATCGAACGAGAGTTTTGTTTTCTCATCGCGAGAAAAATGGATCATCAATAAAATAATTTGCATTATTCAATCAGATTTATCGTTCAATCAATTTTTAGTGTGAAATACGTTAAAATTAAATACAAATGAAATTAAAAAATATAAGTAAACAATAATTTATTATTATTATTATTATTATTATTATTATTCGAAGGAATGAGGAAAAAATTAAAAAGTAGTTTAATTTCCGTTCAAAAAAATCTTCGAAAAAAAAAATAAAAAATAAATAACCAATTAAAACTGATACCATATATCAGACAGTCCCCGAACGTGAGAGTAGGGTTAACGAACTATGAGTTCTCGTTTTCATTCCCGAGAAAATAAATAGCAATCGAAGTAATGCGAGGTACGCGTCGTCCCCTCCGCCGTACACATCGACCGCGGCACACACGATACGATACGTATAGCAAGGCGCAGGTATATACTATATATATACCTATGTACCTGGAGGTTAGGATAGCATGCGTGCGTCAAGACATTAATAAACTCTTTCTTCGCCCAGAGAGGAGATCGCTCCGACCTGCTGCTCGTTCGCTCTCAATGCTTTGACATTAATTTGAGACCTGTCCAATTGAGATCTTATCGATTATTTCGAAATGCTCGAGCAGACCGTACGTACCGAAGATATGGTGGTACGGCTACTTCGTTCCAACATTAACTACTTCGCCTTCTGTCTTATACATCGAGTAGAAAACGACACTGTGGTTCGGCTGCGTATATACGGGATACTCTACTTAGAGCTTTAGATGTGTCCGTATGGACGAGATACAGCGACTATATTCTATCCGGCAAACTATACTGTACTGTGAAGCACACTAGACGGATAATTGGCAAAGCAATTTTCACACCTTTCTCACTTGTCGATTCGCTACGGTGAATTTCTCAAGCATCCGCTTGATGAGACTCGCAGTGATAATCAAACGAACGAGAATTATCGATATGAAACATCTTTTTTTTATTATAGTATTTTCAGTGTGCTATAGATATTACGATTAAATTTTCATTTCAAAACATTGATTAGAAATCTTTTATCGACTGATTACTGTCGATAAACTTTTGTTAAATTTCATGAATTCAATTTTAAATTAAAAATAATTATCATTATTATTTCTTTTTTGTCGGAGAGAAACTTTGATGTTTCGAACATTATATTTTTTTTAGAAACATTTTTTTTAACATCCGAGTTTCAATCAAAATTTCCTGCGCTACGCTCAAGTCAATGAGTCTATTTAGATTAAAAAGAAATTTCACATTTATTTTATTGAAAAATAATGGAATTAAATATTTTTACGCGGTTTTTGTAAAGATATATTTTTATACATTTGATTCGAATTTGACGAAAATGAAAACCTATAAAAATTACCGCTGAGAGTTTGTTACTTATCGCCGAGTAATGTTTAGTAACAGCAATGACACGTGGAGAATGCTCTCGGTGCGATTTATCCGCGCATAGAGCGACACACACAACACGCATGTGTACACATTTGCGCTATTGCGACATTATTTACAGTAAGCAAGAGGCGTGCAGGAAATATCCAGGCGACAGTATCGCCAACACGAGTTAACGGGCGAAAAATTTTTTAATCGTTTTATAAATGAAAAAAAAAAAAGAAATTGTATCACCGTGAGGTAACGTATTGAATTATATTCTACGAGGAGAAAGGTGGACAAGGCTATCGAGAATTTCGCGACAATTTTTCGTATGCATGTGATACCGATAATTATTCGATCGTCAATCTGATTCAATGCTGTTTTGGACGCATCTATGACGTCTCGCGAACCACCGCAAACCGCGCCGCGCTCGTCCGAGAACTTTCATAACGAACAGTCAGAGCGAATCCTGAGTCTGTTAGTCTGTCGTGAATAAATTTTTTTGAATACTTATGCATTTTTTGAGAACTCTTGCTGATTTTCGAATTTTTAAATTTTTTTATGGATGAAAAATCACGAATTTTTTAAACTTAGAAAAAAAATTTCAAGGAAATCATAAGTTTTCAAAAAAATACGCAAATAAATTTCGACTAAAGAAAACGTTAGGTTATCAGGTAATTTTTAAAACAATGATTTTTTTTTTGTTACTAATTCGTTAACAACAGTTTGAATTAATTTTATGAAAAATTAATCTTCTTAGTACCATCTGTATGGTTAATTTTTTTCATATTTTTATTAAATTGAAAAGTATTCGAAATTCGCTCTAAATATCACGTGAATCTCACTCTTTCGTAATACGCCGCGATACCCCCTCCTAAATATCCATATTTTAGAATAATAACACGTATTATCATTTCTTTGACTCCGAACTCTCTATATCTCTCTCTACCGACTCTCACACGTTTCGTATTGTTAAAGACTCTCGTAAATCCGTAATTAGACCTGTGGAAAGAGATACCAGCGGCCCATAGTCGCCATACGGTAATTTTTTCAGTTACTTTGTTCTCATCCCTGCGGTAACATCGTTCGGACGGAAGGTCCGATCGTAAACGAGCGACGAGCCCCCGATTATGGGAAACTAGTGTTTCGTTTCGAGACAAGCAACGAGACATACATAGGTGTCTGTGAGAGATCGTTGCGAGAGAAAAAAAAAAGTGAGAGGAGCAAAACGAGAAGCTGAGAAGCAAACACGTCGGAAAGCCACACCCAACAACGTTTTTCTCCAGGGACATTTAAAATTTTCCCAAGCCAACGAAGACTGTGCCCACGGTGTGTATACGCTGCAAGAAGCGTCATGAGATCACATGGGCGGTGGACCGGAGATTGGAGTTGGGTGATTGTGACTTTACGAAGCGCAATCATGGCGCTATACCTAATACAATAAGCGGATGATGGGTCGAGCGTCGTCGGGTAAGTGAGTCGAAAGGGGACCCTCGAGGGGGAACTTCCCCAGTAACATACAAAGCGTACATGACGCACTGTAACAATTTATACTCGATTTTTATTCATTTATTTAATTCTTTTTTTTTTCGACACTGAGATAAAGAATTTATTTATAATCAACAAATGTATTCTGTGGTGAAATAAATATTTAGTTATTTTAAACAAATCACAGTTAAGCCAAAAAATATTTATTAATTATTGATAAATTTTATTGAGCGGTTATTTGGCGGAATTGAATATTAATTGGCTTAAATGATGTTTGTTAACAATTATGAAAAATTTGTTTCGATATATCGAATTGTACATTGTTGTACCTTCGTTTATCATTTGACATTAAAATTCTTGTAGATTACATTGATTTTGTAGAGTAATCGATGTATTAGTCAAATATACGATTAATGTCGTTCTTGACCCGTGCTGTGTGTGTGTGTTTTTTTTTTTTCCTACAAATATTCAAATAAGCAATAACCTCGATAATCGGGGTTACGCCACGCCCGATTCTCCGGTACAATTTGTCGACAGACATACGCGACAGCACGCGCGCTCGACGACGTGACGTTAAACGGGTGCAACGGCTTGCGTAACAGCTTACGATACTCTACGCGAGACACTCCGTACGTGAGGATAAAATTCCCCTCTATCCTTACCAAATATCGCACATACCATACGAACAAAAAAAAAGTATTTACAATGTTCTAAAACGAGAAACAACCGGAAGCCTTGAAATTAAAAAAAAAATATCGTTCGTTCTTTTGCAGAGCCCCGCGATTTCGGGCATAAAAACGCGTTTAATTTTTTTTACAGGTAAAAAAAAATCATATCACAAATTCCCCGCTATTGTTTATCGATAACAGTATTATATGAATGTAAAAAAATTCCCCGACCAAAATATTAAAAATTATAGGAAAAGTATCATTTTTTTTAAATATAAAAAATTAAAAAAAAAAAATGAAAATCCTTCTACACGGTTTTATATGCCATTTTTTTTTACACGATCAGAACATCAGTACGAACGATAAATCATTTAGAGTTTTTAATTCAATTCTTTATACCGCGAAAATAAAATAAAAAGGCGTTTTTCGCCCTGAAATCGTCGAACCTCCTTAACAAAGCGACCTTTCCTCGTGCGCAATTTTCTTCGCGATAATCCAACGCCTCTCGGTACACACGTGCATTACAACAAGTCGCGCGAGTCGGTATCAAAATCTGGTGGAGTAGCGCCCGGTGGTCTCCGTCAGCGCGCGATCCCATTAGCCCGCATTGTATGCTAATGAGCGGTTGTCGCGTGTGTGATCCGCGCTTATATCGCGTTATATCGTAGACCCCTCTCCCCCTTTCCTCTTCTTTCCAGCGATTCTCAACTCTGCATAAAAGTTCACCTCAGAAAACCTCGTCGATCGATTAAATCAATCGTAAAATTTCAATAAACATCGCCGGCACGGAAATCAGGAAGTACGCGATTGAGATTAACCGACGAAAGGCTATAGAGAAGGTGCTGAGCGAACGAGAATATGACATTATCGTTCCGTGTGTGTGCTTCGCTACCTGATCCGTGGGTCTCGAGAATATTTCACGCTAAACTCTCCTCTCGTCGTGTAGTAAAACACCCGGTGTTGGTATAGTCATACAGCATAATAATTCCGCGCACAGTAGTCGCGTGCTACGCGGAATTTATTCCGAACCGTTGTGCCCGTAGTCGCTGATTAATAGCTTAATCGTTTCGCGCGCTTCTTTCCTACTTCCACAGCGGGCAGTAACGGGGCAACAGGAGCAAAATAAAGCGGTAGCATAGTATATATGTACGGGCGTCACCGGTCGTACAATCAGCTCGCGCTATATACAACTCGCACGCTCGATCGCTCTCGCACCTCCCACGGACGATCTCGAGGATCGATAACTCGCGTCGATCGTCACGGTAGCCCCCGTGCGGCTGCTGCCGCGCGGTGTGGCTGCTGCTGTTGGTTCACTATCGATCGAACGTCACCGTCGCCCGATCAACGACGACGATATACTGTACCGATACTCTATAATACATCGAGAGAGTATCTCCCGCGAGGCGGAATATCATTGATAAGTTCGATGAGATATGAAAGACGACGGTGAGCGGATATAAGTGTATAAATATATATCGTCTAATATAGTCTCCGACGTGCAAAGTATATAGCAAACTCTCGACGCGGCGAGAGAACACGTTGAGTCTTACCACCCATCGTTAGAGAATGATCTACGAACGGTCATTGATTACAACGATACGCGGTCCCGCTCCTTGCAAACCGCGTATTTACCAATCAGCCACAATAACGACCGGCCTCAACGAGCGATCATATAAGGCTCTCCGAGTCATAACTAATGTTTCCAAGAATGGAGTTTATCGAGGATTTTTATAAATTGGATATAAAAAAAAATTATAATAAAAAAAATGTATTTATTCAATTAATTGATATAAAAAATAATATATAAAAAAAATGTTATGTGGACGTTTGCGAGATAAAATCTATAAAATAATAACCCGTTAGATGAAATATTTCTATGGAAGATTGAAGAAGGCTCGAAGGCCGCTCCCGACCCCTTTTTCACCTTTCCGGATGACCCGGATTGGGAAATTCCGCACAAGACGGTCGAGAGGCTAATTCCACGGACAGCATCCGTTCTCTTCGCCATGGAAGGAATTCTTCTATCTCTTGACTTTTATTTCTCTCTGTGTTCTATCTCCCTATAAGCGAGCCTACTGCTCTTGCTGGACTATGTTTCATCTGCTCATCACCTAATAAAAGCTTCCTCTCTGCCTGGCGGGCATAATTATATATCTATGAAAGCGGCAGCGACGGGGAACGAGGAAGAGAAAGAAGCGTTACGTACAATCGGTGTCTGCTACACAACGATATATATTGTAAACTCGAAAGCGACGGTGGCGCGTATAAAACAACGTTCTACGGCAATCGTCACCTTGATATTCACGATGGAAATGAACTCGAGAAGAATTTATCGATGCGGAACAAAGAAATCGGCGAACACATATAGAAATAATATTTTCTTATAATTATCGAGCGAAAAGTAAATAATAACGATATAAAAACGTTTATTTAAGGGAATTCGAAAATTTTAGGCATAAAAGCGTTTTTGAATTTTTTTTATATTCAAAAAAACATCGAATCACTAATTTCATGTTATTATTTTTTCGCAATTGTGCTTTGATAACGTAAAAAAAATTAAAAATCCGAATATAAAAAATTGTCGAAGAAATTTCGTTTTTTTTTTCCTTTCCATTTTTCGATTTATTATATTAAAAATAAAAATAAAATTTCTACAATTTTTTTATATTTGGACCTGAGGACTTATTCGCGCATCCAAAACATCGTTACGGACACACAATAGCATGAAATTAGTCATACGATTTTTTTAAATTGGAAATCGGCGTATAGTTAATAACTTTTCGTGGCGCGTCGATCGATCAAAATGTGATAATCTCTTCGAAAAATAAAGTGGGAAAAAAACATTAAAAAAAAGTCCAACTTAGAATCGTTGCTCGTTGGGTTATTCGGCGGCAGAAGTCTCTTCACCAACTGGCTAACCATTTCGAACGGATTGTGAGAAACTCAGGGGAATCCCGTGCAGTGATCTTGGTATACATTATACATCTCCAAAATACTAAAGGCGGTCTCCGTTAGAACTTATATATAGACATACAAACTTAATGCATACGTAGGTAGGAGTTGTACAATTCCTACCTGTATTCCTATCTCTACCAATAAATATAGATATACGTGTTGGAAATTGGGCAAACATCGGCGCCACTTGATATTCAGGTATTTTAAGACTCCGTAAAAGCGAAACATATGTCGACCGTTACCAAGCAAACAGACCTATTCCACCGAATTTAACATCTAAAACGACTCAAGATGCGTTTTTTTGATTCCCAGCATCCGAATACGAGTCTCTCATCAGTGACAAAAATCTGAAAGTCGTAACTACCGTTCTATCTGTGAATGATGCGCCACTATTTTCCTCACGCCGCATCATCGAATGTCGTATCGATGATCTATATAGGGACGCTACACAGGGGCATTAACTGTGTTGTACACTGTTAACGTGAGTAATTCTTAATGGCCGATGGATCGCCGGCATCGCATCCGGCAACGCCAATCTCGAAACAGCTGGTCGTTACTGGGTGTGGTCATCGCTTCGGTCAATCGTTCGTCCTCCTCGCTAAAGGAAGATCGCGGAACGATTCCAAGAATCCCCGGTCTCTCGATTCTGCCCCTTTTCGACGTGAATGAAATCGCGAAAGAGCGATTTCTTGTTTCCCGTCGTTACAGCCGGAATTAATCGACGACTTTCGTTCCGACCGCGAGACGCTTTTGCGCGTTGATTCCGAATCGGATACGTTTGCCCAATTGATTTTGAGGGAAAGGTTTCTTATCCGATAAACATTGCGTGCGTTAGCTTTGATGACCTTTTTCTACCGATTAGAGAATCGGAGGACATGTACACGTGAGTGTCTCTCGGTGTAGCCGGACACATTCGATTGCAGGACGCTCTCAGCGAGAATGCTTAAGTGTATCGTACTGTTGCTTATACAGTAACGTTGAACGGATTTTATTCCCGTCGAAAAACCGGATTCGCACACGACACGACTGTTGCTATTGCCCGGTTGCCCTGTGCCCGCATGGTCGACCGCATTTGCGCGAGTCGATTGCGGCGCGCGCGACATTATTGTGATCGATACGCGAGGGGGGGAAACACGCCCATGGGGCTCTAGTTGTTTCACATCCACGATATTGAAACATTAAAGTGATACCAAAAAAATCGATAAATAAATTTAAAAAGAATTTTAAGTTCACCATTTTCAGCGTCCATTTAAAATCACGATAAGAAATGATGTTATTATCTTGACGGGGCGGCAATTTAAATTTTTTTTTTTTTTACGAGAGAAAATAAAGTAATTTGGATCCCAAATCGATTCGTTTCCGGCGATGTTTGTTTGGCGCGACTCCGCTACCGTAATATGGTTATAATTTAACTCGTTCGGTGACGGAAGCCACGCGAGAGGCAAAATCAAAATTTAGGCGTTGTCACACAGCTGTCTCGCGAGCTCACGAGGAGTTAGTGGTATATGGCTAAAGCTGAAGTCTCCCGGAGCACCAAGCCAACCGCTCGATTCTAGATGTCGACATAATTATGCTACGGGCCGTCAGACTAGATACTGGCTAAGCGATACGGCCCGACTGTAAGACCCGGAGGCCGCGCGACGTTTGAGCGCCTTCGGTAGCATAAATAATCCCATTAAACGTGTCACTGGTACTGTCAACAATCCGACAGGTAACAAGATTGAATGGCTCGTCGCTAACTCGGCTGCGCTCTACTCCGGGGAAAAACAACGATCGCGGGTATCCAAACACACGGGAACAACAGACATCGAATGTATCACTTTCATTCTCGAAATTTTTCGTTGACTTTAAAGAGCTAATTTTGTGGAATTACATTTTTTTAATGTTCAAAACTTGTAGAATTATCAGTGAAATTATAAAAAAGGATAAAATATAATTTTTTATGCTGCAGCCTTGATAATGCGAATACACGAAATTTTCGGTAATTTTTTAAAACTATCGTGGAAATGCCTAATAAATTATGAAAAAAAAAGAGAATGAAATCCTTTTTTTTCGTTCTGCATTTTAAATAATGCAAATACACGAAATACTCAACAATTACATTTTTTTTGCATGTCACACGTGTATTTGAATGGGTATCAAAAAAATAGATCGAAAAGAAATAATGAAGCAAATAATAGTCTCCGAACAGCGAGCAATTCGTTATCCGTAAGATTCTCATCGCGGAACGAGCGAAAGAAGAAGAAAGGAAAAAAAAAAGAAAAAAAAAAGTGAACGGAACGCTTTTTAATTATATATGCGCTCCGGTTCGAAAAAACTAATCTGACTGCAGGAGAAAGAAGCGATTCGTGGGGCCCGACGAGGTGGAGTGACCGGGCAGTTCTGTCGTTCTCCACTCGCCAGGCAACCAACGGGCAGAACACACCAAACGGAACTCGACTCGATGGCGTACGAGAGATAGGCAGAGCGTGATTCGAGAGTGATTTGTGGTCGTGATCCCGGGTGCCCCACCCGCGTTGGCCCTCTCGTACACGCGCATTCTTCTCTCGTGACCGACGTATTCGTCCACTGCACGACTAACCCCGACTACGTTTTCAACTCGCGTTTGATAATGCAAGAAACAAAAAAAAAAGCGGAAACCCGCGAACTTGTAGTGCAACGAGTATTTGTCGCGCACTCCCGTTGAGGCTTACGAAGCATTTGCCTAATTTTTTTTTTTTTGTTTTTTTTTTTTTAAGGTGTGTCATGAATTTTCGGATTACACAGAAATAGTGCTAAATCGTTAAATTATACGACAACCTCCGGTCAATAAAAAAAAAATCAAAATTCAACAATCTCCCTTATTCTAGTCTCTCAATAATAAAAATCGTTCTTATGGATTATCTTTAATAGACCCTTAAAATTCAAGGCTACAAATACGATTTGCATGTTTTCGTAAGTTGCGCAGGATTAACCGACAGTGAGACGGTAATCCTTGTGCGTTGAATCGTCGTGCGTGTCTGACGAGTCCGCAAAGATGAGAGGAGTCATTCGCATGAGTTCTGGTATCGCGCATTCCTGGGTTATCGGATTCTCCGTTCCGGCGCGAGGGCATTAATGCGCGAGGCGTCGATGTGCGTATTAAAACTGTTCGTTACTAAGGTCATACGCCCCGTCTTCGCAATGAACTATAAGAATCTCTCGATCGGGAGCAGCATGTTGCATTGCGATAGAAACGTTAATATTTATAGGGGGAATGTGAGGCAAAATGGGCCATTCGAGAAAACTCAAATTTTGGGGTAAAATGAACCAATTTTAAAATTCACGAGTTCGTTCTTTGAGGTAAAATCGAGTGATACAAAAAATATGAATGCAGATAAATAAAACTATAACTATACATATATAGTATTATATATTATCAGTAGTCAGTATTATTAGTATACATATTATTACTGCTATTTGCTTTTTTCAAAAAGTCTTTTATTACTTTTTGAAATGCAAATTTTTGTTTTTTTATACAATCGAATCCATTGTACCCCATTCTTTTTTCTCGCAAGTGGAAAAATGTTTATATCGACAAAACTCGCTGATTTTCTAAAATGGTTCATTTTGCCCCACCGTCCGCTCGATATCAACATTTCGACGTCTCGACGTCGCGACGCGAGTCTCTCGCTGCTCGTAAAAAACATCCCCACTTCGAGTTTATGCGAATATTTCTCGAGCTCCCCGAACTCTTCGAATTCTATGCTTGTTGCACGTGTGCGCGGGACGAGTTACCGAAGGGGAAATCCCCTAAAGCGTATAGATACAACGTTGGAGTTTTCAGAGCCAAATATTATTCGCCGGGAGAAGGGCGCGGGTTTCAAAGTTGCACCGGATTGCGGTCGGTAAGCCAAATAAGGTACTTTAGTAACCGCAAATTAAGATGCGCGCACGGTGAGAGAGGGGCCATTCGTTTCGCATTTCGGTACTACTTGCTTATACTATACGATATACCGGGCATTATGGTTTACTGATATGCGGTTTGGAGTCCCGAGATTATTATTTACGAGCGCTCACATCCGCGTAGCTGATTTTATGTCCTTCCATCCGGAGTATGCAATATCTACCGAAGTACAGTAGGGTAACGGGAGGAGCACAGTGATTGGCAGTCGTTGAGAGAAATCTCAATAGATCGAAGAGAACGCGTGCGAAACGATACCTCGGTGGTTCGCTTAAGTGGCCAATAACTCTACAGTTTGGTTTATAATTATTGGAGCGATTAGAGTATTCGCATCGATGGTTCGTAAGGATTGTTTTTTTTTTTTTAATTTTTAATTTGTATCGAAAAAAAATTGGCAAAGAATACGAACTATAAATTGATAGAGTTCCGGTCCAAAAAAGATACTATCAATGTATTTCTAGTTCTTCGGTGAATTATTCTTGAGGTATTGTTTGTTTTTTTGCATTTTTCAATGAATTCTCGATCGTTCGTCAACTCGACACGGACATTGGTGAAGCTAATCAAGGGACGTCTCGGGTGTCTCGCGTGTGAGTAATGACGAGAAAATTATCAGAATCTCTACGCGCGTGAGGCACTGTCATAAGATAGGACGCAGTCTAATTGATTGTGGGAAAAGTGCGTTAGACTACATAACCGATATATCATGCAGGCATTACGATTATACGCATACAGTATTTTATGAGTGCGCGTACGGCGGATGGTCTGAGGCGAGAGAGTGTTTCGTACGCGTCTTCGCGCTTTCAACGCGATAGATCTCCGGCAATATTGAAGCTTCGAGTACTCGGACCGTGCGGCTGATTAACGCGAGATATGATAGTTGCTGGCAGTCTATCATAACGAACAACATACCTTTATCTCGGCGTGTGCTAGGAACTTTTTTTTTATATCAAATATTAGGTCCCAAGTAAACCGCCAATTTTTTTTCGCGTCGATTTACTTCAGAATTGTATGATTAAAATTAGAAAAACATTGGAACGCTTCAAATGAATAACAAAAAAAAATCTTTGATTCGATCGAAATCTGCGTGTATAAACGAGAAGATTTTAGAAAAAGAAAATTGAAAAAATTCTCAAACATGCGTATCAAGCGTTCGAATTTTTATACAATTTTTCATTAACTCATTCCAAAGATACGGTACCGAAAGGTTAAACGGATGCAATAAAATAACCTTTTTTTAATCCATTTTGTCCATTTTTCTTCAGATCCGCGTGATAAAAAATAGAATAATTTTGACGAGATCCAAATAAACGAAAAAAAAAAACATTATATTTATCATTTGATCGAAACCAGTTAATAAAATGAAGAGAATTAAAAAAAAAAATGAAAAAATTGTCAAAGACACGTATCGAATCTCCGCGTGCGTACGAAAAATTGAGTAAATTTTTATTGATTTCTTCGAAAATGATGGTATTTTATCGTTGCTGTAGAGACACCGTACTTATACTCCAAAGGGTTCAGGAGGCAAATTCGGTGAACACAACTATTTTTCTATACGGATAAATTGTCGAATTCCACAGCTATAACACGGGTCCAGTTCAGCACCAATCTGTCTACACAGCGACGCGATCATTAATAAAGTCACCGTCAAAGCCAAAACTATTTTAATCGCCCCTTATAATCTACTAATATATTTTCTAACAGTCCGGCTACCTTACATCCCGCAGCTCTATAACGATTATCTGATTAAAAGCGGAACGCTTAATCAACTAACGCCCTCCAGCGTTCTTCAACAGTGAGAGTACCGCAGCTCTGCCATTCACGTACAGCCGGGCGCCCGTTGTAGTTGAAAAATTGATTTTTGTTCACGTTTCGCGTTCCCTCGGGGGGAGGGGGGGCTACCGGAGGATAGCAAGAGCGACGAGCCTAGCAAGAGCGTCGTAATTAAATTTCCGGCGTTGGTTACCGGGCGGTATTATCGCCGGAACGATGTTCGGCGTGATGAACCCGTGCATACGACTGATCGACTTATCGATTCGTCGTTTAATTTATTATCGATCGCGGTCAGTGATGCTCGAGAAAACTGACCCGCGTAGCTATCGATATCTCGATGGAATTAAGCGTGCGTTAATAATATACTATTTAAATTTAAAAACAAAAAAAAATTCGTTATAAATTTACAGGATTGCCGCCGATAGCGTTCGCTCGTTAAGATCGAAGTGACGAAAATTACGCGGGGCGTTGGCGATTGGCTGGCGAGCTTCTCGCGGATAAAAAGAAACTATTAATATTCATAAGTCGTAACGGACGGTTGGCTATGAGCGCATGCCGTCGAGAAATCAATTATCCGTGTGTTGACTATCGCCTATTCACTATGCGCTGCTATATGCTCCATTAGATCATTGCGGTCTCGTCGATGCGATGGGAGATTCAAGGCAAATTGAGAAAAAAATCTCGTAGCGCTATAATAATTTATAACGTTATGTAATGATTCGAGATATCGCACTATCGATCTCTTCGGTGCGTTGAGATAGAGCGTCTCAACTTTGTCGAGGATTTATGCGTTGCGCCTAAGGTTCTCTACTGGTTTTTTTTTTGTGTTTCGTTATACGAGATCGAGTGATTATGTTAAGGACAGTCGGGGAGAGATATCGAAGAATAATGAGTGTCCATTATTTTATTAAGTCCAAACGTTTACCGCGATAAATGAATTCATTTAGTCGTTTAATTATTTAGTTATTTAGTTATTTAATTGTTGAGTTATTTTCTACCAAAACTTAATAAATGTTATTTTAACAATAATTTTAAGGGTGCGATAACCGCGATTGGTATAAAACGATTTTTGGGGTTCCTATATCCGATTTATAAAAACTTGATAGATAGCAGCGGTTGTTAACCGGATCGGAGCCTCTTTGACGCGAAGTGAAGGTAAAAAACACGGCGGATCGCAAAACAAACAGTGTCTTAATTTAATAACGCATTATCTAAATGTTATCTAATTACGAATTTTTAATGACAATGGATGGGCCTCGGGTCACGACCTTCAACCTTATCAGTGCGAATCCGAAATTAAGATAATTTTTTTTTTCCAGCATTATATACCTCCGTATCGATAACCCGCGATGAAAAACGAAACCGGAAAAAGATCTCTAAATTCCGAGATAATTTAATATAGAAGTCTGACGTCAAAGCATTAGCATCAAAACGAACGGAGCGAACTTTAAACTTCGTTAATCCAATAATTTCGGGAAGTTCTAGAAGCTTCGAAACTCAGTCGATACATCGAAGTATTACACGGGAGTAATCTGCACCGAAGGTTACTCCGTGAGCATCGTATTGTGATTTTGCTCGTCGAGACACGCGCAGGTTGTTATTTCTTTTGCGGCTTCCTTCGCACCATTCTTTCTCATTCTTTCGCTTCCCGAAGTTTATCGGTCAAATGAGATATTGACGCTTACGCTTTAATCTCCGTGATAAACACGTGTGGTGAGTATAATGTTTACATCGGTGCACGAAGTTTCACAGTGGCGCCCATGTTACGCCTTTCTCAGACTTTTCTCCTTCCTTTGTCTCCTTCCGTCGCGTCGTTCCGAGAAACGAATAATTGCCCTCTCGTTACAACATTTATTACGAGCGCCTCGTCGTCGTCGACTTTGTCACGTGTGCGAAGTTCGCCAGGCATAAACGTGCCCCCCTCTCGTCTATATAAATTCACAACGTTGCGCTCGCGTACGACTTCTTTCTCACTTATAAGTATATCTACGTTCGTATACCAAGCGACCTAATACGCCAAGTATTACGATCCTCGCGACATTACGGTGCCCGGGATATATAACACGCATTGGAAGAAACTCGTGCGTGTGCACGAGAGTTCGAACCTTATAGCGTGTAGAAAATAACGTATACATGTACGCGTGAACGTGGGGCGCATTGTAAAAAGGCAATTCGGTAATGATACCGGTGTCGCGGTACGTACGCGCGTTAATTGGTTGTAACGAGTATCCTACCGTGGGCGCTCGCGACGGTGAACGATACCGAGGCGAAGCCAAGACGCCGCGAGGAGTGGGGCAACGAAAAAGAAGACGAGTTACAGTTGCCCCGAAGCGCGCAATCGCGAAGACCGGAAAAAAAGATACACACAAAAAATGCAAAGCGAGCGAAAAACTTCGTATACAAACCCGCAAAAGTATGAAAAAAAACCCCGGGAGTTAAGTGACCCGAGCGTCGCACGCTCGTCGACATTTTCTCGCGACGATGAAGATGAAAAAAAGACACGAGACGAAAGTACGAAAGTTCCGCGAGTTGCGCGAAATAATGGACTTTTAAAACTTTTTCATTGGATCGGAATTGTACATTGAAATATTTGATTTTTTTTTGTTGTAAATTTTAAATGAAAAAAACTTTGAGTATTTTTAGAAATACGAATTACGAAATTGATTTAAAAAAATAACCCATCGAAAATTGATCGGTGATTTCTTTTTTTTTCACTCGTAATTTTTCATTTCCTAATTTTTAAAAAATTTTAAATTATATCGACTGTTGAAATCGATGATAGAAAAAAATTCTTAAAAAGCAAAAATTGTACTCACCAGAGCTGAACTCTCTTCGTAGATCGAGTTTGTTATTTTCCCCAACTTTTCCGGCCCACCTCCCCACACCGTTCTCTCACACGTTGCTGTTTAATCCAAACTTTTTTATTTTCCTCTCCCGCCTTTCCTTCACCTTGCTTCCGTTTTCTCGGCTACTATCACAGTAATTTCGTGGTTCTTATCTCAACGGACGAGACGCGTTTCTCATTGCATCGAGTAATAACAAACATCGAGCGAAAGGACGCGCGAACTTATTTTTTTTTTTTTTACAAAATCATTATCAACCACTGAGCACTGGCCACCGTCGGCTACATAACGACATTATTGAATAATAACAATAGTAACGATTACTAGTAACGATATAAAAACGAGAAAAAGAGCATTGCCCAACGACACGTTTTCCTTCACGAAAGGAACGAAAAGATTAACCTCCAAAATCGCACTGTTTATCCCGAAACTAACCGCGTTTACCGGAGTTCTTTATCTATTCTATTTCCTCTGTCACAATATTTTTCTATTTTTTTTTTTACCGCGCACCACTTTCCTTATCACCGATTTTATCACCGTTCTTCGGTTCTCTCGTCGCACGTCATTTTCGTTCGCGGTGAAAAAGTCGCGGCACACGGGAGAAACTTCGTCGTTTCCTCTTCCGGTGCAGCGTCCTTCGACTTCCGGTCTGTCGCGCGGCGCTCGTTCGCGGATCGTTCAACTCTCTCGCATACACTGTCGAACGAAAATATTTATTCATCCGTCTCGCGAAACATTTTTTTTTAAATCTTTTTCTTTCGTTTTTCACGTACACGTCTTCACTTCTTCCGCGTTTATTATTGTTCGAAAATTATCACACTTCGCAAGTTTGTTATGAATTCACGTTTGACGCGATTAACTCGACTGTTTAGGCCCGTCCCGGTACACACCGAGTACAACCGCCGAGGGCATTAGACCGCACTGCGCGCGTGGATGTTATCGATCATCCGTTCGAGGCACCGTCGCTCCTGCGTTGGGCGCGTTCAACCGTTTGCTTCCGATATTTAGTCGTAACTAATCTCGCGCGATTTTCACTTTTGCGAATTTCCTCGATGCACAATTTCGACGAATTTGTTTTTTTGGTATGTTTTCAACGAATGACAGTTATTTTTTTCGCTTATCGTAAAAATCGCACTTGGGAAACGAAAAAAACGGAAAAACTACCGCGAAAACACAGAGACGCGAGTGATATTTCGATTAATCGATTGAGCGGCGCGAATATATTACTCTCTCGGTGACGAGAGGAACTTCTTTTATTGTCACCGCATTTCGTCGTAAGCACTTCTCGCTATCGTCGACACGACGATTATCTCATTCGCGAATAACTTCAGTGTCGGAATGACAATAGTGAAGATTGACGATAAAAATAGACACGATAATGATAGGTAATGTTGTTTAATCGAGAGGAGAGAAGCGGGACGACGACGACGCTGCAACGCGCGACTGTCGAAGACTGAGGCGTTCGTTGGTCCGAACGATCAGCTGATCGCCACGCGCTGCTATGGCAACCAGACACGGTCAGCGGCACGACTGCAGATAGAGGCGTTGACACGTTCGTTCTCTCTTTGTATCTATTTTTTCTTTATTTTATTTATTTATATGCCGTTTCTCTCTTTATCTGTATTTTTCTACGAGCCGATAGTGAGCATCTGCGTCACGTCCTCTCGTGTCAAACACCGGAATCCCCGACCCACGTGTTCGCACAGTTTCTACACTCAGTCAGCTCGCTGTGTCGTGTCCTTTCGAGCTCCGGCTCACGTGGCCCTTTGTCAATTAACTCGAGTCTCTTATCTCCACGCGGTGAAAAACAACGTGTTGACACTACCGCACTGAGAGCAGCGGTTACAGTATCCCTTTTGTTTTTAACGGAAACACATATATATATATATATTTTTGTTTTCCAAATTTTATCGCGATGGGAGAACAATGATTCAACAGCGATTTTACTAAAAAATGTTCAAATTACGAATTTCGATGTTACAGACGATGTTTTGAATTTCAGTGTTATTTTTTTTTTTCGTGTACAATTTTTCGAAACGTGGTGCTGTCCCCCCGTCGCCACTCTCAGCCCCTCGGTCACGTAGTTGTCGCGATAGTGATGCCGTTTCTGTGTATAACGATGTTGTAGGATTGTAATCACAAGCGTATGAATCGAGAGCGACGTGCGCCATCCGCTCGTGTCGGCAGCCGGGCGTGCACTGGCTCCGGTCTCTCCGTGTCCGCTGCGGTACCGGGCCTTCTACTACTACTCTACTACTACTACTCCTTCGCCGATCCTTCGCCGTTCGTCTCGCGCGTAGCGCTACTGCAACCTCTCTCGCTTACTCTCGATAATCTCTCTCGGTGTATGTCTCGTAGCTGCTGCTAGCTTAGCGCTTCTACCTCTCTCGCACACCTCGCATATACATATATATAGTATGATACGAAGTTCTATAGACGACGAGAGAGCTCTTTCGCGGCATGCGATACGCGCGCGGCCCACACGACCGCGCTTATCCGGCACTTTGGCCGCGACGCGCGCACCGCCACCGTCGCTGCTGCCACCGACGGCCTCTCCCTTCGACGGCCTCGTATCGCCACGCTATCGTGTCGCGTTGCGTTTCTAGCGCCACTTCTACCGCACACCATCATATCAATGTGTTTGTGCGTTTGTCACTCTGCGTGCGTGCAATATTCTTCGTTCTTCGTCGAACGCGTTCTTTCAGTTTCTTTCTTTTCTTATTCATTTCGATCCCGAAGATACGAGATTTTGTCCTGTTTGTCGCGGTGAGTGCAATGAAAATCTTTTTCCCATCGATGTATGTAAAATAAATCATAATAAATAATTTCAAACAAATTTTGTCAGATTATTTACGTAGATCTTTGGTATTATCTTTATTTAAACGTATTATGACATCGATACAAAGTTTTGACTATTATTTGGCCATTTGCTTCGTGTTCTCGCGGAAATCCTATGCGTAGCGATAGATTCGGTAAACGAGAGAAAAAAAAAATTCCAAGATCGACAGAATCCATAATCGTTACTTTAACGAGTTGAGATTTGGATTAACGACGTTGAAAAAAAAAAGAAGGAGGAAGACGATCAGAGAACAGGGAGATGAAGAGAATAACAAAAATTCAGATATACGCGAGCGAAGACACCGGGGCGTTAGGACCTATTCCCACGGGCGAGCGTGCGACAAGATCTCACGCAGCACCTTCGCCAGGGTCATCAAAAGCCTACGAACCCGTTACAGAGACGCGTGTAATCGTCCGGATGGCGGTACACACATATATATATATATACAACATCTTTTATACGGAGGTACGAACGAATGCGTTCTATAACGTCCGCAAGTATAATTCTATGTTTCTCGCTCGTTCACACCGTACGAATCCTTCATCGTTCCCGGTTTGCTCTTGACACGACACCGCTCGGCGCGGCGTGCGCGCGCACACAACGGGCGAGAGAACGCGGCAAACCGACAGTGAAAATTAATTACTAACGTTACAATTAAATACTCAACGGGCATTTTTATCGCGATCGCTTAAATAACATTTTCACAGAAATAACATTCGTAACGCATAACTGCATTATAGCGATGTAAAGAAAAGAAAAACGATTTCAAAGTTTCTTTGTTTATCAATAAGAAACGAACATCATTACATTGGCTTAATCGCGATACTGAACACAGTACACGATACAGTTTATGTGATATCACACCACGCGTATGTGATAAAACGCTTTTGCAATTTTTTTTCGCATTTACAACGAACATTGATCGACATTTATTATCATTTTAGTGAATGTCGATAATACAGAATGCGTTTTAAATATTCTATTCATAACGAAAAAAAAAATATATATATTTAAAGCATTTCTCGTTTGACGAAATATCTTTGAAAAATCAACCAGTTTATATAGATAATAATAATATATCTTATGTATGATGTATCTGTAGGCACTATTGATATATTTATATATCGAGAGTACCAACACGTACAGCGGCGGCATTGATCATTACACATAGCTTACGGAACTCAAAGGAAACTAAACTGTACTTAGGTTTGGTACGATGGGAAATTTACAATCCACGCGTAAACAGAGCGTTCTGTGTATCATCGTCCTTGTGTCATCGACCCTCAAAGACTACTTATCTGCTTGAAAGGCACAGTGTGTCCAGAAGAAGAGGGAGAGACAGGGAGTGACGGGGCAATCTTTGCGTGGGCGCTTTCGTGTCCGGTTCTATGGGTCATTCTCGATATTGCTATGCATATTACAAGGGCTTAGGCGTCGTCATTTGTTCGATGTACCGTTCGTTAATTTTCAATTCATTCATTTAGATTTCACGATTCGTCGCTTCGAGAAGATTTCGATGTTCATTAGATAGGCATGGAGTTTCAGCGAAGATGACGAAGGATGGAAAACTCTTAAAGCAACAATTTGCAATTTTCGATGTATTTCATTGATATTAACTATAGTTTTGAATTCAAAATTTTTATAGCGATTTAACATTTTTTAACTCCGGTTTTTTTTTTTTTTTTTTCATTTTGAAATGACTCAACATTTTTTTTTTCGTTGATTTAAACATTTTTTATTCGAATTTTATTAATTATAAGGAAAAATTTCTTTTGATTTTTTCTTTTTTTGAAAATGTTTCTTTTTCTTTTTCGTGAGATATCTCGCTAAACTAAATGCGCGGTGTTTCCGATTCGAGTTCAAATGTGATTCGACGTCGGTACCGCCATCCAACGGTCGCCGTACGAACGACGAAGCCGCGAGTGTCGGACGGGCTGTATGATAACAGGGGCCGTGGAAAATCGTAGTGACGAATAATCTTTCGTATATTCGTAATGTATATAAATTTTAATGACTATTACGATAAAATAAAAACAACAACAACAAAATACAGAAATTAACCATATATAACGGCGGCAGTCGCAGTCTTTACACTACACAGTAAAACCATACATAACAAAGTACAACAATAATTTATTATATATCATATATGGAGAGGTGTACGTGAATCGTGAAACCACCGGAAGTGTCCCCGGCGTGACCAACGACAACGAAATTCCCCGAGAAGACTCCTCAGCATTCAGAAGAAAAATGAGAGAATGTATCGCAAGGAGATAAATGCCAGCCAAGTCAATAACAGGAACCCGAAGGTCAACAATGAGTAATGAGCGATCTTCAGCCTGATAAAAAAAAAATACAATTATTATCAATTAAAAATAAGAAATAAATAAATAAAATTACATTAATTGATTCATTGATTTGTCGAAATTTTAATTATATTATATTAAACTATATTTGTAATTTATTATAATAATAAATTATAATAAATTAAAAAATAATAATATTATTATTATTATTATCATCAATAATAATAATTTGATATTAATAATATCATTGTAGCAAAAAGTTCTTATCTCGTATATGTATATGTCCGTAATTATTAAAATTCCGTTGATTTTGTTTTACGAAATCTGTATGCCGAACTAACGTACCTCCGGTATCTGATGCGACTCTGAGGCACCGTGTCTAACGGATCCTTGATAATGTAGATGCGGCAGCCGCGGATGTGATAGTAGAAATATTCCTTCCATATTAAGCTCGTCATATTAAAGTCGAATAATTTTCGATCCACGGAACTTAGTTTATCCCACAGACTCATCACATTATCGTTGCGGAATGTCCACTGTTGCGTCGAGAAGTACGATATCACACCGCTGAACTTGTGAACTTTTTTGTACGCATTCCAGAGCCTTGCGAACGACAATTAAAAAGTTTTTTATTTAATTAAATACGCCGCGATAAAAGTACGAAGGGATCGAGAAGAAAAAAAAATTAATTTCATGTTACTTACATCGGCTTACGACCGGTGAGCATCGCGAGCCCATCGACAATCGCAGCGGGAAAGAGGTGAAACATGACAACGTAGAAATTGTGAACCCAAAGATTTTTGTTCAATACAAACGAATAATACCACAAAACCATTGCGGTCGGTATGTCCGCACCGTGCTGCTCGTTCCATTTCATAAATTCTCCCCACGTTACGGGATTTTGACACGAAGACACGCTGTTGAAAATCGGCGGATCGTCTATTACGTTCGGCGTGTTGGAACGCGGTTCGAGCGATCTGTTGGGATCGAGTTTTCTGCAAAATACACAAATCTTTTCTTACCGACACATATTTTTGAATTTTTTTTCGTTCAATTTTTGGATTTGTTTCATTTTTTATTATATACGGTAAAAATGAGTTTTGGATACTTTTTTTTGGCGCAAAAAAGTTTTCGGGTTATTGATCGAACATTTTTTACGAATACCGATTAAAGAGAAAAGGGATTTTTCGAAAATAAAGAAAATACTAAAAATAATTTATATGGGTTCAATTTTTTCTTTTGTTTTGATTCGATTCATTTGTTAATAACTTCTTGCAATTATTATTATGAATATCCCGTTGTGAAGTATTCGAAATTCTCTCTAAATCTCACTATTAACTGGAAATTTTACGTTACACCCTCCTTAATAATGATTTTTTTTTTTCGTTGATACATTCAATTTTTTTTGTTGCCTTTTGAATTCGATTATGAAGAAATCGATCGCGTTCGCTCACCAGAATCATTGATAAGGTTCCGTGCAAATTTATCGTATCCGCAATTTAATAAATGCGAAATATTTTGAATTTCACATTCATTCAAAAAAGTCTACTGGAACCGATATCTAGAATTGTCGTTTCCATTCGTTTTTTTCTTGCCACTTTCCGGGACTTTTGTCGCGTCAGAAAGACGCCTGCGATTTCCGTATAAAAGTCGCGAAAGGCATCGACCTCAATGACCCGACATAACGCTTTCGTCGATCGGAAATTAATGAGAATCATTTGTTTAAGAAAGTTGCCAATGCGACAATGGCTGACAAATAAAAAAAAAACATAAAATCCCCGAATGTTCGTATATTGAATCGATTTATCGCGCGATTAAGAATTCGATCGAACGTATTACTGTGTCTTGGCGACGTCCCACGCGGCAGCGACGATATTGTTGATCACATAGTCCGCCGGTATTATGTCGGCGACATACTCCGAATTGCAATGAAGACTTCGCAACAATCCAATACCGGCCCCGACGACGACACCCGTCGGGCCGTAGAAATTGTTTATCCATCCGGGCGATGGTTCCTTTGCGGTAGCGATCATGATCGACGGTCGTACGATACACGTCGGTATACCCGTGCAGTACTTACGGATCACATCCTCACCCGCGGCTTTCGTAAAGGCGTACGTATTCGGCCAATTGCCGACGAGTCTAAATTGATTAATAATCCATTATTAGACAACATCGATTTTTCAAAATAACTTTTTTGAACGTTCGAAAAAATCGAAAAAATCGATCGACTATTTCGATGTTAATCGAAAAATTATGATCCGATTTGTCAAATTATTAAAATAAAAAGAAACGATTACTCAATACGGAAGGAAACCTTGAAAAACGATATTGTTCTCCGATATTTGATTAAAAAATCACCGATGTGATTTAAAAAAACGTCGCAAACGACAGAATTTACGTTAGTCGATGCGATTTTCAACTACGTTTTAAAGAAAATTCTTCGACTGGAAGACAAGAAGTTTTTTCTGAAGTGAAATTTCTATCACAAAATTAATATCAACATAATAATATATATATTTAAAATTTTTTTTTTATTTTTTGAATAATTAATCCGACGACCAACTGTTATTTTTTTAATTAGCGAATTAATTAATACTAAAACTTACTCGGGAGTGAGAAGTTCCAATTGTTTGTCATCGAGTATATCGACGAGATCCAAAAGTTTGTCGGCATCCAAAGGCGGCGGATAGAAAACTTCTTCTATCAGCTTAGTAACGCACTGGGAGAAAGCCGTTCCGATGTGCACGAAGGCCTGCGAAAATTATATTCAACGAATTACTCAACAAACGAATCGAAAAAAGCTGACAATTTATTAATTAAAAAAAAATAAAAAACACACCTTGAGATTCGGCATTTCCCTTGCGAAGAGTAACGTCTCCTTTGTTCCGCGAACATTTATATTGACAGCTGTACGAAGCTTCTCGTCAAAGCGAACAGTCGCCGCACCGTGAAAAACAATGTTAGAATTTTTCAACAATTCACGATTTTCCGGCGACAGGCCGAGATTTTTCCCTTCCATTTGACCTTCGATCATCAATACTTTCTTCGCGAAGTCTGGCTGCTCGGCCTTTAGCCTGTCGTACAGCTGCAAGTAGACATCGATTTCGGTTTTTTTCTTTCTTTTTTTTATTATTATTTGTATAATTTGGCTACTAAAATAAAAAAAATGTTTTCACGAAAAAAGAAAAAAAAAAAAATACTTCGCGAGACTACGTTTGTTTTAACCGCGGAAAGTATAACAACAAAAAATATAATTGTAAATGTAATTTAATTGCATATTATGCAGAAACGACAGTGAGCCGAGGTTCACTTTCGGGGTCAGAATGTTTAACCCGAGAGCAGCGACGCTTTTTTTTTTATTTAAAGTAAACGGACGCACGGGCCTTCATCGAAATTCCGTTAGTGTTATTTATCGTCTCACAATACTGAAGTTTTCGTTATAAAAAAGATGTATAAATATTGTTAATAAATATATATTTTTTTTTAATGTTAAATCCTCTAAATCGTGAGGTTCGATCTTCGACATCGGAGTAATTGGAAAAACTCCGCGCATCTGATTGTCGGGCTAATCGCGCGATGTCGTGGAGTTCATTGAACTTACAACATCCTCGAAATGTTCCTTGAAACGTTCCTCCGGGGATTTGCCTTTCTTCGCTCTCATTATCAGATACATCGTCTGAATTTTCGTACATGTTCTGCAATTTTTTAAAAATACTTTTGTTTTTAATTCTTTGAAAATATTTTTGTTTTTAATTTGCGAAAAATACTTTTCTTTTCAATGTTTTAAAAATAAATTGTTTGTCATTTGTAAAAAATACTTTTTTAAAACATTTTTCTATATAAGTTTATAGAATAATTCAATTTTTTAAATAAATCACAGAAAAAAGAAACAAATTTGAAATAAATGAAAAAATAATAATTTTTTTTTTTTAATTCACCGTTATTTTTTCCCGCTCGCTACACACTCTTGTTACGCACACTCTAGTCTACGATTTTTGTCACTATTTATTATTATTGTTTAAACGACGAAAGCGTTTCGATTAATGTTAATCATCGTCCATTGTATTGTCGACGGGTGATTTCCGGGGGACATAATGGTTACGCGGCTTTCGTTCATACGTACACCCGACAAAGATCCATAAGCATGAACCATCGAGGATTGATACATATTCAGAAATAGTGTGTTACCATGTGAACAAAACGTCGTCGGTCTGCTTAGATAATTATGACGTAATGGGTAAAAAATAAATGGAAAGCAATAAAACTTTTACGTCGCATCGACGGGGCAAAAGTTAGATAATGATTATCCGAAATGTTAATCCGTGAATAATAAACATTGACCCCTTCGTTGATAAAGATCAATAGTTTTTTTTTTCCTTTTTTTTTCTTTCGAAATGATTGTGTACCAAGCGACATGCTGATTACCGATCGTGAATGCTTTTGATTTAATTGATAGTGCGCGACGAAATTTAGCAATCAGTTTTCAAGAAAATTATTCAAATGATACGATTCATGCATTTCAATTCGACGAACAATAGTTTTCCGTTGAATGACTAAATGTAATCAATTTGCTGAGGCAACGCATTGTGATACAATGTATCCGTGTGCAATGCGATAATTGTATCGAAACGCCGTAATCTTACCGCAACAATTTTTCAACGAGAAGCTTCCCCAAGAAACCGGAACCGCCAGTTATGAGGACATTGGCGCCATCGTAAAAATTAACGATTTCGCTGTGATCAATGAGCCATTGATCCTGATTCTCGGTAACGACCTTCTCAACTATTTGCTCCTCAACCACATCATCCGTCGTCCAGTCTAACATGTTCTTCACGTAAGTCCCACCGTTTTGCGACGCCATCCTCGATTATTTAAGGCTTACGATAAAAATAAATTTTTTTAAATGTATATAAATCGGTGTAAAACCGATCAAATAATTTCACGATTTTTTTATTAAATTGTTTTTTCGATGAAATAATATGAAAATCAAATTATATAATTTAACATTCCGAGAGGTAAAACCAATTATGTGAATTTTACGACGTTTATTTTTTATTACAAAAAAATTACCATTTTTTTATAGGACAATTTTTTTATTGTTAAAATAATAAAAGAGCTGTGATTTTTTGTAATCAACTTGTTTCATTATAAATTTTACTTAATTCAATTTTTTTTACGAAAACGTTACTTTTATCTGCTATTTTGAATTGGAATAAAATAAATTTTTTTGTTTACAGAAAACAAGGGAATCTAAGAAAATGGCATGAGATTATTATTCATTGAAGTTACTAATTTTTTTTTTTATTACCTTGTGACTAGAGTCGTGACAATTGATTTTTTGACCGTGAGATAACTTAACAAATTATAGCGGCACCGAAGTTGGCTGCCGAAGCGAAGTGTACGACGGACGAAGTACGACTGTCGTTAAGCAAATGATCCCACCGTCGGCACCGTGAAACAGGAAGTGAAGACCCGAAGCGGGTTCGATATTTCGCGTTCGTTCATCAATTAAATACTCGTATCGAATTCATTTGACAAACTATTAAAACACTTCGATTGCTGCACCGATGAATAGACAAACACGTTTATCTATACCTCCGTTTTTAATCATTTGGTGATAATAAATTCCGATAAATAGACACACCTGTCGGAGAGAATAACCCTTAAAAGATTTCCTGCATTGAAAATTATCTCCGTCTCATCGATCGCAAAGGTTTTATTATTGATTTATATTTTTTAAGGTAATCGTGGTGAATTTATTTATTTACGATCATCTTAGATTATTTTATTTTTAAAATGTTTTCTACCAAAATTACGCTTAAGTTATTTTAATACATTTTAGGGAAAAAAAACAACCACTAAAACTAATTATTTACTAATAAGAAATTTTAATTACGTATACTATTGATAAACTATATTATGTTGTAAAATTTTCACGCAATAAGTTTTTAAAAGCAAAAAGCGGCAGTAAACAAGTCAATAAAAAATCTCCAAATTGGATTATTCGTTATTTGCTCATTTTTTGTTTTTTCATCGTCCGCAAAACACACTCCACGGGAATCATAATATCGAGGATAAAGTATTTATAAAAAAATTATCTACAAGAAAAAATAATTGAAAACCAAAATATTTTCCCAGAAAAAATTGATCATAACATTTCATGTCGGAATATCCCGAATTAGAAATATTAAATATTTAAAATAAAAAACGAAAAAATATGCCCCGTCGAAATAATAGATGTTGGCGATGTAATAACATCAGAACTTTTGGCCGGCCGCCTTTTTAGTGTCTTCCTCGACAATTCTATTCTCAATTGTATTAATAAATTTAATTAATGTTATAATTAAAATTTGTATTAATATGAGAATATTTTTTGTTTATCGTGAGAATATAGCAGTGAATTTTTCGATTTAAAAAAATTTAATTCACCCGGATATCTCGACGGGAACTAAAGTTGCGAAACCCCTCTGCACTAGAGAAAGGGAAATGAATCAACATTAATACTCACAGCGGAAGATTTACGATCGATGAAAAAGTATGAGGAAGCGGTATGGAAATTTTCATTAGCGGCGTATTTTTTATAATGCATAAAGTTAGAGATCGGATTCATTTGAATTGACGCGGAAGTCTCTTAACTGTATCAATAACATACGTACCTATTAACGTGTTCGTTACCTGAGGCAATAACACTATTGTATAAAATCCATAGTGACAACGAGAAGTCAACTCGAGGGGTCAATACGATTCCACCCTTCGCTATTCACGTTCATTATGAAGGATTACTTCGTCATCAACTAGCGGCTCCCATTGAACATAACAAAACATAGCCACTTCGACGACGAAAGTAATGAACGGATGTGTTATTGGATGAGTTGCATATCAATTTCTATTCTTTTTTGCGAGACAATCTTCATTTCCGATTGACGTCCGGATTCGATTAACCGGATGCAACGATTTCATCCCAATGTAAAATGTTTTTTTTCTTATCATCTCTTGTCATTATAAATATTACTTAATTTCAATTAACATTCGATTGATTAAAATGTGTGGTTATGTTTGATTGCTGCTTTTTACACCGAAAAAAAAACTTCACAAAAAAAGAAAAAAATCTGCGAAAATGTAAGTAATGAAATTATTAATTTATGATGTTATTATTTGCATCCATTTCGATGCGTAAAAAAAACGGTGAAATATTTCATAGATGAGACGTTGAGAATTTACCCTTGAATTCGATTGTTCGTTAGTTAACACTACGCGCGTGATTTCAATGACGATCGATCGATGCTAATTTATAACTTCCGTATCTAATGCTTTTTCTACGTTTGATGATTCCGAAACGGCACGTGTAATAATTGTATTTTTAAACGATGAAAGTGTACATGGAGAATAAATTAAATCATTTTTTTTAAGTGAAGCAAATGAATCGAATGAATTAGTATAAAATTTTATTATATATTTGTTTTGTAACTGAATCGATTAATAAATTTCAATAGTGTCCTTGTCGACGCCTTCAATCTATTTTCACAGCTTTCATTTTACTAACAAAAATGTGTGATTCACGTTATTTAATATGTTAAACTATTCAAAGTCAACTATTCAAGTTAATACAATTCCTCATGTATCAAAACCAAATCAATATTTATAAATCAATCAATATTTATCGATGTTCATATATATATATATATTTTTTTTTGGCAATTTTAATATATTATTTATTTTATCGGTATCTTTTAAATTTATTTATATTTTGAATCTTATTATATTCAATTATTTCGTAAAAAAAAATTAAATCAACAAATGGCACATATTCCAAAACGTTACCATTGTATATAATGTAACTTTATGAAAATCAATCCTTCCGATGACAGTAAGCGATTTAACCAAAATGTTGAGTTCTCTGCCCAAAAGAAATGCCCAGATCCATCTTTTGTTCATTTTGCGTTTTGCAAGTTGCAGCAAATTATATAGTTTTTGATTTTGTTTTTCTGGCTTTCGCTCTGTTTTTTTACGTGATTCGATGTTATAGTTTAGAAACAAAGTTCTCTTATAAAAAAACAAAAAAAACAATCACAAAGGCACATTTTTCATTAACTTGTATATTCTGATATCAATATTACTATTCAAAAATTATACACAATACAGTCTATGATACATCTTTCGCAGGCCAAAAATTCATCCGCTGCGGAAAAAAAAAAAAAAAAAGTATAGAAGAAAAAAAACAACTTTTCAACGGCTCATTAAAATATCTCATCGAAAATCGGCTACGAATCGGTGCAAAAAAAAATCAACAGAAAAAAATAAAAAAATTCTCACGACTGCAGAGAAAAGTAAATAGAAAAATATATATGTTTATGTTTATGCAAATATTTATACATGTGTCGTGTGAAAAATGTCACTGACGTTGAGAGGATTGCACGATCAAGAAAAGAAAAAAAAGAAAAAAGGAATCAGTCGTCTTGCAGCATTCTGAGCGGATCCGCGACGATTTTTTCAGCGGTTTTCTTCAAGTCTCTGGTCACTGGTTTCTTCGTTGTCGCGCGAGAGTTGCTGGTCTCGACGCTCATTTCTCTCGTCGACGATTTTTTTCCGAATATATCATTCACATCATCGTCGTCCGCATCGGCGCCGAATATCGAACCGGGAGTTCGGGATTTTCCGATCGTTTTTTTCGTCGCGAATATATCGTCGTCGCCGCTCGATTGATCGCCGAAGATATCTTCGAGTTTCGCGTCTTTGGCGATACGGCTCGTCGCTGGAAAGAGTTTTTCTTCGCCGATATCGCTGGAGCTTTTCTCCGGTTCTGGTGAAAATTTTTTATCCAAAGCGTCGACGAAGAGATCGTCGTCCCCGTCGTCGCCGAATATCGAGCCGCGACTCGGCGACGCGCGTCCCGAAGTCTCATTGCTTTTGCTGGTGGTCGTCGCGTCGTCGACGGTCTCAACTTTTTCTCTCGTTGCTTTGGAACGCGTAACGGAGCCGAAGAGATCGGCAGCACCGTCCTCATCGGTGTCGTCGTCGTCGTCGAAGAGACTATTGTTCTTCGCGCCTGTTACCGATTTTTTCGTTGTTTTCGCGGAAAGTTTTCCGGAAAACAAATCGCCACTGGAATCGTCGTCGAAGAGATCCAAAGTCGGTTTCTTCGACGCGGCTTTCGCCTCCTCGGCGGACTTTTTGGCGAGACGCGTAAACAAACTATCGTCCTCTTTGAATAAAAGATTTTGTCCCTTTTCCGGTGATGGAGTTTTCGTTACGAAGGCGAAAAGTTGACTCGGATCTTTGAGGGGATCGTGATTACTGTCGCGCAGAGGATCCGTTGGTTTCATCGTTTTTTCATCATCCGACTTCGATCTCTCGGAGATATCGGGTTCGTTGCTGTTTTTCTCTTTCGATGATTCTTTGGGAACTTTTTCGTTCTTCGGGGGTTTCGGGTCGTCGACCGCACGAAGCGTAGCTTCCGTGGCAGTGAGAACAGTCCGAGAATCTTTCGATCGTTCCTTCGTTTTCGTATTTTTGGAACCAAGCAGAGCGTCTATGGGCGAGAGAATCGGCGCTCTGCCGAAAAGTGTATCCTCCTTTGGCGGATCCTCCGGCAAATCGGGCGGTACGTCGAACAAATCCTCTTCGTCGGTCGACGGTGACAATAGTGTATTTTTATTGATACTCATCGAACTTCCTTTGCTGAAACTCAACTCGGATCTATCGTCCACAGCTAATGAAGCGCTCAACTCTGCGGGTTTGTCGGTTGAACGCGTTTCGATATCGACGTCTGGCGCGGCGAGACGATCGTAACCCGCTTCGGTCTTCGGACTATCGACGGAGTCGGTTATTACCGTTGGTATCTTATCCGACATACCGGAGAATGTATTGTCCGAAGGATCGGATTCCACGGCTTCGGGACCCGTTGTGTCGACCGTATCGAAGTCAATACCACTTTTGCGGAGAGCCGAGTGACGCGCGTGTCTACTTTGAGGTCTTCTCTTCGCCTGAATTCTCGCGCGACTCTGAAAAAACAAATATAACAAATCAGAAAATTTGCATCGATGTTACAAATTATTCTTTTCGGATGCCAATTGCTGCACATTTTTTTTTATCTATAAATCAAGAATACGATAATTATTCGCGATAAGAATTAATTTTTCAATCGATCTTGAGAAGGAGAAAAAATTACAATATTATCTGGAAAATCTGATTATCAAATTGTAATTATGCTGAGTATCGCGAACAAAAATAGTCACAAATTAGTCTCTGAGTCATTGAATCTCTTCTCGATAATCAATATCCATCATTCAACGTCGTACTTATTGTTTTTTTCCAAACAAACGCTCATTCGAGAAGAGAAAACAGAATGTCTGAAAAAACAGATTAAAGAGCTTCAAAAGATTTGACAATTTATTTCCGAAGGTGCGGCAATATTTTTTCTAAAAAAAGAAAAAAAAATGGAAAACAATGTGAAATCGTTTTATAGCCTTTCGAGTCTTTGTGCTTCGAGATCGATGATCTCATTTGAACTTACAGCAAAAAATAATAGTAACAAAAAAAAAAAAAACGAGCGAAGTATCGCACGTAATTATCACCTTCGAGGCGGTGACAGTGAGGGTCTCGACTTGCGCCGGAACGTCGAAGCTAACAGCGGTTTCCGAATTCCCGGAATCGTCCTGCGGTGAGATAGGCTCCTCCTTCGAGACTTCTGGAAAGATTATTGGATCTTCGTCCCTATTGGCGACGATAATCGGCGATTTTTTGCTCGGAACACTCGGAAAGCTTCCATCTTCGCTGTCTCTGCTCTCCGTGGGTTCGTCGTCCGATTTCTCTTCGACTTTTCGCCACAACGGTGGAGTGTCGGTCGGTGATAGAATTTTCAGATCGCCCATTTTTCCCATTAAATTTTTTATCTTTCCGGAAACGGCTCGACGCGGCGCCTGCGCCGAATCGTCATCGGCCGACGGCATTGGCAATCGAATGCTCAATGTTTTCGGCGGATCTCTTTTCGCTGTTTCTGCACCAATTTCCATCGAATTTCCCGCTTTAGAAATTTTCCCACCGTCGGTCGTCGAGACTTCATTATCATCTTCGGTTTTCGTTGTTTTCCTTGAAGTTTTCTCGAGATCTTTTCTCATCGCTAAAAGTTCCGAAGATTTTGCGCTAATCGGCGGTTTCTCCGCGACGCTCGGCCGTTCATCTTTTTCATCGGATTTTTTTATCCCCGTCTCACCGACACTGCGTTCTTTTAATAGTTCTCCGATCTTTGCGCAATTCGTTTTAAATTTGGATTCGTCCGTCTTCGACGCCGCGGATTCTTCGCTGTTCATCGTTGATATCGTTTCCGCAATTGCGTTGCTCGATGATTTCACTGTGGTACCGACGTTCTTTTTGCTGTCGAACAAACTGTCATCGTCGTCGTCGTCGTCGTCGAGATTATCGAAGAGTCCGTCGCTCGGATAACTTGGCACAGGACTCACGACGGCAGCTTCGTCACTGTCGCGTTTGTCGTCGAGTTTCGTTTTGTTGGCTCGATCCACCGCTCTATTAACCACCGCTTCGCTCGACGAATCTTTTTTCGTCTCTGTCGGCACACTTTCGACTTCGGCGCTCATCGATTTCTCGGCGAAAAGATTATCATCGTTGTTTCTCGACATGGCGAATGGTTTACGATCGTTTTTGAGAAAATTCGAGCCGAACAAATCGTCGTCGTCGTCGTCGTCCTCGCTGTCGTCGAATATGCTGTGTGGTTTTTGATCGGATTTTGTCAGAGAAGTACGCGTCACAGCGAAATCTCCGGAGTCGGTGGTCGCCGCACCGAACAGATCGATGGTTTTCAACGACGACGCGTCGAGAGTATTTTTCTCGAATTTCAGAGCCGTTGATTTGGTTTCCTTCGACGGTAGCGAAGAGGCGAAATCGAAATCTTCGCCGAATATATCGACTTCCGGGGCGTCTCCGGTGCCGAAGATGTCGACGTCCTCGTCGAACAGCCCTCCGCTCCGTCCAGACGCGTTTTTCACGTCGTACTGCGCTTCACTCGCCGCCAGTAGGTCAGAGCTCTTCCGCGAACGAGATCCGGAACTCGCGTTCGAAAATAGCTCGTCGACCGAACTTGCATCGGATTTGCTCTTGGAATCGGCCTTCGGCAACGGCGGAGGTCCGAAGACGTCGTCGCTATCGAAATCTTCAACCTCCCGATGACTATCGAGACTCTCAGTTATCCGTACATCGTGCGGACGATTAATAGAATTGTTGTTTATCGAACTCGCGTTCTCGGGTTGACGAACCCGCGAGCCGAAGAGACTGTCGTTCGTTTCTCTCTCGCGATAAAGATCCTCCGATTTCAATCGCGTCGACTCCAATTGAGGCTGAAACTCCGCACTGCAACGCACAACACAAAAAACAATCGGGGCGTTAAGAAATATATTTATTCAAGTGAAAAAAGCAATTAAGCTATTCGCTTTTTCGTTGTATCATTCGTTCCGGGATTTTAGTTCGCGGCGTTCGAGTAAAAATTCCATCGTGTCGAGAAATATTTGTACACAATTGTAGATATTGTTTTGACGGCGTTAATAATTTAAACGCGAAATTTTTGGGAGTTTTTTTTGGAAAATCTACAAAAGCAGTATTATTATTATTATTATTATTTAAAGAAACACATTGTTTTTATTTCACAGTAGAATAACGCTTTAACTGAGATTTTTAAATTGTTCAGACGATTGTGATTAACGGAGTTTAGCATTTATGTAATGATATCGTTTGATATCAATTTTTCTTATTAGAAATTAATTACGAAAATAAACTGTTTCCCAACGTTCTATCGCAGTTAAAACAGTGACATTGAAACAGTTGTCGTATTTTCATAAAAATTAAGCCGATAACCTACGGTAAAAAAATATCTATTTATATCCTATCGATGATGCGATGCAAAGACTACTTTAACGCGAGGAATCGCGCGACCGAAAAGTGATACTATTTCGCATCAACAGATTAATCGCGTTTGCCTTCAGTTCAATCGCAATCCGCATACTTTCCTTTCGTTCCGCGCTTATCGATTCTATTCCCGTACAAATAGCTTTGGTCGAGTGAAAGGCGTATAGTAAATTGTTCATTGGACAGCGGTAAACCCGTCGTTGACTGAGGAGAAAAAAATAAATAAAAAAAATACATCGCGTTCGTGGACCATGAACGTCGGTAAACCCGTTGATGTTGACGTTAATACGTAAGCGTTGTTTACTCCGGTTATACCACCGGAGATGTAATGTTAATACTCCGAAAAAAATCGAGTAATCGGACACCTGTCGAATGCGTGTATTAAAATTTTATAATACTTTGCGACGCGATATCGCTGCTACAAAGAACGATATTTGTTCAAAATGAAATTTCATTGAAGACTCTGTTTTTCTTATTCAAATAATAGACGTATGTCGTCGTCTTTTGTTAATTTTAAAAATATATTTTTCGTCAATGCTTCGCGAATTATCATAACCGGAAGTTTTTAATCGATTTATTTTTCAGGGAGTTTCGGTCTATCGCAGTTGACTACTTTTGGAACAAAAAAAAACAACAATTGCCACTGACAGTGGGAAATCCACCGTAGTGTTCGCTTCTACCCAACGAATAGCACGAACGACACGTGTTTTCGAAAAATTCTTCGCTCGAAAAGTTTGCAGCTGCGCTGAGTAAATTTTCGCCCGTGCGTCATGCGTATTATGCGTATTTAACCCTTTCGTTCCGGTATTTGTTTCGCGTCAAACACAACATTTTTTTCTTCACCGATAATTTTTGTTTTTCCAAAATTTCGAGAACAAAAATGCAATTAATATATATATATATATATTTTATAATTAAATTTTATTTGTTAGTTGGCATAAAAATCGTTGAGAATTTCGAGACTTCGATGACTTTTTTTCGAAACGAAAAGATTTAATGTGTTTAATTCTATAATTTCGTGAAATTTTTTTTTTATACCCGAAATTTCTTATTCAATTTTTATGTGAGTATTAAGATATATATTTCGCATCTGAATTTTTAACTTATCGAGGATAACTTTTACAGCCTCTATGGCGATCTATCGTCAACTTTTTACAACAACGAGCGATAGCCTCATTTTTTTTTTCTACGAATAAAACCGACCGCTGTTCTACATGTTTAATTTATTCAAGTGTCACGCGCTCACGACCTTACATCGCGCTTATCAATTTAACGAACTGCACTGGAGATTTCAACGAATCTCTTCGACAGATGTTTTCACATCGTATAATCCGTAATAAGTCTAACATACAGCGATATCGCGGTGTCGACATTCGACAACTCAATTATGCTTTGCCACATTTAGCTCGCGGTCTAGAGTATCGATCCGACGAGAATAGATCGTTCATTTCATTTTTTTTTCTGAGTTACCGCTTCCTGACGATTTTTTTTAATGATTATTTTGTGAATAGCGCCGACAGAGAACAGCCTTCTGTTGTTGATAAGAATAATACGGGCGTTGATAATAAATTTGTTTCCGCAATAACGCTTTGTCGTCCAACAATTTTTCTTTTTCTCTCATAACTTTAGATTAAAGTTTCGGCAATAAGCGGTTCAAAGTTTAGGAACTCGACTCGTGTTTTATGAGTTGATTAGAATTATGATTTATTTCAATTTCTAACACGTCAATTTGATAAACATTTTTACGCGGCCTAAATAATATTATGATCGATTTTTTACTATTTTTTTTGGGGTTTTTTTTCCTATACTATGTTTCGAAATATTTCGTGTGAAATATAGTTAAAGTTTTTTCGTTTAACTTGAAGATTCGTGAAATGTTGTACTTGAAAATTAAACTACAGAACCACGAATCCTTATACTCTTTTAACCACTGAAACAAACAGTTAAGGAGTCTCTTAACCACTGAAAAAAGGAATTAAAGAGAAGTTCCTTGAAGAATATAATCTGAAAATACAGAAGCCTTCAGTTGTGTTGCCGGAGTTCACTGATTTATGTATACTTATGCAAAAGCATCGGTATCCATTTACAACATAGACGACTACCGATGTTTGTAGTCGTCGATGAAGGCTAATGCTCAGCATCTCAATGCTGAATCTCCGCGATGCGATTAGAGAGTCGTTAGACTCATCTTTCCCATTCAATCATCGATATTTTTAACTGCAGCTGTCGATGCGCGACAGAAAAAAAAATCCCCGTTTATAATTCTCGCGTAACACGAATTTCAAATCTGTTAATTATTGTTTTCACACCGTTTATCTCGTTTGCGAATTAATCGTTCGACGCTAAACGGCGAGATTCATCGACTGTCCGCGATGCTAGACGCACGTCAATGTTTGCGTGGCGTCGATTAACCGGATTGGGGAAAAAAGAAGCAATAGAATGAAAAAAAAAGGAAAAAACGAAGCGACTAACAAGGAAAGTACACCTGCTAAGCTAACAGATTCGACATGTTCGCAGTCTCAATCGTTGCGATTTCGCGAAGCAATTTTTCAATATGCTATAATCGAAGCATATGCAGCGCCGATAGGGTTCGGTATTTATGACGTGAAGCGATACAAGAACATCGACGTGTTCAATTCATATAACAATAATGGGTATCAACGAGATGATGTACCATTTGTTCGATTCGATACGCGACCATATAAGAAATTCGTTTTACTATAAACGATTAACGAGTCTTTGCTTCAAGGTTACGGAACGAGGAAGAGACGAATGCAAGTAGTGGGGGAACAACGCTTAGGATATATAAGAACCGCGAGTTCGTTTCGAAGATTATCAGTTGGTCCGAAAGTTCAAGGAGTACCGCGAGAAGTTCGAGAAAATAAGAAATTCAGTATGAAATCCACAATTATCGTTTGCGCGCTCGTCGTACTCGCCTGTCTGTGCCTCCAAGCTAAGGGTACGTGTGGTTATGTCGTTGGCAATTAAAAAATTTGAAAAAAATTACATATCGAGAGAAACTGTTTGCTCTAACGAGAGAAAAATAATTTAAATAAAGTCTCCGTTCAGTTTAAGAGAAATACGGATAAACGGAGTGCTGTGTTATCACCCTGACTGCTGCGAAAACTTTATTCAAATCATTTTATTTTCATTGTGAAAAAGTTTGAGTTTTTTTTTTTACGTAAAGATTGTTTTTTTATTTTTCATATGAGTCTTTAAATAGTCTGAGATCGGTAGTTTGGTTCACTCGAATATTGAAACAGTATTTGAACAAAGAAACTTTGTTCAAATGATTTTATTTTTACTGCAGAAAATTTGTATTACTTAAAAACAAAAATTTTTACGAAATTATGAATTTTAAAATGATTTTTGAATGAATATAAAATTGATTTTTCGATTCACTCACATATCGAAACTGTGAGATAGAAACTTTCTTCAAATTTTTATCATTTATTTCGCTAAAAAGTTTTGAATCAGAAATTTTAGAGATTTTTTCACGTTTAATACATTTTTTTGAAGATTACTTTCGGTGATTACTTTTTGAACGTTGATTTGGAAAATCTGAGTCTGTTAATTCGATTAAGTAAAATATCCGAACAGTCCGATAGAATATATATAAAAATATAATTATCATTACACAAAAGAAATAATTTCTCATAAAAATTTTCTAAAAAATTATAAAGATAATTAACAACCGAATACAGGGACGAAAATGCTGTTAAATCTCATTAGTTGATAACAATGAAATCTATCGATTAGAAAACATAATTTTCTTTACCAATAGCAACGTGCTACTACAAAGGTCAGAACCTAACGACTGGAGTTCACTACAATGTGTCGACGAAAAACTGTCGCCAAACAACGTGTACCGCGGATGGATCAATCTTAGAACTTACGTGAGTCACAGTCATCATATATACACACATATATATATAGAGTTATATCAATCTTTGACTCGTAGAAACGCGATAAATCGTCTCCGTTTGATTCACGCGATCACCCAGTCTTCGATCGGCGGTCGTGTATATTGTTATTATAACGCAATAACCAACGTTTTTCGCCTTGTGCCGGTTAACCGCAAGGCGAGTTATCATTGGAGATTATAAATAAAGTCACGCCGCCGAGTTAAGCGGCTCCGGTCGATGCATTACGATTTTACGATTCGAATAAAACGATTTCGCGTCTATAAAAAAAAATTGTGTTGAGAATATCAAAATGTTTTATAAATCATTATAGATCGCGATTCCGCTTCTTCTTTCTCCTTTTATTCATTTGTTATCACTTTGTCAAAAAAATTTCAGATGCCCGGAAATCCGTTGTCCAAAAGGAAAACAGACCGGCGTCCAGAAAGCCGACTTGAAAAAGCCGTATCCCCAATGCTGCGCGCGTCCTATATGCGCCAAATAATTTATCGACGTTCCGATTCAAATTTTTTTCATTGAAACTCTAAATTATGTTGCACTGTCGATAGCGATGGTCTGACGACACAAGAGCATACGGCGTCGTCTCGGCGCGCGATGCGCTCTTGTGATTTTGGACCATCGATTTTTGATATTTTACGACAGTTGACGATATGCTTGAAACTTTGAAAACAAAAAAAAAACAGTATTATCTTGCCAGCGATTATTGCTACGATAATAAATGACTGCGACGTGACATAACTTTTGTTTGTTCATTTCTCTGCTCTATATATTCTCTCTATTCTTTTTTCAATCTTCAGAATTAAAAAAATAAACAAATAAATTACTGGACTGAGTCAAGCCCGATGTCCCAATCCCTTCTCCCATAAGACTGAAATTTACACGAGACTTTCAAACGATTTTTTTTCTACGAATTAACGATCCCCGTCGATATTTATCAAAGTTTCAAAAACAACAAAAAACAGTTCGCAGTTATTCCGATTCCCGAATCCCCGTCGTTTTTTGGTTACGAAACGCATTGAAAAAAAAAATTGTTTAGAAAACTAATAGTTAATTGGTAGAACCGATTTTTTAAAATTTTTCTTGTCAGAAAAAACTGTTCCCAATTAATTATTATTTCTCCCAATCAATAATTTTTTTCAGTCCAAAAATTTCGTAAAAAAATATACTAAGCGTATCTATTCCGAGATTAAATATAATAGCAAAATTAGTTCACATAAGTACTTTGTATTTTTTTTTATAGCTGAAACTATTTGACGGTTAAATTTCAGATGCGCCCTGAGTCTCTGCCAAGAAGGAAAACAGATCGGTTACAGGGCTGAAGATTTTTCGAAGCCGTATCCGGATTGCTGCGGCCGTCCGATATGCCGTGATTAATTAATAAGCTTATAATCTCCATTTCTCCATTGCGTAGTCGTTAGAATTACGTAAAAACTTTATTAATCAATTCCGAAAAAAAATAAAAATTCTGACACGATCGATAATACCTTTTTGACCGTTTAACGCGAAACGAGAGCGCAGAAATGAATTTATCAACACAAAAATGATGTGAAACCGATTTCGTGTCCCCGTTTCCCTCGCGAGAGTTCGCACTCGACTGAAGATACCACTCGTACTGATCAACGGAGCAATGGATCAAATAAGCAGCCGTAGCAGCAGCAACACGCAACGTAGAAGTCGGCGTGACTAATCATCCGTCCCGTTCTGTCGACAAAGCTGTATTCGGCATGCAACACTGCGAGGCACTCGCAGCAATAAATGTCGAAGGCTTATGGGATCTCTTAATGGACCGAATCTTATGCATGTCACGGTTATGCGATGAACGAAACAAGAAAACTATCGCGTAACGTCCCGCGATAAGTGAAACTTCCAATGAACCTATTGTATCGATTACAAAATACAATTACGTAATTGGTTATTGATTATTCGCGAGAATAACATTGTAATTCAATAATTCCGCTCAATAAATCATCGAATAAAGTGCATTAATAATTTTTTTATCATCGGTTAATCGTTTCAGACGATATTTCAGATATTTTTCAAAGGCAACTGATACCTTGAAATCCTTTGATCATTTTTTTTTTTTTTCAAATATTCTTAAATATATTGACGTAGAATTATCGACTATGAATTTCTATTTTCTTTTTTTGGAGAAACGCTTTGGATTAATCGATTTTAAAATGCGATTTTTTTGTCGAGTTTATCAATAGAAAGTCTCAATAGAAGAATTCAATGTCCCGCTGTGTTTAATTGCCGGTATCGCAAATAAAAAAAAAACGAAAGTGCAATAAAAAAAAAAAAAGGAACGAAGGTGTCAGTTATTCAAATATTTTCAGTTACATCACAACCGGCTGACCTTTTGATTTTGTAATGCGTCTGCATGTTTTGCCGGTATTGGAGTTAATATTACGGCGAAACTTACCCCAAAGCAACGCCAAAGGTATTGTTGCTGTTGTTAGTCTGTATCGAGATACCGCTACTGGTGCTGCTGTCGACGATGATCACTCGAGAACCGTTCGCGTTTCCGGCAATGACGGACGACGGTTCACTTCTGTTTTGCATCGATGAACCGGAGTTTTGATTACTGTTGGGATTTATCGGTCCGCTGACCGGCGCGGATTCTTCGTTGTTCGTCGAGGCATCAGCGTCGGACGAATCCGACGAATCCTGACGCGGCACACGCGACTGAAACAGGCGATTTCCAAGATCCGACGACAGTATGTCCGCTCGAGTGATCGCCAATCCCGGAAGTTTCTAAATTATATACAATAAGTCTTAAAGACTGTTTCACATAATTACATTTATTTTTACTTTGACTAACGAGTGAGTTACGAAATACTTTCGTAAGTTATGAAACAACGGAAAGTAAATTAAAAAGAGAAAAACATTAATATTAAAAGAAGAAAAAAGAAGAGTATTTTACGATTTTTTTTATGTTCCGATACTTACCGGTCTGGTGACCGCGCGAGCAATTTCAGGCGATCGCTGGCTATTTCTGTTTCGCGATTTCACCGACGAACCAAACAGCTCGGCGTCGTCGTCGTCAGTCTCGTCGCCGAAGAGGCCACCGTTGTCATTCGTCTCCGGTGTACTCGTCGCCATATTCGAAGCGCTTTTGTTCTGCACAATCTTCAGGAACTTATTTTCTTTCGAATCCTCGTTTTCCCGATTATCAACATTCGGATAAGTGGATTTATTGATGGTGGTCGCCTTCGACGAGCTCTTCGGCGCGAATATGTCATCCGAGTCTTCGGAATCTGCGTCGCCGCATAAATCGTCGAAAGCCGATTTTGGTTTTTCCACTGAAAATTACAGTCGATTTTTTAACGGCGAATCAAACATATCGCGTATTCAGTAGTTAATTCAATAATAATTGTTTAAAAATAATTCATAATTCTGTAAGTACTTTGTGTTTTTTAAAACGTATTTCGTCGATTATTATACATTTTTTAGGTCTTCCAAAAATCAAAAATGAAAATGTGAAAGAACAAACATGTAAAAATTAGTGAATATTTTTATACCTTCGTTCATAGGCGGTGGGACATCGAAACTCGGCGGTATAATGTTAGATTTCGGTACCCTAATGGGTTTATCTTTCCACAGGCTGCTGGAAACTTCGGCATTGAATAAATTGTTGGTATCGCTGAATAGATTATCGGACGGCGGGCCAAATACGTCTCCGTCATTGGGAGCAAATAAATCATCTAAAATAATTGAATTATTATCATCTACGATAAAAAACGAAGTGTCGCTGCAATTAATTGTTATTTCGAATTACCTTTGTATCGATTGATAGACGATTGATCGGCTTCCTGAGTCTCCGTCGCGGTGCTTCGACTCGGCAAAACTTTTCCCAATCGTTTAGCCAATTCCTCTGCAAAACTCGGCGCTTCTTTGACCGAATTTTCTGCTCTCGTTGGCCCCACAGACGGCGTAGCGATTTCCGAACCCGAATTCAGCGTATCTTGACTACGAGCTTCCAATTTCTCGGTTCTCGAACTAACGCCACTGTAATTCTTCACTGTACTGCTACGTCCGTTAAGATCGGTCGATACGCTCGACGAGGACGATGTTCTTCGTAACGCTGCTTCATGACGATTGTTAAGGTTCGTTGTCCGTTGCGGCATTATGTTTTCATCGTCGCACGCCGATTCGGGATCACCGTCCGGCGCCTCGGAATCGCTACTACTCCACTCCAAACCGACTCTAGTCGATTCTTCCCACGCTTTGGATCCAATAACGTAAGGTAATGGACGATGTTTATATGGATTTTTGGGTTTCAGGACGATGCTGCAATGAAGCAATTCGAAAAATGGAATAAAACTCTCGTTAATAAGTCGAATCGTTGAAAGCATAAAAATCACCGAAAAAGAGAAAATACAGGAAACGTTTTGTGTTCTCAGTTTCTTCGATTTTTTACTGTTCCATAGAATTCAAAGTTATGAAAATAACGAAACAAATAGAACGACGGATTTAACAAACCTTGGAGTCGGAATTTCGCCTTCGTCTTCGCTATCGCTCGGGAGAACTTCACGCCGTTGAAACTTCTCGTCCATTATATTCAATCCCTGCTTAATACTTTCGCTTATGGATGCCAGCAAATCTTCTTTGTTGAGTTCTTCATTGTTCGCCTTCTGTAACAAAAAAAAATGAAAACAAAAATAGCAAAAATGAATTCTTTGGAAACGATTCCAATGATGGGACAAAAAATTACACATATCACAGCCACAATACATTTTCGTGAAATATCGTTTATATAGATGTATTTTGATATTTCGCCATTATTATCTTTACTATCGTTATTTTCGTTTAATATTATTCGTTTTTTTTTTATTCTTACTTATGCTACAAAGGATTATTATTATTTTTTTTTTCGCATATTTATCGGAAACGAATTTTTGTAAAATTCGTGAACCCTTTAATAAATAAATAAGTCGTTTATTGTTCGAAAAATTGGAACGAATCAACGAAAGAAAAAATCGTTGAAAGTACAGTACATATTTTGCAGCATCATTAAACTTTTTTTTTTGCTGTAGTTAATTAACCATTTTTTTTTCCTCATTTTCTAAAAATATTATTTCAACAGTTTTTCCTCAAAACAAATGAAATTTAAAAAAATTTTTTTTTTTGCTAAGACTTACTTGACCTTCGGTACTCTGCGGCAATTTAATTTCCACATCATCCTCGTGCACTCTGCTCTCGATAAACTGAGTATTGGCCAAAGCGAGAGATGCGTTGGTGACATTATCAATGATAACGGATGTCTCGTTGAGTCGATCCGTTAATGAATTTAATTTTCCTTGAGTTTTGTTGACAGTCTCCGTCAAGTTCTGAAGAAAACAAATTTAAATGTTTTCTGTTGACAAAATCCCCAAAAACTCTCAATTTGAATCTTACGTTGGAGAACTGTTCGAGATGTTTCAGCAGTCCGGCATCGGCGGCGAGACTCCAGTTGTTTTTGTGTTGTCTCATTTCATCGGTGCTCCACGGATGATCCCACGACTTGTCTGTTCCATTGGAATTCTCTGGCAAATCCTGTATGAATTTTGAATCTCAGAATATTACGAAAAAAAAAGCATAAGCAAAGCGTACGAGAATAAATAAATCGAGAATAAAAATAATAAAAAATTGATAGAGATTCACGAGCGAAATTATCGCGCAAAAAAAAAAAATTTGACTAATTCGGGTAAATTTGCGACTGACAGAAGATTATCGAGGCTTCTTACCATGATAACATCCAATATCGCCGGCGGCCAACCAGTATCGATGAGTTTGTTCGAAATAACATGAATAAAGGGAACGACCCTTTATCGCGAAGGTTAACGACGGGCTTTCAAACGATCAGCAAAGAAAGAACACCCACTTGACGTCTGTCGTCGAACTGTCGATTCGACAGTGTCGAAGCCCCACAGCTTCGATAAAAATCACGACACAATTTTTTTTTATCTCACCGAGAGTGAGTGTTACCGATGACTCAGGTACGTGTAAAGTCTCGATGATTGTCGAGATTGCCGTTCGAGCGAATCTCGAATAAATTGGTCGCGCGTTGCTCTGGGACTTTATTCAATAATTTGATTTCCTCTGCCCCGACGTCGTTGTACTTCGTAAACTCGAGCAAACGCGACCGAATATAATAAAACTAAACGCGTGACCGCTAGGCGCAGATCTGTTTTTTTACTATTTTTCTTTATTAATTCCAAATAATTAACTTATCTCTGCTGACACCTGTCGTGCAATTTGTCGCAATCCGTTCAACAGAAATCCTACGAGGATTTCGTAATAATAATTCGCTAAGTACATCGTGTCTCGTGTTACTGTGGTTGATTTGTGTTTGTCGCATGATTTGGTCGATCGATCGTCGGGGTTCGCCTAAACTTTGACACGTTCCTGGGGCATATGCAGCGTTGTCAAACCGATCTCTTTCGGCGTTCGACTCTCGGTGTATTCCTCGTACACTTTTCGTTCGACACGAAAAAACAGCGCATCGGATTGTTTGTCAATAATCCACTTTTTCACCCCCGCCGAGTCGTATTTCTCTTCGCAAATTACGCTGGTCGTATCGCAGGATATTTCGGTAATTCGTCGAGTCGAATCCAAGTGCGTCTTATCGATGCATCGCGTCAATTCGATTCATTAAACGGGGTTGATACGTTGCGTGACCAATTTGCATCGTACACGGAAACAGAGTGTAGGGGGCTTTGGGTTGTATGTAAGCGCGTATAGCTCTGCAGACTACTGATAATACTGTCAATGGGTTCGTGTCGTTTTGCCCGAGTGATGTTGCTGCCTCTGCGAGAAAACTGTGTTAATCCTTCTTTTCGATTAAAGAAATAACTCACTGAAAGAGCGACGAAGAGAACAAGAAAAAAAAACAATGTTGAAATAATGATCTCCTTCGTTTATTTGTTATTATGGACGTCGTTTTCGTTTCACCGACAATATTAAAGAATACGAACGTATCGTACGAGAGTTAAGTGATGCTCGAAGCTTTAACCATATCGACGAGCTGATAATTGGCGAAAAGAGTTACATCGGAAAACAACGGGGTAAGTATTACGATAGAAAAACTCAAATTGATTATTCAACGTGCGAATTTACCGTTATCGTCAATATTTAGGAAAAAAATTAATTGTGCGTATTAACTATTAATGTTTATTTCGTTTGTCAATTATTTAATTATATCGCAAATAACAGTTGATTAAGGTATTTTTTTGATTGGTACAGAGCCTCAATTTCTTGTATAGTCATTAATACAGTTATTATATACCCAACGAGATTAGATTTCACTGTTATCAAAGTTTATCGTAGTTTCGCGTTACATGTCCGCTGTAGCCTCACTTTTGACGCACGGTGATCTTTTTCGCGATAGTATTCTCACGAAATGAATCGTTTAGCTCCGATAAAAAAACACTGCATTAATAAACAACAGCAAAGCAACAATATTAAATACAATAAAAATGATGATTTCGCAAATAATTCGATTTAATGATTCTTTTTTTTAATTAAAAAAACTATTACCTATTTTTTTACAATATCGATTTTTTCTCGATAAATACGATCGATAAAAATTACCAATTTTTACATAAAGTCGCGTTTTATTTACAGACGGAGACGATTATCGGTACGATGTACGGTATGAGAATGCTGAGGTATCGTGACAGCGGTGGGCGATACTGCGGCTATCAGTCGACGGGACAATTATGTATCCTACCAAGTTGATGCATATGACGCACCCGCCGGCTTAGTCTAAACTACACTAGAGAATATAGTTTAAAAAGGAGTCGGGACTCTCGAAAGGGAGTCGTTGATGATCATTTGAAAATAATTGGAATCTTGAAAAAAAAAGAAAGGAAAAAAAAAAAAAGATTTTTTTGATGAGGCTGCGAGGACGTCGGAGGAGGCAGACTGTCTTCTGAGAAGCTTGAGCGTTGTTACTACTGACTTCGATGAACAATGAACCATTCGGGAAGCGGTAAACGTCAGGCGAAGGTTTTGGAAGATAACTATTGGGACTGCAGTGTCTGTACTTATAGAAATACGGCGGAAGCATTCAAGTGCCTCATGTGTGACGTCCGGAAAGGAACTTCTACGCGGAAGCCGCGCATTAATCCGCAATTAGTGGCACAACAGGTCAGCAAACGAAATTTCATTGATTTAACATCATTTTTATGAAAAAAAAAAAAAAAAACGCAAATTTTTTTTTTTTATCGAAATATTGGATAATTTCGTGTTTACGAATATTTTCATATTTTTCAATCGTAAAGATAATCGATACAAAATTCATGTAAATAATGTACGAAAAATCGAGAATTCACGATTAAAAAAATCGTAATTATGTAGTTTTTACGAAGTTTTTTTTAACAAAGAATCGAAGAATTTTGGAGTATTTTTTTCGTAAGGATTGTCGCAAAATTGAAAAAATGTTTAGCGTTAAAAATTTGCAGAACTTGTCAATGTTTGTTTATAAAAAAAAAGTTTAATGTTGACAGGTTGCTCAGCAACACTACGTGCCACTGCTGAAACCCGGGAAGAAAGAAGGCGGTAGCGCCGGCAGTACGACGAGTACCGGCAAAGAGAAAGAGCGTAAGCTGGAAAAAACGCGACGTAAAAATCGTCATCCGCCGAGACTGAAGAACATCGATCGTAGCACAGCTCAAACGAACGAGGTAACCGTTAACAATGTGACTGTTGTAATAACGGAATACAAGCCGAAAGTAAAGAAAAGCTCCGATCAGTCGGGGCTTTCGAGCAGCGCGTCTTCGGAAAACGGGAGTCAGCATGACTCGAATCAAGACTCGCGGAGTCTCGACATAGGAACTGATGCTTAGCTATAAGCTAAATTATGGCATTACGTGTACGAATTGTTCTAATTAATATATTTAAAAATATTCGTACGTAAATTTCATCGTGTACCATCGTACAAGATTGTGTATATCGTTTCTTATACAGACGAAAAAAAAAAACAAATAACAACGGCAACAGCGACAACAACAACAACAAAAACAACAGATATTGCGTGCGTACCAATAGAAACAGTTGAAGACTTTTATTGCTCAAATGATTATCCGACGATGTGCCGAAAATGACTAAATCACGATTTTAAATCAAATGGTCCAAGTGCCTTTTCGCTATTATTTTCCGTGAAGAAATTGCGAGTTTTTGTTTTTTTTCTTTTTTTCTTTCAGTCGATGAACGAGCAAATTATTTTTTTTTCGATATTTTTTGCAAACGATATTGAAAATGAAAAAAACGTTTGATCCATCGATCTCACGAGAGATTTTTTGGACAAATTGAATTCAAACTGTTGTTGTGCTATTATTCTCACGTCCTATCAATATCGATAATATGTCTGATAATTTGTCGATGAATTTACACTGCCAGACAATAAGTTTGATCGGCCATTTGTTTTATCGAAATCATCGTCTTTTTTTTTTTTTTTCAACAATTTATCGCACTTCTGGAACAATACTGTAAACACATTATTGTTCCACTAGTGAGATTAAGATATTTCTGAATTTATCAATAACCGACCAGTTCTATGTAATTCTGGAGGAATTATCGTCTGAAATAGTTAACGGTGATGAATCAAACGCGTCACATAAGTCATTGTGTGTAATATTGATGAATTTTCTTGTATATCTCGAATCGATCAAGTAACGTGATGTTTAATTGTAGTATAATTAATTAATTAACTAAAAGGTTTCGGTGTTCGGCGATATGGTAGCAAAATATCGAAACGTTCGAAATAATTTACTTCAAAAAAAAAAAAAAGGCACTGTACATATCTACGAGCCGCGAATGCAATTTTTTTTTTTGTTTTTTTTTTCCTTTCGTATCGAATTATTAATTCTTACGCAGCAAATTAATATCAATCAATATATTTGATATAAACTTATGTCTAGAATTATGGTAATTTTGTAAATAATAGTTGAAGAATCTTTGGACATCCAGGTGTCCAGTGTACTTGTTTTTTTCTTTTCTTTTTTTATAGTTAGAGTTAAGCTATTTCACGTGCAACGTCGGGGTACTCGATAGCGAAACGATGCAATTTTCATAATTATAGAATCATTGGCCGATCACAACGGGATGATGTATTTTTCGCAAGTGAAATGTAGAAAATTAATTAACGCAATCGAAAAGAATTCACATCGCGTCGATTCAACGAGACGCGAACGAGCGATTAATTTCGTTTTTTTGTTTGTTTGTTTTTTTCGCGTTGAACCGATTTTGCCGACAATTTTCAATTTCGTGCATTAGACATTAGACATTCAAATTCAATTCGATGCCGAAGTAAGCATGAAGTACCTTGTCAAAACTATGTGAAAAATATGTCTTCTGATTCGTGAATAATAAAATTGTTTGTTGAATTACTATATTTAAAAAAAAAAAACAAAAATAACAGAGAATAGCGCACTTTTGTTACCTTCTTTTTTATTTACAGTTCTCGTAATCCACAGATTATAACAATCATTTTTTTCCCTTTCTCGTGGGTTTCGTCGAAGTACCGGCCTCGAGTTCCATCTCTTCCATGTCTTCAGCGACGTTCATCACCTCAGATTGAGTTCCTTCCGCGTTTCGATTGTTCGGTTTCACGAGTTCTCGATGTTTAAATCTTTCGGAAACTGAAAAAATATTTTTCGTCGAATTAAAAAATCACTCGTTAATGTTGGATAGTCGGATAGTTGAGGAATAAACAAAATAGTCGCGGCAATTACCTTCAGGAGTATCGAGAAGATCCCAAACTTTAAAATTGTGAGATTTGTTATCACCGCCAGTGGCAAATGTAAATGGACTGTCGGGACTCGCGGCGAGGCAAAGAAGATCTCCGAGATTCATTTTTTTCTCGTAAACAGACTCGAGGACTTCGGGTTGTAAAGCGTCCCAAACTTTGACGACACCGTCTGCCGACGACGTGACCAGAAAACCGGGACACGAGGCACTGAGCGATAGGCCTGTGACTTCCTTCTCGTGAGCGCCGACTTGCCACAGTACTTTGTCTTGCCGAACATCGATGCACTCGACTTTTCCGGTGTCGGTACTAATCTGTAACACGCGGATTATTATCGCTAAGTTTTTAACAACGATAATAAATGTTTAAAGGTTTTCTAATCATTTTTCAGAGACAAGTAATTTTTTAACAACTAAAATGTTCCTAATATTTATTAAGTAAATGCGATGCCTTAATCGATATTTGACAAAGACATTCGGTTCGGATTAATTTCCGGCGAATTAGCGTTAAAGGGGAACAAAAATACGAGTGGACTTTTAAAATTTTAAACTGTTTAAATTCGCTAATGAGATAAATATAAGTAAATTTATTAATTCTATTGAAGATAGTTTATGAATTTTTTTATTAATGAATTTTTTATCTTAAACATTTTTTTTTACTATATTTACATTGTCTCTGCAATATACGTTTTGTGGTACGTGATTTACTTACAAAACAGTAATTCGGATTGAAATGATTCCACAATACTCGTTCAACTTCGCCTGATACCTCCCAGCATTTTGCTTCGTTCTGTTCTTTGCAGTCGAACAGTCGCACGACTCTGAAATTCATTTATTCGATATGATTTTCTGGAAAAAATTATATTTATCGTTTAACGTTCGGGGGCTTACTTATCGGCGCATCCTGTAAGCAAATGATGAGTTTCCGTTGGATGAAATTGAATCGTCTGGACTTTGTCGTTGAACGATTTCAGTTTAGTGACGGGTTTCAGAGTTTCCAAATCCCACAGTAGCGTTGTTTTGTCCGCTGATCCGCTGGCCAATACGTGTCTGATAATTTTACAATACAAATAATAATTTAATTAGTTGCCTAAAAACATACGACTTTTTTTTCGAGCGTATTATTCGCGAACGCAATTGTCGGGGAAAACTCACGTATAGTTCGTATTCCACGCGATATCTAAAACCGCGTCTTTGTGACCCTTGTCTGCCTTTTTTTTCCCGAGTTTGAACGCCGGTTCCAAACAATCGACTAAATCCAAATCCCAAACATCGATAACCCTCGTCATGTTTCCCATGGCGCATAAATTACCCGGTTTCGCATCCGATGGATCGAAATTTAGCCATTCAAGACAAAGCGGAAACGACGGTAACAAGATATCGTGATGGCAATAAAAAGAACCCTCTTTCTCGTTGTACACTGCAAGAAAGAATTAATCGAAAGCGAAAAATTAATATTCTCATTTTTCCGCGATATGGAAAACGTTAATTCAACAAAAAAATATCTCTTAGTAACGGAAAAAATTATATTTTTGACAAAACTTTGCCACGAAAAAAATCTTTCAATTAAATTATTGATAATTCTTTAAATATCTGATTGACGATGATATATTTCCAAGAAGCACATAAAATTGTCAATAATAGTAGTAGCAATACGATTTTGAGAAAAAAAAATGAATTAATTACGGAAAAAAAATAAAAGAAAAACTTACCAAAAATTTCCAAGATGCTAGCGTCCCCTTCGACGTGTCCAATCAATACAAGATTGTCGTCTGGTTTGATGACGTCATCTTCCTTTTCCGAATCTACGTCTTCGTCGTCACCTATAGTTACAAATGGATCTTTTCCATCCGCATTGTAAACAGCTAATCCTCCGATATTGCAGTGAATATTTCCCACTGAAAAACAATTTTTTTTTTCAACCCAACTTTTGCCTGTAAAAAAAAATAGAATCGTCTATTCCAAGATGCGCCAAACCTTCGTTATCATAGTTTTCAAAATTGTATTCGTCAACCGCCATTCCGTCGTCTGTGGATTTTGACTCATTTTTGTTGGCTGTAACTTTACTGCTCGGTGCGACAGCTTCGTTGTCTTCATTTTCGGAATCCGTGTCGAGTTCTCTGTCAATGGAGATAAACGAATAGTTGAAGAGTTTTTTTAATTATTTTTACGCATTTTGACTATTGAAACGCAAATTTATTTTTTACTTACGCCAACTCTGTTTCCGTTTGTTTTATAATCGATTCCAACTCTTGTGGCGTCAGTTGAACCTATAATATCATTTATTCCTTTATATTTGAGACGAAACAGTTTTTTTTTATTTATTTTTTTTCGATGTAAACAATTGCGAGAATTTATACTTTGTCGGGGACAGCGGCTGAGACACCTCTTCGCACCCAAGCGGTGCACGGCACGATGTTCATTGTTAATTAATTAATAAACACGATTATATTTATTTTGTAAACTATTACACCGTTTCATGCAAACTATCAAAATTCTTCTTAAACAACGACCACGTGCTCGAACATACGAAATGCAGTGCACTGCACCGCACATGTGCACGGGGATGATAATCCGTGTCAAGTTGTTTCGTGTAGTCGAATCGATGCGAACGGAAGTACGAAGCGATAGGAATCAATTACCACAGGTTGGTAAAGAAATTCAAGTATTCTCATGTTTCACAGATCAGATATTTCACAAAATATTTCGCGATTTTTTTTTTTAAAATGACAAGTTTTTTTTCGACTTTTATACTTTCTTCGACTATTATTGGCAAGAATTATCATGACTTTTTGACTGACCGCATTTCTATTTCGATTAATTTCTTTGTTGAACTGGGGGCGCCGGGCGCAAAGTCTTTTCTCGTAAATTTGCCGAAACTCATAATTAATAATTGATGTACTGTAGATCTATATTTAAATCGGTCGCGAATAATTTACAACAATGTTTATTATTATAACGATAGTACTTTTAATATATATTGAACGGTGATTATCGAAGAGTTAATTTCGATCGATACGCTCCTGGGCTGCGCCGGTCACGGAGACGCGAACGGACTCAGAGCATACGAGGGTATTTCAAATGGTGCTTAACACTTTACACCGTCACACGCGGCTCGTTCATTCGCCGGGTAGGATCAGATCGTTATTCAAGTCTCCGTTTACGCGTTTGTTGAGTTTTAATCAGGCTGCAGCTCTTCAAACGCAATCGTGGATAGTTTGTTAATAATATAAGTCGTATCGATCGTTACATATTGGATTGGTGAGTACATTAAAAAAAGTTTTTTTATCGCGGATAAAAGTAATACGCTTCACAGCGACGACCTGTTGATCGTCCTCCAGGCGCAAACAAAACACCGTAGAACAAAGAACAAAGGAAATTTAGCTACGAGGCACGTGTTCAGCAAAAGTGTATCGTAACTTTCTCGCTACGACTTTATTCGTTTTTTCGTTTAGATTACTTAAATATATTTTAATTGAGTTATTTCTTCCATACAAACAACATATTATTGTTTTATCCGCGTAGTTTTTTCCATTGTTTTTAATCGACGCTCAACAGATATTTGCGTATTTTTATAAAAGGCAATTGTCGAAATGCTTTTTCATTGGTTATTTCCTTGACAAGCAATAAGAAAATTGATCAAATGTAACCGTCTCACAGAGGCGCATCTCTTTCCTCTTTCAATAAATATAAAATGTGTTCTTTGCTTCATTTGTTTTATACACGTGACAAATCAGTCTTATAAATTTTATTTACCGACGTGAAAAGTTTTTTTTGTACAACCACCAATGTTGCAGTTGGCGTTTGCAAAGTTTAAAAAAAAAATTCAAAACATCATAATTTTAGAAACGCAACATCCAGTCTCGTTATTTACGATTCCAAACGTTACACGATACTTCATTTATTTCAAATATCCGATATGCCATTTTTTTTGTAATTCCGAATTTTTGAAAGTTTCACCTTCCGCTATCCTAAAATAATGGAAGAAATTTTTTTTAAAATCCGGAATCCAACATTGTTGTAAAAAAAACTTGAAAGACGCTGATCATTTTTATATATCATTTTATAATTCGACATTTTTTCTTCGGCAGACAAAATGGCAGCACCCGGTAAAGGTAGAGGAAACACTCTACTGGATTTATTAAAGAAGAAGCAGCAGCAGCCGGAAGAATCTGCGATTCCTTTGAATCGCCCCATTCAGGAGCCTTCAACTCCACCGGTACCCGGTGGAAGGGGAAGGGGCAGAGCAAACCTTCTGGAATTGGCGCAAAAATGTCAGCAACCAGGAGCTTCGGCACAGTCTTCGATTGTTGCCGCGGCTCCCGTTGCCGTCGCGGAGCCGCAACCTGCGGTCCCCGTGCAGCCAAAAGTTTCGGCGCCGCTGCCGGCACCTCCGCAACCATCGGGACGCGCCTCTCTGCTCGGTTTGGCGCAGAAGTTATCGTGAGTGTTTGCGATTCAATCGGCGTCTAGATACACTTAATTAATGAAACAAAACTTAATTAATTGAGCAAATTAATCGAATTGGTAGTTAAAAAAATGACGCCGATATCACCGCCCCGGGCGGCGATCGAAGAGGCAAAATTACGATTTTTTTTTACATTGCTTCCTCACCGTTTGTGTTTATTTACGAAGCGTCGCCTTCCGATTTTTTTTTTCTAACTCGCAGCTAAATTTGCGAATCGAGAAATGCGACGAAAAAATAACGTTCTAGTCGATGAATTTTCGAGATATCAAGAGACGCGGCAGCGTCTCAACGCCAAGTAGTTGTAAAAAGTAATAAGTATTTGATTTTCGTTCATTCGAAAATTCCTACAATTCGCTTTTTTTCTTCTTTTCTTTCGACAATAAAATTGATGCAAAACAAAAATACACCAGAGTTTTTCTGGTGCATTGATCTTTGTTACGAATCAGGTAGTTTTTTTTAAATGTCTCATCTGAAATCTGCATTTTTTGAAGTTTTATTTGTTTCGATGTTTGTGTCGTGTTTTAACGACAAAAAAAAGTTTACGATAAGACAATTCGTAATTGGATAAACGATAGAAAACATTATGAAATGTTATTTTTTCGAGCGCAGTGATCCAGGAGCCTCGAGAAGCATATCACCAGCGATGACCGAAGCTTCTTCAGCGATTCCAACGTCGTCCGGTGACGGAGGCGGGGTACTCGGACGTTTGGCTCTTCTAGCCGTCGACGGCAAGTCCCAAGGCACCACCGATTCTGAGCCTATATCGCGTCAAGGAATGAGCGGCAAGCCGTGAGTTATAGACATAAACAAACTCTTGTTACAGCGCTGTAAGTCGATTAGGTATTTCGTGGAAAAGCCTCACCCCCTCTTGAAACAAATACGTTTCAAGTTCTTGAAAATATTCGCGCGTATCTTCTGGTCCAACATTTTTTTCTTTCTGTACAATCGATCGGTGTTCGTTATTAACAGTAAAAAGAACTTTCCAACGTTTTGCAAGAATTTTTAATGCATTATAAACTAAACTAAAAGAATTTCTCATTAATTACTATTTGTTTTTAACTACTCCAATGATTTTTTCCCAAAAAAAAAAAGAAACATCGTTAATAATTTTATTATAAAGAATTTTTAGAAGGGCCTTTAGAAGTTATTACACTAAAATTACAGTTTTGCAATTCGATTTTCAAAATTATAAAAAAAAAAAGATGAGTATCGAGCAAACATTAATAATTTCCAGAATCGACGTAACGGCGAATTTCATAAATCTAAAAATCGAACCGGGCAAAGGAATCTTTCGCTACGAGGTGAAGTTTTCGCCGGAAGTAGATGCGATTTATCTTCGTCGCAAGTTGCTTAATCAGCACGACGAAGCGCTGGGAAATGCGAGAACATTCGACGGCGCAATGCTCTACTTGCCGACGAAGTTGCGACAAAACGTGAGTAAAATACGTGTTTACATAATAACAGCGCAAAAAAGTTGCCTGTATATTATTTACATTTGGCGGAAAGGTCATAACATCGTAAAACCTTTTCTTTCTTATCAAAATCCTTGCAGCGTTTCGACAAAAGGCGCGCAAAGTCAGATTTCACGGTGAAACGCATAACTGCCGTCTTTTGTCCGGCAGGCAGTCGGGAGTTAAAAATAAATAGTCGTCAAAGAAGCATTTTTCATGCAAAACAATTATTATTTACAGAGAACAATATTTCAATCGTCGCATCCGGCCGACGGTTCAAATGTAACTGTTACCGTGATATTCCAAGAGCAACAAACACTCGCCGCGAGTATTCCGTTCTTTAACGTTCTTCTGGGACGCGTTATGCGAGCTCTCAATCTCGTCACCATCGGTCGCGACGTTTACAATCCCCGTTGCGCGCACGCTGTGCCACAGCATCGTATGGAATTGTGGCCGGGATACGTAACTGCGATTGACGAATACGAAGGTGGATTGAAGTTGAATATAAACGCGTCGCATCGAGTTATGAGAACGGACACCGTTCGCGATCTGATGTAAATATTTTTCTTCCTTCGTCACTTTCTTCCCGAGTAGTTCGATAAACGAACTTCTTTCGATTACTTTTTTCCGCAGAACCGATATTATCAATAACAATCGCGGCAACAAGCGCGATGCCGTGAATGCCGAAGTCCTCGGTGTGACCGTCCTCACGCGGTATAACAATCGTACTTATCGCGTGGACGACATCGATTGGGACAAGAATCCCATGTTTTCCTTCGATCGCAAAGGCGAAACTATCGTCATTCGCGATTACTATAAAAGTCACTGGAACATCGAGATAAAGGATCTTCAACAGCCGCTTCTCATTCATCGGTTCAAAGAGAAAACTACGACCGGCGAGGTAGAAAAATATGCACTGATTACGCAATTACAATTTATTGTTCCGAAGCTGAACGGTACAAAGCTACTAAGTCGCAGAAATAACTTATAGTTACAACTAATTGGCGAAAAATTATCGAAGTTCCGCGAAATTTCCAAGTGATTGATAAATTTGACTCTTCTTTTTTCAAATTACCAGACGGCACATTTTAAAAGGCTAATAATCTATGTTTTTGACGTGGAAACGTCTTTAGCGAGGCTTCTGGATGCAAAATGTTCTCAGAAAGCGTTACCACGCTTCTGGAATTCGAGTAAAAAAAATGCAGTGTCCCTAAAAAGCGCTATCGCCTTTTTGGATTTTTTTTCGTTAATATATACGAGTTGTAAAATAATGCATTACGTATATTTAATAACAAATTAATTTTTTAATTTTAATTCCAGACAAAGGAGGTTACCACACTGTTGGTCCCGGAATTGTGTTTCCTGTCGGGTTTAACGGACAAACTTCGTTCCGATTTTCGCGTTATGCGAGATCTCGCTGCTATAACACAGGTGGCACCGGAACAGCGACGACAAGTGATTCTACGTTTCGTAAAGGACGTGCAGAACAATGAAGTCGCTCGAGAGGTGTTGAACGCTTGGGGTCTACGAATGGCGAACGACACGGTTAACTTCGGTGGCAGAGTTTTGGAACCGGAATTGATAACTTTCGGAATGGGAAAAACTTTCAGCTCCGACAAAGCCGATTGGTCGGGTGCAGCCGTGAAAAGCCCGATGCTTCGCACGGTAATAATATTATGTAGACACACGAATTAAATTCAACGCGCTTCATTCGATTTCAGCGCACAATTACACACAGTTTACCCGCATTATTGTTCGTTTTGCAGCCGCACTTGAAGAGATGGTGCATTTTGGCGACCGACAAAGACGCGAGAGTTGCCGGTGAATTCGTTTCCATGCTGAGAAGAGTCGCCAATCAAATGACGATGGAGATGGCAGAACCGATATACATAAAGCTGAAAAACGATCGCACGGAAACTTATCTCGCCGAGATACGAAGAGTCTTCAGTCCCGAACTCGAGATGGTTGTTGCGATTTGTCCCACCAACAGAAACGATCGCTACGCCGCGATAAAGAAGTAAGTTAACGCCGCTTATTCTTGACTGTTCTTCATATCGTAGTTGACTACTATGCTGCGCGGGCTTTTTCTTTAAACTACTTGGCGTCGGGATGTTGCTGCGTCTCTTGGTTACTTTCATTTCCTTTTTTTCATCGTTTAGACTCTGCTGCGTCGAGTCGCCGGTAAAGTCTCAGGTGATCCTGACGAAAACCATATCGCGAAGCGATAGATTGAAGAGCGTTTCGGAAAAGATTGCTCTTCAAATGAACTGCAAACTCGGCGGTGCCTTGTGGGCCTTGAAAATCCCTTTCGTAAGTTAATTAATATTCTTCTGTAATAATAATGTTTTTCGATACTGATAACGGTTTTATTCATTTTTTGTTGTTGTTAAGGATGGCTGCATGATCTGCGGCGTCGACGTGTACCACGCGCCCGCGGGACAAAAGTCAAAGGGAAGCGTCGCCGCGTTCGTCGCGAGTCTCGACAAACCTTTGACCTCGTGGTACAGCGAAATCTGTCTTCAACGTCCGCATCAAGAACTGGTGGATCTTCTCAAAGTCTGCCTTCAGGCCGCGATCAACGCTTACGCAAAGGTGTGACCATTTTTCTGTTGATACATCTCTCTATATTATAATAAGATATCGCCGTTGCCGCGCACAAGAAGCCAGAGGCTCAGCCACACGGGCCACGGGGGGAAGTTCCCTTCGCGATGAAGCTGACCTTTTAATTAATACAGAGTAAGTAGCGGTCATGGAAACCTGGGATACCTGGAATTGTCAGGGAACTTTGAAATACTAAAAAATTCAACGAATTTCGTGACTTTTCTGGAATTCCGTTAAATTCTTCAAGAAAAAAAAAATAAAACCGGAAAAATGTTGATGTGCCATATAAAAATGTTCATTCTTACCGATACTCTCGAATGATCCGAAAACTTTTGCGTTACCACGATGTGTTGTAACGCTAAGAATTGGAAAACCATTTTTTTGAGATACTTTTGCATAAGAAAAACTAAAAAAAACGGCCATGGAAATTGATAGATCGAGTCACAAATATTAAGACAAAAATGAAAAAAACTTTTTTTTTTTTTCATTCTGTGATGTTGAAAAGAGTTATTTAGTCGATAAATTTGGCATTATTTTTTCTCGCGATTACAATACTTTCTCTTTTTTTATACTTCGTATGGGATAAGAAAGTAATAATCTTGCAGTACAGAGTATTATAATTAAATGTACGATTATTATTATTATTATTAATTTTATTTGTATTTCGCGAAATGGTCTTTTTTATTTTTAGTCTCGAGTTACTGTTTAACTTTCACGTCATCATCGATGTTTGTTACAAAATTTTCATGGAAAATCGAGATTTTAGATCTGAAAACTTGGAAACCTTAGCGAATTTGATTCCTCGACTTGACTATACACTCTGTAATAGTAAAAGGGATAAAGGTTCAATTTAATTAAAAGGGAAGCTCCCTTTTCCGTACGACGAAGCTGAATCCCCGTCTCTGTACACCGAGCCTTCGAAATTTTTCAATTTTCAGAGAAACGGTGGTTATCCACAGAGAATAATTCTCTATCGCGACGGGGTGGGAGACGGACAGCTCGACATGGTCTCGAAGTACGAAGTAAGACAGCTTCAGGAAACTTTCATTAACATCGATATGTCGTACAAACCGAAATTCACGGTTATCGTCGTCCAAAAACGCGTCAATTGTCGTCTGATGGCTTCCATCGTGAGTGCAATATTGTATTTTTATATTCTCCGACGAGTTTTTCGCACAAGTTTGATAGATGCATGATTATTAACATTGATTTTTCTGAATTCTCAGCGTGGACAACTGCATAATCCACCGCCGGGAACGGTGGTCGACAGCACCGTGACCCGCCGTAACTGGTACGACTTCTTCCTCGTTCCGCAAACAGCGCGTCAGGGAACCGTATCGCCGACTCACTACGTCGTGCTTCACGATAGCGCGGATATGAAGACCGATCATGTGCAACGTCTGTCATACAAACTGTGCCATTTGTATTACAATTGGCCGGGAACCGTAAAAGTTCCGGCGCCTTGTCAATACGCTCACAAACTCGCATATCTCGTTGGCGAAAGCATCGGCATGGAGCCGTCCGAGAGTCTCGCCGAAAGTCTCTACTATCTCTAAGATCGTCGACGAAGGTTTGGTTACGACGATTTTCTCTTTTCATCTCTCTTTTTTGTTTTTCTTCATCGTTTTGATACATTTTTCTTTTTAACGATAATAACCAAAGAGTTGACAACGGGATTGTTAAGTCGAATAGGCAGTGAATTGCCACAATCGTATTATTATCGCAGGTATCGATATCATTATCGTTTCGATCGAAATAATATTGATAATGATTTTCATACTTTTTGTTCCTTTACACGGAAGCCGCCGGGTACCTCCAATTTCGTTATTGTATAGTTTATTTCATGACAGAATCAGCTCTTCTGTAATAATTACGAGAACTGAAAGAAACCGACAGTCATCGATCGCGTCAGTTCGACGATATGTATCGCCTTTGCGCAGAGACATTGTAAAATGTCCGATTTTCTTACTGACTTGAAAAAAGAATATATATATATTTCTGATAAAAAGTATTTTAGTTATTATTCTTCCGTTTTCACAAAATCTCGAAAAATTATTATTCGCCTATTATAATCGCAAGATTTCCACATTCGGCGGCGAATTATCTTTATTTTGTTTTTATTTTACTTTTTTTTTTATTTGCTTTTTTTATTTATGAAAATATTTTTTTTATTTTAGACAATAACGTTCTTTATTTTGAAATTACGAAAAGTTTTAGATTAATTTCAAGTGTCCAATAAGCAGAAACACCAAAGTAATGACTTACCATTTTTATTATGCTAATGCGATAGTCCCAGAATCCTCGACAACCTTCTTTATCTTTCTAATCTGCAGAAATATCTAAGATTTCTTCACTCCCACTGTCGCTATTGTTGGAATCATCGATACCGTCCGTCGCGTCTCGAAGTTTCACAATGAAACATCTCACGAGGTTTCTTCCTGTCTTTAGAAGATAGCGCCGCGATGTCCCTTTTTCGAATAATTCCATTCTCCGCCCCAACGACGAATAATTCATATTTTAATTATTCGCGATACTTACCACAAATTTTTTACTCACTTTCGCAACAGCAAACATTTCTTTTCCAAAAGCTATAAATCATCGGAATTTTTCGTTCGAAAAATTTACTTTGATTTATTGTTTTTATTTCTTTCGTTCTTTCGTTTCAAGTAGTAAGGAATGATATTATTTTGCGTGACACAAGACGAATGGCATTTTGAAACACGTGTGGTTTGCACGTATCGTCCACCGGTGTGATGTGAGTTATTAGTTTCGTATGCCTGATGAATATCAATGAACGGATGTGGTGGGGGAACTATGGTTATAATATCTGTGCAGAATCGCGGTTTACGTATATTCCTGACTGCTGCTGTTGCCTTCGTACACGCAGGATCATCGCTTATATACATATATATATGGATATAACCAGCCGCCAGACTTCCAGCCCCATAAAATCTCGCAATTATGACATAAATCATTGTTGATTGCCGCGCAATATGACGGCGGTTGACGGTACGGTACGGGATCCGGAAGGTTTGCAATTAGCATATCGGAGGGGATTCCTCCGTCTTCGATGAAACCTCTGCGGTAAATTACGCCGCCGCGATTCTGATTTCTCCTCTATACTATCATTAGTTAGCTATACTCGCTAAGCTGTACCCGAGTCTCGTTGAATTAGCAAAGATGCAATTACTTTTCTTTCAAATATCACCAATGGGCGAGTAAATCGACATAATCGCGGATTTCGACGAAAATTTATCGCCTTTTATCGTAACATTTGAAACGAAATAAATTAATTGATACACATTCTTCTTACTACGGAAATCGAATTTTGGAATCTGAATCTTAAGGGTATTCGCAATGCAGACGAAGTGTCGTTGATTGTTATTTTGTTTCATATTTTTTATCGAATTTAAAAAGATTTTTATAACGCGGATTTTCACGTCGTAAAATTCTTTCGTGAAATATGTATACTGAATTTAGTTTCAACTATTTTCAATTATGCACCTTAACAAAACAATGATTAATCGAAAAAAGTAATAGGAGATTGAAATAAGAAAAACACATTTCCGGCGTTCGGTGTTACTGTTTCAAAATTATAGAAAATTGTAGGAATTGAAAAAAAAAGTTGAGATCGTGAAATACACTGCTGAAACCATTCATCCGACCGTTTTAATTGAATTAATAACTTTTTGTTTTCGTCTTCGATTGAACAATTGTACATTTAAATCTGATAAAAGGACTGATAAGGTTGTGGCATTGTAACTAATAACAATACGAGAATATTCATCACCAGCGGACAGTTCGCTATATTTATAACGCGTGGAACATAAACAGAATGAATAGGAAGCCGGTAGCGATTGCCCGGGGTGATCACGTATGGTTTATTCAGTGTAATATCAGACAGAGTCTTATAAGATCTGATATAATGCGATATATATTTTCCCCCGAAGAAGGGCGGTAAGACCTCAGCGACAAGCGACGAAGGAGCGCGGAGGGTCGGCTACGATGGAAAAAGAGAGCTTTCCAGTTTTTTTTTGTTTCTTTTACGTCATCAATTGTCTCTGAACCCCTCGACCCATCCCCGTGTGCGGGCGCAGGTGCTTCCGCCGAGATCCGTTCTTCCCCACTTCGCCGCTTCCCTTACTTTCGCGCGGCCTCTCCACCCCTCGTAAGATGCTAACCTCCCGCTCTTCGTCTCGGGAACGATCCACCGGTGGCCACCCTCCCTTTTATCATCCCTTCGCGTAATTCACGGCGCTCGAACTCCGCAACTTGTAATCGTAACGAGAATATAACAACGACCCGAGCGCTCTCGGCACGGAGTTCTTCATTTCGCGAAAAAAACACCAATGTTCGAAACATTCTTTTTTTTTTCTTTTCGTAACGAAGATGTTACGATTTGCCGATTTTATTAATTTATTGTCGCAAACGAGAAAATAAAATAAAAAAAGTTTACTAATACATTCCTAAAAGAAAAAAAGTTGTACATTCACGAGACAAGGAATCGCAAATGCAAAACGTTTTTTTCTAGAAAAGTCCGACTAGCGGAGCTGAAATAAAAATTTATCGGGTTTATGGGAGAAAATTTGGGACTTTCTAACCCCCGAAGCACTATATGTATATACATATAGTGAAGACATCGCTACACATCGTTGAAGTTGAATTTTCTAACGAGTGAAATCGTTGTTCTTAAAGTTTTCTCGAGAGATAAAGGAATTTATAGGCGGGCAGATGGTTGTACGAAGAAGAATGAGGGATTCAGTGAGATAGGAGGCGAAGTGACAAGCCGGATAGATCACGCCGGAGAATCCCTTATCTTCTTGAAAGTTCTCGTCTCGGATCGGCGAGTGCAACTTCATGCCCAATGAAACAGACTGCTGCTCTCGCGGAAGAGCCCATAGCCCGCCTCTCCTCTGCTGCGTCGTTTCTTCATCGCGCACGCGATCTCTCGACCGCTTCCCCCCGCCGCCGTCTCTTCCGTTTCCGTTTCCACTCTCAGCGTTTATCTTTTCCTATTTTCTTTTTTTTTTCATCCTGAAATGGAAGAAATTCAAAGTTTCCGCGGTAATTTTACGGGTAATTTGCCGCTCTATTCCCCGCTACATCCGAGTTCCCTCGGGATGACCGGGATTAGGTAGGCACGGGATACCGGCTAGCCGGGTATAGAAGACGAGTAGGAGACGAGGGACTTCTCGGAGTCATTTTAAACTTCACTTCTCCCTTTTCTTCGCATTCGATGTTTTTTTAAGTCGTTGCAATTTCGGTTTTACTTGGTATTAGAGTTTTTATTATTATTAGACTTGCGAGATATCTGCGGAAATAAGGTTGAAAACGATAAAAATAACATTATTTTTCGGAGGATCCGGATAAATTTTTTTTGTTTTAATATTCATAAAAAAAATACCAATGATATTTATACACAAATATACTTTTTTTAAATTAATGAAACTCGAATTTCATGAAATCGGCTCTCGAAACGTTATAAGCGATAAAAACGGAGTTATTTTTTCAGTACATATTATTTGATTTCCAGCATCCGTCAGATGAAAAAAATGTTTTTACCAATTTTTTTTTTTTTTTTACATAAAATGAAAAAAATGCTGTAACAGCGGATACGAAGTGCCGAAAAGCTTTTACAATTTACAACGTTCGCATGTCCGGCGCTTTTACAAATTCATCGAAAAATTGTACGTCATTCAACCAAAAGGTGCGGCACGTGCGCGCAATCGCGTCCCATGAAGTTCGGCTCAATAATTTATCGATTTTCCACACCTCGTTTGGAATTATTAAAAAAACTAAAAAAAGCCGCGTAATTCTTTATCTCCGTGTTCGTTGACACGACAATTAGCACATTATCGTCGTAAATCGTGTCCCTTATCGCGTATGTCGATGAATCGCGGGGTGCCGCGTTTCACCACAAAATCTCGTAAAGATAATTCTCGGTTTCGGCGCGTATCCCCTTTCCTCTTGCGCTCTCGGATTGCGCTTGCGCCCATCAGTCCCGAATCCATTAACACTTCGTAGAATTGCGCCGAATTTCTCAGCACTCTATCAGGATAAGATTAACGCGAAAATCAAGTTCACCGGTTGGAGTTTCGGTTTGCTTAGAGGTCCCGGGTGTCCCCCGCGACGTGGCCTTTGTGACGATTCGATAAATCATTGGATTTCCAGAGGTTCAACCCCGTGGCTCCTTCCTTCGTCTCTCACCTCATTGTCAGACTCGACAAGCACTCGCGTGTCCTGCACAATCCCGCAGTTGCTCGGCTCCCTTTCCGGCCGCCGCCCTCGCGATAGGGAAAGAAAAGAAAGAAAAAAAATGGGCCAAGTCAATCCGCTTTCGAGACGAGGAGAGATGCCGCACGAATGGGAAAAGGCTCTCCGCGCTCTCCCGCCTATCGCCAATCCCCAAAAGACGCGAGGCGCACCTGATACCTCGGACAGGAGGATTAACGTGAACGTGTGCGTCGCGCAAATCGTTTTTTCAATAACTTTTGCATTATTAACAATTCCGAGCTCTCGCGCTTATTTTTCTTCTCGACAAAGTCTACGAGCGAAGCAACGAGAGGTCAGGAAAAAAAAAATTTCCTTCGAGGTACACGAGGGATGGGGGTTAAGGTGCGCCTTCATTCTTTGATAGCCTGCGTTTCCACGCGACTCCTGGGGATTCCCGCTAAAGGGGATCTTTCTCATTCGAAGCGAAGGATCAACTTTTTTTTATTTTATAAATACAGAATACCCTCGTGAGCGCGTAGGCACGTGAGAAATATATTCTTTCGAACGTTTTCGGAGCATAAGATTCGAGTTCGAAGTCGATACATTCGTTTCGTTTTCTCAACACGTGTCGAGGCGCCCGATACATATATATGTATACGTTGTCGAGGGGAAAATCCATGTGTTGCGAGAAAAGTAAATCCCTAAAGGCAATCGAAGTTATATGAGGGGCACCCAGTAATAAATGTTCGAAATGCAAATTTTATTCAACGAATTTTGTTTTTGGAAACATTATTGAAAATATATAATATATTATATATGTAAACATTTTTTTTCATATGTTTTATATTTCAATTATTATTGTATATTATATATTTTTGGGTCGTACATGAAAAAATCTGAGTTCATTTGTCGATATTTTTAACATTCGAAAACTTTTTATTAACAACGATATGAACCCTTTTCGCTACTCGAAAAAAAGGGATGATGCACTTGACGTGAAATGCCTCCATGCAGACGATACTTGTATATATGATTTCTATCGAATGAGAGCCGTGATGAGGGGCTTTTTCGTCTCATCAAAATGGCAGAACTTGAAATGTTTGGAAATCCCCGGAACGTGGCAAAAGGGCGAAATAGAGAGCGAGAGAGGGAGAGAGGGAGAGAGAGAGAGAGAGAGAGAGAGAGACGTGGCTCGGGGTCCGGTTAGAATTCTCTTCCCGAGGGGTTAACAGCCCTATCGAGTTTTCGGCAGCGATAGAACGAGACGGGTGAGAAAGAGGTTCCGGATATATTACTAGAGAAGAGGTCGAAAAAGCTTAATGGCGAACGGAGGAAAGTTCTAATCTCGCGTTATCAGCCCTTAGCAGGGGCAATGTTTGGCCTTTAGTTTTATATTGTTGCAACCCTCCGAAGCGTCGAAGGCTGTCAGGGGGATGAAAAACCCTTTTGCCTTTTAATCCAAAGGCTCGGGATCTACTATACCATACCATACCCTGTGTAAGGTGCTTTCCCTCTCTCATTGAATGGACCATTCCTTTTCGACTCGTTTGTATTCAATGTCGAGTCTCTCGAATCTCGTCGCGTGACCAGAAATTTAAAGCACAAGGATCGCAGACTCGTCTCGATGATTGGGGACATTACGATCGACGAGGAAATCGTTCGTTCGACGGAAGCTTTCCGAAAAGAGTTGATGGTATTTTATTATTAATATGGTTTTTAAAAAATGATTATATATTATCGGAGTTATGATGTTTGAATAATGAATAATTCATTATTTTTATCATTGCTTATCTAACGTCGGAAAGAAAGAAAGAAAGAATGAAAATAGTAACTATTTAATAAAATCGAACCGAAAATTTCGTATGAAAATGAGTTCCTCACCGCGATAATTTATCGGTTAGTTTCTCACACCGAATTGATGCTTTATTCAAATGATTGAGATCTCGCGCCTGAGGCGAGCCGAATGAATAAAGCCCTCAGCTTCGAGGAATATAAAGACATCGAAGAGAATAAATGAAAGTCCCTTCGATTCCATTGGGTTTGAAACATTCCCATTTCGTTTATTCGCGAGGGTCGCCGCGACGAAGGTGTATATAAAGGTTTAGTAATAGTTCAACGAAGAAACGTTTTCTCCTGTGCGCAGGAGAACGAAATTCGGGCTTCTCGATTCCCGAGAGAAAGGAAACGAGAGCCGGCGATACCCTCTGCGCGGCTCTCTCGAGCTATACTCACGCCGCCCTCTTTGCACCGTTTTCCTTTCGACTTTCCCCGCGACATTGATGTATCGCAGGTGAGATACCGATCCCCGGGAACGAAAGGAAAACCAACCCACCGATCGTGGTGCGGTAACGTACGCAGTTTCTCTTTCTCTCGGTAACCTTCTCCACCGCCGCTAACCATCAACGAACCATAGGATCGAGTTGACTCCGACGACCATTAACGCAAATTGAGAATAAGAAACGTCGAGTATTCTCGGCAGAGCAAGAGGACCTGAGTTCCGAACAGGATGAGAGAAACGCTCGGGAGGGAAAAAGGAAAGAGGAGGGCGAGCTGAATTGATGATCCCATTCGGATTCGCATAATGGAGAAAGTTCGTTCGCGAGGGTTTGAACGAAGTGACTACTTCAACCAGTCAGGAAACAGCGTTGGCGAAGACGCGCGTCCGCAAGATTCTTGCATGAAGTCCCCATTTCGTCGCAAATTTTTCCCGAAATATTAGGATCTTGAAAACTAAAATAATGGAGATTCTGCGATATTTGGGCTTTTTTTTCTCATCTATCAGCGAACATGGCGAAACTCAATATTTGAGTTTCGATTTTTTTTGCGTTCATAAAAATAAATCTCCAAGTAAGATTAATAAATATCTCGATACATCGATTAAATAATTTAGCTTTTCGCTTTCATGAACTTTCCCCCCGTGTAAGTTGTTAGTTTGCTGCTTAGGAAGATCGGTAGCAGCGACAGGATTTAGCCGGTAGCCGAAGAGCTTTTTGTCGTATCCATGGACATGAACGTCGAGTATTTGACTACGTGCCCCGGCAAACCATCGTTGTATAATGCGTGGTGGGTGACGGGGACGATATAACACAACGATCGAGGGGGATGGACGCGGTTGGGTTAACGTTAGTGAGAGGGACGAGGTCCACAGGTCGCGGGAGGATATCCTTCGCAGTGCGAAAGCGAGCGATAGAGATATGCCAAACGTACTGCGAGTCGGTGAACGTGGAAGAGAGTCTCTCCGCGTTGGGCTGCGAGGGAGAAGGAAGAAACAAGGGGGATGAAGAGCTTTGGTATCGGAGGTGAAAGTGAGAGTGACGGAGCGCGGACGAGAGGCGAGAGGGAGAATGCTGAGGTTGGTTAGGAGATAGAAGCGAGCGACAGGGGTTGGGATAAAGCCAGTAGCCAGCAGCAAGCCGCAATCAATAGTCAAATACGGCAGTTGAGATGTCACTAGGATGGGTACCTGTGATAGAGGGCGTGTCGACTCTAATTATGCAGTCATCCCTCAATGCCCGGTTCCAGCACGGCGCTCCATTCGAGCCGTTTGCTCGTTCAACCCCGGCGTACTACGTTCAGCTGGGAGGTGGAGAGAGGTAGGCGATCGTAGTAGTAGCGGTGACTAGTAGTCGTAGTCGTAGTCGTAGTAGTAGTACCGAGTATAGTGGATACGCGTCGATCGGTACCATCGCAACTCGAACAATTGGTCTTCACCTACCCACTTTCGAATCGATGCGCTACGAGCGTAGAAATATATAACGGTGTGATATCGAGCGTTCACTATGGTTCATATCATTCCACCGCAATGCATCCCTGCCAAACCCTACCGGATATCGTCCTCTGGTCAAATTATTATCGATATCGGTAGTATGGCTTCACCACCGTGCAAATTCCATGCTTTTCGAGACCCTCGAGTTAGCGGCCAATTAAACGCATCGTTTTCTCGTTATCGTGAAAAAACAAGTTAAAATTAAAATTGTTATTTTGTAGCTTTACAGTGTTTTCTCTGTTATCGGATATGTGTGCGGGGTGGTAGGGGTAAACATTCAGTTCAATCGCTCTTTGCGCGTGTAAATTGGAACGACCGAGTTACGAAACTTTTCCGAGCCTCGTGGACGGTTTTTCAATTAACCTTGAGATGCCAAAGTCAGAATATGGCGCCTCGGCGAATCAAATCAATTAGCGAGCATTTGCAATTTGATTAACGAAATATTGAAGTAGGACAACCCTCGATGAATCACCGATACGATTGGAATTTATCGATTGACGATGGTTTTTGAACGTTTTTATTTTTTTTTTCGAATTTCGTGTCATCAATTATCATATTAACGAAACGGGGAATGGAGATTTTTTTTTTTTTTTTTTTGAGGCCGATCAGTGACCCATCTGTTTGGTTATCGGTTTTATTTTGCGATTTAGAAAATGTAATTATCTCGCGAATATATTGTATTTACGATGCGAATTTGTCGGGGCAATTAGAAACTGATACGTAAATGTTAAGAAATTAATTAAAATGCCATAAAGAAGCGAAAAAAAAAAGATGAAAAAATAATAAAAAAAAGGTCGGCGTATCTTTATTTAATAAAAAATGAGGGGCCACCCGAGTTTTGTAACACCCGATAACTCTTCTAGATTTACGTTACGTAATTATTCACGTTACTTCAAAGACAAAATAACAGTGGACTCCGAAATGATACGTTTATCATAGATCGTTAACTCCCGGCAAACGTATACAGAGAATCGTATCGTTTCTCGTTCGGGTCTTCGGGGTCTCCTCTCGTGGCTCTCCTGTTTCGTGTCTCGTGCCTTTCTCATGCAAATAATCTCTCTCTCGAGAGGGAAGTCCTCACGGAGCGAAGAAAACGCGAGGGATCTCTTCTCTACCGGAGAGGAGACAGAGAGTCGAGAGGAGAAGATCTCTTCGCGGTACCACCAGAAACAGCACAAGCAGAATCTTTGCCGTGTTGGTGCAGCAACAGTTAATGATGTGGTCACAGGAGTCAAGTCATTACACGCTTATCGTTCGATCCCATCACCGCACTACCCGTCTTACGTTTACGAGATATACTCCAATACCACTCTACGCTCTCTGCGCTCTCGTCCCCCCATAGGCCGAGAGGATCGTTCGCTCCGTGTGCTTCATTTAGATTATGTTAATTAGTCCTTATTTAGAATCCCGCGAGCAGCGCCCCGGTGAGCGTTCTGTGTCTATCTTTTTTTTCTTCTTTTTCTTCTTCTCGCTTTCTTTGCTACCTGTAATTACCGACATTTTTCTCTTTTACTCGACCGGCTTTCCCCTTCCGCGATCTTCTCTACAGTTTCACGTTTGACAAAGTCATTACTGCACGCGGACACGAGCGATCTGGTCCTCGCTGCGCCGCGCACGATTATATATATACACCACTAATACTCTCAGCATCGGAGCCCACGAGATCTTCTCGTTCTCAGCATATTTATCGGACGGTAAACTTCGCGGAACGAGGGGGCAATTGCTCTCGTGCATCTCACTCCGTAAGTGTCTATGTATATCGATTGAAGGCGCGTCGTCCCCGTCTGTTTTTTATCCTGTTGCATTCGTGAGAATAGTCGTTTTGCTGAGGAGATTACATGATGTTGGGACCGAGACGATGCCTTGTCGACTATCTGAATCTTTCTTTTTTTTTTTTCTAAAAGAAAAATTCGCCATTTCGGAGATATAAAATGATTGTAAGGCAGACCGGGGGCAGTTGAAATACGCAGTAAAATAATCGAATTTCTTTCGAGTGCCAAACACGCTGCATGAATTCTTGAATTTATTCATAGCGCGTATTTGCGTGTTTCGCTTAGCCCCGGTCTCCTCCAAAACTCCCAGAATGAGCTTAAAAATCATAACTATTGCGCAAATATCGCCAAAATCTCTGCAAATTCAATACATTTTTTCTTCGGATTAAATGATTCAACCCGAATAAAATGAACGAAAAAAAATCACCAGTTTGGAAATATAAAACGTTTTCGAAATTTCAGAAGCTTAAAAATATAAGTGTCGTCTCCGAAATATCCTAAAATAATTCTTGATAAATTCGATCCGATGAGAATTCCGTAACTCACCAATTTCGTCGATGACATATCGACTATCGATACTTATGAAAATTCATGATTCCGTAACAACGGCCAATGTGAATTACATTTTTTACTCTGTCCCTCGGTTCCTCTCGACTTCGGCTCTCGTTAATTCGATTGTCGTTTCCGCGAGTCTGGGTTATCGTATCGACGAAGAGAATTTCGGCGGCTGGAGGGGCGGAGGGGGAAAGGACTGATAGGCATCGAGCGGGTCGCGAGGTTCGATAGCGCGCTGGGATCGCGTCGAGCGATGGTCGTTCGTTTAACTCCCTCGCATCAGTCAGTCAGTGTTAAACTGGTAGATCCCAGACAGCGAGGCGAATCCCGACGAATGTGTGCTCCGGGGCAACGCGATCGAACCGCGAAAAGCTTAGCTCAACAAATTTAGCTTGACAATGTGGCCGCGCCGGCCCCCGAACGCCTCCCTCTCTCCCTCCCCCTCAGGCTAATCCATACGATTTGGATTTATAATCCCGACATTTAATTAAAACCGGTATACCACACGGGACAGTGGTATTAACCGTCGCGCTCCGGAAATTTTGCACGTTCGTGGAAAACGATTAAACGCGGATTTTCGACGTCGAACCTCTGGAATAAATAATACGAGAAAACGATTTATGAATATTGGCCACGAGAAATAACAGGAGGGGTTGGTCGATGCTCTCGAAATCCCTGCAGCGGCAAGAAATTAATTTGCCAAAGATGGAATATTTTATTTAAAATAATAAATAAAAATGACAATGTTGAATGGCAAAATTTGTCAAATAATCACGATTTTCGGAGTAAAATTAATTTATATTTCACAGATTATTGAATAGTATATAAAGTAATGCGTATCGCAAATGCAAAAAATACCGAAGAATCAGTTGAATATGGCCGTTTGTACCGGTAAGGGTTTTCCTGTGTACCTAAGTCGGCTGCGGACGCTCAGGAGAGGTTAGGTAGATTATAGCCGAGTGCAGATCGGGAATGTTAGAAGGAGGGAACCGTAAAAAACCGTAAGGAACCGTAAAAAACGTAATAAGGGGAACATTACCTAACCTAAAAATAATAATAACAAATTGGCACGTGATTTCGAATTACTGTGTATTTCAATATGAAAAAAAAAAAATGGAACGTGAACTGATAAAATGTGGCAAATAGCCCCGGTCTCCTTTGTACCTACGGAAATTAATATTTGCACGCTATTCACCGCGACAGACAATCTTATCGTATCTTTTATTCTTGCGTTACAATTATAATAATCGTTGAAAGCGTGTCGCGATAGGTAAAAACTGTCCAACGGAGACCGTGATAGTTGAGAAAAAGAATAAAATAATTAATGGGTTTGGGGATGGATGGGGGGATCGGGTTGGTTGGTTAAACGTTGGGCACGCGGTTTATAAATGTAATCCAGTTAGTTCGTGCGGCAAAGTACCGCACGGTCGATAAACACCACGAAAGCTCCGTCGGACTATGGAGCTCTTTCATTAGTTTTATCGCTGCTACTGTATATTCTACATCGTCACTCGGTAAAACGCGCGCACATATACACAGTAGTACCACACTTACGCGCAGAGTTAACGATAATTAATTATTTTATTTCTCTCTCTTCGTATATATTAATTATTGGATAATCACCGCAGTCCTGTAATTAACAGCGTTATTGTCGATTGGGAAGCCGCGCAGTTTCGATATTCGTTATTGCAACACAATAATGCCGCCAGTCGCGACGATTAAAATAAACGAAAAATTTCGAGTAAAAAGCTTTTACGGCGAGAGGTTTCGAAAGTAAACGAACGATTAAACACACATGAGGATCGCGAAAGTTCTAACGAGTGACTAAAAATAAGAGAAAAGTGTTGTGCGGAGAGAAAAGAGTCGAAGGTTTTATAATGAACTTTACACGGAAATGAACGGCAGGTGTACACCAGTGCCACAATATATCTCGTGACTGGCAGCCATCCCGGTGCCCCGTAAACTCGTCTCTTTATTCACCAGAAATGATACTATATCACGTATTTAACTGTTCACCGGAAGGTACCGAGGTAATAGTCACCGCAGTAATGTTGCTTCGTCGGCGCAGCACGAGAATTTCTTACGGACAATGTAATCGCTTGTTTAATATACACTTTTTTTGTCATTTAGAGCAGAAATGTTTCTAAGGTTTATAAGGGACCTTTAGAGGTTTAAATAATCACTACATAGCGATATTTTAATTTAAAACATAACATAATGCTTAATTAATTACGAGCAAAAGAATGAAATTATTGAGATGACTTTCAAAGGGTTAACGAGACAGCAGAGATACTTTTTGTAGTTAAAACTTTTATATCAGCAAAAATATCACAGGGAATTGCGATGATCGATGAACGTCTTGTGGGAATCGTTTAAAATGAAAATTTATCGCTGTTTGCACGATAATGTTAGCTCGCTGAGCGCTGGTCATTCCGCGTTACCGAACAGCGTAGCAATGCGGTGAGATAACGCGGGAATTGATGGGAATGTGAGTAACAACGGCCGCGAGGAACAAAAAAAAAAACAAACTCAGGGAGAATGCTGTATTAATGAAAGGAAGGCATCGAGATCGATTCCGTATCACGGTATAACGCAGTACAAGGGGTATGCTACGCGCAGGCACGCGATAAACATACACTGTAAGTTACGCTGATAGTTCTTGCGCACGCGACTTCGACTTTACATGTATGTGTGCATTACGGAGCTCTTAGTTTTGCCATCTTTTCCTCGACAACCGCGAGCCAACTAACGCTTGCGATGATTCTGTCGTTAATCTTTGTTTTTTCTTTTTTTTTTTTATTCCGCGTTCTCGACAAAGTCAACTCCGAGGGAGATATTGCGATAATAAAGCTTTCGGTTATATTGAAACGACATTCGATTTTATTTTCAGTGACGATTACAAATGCGAAAAAGTATCGTTATGGCAGCGCGTAATTCTCGGCGAGTTTATTGAATGTTTATTTTTTTGTTCATTTCATCTCGGAACATCGAGAATAAATTAAACGGGTGCAGAAATACTTCACAATTTCGCTATATCTATTTACTCTCGGAATCTTTTTTTTAATAAATTTTACGAAAAATCAGAACTACACGGCTTTTGTATATTTTCCGGAAGCTACATACAGCTCCGGCGAGGTTTCGGCCGACGCTTTCCCCGAGTGTGTGCATTAAAGTCGGTGGATTAAAATACCCCGTGCTGTTACGGGAGAGTTAGCGAAAGGGAGAAAAAGACATATATATATATTCATATGTAACTACAAGGCGTTTTATTATCTCATGCTGAATACGAATATACCGCGGGCTTCGGTATCCGGGTACATACATATATATGCCGCATAGCTACCTCCGGTCGCTCGGGCGATCCTATGGATATTTGCCTCGAGTAAACTGGACACCAAGTGCGTAATAATGGTGCGTGTATGCGCACAAATCGCGTAAGTCAAACAGAGGGACGGCGCGGACCAACGTCTCTCCGATCGGTGCCCGTTCAGTGCCTCGTAGCCTGACTGGCCGCCACGATGTAGATGGATATAATTACACAGTCGGAGTTAATAATCTGTAATTAAATTAAAACATCCCCCGGGATAGCCTCGGGCGAGCCGTGGCGAAGGTACACGCTGACGGAGTATCTTCTACTATGTATACACACTCTGTGATGTCCGAGAGATTGTGCTTTGGTCCTCGTCTCAGTCCTTCTTTGTTGCCAAGGACTTTCGCATACTTCGCTTACGAAATTCCATGCCTTCTCTCGTCTTGGCGAATTAGTGACTGAGACGTTAATTAAACGATACTTTCGCTTAAGTCTTGACAAGCAATTTTATTCGTCGTAGTTGCAGAGATTTTTATTTAACGATTTTAATGGACGGAGATCTCTTAAAAATCGATAAATTTATCGGGACAATTTACAAATATTTATAAAGCATCTAATTTTCATGGGATAATAATAAAAAAATATCGGGAATCTGATTGACCGCCGCTAGATATCTCGTATTATGGGACGATGCTTCGTCCATAGGTCATGGATGAATTATGCGAATTTTGAGTATTAATATCTCGATTTCGGGATAGTAAAGCGAATTTAAATTTCACAGACGTTTGAATAATATATTAAATAATGTGTACCGGAAGTTTCGACATATTCTCAAAAAATTAAAGTTACGACGATGCTATCTTACAGGAATTTTTTTATTTGACAACCATATCAACTTAAATTAAACCATCAATTTTATATTAAAATAATAATAATAATAATGATAATAATAAATTGGCACGTGATGACGATGGCGCCAGCGAGCACGAATTTTAATATTGCCTTCATTCGTATGAATGAGGAAGTGAGTTAGTAACGTTAACGTCGATGGAAATTTAACGATCGCGTTTAATCGACTATTTACGATGCTGTATATCGCGTACCTGATATGTGGAGTCCATACATATGAAGTAATCCTCTTCGATAATCGAAGAGGTGTTTGAATACGCCGGTAGCAAGGTCCTTCGTGTATAATATTCCAGCAATTTCGGCTCGCGTCAGTTCGATCACCAATTTTACAGTAGAGATATACAATTAGCAAGGCATGCACCTCATCGATCGATCGGCTTTGCTTGTAGAGCTCAATAAAAAAAATAACAAAAAATTACAACGAAAAAAACCAGAGAAATATATGGGTGAGAGAATTCTGATGAACGAGCGAAAGTGCATATTGAGATTGTCCAGATTTGGCCCGAGGGCATCGTAACCATCAGAGATCCAATCTTGCGTGGTGCACGATCGCCGGGGATCGGTTCGATACAGATGAGATTAAATCGATACAATCGTTCCGAACGTGATTGCTTTCGAGCTAATAACTCAATTTCTAATTGAACGAAAAAAATTTTAAAAAGATTTAAAAAAATTTGCGAATCCTCGCCGCGATATCACATGTATCGATAAATGTGAAATAGTACGATGCGCGTAATATGTATGTACGTATTTTGGTACACGAGATAGTCGCGAGTTATCAGTGCGAGTTTCGCTGATAATCTGCCAGCGATATACTGAATATATATGCGAAATATAAGGGCGATTTGGGGAAAGCATCGATTTATACATCGAGACTCGTCGACCGCTGACCAAAACCACACGTAGGCGGCTGAAACCCCAAATTAAAATCATCGTTCACGCGTGAATTAGTGGATTATGGGAATAATAATAAACAATCATTTCTCTTTTTTTTTTTTGGAAGTTTCGGAGCCTCGATTCCCTTGACGATTTGGGTGGTCTTCCTCTGTAACTCTAAGTAAGGGTTTCATTCTTTTTAGTCGTATCCCCTTCAGACCATCTCTCCCCCACTTTCCCCTTCTATGGGATCCTTCCTATCATCTTCACCTTTCCCTCGTATGGTGTCAGAACGATATAAAGGTGTTGAGAACGGTCAACCACACGAGAGTTGAGAAAATTGGCGCGGGCGCCCCTCTTTCACGCTCGTCTCGAGGCCACTTATAGTGAGTGGTTTCGACGGTACCGAAGGTACCCAGGAAGAAGCTTGTGCCAATGAAAATAAAACGAAAATACGAACATAAGTGGGAACCAAAAAAACAAAAAATACAGCAGAGAACTTTTAGTATGAGGAAAGAAAGAGTCGCGTTCACTTGTTACTTCGGACAAAAAGTGTGATTTCAGGACCTCGTCCTCGACAGGCCGAACTTGTCCCGAGCCATTTTTCCGCCGACCCGGGACTTTTAGTTTGTGATAACAAACGTTTGCGCAAGAGAAAAAAAACGGCGTGTAAATGTTGTCACAAGAATATTTAACTCAAAATGGTTGTTTTTGAGGACTCCAATGGAAGAATGTGCAAACATCAGATCAGTGGTGTTACGAACGAAATTGGCGATGGGAAGGAACGAATGTTAATTGTAACGAAATTGTTGAAAAATGAATAAGAATTAATACTTTATCGGGAGGAACTCGGAAGACAGTTTTTCGTACAGGAGAATCCAAAATGAAAATGATTGTGAAGTTTTTTGAATTTTTTTATTTTAATAATATTTATTTACTAAAAAAATGTTGAAAATAATATTCACAAAATAATAATATAATTTTTAACTCGATTTCTAAAGCCCTACAAACGGCTAATAAAAAAAATCATCTCATTGAATTAAAAAATAAATAAAATTACTAAGCACATTAAATTAATAAATAAATAAAATCAACAATCGTCGGCCTCGAAACGAAATCATCGGAGACACTAATTAGAAGCTCCAGACGAGAATATTATAATCGCAATTTCTTGCCAACCAATTTAATATCCTCTCAATTATTCCCAAACATAAAATAAAAGTTTTTCTCTCAGTACCCAGAAATTTGCGGTGCAGACGCTTTTACGGAATGTCCCAAAATTCTATAGGAATCGCACGTGTATATTCCACAGATTATTTTGGTCTGTAGGTGGATAGAGAGGTGTTCGGTGGCCATGACGATGAACAGTGCCCCGAGGCCAGGATCAGTAGGAGGTGATCCAGGAGAGGATGCGTTGGACGGTTAGAGTTGGTTGCCCGCGTTCGGGACACGCGGTAATGAACGCGATGAGGAATGTGGGAATACCGGGGAATGTTGATAATCAACTCTGGACGGTTAGGTCTTGCATAGGTATTCGAGCCATTCTCGGAGGCTGGCGATGGGTGCCGTACCTTGCCAAACAAGAGAGACATAATTGAGACGATGTGCTGTAAGCCGCGACGCGGTCCATTCCCTCCGTCACTCTCGTTTTCGTCTCTGTATTGCGTACGCTCCGGTTAACAAGACACGGGGGCTTTTAGTGCCGCTTCGCGACTCGAGAACAACGACGACGACGACGACGTCGACGCTTTCTCACATTTATACATTCATTTAAGGTAACTCGCGCCCCTGCCGAGGTCTTGATTAGTTTTGTTACGCTCGCGCGCAACGCGTCAAGGGAATCCCCGGCGTTTGTCCTTTAATGCAGTCGCAGATTTTCGCCCAACGTTAGCTCTGTCTTTGCTGCGCTTACCGCACCGTTGTGTTTAATCCCCGTGCGTAATTGTGGCACGATCTCTCGCTACCCAAAACTGCAAACTCGACACCCACCCCTTCTCCTCCCTCTGTATGTCGACTGACTCGCGGAGATTATTCTACCTGTTTGTTTCCCGCCCCGTTTGCTGATGGCATTATACACGTGCATTTTCGTGGCTTTTTTCTCTCCTGACTGCCAGGTGGCTTTGCGCGATTCAATTACCGCCAGGATCTCAATTTCTCTCGTCTTTTTTTCTTTAGCTGCTTAGCGAGTGGTGATATCTCTAACTCGGGGGGCTTTATCCTATAAAAAATAAAAAATTGACGGTAAGAAAAGGAAGATTGGCTTTTGTCTTTTGAGGTTTTTTCGGCGATTTCAGGCAAAAAAAGGAGTGTTGTTATTTTTTTTATCATTTAAAAAAAATTCCATTGATAATCCCATGCGATCGTTTGTTGGTTGTTGGAATAGTGTTCTGCGTATTTAAAAAAAAAACGCCGTCTACGAATTTCGAAAATTATCAACGAAGAGCAATTTTTTTTAAATAAAAAAAATGTTAAGAATGGTATTGATAAAAAAGGACTTTCTTTCACACGATCTTATATTCGGAACTGGAAGTTTTTTTTATATGATCGATACATCGGTATGAAAAGTCAACCGCATGGTTGGGGTTTTTTATACGATTTTTTTCCGATAATGAAAAAATGAAAAAAGCTCTTTCTTCAATTACCCATTTTCTCTCGTTTAATTTGAAAGGGATTTTTCAAGGCAATTTTTTAAATTAATGAATAAGTATTAAAATAATAACAATCGAACATTTTTTATTAGACGATGCCAAAGACCAAAATCTTTGGTATTATCGACTCCGGCGTTAACCGGAAATATTGAGTTGCGGTGAAAAAAAAAGATTATTTAAACGTTCTCTCAGGCTGTTATCTTTTCGCTCTTGCCGCTTCCTCCCTCCGAACTACCATTCTCCGGTAGGAGAAACGCTACCTACTCGTAGGTTGGATTTGCTCAGAGTTACGGTTTACTACATCCCCGGATTTTCGCCGGGCTTTTCCTACCGGTGAGAAAGGGCCCCACGAATCGAATTGGTTTCACCCCTCGGTTGCAGCAATGTACCTCACCTCACCCCCTTGCCCTAGCCCCACTGCCGGGCTACATTTTAGGATAAATAGCGGGGAAATAGATAGTAAAACGCTCGACTTCTTTTTTCGTCTGTGCCGCACTTTCCTTTTTTTTATTTTATTTTTTTTTCTACAGCTTCCCTCTACGCTGGTACTTAGCCCTCTGCTAGTTAATTTGAGCCCTGTGTACACAGTGCCACGAGTAAATTCTACGGAAAACGTTGGAGAAAAAAAAAATCGAATAAAATAAAAAAAGTAGATTAGCGAAAGTAAGAAGGCGGACCGAGTATATTTACCACTTTCGAAGTGACTCTCTTTCGTAAATCAGGATTTTCTTTGTGCGCTTAGTTCCTCGATCGTTTCTATCCCCTCCCCCGCCCCTCGTTGGCTTTCGATACTCGAAAGAATTCACAAACTCGTAATTGGCAAGTTACGATTGCTCATGGGGCGGAGTTACGATTTATTATTGATTTGATCGGGCAAAGGACGGCAGGAACGCCAGAAAGGAAGAAAATGGGGTGCGGCGGAGGTATGAAAGTCGTGGTTCCTTCTGTTTCAAACTAATGCACATTAATCTTTTCGAATCTCTCGATTCGCGCGCTGCCTCTGGGCGAAGACCCACTGGGATCACGTATATCCGAGAATTTATTTCCGATATCGGCGAGAGGGTCGTCCTGGGCACCTCTATCCACCCACACCAGACTCACTTTCTCTTTTTTAATCAAAGTAATTCGATAATTTATTTTATCGCCGAGTCACCCTTACGGCTGGAAAAAGGAATAAGAAAAAACTTTATAATTTACGGATTGGTAATTCGAGACGGTCATTACACGCTTTCAGCCTGTGAGCCTCGCGTGAATTTCGCTTTTTCTCCTTCGATATATCGTTCGCGAATTCGAAGGGCTGATTATCGACATTTATCGAATGTTTTGGGAATATATTTTTGCAATGTCCACAATGGAGCTAAAAATTCATAATAATCATAATTTCGGAACGAATTGTCGTGAATAATGCGGGTCTGCTGATTTTTTTAGGTTATTTAAATGAAATTTTTAGTTTTTTACCGTTAAAGGGCTGATTAACGAATCTTAACGTAATACGAAGCTGAAACAACGCATTTCTCTGATACAATAAAACGTCAATGTTCCGAAAAATGAAAAACTTCCAGCAGTGCTTTTAGCTATCGCATAGAAATGAATTAATTCCTAAACGAGAGTCCGTAACCCTTTCGGAATTTCAATTAATTCGTGAAATCTCCGCCGCCCGCTTGCCGCAGAATTTTTTAGCGAAGTTGGCGAGAATTTCGTCGAAGCTTAACTTAATTATTCATGCATCTATCTCTAATGGTCTGACCGCACGGACCACAAGCGAAGTGGAAATAGTTGTTGAGCCGATCGTACAGCCCGAAGTAATTTTACCCGTTGGCAGCTGCGTAACTCAAGCGACGACGAGTGACCCCCATCGCCGAAGGAATATCGGAAAATTGACACAGCGCATGTCCTTCGAGTTGCACTTTTTTTTCTTTTTCATTATTTTTCTTTCATATTCATTATAATTTATGTCACGATGGGCAATAAATTAAGACCAATTTTTTTTTTTTACGGTAAAATCCTTTATTGTCGAATTTTGTATCACATTAAACGTGAAAGAAGATGTTACGAAATAGAATCCATAAATCTCCATAAATTGCACTGCCCCTTTAACTCGGCGCTCGACATGGGTCCGGAACCATCGCGGTCGAGTTTATTAGAAAATATTTCGACAATTTTATCGCTCGCGTAACACGAAGGGATGTAACGGGTTGATAAAAAAAAAGCTTACAGTGTTCGCTTCTCCTCGAATTGTCTCATCGGTGATTGTCAATTTTTACGAAACACGAAAAAAAAAAAAAAAACAAATTCGTATCAAGATATTTATTAGGCAAGTCGAGCGCTTTACAAATGGTATATCCAAAAATGGTTCATATATTTTTTTCAGAAAGTTACTTCGAATTTCAAGAATTCAAACGAATCGTTTAAAAATTTTCTTAGTTTATCGAATGCACTTTATCACGAATTTTTTTATTTTTTTTAACTGTTTGTTCGAAACCTAAAGTATAAGAGTAATTTACGATCTTTTCGGCTCATTTGGATGCTACAGATTTTCTTTCTATTTCCACAAAAATTTCCTCGATAAATGCATCGTAGTTTTTTTTCACAGCAAGCAGTTGACGAGTATCGCTCGTATAAAAATACCAGCGACGAGGTATGCGCGATATTAAAAAAAAAAAAAAATCGTACAACGAAAATCTTGTCGCAGAATGTTTTACTTCTAGAATACAGGAAATAATAAAAATAGTATCGATAAATGTGTATACAATAAATATAAGATTCTTGCGTCGGACCGATTTCGCTCGATAGTATTACAAACCGTGAAGAGTTTACGATAAATCACGAACGGATGTGTTGGTGAGCAGTGTCATTGCCATAGCGATTTAAAATTTTACTGAACGTTGACTAATTGAGGTCCGTTGCCGTAGGCAAGACCTTCGATAATCGGTTGCCCGCCGTACAGAGAACCGACACCCCTCACTCCGAGATCGAGACCAACGCTAACGGGATAATTGCCGACCAACTCGGCGTTGTAACCGGCAATGATATTTCCATTGGTCAAGTAGGGCGATTGTGCAGCAACGAGAGTCTACATTAAAAAAAAGATTTATAATAACAATAATAATAATAATTTTTATTATTATCAATAAAATAATAAATAATTAAAAAATTGTTTTAAATTAAATTCATAATAATCGGATCGTAAAAGATCGGTTCTTTTGGTAGAAAAACAAAATGAGCAGAAAAACTCACCGATTGACGAAGAACATTAGCGTCACTGCGGGTAGATAAATAGGCGGTAGGCGCAGTGGCGGTGAGAATTGGCTGACGAGTAGTTAAAATTTGATTCTGACGCCCGACGGTGACTGCTGTGGGGCGAAGAACTTGAGCGGGCGAAGCGGTACCAAGGACAGGAGTTGCGGCGACTGTATGAGCTTTCACTGTGATGCTAGGATCCTTCTGGACGACAGCGTTAAAGCCGTTGATAGGATCGGCAGCGTAGGATACGGTACGACGCGAACCATCGGGTTCGACAAGGCTGTAGCTTCCCTGAACAACGTCACCGTTGCGAGTCTCTTCCTGCGCCTTGTTGTCGCCTGAGTTTAAATAACGATTTTTTTTTTACTTTTTTGTAACTTTATTGTTGTTTATATTTGAAATTTACCCGTAAGACCATCGGCAACGCTGTAACTGAAACTATACTGGGGATTGGCGTTAAAATTTTCGTTTCTCACGACAGTTGTTGGCTGAGACGCCGCGGCGTTGTTTCCCGGTCCGTGAATCAGTCCCGCGTTGGCAACAGCCAACAACCCGGAGATTATGACAAACTGTAAGTTTATCAGAGTCCATTAGTTTTCTTTTACGAGTCCACGTGACTCGTGACGAAATAATATTCTTTTGAATTATATTAGAATTAATGTTTTAAGAAGGGAAAAAAATCGGATCACCAATCGGATCGCTAAATTTTCTTTAAATAGAAAAAAAAAATTGAAAAATTATACCAAAATGAACAGAACCCTTTCCCCACGTTGTTATAATCGGGTTTGGGATTTTTTTTACATGATCGAAGCATCGATACGATCAATTAATCCCATGGGATTTTTTATAAGATTTTTTTTACCGATAAGAAACAATAAAAAATGTTTTTTCTCCTGAAATTAGACTTCGCTCATTTATTGTGATTTTCACTTCTTGAAAAAAATTAATATATTTGATTTTTTTTCACGAGAATACGATGTCCTACTGTTTGAAAATTTTCGCAAGTCAAAGTTCAAGAAAGTTTCAAAGTATTAAGGAGATCGATGCCGAATTTTTCGCCATTTTTTTACTGATATTTTGTTTACTGCAAAATTTTACTACTTTTAATGAAATTTTTTATCAGGACCCAATTTTTTGCGGAGACCTAACCGTTCTTTTCGTGACTTACTTTGCAAGACATGCTGAGACTCGATGGATTTTAGATAGAACTGTTGATGACCGTGTGTACCAAGGGAGACCGGTACACGGCTCTTTATAGCAATCCGATCGTACCTTCCCCTGTCCCTCGGCTCGATGTTTCTCACTTACTTCGCTAATCCTCTGCCACGTAAGACCCTAACCGTATGTCCCATATATTATTCTATACCGCGAGGTCGCAAGATGAAATTAGAACTCTACACCTTCTCCGTATCCCGCACCAATGAATAATAACACGATAAATCCGCGGCGTCTTGCGAAACTGCAACGAAATCTTTAGCAAAAAAAAAAGACGGAAGAAAAAAATAAAATAAATGTATTCGTTTCCCTCCGTAAGGTATTCCGTTTTCCTATCTACGCCATGACGTTCTCTCCCCCGTTTGGGAATTCCATTCGTTCGCGGAGTATTAGATCGTCGTCTCTCGGTTTTAGGACACAAGGAAAATGGGAAATGGTTGTCGTTTCGCTGGGTTGGTGCTTTTCCTCGATTTCGTCGTCGTTCGGGATTTTCCCTCCGTACCGTCGCGGCGTTCGGTACCGCCAGATTTATCTTTCCTTAAACATGAAATCTATCACGAGCACAAGGAACCCTATTCTTCGAAGAGTTTCCAGCTGAGGGTATGGGAGAGAAGGCTGTGCGGAAAAGCGAAGATCGGTCGCTCATTTGGTCGCTCGCCTGGTACCTATGGGATTCGACTACCTCCCCGCTCAGCCCTTCCCGTCGTACCCTTTCCACGATTCGACTTGATTTAGTCGATAGAGAAAGTCAGAGAACGCCTCGAATTCCCCGCTCGATCGTTTTATTATACGAAAGCCTTTAAATCGACGGCAGGGACCCCCTCTCGGCTCCGGATTGACTTACTTTCCGTACGAGATTCGCGGCTTGCTACCAGGGAAATGGCTCGTGTTTGAGACTTCGCCTTGCCTCTCGCCACTTCCCCATTTTTCCTTCTCTATGTCGCGGATACTTTAGTTTGCGATCTCTTCGTTTGCCTTTATGCAGAAACGGACTGATGTATGATGCACGCTTAGCAGAAAAAAGAATTCCGAAAAAAATTCTACGACTCAGCAATTAAAGAAAAAAAAACAAAAAAATTTGCGTACATCTGCGTCTACTTATCGAAATTTTGTGTGGAAATATCTTTATCAGGAGTTTTAGTATCGGGATCGGGATTTTATCATTATTCACAGCAGAAAATCACACCCTTAAGACTCCGATGATTCCAAGTCCTTCAGAAAGATCCTACCGCCTTTCGAAAACATTGCATTTTTTTACTAGATTTTCAAAATCGCCTTATCATGCCTTTTGAGTTTTTGCGAAAGAAAAATTCGTAGAAATAATTGGGATTCGAGTTTTGATTATTAAAATCTAAACGAAGTGGGAAGGTGATGGTACGTGAGGAACAGAGCTTCGGAGGAAATAGACAATTTTACCAGTCATACGCTTCCATCGGGATATTATGGACGTCGTCGTCATCTCTTTCGTAGATAGGTACGGTAATGTAAATTTAATTTAAACTTCCTGCATTATCGGCGTCCGCGAATCCGAGGTACTGAGGCCACTGTCGCGCGCATACATAGACACAGAGTGGTTCGTACAATGAACGCACAGACTGTGTAGGGAAGTTGCAGAAACGATGGAAAGAGAACAACTGTCGTTGCGGTAACCGTTCTGGAATCGCTAGGAAGAGAGACGAGATTTTCCTTCGCGAATATATACGAACGAAGGATGGAAAGCGAGAGAATGAGAAAACTACGGAGAACCCCTACAGCTTTGATTCAACCGGAAATTACGTGAAATTCACTGCTGATTATATCACCCGACTGTCGAGAGCGAGAAACTCCCGCGCGCGCCTCGACCCGATTGCTTTTCCATAAAAGAGAGAACCCCGAGAGTCGTTTTGGGTCAAAAATAATTATTTTCAATGGAGTCTCCCCGTTTCCTCCCCTTCGCGAACTCAGACTCGTACTCGGGGCTGAGAGAACTCTTATCGATTGTACTTAAAAGAGAGGCTCTTTCCACATCGATGATAATGCGCAAATGGATTGGAAGCGACCGCGAGTTTAATCGACACCACTCCACACGGCTTGGGTACTTCGATAGTGCAAAAAAGAAAAACGAATAACTTTTGCGAAATGCAATGAAACTCTTTGATCTCAAATGGCCTTTCGTTTCCCCTCGTGTCCCGCACTCGACGTAATTTCGAAGTTGGTGCTTAACGATATTTTTATTGGTAATAACGAGAGAGAAATCTTCAAGTTCGACGTTATCGTTTTATTCGTTTTTCTCGATTGACTCGCGAATTACGAGAGGTCGAGAGGAAAAAAGGCGAATGGATAGTACCCGATCCAAAGACGACTGAAAATCGCCATCGATTTTTGAGCCAAAATAGAACATTTCGAAGAAGCAACGATAATCATGGGAGACGTTATTGAAAACGCAGTTCTTGAAAATTATCGAAGTGTCCATTTTCCTTAATCCTTTGAATGCGACTTCATTGCTCCAACATACCGGGGTTCGGGTAATGGGATATTCTCGAGGGTTAGTCGAAGATTATATGAAATGACGAACGTAAAAGGACTCTAATCCTCGATCTTTAACTGAGTTAAAGTCCTTCGCAAAAAGAGATTTTGCAATATCAAACTACTGGTGTCATTGGGCGTTTGCGCAATGAGTATACAGTGCACTTAGGAGGTTCGTGCCGTACGGCTAGCGGGTGCGTGTCTCGTCAGAGGTCGAGACTCGCGGAAGGCCGTGTATCGTCGGTTCATTTGGGTCAAGTAACTCCAGTTGTAACCCAAGGAGCTTCGCGTACCGACACAGCGAGACTGGACCGTCGTGGGTTCCCTACCGCACACGCTGTCGTCGAATGTCCCCGACGCCGTGGCGTAATTCAACCCATAACCGAGAGACGAGCAAAGACTACGCACACTACTCATCCCGCACACTAACACTCTCGTTGCAAGGCGTCGTGTGCCTTGGCGATGACCCTCGACTACATCTATGACTATTCGCCAGAGAAATTAGATCGATAGTTGTAGGACAATCGAACGGCTGGTCTATCCAGCCGATCCACAGAACCGAGAGATCGTTTCGCGCAAAAAAAAAATAATAAAGAAATAAGAAAAGAACAAGTTAAAAACTTCTGAGTAGAGAAACCCCCACCCCTCATTATAGTCGCGGCTTCGGATTCTCGTATAAAAGGAACGCGAGCGATTCAAACGGATATCATTCGGAGCAGAAGGCTCCCCGTAGCAGAACTGGCCGACCAGTGCAGAAATCGTACGAAGTCATCTCTATTTTTTTAATGAGCAGGGAGTGGTGATATAATCATGTAACTTTACAGATTGAGGTCTTTGCAACTTTTCACATTTTTTTTTGTCTTTTTTTTTCTGGGGAATAGAAGAAAGAAGCGGCTAGTTAAGGAGGATGTAGGAAGTCAGGTTATACGAAATCGGTCAACTCGAAGTGATGCAGATATATCTCTCTCCTCTTTGCCTAACTCTCGTCTACCGCAGAGAGAGAGCTTTTGAACTCCGAGCTGCGACCGCGAATTGGCACAATCTGTCGGGAACGTCCGTCCGGTACCATACACGGGGGGCAGGCGGGGGACAAGGAGGAGCAGCAGTCGTATAGCTGCTAATGTCGTGGTGCCCGTGCACTCGGCAGTTTCAACCTACATAACAGTACCGCCGTGAAAATACACTTGGACGACCCACTTTTTCATCGCAGAAAATGGACAAATTTTTTTTTTTTTTTTTTTTCAACGCTTCGGTTGAAATGTTCTTGCGAGAGTTTTTATAGTTTTCGACCCGTGAATCGAAGAATTCATTTTATTTTTCTTTTCATTTTTTTTTTTTTTACGAAAAAAGGGAGAATCGTTTCGGTCGATTTCACCGATTTATTTTTTTTTTGCGAGGAAAATTCGCACGAAAACTTCGTAACGCAAAATCTGGAAGGAATTTCAGATGCGGCGTTATCACGGGCGATTGCAAGAGAAATTCTCGTTTGCTCTTAGACACTGGGGTATGGAGCGAGCGAGCGAGCAGCCGCAGGAATACTCGAGAATTAAAATGTTTCCGGGATGCGCGATGATCATTACGCTCAGTGAAAATGCCCGCGACGCAGCAGCTCGTTCACCGAGAGTTTCTACTAAGCTTCTCTTCTCTTACCCTCTCCCGTGTATATGCATTTGAAGCCACCCGGGTGAACAGACGCTCTGTGCACTCGCGAAACTGGGCCAACTGTGTAAGAACATTGGGCGAAGCTCCAGAGCTTCGTGTAAGCACTTGCCGCAAGTGCACTGGGATCTGTCTCTCTCTGTCTCTCCGCTGCCGAGAGAATTCTTTTTAACGCGTCTGTTAATGGCCACCCGCTTCTACAACTACCGTGCACTATCGCGCAATAATCGTATTTCCAATTTATATCACTTTCGCAGTGTTCCTTTTGAAAATCGGGCTTTAGAAGAAAATTTGCATTCAAGAGATTCTCGACGATTTTTATCGCGGGAAAAAAAAATCCGATTAAGTTCGGTAAGAAAATTGCTTTGAAACTATCCAATTACAACGGAAGGAACGTAACATTACAGACGTCTCTGTCGAAGTACCCGGTCGCCGAAGCACCGAAAATTCGGCATTCGTTGCCCGAGCAGAAATTTGATATTTTTTCGAAAAAAATTTTGTCGAAAAGGAATGTAATAATGAAAAGTTATAAAAAAATAAAAATAAATAACCTTCGTTTAGCCTCGCAGACAGTCGGGATTTAAAAAAATTGGTATGACAGATCGAACGACTGGACCACGAGACTTCTCTCTGAAATTCCGTGGCATATAACGGAAGTACGATGCACGGTTGAACATGTCTTTTCACTGTCAAGCTTACATCGTACTTCAGTGGAGAATCGTTGACGCGAACACTAACAATTTGATGTCCGATATAATCCGAAAGCAAGGGGGGGGAGGGGGGGGGAGCAGCTATCTTTAAAAGTATGTAATGCCATTCCCGATCCCAGAATAGAGGAATCTGCGGCCGATTTTCAGTGGCCGTAGAGCGCGGGGATCCGACAGGCTGTTATTGTCGTCCGAGAATTTCGGAGCAAAATACGCGATAGAGTGATACCGAACAGAGAAGTGAGGGGTAGGAAGGGGTGGGAAAGGGGGGGGAGGGGATAAAGTATATCGAGTACCGAAGCGACCATCGGCAGTAGCGGAAGCAGGACGAGAGTCGGAGTTCTGGTATCGACGGCGACATGTCCCAGAGAGCATGCTATGCCAAGGGTCGCCCAGTCGCGGTCGCCGGCGTTCCGCTTCTCTCCTCTCGCTACACGCGACGGTGGCGTCTGCAACGTACAGGATTTATTTGCCGGATTACATCCTCCCGATAAGCGAAAACAAAATAGAGGACTCGGGGAAAGAGCTCCGGCTGGCTGGCTGACTGGTTGGTTGGCTCGGTTGCTCGTTCGTTCTCCTCCTGGGGTTTGGCCGGGGAGACCTCGGCGCTACGCTTGGGGAAACCCCCGACCCGTCCGCACTTCGATCTATTTGTCGAGCTTTCATCCGTCGCTCGGTGCTCTACGCTGGATTGATAGAAACGGATTGCGGAACTCTGTTGCGGACCGGTAAAACAGATAACAAAGCTATTCCGGAGAGGGGTATAAAAAAAAGCCCGAAGAAATGCTAGGGAATGAAGAAAGGGCAGAGAGTCCTGGGAATGGGAACACGAATGTCCGCGAGAATCGGAGACGAGTCGAAGATTGCCGGAGAGTAAAGAAGAACGCAACGAGGACGAGGAAAGAAGAGAGACAAAAAGGAGGCTTGCGAGACGAGAAGAGAGAGTTGAAAGAACGGGAAAATCCGTCGAAGTAGAAAAAAAAAACGTGGTCGAGACAGAGACCGAAGAGGAGAAGCGCCAGTTGGCGACGCTCGCGGATCGCTTAACACGGTAAGAAATATCTGGGGAATTAGTCGATTGAAAGAGGCCATCGCAGAGTATACCCCGGAAGCTGCCACTATCCTTTCCCGCTTCGAGTGCCAACGAGAGAACATTTTTCCTTCCCGTACACTTTTACGTCTGTACGAGGCGTTTGTTTTATACTTACTTTACAAACGTGATAGCGAGAGCTTCGTATATCCTTTTATAATTTTTGTTCCGCTTCCAGATGAGGTTGCTATACTGCTTTATGCTTTTCAAACTCATATCTTTGCTTGGCTTAGATGCCAAAATATAAATTCTTTTGTTTCTAGCGGAGTATATGTGTCCCGAGTTTTCGAAACTATTTATCTGTGTTGTGTGAGGGACAAATTTGATTTTCTTAACGACGATCTTCAGTATCATAAAATTTTGCAATATTCGAAATAAATTATAAACGATCGATTGTAAATTAAAAAAAATTTAAAACAGTGAAATTATTATTATCAAAATTATTAAGGAAATCAGCGATCATCAACGATTCACCACTATTATGTCGATTTTTTTTTTATAACTCGGTTTCCATATCGATGTACTTGGTTTTCAAGCCGCCAGGTAAATGTATCCTGAAAACAAATAATTCCACGGGATCCCCGATGCGTTGGTAAAACATATTTTCCACATATGTTTCGGCAGTAAGCTCGCGAAAGAATAAACGGACGTTGCCAGTTATCGCTCGATGGATAGCAGTAAAACAGCCGAAGAGGAAGAGAAGTGCCCTCGAAGAATGGAGATGATGGAAAGTAAGATCGGTTCGTAGCCGAGTGAGAAAGCAGATGGGGGGCTTAAACGAAGGGTGAAGAGCCAAGCGATTCCCGCGCGCTAACCCTGTGCCCGAGCTTTCGGAAATAACCTGCTGGGCGGGAGAAGCCTCGGTGTGGCGGAGTATCGTCTAGAAAACGACTTCGAGTCGATACGGGCAATTCTGCACGGAGAACCCTCGACGCACGATTCCCTGCGCGCTTTTTCCCTCAACCCAAGCTTTCGCATTCTCTTCTCCTTTATTTCTTCTATTTCTTTTGCCTCTATCGATCTCCCTTTCGTTCTCTTGATATCTATCCTGCATTTTTCTACATCTTGCTAGAAGCTCGAGGGAGTAAAACACACGAATACGATACAAAAGAGCAACGTTTGCTATCTATCAATACGGACAGGCGGCCCATGAAACGCGAAGAAACGCGATATCCCAATCATGCGCGGATCATATTGTATTCTTTCTTCCATCGCCCTGTAGTAGTATCATTGCACACGCCTCCCGCAAGTGCCCGATTGTATATACATACGAGTATATATATCGATATTCGGCAGAGAGCCGAGATATCACGAATTTTCTTAGGTTATACTACAAGAAAGCAGAGTGCCAACAGCCCATGTGCCAAGGGGATGAATGTCTTTGCGATGTTGGGACGAGGGGTGAACGCCCTTGTATCCCTCCCTCCCGGTTTCCACTCCGTAATTGCTTTTTCTTGCAGTCCGTTGATTGCCTTGGCGTTAAGAAGCCAACATGTCCTTCGAGTATGAGAACCATGGTTTTCGCATTAACGTAACCGATATATCATTGCCGATCTTGGGTTCTGGTTTCATCAGCGGTTAATCAGCGTTTCGACGTATCTCTCAAGTCCCCTATTCGCTCCTGAATGGCAATCTGATCTATCGAGAGGCATTTCTGGTTGCGATTGCTGACGAATCATTTTCCCGATCATTTTGCTGACTACAATCGCCATATGCATCTTGTATCATTCCGGCGACCCTACCAATTGCTAATAGACTTTAAGATAATCGTTTCAGTGGGTCGTGACTAGTTAATCCCGTGATTCCCATCGCTTAAATGACGAATCATAAACTTCTGACGATGAATGCAAAGGTTTGATGATGTTTTCAAGTCTGATATAAATAGATTTATGCTTTATTCAAGCAAACCTTTCTCTCTCGATACGTATACCTATGCTGCATCTATGAGAAACGATACCCGCTATATGCACGTATCGTCATTGCTATAGCCTATCCCAGTCCCTACCCCTTTCCCCTAGGGAATTTCCCGAGAAAGTGAAGGATACATGGAAGTGCGAGGGCACGTCGGGGATGAGGTTTGTTGCTGCCGGGGAGCACGAAACTATTCGATCCTTTTTGAGTGGAGCGATTTGTATTCAGCGTGTTACTGCCTCGTATCCTCGGTATCCTTCGATATCCACAAAACAAACTGCACGCTCGTCGCGACTCACGTGCTCACGTGCACGAATATTCGATGTATAGCATGACGATGTCGGCGCCTGTGTCTCGCCACGCAATTGGCCCTATATCCTCCACAACGTACCGAGATCTTCTGTATGCGCGTATATATATTTTTTGTTTCCTTTTCCTCTTTCACCACGATATCTTTCCATCTCAGCTTATCTCGGCACTTTAACATAGCCTCGTTTCACAGCAAAATCTTTCGATACAAAGCTCAATCGATTTCGACAAATCGAATAATAAACAAACCAATCCGAAAAATCAATTTTTCCGGAAACTATAAAAATTCGTAGATCGTCTTTGTTTTTTTTTTTTTTCATTTTGAAACTGCATTCTAAAAGTGTAAATTTCCGTCCCTCCATTATCCCACGATTCGTGCGGTGTAGAGACAAAGAGTTATGGTTACACAGGATGAGCTGCGCGTATATCATTTTTCATTTCCGGAGGGGGATGAGCAGACTTTCTTCGCACGCGCCTCGGGCGCGTAACTCGTTACGCCATCCGCAGAGAGCATCACGACAGCCCGGGCGCACAGACAGACAGACAGACGGACAGACAGACTTCTACCGGTTCTCCGACTGTTCTGGCTGCCTGTATCCTAGGGGATGCACTCAGACCGAGACTCAGACCGAGACCGCGGGCGCAGTGTGAGGAAGCAGCGTCAGAAGTGAGCCGGTGGCAGCAGTCTCGGTCGTCGACGTCGACGTTCGTCGCCGACGTCGTCGTCGTCGTCGTAGTGCTCGTGTACCCCTTCGGTACAAGCAATGCCAGTTCTCTTTTCTTGGATCGCACGCAACGCATCCAAGCCGCAGCACTACGTAGAAGTAGTGGAGCATGTTGTGCGGTTCCTCGTCGCCTCAGGCGCGCCGGGCAATCATCCAGCCAGCGAGAGGGAGAGGATACGCGCGTTCTTCCGCACGGAAAATCCCTCTCGTACAGGTATCCTCTTCTCGCTACCCACATCATCCACTGCAAACCCGCAATGTACACTCGCAACTTGAAACTCAAGCTTTACCACTCCTCTATCGGGTTCTCTCTCGCGACTGCCTCAAGTACTCTTAAGGGTGTAATGCACCCGGAGAATTGCAGAGCCATAGACGTTTGGTACACAAACGCTGCTATCAATTTTCTTCAGCAATAACGCAATGACTTAAGTCGTTGCAAATAATGTTGCAATGAATTCTTAACCTCATCGAGTTTATGGTACTCATTGATTTTCGCGAAGTATTTATAATATTTTTTAAATAATGTTTCTATTTTTTTCTTTTTTACTTTTTTGATCGTTTTTTCTCGAAAACTGTAATAACATTTCTTTTTTCTGACCGATGAATGTATTCCGAATTTTGTAAAATAAATTGTCATAACATATCGAAAAAAGATGGATACGGCTGTCGGTACAGCCGCCATATTGATAATCCTTTTTTATCAGATTCTCAATGCATGTACGTTTCAGTAAAAAAAAATAATAATTTGATAACCTCTCGTAGTTGTTGAGAAAAAAAATTAAATATTTTATTCGTTTTTCAAGCCGCCAGGTAAATACTCCCTTAACAAACCAGAAAGCCTCTCAAGGATTGTTTGCGTCGTTTGTTTCAATTTGATTTTTGTTAGCATTTGTTAGTCTTTCGCAAAGTCAAATCGTAGTACGGTAATTCCCGGAGACACCAGAACACTTTTTTTTACACCGCGGTAAAATCAACAGTAAAGGTTGAGTGGAGGGTGTTTTTGAAACACGAGCGGAATAACTCTCGTGGAAAGGGTCGGGGGGTGCTGTCTTACGCAGAAATTCTTGTAATGCGTTGAGAGCACAACGTAAAATAATCCTGAACGAATTGGCTTTTTCGGGGGTATTTGCGTCGCGTGGTACAGGCGAAAGGGGGGATGGAACGCTCGGTGAGATTCGAATTAATGAATTTATGCTTCGCGGATGCTCATAATTTGGACGAGCGACGCTCACGAGGCACGGTATCATGGAACGAAGTATTACTATGCTCAGCACGAACCGGCCAATTACCAAAAACAACCCCTCCTGTGCGGTGCACACAACCGCACACGGTTCCCCCGTTCACCCCCTTTTCGTCTCATCGGTGTTCGCTTCCTCTCGTTTCCTCTCGTCGTTTCTAACAGAGCGCGAACCCGCACCGCGAGCACTGCTCTCCACGCCGTTCCCAACACCGGGACAGAATAGTCCACAATTATTCCACAGCCAGAAGCCCCGGTAATGAGGACCGGATATTTCGGTAATACAACGAGCGCGTAATAGCGTTACTCTCTTCTGGGCAATAATGTCTACGGTTTCGCTCGGTTTACTCGGCAATGAGAGTGGAAGAGAGAGAGGTAGGAAGGGCTCTTCAGCATCCAGAGAACATGTAAAACAAGCACTGGACGTATTTAGGTTTACTATAACGCTATAATGATCGAACGGCTTGCACTCCGTTGTACTACCGTTGTTAAAATTTGTTTCCATCGCAAGCATCGACACTGGCTATTCGTCACGGTTAAAATAACATTCGTATCGTGTTTCAACGAAATATGAAAACTCGACGAACAATGCAACCCGAAATCGTCGAAATATTTGCCAAAGTTTCAATGATGTTAACTTATTATGGATAACAGATGAGCGATTAAATTCGAGAGATAATACGTTGGCGATAAACGTGGAAAAAAAATTCAACAATTTTTTTTAATCGGAAAAATAAATAGATTTGGATGATTGTGCCCTTTTATTATTATTTGTACATTATTAGAATCATATTATATTATATTAAAATTATTTTTCAATAAGAGGTACGAGTAGATTTGGATAAGTACGTCTTAAAGTACTGAAAATAAAATAATTTATGTAACGCGAACTATATGTTAAACAACGAAAAAAATCGTGTCAAGTGCACCGACCCAGTTTTGCCAACTAAAAACATTCATTGTTTTTTTTTTGTTTTAAGAAAGTAGTTTTACGTATCGAATTTATCGACAAATATTTTGAGATTTCATAATCGCACACTTGACCCGAAATAACAATCGAGAAATTGCTCGACTGTGATTATTAATTAGAAAACTCGAAAGTGCAAACAAATGAAGAAATAAAAGTAATGTAGCGTTTGAATGCGCGTGGTAATGACATTTTTTTCGAAATCCTGTGACGCTGCACATGGCCCGATTTCGGTTAAAGTTATTACCCCATATATCACGGGGTATAATTTTCTCGAATTTCCGAATAATGCTTCGTGATACAAGTGCAATGTGCGAAATATTGGTATGATGAAGAATCGGAGGTTCACGTTGCAAAGAATAACTGCGATACATTTTTTTTTTAACAAATTACACGCACATGATGGAAATTAAATTTTCGTAGTTCATGCGGACTCGCTGCATAAAATTTTTTCGTAAGCGAATCACGTATTTTCGCCCGGAATTTACGATCCGCTAAAAAGGTGCAGTTATTTTCCCATCCGTAACAGCATGCTGAACGCTATATCTACAAATTCTGAATGGTTAATGAAAGAAAAAAAAACCGGAATGTTGCTTCACGAACTCAACGATGTAGACAAATATATGTTAGTTTTCCGAAAGATTCACGAGGCCGAACAGTTGACGGATAGGCATTCAACGTTTTATCTCTCGTGCAACGTGAAATATGTAGGTATAAGGAACTTCCGCGGTGCGAGATAAAACTTTTCGAAAAATCGTGTTTTGCACCGGGCGTAGGAAACGACGATTCGTAGACGCTTGGCGCCTGCAGATGTGCATCCTATATGCGCGGTATATACGAGAGAGTCGACCGCAATTCATCAATGACCGGGAAGAGATCGCACGGAACGTCACTGGGGAAACAGCGGAGCGTTCGGCGCCGCTATCAAGATCGGCTCGACTGCTAAGGTGTTCGTTCAGCCAAGAAAGAGCCTTGCGAGGCGTGAGGAATGTTAGGATCGACCTGCTGGCAAAGCGCCCAATTTTGTGACTTTTGGCAGAAAGCGTCTCATCTAATTTTTTCGTGAAAGTGAACTCCGTAAGTTTATGGATCAGTTTAACTAAAAAATCACTGATATACACGACAATTGTTAACATTTACTACGGTGACTTTTGTTGTTTAAGTCATTTCGTAATTACGAAGAATTCGGAGAATTTTTATTCTGTTTTTTATATCACAGATACTGATGTTATTCTTTTGGTTAGAATAATAATAATAATTTTTCAATAATTATAATAATAACTTGCAAAAATAAATTAACTGGTAATTTATTTGATCAATATATAAAATAATAATGAATTAACTAGTAAAATTAACCTTTTCAAGTTAATTCCAACTAAAAGAAAGTGAAAAAAAATCAATTGTCACCTACTGGATAAGGATCGAAGAAAAACCACTACAGCAGTCTCCACGGCGCGAATCTTCAAAATTTCCACCTCAAATTATATTACCTTTATTGTCGGCCGAGAATTTACGAGTATAACATAAGAATTTATCGCACAACGATCCGTAAAGAGGGCCTTTTTCCATTTCGAAAGCAAATGGTCCGTGAACTCTCGATACCCGTTAGAGAAGCCCACAGCCCCGTTTTTCTGGAAAAGACGCAGATCTCGAAAAAGTTTTTGTTTCCCCGCGAGACGCGTAAGAGTGAACCCTCGCAAGCGAAGGAGGAGAGCGAGGCACAGTCCGGAGAGACGTCCGTTGTTATAACAGCTCGAAGCAGAAAAATGGAGGGTCAGATGCGTCTTACGACCCAACTGGCAATTCATTTCTATAGCCCGCTCTCTCGCACTTTCGCACTATTCTTCTTGTCGCACGAGGCTTCCTCAATTTCTTTAGGACCCCCACGAACGACCCTCGTGAAGCCCACTTTCGATACTGCGCGGCTTGACTGGTTACCAACCCCCCCACTGCCGAATACAATCCGCCGACACACTTCGCGACGTTATTTATCGAACTTCTCGCTGGTTTTTATCTGTTTCTAACCAGTAGTCGCCTTACAAGACCTATCAGGTCAGTCACGTGTACCTCCTTCCCTTCGTAACTGACCGAGAGACTTCGTTCTCGTATTACGCGCAGAGGGGAATTAGAAAGCCATAAATTGCAGTTCGTTACCAATTTTCGCCAGAAGATGACCCTTCGTATCTTCTGTCCAGCAAGAGCAGACTTCTCGATCGCGATCGACATTATCGTATAACTATTTGAGTGAATGTAACGATAAAATGCAGAAGGTCTCCGTTTGTTCGCCCAGAAATCAGAGAACGAGTATACGGGTCTCTAACTTGGACTGTTGCAAAATTGAATTTGCGAAAGGTGCGCATGTGATTCACGTATGTGCTCGGGGAGACCCGATGTCCGGCGATGCCTATGGTCGGACTGTAGGGATACGTACATAGAACGACGGGTACCGCTGTTTGGCCAAAGCAAATTACAGAACCCCTTCACCGGAAGCCCGGAGCGGAGTAGGTAATGCCTCTCGTCGGTCGGTTGGTCGTCGTAGCGGTGCCGGGGCTGTCGCCGGCGCCGAGGCCCTGGAGGGACGTCAGGGTAATGTCGCCGTCGCGCATAAATATGTCCCGAATCTCGCGCCGATTTATGCCGTTATGCAAACGCACCCTGTGGGACCACTGGGGCGAAATTGCATAGGACAGTTTGACGGAGGTCTAGACAGCACCTCTCTCGTTGCCCACACACCCATAGTCTACGAAGATCTCCAGAGGCCGGATAGAGAGACCATCGTCCACCTTGCGATGTGGCGCTTTGATAGTCAAACATTTTGTATTAGTTCGGCAGATCGTGTTTCACTCAAAGCCGAAAAGTAAACTTGAAATATCTCATGCATACGGAAGTACCGGGAAATTTTTGTTCCATAAAAACAGTAATGTTGAATGGAAATGGCAAAAATCTTTTCTTTTTTTTTTAATCCACATAATCATTCGAGAATACGCTTATTTTATTTAATAATTTATAGTGCGTTTTTTATATCTCGCAATTTACTTATTATTCTGTGCGTTTATTAATCTAATAAAGGGAATGCAGGTATCATTTTTTTCACCATTTTCCGCCATTTTTTTTTTTTATAAGACGCTGAAAGCGTGTATAATTCAGTTAAAAAAATTATTTTACTATCCCTCATAGTTTTCTCGCAATAAAAATTCATAATTTGAGTCGGATTTCGAAACGACAGATATGTGTACCTCTGTAAATGTTTTTTTACCCCGGACGATGGTCCTAAAGACGAATTAGGTGTAAAAAGATTCTAAAAAAGGCACTATCGAGAGTTTGTTATTCACCCAAAATTGGAAAAAATGATTAAACCAAAAAGAAACAAAATTTCATACAACAAATGTATGTCTCAAAGACTCGACGATAACATTCCCATCGCCTGCAAATGGCTTTATTAGCTCAACATATTTTACTTTAACACCTGCGAATAAACATTGACGCGCGGTTATATTCTTCATCCCTCTTGCCAAAGGGTTATCTCATAGCCAGGAGTTTGGCTTTACCAGTTTGCGAGCTTTAACGGCGGTTCGCGAGAGACTGTGTATAGATCTCTACATAGACGCGCATGTATATAGTTACGAGACTCGAGGTAACGATGTCGGATTAACGGAGTACGCGTTGGGAATAAAAGGACTTAGAGAGAAGGGGACGGAGAGGCATCAGAGTCCGCGTTACGCAGTTTGAGTCTCTCGTGCACGAGAAACGTTAGCGAGACGCGTGGCCACTGAGATCGAGAGAGAGAATGGCGAGGGTTGGTGAGGTTGAGCTTCGCGCCCCGAGCAAACGAGAGTGAAGCCGAAAGCTTTCCCTCTCACGGGATGAGGTGCAGGTGTATGGCCGCTGGAAGTTGTAGCCTAACCGAAAGGGAGAGCGGGTAAGGCGCAGTGGGAACAGATCCTCCTTCTCCCTGTACACAGTCCTTATACAGTATGTGATTATATTATACAAGGGCGGAGAGCGCGTTAGGAGATCAGCGTGGCATTTGAGAATGACCGCGATATAACCGACACTTTGTTGAACCTTTAGTTCCCTTCGTCCTCGTTCTCGTTTCTCTGCCACTTTAATTCATTTATTTTAACGAGAGTTGATGACGCGTTGTGCGAAGTAGGAAACGTTAAAAAAATAATATACATGAATATATATGACATATATAGGGGAAAATGGGGCAAACCAGACGCGCAATTCGAATTTTGGGGCAAAATGAATCAACCCTAAAATTCATGAAATTTCAGAAAAATTCGATTTTCAAATTTCATGGCCATTATTCATGCTGCAGATCGCTTTTTACCTTAAAAAAAGGTCGGGAACGACGTTTAATAGGATTCTACGGAACTATTATCGTACGGGTTAAAATGGACCGAGGCAAAATATAGGAACACAGATAAATAAAATTTAATTCGACATACGAAGAATTATAATTTTTTAATGCAATTCAATTACGGTCCATTTTGCACAATTTTTTTTGTTATTCATCCTGATACTTTAAGGGGGCGTGTGACAAATCTATATTTTTATTCAAAATTAGTGGAATAATGTTGTGAATCTCAAAATTCCCTTAATTTGCTAAAGTGGTTCATTTTGACCCACCTGCCCTTATGTATTTTTTCTGTCGCAACGGAGAATGGAACAAAGTATGAAATCGTGTTATTGAGGAATATTTATGATTTCACGGTCTATGTAGGGCACGAGTACATTTATCTGGTGGCAAATATGTCCTCAGGGGTTGAGACCACGTCGTTACGTACGTATATACCTATAAGTATTTCTTATTTTCCGAGAGAAAGCTCTCTCGCGAAGGCGAGGGCACTGATGTATGAAATAAGGAGAGTCGGTCACAATGACGAGAACGTCAGGTGCACGGTGAGGCATCAGCGAACAGCTCGTTGAAGAAACGAGAGTGCAGCCTCCGGTGCAACAGAAAAAAAAAAGATATCGAGTCTCTTCAATGTATTCGATAAACGATCTCGCGACTCGCATAGATTTTGCATACTACTACTATATAGTATATCTAGTCGCATAACAAGATTGCCAAGACGTCGTTATAAATGTTGGCCTCGAGGCATCTGTAAAACGTTTGTCGTATAGCTAGTAACCTCTCCTACTACTGGAACAAATATCTTCTCGTATCTACGAGAGAGTATCGTTGTACATAAAATATGTTTTATCGATGTATACACATCTAATTTCGTAATGCAAGGACTTTTGTCGCCGATGGGGTGTCGAGTTTGTTGGGGCGGACATTAGTGGACTACACGACACTCTGAATGAAAATGTGCTTAATAATAGGGTATTGATTTTCTAAACCTTGAAGCTTTCCGAAAAAAAGAACAAAATTCACCGCGAATTTAATCTATTATTTCTGTTACGGACGTAACAACTTCTACGTGTCATTTGACAACCCCCGTTTACCCCGCTCGAGTTTCACTCGGGCGAGAAATTTATTTAAAAAATTTGTTTTTGCGACTCGAAATGACAAACGGAAGGTAAAACGTTGTTATCGATCGTTATGCTAAAATTTACGGGTTTAGTTCGAAATGAGAGTACCGAAATGAGAACATTTCGTTTGGTTCCGGGGTTAAAAGTAAAGTGCTGGTCGAAGTGCTTCCAAGATGCCACAATAAGCGCCGCGACGCCTTTCGCCAACGGTGAGAGGGGTGGCTTTTACCCCTGAAGAACTTTAAACGACCCGAGACTACCCCTCAAGATGAGTTAATGCATTCCTTTCTTTCGAACCGGCGACTCATCCGGAGCAACGTTCGTTTGCTCTCGTAAGACTCGCGACATGACGGTAAAAAAAAACGTTTCCTAACTTTCGAAGGTTCAAAGTTGCGCGTAGCTTGAAAAAAAATGTAATGTCAGAGTTGTTAATGACACAAATAGGTTATAAACAAAAAAAAAGCTCTTGAATGTCTCGATGGCAGCAAAGAATTTTTCCATTCTGACTATTAAAAAATATATAATTTTTTTCTAAAATACATCGATTCCACTCTCAATTTAAAAAAATGTTAATTCCGTTATTGGCGCTAGGAATTTTAATCTTGAAAATAACAATTTCTTCGTCCGTGAAAACACAGAGTCTAATGTACGGCGGGATTACACCGACAAAGGGAGCATTGAATGAAACTCATTATTATGAGTAAAGCATTAATGTTGAACACCGGAGGCAACGGTGTCGGTCGGAGTGCGGCACGTTGAATTGCTACAAACAGAGCTGTGTGCGGAGTTTGTAACAGCAATTAAACTGAATCTACTTGGTTTCAAGGGAAGTGCCCGGTACCTGACTTCCTCGCCGACGGCTAACCGCGCGCCAGAGAATTCACTGAAAGATATACTTGTACGGTTTGCTCGACTCTGTGTTTCGAATTATATCGTAGACACCAAGAGTCTCGCGTAACCGGAATTTGCACATTTTCATTTTCATACAGAAATCCTTTTCGGCACATATGATATTCGGAGTGTGTATAGTCCTCACTGTTACGCGAAGGTTTCGTTTGGCTATAGCTCCACGCTCTTTCCCTCCCATATCGATATTTTCTCCCTCGCAGCGGAGAGCTCCGTTTCTCGTATTTATTGGTGCCATTTTTATTCTCGATATAAAAATGTATTCAGCGAAGCGTCGGTGGAAATTACACCATTCGAAGGTCCGACCGCCCCCCATCCCCCATCCCCGTGCGCACGTCTATATCCTCTCCGTGCTGCTCTCTCAAGGCTGGCAGCTCTCCTGGTACCCCAACGCTCCGGAGAAATCGAAGCGATTCGGGGTGCTAAGGAGAACGATTTGCGGCCACCGACGGATCGAGTTAAGCTCTCGAAGGAGATGGATAGCAACACTTTGGTATACACTCACCGGTAAAAGTATTTTCAAGCTGAATGCTACCGATAGTATAGTATATATAACAGCGATGACAATCCTTTTAAACTTTACTCCCCCGAGCTGCGCGAATGGATAAATCGATTTTTCAATTATTTTCCCTGAATCTCCGCATTATTTTTTATTTAACGATTTTACACTCGATTCGATTTAGTATTTTAGTTGAGTATTTCGAGTATTATGTTTTTACGTACTTTCACACATCGTTTCGTAATATTCAACATTTTATTATACATTTCACAATTTCTCAGATATCGCTAACGATTTTTTTTTACGGTGTTGGCATTTTTTGTAAATTTTGATCTCACGAGATTCTAACGTATATGAGTGAAATTCGGTATTTCACGATTCAAAATCCAAGTTGATTTTTTCTTTCAAAAATTGTAAAACGAAATAAAATTATTTTTTTTTCGCAAACGGTACATGTGTCTTCCGGCAGCAATAACTTTATGTTTTTTAAAATATTTTTGGACAATTCTTTTTCGTGAGACTCTCGATACACATACCTTTCACTGAAAAAAAAAATGTTCTCCTAAAGTTAGTGAGAAAAAAAATACCCCTTGACGATTTCCATTACTCTTTCAATTTCCGTATTCCCTGTTGCCGCAAAATATTCGACGAAATTGCAGATCGGATGTTGACAACTACCAGTTAAAAGAATGGAATAAAACGATACAAAGTGTATCGTATATCGCTTTGATGGATAACGAGCTTAAGAATAAATTGTCGCGAGTAGAAATCACGATGCAACATCTTGACACGACTCAATCTCCGTGTATCGCGGTATTCTATCTATAAGCAATTATTAATATCCAGTTTACATATCAAGTAGGAAAATTGATGAAGAAGAAAGTTTCTCAAATTACTCCCATCGTTATGGAAGTGCAGAGAGCTTGGCGCTCGCCGGATAAAATTAATGACGGTACTCGGTAGTCGGTGTACAGCAGAGTCTCATGGTATGTAGAGCTGCTATCACTGGTCTCGCCGGGCACGTGAAATCTTATTCACCCCTGTGACGATATTATACGAGGTCGAGTGGGCGTTTCGCTTCGTCGTGGCGCCGCTGCCCCCCTCTCTCTCTCGCTATTATTAAACATTTTCCCTCAAATATGTAGCAACTCCTCGGGCGCACAATTTATAGGCAATATCCTGGCCTATTATTCCCGGTGAGTGAGAGCAGTTATGTAAAACAAACCGGGTTCCCGCACCCTGCCGCTATTTCTGCAGTATGTTCACAGTGGAGCGGCGACAGAAAAAAAAAACACATATAAAGAAAAAAATAAAAGGATGAGGTGCTAACCGGCAAAGGAACCGGCAGTTTGGCGAAATCCAAATAGACGCGAGAAAAATAACGCCACTTACATTTGCGAAAAAATAAAGAAAGTTACGAGCCTCGATATGTGTTTTCGGGCACATCGAGTGCAATGTGGAGAAACGTTCGTTTCTTGAACTGTTTCAAGAGAATGAAAAAAAAAAGAATGTATTTCCTTCGGACGTTCGCACGGGGAGAGATCAGTTTCATAAAGTAGTGGTGTTAAACTACGCTTATTTACGGGGGTCTTTTTCATGTGTCTGCATGTAGAAAATACTGTACTATAGTATGCACGTGCGACGAGTGGAGGTAGATACCCGCAGGCCTTTTGTTTGAGGGCTGAAATCGTGAGGGTTTGAGAGAAGAACGTTTTCGGAGAGTCCGTTCGTTCGCCTATCGACTCGACCTGAACCCCCGACCCTTCGGCGTCGCGCGCGTTCGGTAGAAATAGCATTCCCATAAATAAGGGATGGAGTCCGAGAGGGGAGGGCGTACCCTCGGACGTCCGACGTACAGGCATTCCCTGGTTTGCCTGACGGTGCGCTCCTGGAAACCCCGGATATAAATACACGGCGGCGGCCGCGTTTAGGGACATTAAGTTTCGGAAGGGTAGAAGCGCGGCTTCACCCGTTGTCCGGTGTAATATGGAGGCTGTCCGTTTTCACACGAACGTGAATATATATTCACGAGGAGGAAGGAGGGGGGGGGGTAAACAGGAGATTTGCTTTGGATTGATGGGTCGATTTTCCGGATCGCTTCTCACGTGATATACATCGACCGATACTTTTTTTTCGATAGACGTATCGATAAAATAAATCTTTTGATCATTATCAGAGCCTTTGATTACGGAAAAAAACCGATGTTTCGGCGATGTACATTTTTTTTTATAATAATAATTGTTAAATATATTAAAGAATTATTCTATATTTTCATTTGAAAATCGTCGATCTGAGATGAAAAACAAAATAAAGCAAATATATAAATACTATTCTCGTTATTAAATGATCCTTTAACCTTAAAAAAAAGGGTGAAGAATATCCGAAAATACGCTGAAAAAAAAAGATCGTCACGATGAAAAATTAATAGTCTCATTCATTGCCGGCTCTTTATTTTTACCGCGTGCCAATAAATTATGATTTCATCAGTCGTGTCTCCGGATTAACGAGTTTGGAGTAACGAATGTACATATTACAGCGAGGAAGGTACGCAGACGAGCTTTGAGGATTGATAGATCGATATATCCAGATTAATTCTAATGCGACTCGACTCCAGGTACGATATTCCTTGAAAGTATTGCACGCGTCTGGTGAGAGGAAAAGCTTTGATAATTGAGCAAAAGCCTCTTCTGCCGACTGCATTGATGCAGCGATTAGTTACCTGGTCGCGGCGAATTATAGTTCCATTATTGGAGGCTTTGATTTAAGAGTCATCCGGCTGGTACGGGGATTTGGTCGAGAATCGGGACGTGATATTAACCACTGAATCAGAACGGCGGAACTTAGTCATTGCGATTGGTCGGAAATCCTGCTAGAGAGAACGGAGGAAGGGATAGATGGGTGGAGGGCGCGGGGGAGGGGGGGGATAAGCCGAAGCAGTAGAAGCCCATCCTTCGATAATCCTCGACAAACTTGAGACAATATCGATTCGCATCTACGACGATCGATCTATAGTTATATATATAGAGATATGTATACATATAGATATAGTGGAAGCATGCAGGTTCACCGAGTGATTAGTGGGAGATGGTCGGGAGACCGTAACGAGCTTCGGCTACCAATTTCGCGGAGTTCGACCAGAGAGTTCATGGCACTGCTCCGGGCATAACTAGACGCTCGGGTTGCGCGAGTGCGTGCTACACTCAGTGGAGATTCCGGGGCCCGTTGGGTACAGCATCCGAAACTCTCGACGTTGCGGGGATATGCGAGTACGAGGCGTGCTTTTGCGATCGTGCTTCGTGGCAGTCCGCTTGCACAGCCTCCGAGATAATCGCGGAGATGAGGCGAGGAGAGAGAGAGAGAGAAAATGAGAGTCTGCGAGAGACGGGGTCGGACCTACGAGAGAGTCTCGCTATCGGCGAAAGCGAGTCGCCCTCGGAGTGCACAGCTCGACAAATTAAATTTATATCTGATCGAAAGATTACGGCGCGCAGTTGCTTCCACGAAGCAGCAACGAGATCCCGACGAATAGACACATTGATCCACGATTCCAGACGAATGGAATTAATAAAGAGAAAAAAAATTGAAAATAGTAAATATGATTTTATGATTATCTGGTCCATTTATCAATTAATCTCTTGACTATTTTTGATGTTTCAAGGAGTTTCGACAATTTCAGGCTAGAAACGGTGTTTTTGTAATGTAAAAAAAATCGAATAAATAATTCCATGTGATTGTTTCTTCAGAATGGTGTTTTGGCTATGTATGAAAAAATTTTGAAGGCATTCAAGTTTCTTGATTATTTTTTAATTTATTATTATGACTGCTATTACACATTTATTAATATAATTCTTTAAATAAAGCTGCAATCGATAAAAAAAATCTTATTACATGATTAAACAAATTTACAAATTAACGTACAGATGAATCTTCGAGTCGAATTAGCAAAAATTACCTCCGCGAAAATGTTATTTTCACTCATTTACATAATGATAATATGTCGGCAGGCTAATGATAGTAATATAGAATATATCGTATGGCAATACTTCGCATTCGAAAAATATTCTCGGCACTAGAAGCGATATCATTTATAATATTCTTAACAACTGGTCTGACCGGCTCCATCCGTTTCTCCTTACGAGAGTGAATTTCTCTGTGGGATGAGAGATTCCGGCGACGACGACGACGACGACGCAGCAGCCCTCGTGTCCCGTGTTTCCCGACTGCAATTTTACACGACTGACAGTCAGCCTCCGTATCACTACTTTGTCTCACCACTTCTGACGTCGGGTTAGATAAATAACGTTAGATAGAGAAAATATACCGCGAGAGTATAAAGGGGAAGCTGTGCTGAGACCAGCGTTGTTTGAATGGAGCGTCGAGTCCGAGAGGATCGTCTCTACGGTTATATTACTCCTTCCTGTGCTTTCGCGAGAAAAGAACACACAGAGAAGAAGCTCCCGAGTTCTCTTCGGCTATCTGCGAAACGTCATCCCGAATTGCTCTCGTTCGTTGTCTGATTTTGGCAACCAAAAACGTTTCCCTCTCATACCCTCCCTTCGCAGTCTGTCTCGTCGACCGATCGTTCGTCTTCCCGTTGTCCCTCTGTATATGTGTACCTATTTTTTTTTACCCTCTCCATCTGCAACTCCCGTTACAATACACCCACTGTGCAACCACCGTACTGCGTCCTCCGAAACTAAAGACGCGAGAATCCGAAGGAAAAAACAACAGTTTCGCCGACATTAAGAGGCGAAACGAGTATCGAATTTCCGAAATTGGATTCTTTCGTTTTGTTGGCGCCGGTTATGGCTTCGTATTATCCAAACTTTAGCTTTTTTTTTCGTCTCTCCATCAGCGTGGAATAGTATATTAGGTCCGCGCATAGTACCGCGAAATAGGAACATAGTTTTCCTGCGGATCTGATTGGATACACACGAGAAAATACTTTTGGTACAGCGTAAGAGGGCGGCGGTATATACTTTTGTCTTAGTTTCTTGTACATCATGCTATAACAAGGATCACTGTTGTTTAGGAGTTAAAGGAAAAACTTCCCCGTTGGCCATTAAGCTCGGTAATCTCGCGGGAAATCTAACATCACAAGGAACCCGGTTAATCGAAGACGAGATATATACAGGATGATTCATAACAAATATCAAACCTGATTTTTTGCCCTTCAATTTCCATAACAACGAGAAAATTTTATCATAAAAACTAAGTTGGACATTTTTTTCAATTATTATTTTTAAAAATTCAACTTAGTTGTCATAGCAAATTTTTCTTTCGAATATTCTAATTTTAATGAAATCTAGAAATATAATATTATTTATTAATAATGGTAATAACAAAAACGACAGTAATAATAATAATTTTTTATTTAAATTATTATTTGACGCGATTTTTATTCTGAAAGATGAATGTTTGTAAATTTTAAAGAAATGCAACAAAATAATTTTTTTAGAGAAGCGGATTCGATGTATATTCTGAATCAGTCTATACATAAGACACTGTGCGCAAATAAAAACCAATGAGAAATTCTTCTCGTGGCGGTAAGTACATAGTATAGAGAAGGAGATATATCCGCGCAACATCGTCAGAGATCAGTCGAAAGGGATCTCTGGTTGTGAGTATATATTCGTGATCACGTACATCTCGGTAGCTACAGCTCTCTTTTGCTCGTTCTCATCGTTCTCTCGTTTTCCCTTTCCGCTACAGATGAGAGCAGTTGGTACGGTTCGGTTTCACTGCTTCTCTTCCCTACAGCCCGCCGCGATGCTCCGTTACGACGGGCTCTCGTTTATTATTCAAATGGCTTATTCCGTCGTGGCTGTCTTATACGACGTCACGTGTCACGGAGGCCTTAAACTATTTACCTCGAGACACTCGGGTTTTAGGCTCCTCCGCCCCTCGCCGCCCCCTCGTCTTTACTTCCCTTCACTGATTTCATTACGATATTGTACCGAGACGCAATGAAATCTCGGTAACGTCTCGAGCGAGAATTTAATTCTTCGAGAGGGTATAATAGGAAATAATAGAAAAAAAATAAAATAAAGATAGATAATTCGTCAAGACGCTCTCGGGAGACGATATAGCGATAAGGTTCGAACAGTCGACTCTCTAACGACGGGAAATCGAGAGGGAATGAGAGAAAAAAAAAAGGAATGGTAGTCCGAGAGCCCAAAGACAATCGGTTGCGAGCACACCGCGTCGAGAAAATAATGTCCCTTGCACTTTCGGATTACAATCTTATGGGACCGTTGGGGGATGAGAATGGATTCCGCGGGCGGGGAGTGAAAGTCGTCCGGTTTCGATTACGACCGGAGAGACCTAACACAGGGGAGGGGGAGGAGGGGGGGGGGGCAGGCCAGGTGCCGGGACATTGATTTCCGTAAATTGCTTTCGCTATTTTTCGACCCTCATCCCTCGATCGTGAAGATCCCTACCGTGGATCTTCGGGTGAAGAGGGTATTCGCGATAAGAATTCGTTTCGGTCTTATAACGATTGGTTTTTTTTTTTTTGTGAAAAAATGATACAATGCTTCTCGATTTGACAAAGGTGTTGAGTCCCTTTTTTATTGACTTTTAGTCATTAAGTTGAGTCAAGTCAGACGGCTCCCACAGTCGGCGAAATTTTATATCGAGTATATAAAATGTATATAGAAATGGATATATAATCTGCATATAGGTTATAGTATATAGGAAACTGGGGGTAAAATGAATCGCTTGAAAAATTCACAGAGTTTTAACGATATACACAACACTTTTCTACTTCCTTCAACTTTTTTTTTTGTTCACGAATATCAATAAGGGTATTCTACTGTCGAATCTTCCGGTTTTCGGGAGATACGATGAATATTGCCGATATGCCTTATTTCTTCTCTTCGAGTCGATCGTCTTATCCATAGACAGTAAGTGCGCCGAAACGTAGAAGAACAAACGATGCATATACAGATAAGACAAAGGGTTGGAAATAGAGGGAAACGGTAACGTAAATTCGTGCGATAACGCTTTGGCTTTTTTCCATACGCTTGGGGAATATACCCCGAGATCGGAACGATCGGCTTATTGCAAATTCGAATCTTTTTCCGTCCTCGTCTGCAACGCCAACGACGATGACGACCAAAGATTGCATCTACCTACGATCGAACGAGGTACGAGCGTGTTATTGCTACGTTATTTTCTCATGGAATCTCAACGGACCGATTGCCCTTGCTGACGTTCCATTCGGGAGTCTCTCAAGGAACCCATAAATTTTATCCCCGCCGCTTTCATATCTCTCCGCCGATTCTCCCGTTTCTCCGCTCTGCGAGACGAGATTCGCGTGCTTCGTACATCCCACTGACCATCCTCGACATGTAAACTCAACATTTTTCAAAGCGATGGTTTGTTTATCGATCGATCGATGTTTTTCTCGTTTTATATTTTTTTCTTTGTATTTATATTTTTTAATTTTTTTTCGAATTACAATTAGTATTGTTGTGTCAATGATTGATTTATTGTTATTTATAATTATTTCATTTTTTGCCGATAAATCACTTTTTAATCGCCGATTTTTTTCTTTTTATCATACAGTGATTGTAAGACTGACAAATTCTGAATTTTTAATGGTTTTTTTTTACTGCGGCTATGCGCGGGTACGCTTTCGAACAAAGAACTGAGATAGCTTCGAGCTGAAAAATCAAACACACAGGACGCGTTTTTTTTTCGCTCGTTGTTTGAAAAGGCGTAACGCGGCAGCGTGTAGTAGATTTCATCTCCGCGCGCTCTCAGTTTCCGCAACTAGCGTATTTTTCGTAGCAAACATATCCTCATGAAATATTAACGAGGCTGTATGTACCGAATGTATACCAGAAAGAATGTCGGCTACGAGAAGTAATATAGCCTCTCGTATTTTTGTGCTCATTTCCTCGTTGAAACAAAGAGAGCTCCTGGAGGTACGCAATGTACGAGCATTGTGTACCCCGCCCTGCGCAACGCAAGGTATCCAGAGCCAGCAGAGCTGATGGGTAAAGGTTGTCGGGTTTGTAATTTTCTCCGTTTGTCGAGCGCAGAGAGGGGAAGGGAAGGGGGAGGAACGGATGCGAAGAATATAAGGACTGTTCACTTGGTTATGGTGAAAAATTGCAGCGTAATTAAATACATGTATCAAGCGACCGGTCCATCTGTCTAAAGAGCTGCAGACATTGCGGGGGTGGAAGCGCGGACGAGAACAAAGAGAAGAAAGAGATCGTTGAGAGAGGGACTCCAACTACCGCGGGTGCCCACGGTGTGCAAAAACAAATTACACAGAACGCGCCCTCGACCGTCGTACCTGCTGTGACCGGTATACATTCGAGAGTCTTGCATTTATGCATTAATTTTCCTTCGGTGAACGAGCAACTCGGTCGCGTCCGGTGAAGTTATCTTTACTCAACGCTTCAAGATTCTCTTTAATAAATAGAGCAATGCGACGCTTTGTACACATGTAAGATACGCAAATCTTTTCCGCAATTTAGTTTTTTTTTAAGTTTTTGTTTTCTTCGCGGAGAAATCGCTGATATCGCGAAAAAAAATCAGGCCGTCGAGAAAGATTATAAAAATGATTAAAAAAATGAACATAAATTAATTAAAAAATTAATAAATGGCATATTATTATTATTATCACATTTATTATATTACATGTGTATAATAGAAATATTTTTTAATATTTTATGCAAATTTTAAAAATACGGTAAATTATTCTTTTTTGCAATTTGCAATATGCAATTTAAATTTCAACGTACTTTCCCGCAGGGGAAGATTTTTTTTAATGGTGAAAATCGAGAGGAATCGATATGATGTTAATTCAGTATGAAGCACTCTTCGATTGCGATTTACATTTTTTTTCTACTTGCTAACATCGTCGTTCACGTGCGCAAAAAGTTGTCATGAAGCGTGACGACCAGTCGTCTACGGTAGAAAAGCGACGATAATTTTAAGATAGATATTCCGATCTCGGTGTGTCGCTGCACCCACGCAACGTTTTAAGACGACGACGACGATGACGATCTCGTCGTTTCCAATGGCTACCCCTGAAATCACGCGACCCTCGGCATCTTTCAAGTAAAATTATTTGTAGTATATTCATTCAGAAACGATGTAGTAGACTGGGGTGTACGTCTACTTATGTACACCGTTGCTCTCGGGCAGAAAGTCGAGAATTACCGGGAGGGATTTATTTATTGCTGGCATAGAGCTCTCAGTTGCATTGCGCACGGTGTAGTCGCGCCTTTATATCGGGGAGATAATTATTTGCTCATAGAGTCTCACTCCTTATCGCATATGTATATTCAATCACTGAGCAGTACCCATTCTTTGAGTCATTTACCGCGGCAATATTCCGCTCGCCCGATCGTTAATAGCGAATTATCGTTCGATGCAGCAGGTTAATACTGTCGTGGTGCACGAGGGGAAATGCACATGCGAGGATTGTGCCCGACCGGGTGGGCGGAGAGATATTGCGTTACATGAAATAAATAACAAACAAGAGTTGGATACGGCAACGCGCGGAACGACTACGGTGCCATACCACCCGGTATAATCTTGTCATCCTATTACATTCGCGACGCGAAGATACTAATAGACTATACGGTGTATCTTTGTGACTCTCGCTAATTTTATCCCCCGTAAACAAATGGCCATCGATGTACCGGACCGTTTGTCTTGTGTAAAAAGTAGCGCCGATACGGGGCAAAATAGATTGCCACAAAATTCAAATTTCAAGTTGTGAGTCACTATTTAAAAAGATGTTTAACTCGTATAGAATATGAAGCGCCGTATCCATTTTCGTGAAACTTAATGTCAAACAGGACGGTTATAGATCCGGATATTCACGAAGTTTTAAGATCGAAAACTCTCGATTATAACATTTTTCGATTTCAAGAAGTGGTCCATTTTCCCCCGTACTGTATTTTTATTTTTCTGAAGCTCGAAATATTTATTCCCAATTTCATTTCGTAATAACCAGTGAATGTATGCCTTCGATTTCATTTCATGACAAAAAAATGGGCTCGGGGCGACGAAAATGTTGAATCGCGATCACGTTTTACGTTTTACGTGTCTATAACAGTAAACCGCACTTATAAGATGCATTTTTTTCGTGGTTTTTTAAGTTTATAACCGTAGATTTGGCTTTAGGGCTCTATAGTTCCTTAAACGGCATGACTCCCTTACTGAAATCTCGTCGTCCGACTGTTTCGAACGATCCAAAAAACGAATGCCGCAAGATACGGGAGAAAGAGAGAAAGATGGACGAGTGATGAGACAAGTAGCCTCCGTTTGCGGTCATTAAAACGCCGAACGAGGCTCGCGTAATTGGCGGAGATATGATCTTGGTGTGGGCACGACATCGACTCCGCGGGCAACTCTCGTGTATTTTGCCGGGGCAAGAGAAGGCGCATCAAGAGAGGAGCATCCACGGGAGCCGGAACATTGAAACGAGAGCCTTCTCCTTGCTGCAAAGCGAGAGCCCTCCATCTGGCCGCGTTATGGACTCGATCCTTGTGAACTTGCGGAGAGCTTGGTAACGGCGGACCGAATATATGTTTCGTATGAACTCCGTGAGCAAATTCAAGATACCGTAGACTACCGACGTGCGATGAGAATGTGAGAATGAGATAACCCAAGAGAACAGGAACGATAAAAATAAAACTAAAGGGCCTGACAGGCATTGAGAGTATTTATTTGTATGAATTTAATCGAGCATTCAATTCCGTACGCACAGAAAAAAATGCAACAGTGAAAAAAAATGTAAACTTGCGTGAAAAAAACGACGAAAGCCAGAAGAACGCGAGACGCGAGAGAAGAAAAAGAGAAGAATAGGTGCGGAGTGGATAATATCTCGATTGCAAACCGGGTGTACCGCAGCTAAATGGAGAAAGTGGGTGGACGTAGTTTGCTACGTACGACGCGGAGGTGGATCGGAGTCACGACGAAAGACGAGAACCGAGAGAAGTCACACTTGGAGTACAAGAGAAATGACAAGAAAACGAAGAGAAAAAAAGAGGCGAACGTTGGAGGCAGTTGGTGTGCGGAGGCGTCTCAATTTTCGCAAAGACTTCGAAACTAACAGTCCTGGTAATGCTGCTGTTCGTGGTCCTTGCGGAGATCTTGCTGTTGGGTTCGTACGATTGTCGTCGCTCTACCGTCGAATCTTTTGAATCACGTAATACGCGCAACGAGTAAACGATCCACGAATGTTGGTTGAAAGAAATTCTCGAGTAGAGAAAAATTACGAAAATGCTTCGAACATTTTTTTTTTTTTTTCAAAGAAACCACAGGTCACAGAGAGGGAACGTTTCCTTTAAAACGTTTTAGAAAAAACAAAAAATACGCAACTGTTTTCTTTCAGCGAATTGTATCCGAGAAAATCGAAAGCACGTAGATTAATGGTCATTAAATAAGTGTTACGCTTCCAGTGCCCATATATATATTTTTTTTCAATATCTGGTGACAATTTTTTTCGTAATACTCTCGACACATGTAATCTCTCACCATTGTTTTTTTTATTACCTCTCGTAGCAATTTTCATTAATATTTCGTTAAGCAGCACCACAATGTCCAATGAACTGTATTTCAAGTACTGCTAAATAAATTCTTTTTCCATCTAACTTTTCCCCTGCTCCATAATGTTTTTTCATCTCCCATTCCGGAAATATAATCAAACGCAAAGGTTTTTCTCGTTCGCACGACAGCCAACAACGAAAACAATTCGCAACGATCGCGCGAGTCGAAGTTTCAACGCGTGTGGGTCGACGCGATACAAAACGCGCGACATAAACGTCCACTCTGATATAATTGAGTGCGTGGAGTTTTATCGCTCTGTGTGCGACCTCTCCGCGCGTTTCGAACTCAGCCTCCTCTGACGAGTTGGTGCCTTTCTCTTCCCCCGAAGAGACGCACAGCACAAACCAACGTTATAACCAAAGAGTTCGAGTTGAATACGCGAAGCAGAGGTGGAGATTATATTGCACTTCTTGAGTTGTACGGATGCGAGAATTGCACCGTTATAGAAACTGAGAATAAGTAATTCAACCGGCTAGACGGACATTAACTCCGATATTTCTCCCCCTCGAGATCGCGTACATACGCTTACATAACTTTAGTGGTTAGCATAATTTTACTACCAGTTGCCGCGGGGGCTAATAGTCGATACTATTCTAGAATTTATTCGATGAATCGAGAGTCTCGCCGCTTGGTTGCCCATTACATATATATATATATATATCCCTTCTGTGTACATTAACTCTCGAAGTAAAGGTGGAGAGGGGTGAGGAGGCAGTGAGATCGTCGAACTGATAATCCTTAATAATATTACGTTTTACCACCAAAGCTTTTGATTGACGACAGCTTTACCGGTCACTTACTTTCCGCTTCTAATGCCTATAATTTGTCTAGTTAAGTCCGTAGTAATTGATATATCGCGAGCGGGTCATGAACAAGGCGCCAGTCGAGTTATTTCCACGTTTCCAACTGTGCCGCTTCGACAGCCTCTCGCCGGAGAACCCAACGTTCGCGGACGCCACGGAGAAAACGAGAGATTCCATCACTCGATTAGGTTTATATTTTATTCAGAGTCCATTGGCGAGCATTGCGAGCAATCAGACCTGTCTGGAAGCCTATCTACATATCAGACGTGAATTCACGTCGTTTTCTTTCCCCGTACATTCGTGTCTATCCCCCCTTCCGGGGGTAGCGTGTGATTATCCGAGAAGTCTGTGTTGTGACAAGTTCCAGTCGGCGCTGCATTATAAACGCATAAAGAAAAATAAAGAGACAAAAAGATACTTCGAATTCCGATGCTAGAATCGAACGATTCGCTCATTGAGTCGGAATCCCCGAGGAACCTTCGCTTGCTGGACTAGTTATCGGAAATCGCGGCGAGGAGAGATAAGTACGTTCCGCGGAGAAGAAGAAGCAGTAAAAGAAAAAGAAGAAGAAGAAGAAGAAGCTGGAGGAGAGGCTATATCCATATTCCAACGTTATCTTCCTCCGGACGGCTCTATCCGCCCGGCTGGAGGTTGCACCGCCTGCTTTCCTGAGTTGCGCCACACTCGCCGGGGCAACTTCATTTTCTTCTCTTCTTCTTCTTCTTCTTCTTCTACTACGTCCTTTCTTTTTTCATTTTTTTTCTTGTCTTCAAACGACGATGAACGCGCACGCTGTGAAAACTTGGTCCCTCGATGCTACCGCCGCAGCCGCGGGGAACCTTTGCGCACAAAGATCGTATATAACTCGCCGGAGAGCGAGAGAGGAGGACTCTCCTACTCAGCTCCTGCTGATCCCTTCAAGAGCACCCGAGCCCCGGGTTGCTTAAGTTTATCGAGACTTAGGGATACTTACGAGAGCTCGTATACTCTGTACTCGTTTGGCGTGCGCGCGCGCGGCCGGGAGATTTCAAAGTTAAGTGCCGTAGATGGTGCATCCCGCGCTCGTAGCGGTGTTACACTCTCAACGCTGCTGCAACGTCGATTCGGTTGAGCAACAGGATGAAGGCGATGAGGGGAATGAATAAAAAGGAGATTTGAAAATTTACATAACCCTCGAATGAAAAATTTATATGAAATTTTTTTCTTCGTAACCACAGTGCAAAGATAATTACAGAAAGGCGATTATCAAAGTCTTATCTATTTTTTAATCACTCATCATCTGATAGTAATAGGTATTCTCTAAATATATCATTTTTTGAAAAAAGGAATTTATTTTATTCAAGTTTTTTTTTATCAACTATATTATATCGAATTTTTCAAAATTAATTTTTTTTTATTGGAAAGTAGTTTTCCCAACAAACTATACATTTTTCTGATTCATTGAGTTTTTTTCAATGTGAATTTGTCAGTAATTGTTCGGATACGCGTATAATTTCGATCGAATCGAGTCGACAGTAGCATAAAGGAGTGAAGCACAGTTAATTCATAGCTCTCATCGAGTCGGTGGGTCGAAATAGAGAGACGAAGGAGAAAGAGCGTCGGAGAGTTAACAGCAAGTGCACAAATGCACGGTAACCGTATTGGTCCATGGAGGGTGTCCGAGTCACGTATACGCAGACCTCTCTTCGGACGGTCAGGTGTGGTCTGCGGTCTTGCTGCCCCCTCTCAACGTGCCCTGTTAAACCAGTCGAGGCTCTGGCCATTACGCGCGAATTAATTAGTAAAGTCGACGTCATAAAACGATGCGCGCGTTTAATTAATTCGAGTCTCGGGTGAAATGGACAAAGGTCGCCTAAACTTCCCAGAGAGCTGGAGAAGTACCAGCGGAAATTTCTCCGTGACCCATAGGACCTCCTATGGACCGATTCGGTCGAGAGGCTGAACAAGATAAAGCGGATTTTGGTATATACATGTGTGCATGTGGATTCTACATGTAAAAGTACCTACATATACATATATACATACTTTACTATATACTTAAGCTGTGTTATATCCCGAAGTGAACGTCGTGACACAACGGGGACTAGTAGAGTACCCCGTACGTACTACGTATTCCACTCGAGAAGCTTCGTTGCACGGAAGCACCAAGTTATACCGAGAGAACCGCAGCCCTTTGGAAGTCGTAAAGCAGCCCGAAGACCGGGTGCAGAGAGAAAAGGGGTGGGGGGGGGGGGGAGGCGGAGGAGGTGCTCGCGAATGTAACGTAAGGCGATCCCGTAACTTGCGGAGGCGGTCCCCGGACAGTGCACCTTGAAATTCTCTCCTATCGCCGCTGCGAGAGGAGAAGACCGACTTCTATCTTTCTCCATCCCTCGTTTCACTTGGCGGATTAGGCAAGAGCTTATCGGACTTTCGGCGTAAATTACTATATATCGTTGGGGAACCGTATTTTAAACGGCGAATTTCCTTACCGCGATTTACAATGATTTTATACCAAACCCCCGCGGCTGCCTGCCGATGAATTCGTCGAATCCTGGTATCGGTGCTTAAGTTGTACTTCTTTTTGCCTCGTAACAGTTTATATCCGGTATTGTCACGGTTTGCTTGATCTTTACGAGCGGAGGAAACGTTTGAGGGTATCTTGCAAAAGGTTTTACGGTGGAAATGTTATGTATACATAGAGTATATATAGTAGTATAATTCTTGTATGAAGTATATATACTGTATATATGGATTATATATACTTTATGTATTAATTATATCGTAATTCTATGTAAGTTATATAGCCTATACATAACCTTTCCGCCTAAATCACAAGGACCGACGATTTTTCGTCGCTTTATACGCCTCGATGATCACGTCATTCGATTATTATGTGAATTTCCGAGGGTTGAATTATATTATGCCGTAGAAGAGACAAGCGTCTCGTCTACGAGGACGACGTCGGCTATCTACATGACGAATTTAAGGGATTCACTGTCTGTCGGACTTTACGACTCTTAGGCTACCGAGCAACCAAAGTTTTCCGGAATGAAAAGACAAAATTATTTTCCGCAAAGTTATGCCCCGGTTATTATAGTTGGTTTGCTTAATAAAATAGCGGCAGTAACACGAGTGCGGACAGTTCGTCATTCGTTGCTTCGCCCACGTTCATCCGAGTGTAATTGCGTTCCAGCGCGGGCGGTGTGTGCACCGGTGAAAATGTTACGAGTACCCGCACCAGTTGTTCTCCTCCTCCTTCTCTCGTTGTATGTCTGTTTATAGCCGAGTTTGGTAGTCCTAACGCTTTCCCGCCGTTGTATACGAGAGACGACGGCAAATTTGCCGTGAAATTTTCGGTAACTGGCGCCAGAGGGGTCTGGCGAAGATCATGCGCGATCTTCGTACTCTTCGGGTTGCATCATTTATCCCCCCCCCCCGCCCCCCGCAACCGTACGTACATAAGGAAACAAAACTTTAGCCTCGCATAATCTCGCGCAAGAGGGTGGAGCAATTGTATCGCAATTTTAGGTTAGTTTCGATTCAAAGTTTTGCAGCTACGCAACGGAGTTTAGCCGCCATGGGGAGAGGGGAGGGGGGGCGAAGCACGTTTCTGCTTAACGTTGTGAGAATAAATTTCATCCAGTATCTCCTACGAATAGTCTCGCACACAACGGTAATGGAAATAATGGTACCAGAGATCCCAAAACTTGCGAGATGCAGTCCAACCCCCTCACGGAGTTTCGTTGCATTCGCGAAAATTCAACGAATTTCAACCCCCAGGGAAATATCGTATATATTAACCGACCGTATTCGTGACATACAAAAAATGAATTTAAAAAAATTGTAACAAAAAATAATAATGATTATTATTATTATTAATTATTCAACGATTATTAAAAAAAGAGAAAATCGTTAGATGTTCAATTATTACAGTAATTTGAATAATTCAAACATTTTTTTTAATATCCCAAAGTTTTCTCATCGAAGACCGGAAAATGAGAATTGTCTCTTACGGATCTACAGATAACAAAGTTTGTTATATCAAATTGTTATATCCGTTTTATGTCGAAGGGCGAGAGAAACTTTCCAATGAAAAAAAAAAAGAAGAATGATGACACATCCTGCAAAGAAGGTACGCGAGAGACTTTTAAAAATTTCGTCGCGAGGGTGAAGATCGATCGTAAGAAGAGGAATGAAAGAACGAAGGGAAGCAGAGCCGCGAGTATACGAAGCGCGTATAGCAGCGTGTCAGATATAGGACTGTCAAAAATGGACCATCTGCGTACTGTCAACGCACGCAGCCGCTGTTGAAATATTTCTTCGCTGGCTGGTGGGTTCAGCGATGGGGCGAAAGAGGAAGGGGCGGGGGCGGGGGGTAGGTATGAAAACCTGGGAGTTCTGAGTTATTGGCGAAATGTGTGTAGAGGAGGCGTAATGAAAAAATACTGTCACGCAGGTATCGAAATAGGGGGATGCGTCGCTGCTGGTGTTTCACTGCTGAAGCGAGGGATGGCGGGGGGGGGGGGGGGGCAGGCGGGAGGATGGCTTGTCATCGCGATACATTTCCCTGCTCTCGTATGATAAATTCAATATAGCCTCGGAAGCAGATCCAGACTGATAAATGCATCGTATAATTCCATCCGCCTGCACACCTATTCGCAAAGGGTATGAAGAGTATTATCTATTGGGGTTATTTTTTTTTATCTTAACCGTCTGTCTGAGATTTTCTTTCATTGTCGCGCTGTCGAAAACGAAGCATTATGTCTGCTTCAATTAATCCCTAATTAATCAGACTTAAAGGACGTTGCTGAATGCACGTTATAGTTTCTCGAATTCACAGTACGGTTAGTCCACCTCGTTGTCTTCGAATAGTTAACACCATCAGTCGTCTCCCTTCCCCCCGCGCTCCCCGTCCCTCTTTCCCCATTGGGTCGCTTTCATTTGGATGGAAAAGGGGTCTGATGGTACTCCGGGCGTTACCATCGTGAATGTAAATCCTCACGAAGACGCCAAGAACAGCCAACGCCAAGTTGCTTCCTCTAGCTTTGGGGATGAGGTTTCTCTCGCCTTCCCATTGATTCTGGTGAGGGGGGGGGGGGGGGGAGGAAGTGCTCCTTCGAGGACTCTAAGGCGGCACACGCAAGATCCCCAATTAATTATAGTTGTTAATTGGTCGGCACTAAGTTGAGTTGTATCGGTGGTCTTCTCAGAGACCATTAGGTACTCGACGGTCGGTATGCCGTTTGACGCTTGCGGGGGAGGAAGGGGCGGTGGAGGGAGATATAGCGACGATAGCGGTTTGCCGTTCATACAACAATTAACGCGTGTTATCTGCGCGATTCGCGTCTATGTCAAACGCTACGGATTTTCGACGAGATCACGATCATTAAGTCATTTAATGGTCTATCGCTTATCAGCACCGTAATTGGCTCCTATTCACGAGGAAATGTATCGGATATTATAGTTTGAAAGGACTTTAGATATGAATGAGTCGGCAATTCACGATAATTATGTTGATGTTGATGTTAATTTCAAAAGGAATAATGTTCAAAACGTCAAAGAGTTAGTTAATTTTTCGGTAAAATCAATTGAACTTTGATAAAATATGTTTTGAAATTGTTAAATTTTTTTTTCGTTTGAATTATATTTTTTTTTTTATGAATAAATATGAAATAAAAAGAAACTCAAAATAGAACTATTCTAATTATCTTATTAATTTCTATAAATAAATTTAAAAAATTCTAACTTCAAAAGATCCCGCAATTTTGATGCTTATTTTATCAAAATTCAGTTTATTTTCCTCAAGTATTTATGTCGCAGCTGTATAGTACCTTCAAAACGCCAACACACCCGTTTTATTTGCTCAAAGAGTCCGATAATAAAAAATTCTCAACAAATAAATGAATTTTTTTGCACGAAACAATTTCGCGGTTAAACTTTCCGGCAACTTTGCAGTCGACAGCCTTGCAGCGAGTCTCGCTGAGTCTCTCGTCGCTGGCAGCGAAACTATCGAGGCACGTCGAGTTTCGGGGGGTGTATATAAATGTGTGAGTTATGCCGGATGTCGGTAGTTACCGTGCGTCATCTAAATCACCAACTTCTGAAAACGGGTGTGTGACGCAGAGACACGTGCGGAGAGGTAGAGAGTCGTTCCTTCGCGACTCCATCCGCACTCTCCTCACACACGAGAAGTTGGTTGGGTAAAGATAAAAAGTCTCTCGTGTGCCCGTAGGCCGTGCCCTCTCGCGCATTACACATAGTATAATATATCATAGAGATGAGAGAGAAGTAGGAGACTCCGTCGTCGTCTAAATACTCGTGCATCATCCTCGTTGATGCGGTGTAGGAGTCGGGTGCAGAGTTGGAGCATTGTATACAATAATAATAAGCCAACAGCAGCAGCAGCAGCAGCCGTTGAAACTACCGGCCGGTAGTTCAAAGTGATATTACTCCTACAACATCTCGCGCAGACTCCCTCCTCCTCTTCGCGCCCCCGCAAACGTAATGAATATTCAAACAAAACGTTGTTTATAAACCAAAACAAATATAGCGCTGATGTCTTCGGAGTACACTACGACCCAAATATACCGTAAGGGCTCAAAGGCCGCAATGATACATGAATAAACTGTGAGATACGCATATCCATTTTTAGAAGCGACAAAACCTATTTCCGTGACAGTCAATCCCCGGCAAAAGGTGTCCACAGTCCGGGGCGATTGTAGGAAGTAGATAAAGCGGTAACGAGTCTGGCGCTAGTGGTGGAAAGACCTACGTGGGGTATATAGCAATGATCCAACGTACTTCGCGCGACTGCCATATCGATGACAGAGTTTTCTCGGTGCATAATAACTCCAAAGGACTATTACAACCTCGCGGACGTTGTCGAGTGGCGAAACGGTCGTTAAATTATGTAGTCGGTGCACCGAGAGATTCGCGTGGGTCCAGAACGGTTACTAATTCCCACGTGATCGAGTCTCACGATTGTACCGAACACTCGGCTTTGGTTTCTAAGCGGCGTATTGCTGAAACTTTGCAGCCGGCACGACTCTCCGGATCCTCCGCAAGTTTCTCTCGTGATCGACGTTCGTCGAGGGGGTCGGGTAGTCGGGACTCATCGTAACCGTGCAGCCCACTCTTTGTCGTCGACGCGGTAAGAAGTGTATCAATGACGACGCCAGTGTGTCGAGACAATGTTGGACTCCACTCCGAAGGAGAAGGGAGGAGAGAAAAATAAATATAGGGGAGAATGCGGCAATATGGAGTAGCGGGGCAAAATGAAACAGGCAAGAGGACCGTCGATACGGGGCAAAATGGTCTACCAAATTAAAAGTCACAGTTGTCCGTCATTTTTAAACAACAAAATATTTCGCAGAATGCAAATGGTCGTTTTTATTTTCGTCAAATTTAGTGCCAAATTTCATAGTACACGGAGAAAACAAGGCCCATGAAGCGTAACTATGAATGGTAGACGAATAATAAAAAGTTCTATATGCATAGTACTTGTTCTATGTGTATAGTTTTTTTTACAAGTTATGTAGGGAAGTTATAAACAAAGTTTTGAGTCGATAGATCGAAAAGTTTCGGTAACGAAATTTTTCTATTTAAAATGGTGGTCCATTTTGCGCCCAAACTGAATATATATTTTTTTTTGAAGCTCGAAATAATTTTTATCACTTTAATTTGATAATAAACAGTTCATATATGCCTCAACAATCATATCAACAGTCTGTATTCCTTAGCCGGACCATTTCGCCCCCATTTCCCTAGTATAAAGTATTGAGGGGCTGTTAGAGAGCCAAAACGGTCCTTAGATCGCCAAGATTTCGTCCGAGAGTGCGAGCGTGTGCCTTCGAGCACACATTAGCGCGGGGTCTCTACCTTTGTAGCGTGTAAAATACCGTACTCCCCTGTCTCACTTTCGTCTACTCGTTTTCTTTTTTTCTTTCTACAGCCTCTCACTCCCATTTTTTTCTTTGTTGGCCTCAGCACAATGAAGGATGCAACCTTTTGTGAAGAAAAAAATAGGACACAGTTCTACATGTATACCTTTTGCCAGAGTACATATTGCTTCGTGGAAGCACACCGTTTTAATACTCTTTGTCGAAGTAATGCACGTGCGATCTGGAATAGGTACAACGTGGAATATAGTACCTGAAACCCTTCTGTAGCACTGTGCAATGAGTTACACACCGGTGTTTAGGTATAGAGACGTACAACGAGTATTCATACTCTTAACTCTCGGAGCTCTCGTTCCTCGTAGCAACGATATGTATATGTATGCAGGGAAGTAGGTCTACGCCTCGGAGAACGGATCTATAATCGCTCCTACCCTATCGTGTTGTCGCGGAAGGAGTACGTTCACCTTATATGAGTTGGAACGTCGTAACGTGCAGTGAGCTCGTTAGTCGTTACGTTGTTAATGTCCTTACAACGATACTCGAGGGAGTTTAACGAGATTATACACCGCGGTGCAGCAGGTGCGAGTACGGGAATTAACCCGGGTGATTATTATTGCCTCTGATTACGAGCAATTGCGATGAAGAAAAGCGGAAGTGCCTCGAATTGAGTTAAACCTTCAATTATCCCGATCGGCTAAGTCGTAGATAAAACCCTTTTTCGTACTTTCCGAGCGGCAAATTTTAATGAAGGTTTCTATAAACAAACGACAAAAAAAATATAGAAATAAAAAAATTACGTTGTATTATTTCTTCATTGTTATTTTTTCGTTTATAAAAATAATTTCCCTTCAGTTTTTTTTTTACGTTGAAAAACATTAATTAAAAAAAAAATTTTTAATTTACGAATCACGCGAATGAAAAAGGGGTGTAAAAAACAAAAAAAATTGTACCAACAAAGAAGTGTAAAATAATTCATTATTATTATTATTAATGAGGCGAAAAGTTGTAAAAGCTCTGTTTTCCGTTGACATAAATCGAGAATTACAGTTCCTGGTGAATTATATATTTTACGGCCCATTTATTTGAACAGGTATTTAAAAAAAATAAATAAATAAAAAAATACAATCACCTATTAGTTTAAATGAAATATTTCTGTGGACTGTATTCAAGAACTCTTTAATTCCGTATTGTGTTTCAGGTGCGAGATGTCGAGCAATGCGCAACGAAGCGTAGAAGGGTTGAAAAGCTCGCGGGTCATCTCTCGATCTATGCGTGCGGTCCCCGTGTTCGTCGAATACCCAAGCCACAAATACACACATAGTCCACTACGAATGTACGGGCGGTGCTCTCATCGCTTCATCGTTGATTCTATTTAGTAAATCGAAGGGATGTATAGTACCCGCCGCTCGTTCGTTCGCTCGATAGAAGGGGTTTGAACACACAACGCTCGACACCCGAACAAAGCAAAATACGAACAAAGAGCTTTGTTTTTTTTAGATCGAACTGTCGGCTTGGGGAGGTTATAGCGTACTCCGCCACATTTAATATGAGAAAATAAAAGTTAAATCACCGCGGAGGGAATATTGCGCGATGGCGAAAACACTTCGGTCTCTCGATACTTTCGCCTTTAATTGCCTTTATTCCGTATTGAAATTCAAATTGACTTTGTTTTCCCCTCCACGACTCAATCGACCGAAAGTTTCATAACGCAACTCAGTTATTTCTCACATCTTCTCGTTGTTATTTTTCGCATCAAACTTGTTTATCAATCGTGGAATACGAGAAAATAATATTTATCGTCGATTATAGTCACTCGAAGTCGATAATACGCTCCGCGAGATTGAGTGGGCGGGTCGTCGCCGATTTGTATAAGATTGTCGCGACGATTTTCCATCGTGCATCGGCGAAATGTTACCGGTGCACTGCCGAGATAGAGGAATACCAAGAGTATGGTACAGCATATATATATAGCAACGCTCCGCACCATACCGGGGAGAGTGCATTTATCGCTTATTGAACGCGCGTGCCGGCGCATACCCCATAAATCTTGCAAAGGTTTGCACGAAGAGCCCCGGCGCACGGGGAGACTCCGACTCTCGATATGCCGCTCGGTGCAAAGTATGCATAATCGAAATCAGATATCGACCAGCGTCGCCGAGTTCGGAATTGCTGAAATATCATCTTTTTTTTTTTCAACAAAATATTACTTTTTCGACAATTAATTAGAACCAGTGAGATTTTTTTCCGATTTCTCGCTATGTTTATATACTATATGCGATAGAATAATAAAAATATTTACAAATTCTATTAATATTAATTTATATGAATGAAAATTCGCAATCTTTTAAGCTGTCGAATAAGAATAGCTTTGTGTGGTTTTTAGCTTATAATTTATTAAAAAAATCCTTTTTTTTTTTTGAAAAAAATATTACATTTCCAACAATTAATTTCGAGTTTATTAAAAGCTGTGAGAAAAATTGCGAGAAAATTCCTGGGGACTGTAATTAAATACTTCGCAAATTCTATAAACATCGAACCAGAAATTTAATTTTTTTTTCTTTTTTTCGTCGCATTGTTTTTATTATAATCGTGGGGCTCCGATTCCGCATGGTAACGGCATTAAACAATATCTAAAGTTTGCAGGCGGTCGAGCAATTTCCTTGCTCTCCGCGAAAGCTCCGGCGTATCGCGGGAGAAAGGCTTTTCGGCGTTGCCGCACACACGCGACTGCTGAGAGTTCGCCATTCCGCGAGCCCTCCACCTATACGTACCCCCATCTTTATAATCCTAAAAAATGGTGGCGAGCAGTAATTCATCGCGGCGCCGGTCGAAACCGTTTTCCTCGTACCACCGGACACGGCCGACCGGCTCGTGTGTTCGCCTTTATTTAATGCTACGATTTATTTGTCGTATTGGTTCTGTTAATAATGATTTGTCGAGGGTGGACGTGAGGCCGCATTAGTCGCGAGTTGCGTTCGATATATATAAATATAAACATAGTATATATACACATATATACATTCCATATAGAATAACAAAGTCTTGTACCATTACAATTTCCCGTAACGCGTATTCTATTCGCAAATAAACGCAAATAGAGGATTTTCTTCTCAGACACTAAAATCCCGTAGCCAATTCGCCGACAGCTAAATTTTCAACAAAATTGCTTTCACATTCGGAAGAAGCCAACGGTTTGGCTACAACCATTACCGCGATATCCGCGACTGCCCGGCGGGGGAGTGGCTTTCAGTCTCAATGGACATTGATCTCACGAATAATCGTGAAAAATAACTGTTGGATTAAGATGCCTCGTATTAGAAACGTCATTTCCCAGTGATTCGATCGCCGTCTACGCCGTCGCGAAAGCTGAGTGGATGAGAGGAGAGCCGCTCGCTCTCTTCCTCGACACTTTTCCAATCATCCTGAGTTCGCGGAGACGACTATTTCTCTCTTTTTCCACGCCTTCGGCAACCACCCCCTCCGTCCCGCGCGATCGCTCTTTATCCCATTCTACACTTTTACCGTAGTTTTCTTTGCCATTCCGCGAGGTACGGAAGAACCGGAAGAACTTCTATTTTGTTGAATGGGGCGGGAGGAAGGGGTCTACAGAGAGGGAGAGTCGGTGGTTCGATAGCGTTGAGGCCATACGAAACCCTTCACGAGGGAACGGGTGAGGAGCTCTGGAGATAATAGATAGGAAGTAAGAGAGAGAATCGGAGTCACACGAAGTGGAACTGAGAACGGTATAGACGTATCCCAAGAGCAGAGACGCCAGTACACTGTGTGTGGTTCGATGTATATAGATAATGTAGACACAGGGAGAGAGCGAAGGAGGGAGAGAGTGAGAGAAGAGCCAAAGTGCTGTGGTAACTGTGGATGTTGGCTGGCAAAGCCACGCCATCTCCTCTGGTACAATGGACGTGGAACAATACTAATCGCATCAAACCACTCTCAGTGCTCCGACACATACACATGAGAGAATTGCCGATACCGATAGGAACGGAGGGACAGAGAGCGGAAAGGGACACAGCTTGCAACCAACGCAGACAGTGAAATGCCGAGAGCTAATCCAGATCAAGGGATACGTTCCATTCAACCTTTAGCGTTAACTCCGCATATATCTGTGTACCTCGCGGAGAAAACACGAGACATATATATATATATATATACGTGGAATTTAAGTTTTTAAAATTTTTTGCAACTCGAATGACGAAGTATTTTTTTCGCCGAGTGAATTATAGAAATTCAAAAAATATCGAGTGGAAAATAAATCTAATCGAGAAAATGGATTGAATAAATAAAAATGTATTATACTGATTTTCAGTTGGGATTTTGCATTTTTTGAAATATTATTAATATGTAATTATTTGATTGTTGATAATAATAATTACTATTGTTATTATGTATTTTTTTATTTCTCGATTTATTGTTATTCGTATTATTATTTGTTATTCCTGTCTTTCGCTACGGCGGGCAGTCGGGGGGTCTATGAAACGAGGGGGCCGCGTAACCCTATTGATAGGGTCTGCGATACCTAATTCAATACTTTTTTTACTCAGCGTACTCTATCCTCCCCCACTGACGCTCTGGTGTCTGACTAATTTGAATAATTCATTGAATATATATTCATCGTGTGTCATTGACAGAAAAATTAATCAAGAATCGATTATATCGCGCATCAAACACGCGAAAGGAGATCGAAAGGGTCGAAGGATGTCTCGCCGTCCGATCCTTAATTGTTTTCTTCTCGTCTCACTCGCGATTTCTCCTCTGTGCTTTCGTCCTCTGCCTCGCGGTGCCTCTTTCTCGGACGCTAAAACGGACCGGTAGTCTCTCGCGATTCATCTGGCGCCGACGAGTGTAATTGAGGACGCAAATAGAAATTCAAAAGTTCGATTCACGGTCGAGCGAACGCGTGTGCTTGCGATCGAGTCGCCCCCCCGAGTGTATATGATAGAAGGGGAGAAAAACCTCGTTTCATGCTGAATAGATATTTATTCATTGGAAAAAAGGGACCGCGGTTATTTGATTACTGGGTACTCCGTGTAGCCGGGCGCTCCTCTCGCGTATAACGCAATAATATTCTATTCCGACTTTTCCGAAACATCAACCATCAATGGCACTCGAAACGCGAGCGCCGTTATGACTAAAGCTCAACAATATTTGTCGTTTATCAGTCGACGGCAAACTTTCCTTTTCACAACGAAAATGCTCTGGTTGTCTGCTAATTGTTGTAAATTCGACGGTATCCGCGGACAACAACCACCCGCACGACGCGGGCAAAACGTAGGGCAGAGGTAACAATGAAGTATTATAGTATAGCATCGGTTATTGCCGGGGTAATTAGTACAGACTCTCCGACCGTTACGTGCAACAAATAGTAGACATTCACGATATAACCTTTTGCGAATAACAACGCTGTTTCAGGCTGTTTCACCCGGGGAAACGTCGAAACTTTCTCTCGCTACCTCTCTCACACAGATGCGCGTATTTCGCGGCGTTTTACCATTTACACGCTGTGGTATTTCGGTAATATGGAGAAGGGAATAGCAGGACGACCCTTTGCCATTGTCGAACTCCGCCGGAACTATTAGACCGAAACGCCAACTCGTCTATGTGACAAATTTGCAGGAAATGCGAAAAGTTCAAATATTTTTTAAAGTTTTTGAAAAACAAAAAAAACGTTTATCGAGTAGATTCCAAAAATACTCATATAATTAAAATGTGATTCTGAATTAGTGAACATTTTTGAAAAATTTATTAAATAATTGTTTTACGTAATTATTTTTAAAAAATGGAGAATTTGATTCCGCCTAATATTAGGGGGGGAAACGTTCGGGAATTTCAGATAAAAAATCGTTTTTCTTATAAAGAAATCTCGAGACATTAATTGGTCGTATATTGAACCCGGGCATTTTTTTAAATGATTGAAAAACAATTATCGAAGAAACGATAATAATATTAGAAATTAATAAAAAATATTTAACTTTTGATCGTTTATTTAAATTTTTTGTAATGTATATTCCCGATAATTTTCGATAATAATTAATCCGAACCTATAAAAAATTATAAAAAAATTATAATTAATTCGATAATTTCAAGGAGTGATTAATAGCAACGATTTAAATGAGGCGTTAGCAACACCCCGCGTATGGTTTAAAAAAACCGTGCGCCCTTTAAAGGGAATTCTCGGGTTCAGAACTAAGAGTTTCGAGTTCGTCTTTACCCGCACGTCTATTATTGTAAAACATTCGTATTGATATCGTGTTTCTGACGATCTTGAGTGCAAAAGGGCGCATACATTATATCGTAAGCCCGTGTTTCCTATTGTTCGAGTTCCTCCATACATCGTTGAGGTCTCTACGACTATTGGACTCTGACGTATCAGCGTCATCTCATCCGGCATAATGCCTATTGCAACGGCGGACAGAGTATATACAAGCGGTGCTGCCGGCAAGATATATATATATATACATATATACATCGTATGGATGTACTTTGTTGTGTACAATACTGTTAAAACGCGTTCTTCATGGTCTCTTAGCTGCAGAAGCCTCCAAAACCTTTTTTTCCGCTACTCTCGCGATCACTCGCGCGGGTGTGCGCCACAGGGCTCGAGTTCCCCGTGAGATTCTCGACTACCAATAGTTACGTGGGAGAACGATGGAGTTTCTCGATCCAAAAAAAAATGGCCCCGAAGTGTTCGCGCCGATCTGCGCGCATTCGACCAGCAGCCACAGCGCTCAATCGAATCTCAGAATCTCGAATCACGCGATTGAGATTCGCAAAAAACAAAAAAATTTATCTCAAAAATAACGGTCAGCGAGACAAAAAAATAACAAAATTTATCGAGCCCCCGTCTCGAATATTGCACTCATCGATATCTCGAAAGTAGGAGTGTCAACGTTCGACGAGAATCACGCGGTGTTCGGTTACTTCCGAAGCGTTTCTTCGCATTTCGCGATGTTTAACCGCACGGCGATATCTCGAGCCATTCATTACCACCACACGGAGACGAGGCTGGCAGCCTTTTCTCCCGCGATTATTTTATATTTTTTCGTCTCTCGCATTTTTATTTTTTTAATCTTCTCAGCGGAGCGAAAATTGCAGCGAACATGCCGCACGCTTCGAGGCAACGATGAAAAAGTATCGACGGAAGTGTGCGCGTGTCTACCTTATTTTCGAAGATTCCTCGCGATTCGAGACTCGACCGCGCAAATTAATATTATCGTTGAATTCTTTTTTATCGCTGTATACGTTCTTCTGCTGTTCAATATATACATATATGTATATACGTGTATATACAGGATGATTCACAATACATTTCGAATCTGTTTTTTCTTCAATATCCAGAAAAAAAAAATCTACTATGAAAATTAAGTGAAATGTTTTTTGAAATTAATAATAATAATATTAATAATTTTTTAATAAAATTATTAATGGTTCGATTTTTATTTTAAAGAATTATTTCGTGTGAATTGAAAAAAAATGCTATGAATATTTTTTTTTATTCCGAGAAACCGATTCGATATTTATTCTGAATCAGTCTGTATGTATATAGGTATAGTAATGCACGAGCAATGTAAAAGCGAGCGCTATAGTTGTTCGATGCGATATCGGGAGAGGAAGCCGACGAGGAAGGCGCACCCGCCCACCACAGCGTAGATACGCATCTCGGGGGCCCCCGGGCTCCCGCGCCTACCTGTGCCCCTGTATCTCTTCCCATCGCACACAAACCTAACCTCGGTAAACGTATTCGCACGTACCTATATCCGCGCAATCCTCTGTACACATATATCATGTCCCTATCTCCGACTGCGTGTACGATACATGTGTACCTTACTCCCGTAATTGCAGTTTGGATCGCGGCGACCGTTCACGGATTGACCGACGCGTCTTCGTCTCCGTTCACGTCCATGGAATGTCTCGAGAGGATAGGCTAGTGTTATCCAAGTTTACGAAACTGGGTCACCGAGCTTAACTGGGCAACTCGCGGCAAAGTTTACCGAGGCGAGAATGAGATTACGCGTACAAATTGCAGGATTATAGGAAAAATGAAATGTGAATTCAATTTGCAGTGTACTTTGTCGATATTTAGTTTTTTTTGTATTATTCCCGTTGCGATCTTTCGGTTACTAGGAAGTGTTTTGTTTTAGCTTTAGCTTCTTCGCGGAGAAGAACGTTTATGCGTCGATTTATTAGCATTAAAATAGTAACGTATTATGCAGGTTTTTTTACGATTTTTTTATAAGGACACGAATAATGAGTTTGAGAAAAACTTTTTCAATCTACAAGAAACTCACGCAAAAAAAAGTTGTAGAACATTTTTTATCACTATTTCATCGAAATATACAATTAATCCGATTGTACAAGGATACGGTCACTTGATAAATACACTGCACTCAATTTGTCAGGGAAACAATTAAATAATTCGTTAAATTCTACTCACTGCCACTGCGATAATGTTCACACGTGTTGACAGGATGCGATCGATAAAACTCGAGATCGCGTAAGAAACACTGAACTCGAATTTTCGTACTGCGACGCTGTGAGGATCGCTAGCACAGGCTTTAATAACGAATGTCACGCGAGACTTATGAAAGAACGGTATTGGGAGAATGAATACGATTTTTTTTGTCAGACATAAACATTGACGCGAAGACGCGAAAACCCGATGACTGTTGATTGCATGGGGATTTCTTTCGACTCCTTGCTTCCGAATCTAGCCGTTCGGAGACACGGTGTCGCGGCGCTAGTGCTTCCGGGGCCCGCGGACCGCGCGTCAGCTGATAGCAAGACGCAAGGGGACGCTCCAACGTTATTTTATTTTACCTCCGGGTCGCGTCTTTATTTTCGGTTATATCAAATTAGGAAACTCCGTGTGTTTAAGTGTATTACGAAATACTTTTTGTCTTGAGTTTCGAACTGTGAAAAAAAAAGTTCGCGATGCAAAAAAAAAATGTTCCATTTTTTTTCGGTCGCCATGTTGATCGCGCGTTCTTTTGACAGCCGTTCGATTGCGACGGTCGATTAATTCGTCAGCCGATGGCAAGACACAACGAAAGCTCGAACAATATTTTCTTTACTGACCCGCTTCGTTTTCATTCTCGAATATGAAACAATGAAACATCGCGTTTAAGTGTTTCATCTGATTCTTTCGCGATTAATATTTTTCTAATACTCGGACCAAACGAGAAGAACGATTGACGTTTCTTAGCGATTAAATGTGACAAATAAATTAAAGTTCCATCGAATCTATGAATAATTCGAGTAAGTGCAGTGTTCAAGTATACAGTGACTTCTCTTTGGCTGTGAAGTGTGGCAGAGTATCGTCTTTTATTGCTTGCGTTTTGTAACTTCATACGATTGGAGTTGCTGTTCATATTCGGACGACATCGAAGTAGTGAGTCCCCACAGTTTTCCGTAATTCTTATATTTGTGCTGATTTCGATGTTTTTCGTTGTTGTTATTAACACGGTATAAAATTCTTACGCGAAATTTGACGATCTATAGTTTCTATTTATCTTGGACATGAAAAAGTATATATTTTTTGCATGATACTCGAAATCATTATTTTTGCTAAAAAAAAAAAAAAAAAACTCATAACTTCAGCGACTTAAAAAAATAAGTTATTTGAATATCTTTCTCCAATCTGAATAAAGTAATACCCGTGAAAATTGCTATTCAGTTTATCATGGAATATGCAAAAAAAAAACAGTTATCCATATTCGCCGCGTTTAATCCACAATTTAATTCATAAATAATAAACGAATGAATTGTAGTTCTTCAATTAATTACTGATTCTGCTCTCTCTAACGCGATACTCGCTTTCACGTGTAATCTGAAACAAGAAAAATCTTTGAACCCGAATCGAGGAGAACAAAACTTTTTTATTTCGATCGTTCCGCGGAGGTTTGTGTGAACTCTGAACTTCGTCTCGTTTTTCGTTAATCGGGTCATCGCGACTGTGCTGAACTCGAAGAGTCGGCGAGAGGTCTCAGAGTGAAAACTCCGAGGGATAGAGGATCGGGGCGACTCGCAATAATTGTACAAACGTTCGTCGAGTAGACTTAATTAATTGTCAACGTTAATGAGGAAATAAAGGGCAAACGGCGCACCGACGATGCGCCACCCCGCGAGTATTCTCGCCGATATATTCGATTAACGACTCGACATATAGCTGTATGCATGTTTTCACCGTTTCACGTTCAGCAGGTCTCACAGGATTCTTACTGTGTTCCACGGTCCGCGCATATATATACCGGTACTATAATACTTGCGATTCGTGATCGCGAGTTTTGCATTCTAATTATTTCAAGGTTAAACGTTCAGGTGGACTCGAACGTTGTGCAGATCGTGAATCGATGACGATTAGATAAAATTATTCTAACGTACTATCTGTCTTATTGTCTATGCAATACCGTTACGAATTCAAAATTTGCATAGAAAATTACATCGAGATCTTCGAGTAAAAAAAAAAAAAAAATTCTCCAAATAGTCCGATCTTTTTATTTTTTCATTTTTTTCGCGAGATTCAAATAATTATTTCGAGAAATCACGACAGTAAAAATTTTCGTTTTATTTACGTAATCTTCTGTCTCGACGAATCGTCTCGTATTATTTTCGTGTACTCGAGACGTACGAAATTGCTCCGCTAATTTTCTTTGGCCCGCGATTGTCTCGGAACATTTAAACAACGAGAGGCTCGGTTACGAGAAGGACGTTTAATCGCGGATCTTAAGAATAATTGTTTCGAATCGTTGTAAGGGGCTCTGTATGAAAACGTAGCGGATAATGGTCTATGAGAGAGCGAGAAGGCACTTATGTGCATTAAATAACAATATTAGCATAATTCACGCACGAACGACTCGCATAGCCCCGAGAGCCGTTATAGCTCTCGAGACGATTCCTATGTGCTGCTGCTGCTGCTGCTGCTGCTGCCGCTGCTGCTTACTCCCGCTGGCCAGGCGGTCGACGAGTCTTTTCTTGCTGTTTCCTTGGCTCCCTCACCTCCCTCTTGTATTACTATACCTCCCTCTCGCGACGGTATATATCGCGTACCCTCCGGAGGCCCAGCGGGCTGCATTTCAACGCATACCTTCGATATAAATCTCGAGGGTTCACTTCCTCCGGGCGGCCATTCAGCGTTGTACCGTAGAATAAAAATATTAGAAAACAATCTGCTTCGCCAAGACAGAGGAGTCACACACACAGGCGCCCGCGCGCGCGCGCGAACGTGGAGCGCGGAGGGGTGGGGTAGTTCTCGTGAATGGACGAGCGCGCGCTTCATCGATGGTAGGTTATTGTGTTTCGAGTGGCTTTCGAAGTATAGCTTCGTAAACCTTTCTATATAGCCGTACATTCCAGTGCCCGTTGCGCCGGAGACCGCGATGTCTAGGAGGCCAATTATATCTTTGTATCTCGAAGGTACCTCTCGTCGAGACTCGTGTTCCGCTTCGGTAATACTTCGGATTCTCGAAGTCGTTCGGTTGGAAAAGCTTTTTATTTTCGATTCGCGTGTACCGCTCTCAAAAAAACAACAGAGGGTATATTTTGCTGTCCGCGAAGAGACTTAGATGCTTCGACGGAGGGATGGGAAAATATTTACTGCACGTAAAGTGACAACGTCGTTTTACTCAATATCGATAAAAAAAAACTACGCGGTTTTTTTTAATTTCGAAATTTTTTTTTTATACCTTTTATTATTTTTTTTTGCGTCTTGATAAATGCGCGAAAAAAAAATTGAACGAACGAAAAAAGGCGGAACATCGTTGAATAACCACCGAAAAAAAAGTGCGAATGACGATCAGACATCGCAGAAATTATTTGCAGAAAACCAACTATTGTTTCGGGGAAATCTTAGACGATAAAATTTTCATGCGAATCTGTGATTCCCAAAGGGGTTAGAGATAATATATACGGTATGATCGTAGACGGCGAATTGTTGACGGTATAACGTTTGCGAGAGAAACCGCTGGATTCTCTCTCCGTTTCGCGTACCCCTTTATATTAGTTTGCTCTCGTTGCAATTACACTCGATAGCACCCGGGAGACGGCTAAACTTGGCGGAATCGTGCGACATGATTTCTCCGGAGGAATACAGAGATCTACAGCGGGGAACGTAGATATATACATTTACATAGATATACGTATACCTACGCGTATAGTGGATACGGTATATCTGTATGCTTACAGCAAACGCGTTCTATACCGTTTTACTCGCGAAAACCCTGCGTTTTGACTTCCCAACGCGTAACAAACGACGTTCTTACGAGTTACGAAGCAAAGTGGGGAAGCAACCATCCCGCGATTGCTCCTTCCGAAACAACTTGTAATGCGGACGCGATGTGTACCGCGGCGCGCGGTCTATGCACCGATGCGCACTTCGTAATTTTATCGCGCGTCGCAGCTTCCTATCCTCTCTCTCTCGGCTTCTGTGCAAACAATTTTAGCCGCTGTTCGATGCAACACGAGAACGTTTAACGTGGTCCTCCTAGCGTACCGGTCGGTATTATACTGTGACCTATATGCCGTACACCGTCGTTCACGGATAACGTTGTTAAAGTTCTCTCTCTCTCTCTCTCGGTAGCGCCGAGAACACGCCGAGTTCAATTCTGCAGTACATCGCGCCAGTGGGCTTAAGTCGTAAGCGCTACTTACTCGCAGAGCTTATATGTAGTACTCGCGAAAATTGTCTGTATCATCTCTCCATAAATTTTGCTACGCGGTGGAAAACAGTCATATCGGTAATTCCAGAATTATTCGAGAATCGATGTAAATTTTTGTGTCGTTTAAAAACGGTAGTATTTTCATTAAAAATCTATTTTAATAAAAAAAACATATTATGATCATTTTTTTATTAACAAATTGATAAAATGAAGATAATAATCAGAATAATGATCATAATGGTTATTATTATCATTTCATTGCATTTTCTGGTATCAAAAATGTTTAACAATAATAATAATTGTTTAATATTTGTTATTTAATTTTTTTAAGTTTTTAATTTATTTTATCAACTTTTAGCGTCGAGACGTTAACTCGTTTAAAAATCAATTTAAAAAAAAAAAATTTCGTTTGTTACTTAAACTCGTCGACACGATTGAACGTGGCGATTAAAAAAACTGAAAAAAATATACAAGAAGTTCCCTGCGTTTATCTACGTTTATCCAATTCCGGTTAAATCTTTCGTGATCGGTCTTCAATCGATCGCGATACCGAGTTCCGGGCGATGAGAGCGATAACTATTATTCCGTAGGTATATACGTTCCCCCCGATATCTCCGAAATCCCTTTAGTTTAACAGTTTTTCATGTGTGCACAGGGAATTGCTCTCGCCCTCAAAATTCATTTGACTTTAGTACGCGGAAGGTACCGTCGAATCGTTGATTGGACGATATTGCAAGTTAGATTGCTCCCTCGTGGAATCGGCTGAGAGGAGGACAGAGAACGTTCCTCTATTGCCGTATATGTCTATCTATATATGATACACATATACATATATACACGATCGATCGTTCCACTAAAAAGCCGGTGGAACTATGTGACCCAATTCCTTGATCGAGAGGAAATGGCATTCGGTTACTCGCTCATCCCGCAAGTTTCACTGCCGTAACTCTCTTCCCTTCCTGAATCCTTCTTTTTGCCCAGCGGCGTCTCGGACCTTCGCAAAACTATCCGCTTATTGGTCAGAAACGTCGAACATTGCGGTTGACTGTAGCTATAGCACCTCAGTAGGTTTTGCACAGCCGAACAGTCGAATAGCCATGTCGGCACTCGGGAGGAATGCAACTGGTTAACCGTTCATGCATCATCCACCGCAATAGTTGCAAGTTTAGCGCGAGAACGCTGAGGACAATGAAGGGGTTCGAGAGGGATGATGGCAAGAGAGCCGGGAGCCGGATGAACAGAGGGAAAATCCGCTGGGCTGCGGGGGATGCAGCACCGGGGCTAAACGACACAGCGAGTCTCCAACGCGGCCACTGCAGCTGGTTGGAGAGAATCGACAATTCGGTTTCCACCCATTCGGCGCACCATTTGGTCGCTTTCAACAAAGTTGTTATTGGTCTCATGCTCTCCGCATGGTGTTAGCCTCGTCTGAGCTTCGAGAAAGTTTCCGTCGAGCTGTTATCTCGTTCTAAACCCTATATAACCAAAACCCCTCCTTCTCGTTCTCCGATGCAACGCGTCACGCTAAACTCACGCGAAGTTCTTCCGGTCTGCAAGTTACTCCGTTTTTCCCTTTGAAAACCATTTTCCTCACAGAGTTCTTTGATAACGAATGAAATATCCGTATTTTATCAATGTTTTTTATTATTCAAAGGGTTGTTTCGTTCTCATGGGAACGCGATAAAACTGCGCGGCGATTGTTAAGTTTTCACTTGCAACTGGAGGGTGAAATTGAATCAAGATTCACTCGACTTTATCCGCTACTCCCCACACCACCGTGCAGCGTGTTTCGCTTCGCGTGTACTAATGCAACCGGGTCGAGGTACACAATAATTTGCGCTTTCCTTCTGGTCGCTTCGCCTTCCGACGAAACTTTCCGAATATTGTTGCGCCACGCGCGCATCCCCGCGATATATAGCTCGGTGCAACGCCGGGTGGTCTCTCCTACAACGGTGGAAGGGTATACATACCCTATCCAACCATAATTATGTTTTATTTCTGTAGATATACCTTATCGTTTCGGTCTGTGCGAAATTTCCAAGTTTAGTTGAACGGGCAGAACCGAAGAGAGTCGCTACCGGGAAAAGGGAAGAGGAAGGGAGATGCGCGATTGCGCCGAGAAACCGGTGGGACGCGAGGAGTTGCATTGTTTCGTCTGGTGCAGAACCCTTCCGGATAAGGTATACGAGAGACAACGGTGGAGAAGAGAGAAAGCCCCGGTGTCGCCGCCGGGGAACAACCAAGTACTCGCGCAAAATGTAATTATACCGCGGGATAACTCCTTGTTTCTATCTACTTAACTGTTTACAGATAGGAGTGGTAGTGGCTCTCTGCGCCCACGTGAAAACGTGCTCTCGCGAGCGCGACCTCCTCTCTTAATGCACGACAGAGTAGAATCGTTATAAATATCGTTGGGCAACGGACAGATCTTTTATTGTTGTGCCCGAAGGTCTGTTCGTCAGTTAATTCAAAACTTTAGCTATCGCTGGTAATAATGTTTAAAATATAGAAGTACCTATTGTCGTCATTGAATCCGATAGTTCAACAGTTTTCTAAGCATTCTGGGGATCGATCATTTTTTTAACTTTTTTTGAACCAATTTTTTTTTATATCATATAAATTATTGTCACCGACAACGGTAGATGCGCGGTTGGCGCGCGGCCCCGGTGATCATTTAAGTCACGCAGCTTTTTTCGGCGGAATAAGGGGAACACTACCTAACCTGATTTATAAATTATTATCAATTATTATTATTTTTTTTCGATCTTTTTTTTTTATCGATTAATGCGTAACGAAGTATATTTAAGGGGATTCGAGTTAATTGACATTTTTTTCATTAAAATAAACTGTACCGGATGAGCGTAAGAATTGTTTATTTTTATGATCGAAGCAACTTGGTTTTTTTTTTGAAGCAATTTTTTTATTAGATGAACTGATTTCGCAATAAATTCAGAACCATTAATAGTAAAAATATCTTTTTTTTTTCTTCGTTGCATTATTTTGTATGCATAATCTTTGAAAATGCTCAGCTTCACGACAAACACAACTTGAGGCTAAGAAACGACGTTTAATTCAGTGCGCTTCAATCGGATCGCTCGGCGAATCTTTCCCCCGCAACATTATTCGCACGACGCCAGCAGCCGTGAGAAAGATCGGCTGAGCGTGAAGATCCCGTGTATATATATATATATATCCTAAAAAAAAAGAAAACCTCTGCGAATAGTAGAACAAGTCTGTAAGAGTACACGTTAGCGTCGTTCGTCGAAACGAGCGCCAAGAGAGGTTCATTCTCCGCGTGCTGCGCCGAGAGGGTCTTTCGCGATTCTCTCAGATGTTCGGTAATTCGTTCGTGAATCATAATGTTCGAGAGTAATCGTGTTGCCCGGGTACATACGCGCCGTTGCAAGAGGATAGACCGTTCGCTCTCTCGCGCGCGCGCGGACGTTGGTATAAGTTTCACGGTCGAATGGAAACATTACACGTTTCTCGGTGCACACCGCATTGTGCATTTATCCGCGGGTGCGGACGAGCGCGAAAGCCGACGCGGGAAGCATATATATACATATACATTTCTTGAGTGCTGCTTCCATATTATAATCTCTTTCGCTTCCCCGGCTCTGTTAACCTCCCCTTCTTCCTTTAATTTCGTTCCTGTGTTTCTATCTCCTTATCCTACTCTCTCTCTCTCGACCCTTTTTCTCTCGTTTCGTCTTCGCGCAAGAAACACAAAGTGTACTGGACGCACGGTACGCCGGGAATCATTTTGCCCGGAGGGGTGAGAGAGCGTTGGGCCCGATGCAAGCCGCCCGCACCGGGGGAGAGTACGAAGGAAATAAACCCGAGCGTCATTCCTCGCAGGAGCGAGATAGACTTAGAGGCGAAAGAGTAAGATGAGAAAAGAACGTTGAGTCTCTACGGCCAGATATTAGATTGTCAGTCAGATACGGGAGGGAAGAAAGGGGGTGAAAGGGGGGCTTTCTGCCTTCAGCTACCAAGCAACTACCATTTTGCTCCTCACTTGAACGAGCGCCAACATCTCTCGCGCATCCCCCATGACCACAGATCGAGTCTTCCGACGTTCCTGGATGTGCTCTTCTCCAACGACGATGCGCATCCACATATTGCAGTAGGGCCACTATGTAATATCCACTACCAATACACTCCGCGGTTCCCTACACTGTAACTTCACCGCGGAATAATATCCTTGAATTTTATCTTTTTTTTTTAGTTATTTTTTTTCCTACGAACGGACAAAACCACTTACGTGCACTCACGACGAGTTGTTACTGACCTACGGCTACGTTTTATATATATACCAGTATAACAAACCTATATCGGCCTCCATCCTTATTCTCTTTTATACCGTATATATATATAGATACACATATAGAGGGAAAGATGGGGTGAAATGAGCCAACAGTCCCACAGCTCAACTTTTGGGGCAAAATGGACCACACTTAAAATTCATGAGATTTCAGTAAAGTTCGATTATTCGAGTTTCATGGCCATTTTTTATGCTGCACATAGTTGCTCACCTAAAAAAAGATCGGGAACGGCGTTTAATGAAATTCTACGGAATATTTGTTGTTTGCGCTAAAATGAACCAATGCGAAAAATAAAAATGCAGACAAATAAAATTATAATTCGATTCTTTTTGAAAACTATCCCATTATTTTCAACATGGGAAACTTTATATTTGTAGAAAATAATTGAAAATTCTAGATTTTAGAAAGATATTCTAAATTATTCTAGAAGATTCTAGAAAATTATGTGAATCCAAATTTTTCATTTTTTTTAATGCACTCGAATGACAGTCCATTTTACACTATTTTTGTTTCGTCTTAATACTCTAAAGGGGTGTGACAAATTTATTTTTTAGTCAAAAGTTTTGAAAAAGTGTTGTATATATCGACAAAACTTCATAAATGGCTAAAGCGGTTCGTTTTGCCCCATCGTCTTCTACCTTCGCCCTCTCGGCTACTTGCGTACATCGCGACTGTATATACGACTTCTCATTCCATTCGAACGACCGTTATGCAAAACTCTCCGAGTGGAAGATTCTCCCCACTCTCCGTTCTCGATGTCCTCGAGGAATAAAGTGAACAGAACGAGAGTAGAATAGACCACTTTGGGATTATACCTACAGCAAAGTCTCGAACATAATCGACGTCGAGATATTACCAGAGGAAAGTGGCTGGGACATGGACCATGCGACGCCGTTACCCTATTATGAAATGGTAACAACATTTTTTTCGAGCTAAAAGACGCCTTCGTTAATGTCCTCAAATATTCGTAGTTCGGCAGGGTTTTGGACGTAGGCTCGGTACTTGTTTTCTCTTTAGCGAGAGGCGACTGTACCATAACGCGCATCTCTTCTACTAGGCAGTTTTCTCAAAGCCGCAAAGCCGAAACCACTCGAGCGTTCCGTATGGGCTCTATTGCATCGTTCCGTTAGCGAAATTAGCATGGGCACGTTAACTTTAGCCGTAAAACTCGAACGCCACGGTGTCGGGGTTTTGCAAGGAGTGGGGTGGGGGAGGGGTCTTGTGGCGAAGCTATTGGTATGCCGCATAGCCACAGATAGTAGTTCTGTTAGGCTCTCCGAGGATCCGACGTGTCTCGGAGCCGCGTTTCGTTTACACACCATCGCGCAAGGAATATTGCGTGCGTTTATGATATGTTTCGCTCGCATCTCCATTAAGCTTTTGCACGATATTAACGCGCGTTTGTGTGCACGCACGCTCAAGCGCTAATGTAACGCGCACTTAAACACGATGGACTTTGGCGGGGCTCTGCGGACACGAGTAAGAACATAATGGCGAGGTAGTTATCGGAGGAACAGGAAGATGCGAAGAAACGACGACGACGATGACGACGACGATGGCCCAATGTTCCCGACACTCCCGGACGCGTTAAAACGATCCTGAGAAGCTTTTCATATACTCGGTGTAGACGAGATACAGTGCGAACTCGATTCTTGTCCGAACGGCGTCCCTATTTACATGGAGGGAGAGTTTTGGTAAAAAGATATCGGAGGAACAGAAAGATGCAACGAAACGACGACGATGGTCCAGTGTTCCCGATGTTTCCGAATGCGTTAAAACGATCCTGAGAAGCTTTTCATATAATCGGTGCAGAGAAGATACAGTGCGAATGCAAATATTGTAAAATATTACCAGTCATGTGCGATTTTCAATAAAATGGAGAACTCTGAGACTAAGAGTATGCAACAAAGGAGTTTTCACTGTATGGTGCAGATCTCCGTCTTCCTGCTATACCTTTAAGACACTGTTTTACCTGTTATTTACGTAGTTGCAACGAGTTCCGACGTCTTGAGTTGTATTTTACAGTGAAAAACAATTGCGGGAAGTTATAATATTATTATTACTCTACCGTTTCCTGCTTTACTTTGGAGTAGAAATCAAATGTCTTTCGTCTCTCTCTGGGTAATTTATTGTTATGGGAAATGAACGTGTGGGAACGTGAGTTTGCACAGAGGACGCGCGTATAAAGTTATATAGCCTGTGTGTACGACGGCCGCGTATTATTGACTTCGCGAGAGGAGATGCAATGGCATACACATCCGCCCCGACGACCTCGTCGAAGCGAGTAAGGAAAGTGTAAGGTTGCGCGGAGAATGCGCGCAAGATCTCCGGTATAAAGTCTCATATACTCATCTTCCCTCTCAGGTTCTCAGCTTTCCTCCAGCGCTTCTCTATACCCTCAACCCAGGTGAGCTTATCTACGAGGAATTGCTTCCAATTAGCGAAGTGCACAGGGCTCACGGGAGTAAACTTGAGAAATTCAAGAGAGGACTGGGACACCGAGCAGCGGAGACGCGAATAGAATGAATGAATGGAGACAATCGACTTGGAACGCTTCAGTGCGTTGAAGTACTGAGGGATTTGCATTACAGGAGTTTGCCTTCGATAACGAAGATTCCATCTTGGAAATGGATACTCCAAATCATCCGAAATGAAGGGGTATGGAAACGCTTCTTGGTATTATAGGCGTTATCGAGGCTCCAAAACCATTAGAAAATGATAATTCACTTGAAAAGGGAAAATCCTTATTTTCATTTTCTTTCCATTATATATATAACATAAATATCATGAAAAAATAATTCTGGAAATCTGAAATTTTCCGTTGTTTTCTTGAAACATCGCCAAAATCAAAATAAATTGTATAAATTTAATAAAAATTCTTATTAATTAATAAATGAGATTGTAGAATAATTTTTTTTAAATAAATGTTCACACTATAAAAATGATTGTTGAATGAATTTATAAATTTGATAAATATTTATTTTTAAAAAGTTAAGTTTTATAATTTTATTTATTTAAATTTGAGATACAATTTAGAAACGACGGAAATTTTCATTGCATTGTAAAGCGTAGCGCCTTAGAAACAGCTGAGACTCGTAAATAGGACGGAGGTTGACGTATACACGAGCGCCGAAGATTGTCGAACGCGAAGATTCTAGCGACGCTGAGTCGAGTCGCAGTTGACTCGTTCACGTTACCGTCGACGAAATTTTACATCGCTCAACCTCCTCCGTTCGTCTTTAACAATTTTCTCGCAATGCCGAACCATTTGGAAGTCCCACGATGGATTCAAATTGCGTTCAGCTCGGGAGAACGAGAGAGAATCCGCGGAGGTCGAGAGACTTAAGGAAATTACTTTGACAATGAAATTTCATATTCTTTCCGACAAGTTTCGTTAGTCCATTCGTATTGTTATGGGGGTCGAGAGAGGAAGAGGAGCCCATGGGCGTCGAGTCTGTCCAATTATTTCCATATAACGAGAGGCATTTCCAGCGTGAAACGCGTTACTAGACCCGCAAAAGCCGACGAGACTTGCCACTTGGTATTTTGTAACTCGCAGCAAACTTCCTACGCGACTGGGTAATTTCGTTGACGGCGTTCGCAACAATGGTCTATATGCAAGTAGTTCTCACTCGTCACTGGTGCTTTCGCGTGTACGAACCACAACGGCCCCCGGAATTCTAGCGTCGGAGACTTGCCACGACGACGGCGACGACACGGTCGCCCTAATTTCCAAGTAATAGCCAACTGAAATTGTTGCCTGTTGTATGCGCGCGTGTCTGTCATGTTGCTGCTACAACGAACCAATTGTCAACGGGCCGGTGAGCATGAAACGATAATTAATTGTCTCGGATAGGCGTTATTCATTGCACACCTTTCCTCTAATTGCAAACAACGCATTAAGTCTTTTATTTATGCACTATTTGAAGATTCAATGGAACTTTAAAAAATCGAAAAAAATAGAAATGAAAAATTAGAAAACCCAAAAAAAAAATAATTCGTAATTATCTGTGTTCGGGTATTAGTTATTATATTTAACTAAAATGATTTTATGATTATTTCCATATTTTCATAAAAATAATTGCTGAAAAACATATAATTGCCTTCAGCAATTATTTAATACGTTTATATATTTAAAAAAAAATGTATAAACGTATAAGAAGCGAACATTTTCGAAACCACACGTTTTTGAACGTAATATATATTATTTCGTCGATATTAGAAAAGGTGTTAAATATATGAGAAAAATTGTTTTACGATCCACTGAGTTTAAACTGAAGAAAACTCCGGTTTCGAGAATATCCCGGGTGAAACGTGCGATAGGTACAAATCCATAGATACTCCATAAGTAGGTATGGTATGGCGAATCGTTTCTACGCACGTGTTACACCATTCGCATGTACATTTCGCACTCGGCAAGAGAGTGAATGCAGGCGTGTTATAGCACAGAATGGGTAACTGGATGGGTACCGCCGGTGGGTTTTTCCGAACGGAAAGCGAAAGTTCTTTCTTCGTATTCGCCCATACGGTTCCCGAACCCGTGCTATACCAATAAAACAGCGAATCCATCGAGGCAACGTTTTAACGCACATGTTACACGCTTCGGGTAGAAGGGTGGGAGGGTGTGGAACACGATCGACTCGTGGGGGTTGCGTCGTATCGCCTCGAAGGGTGAGAACAGCCTTAGGGTCGAGAGGGTAAAGGAGAGAAAAAAAGAAGGAAATAGGAAGACGGTGGAGGGGGTGAATGGAAGAAAGCCGCTAGACGAAGGTGACGGAAAAGGAGCAGAGAAAAAGAAAAAAAAACGAGAAAAGAAAAACGAAGAACGTAGAGGAAGAAAAAGTACGTATTTCTCAGGCGATTCACGTTCGAGAGGGCGACACCCCAATAACTGGCGACGAGATTTGTAGTCCTCGCGAAAGAGAAGGGGACAAAACTTATCGATGATTTATCGGCTTATTTATTTTTTTCTCTCTGGCGTACGAACGATCGCTTCTCTAGAATTTACAAAGTTTTATACATTTTAAATATCACGTATAAAAAAAAATCTTTTTTAATCCTTTGAATAGAATTATTCGAATTTTTTTCTACGAAACGATAAAAGAGGCATTTTTTTATTCTAACAATATTTATTAAAAGATTAACGATATTTAGTGCTTCGTAATAAAAAAGCTCTCTTAAGTACTTGATAATTCGCGGCACTAAGTAGGTGCAAAGGTTAATAATGCATTTTTAGTGCAGCTCTGGTCACCGATTTTTTTTTTTTTTCGAGAGACAATTTGCCTCGACGGGGGTAACCGTAGTTGAATTTCGTAATAGCTTCAGAAAAAGAATATAATTCCTCGGGGTTTTTCTCGTTTCTCTTAATGGTTTTGCCGGGTCTGACCTTGTGCTTTATCTCGACTACTTATAATGCTTCCCCTTCCCTCGTTTCCTCATCCCCCGTGTGGTACAGTTCACGTGCATAGCTATTTCTAGTCTTGCAACGACGTCCGCGCGACGGGGGGGGGGGGGGGGGGGGGGGAGGGTTGGGCAATATACATTCGGCGAAACCTCCAGCAATTACAATGGCAAACCCGGTGAGCTACGTGGTTGTGTTGCCTCCGGCATGAACGGCCAAACAAATGGTTTCATAAATAAAATGCTTGGAAAGGAATTAAAAGTAGCGAATGTCGCCGCGTTGCTCTCACCCTTCGGTATAAAGCAGCCACCCGGTTGGCCGTGAAAAATTTTCCGTTTCTGCGGATCCGAAATGCGTCGAGTCTCGGGAAAGGTGAAGGGGATGGTGGCTCTTTAATTCCTGCAACCAACAAGAACGAAAAATAAAAGGTTTGATCTATTGTCGCCCTTGGAAAAAAATAAATAAAAAATCGGAAACATTTTCGATTCTTCGATAGGGGAACTGAAGAACCATTAAGATTGGAGACATACTGCTGTTAGTAGCGTGCGAAAGAAGTATGAAAAGTTTCGTCGACGCTCTTTGAAATTGGGCGTCAGTGCAACCAACAATCTGTTGCTTTAACGACCAAAGTTGCCGGTAGCTGCTGTTACTGTTTTCTTTTGCGTAATACGAAGCTTGGAAATGCGAGAGACGTTTCTTTTTCTCTAACTATTGCTCGAAGATGCTACCGCCCCGTTGTGTATTGTTGCACAGGAACGAGGGGGGTGAGAAGAGAGTTGCTCTGTAGCGTTTTCTCACCCGTTTAAACTTCGCCCGTAGCCGCGCAGCAGCCCACCGAGCGCTCGAACGCCACGGTGTAAATGAGTGCTTCAGTTTGTCCGGTCGTAGACGCGTTTTTCTACTGTCTACTGCCGGCAACTTTACTACTTACTGTATAGCACAGAGCGCCGAGAGGGGTTGTGTAGTACCAGTAATAGTGGTGGTAGCTGGTATTCTACTACGCTCGCCGTATTACTTTCCGAGACGTTAAGGAACACAAAAACGCCCTCGAAGCTCGAAGCGCATCCAGCAACAGCATCTTCCCTTTACCAACTAGCGGAGTGCATCTCGACGAGGTACTTTGCAGAATTTTTGAATACTCACTTGCTTTCTCTCTTCCCTCTCATTCCCCTGTTTCTAACCGCCCCCCCCCCCCCCCCCCCCCCCCCGCCCCTAGCTTCTCGCGTGTTCCACTACCTTCGGACTCTCACGGTGCAAAAAGTTTGACGCGCCTCGAGGCGCTTTGGCCTCTACTACTTTGCCCGCGAACTAATGATGTAACCTGAGTAATTAGTATAGTTTATAACTAGACTAGCAAAACAAGCAAGCCGCACGAGTTGACTATGGAAAGCAACACAATATGCTAATTAAAATTTTCATGAAGCAACCTTAAGGGCAAATTGCAACTATGGTTTTTATCTTGTCGTCATAAATTTTGTTTAGCGATTGGCTGCATCGGTTTTTCGTAAAATCGATACTTCGTCTTGGTGTCTCTTTTCTTTGAGTTTCGTATGAAAGTTTGTTTATAGCCATGTAAAATTTTTTGGCTCATTTTTCTTTCATGAATTTGGGAGAAATTTCGTTCAGAAATCGAATAATTCAAAATCAATAAATTCTTCTACTAATAATTAATAATTCAATTATTTATCAAATAATTAATATTATTTGAATTGAAAAAAAATCGTATTACAAAACAAATCAAATGAATTATTAATTATTATTAATAAATTTACTAGAAAAATGTATTGATTTCGGATTCACTTCTGAACGAAATTTCTACCAAATCCATGAAAGAATATTGAACGAAAAAATGTTCATTCATTACTTTTTATAATTAACTTCATAAATTATTAACAATGCAATTAACTTGATTTTTTTTTTAAATATAATTTTTTTATTTGCTACAGATGAATAAATCATTAATTTCGATTAACATTTAGCCATAAAAAAAAACGTCGTACAATATTTTAGAAAAATTGTTGATTCATAAGATTCTGATGAAAATCCTCGAGAATTTTCAGCTCATTATCCAGTATGCAAAAAATGTTTTGAAATTTTTTGTCTCTCGGTGCCCCAACAGGTAGTAATGCATATTTTATAGATAAATTCCAAGCGAACATGAACCCAAAGTACCGTGCAATTTTCGTGAAACGAGCAGCACGACGAAAAAGTTAAGAAATTACTGCAGTCTCTTCTCAGTATAGTCCCATAGATTTTACTAAACAATACTAAAGAGATTGAATTTCTTTGCCGAACGATAAAACTCTGACTATTCCGTCCGACCGAAGCGTATAAAAAATCTACGGTGAAAAATCCTCACTATCTATCACCCTAAAAACCATTTCTTATACTAACGACTGAAACGGGATAAACGTATGGTGATGTCGGAACATCCTGCGATGTCTTTACACGACGGGACGAGAGGGGAGGGGAGGATTTGTGCCTAAATCGTAATCGCGGCCAATACCAAGCATCTTCAGGGAGGGTAAAACTTAATATTGAGAAACGAGCGCGCCGCTTACGCGCAAATCCGTGCACCAAGAAGATGAATCTATGTATTACGTTATATTTCGTCTTCTCCCTTTCTGTTTCATTCTCAATTTTTCCGTTGTCTATCCGCCGCGCGAGCGGTCTCAATGTCGGAACAAAAGTTTAGTATACCGGGACACGTGAACGCGAGGGGAAGATATGGAAGGAAACAGGAAATCCCCTCGAAGAATATCCCTGAATGAGAACTGCACAAGTGCTTCAGCTTCAGCTGTTTCTGGTGGGCTAAGTTATTCTTTTCTTTTAATTCTTGTAATCAGTTTTTTCCTCCGATTTTCAATAGACACAAAAATACAATAACCAAAAAAAAGGGTAAAGATCCTCTAATATTAATCCCAATTATCATGCATACATCGCAGCAGCGTATCATCAATGCCCCTTAACAAAGAAAAACGGTTTCACCCGCCCGACAGTTCTATGAGGATAAATTAGACCTCCTCGAGCAAAGCGTTGAGTTTTCGATCGAATCTGATACGTGATCGACATTCTTGACGAGAGTTTCAGCGTGTCTTTCCTCGTATTATCCCGTATTCTCGTGGATAGGGAGAGAGAGGATATAACAGGACACAAGGGCGTAGCTAGAGACATCGGGATCTTCGCAAACGGAACGGAGTGAGAGCTGTTATTCCACCCTCGACGAAACTTCTCCGGGAATCCGGGGGGATGATCATCGAAATCCGACGTTGACGTGCGCGTCTCAGTTTGCCTCTAACTCGTCAGAATTTAACGATAGAGGGCTTTGGCGCCTCGAGCATCGGTTACGAAGCTCTCTCGACCATAGCGCGACGCGACTGTGTAGAACAAAAACTCGCTTTCGGAAACGGAAGCGGGCGGAAACCGCAATGGAGAAGGGTCCTCGCGACCAAAACGGCCGAGAAACCACGGAAGGCTTGTGCACGCATTATCCCGCGTGGGTGTATAGACGCGCACGTTGGATGGAATAGATTCCGCTCTCCCGCAAAACTCGCTCTCACCTCGCCCTCGTCTCATCTCATTCGCCCCGCTATGCCTAACGATATTACGTACGTATTTTACATTTCCCAGATGCGTTTTACGACTCTCGCTGGCCGTCGAGAGTTTCGCGCGAGTTTGCTACATTACCGAACGTGTGTATATAACCACCCTTCCCTCTCCCCCGCTCGCCCCCTTTTCTCGTGTACCCTCCATCTCCTTTCTCGACCTCCACTGCTCGGGAATTAAATTTTAATCGAGACTTCCACCATATTTGCATATTACAGAATACTCGCACTCACTGAAAAAGAGAATCTTTACGTAGTTTCTTCTCTTTACATTTCGCGTATATACCCAGTTATTTTCTGGGATTTCATCATTATAGATATTTAATTTCTAAATGTATTATACAACATCTAATAATGATAAAACAACAGTTATAATAATAATAAAATGGTATGATGAATTATATTATTAAACATTTCGCATTATTGAAATTTTAAGACAAACTCGTGTACATGTTTTTTCTTTAAAAAACATTACATGCGTAAATAAAAATATAAAAATAATAAGTATTAAAACATATTTAATATTTCATTTATATATAAAAGAATGGATTATCGGTTTAATCGAGAAAAATCATTAAATCCATTTATATTTACCCGCAAAGGTTAATCGAATATTTTTTTTTGTTTAACATTTCATAGTAAAAAAAAATAACATGATTTTGACTCGAGAATCTCGTTTAAATACAGTGGAGCTTTCAGCACAAATAAAAAAAATTCAGAGAGGTGAATTTTCTTCGTGAGTTTCAGCGTTCGCGGTTAATTATATTTATCGCAAACTTCCTTTCTTCCTTTCATTCTCTATTTTCTTCCGTATCATTTTTTTTTCTACAAAGAAAACACAGAATCCTTATGGGACGCAAAGGTACGTCAATAAGAAAATATCTCAACCTTAATATTCCCTTCAAGGGAGCCAATGAGAGATAACGATATCTTCAGCGTAAAATCCTCACTTTTTCAGCTCTTCCGTCGCAGTTTTTCCGACATTCCTTCGCGCGAAGCTATCGCCCTTAGCTTCTTCCCCGATATCATCCGAATATCGCCAATTCCACCCAAAAGTTTAGACCCGCAGGAAAGTTTCGCGCGTTCGAAACGTGAAAGATAAATGCACGCTTTAGCCGCGATATCCGCGAAGAGGGGGCCGGGGGAAGGGGTGGGATAGTGAGATAGGTAGAAGTAGTTAAACGAAAAGCTCGGCTTCTCGAGGCCATTATGACTTTCAATAATGCGTTAATAGGCAGTGGCATAAATCTTGAGCGAAATATAAATTCGCCGAGAAGGAATTCCTCTTCGTTCTCTCACTCGGCTTCTGGTTTATTCAGCCGGGGTATGAGCTCACGTGACGGGGGCAAACGTTTCGCACAAAGTGCGCAGCCGAATACCTTTCGTTGGAATTGCGAAAAATTCTTTTTTTTTTCACGGAGTTGTTTTTTTCGGAAATGAGCGAAAATGAGACAAGAGTAAAGTCCTCTAGTTCGGGACGTCTGGTCGTTTTGGCGTCGTTTGTTTTCTTTTTTTTTTTCGTCCGAAGCTCACGGAACTCAACTATTAAAATCCATACAGTTGGTGTAGGTATGTGCTGTGTACGGCATATATATGTATTCACGACAGTGGATTTCGAAAAGCCGTATCCCACTCGGCGGCGCCGCTATATCGCTCCGGCCTCCTCGGTTTATTCATATTTTATTTGCAATTCGCAAACTCAATTACAGCTGAGAGGGGGCGCCCGCTGCTCACGGGGCTGATGGCGCGCGAGAGGACAACACGACCGCGTGAATTGTTCATAAGACAGGCGGAGGGTGGAGAGGGAGAGGAGGACGGTGGAGAGAATGTGTGGGGTGTATCAGGGCGGAAGCATCGGTGGCATGCATTGGCGCCGGAGATTGGAAGAGAGCTTCTCATCTCTGACGAAATTTTCTTTTTACTCCGCTCTACTTTTTTATTTTCGCTCTTTATTTACGATCGATACTCTATTCGACATCTGCATACCGTATTAATAACTGCGCCCGAGCCTTTGGGGATGTCGAGTCCGGCAAAAATCATGAAAAACAAATTTTTAGAAAAAAAATAAAATATATAGCATCTAATATTGATGCGGCAATTATGAAAAATATGAGGAATATTATTTTTAATTTCACAGACATTTGAATAACATATTAAATAATGTGTACTTAAAATATAAACAAATTCTTACGAAAACAGCAGTGTCATTGCAGCAAAAAAAAATTCTTTTTTAGCCAAAGAGAATTAAATTATGACGAAAGAAAATCAGTAAAAAATTAATTACATTTGCTATTTAAAGTTATAAAGTATAAAATTTAAGGTTAAAGTTTGTCGAGGATGTAAATTCTGGAAATTTCGTAACTCTTTACGAGTCTCTATAGCGAGTATACTTGTCGACGCTTCATTTGCAAAGACTGCGTCGAAAAAAAAAAAAAAAACGACTCTAAATTTCGATGCTCAAGACTCGTCGGACTCCTCTGGATACCTCGATTCGAAAAACTTTCGAGAAAAAGTCGAAGTCACGTAGCTTTAGCGAAGATCGACGGTTATACGACGTTCGACTGTGGGGGGAGAGAGAGCAAACGGAAAGAGAGAAACACTTCGATCTCGACTAGGTACATCTGGCACACACCGGCCCTCTGACGAGGTAAGACGCCCGGTATATCTACGAAAGATCTATACTGTACCCGAGCGTTTTACTTCCAGCGCACACACTCACAAGTACACTGAGACTCCACGATCTCCTTGGAACTTTTTCGCTCGACGCGTCGCGTCGAATGTGTTCCAAGAGAGTTAATTTACTTTCGAAAGTACGCTGGCGGGGTTACCGGTGAGCTAAGGTCGCGAAGGGAGGGGGGGGGGGGGGGGGGGGACTCGAAGGGGTAGAACAAGCGAGAAACGAAGAAACGAAGCACCACAGGCAAACATGGCGTATACCGGGGCTTCTAAAAGTGCAAGAAGCACCTTACTTCTCCTGTGGATATACGTACTTTTTCCTATACTAGTTATATGTATGTATATAGGGTATGTTCAAAGGAGTGGGGCAAAATGGGCACATGGAAAAAGAAATATTTGACAATAATAATTATTATTATTATTACTCTCAACATTGAGATAATGTTGGAACAAAAAAATCTGCAAAATTTCTAAAACAACACATAATTTTTTTTTTGCAAGTTTTTCGAATATTTCTCAAGTTTGATGGAATTTTTTTGTTTTTTTTCATTGTACTGTATTTATTATTTCACTTTTTTTTTCATAAAATTTTACGTCAAGTAACAAAAATTTCAGAGATTTTTCATTTCGCTTCCATCGCGCAATATGTCCGTTTTGCCCCGCTATCCCCTGCAGCAGTACATAGTTGGTGAATCAACGAGAAGAAAGGAAAGCAAGAAGAGGACTTTCACGTGAGGTAAAAGAACTTCGGTGCAAGCCAAACACGGAGGTTCTGAACGACGGGTTAAGAGAGGGGGGGGGGGGGGAGGTGAAAGTGGATAGAGAAAGAAAGAGGAAGGAGGTTCAATTCGCGGTAGAATAGCGAACCGTCGACCCCCCCATTCACGAGGGGTACAGGACATGCCAAGCTTGCCGAGCAGAATTATTTAATAATACTTTCGTGCGCCGGAAGAGATGAAGAGGAAAGGCGAGAGAAAGCGAACGAAGGGTTTCACGAACGAGTGCGAGAACTGTTGGTTGGGCGGGCGTGCGCGTGTAGAAGGGTACCAAGAGAGAAGTGGCGACGGCAGTGAAGCACTGAGCGAAAGGGGTTGCTGGCAACGTTCGAGGGGGGTGATGGTAGCATCTCTTGTGTGGCGCGCACACGGGTAGGTTTGATATTATGCGGTGCCGCGCGCGCCTCGGGTCCCGCCGTCGTCGTCGTCGTCGTCTCGTTCTCGACGTGGAGAACGTGAACGAGAACGGGGACAACGATGCACAGGGAGCGCCGGTTCTACTTTGAAACAGCGGTATATATACCCGCGGCCACGTCGCCACGATATTGTCTGTGTATAGCAACCGCTCGCGCGCGGCTTTATAGTTGCCCGACTTCCGTGTCCGCCCCATTAAAGCCTCGAATTATTTTATAACGTCGCGCCTGGCGAGAGAAACAGGCGATTGCAACGTTAGTCGGACGCGTGCGAGAGCGAGAGAAATAAACGTGGGACAGGAGAGGGCGTACAGCAGAAAGTAGGTAGCTTGCCGAGGGAACGACCAATTCCCCGGGTACGATATCGCGAGAGAAAGACCCCGCCTGGTATTCGCTCGTGTTATACTCTTGCCGCTCCCTCGCTTCGGTGGCGCCTGGCGCTCTCGCACCTATTTCCCGTTCCGAATCTCCCAACGACGGGGGTAGGTGCTACCCAAGGATAGGTTACCGTCCCGCGCGGGGGATGCGCTTCGTCAGGATCCCTCGTCATTTCGCGAAATGCCCGTACACCAACGGTAATAAACCCCCGCACCACACCGCCCCCCTCCCCTTTTGTGTCCTCTGGCTTTCGTTCTATAGCGTATCTCACACACCCGTTGCAAAACGCAATCGTACCGGGGGTTATACCCGGGAACGATTCGGGGATAGACGGGGAACACCTGCAAACTCGGAACACTTATTCTCCTTGCATGGGATGGTCTGCTCTTTATTTTTCGTCACCTACCACACCCACCCCTCTCGCGCGCGCACACACACACACATACATACGCGAACAGATAAAACATGAAATTTATTCCCATCACGCTTCACTTCGTTACGTCTATCTCTGACTAGTCTACGCGAACGATGTATTATACTGCCGCGTACGTTTTTTCTTTTTTTTTTTATTATTATTTCCGCTATATTATAGCCGTGTACTGTCTGTGGAGTCGGTAAAATTGTGGAGAAAAAAAATATTAGCCAACTGAGGGGTGGGAGGGCGTTGAAATATAAATTTTTTTATGTTTTCGAACTGAGTAGATCCTTTTTTGCGAGGTTTTTAGAAGAAAAAAAATACAAATAGTGCAGCGTCGACGCGGTCGAGCATTAAAGCTGAAGTGTGTAGGAGGCCAGAGGCGATTCTATGTATCAACTATGTATGTATGCATTCGACTGGGTACAGGGAGATGAGAGCGCTCGTCGCGTGGGTGGCGCATAAATCGAGCGCTCTCGGCCTGACCGTGCCAATAAACTTTGGCAATCTTTACGCGATCAGGGACGAGAGAATTCGAGATCCCTCGTTCTCGATGCTATATGCGATCCGCACCCAGAATCCCGGGGAACAGGATAACTCTGGCAGGGCGAACGCGCGCGCGCCCCGCGAGTCCCGTGATCGGTATTTCTCCCGGCGCCGCCTGGATCGTACTCGAGGGAGATGTAAAAAAAAAAAAAAAAAAAAAAACACGACGAAGGAAGTTCCGAGTTCCCTTCGGCGCTCGACGCGTCATAACAAAATTTGATTTCTCGCTGCGACCCCGCCGTTAGTAGTAACTACTGCAGGGTGCGGGAAAAAAAACCCGCTGTCGAACGTCGTCGTGTTAAATTATTATCACATTCGATAAAGATTTTTTTATTTTTTTGAGCCAAAAGAAAGTCCTTCTGTTTTATAAAATTTTCAAGAGTTCGAATAGTTCAAGTGTATTATGAAACGACTTTGTTTTATGGCATAGAAAATGTTAAAAATATTTGTTTTTTTTTTTTGGTATCTCATAAATTACAGATATTAATATACTTATATGATAATCATAGTCATAAATATATAACAGCTTTATTATTAATACAGAGCCTTTAAAAAAAATTTGTTTTGTGAGTTCATGAAAATAAATTTTACTGTGTTACCTTATAAAAAAAAGTTTCTTAAGGAGCAGAATGAGTTACAAAAGTTCGCAACATTTTTTTTTGTTTTACAAAAGCTTTGAGGAAAATATTCGATGCAATGTTTTTAGATTGGAAAGGTTTTTTTTTTTTTTTTCGAGATGCGATGTGCATACAAACATCGATTTATCTGTCCGACACTTTTTTTTTTCCATGAATACGAGAATAGGTTCTCATATCCGGTAATATGTAATAAAAGTAACCGTCGTTGGATCGTCGTATATACCGAAGGCTCATAGAGGGCTCATCGCATAGGTTACAGAAATAAACTTCGTTCACCAGCGAGAGAGCCGCTGACGAGTCGAAAGCGTGGGGCACTGTCGTTTCATCGACGATGCGTAACTGCTACCGACAAGCGCCGATTGTCTCCCGAGTCACTTTGACCAACTGTGATAAATTCAGACATTTTTATTTATTTTTTATTTTATTATTCGCACTGTGAATGTACACTGTAGTTGAGTTTGTGCGCATCTCGCGAGGCGCAGCTATATCGGGATCAAAAGGCACACGAGTCTTCTCTCAGTACTACACAAAGGGATCCTCAGTCTCTCTATAGTTCGTTCGCTTGTAACGATGCGAGTACAGAGAGTTTTACTTGTGCCTTTCCTTCCCGCGTGCGTTCTTCCCTTTTCGCGCGATTGCGCAGTGACTTCGTCTCGCTTGCGCGACTACCGAAGATAATAATTATTATTCTGGTTGTCCTCGAGATTTACAATCCGTTCGTTCGGCGGATGCCTCCTCGCGTACGCGATTACTAATTGGCAAAGCGCAAAATTTATCATCCGACAGAACGGTAAAAACGTCAATGCGATTTGCAACGAAAGCCAAATACGAAATTGCGCAATTACTTGAATATACGTCATATTTTATTTGCCTATAAAGCAAAAGGCCGCAACTGGACGACGGGAAAAACGCGCTCATTCGGCAACGCCTCTCTTTTAATATCTCCATGCAAAATATATAATTTTATTTATTTTCTTCGTTCACCGATCTCTGTAGGCAAAATGTTCTCGTCGAGACGTGTAGCAGCTTTTTATTGCGATAGTGTAATAATAATAATAATAATAACAATATATTTAGTAATACAAAAATATTATTTATAATAATACAATTACAATACAATTTATATAATTTATACGACGATTGCGATTTTTATTTAATTTTTTTATATTACGTTTTTATTAGTATTATTTTTCATTTATATTACTTTACCATCCATCGAACCATTTTTTACGAACGCAGATCGAGGAAATATATTTTATCGATTTTTGACCGCAAGAATGACGATATGGGAAAATATTTTCACGTATTTCTCGTTGAATCTACGAACCTAAAGGGGCGCGATACCCTCCTGATTTTCCTTTGGCTCCCTACTGAGTCGGTGAACGCTCCTTTCTATGGTAATGACCAGGAAAGTCTCTCAGTTCCCTCGAGAAAGCGAATTTTCGTATTTATGAAATCTCCGAAGCCTTCTATCCACGACGCATGAGGCTCACACTCGCAGAGTGCATTGTTCATGAATAATAAAGAAGGTTTGAAATATAATTCTCTGATAAGACGGTAAATTAGACTGGACGACCTACTATTGCAGCCGCAAGGGGGGGATGTATGTGTATCACGGGGTTGTAACTACGTATGGATCGATGGCGATATCCAATGTAGTAATGTAACCGACGAGCCGGAAATTCAAATTCGATGGGAAATTACAGAGGGGGGTAAAACGCCAAGATCTACAAACCTCGGAGTAACACAAATATATCCTCTGGCATTAGTATACCATGCGGAATAGCGTTACATATCCTCCAGGCTTTGGGTTACTGTTTATCATTCGTAGAAACGGAGGGTGAATCGTCCATATCTCGTGGATAAATAATATTTATTTAGAAAAAAAACAGTCTTATCGGTGAATAACCATAAAATTTTTATTTTTTTTCTTTTCCGACGGTAACGATGGATTGGATAAGGATACAAATTTTAAAAAAACCCTTAATTCCACTTCTGATACCAATTTTTATTTTTACGTGCGTATTACAAAAAAAATATTCGTATCGATGAAATTTTCTAATTTTTCATATTTTCATAACTTTATCAATAATGAATTAATTTGAACTTTTCGGAATGCCGATTTAGTTCATCAAAATATTTTATTAATTCAATGAATTTTTTCGAGTTAAAAAAAAAAAGATTGCCGATCATATTTGCCAAGTTGGCTACTAATCGACACGTCGAAATTGATATGCAACCTTCTGTCGAGTTAAATTAAGTATTCCAGTTCCGCGTAAAACCATTCAGCAGAATCCGACTCGAGTTTCTAAAGATCTTGTCTCTCGTTTCTCAAATTATTGTTCACCTCGTCGTCTTATCTCAGCCATAGCACTCAGTCACTTTGGTGAATTATCGTTCTAACGCGACGAGAGCTATCCTCTTACGTAAAGCGAAATAGCGAATGGGTTAAAACGGTGCGAGAGAAGCTCTTCTCTTCTTGGTTGGGATACTTGGTTGGGGTTAGCCTTGGGTCTCCCCGGAGCTCTTGTACGAATGTATTGTCTCAGCTGTGGTGACAGAGGATAGAAGGCGGTTTTCTCCTCGGCTCTTACACGCTCCGTCGACTCGACTAAAGGCGACGCTTAATTATCAAGCTAAATGAGATAACCACTCGCACGTGGTGTATGTGTGCGTGTGCGGGGGTACGTTTATGAGAAACACGCAATGGAAACCCCACTATTGAGGCACAGAGACTGTTTGATAAATTGAATTGAATTGTACAGCGATGCCGATGGGAACCCAATGAGTTTTAAGGCGATGAATTCCGGAAATATCGTATTTAGGATATCGATCGAGCGAGAGAGAGCAATATCGCGGTATTGAATTATATTAAACTGGAATGGGTTTAGAGTCTTTCGAACGATCGGTATTTCACTCAACGAGAAGCACCGATAACATAGTTTCGATATTGGGTCACGAAGCGGAAAGCCAGAGAGCGAAGTAAAATCTCTACTTAGACAGGGAGATAGAACCATTATATCGACTAAACAATTCCAGAGCCTCGGCGCTTTGGCTCTATTACGCTGTATATATCTTCCTTCTGGTATATCTTATATAGAATACCTTATCCATCCCTTCGGAGTTCGCGCCCTTCTGTTTGCCCTATTGATTATACAGTTATGCAGAGGCAGCACCGGCAAAACCGGGGTCTTTCGAGCTCCCAAAGTATCTCGGAATCGTGAATTTCCTCTGTATCTACGACGTGGCCGCATTATTGTGTTTACACAGATTATCATATGATTCAGCGAAATTTTCGCAAACAGGTTTGAGCACATTTACCTGACGACTCAAAATATTATTCAAATTTGTAATTTTTTTTCCTCGAAAAATGGAGATCCTGGATTTATAATAAAAATTTTACAAATCGTCTTTTAATAGTTTTTCTGAAGTGTTTTTGAAATTACAGGAAATGATCGACAGAAATGGAAAAAAAAAAATTTCTTTTCATTTCGTCTCTCCAGATAGTCATAACAATTTAACTTCCCGTTTCCCTCACCCGCGATCGATAATCATCCAGCCGTATAATTTCAAGAATCCGAATTATTATTACCCGCTATAGTCGTCGCGGGAATTCCGTTTAAAATAAAAGAAAGACCGAAAAAAAAAAGTGAAACGAGCATTAAAAGTCTCGGCGTTAGTCACGCGTCGGGAGTGCCACTCCGTTCGCTCGACCGCGAACCCGCGAAGAGCGAAAGATATAGAGAGACGGAGATGGTAAGAGAGCACAAGACTATGAGACACAACGGCGAGAGCTTCTATTTCTGACGGGAGCGCGAAGCGCTTGCCGCCTGATTCGATGAAGAAGCATGTATAGCGAGAGGCTACACCGTCGGTGTACGCACTCGCGCTAATGGCTCGCCGACGCGTGATTTAACCGCACATTTTCCGGCGTTCCGCAGGCTACAAGGCGAAAGTGCGACTGAGCCTTCCAGACAATCTGCCGTGGTTCGCGCGCTCGTGCATATAGAAGCAGAAGCCATATTAGTATTTACACGCACACGCATACGGCCCATCGTCTCTGCTAATGATCTGCTGATGATATTTAGTGTGACTCGCGTGTAAAGTTGCCTGAGAGAACCGCCTCGCATGTTGCAACGCACAGTGCAATGGTATGCTTATGCATTTACGACGGAGCGACTCGGTGAGTGGTTGGTCCACAGACAGTGAGATTCGTCCAAAAATAGTATCATACATCGTTCGCAACTCGGCTTCAACATCTGTTAGCAATTTTATGAATCGCTAATAACCGGCTTTATTAATAAAATGCGCAACTAAAAAAGCAAAAATTAGGGAAAAAAAAAAAAGTTGAAATTGTACGAAAAATGAAGAATTTACTAAGCAAAACGACAAAAGGATGTTTTAACTGGAAATAATCAAAGCTTTGGGCGAGTCGTCGTGTTTCGGAGTCTCCTGACCCCAGTCGAATCGGCGAAACTCGAGGAAAAGTCGGATAGGCGTGATTGTTAGTGGGGCTATTAAAGTGAGAGAACTACTGGCGCCTGAGTCTAGGAGACGAGATTGGCAACGTCACTATAGCGAAATTTACGCGGAATTGTCCAAAAGCGAATGCAGCGGCGAGTCTTAAATAGATCTTAACCTCTGCGTACCGGTGCCTCATGAAACCCCCCGGAACAATGCGTAATCCCCGTTGATTTTGTCTTATTAGTTGGCACTGAGGGGCCGGGAGTATTGTGGTCTTTTATTTTATTTTTGTCTTTTTCCTCTTTGAACACTCGGAATGTCAAGAATGACTGCCCGTTTCTTTAACTGCATCGTTAAGCCCGTTCACCGAGTGGTCTGAAGCCTCTGCCGCGGTGATTCGAAGGCCCATCGAGAGACAGACTGAGTAACGAGTCAGTCATCACTCTTCCTTTCTTTCACCGCTTAAACGGATACTTCTAATTTAAATTTTCCGGAAAAGACCCGCAATCTTTTTGAAGGTTCGATATTCCGGAATATATTGGAATACGGAGAATGATACATTTTTTTTTTACTGCAAACAACATGAATTGAAAGACTCACAAAAAAAATGATCAATAGATATTGAAAAATAAAAAAAATATGGCCGTCGGCAGCGTAACTAGTATCTTTTTTTCGGTGTACACTGGAATTTTAATTCGCCGCCATATTATAAAAAATAAAAATTATAAAAAAATCAGCGTTTTATTTACCTCGAAAAAACAAAAAAAATCAAGTCCTTCTTCCGGCACCCATATTATTTTTTTCTCAATAATTTTTTTTAATAATTTCAATCTATTTTATTATCTCCCACAGTTTTCAAGAAAAAAAAATTTGAAATTTTTTCACGTATTTCGATCATTAAGTGAACCCCCTTAAAATATTAATTAGCGTGAGCGGACGGCTCGGTGCCTTGCGTGTCAAAAGTTTCTCGTGCGCAGCGAGTTAAAACGAGATTTACAGTTGAATAGTTATGAAACCGTACGTTTCGTCTACGCCATTAGCGAGAAGGGCCTTCGGTCGTGTATCACGCATAACGCTCGGTCTATTCAGCCGTTGGCATGTATTGAACATAATTTTGCCAGGCGTTTTCGAAAGCATATTCGATCGTTTTCCGCAACGTTGGTGCTCGCCTAGTCTCGACTCGGTGCTGCTGCTGCTGCAACTGAATATGGTCATACGTATCGTATAATAGTACACGCGCTGCCGTACGAGCGACACCCGCTTTCACGCATAATTCATACTTCCGCATGTCGAATTTCCAACCTCGCCGCACTCGAAACGTTAACAGTATATAGGGTTGGTGGTACACACAGGACACGACACTCGGGCCGCACAGCCCTCCCTTTGCAATCCCATCGCGAGAGGCTCTCGTTGAAACGGGCTCACGCACGTATAATAATCGGGGCGGCCGCATGCCGATCGCCATTGGAAACATTAAAATGATTACGACGCGTTCACCGTTGCGGGAGCCACCAAATTAATGGGAATTAGCAGTAGAGTCCGAGGCCCTGGTCGCCGTGCTTCGTCGGAATAACGGACGGGAGTGGAACGCGTATTACCGGGATGCGCCAGTGGACGAAAACCCTTTCCTCCGTCCGCGTTGCTCGTCACGATGAGCTCGTCGTTCGTAGTCACGAATAAGCCCTCCGCCCTCCCTTTCCCCAACGCAGTATGCATGGATGTTGGCTTCTCGTTTGATTTATTATCGGAGGATTTACCACTGCATCGTCCACTGGTCGCAAAACGCATGATAAGTACGATGGATGTCAGGGTAGGTGGGAGTTATGCGAATTGTCCTCATTACCGTGACCCGGAAGTAAAAAAAAAAATTTCGGCAAAAACACTGATTTCGGGTGATCGATAGTAATGATTTTTTTGAATACAATAAATAGTTTCTCTGTGTAACGCTTCGTAATCGCAGTACTTTAGAATTCCGGGGAAATTACACTGTGTCAACTCACCCCGGTTGACATGTAAATGGTTGCTGTGTGAAAACTTTCCGTCCGATCGGGACGTAAAAATCATGGAATATACTTCGAACATTGTAGAATGTGTAACAATAGTTATTACATCAGAAATTAAATGCCAACATAATATTTCGAACGATAAACCGTCGCTTATTTATTAAAATTTGCATTTTTTTGCGTCTAGCGATTTTGCTTGAGATTCCTTTTACATCAGTTTGATTACCTTACAGACGCTATTTCGGGATCATCCGAAACATTTTCTTTGCAAAATTCCATTACTAACCGAATGGGTCGTTTCTTATTCTCGGACAATCAGTAATTCCAAATGTAGATACGCCGATAGATTAAAAAAAAAACCATCGTGTCACGATGTTTTATCATCTGTATATGCAAAATCGTTCGAGACATCGTGGTATACGGTTAACCCGGGACGACCAGGTGTAACAAAATTGCCCGATCATTTTATTCCGCAAACTATGATTGAGCAGTTTTTGTCTCTTGTCTCTCCGTCGCATTAGAATACATGAAAAAAAGCGACGGAGTCGAAGACGCCGGTGTTGCATAATGAAACACACAGAGGTACGTACCGCGAACCTTTCGGTATGGCGGTTCGGGTTACTCGAGAGTCAAACTCGTGTTCTTCTCGGCTCTATCTGACCGCAGTGGGCTTTTCAACAACGCCACGACACGTACGACAGGTTTCTGTCGCATGTAAATACAAATCGGCTTGTAACTCGAATCTCGCGAGTCGCCCATCGTATTTTGTTTCCGATGTCGACAAATTCGGCGCTCGACGGCTTCTTATTTTTAGCGAATACTTTTGTCGTTTCGGCTTCATTATGGTAATAGGTTCTCGTCTCTACGATATTTTCGCGTCTTGAACTGACACTCACCGCTTATTCCTTACTGAAGTCTCCGTCTCGAATATTCACATAAATTTTTTTTATGCCGAGACAATTCAATTGTTTATGAGGGATTATGTCAATCTAATGTTTCAGAAGTCGACCGTCCAAAAAATTGTTTCGATGTCCTTTGATAATTTTAAAAAATTAGATTCTCAATACATTTGTCTTTTAGTGAAAGAAAAAAAAATCATTTAATTATCGCATACAGTTTATGGGAAAAAAAATTAAACACATTATTCCGCTATTTAATTTATCTTCTCACGATACGATTTTTTTACATGAAATAATGTATTCAACATGTTTTTCATGCGTGTTTACGTTGAGCAAAAAAAAAAGAACAAAAATTTCAGATTTCGTTGGCAAGCATACGGTATATGCATTCAGAATTTCGTGTGTATAGTTCGCGTACAGTAGAAAGAATCGCGCAAAAAAAAAAAAGAAGAATTTTCACGAAGGTCGTAAAGCACCGAAGGTGTTAACTGCCGTTGGCTGGCGCCACAATAAAAACATATGTTTTATTCCGCCCGCGGTGCTCGCAATGTGGCTGTAGAAAGTGCCATAAACTCATTCATACCCTCAGCGAGAGTGAGTATAAAACTCATTCTCCGAATTTATAACGTTGTCTGCCTGTTAACCGATCGAATCGCGAGTTACCAGACGTTGGATATCTTCCTCCCGGACCTGCATCGTCGTCCTTACATTGTACGTGAAAATTAAACAATTTGTAACGCGATTCATCGAGTGAACAATATCCAATTACGATGAATTATATGCCGCATAGATTTTTCATACAAACTTGTAATGGCTTCGATCGATACGTACGATCGGTTACGATCGGATACGACGATTGCAGTGTGAATGACTCGGCAATGTAGATTACAATAAGAAAAGTAACGTTCAATCGAGCGACGATTTTAAACGGGTAATATAGTCCCGCCGTGATAAGTAATATGCGAGATCAATGAGCGTATTTTCACTATGGACATTATCGATTCTTCGATCCCGCGAGCCGAGACTCTGACACTCTTTGTGTCGAATCAACCGTGACAAATCGTCTCGATTAGCTCTCCGCCCTATCGTACACTGGCAGCGTGTATAGTAAAACGTTCACGCGCCGTTGCATTCCCACAAACCTCCCTCTTCCTCCTCCTTCTACTCTCTCTCTCCTCCTCATTCCATTCGCTTGCATCGAGAATAGCGTATGCACTATAAACTCAAGCGAGGTGGGCAAGTTTTATAGCAAGGATTTCTCTGGCACGAGAATATAAACTCACATCCGTTACCGATGAACGACCAGAAGCAAGAAGCTTCGGTGTCGCGTTCGCCCGGATATGTATAAGGTAAAAAAAAAAAATAATTGCTCGGATACCGATGGCATAAATCGTTGTCAAACGATTCAAGCCATTTTTTTACAACTCTTCGATCGGAAAATCAATATCAAAAAGAATATTAGAAACGACTACATATATTTACCGATCGTGCGATCGATACGATCAAAACGGTTTTCAGAAAAAAAAACAATTAATTTATCGCTTCGATATTGACGATATAAATTCGCAGTAAAATTCTTTGATCGTGAAATCAATACTTCGAAGACTTTAGGCAACATATAGTGTTTCCTGTGGTTTATTTGTTTTGTTATTCATTGTTAGAGACAAGCGTAAGCCACTCGTCGAAGAATCGGTGCAATTATTTTCCGGATCGAGAAGCCCTCTGCCGCAGTTTGGATTTTTTCCGTTCCCGTAGCTCAGTCGATCGGGAGTTTATCAGTGAAAAAGTAGAAAGGAAGCTGGAATCGAACGGAGTAAAAAAAAAAGAAAGGAAAAAGAAAAACCATAGATTCCAGCCGGTCGACCGATCGCAGTAGCGCAGCATCGAGCGGACAGGAAATAGAAGAGAATAAGAAGGGAAAGGGACGAAATATAGTCCATAAAAAGGATGTAAACGAAGAGAAGCCATCCTGGCAGATACGCGGCGGTAATTAGACGAGTGCTGCGCTGCGCTACGCGAGGGAGGGTCCGGGTACTACTTTTATTACTTAGATTATACCGTTCGTTTCTGCTCCTCCTCCTTTATCAAGGGATTGCAGAGGGGTCCGTTTCCTCACTTGCGCTTTAAGCTCAGCAAGAGCGTCGAACTGTAGAAACGTTGGAAAAAGAATTTACGGTCTTCCAAGAGGAGCCATTAAATTTAGGTCCTCTCCACGATTATTGCCGCGTTAACTGCGGTTGGTCTCTGCCGTCCCCTCCCAACCCACCCCCTACGAGTCGATGAAACTTTCCCTCCTTAAAGTTGAAACGAATAAGGAATTTCATGTTTTATCGAGAAAAAAAAAACGGGCTATATGAGTATAAGTATAATATATAAATTTATTGATAACGCATAAGCCATTTTGGGGAGTCTGGTATTATACCGGAGCTTTATGGATCAATGCGTTTATTCGTGGCGTCACGGAGTCAATTCCTTTCGTATGTCCCGCTGATGATACATCCTATAAATGAAATGGTAGTGATGCCGATGTTTTCGCACGAAGAAAAGTCAGATCGGATCTCCGGGGTGACGATTACCCCGTTGTTCTTCGGTGAGACCGGAGAAGATGTAGCATGTCGAGAGTTTCCTTCTCGCGAGTTAGGCAATGATACGGCAGTTTTCCCACGTAAGTTATTCCACGGATCTTGCAAATACTTCCTCCCTTCTGAGCGCTCGCGCTCTTGCGCGCCCCCAGGCCCCACCCTCCATCTGGTAGTACTTTCACGTAACATTGTGTTCCTAACTTCGCGGGGTAAGTACCAAAATTACATCCCCCTCCGGTTGCCTACGGCTCTCGAAGCGAAAGTACGGACGATGCCGGAGCTTGCGGGGTGTTGGGGATCCTTGCCATCCATATATATTACGGGATTCTTCGCTATTCCTCCACCCTACACCCCCTCCCCCTCCCCGCCGCTTAACGATCTTTGTTTTAGTGCCCGTGGTGCTCATTTCGACGGTAGGACGACATTAACACCCCGAGTGTTCTCAACTCCGTTTTGTTTGCTTCTGTGCCATTTTTGTTATTGTCAAAGTCGAAGATTTATACGATTATTTAATTATCCGGCTTACGATGTTGAGACATTTATGTCGAAATTCTGCTGTTCAATTTTTTTCGACTGCTGCTTCTTCTTTCGCTTCCTATTTACATTTTTTTCGGAAACCATTATTTTTTAATTTTTATCATAAAATTTGAATATTGTAAAAAATGCTCACGTCTATGATAACTGTTGCAATTTTCAGTTTCAGAATTAAAAAATCTATTAACTTCAGTCCTCTGATACAAAATCGTAGATAAAACTTTCTAATCGAAAAATGTCTAATTTAACTACAGTCTACATCGCTTATTTCACCGTACCTGTTACGTACCCGACAAAGCAGTAAAAGTTTGATTATTTATGGCGCTTTGACCCTAAAGAACGGAAGGTTCAACTTTTATTTCGAAATAATCGTTATCCCCTTTTTTTCGAATGTAAACTATCCCGAGTTAACCCCTCGTTTCTATTAGTCGTGGAGGGGCAAGTGATTTCGAGGATTAAAAAAAAAAAATCACGATAGTAGTTCTGTCGTCTGGAACATCATGTACCTACCTACGAAGTACCTTCGGGTTCTCCGAGATAATCGTGGAAGTAGGACCTCATAGGACGAAGCCTTAACGGACGGTTATCTCCGCGTTGCAGTTTTGAGAGTCGGGGGGTACTTGCGCCCACCAGCGACACGAACATAATCGTAATCGTAAATACACATGGTGTGTGAAACGATATACTCACCGTGGGGTACATAGACCCCCCCTCAGGCGAGGCGAAGGTTTACCGTTTTTAATGGTCTGACCTGTTACCGGGATAGCGGGGGCGAAACGATGAAACGAGAATTACGATTCGCGTGCCAACCCCTATGGTTTTCCGTCCCAGTCGATTACGCAGATCCCAGAATTTCTCGTACGGTTTTCAACCGGGTTGTAGCAAATTTTGTTGAATTTTTCATACGACCGATAAGCTTACGCTGATATTGTTAACAAAACCGTCCGTGGTGAAGCCACGATTCCTGAATAGATTCGTTGTTCCTATGCATATACTCCTCTCGTGTTACGTGACAGCCGGTTGTTTCTCCCTCGGAGTTCGACTAGCGGCTCTATCGTAACAGCACGATAACGCGGCACTTTTACGGTGAATTTCCAAACGATATACTTGGGCACACGAAAGCGGATGATAAATCAGAACTCGGTACTGGACGACGACGATGACGGCGTACTGTAGGGTGGAAAAAAGAGCGAGAGACGGAGAAATGTTGGGAGACACCGCCTGACACGACGCGTTTACACGAAACCCAAGGGAATGGAATCTAAAGAAACTGAGTTACGTGTAGACTGCGACTCCAATTTTAGTTATTTGAAACAGATGATTTTTAATGAAAAAAACGAAAAGAAATTGTGAAAAAAGGTTTGTGTGAAATTCTATCTGTTTTTTTATGGATCATCGTCTTGTAATAATCACAATATCATTTCGGTTTATTTTTGTATTTACCGCATGCTACACGAGTGCGCCGAGAACTCTGATCCACATTGTACGATCCATACATTGGCTTTTAGTGGATGCGGTTGAGCCATACAACGGAGACCGCAGTCACCGCAATGTACGAGAGGGTTACCTGGAAAGTGGTCAGCCTGTAACGTCCCATTCCTACTTGTGTTACGCTACTCGCGGAACTTCTAATGGTTATAGTTATGCTAATGGGGCGCGAGCGGTTCCAACAGTCCCTGAACATTATCGTAAGTTTGTATCGGATCTGTAGCGTCTGTTGTTTCCCATGGGAATGATGCCAAAATGATAGACGAATCGACGAAGAAGACTGTAGAATTCGGTCTGAAGCATCGGAATGGTTACTCAATTTTTTTTTTAGTTATCCTCAACTTTGTAAGAAGTTCACATTTCACGGTACATTGGAGTTTCATCGTCGTTTTCCATGTGGGATAGTTGCCGGAAATTTAAAAAAAAATCTCAAATGCTATAGGAGATAATTAAATTATTTTTTTACCGAGAGCTACAAGTATTCGAAGAGCGATGAAAAAATCTGCTCAATTAATGAAACCTAAATATGTTTAGAAATTTTCTCCGCCGTGTACCGACGTACAGATAAATAATGAAAATCAATGTTTGACGTAATCGGTTTCGATCTTCTTAAAACATTAGGACTGCAAAGTCTCTGATACGGGTTGTCTGCACAGAGAGACGGGGGAGGAAACCACCGAACTGGGTTAGATCTCTCGAGTGCACTCAAGGTCCGCCGGCATAAACGTGCAGTGCGTTCAAAATTAATTGCGGACTTATCGTTGAAGTAATGCGGGAGTCTCTTAACGTTTCAAAGTCCCGCTTAGCTATACTTCGGCACAGTGTTGGTACTCAAATACTTACTGTACGGACCGCAGAGATGAGACCGTACGGAAAGTTTCTTGTTGCGCTTTACTCCAGTATGCCACTGCAGAGTGCTCTCTGCCTCTATCCCATCTTGTCAGGTGACCGCGAACAGTATCCACTCGGTTGGAACTCTGTGTTTCACACTGTTGTTAACATTTCCCCGGTAAAATCCCATTCGCAAATCTATTTCACAGGTCTTAATATTATCTAAATCGTCGAAAAACACGAAATCTTAAAAAATCAAATGGTTGAGAAGAAGAACTCGGCTTTTGAAAAATACGCGACAAAAATTGAATACATTTTTCGATCGTTCTGTTGATTCATTGGTTTCTTGATAATACAGTGCCAAATCACTTTCGCAGGTTACCAAACCTAACTGACCGTTCAAAACGACTGTACCACTGATGTCATGCGATGACGACGTTAATAACGTCGACACGTGGCAATGTCGGGTAAAAAAGATAATAATAATATATAATATCATCATAAAACAGGGAACCGTAACCGGTTTTTGTATCCGATTCTATGCGATGCGGACATTGTCGGTTGAATACGAAGCGGAAAAGACTTACGGATGATTCCCGTGAACACAATACGAACAGGTATTTGAATTGGATGTTTTCGAGATTCGAAATGGGGAGGTAGAGGAACTTTAGGAAATTCGCGAACGAGAATCGTATGCTCGGGACGACGACGCCTACGTCAAGAAGATCGAGCGACGGGCAGTTTAATTCCAGACAGCCTGCAGAGACGCTTTGGGTTATACAGCTCAGACACGCCCGTCTATTTCCCTTTCATTCTTTCCTCGGATTGCCCCGTCGACTCGACACGCCTGGTGCCGCGCGTCCCTTCTGGGCTCGTCACCCTATCTTTCCTCTTTGTCCTCTTCCTCCCTCCCTCCCTCCCTCCCTCCCTCCCTTCATCCCGTTACCGTATTCAATGGTCTAACAAGATGCTTTTCGTATACGCTATTGCAAATCACGAATGCTCGTTTTATTTCATTTTACTGAAAGGGTCTATCCTTTTTATCCATTTAACGTTCCCATTGAAAATTGGTTTTTTATTCGAGTGTCCGACATTGATTTATTTCTTTATTATTATCATTAGGATCACGATTCTCGCCCAATTAATTAGCCGCAATTCTTTGTGCCAAAATTGGCAATAATTTATCAAATTTCATCGATAAAGAATCTTTTTTTTATCAAATTTACTGTTATAATAAAAAATACAAATATATATATTTTTTTTTACGACCGACAACGGTCGATACGCGGGCGGCGCACTTGGGTGACCACCCAAGTCAAAGCAGCTTTGTTCGCGGGCAGTACTTGGATGGGAGACTGCTTAGCCGCGCGCTGGTTGGCGCATTAATTAATCGTTGAGCGGGAGACTCATTCTTCTCAGATTTTGGTGTTCTCTGCACTTTACGCAGGTGAAGTTATTTTCTCGCAAATAGATTTACAAAAAATCGTAATTATTAGAAGAGATGCACAGGACGGGTATTTTTTTTATTGTTAAAAAATGATTTCATCCTTGTTTCGCCAAAATTTAATTGTTTCGGTCACGAAGAGTTGATGAAAAATACGCGGCTTTAAAACAAATTGTCAGCACTGCTCCGAATTAATTTATATTGAGGACACCGTGGGGATCTTCCGCGTCCACGCGTCGAGAGAAGCGACAGGCGTTCCGCGAGAAAAGAATCACGTGACGAAACGCAAACCCGCAAATTTATAGCCCTTATAAACTATGAGACCAGAGGCTATCAGGGTGGTGGCCGTCGGTGTTGCTCGCGCGTTCTCCGGGAGCTTGTAATTTTCCTGGTAACTCGCTTAATAGCCACGTACGCACGGGCTCCTGGACGTGATCGCGAAACGTGATTTCAAGGATCCAATAGCACCAGAAACAGCAGTCTCGCATCCAGCCACTGCAGTATATTCAGAGCTTTATGTATCGTCGTTGCATCGTTTCGAAAAAGAAAAAAAAAACTTTTATGACACCACTGTTGCCTATATCTATAAAACCGACGTCGAAGGAACTCCAGTAATAACTTGATTTTCATATGATTTTTCGTAGATAAAATTAATATACGATCGTCAAGCATCGATACCGATAATACGCAAATTAATTGTCCCCAATCATTTAATCTTCATTTGTCCAATTACGCGTAAAATATTTCTTTTATTTTTTCTTTTTCTCTCTCATTGATATATCAAGCCGATTGGGTTGTCAACGCTTAAAGATCGGCAAATCGACTTTGCTATTAGCGAGCGTAGTGAGAGGCGAAGGGGAGTGGCTCTTGGAAGCGCGAAAAAATGATCACAGTGATCAACATAAAACGTCCGATCAGATAAAAGCATAATTGGCAGAGGACTGGCCGTAAAACACTTGGCGTCCTGCTGGTTCTGGCTCCCTGGCAAACGGTGCTATAGTCCGGTGTATATAGTATAAAACGACGGTGGTGAGAACGAAGGCAGCAAGAGCACGTAGGTAACTTGGCGAACGAGAGGAAAGGACGCGACAGAGTGCCAGAATGTGGAGCATTAAAAGGTCCGGTGCCACAGTAAAGGCGTGTAATTAGTTATCGAACGATGATTAAGTCGTAAATTAGGGCTTATTTGCTGCTACTTTCCTCGTGCTCCCACTTTCTTGCCGTTCTCCCGCGTTTCCGAAGCAAACAGCTGCAGTAAACTCTACCGCTGTATACGCTCCACCCCGACGGCTCTGGCTGTAGTATAACCTAACTGCGAGTTCCTCGCCGTAGCTCTCTCCCCGAAATGTTCCGGCGATCTTCGCGCCTTCGAGCCGTAAAAGTAGCGCCGTTTAAACGTTGCTCTGCGTAGCGAAAAATGAGGTGTAAAGCGTAATTTACTCGCAGGCCGATTTAACGGCTCGCGGCGAGGCACGAGCTTTACCCCTGCGGCGCGCAGGCCAACTTTTTCTCGGTCAACGCCACCGTCCGGGCCGTTCGTCCACCGAGAGAAATCGTCTTTTCATTCCGTCGTTCATCGTTCCCGCTGCCGCCATTATTTTACTTTCTTGGTGAATTTTATCTTTATTTTTTTTTGTTTGCTCGTTGAAACGACGAAACGGTATCCCGGTTAATTTTCCAAGTTTATATTCAACAAATGGCGTTGGTACCGTAACGCTGGTAAAATACTTCCAATGGCGAGAATGCAGAGCGGCCTTTTTTGACGCCAATTCAGCATCAACGCCTACAGTCGTAATTACGGAAATCGGAGAAACGAGAGGAAAAAAAAATTGTTTCATCGCGCGGCTGGTGTCGTAAATTTTTTCTTTATCGCGCACACGAGACGGAACTTAACGATTAATAAATTAGGTCCACGCATTACGGAGACGAGAAATAATGCGGAAGCTGCAGCAAATGCAGGCTGTAAACGCTTTTTCCTGGGTGTACAGAAGAAAATGGTCGCTGACCCTATTCAACACCCTTTAATGAGTTTAAAAGATCTTGGAGTGTCAGTTCGCATTTCATAGTATTTTTTTTGCTTTCTTCATCGAAAGCTTTTCTTTTTTCATGCAAAAAAAATGCATTAATATTTTGTGAAATTTCGACTTTTTTTTTTCGAAAATGCCTGATAACTCGGTAACTGTTACAATTTTTGAGATATTGGTCTAAACATTTCTGCACAAATGGAGTGTTACCATCCGATTATCAGTATTGGTTTTGAGGATCACGTTTTGAATTAGTTTGGTGCAAAAAAAAATTATACAGATTAGATTTGTACATTGCTTCCTTATTTTCTTTTTACATTGAGTAATTTACTCATAAAGGAGCTTCGTAAACGACGTTAAAAACAAAATGAGGAAACGACGCGCAAATCTAATTCTCATTTTTTTTATCGCGAGTCATTTTGAGAGCTTATAGCGATAAAACGCCTCGGCGTAGTTCATTATTCATGGATTCTCCGCTCTCATGAAGGTTTCTACCAGTCGAGGTCAAGGTGCTTCGCGAAGCACGTATAGAGTAATGTCCTCAAGGTTGTGCCGTAAACTCGAGAGGAACGATTTTACAACAGGTGCTACAGCGTGCTGTACGTGCTGCTGCTTCATCGCCGGGCGCGCGCTCAACACTGCGGAAAGTATACTTTCACTACCGGGAATGCGATTCTTCTGAACTTCCACTCGCACTTTCCGCGAAAGTATCTCGTTGATAAATACGCGATGAAATTGCCGGTGACCTCTCGTCGACTCTCTCGTATTTCATCCTTTCTATCCTGCTATGGATAGGAAGTTTTCGAGTTCCGAAGCATCGGGAATAACGAAGAGTCGAGGACACGAAAGGTTTTTCGATTCGAAACTTCCATTCGAAATCTTGGATCCGCAGCCGAGTTACGGAGTGTTACATTTCTCAGAAAACTATCGATATCAGAGATATCAATAGGAAAACGTTCACTTCGCCGCAAGCGCGATGCCAACTTAATCGGAATTGCAATTCACCTTCTTCGAAATTCTTCATCGTTTCAAATCTCTGCGTCGGTGTAGCAAAAGTTTTCTCGTAGAGCTTCACGCACGAAGAGAGTGAGAGGGGTTTAGCATAGCGGGGCCAAAGGATATCTTCGTGGAAGGATTCGCCAGAAGAGTTTCTTCGCACTTTTCACAGAAATTCAAAATTGCATTTAGATAAAAGCGTGAAACGTCGTCGTCGCTCTCGCGTTGGATGCGTCTCGTAATGTTCATTCATAATTCATAGTTTTTTTTCCTTGGCACATTCGGGAAGGATATGGCGAAACATTGCGTTGCGCATTCGCGCGAGCGTAACAGAAAACTTCAATTCTCAAATTCACTCCCATTTTATTCTCCTTCCGGGCGAGTATCCCCCGAAGCGTGTTGGAAAAATTTCCGAGAAAATAACAAACGAATCTCGCGCTACTTATAACGCGCGTCTAAACTTCTGTAATATTCTCGTAGGAAAATCATGTTTTTTTTATTTTTTCGATGGGAGGAAGGAAATGCTGAGATAGAGTAGAGGGTAGAAAACTACTGTGAACTATGTGTACATCGTGATGTACCATCAAAAACTTCGCATACGTTGTAAGTCATGAAAAATAGTATCTCAGCTATTCCGCGGTATATATACTATTAAAGTTCACATATCGAAGCGGATAGTAAAAAAAAAAAACAGTGCACGTTGAGCCAAAGGGAAGCGGGAAAAAGACCGGTGGCTCGGAGAAACAGCCTTTATACCATAGCACATACGAATATATACGATCGAAATTTCCATAAGACAACCGTTACAGTTCAACGAAAGGGGCACAGCGAGGGAGGGCAACGGAGCCGCGGAGAATACGCGAAAAGAGAGAAGTCTCGAGGCGAGTCTCGCCGCGGGGTAAGTAACGGCAGTAAACCTTTGACACGGGGCCGTAACACGTTTAACCCGTGCCCTTGCCATTGCTGCTCGCCCAGTTCGTTCGCTCGCACGGACCTTCTTCCCGTACTCCGCTGTCTCGATTCCGGCGACATTCGCACCACTACCAGAGCATCCTTCCTCCTCGTCCTCCCGGTCGTCTCGTCGGTTCTCGCCCCGTCCTGACCATCGTCCCGCTACGACGTTACGAGAGTGGCGACCCGGCCTTCGCTCTCTCGGACCTCTTGCTATCGCAGATTTATCGGAAACTCTCATACTCTCCGTTCACGAACGCCGGACTGGCCGTAATACCCTTATAAATTCATGGAAGACCCCCAGCCTAGCCATTTGTAGCTGACGCCGCGCCGAGAGCGCAACGTCTACCGTCGAAAATTCGGAAGAAATTTAACGGCGCTCGGGGACTCGTCGATTTTATGCATCGATACCATGCAATCCACATGGATATGAAATATATGCAAAAAATATTAGAAACGTATTAAATTTAATATTTTACATAATTGAAGTATTTAATAATAATAATTAATAAGCAATAAAAAAATAAAATAGTATATGATCTATAAAAAAAATGATCAAAAAATACTATTTCTGATGAAAATCAATTGCATGCGTCAGAAGTGGATTTTTTATTTACTTTTTTTCCATATGAAAAAGTTAAGTCGCTTTTGTTTTTTAACACACTGCAGGATAAGTGACGAGCCGGTGAGTCCGATGATCTCTGAACAGTCGAGTCTTTAACGCCGGGAACAAAAAGTTATAGCACACTTTTTTCAAACCTCCCGTTGAGTACCGCGAAACATAGTAGACGGACCGATCGAGACGAAATTTGTTACTTTATTTGCTTCACGAGAATCGCGCGAGAATTTTGTTGCGAACAATTTTGCATGAGTTATCGTTTGGGTTATGTAAATACTGGTGCTAATTAGTGGTATTTTATTGGGGTTGATTTTGTACGGTCATTTTGGAAGATTTATCTGCACATTTGTATTTTTTTTTTTATTTCATGAGGCAGAAAGCATAATGTTGGTTAGGTCTTTTGGCGTACTTGTTCGAAAGAGACGAGGAGACGAAGTCGCTTATTATCTTTGCTGAGGCTGAACTGTGAGCCGTCGGCCCTCCCGAAGAAAATAAAGAAGAAATGGCCCGAGTGTAACCGGACACGATGTACATAAATCCCGAAAGACTCCGGTATAAATCAATTTTCGGCGATTCCACCGCTGGGCGCTGCCGTTGCGAAGTCTCGAATTTCCTCTCGCAACTCGTGTTCGCCCTTACGATTCGCGAATACTATACGTGGTGTATATTATTGTGTTTTCTGGCACCTCGTTCTCTACCAAACTTTTGGACGTCCTAACGATCGTCTGAATTACAATTTCTGGCTACGCCAGTGAGAAATAACGAGAAAATAAAAGATAAGACGGTATACCAGCGGTGGGCGAAAAAAGAAAAAAAGGTAGGAGTCCTCTTCGCTCGAATTCAGCCGACAAGTACATTGTCTTCACAGTGGGGGATATTTTCCGGCCGGGAGATAGTTACTTTTGGAATATGGCCAGCATGATGTCGTCCCCTTCGGCTTCTTTTCTCCGTTTGTCGTTTTGCCTCTTCAATTCTCAATTGTATGGCTCTATGATGCCTCATTCGCGCATATCTTGCTTTTCATTTTCGCGAATTAGGAACAGACGCCACCCCTAACAAAGGTGGAGCATTTCCAGTCCTTTTGAGTCCTTAAACGATTGCCACACTTGTCATGCCGCTCTTGGTACTAATTAAACTCGATAATATGTGTTTGGTCCATAATATATATCTCGCGCCTGAGCCCTCGCGAGAGTGTGAGCAGAGGGATAACGCAGAAAGGGTTGTTTTACTCGGTTGGAATCCGTAAGGGTAACAGCGGCAGCTTGTTCCAGACTGTGTTGTACTAAGTAGGGAGTTGAAGCCCCTGCGAAACTATCGCATGCGTACCTACGCGCGAACCTGCATTAGTTTGTGGCTTCTAATCCATTAATCCATTCATTAATCACTTTGCGCTTCGTCGTCTGCGAGCCAATGGTGGAATACACCAAGTGTAAGCAGAGCAGATTCCGCCAATTCGCGGATCTGTGAGATCAACGATAAGCGGGAATGCTCTTGGCTTCGCCGCACGGCACTCGTGGACTGCGGCTTGGTCATCCAGGTCTGGAACATCTCGAGCGCTTCTCACACAAATTGACCGAAACTCCTCCCATTATGATTTAGCGCTCGTTCGTGACCCCGAACTGGCTACCAAACTACCGCGTGCTGCCTATAAATGCTACGCAATAATAGCGCCGGCGAGAGGATTCATCGGTTTATCCCCACCGGCATCGACCGCTAAGAGATGTAATTTATGTTGAGAGCCAACGATATACCTTTCCGAGTCCGTATTATAGTTCCCAATAATTGAGGACGCGTCGTATTGATGCTCATCCATGCAGGTCGGATTCATCATCGTTACCAAAACTAAAGTCTTTATTCCGCCCTTTATTACCTGTAATGCTATATTTGAAATATAAGTCAGTAAGGCCGTTCGTACTGATATTCCAGAGATACTGGCGGAGACCCACTCATTCAATTCCCAAGAGCAACACTCAAAGGTTCTCCTTTAACGGGGCATACGGTATACTTTAGGATTCCAGGTTTCACTCGTTTCTGCGGTGTGTTGGCACAAAGCAAACTCGGAACGTGATTAGAGATTTAAGGTGCCGGCTGTTCCGTGGGTGGAGGGTAAACTTTTTCTCGAGCTTTCTCTACGAGCCTTCGTACGCTTGGCGCTCGCTCGCGCGTCTTCGACCGACGAAGGAAAGGCAAGGCAGTTTGGCGGGCGGTTAGTCGAGCTTGGTAATGCTTTTAATTAAGGGCTAAGGGCCTAACATCACCGCGTTGCGAGAGAGGTAGAGTGGAACGAGAGAGGGGGTCGAACGGGTAAACGAACGAGGTTTTCCAACCGTCGAGGAACCAACCTTCCTATCTCCTATCCTCTCTCAAGCAAAGCAATGAGGCAATATACGCCCTTTCCTTGTTACCAACACCAGACTCTATCGCGAGGGTGGTAAACGGTTCTCATCGTTCGATCTGTTTTCACGAAACTCCAACGGTAACTATGTACTATTCATGCCTGACGAAGTTGGGAATCCCTTTGGTTGGCTCCTGCAAGCAAGACAGGTTTTGCGGGTGAAATCCAATAAGGGGATGATGACGCTGGTGAGGGGTTCCAATGTACGAACGGTGGGCTGAAACTCGTGAGGAAACGAACGCTAGGCTCTGTTGGATACTCCTATTTCTCCTTTTGCTGTTGCTTCTCATCGTGTGCAGAGTCCAGCAAAGTGTGTACATATAAGCCTGCCAGGGCATGGCACAGAAGAGAAACAGGCTATCTTCTTGGCTCTCGGAGCGTTCTCTCACTTCTGCCACTACTTCCGCCGTTATGCAGAAAGGTTGAGAGGCGAGGTAGATTCTCTCAAGGGCACTCGACGGCGGAACTGGAGCAAGACAAACTTGGCTTGGATGAGGATGAGAGGCCTTACCCGACTCTGTGGATGATGCTTTCGTGTCCCCTGTGTGTTGCATCTTGCCATACACTATGGCGCCGAGGCCTCGGCCCGGTGAGCATCGCATCAGTGTAGATCCAGCCTGTTCTACTTCCGGCTGCCGATGCGGAGAGGCCTTTGCACCAAGCTTCTTCTGTATAACAGGTGCCGACGAGGGCCTGCTTGCCAGTATGGCTCAGACGGTCCTTTTCTGTATATGTCGTTACTCCCCCGCTTGCGCACATGCACGACAACCGAGACGACTCGGTGACTCAACGGCATGCAGAAGTCGTGAAATTGAACGACCACTATCACCGCTACGCGGACACTTGGCCACGATCGTCTACCGTCCTACCACCGACACTTCGCGACCCAGTTTCACGATTACTGACGCAAACGAGGAACCCACCAAGCCGAACCGAGTTGTCACAGGTTGGCGCAGCGGTTTATAAACTTAGGTAAGATGGAACCGAAGCAAGAGAGGGAGTCGCCGAGAGGAGTGGCTGTTCCACATCCACAGGTGCAGCCGCTCGTCTTTATTCGGTTAAAACTTTGATCCTTCCCCAACGGTTGATGAGATTATAAGTGTAAATGTTGGATCTTGCGGGAGTTTCAGTGGTGTCGTCAAATTGTGGATTTATGAAAACAAATTTTTTTTTTGCCTCTCGGAATATAGCCGTAGATTGCGGAGGATACATGGAAGAGAAAGAATATAAAAGAGCGTGCAAAGATAGGTCTGCGGGGTTATTTGGGTATTCATAGAGCGTTTTGTAATATGTCACAAATCCGGACGTGAATTAAGCTCTCTGCGAGCGCGGATAAGAGGCAACGGAAGAGATGAAAAACGTTAATATAAGTCAGATTCCGAGCTCTTGTTTCTACAATCTAATGTATCTCGTTTCTCGCTTCGCATCGACCATTCAAGTGGCTGGGGAACGATTTGCAAAACGAGTAGTCTGCTTCGCATCTTCGCGCGTGTCACTTTTTTTTCTTTATTATATATAATAGTATATAATATTAAGTTTATATAACATTTCGGCTCGAGTAAAAACGATAACTCCGTCAATATTTTATCGATCATCGAACGCGCATACAGAACTTCATATTCTCGGCGTTGCCGTGTCTAACGGAAATCTATCTCATTTACTTTCTATTCGCGAGATGCGTGTACACTCAAAGTGCAAGGAGATTGAAAACCGGTACGACAACCGGTTTCTCGCTTGCTGTTCGCACAGTCCACGCGATACCGGGACGAGATGCGCGGAGGGTGAGAAAAGATTGAGGGTTGTTCGAGGCGAAAAAGCGAGATGAGAAGCCCATTGCCGGGTGTAGAAAAGGCTCTGGGTGGCGCGACAGAGGAAAGACGAACACAGGAAGGAAGAGAGAAAAGAAGCCGAGCGACCCGGGGCGCCTATGTACGCGTTGTGAATATCGAATCGGGATAGAATCGGATAGCGATAAACGACCCGATTGAAAGTTCCAGGAATCGCACACGAACCGAAGGAGAGTAAAAAAAAGAGGGATCAAGAGTGTGCGAGAGAAGGAAGAGTACGAGTACGCGCACGTTTCCCCGTTATTCTCTAGTCCCCTTCGATACGTTTTTCCACTCACCCAGGCGTTTCTCTATCGCTCCTTGATACCGAAACGGGATATCGATAAGCCATTCGTATTTCTATCGAGCTACCTTCGTCCTCGTCGTCGTAGAAGCCAATGATAATGCGGAGTTAGGTGACGCAACCAATAGGGAAAAGCCATTCCGGAATGGCTTTTAGTACTGAGGACCTATGGGTAGTCAGGGGTTTTCAGGGGTGGTTCGGGACTACGAACAAAAGGACCTCTCCAGCACGCTCCGCCAGTTTACGGCCCTCTGTGTCCCTTTGTCGAAGCATTTTTTTTTTCGAAATAACGCGCGGCACAACGAACGACGAAAAAACAGGTGAAAGTTTGATAAAAACTAATACCCACCTATTGAAAAAAAGAGCTTTACCCTTCGCGCATGCAAAGTGTAGTTTGATTTACTATGGAATATGTATGGATTATGGAAAAAGGGACCATTGAAAGAGGGATCAAGGGGCAAAGGATAAGACACGAAGTAACCGTTATTCCTCGGGCTCTCACTTTTTTTCGCTGTCCTAAGATCCAAAGCCCATGATCTCTCTGTATTTCCTCGGGCTCCATCGCGACATCGCGTTTCTTTTATTCAATACCAACGTCTTACTTCATCGCTGCTGTATTTAAACTCGTCGTAAATTTTGTGCGAAATTGCCCTTCGATTTAAAGACACTTTGAAATCGCCAATGTTTATCGAATGACAAAAAAAAATCCGGATATGTTGTATGTAGTTACCGTAGAGTCACTAAAAAAAATGTCGAATTCGTCAAAAGTTTCTGGCTTTCCACCGCATTCAGTTAGACGAAAATAAAAATACCCAATCATTTGTTTAACCCAAAACTATTCCATTATTGACTATTTCATTTACAAGCTTTTCCAATTTTACAGATACATTTTTAAAAAATTATTCAGACATATATTTATTTCTTCATTTATGTACAGATGCTTGCAATTTCAACCCGCGTTCCTCCGTGACAATAGGTGCATCAGAAGTAATTTGCTATTGATTAAGTTCGATTACGTTCGTATACACTGGTTTTCCGTTCAGTCGCTGTTGCATCGAGTCTAGTCAGCGTGGAACGAGACAGGAGCGATAGGAAAAATCGATACAAAGCCCAGACTTCAGAAAGCAGTAAAAGATCCGGTGGTTGATCCTTTGCGATTTAACTTTGTGGTGCAATAGTGGGGCTGAGAGTTAGCTATATACGGTATTCCAGACCGATTCTGTTTCAGTGATACTGCCGCTTCTGACTGTTCAACGGAGGTAGGGGTGTGAGAGGGGGATGAAAGAAGCGCTTCGTCGAAATCCTTCTAGATGGGGCGGGTAGTATTATTGCCAAGTTCGATCGAGCTTTCTCGTCGTTCGAGGGTGCACATGGGGTTACTTCTTGGATCAAGCGGCCTTTACCGTTCCGAATCCTTCGGTTTCTTCTTTACCTCCCCTTCACCCCTTCAAGCTTCAAGCTTCGACCCCCGGAACGTCCTATTCCTTATTTGAACGCGTAATGCAACCTACCAACCAATCGAGACTCTTTTTTCCCTCGCTGACTCCGATCCGATCTGTGTCTGCCCTTCGGTCCGCCCTGCACACGGAACTTTTTCTCTTTTCGCAACGAAACGACAAAAGCTAAATCGGATTTTCTTGGTTTCCGTCGCCGTAAGCTGATCTCATCTTTCGCTAGTTTTCCAACAATATTGTAAGATCTAAGGTACCCACGGTGTACCATTGTCCATTATATTCGTAATTGAAACTGGCGAAAATTTCTTCCTGTTTCTCGATCCGAATACGATCGCGGAACGCGTTTGGAAAATAACCAACACACCGAATGATATTCTGGCTCATGGTTTCGACAGGGAATTTTGTATTTTCAACGACAGCATCAACGGGGCGTGGATGCAACAAATATTCCGTTGCTCACTCGGCGATTAAAATGCAATTCACATTTACGATCGCTCCTCTCAAAACCTCACCGCTGTACTCACGGTTATATATATTTCGACATTTGGCACGCAATCGGACCATGAAAATGATCGTTTGCACGTCGTTACGCCACAGCGATCTCGTATTTTTGCGCATTAATTTTCGGACCCTGCGCGCGAGAGATTTCCACAGAACGATATTCCGTTATCAACGGACTTCGAACTGCAAATGGCGGTGAATCGTTCGTTGATGAAAAAAAAAATCATGAATTTAAATTTATATATTTTTTAATTTTTAGTATATTTTGTATTATAAATAAAAAATGGATATATATAAAATTTATTCTCTGTTTATATATCATTTATTTACTTTTTTTATTTTTACTATATTTTCATATGTTTTATTAAATATAATATAATTAATTTTTTTTAACATATATACTTGGAAACACATTTTCTTCCGTGGAAAAGGAACGCGTCGTTGCACCCCCTTTCGAGAATACAAAACGAAGTGAAAAGGCCGTGTCTGACGGATTTGTGATTCCACACACTTCTACAACTTGCGGAATCGCTGGCGTTTGACGCCGAAGGGGGGGGGCGCAGAAGCCAGACAAAGGAAGAGCGAAAAGCTGAATATTCGGAATGTTTCCGCGAACGGAGAACCGAGGATTCGCGGAATGTTTATCGAAGCTTCCCTTTGCAGGTTTATTACACGAAGAAAACTATCGAGAGAGCTTATCGCATATTTTCCGTTCGAGTCACATGCCAGTCATCCGCATTCGCGACTTGCAATCATCGAGGACAATCGGGAACTGCCGGAATTTCTGTTCGCACGAATGAAGAATATGAACAACGGTCGACTTGCGCCCGATAAGACGTATGATTTTTTGTTTCTCCTCGGAAATTACTCTCCGGTCAGACGTAAAAATAGTATCGCATTGTTCGGGGCAAAAAATTGCTCTTGGCAGAAGAGCTCCGAATTTATAAAAATCCCTGAAGGACGTGTTCGAGTTTCGGGGTTCTTTTCAGAACTCTGGTCGTGTGTTATCGCGAGTCGTGTACGTCGGACTCCGTTCACGAGACGGACGTGACGTGCGAAATCGGCATGATTTCCGTCTGAATTTGCGAAAGAGAAAGGGTTGGGTGGAGGGGAGAGGAAAAAAAAATAAAGGAAAAAAAAGTCGTAATATTTTGCGACACCGCGAGAAACCCTTGCGCTTTCGTTCGCGCATGTATGAGTTGCGGTTTCCTCGGGGGCAGCGAGTGTACGAGAAACGAGAAAGCCTCGCTACCGCAGTGTTACTGTATACGGAACAGAGGAGTACAGAGTTGTGGTTCATCCTGGCGGTGTTGCTTCCGCATGCAGGCAGCGTCGTGTTCTGGGTGAGTTATTCTTTCGGTTCGTTGTCTCACCATTGTGTTATGTAGACGTAGACGATGCCTCCGTGGGGGATGGGCTCGGCGTTCTTCCTTCCTTCCTCACTTTTTCCTCCTCCGCCTCCCCTTCCCTACCCCCGCCGCTCGCTTTTCCCTCGACGGACCTCTTTTCTCTACCGTAGCGAGACGAATGCTAAGCAAACGAATCGAGCGCCCGGCACCGCGGCGTTGAAGCACAATGCGAATTTATTCCTCGAGAATAAGAATGAAAGAGAGACGAGAAGGAAAGAGGGGGTGAAAGAAAAAAAGGGAGAAAGGTTAGACAAGGAATATAAAGGAATAACAAGAGTATATCTTGCCCTCGTACTCACTACGTTGCTCACTTAATGCTTCTCCCGCTAACTGGCAAAAGCCTACCCAACCAGCACGGTTAATTGTTGCCCTCTCCGCCCTTCCCATCCCCCTGATAGTATTTTCAGTTTAGTAAGTCCTGTAAGAGGATCTTGTGAAGCTTTCGTGTAGTACAGAGTAACAGGGGAAAACGCATAGCGTATTCTCGCTTTTCTTCAATTAAATATTCTCTTGGGAAGAAAAACAGGGTATCGATACTTCGCTCTCGTATACTGGACGATACGACCCTTCAACCCCCATAGGAATTGTCTAGACTCGTAAGGTTTTATCCATTCTCGTAAGGGGATTATGATTTGAAATGATTGGACACGTAGTATTAGTAGTAGTTTTTTGTATGGGTTCGAGGCAATCTCAATGTCGAAAATCATTTTTTTTTCTGATTGAACAACACGTGCTAGCGGAAGATTTTTTTGGAATTTTCAGAATTTTTTTTCAAAATAATGTTTTTCGACAATTCGAAAATATTTTCATCAAAATTGCGAAAAAAAACTTTTTGCCAAAACTTCGGAGCAAAACAAAATTCACAAATAATTGTCTCAATTTCTTAGCATCTCGTCGGATTTCTCGCACGCGAATGATTCGCATCACTCTTCGAAATAGAAACAAACGACAATAGCGTGTGGGATCGTATTTAAAATGTCGTTTGTTCCAATTTCTAGTTTCATTTCGACACGCGGTCCAACGCTATTGGTTTTTTTTTGTTTTTCCCCGTGCTATTCGGGGATTCCCCACCGTCTGGATCTAAGACCGAATATTCGGGCCGTTAAGCGGCCGAAATAAATCCGTTAAAGTACGCCGGTTTCAGCGTCGAGTTTCGGCAAAGACACCATTGGAATGAACGAAACGTTGAAGGTGGGGTGGTGAACATAAGACGCAGAGACAAATTTAGGGACCAATAAGAGGCTCTCGCGTATTCAAATGTAAATTTACGAGGGAGAATAATTGCCGCGGGACTCGTGTAAAAGTGAAAGGAAGAGTTTAAACGTCGCCGTCGCCGCTGGTCCCAGTGTCCAAGACTGCCAGACGTCGCTCGTGCCTTTCCATCTTCCTTTATTTTCCAATGGACACCGCTAAGTCATTCAGGATTTTCTCGTCTCGTCCCCGAATTGCCGCGCACCTTCGTACTTCTTTTTCGCTTTCGCGTGATTCACAACGCTCATAGTCCGCGGGTACGAGCGAATATATACCGTTGTAATCTCGAGTGTAATTAATTATAACGAGAGGAGATGAAAAATCGTGGTCTCTGGTAGTACTCGACGACTATATACCCGTCCATTTCTTCCGCGTTGGTCTCTTCTTCCGTAATATTTCTACTCGCCCTTCTGGGGTATTCTTTCTTCACTCCCTCTTCCCTTTCCTCGGTTATAGGTGAAATCCATTTATCGCTACGCTAGGCTCTCTTTAATATGTTATACTCGATGAAAAATGATACGAATGCGGGTGATATAGCGAGGATAAAACGTGATAATCCGTCACACGATCTTACGAAGATATCTTTGTCCCTCGTCTTTGCGTTGTTCCGACTCTCGTCTTGAGGAGATCATCATCATGCCGGTCTATATGTCGTTCATCTTTTTACTCACTTCGTGCGAAAGCATTTCAGTCAACCCTGCGTTTCCTGCAACCGCTCCCATCGCCACACATTCCGCGAGGAAGCATTTTCGAAATTTGGTAAATTGTATCGAAATTCGGTGAACAGCTTTTCCACGCTCTTCGTCCGCCTACTTGTATTCGCCTTGAGGCTTGTCAAAATTTTGCTCCAACTTTCACGGCACTGAGCACTAAAGCTCGAAGTTTTCCCCGAACAATTCAGCGGAGTAGGACGCGGGGAGGGAAGGAAAACGAGAGGCACGTAAGATCCACACCCGGGGGGTAGGATACGAAGCGAGGGAGGGATGGGAGGAGAAACGAGAAGTCTTATCTCACGACGGGGTCTCGTATAAATGAGGGTAATATTCCCGCGCGTAGTTCGAGAATACTCACGTCCGTTGGCATATGGCTACGCGTCCATCACTCTCCCGTGAGTGGAGAGAGGAGGCCTCTCCCCGCCGCAGCAAGAAAAAAGGGACTTCCCGGTATAATGAGAAAAGTCATCTTCTCGATCCACCGTGATATTTTGGCGAGAGTGACCTACGACTCTTTCCTTCTTGTTTGCATTCATACGGAGTCTGTATCCGGCAAATGTATCGAAAAATCTAGAAATTGCTGTATTCATCGTGTGCAGGAAAAAGTTGAGCAGTTAGAGAAAAAAAAAACAGAAGCAGAGCACTCATTTGACTATTTTCCAGTCGCTGAATATAGCATCGGAAGGTTTTCTTCCTCGAGGGCATTTTCTTTGGCGTTGACTCTTCTCTCTTGTCCGCTTGTGCAAAAGGGAAACTATTGTCCGGGTTCTTTTGCCGGGGGGGTTATGAATATTAAGACGGTGAAAATATGGGCTCCTCTACCAACCGGAAAGTTGGCCCACTTTAATTTTCCGCTAGCTTCGTGAAGCCAGTCGGGTAAGCAGCTGGGCGAACGATCCGCGCGTTAACGTCGACGAGTTGGGCGACGCTAACGCGCGGACCGGCGAAACTCCGACGGTCTTCTGTTTTTTGGCCTTCCGATCCACTGTATCATGAGCGCAATATCGCTTACACGAATCGTCTTGGAGATATTTCGGGGAGCAGAAATTTTGAAAAAAAATCAATAGACCTTCTGGTGTCGCTTGTCCATTGGTTCTACGATTTTTAGAAAGTGGATAAAATACATTAGAGGGAAAGCCGCACGACTAAGAGCAAGGAAATGATAATTATTAGTGAATACGATAAATAGAATCGGAAAATAACCGTCCAGTAAGGAATGATGGATCCAAGACCTTGTCGACTTACATTTTATAGTAAGCCAAAGTATTTCGTTTTTTTATTTTCCGAAACTTTGGAAATTACGAAAAAAGGAAAAAAATACTAAAAGCTCCAGCCAATTTCGCGGAGATTAGGATTTTGCATTAAAAACCTGTTAGCGAAGAAGGCCTTTAGAGCATCTTACGGTTCTGAAGAACTGAACTAAACTCATTAGAGTAAAAAATTATAAGAATCCTTTAAGGCTGTTGCTGATGCGACAAAATTATCAGCGATTCTGATTGCATAACAGCAAACCCCCTACCGTCGTATCGTGACTGAGAAGGTTCGTGAAAAATCGAACAAAAAAAAAATCAATCGGCATCAGTACCGAGAATCGCGAATGATTTAATTCCGACGCCGATGAGCCCAGTCGGGTCCTCGAAGCGACCAGAGTATCGAAAAGAGGAAAGGGGCTTGCAGGGGGAATGGATTGCGCCGCGATGATGACAGAGGAACAGCGAGCGGCGTGCATCAGCCAGCCGGCATCGTGCTTGCGCCTGCGGTTATGGAGTTGGAGTCGCGAGGGGTAATCCGATTTGCTGGCTGATTCGATTTTCAATTTTCTCTTGAGCTCTCCCTAACCTGCTCTCTCTCAAAAGCTACGCGTTTCCCCGAGAACTCGGTGTGGCCCTCTTCGTAGTCGTCGTCATCCTCCCGTTGCCAACAGCAGGAGCAACGGCAGAAGCATCCTACCCCCTTGCTGGCATAAAAGAAAGTTCTTCTCGACGACGGAGGTGACCCGAGCCTTGTGCGTGAACCACCTTCTCACTCCCTCAATTCACCCCTCGAGTCTACGTACTTTCGGAGTTACCGTACCTTGGTGAAACTTTTTTTTTTCTTCCTCCTCTTCGTCTTCTTCTCTTTTTCCCCCTTCTCGGCTAAATTGGAAAACACAATGGCCACAGGACCCTTTTACGGCGCAATGGCATCGGCAGCGGGGAAAGCCAATGCGGCACTGCGGGAAGGGTCGATTACGGCTCTTCTTGTTGATCAATGATTTGTGCTTTTACATTATACTACTGCTATGAGAGTGGAATAATTGGTAACGATTTTGTATGATATCGTAGAGGGGATGGAAGAAGTGCTTTTACATGTTTAAAGTTTGTACGAAGTTTTCGGCTGAGGGATTTAATTCAATTGATTCAATTTCGCGGGGAAATATTTCCGATGAAACTCATTTTGGACCGCGGAGACTAAATTGGGTAACGAGAAATGATAACAGCGGTGGTCGGAACAGGGGTATTGGCCTCATATCACGGGAAATACTGATGAAGATTATTAGGAATTTACTATACGACCCGGCGCTATCCGTTTCTATGAGTCCAATCTGTTTTTATCGAGAGCTTTCACTAACGCAAATACTGCAGCTGATTCGGGTTGATGCAGGTGCAAAATGTTTCGATTCCATGGGGTTGGGAGAAGCGTGCTTGATGGATTAAAGCCGATTTAGCTGATAACCGGTATTCGACGGAACTATATTTGGATCAAATCCTCTCAATCCCTCACGGCACACTTACAGCCCGGGGGCCGATGGTATTTCAATCTGCGCATAACCTAGTTAAAGAGTCTATTAGGAACGCGCTGCGACCATTACCGGCCTGGGAATTGCTTAGTTCATCCACTTCGATCGCGAACTACATCCCGTACTCGCGGGAGGGTACGACATCAGGTCAGCAATTCCACAGCAATATAAAACGGATAGCCCTTCGTTTGGACACAGAATTAAATTAAATGTTTTTTTTAAACTACGATGACGATTGAGTATTTTTCGGTGATCAATGAAATTGGAAAAAAACTGTTTTTTTAACAGAGCAGAATGATGAATCGAACGTGTTTTAGGAAATTTATCTATTTAGGTCATCGTATTATTCATCAGATTTATATCGTTTTTATTTTTTTTTATTTTTCAAAATCAACATTTTTTTCAAAGATAAAATGAAAGAATGTATTGAGGGTATTGATATGTTGACAAATGATTACAAAAGTACAAAAAGGGATTATACAAAAATATCTTAGATCTATTAGTGATTTAAATGCAGCACGACGCATTAACATTTTTCGGTCCTCACAATCTTCTTTGTCGTCGTAATATTGTTCTTCTTGCGTGGTTCCTCTTTGAGTCTCACAGCTTCTTCCTCGTCGTGCTGTCGCTTGTTGCAGTTCATCGCAGCGAGAATTCTCTTACGCGGCAATATCAGGAAAAGCAAAATCATCGGTTGAACCATTTTAATGAATTTCAATATCCACAAATCTGGATAAATTGCGCCAAGTGCACTGGTGAACCACGGAGTGTCCATCAGCAAATAGAGCTTTAAAAACAAAATATACTTCTTTTTTACGCTATTTTTACGATTTTCGTTGATGATAGCGGTCGATCGTTGCACGGCAATGGTTTTGGCAGTTGTGTAGATGAACAGACAAGTGTTGATCAAGCAAACGACCACCGGTCCCGTGATAACATAGATGATGACCGACACATTGGGACTGTTGATTTTATGAAAATTCGGACGCAACGGTGAATCTTCGGCATACATTGGACTGAATTCGGCGATGGCGGCGTTGAGGGTCAGAAGGGCCGGCACTCCCCAACCCCAAGCGGCGTATATCAAAAACTTTCTCTTCTCCTCGCGACCTCTGTCAGCACCGCCTTTCGGAGCCCAACGAAATCTCGTTATGACGAGAGTCATGTCGAAGCATATGATAAATAACCAAATTACGGATCCCTGAGTGAAGAACATCAATCCAAGACCGAAGCATCGATAGGTGTTGACTGACAAAATTTCGTGACAGAGACTAAGAAAACCCAAGATGATCAGCAAAAAGTTAATCACCATATAGGACATGTTGTAGCTTATCACAGCTTTGTCGTAGGCGCGGGCGCGAAGTGTCGGAAGAGCGCAATAAATAATCACCACCATAATGAACGGCACATTGTAGATCATCGTTGCAAAAATCACAGTCGCAGCACCCCATAAATTCAACACGGAGAAAATAGTGGCGCATTCTTTGCGCGTATCGTTGACACTGAGAAGAAGCGCATCACATGTCAGCGTCACCTGGGTACCGTTCGCCAGAATGTCTATGCAGGTGTCGTTTGTCATGTATTCTTCAGTACTATCTAAAAAAAAAAAAGAGAAAAAAGTTCAATAATATTAGAAAAATTAAATAGACAGTGTTGCATTAATGATGAACTCAGGATTCGTTTAACTTACTGTTGAAAATGCAAACATTGAACATCGTTCCAGTTTCGTTCGCGATGTTGAAGAGATCTTCAGAAAGTGTTCCATTGCTCGTGATGTTTTCGTAGTCTCTCGTGCACCCAAAATTCTCGTTCAAGATATACTTATTCTCGCAACACTTGACAAAAGGTACGGAAACTTCCGTACTCGCGATATTCGCCAAAAGTGCAATGACGATGGATGTGATGCGAACATAGCGCTTCGTCGAGAAGAACGTTGGCATCTGGTCAACGCTGTCTATTAGTCGCGGGTCAACTGATCAGCTCGCTGGATCGTAACGAAATGAATAGACGAACGCGACGGTCCGCTATCGCATCGGCTATATCCAAGCTTCCGAGCGGTAAAGTAGCGTAGCGTAAAGTGGCGGCTTACGATTCGCGTGTATTAAGCGATTGGAACATTCGAGATGCCTGCGCGTTGTTTTCGGGGATAGAGACTAAACGACAGTGGACATTGCCGTTGGAACCCGTATGCTCGTGCGGGACCTCGGGGCAACGCGCTGACTCACTGGAAAACTGTTGCGGTTCTTGATATGCAAGCGTCGAACGCTCGTTGATGCTATCGTTAGACCACCGATCCGCCTGCGAGAAAGATTTGCATTCATGATTTTGTTTGCTCGAAGACAACTTAACTCAGTGGTTTCATCTCTCGGCCGGAGTATCTATTCAAGAGATTTCCTGAAAAATATAAAAATGTATAACTACGCATAATCAGGAGAAGGCAGTGATGCCTCGAATAGAATTTCCAATCGCAAATTCGTCGTGATATGAATCAAAGATATATTTTTACTGGTTTTAGCGCTAAACTTTATTCTCGAATAAATTGCAATTATTGTTTTTTCAAAAAAAAAAAAAACTTAAAATATGTTATCTATTCTTCGTTGACGACGGAGAAAAAGGAGCGTCTTGTGTGGTAACCTTGAAAACATCGAATTCGCAATTTTCTGTTTAAACGCGCCGTATATGTGATTCATTGTGTAAAATCGTAGAAATCAACAAAAAGATGAAAAAAACCAAGTAAACTTTATCAATTAGGATCAATATATCGTTTTCGGAAGGGATAAAAAAAATATATAATCGAATTAAAAAAGATTATAACGGAAGATAAATGTAACACGACATCTACTCTAGTTAACTACTTTAGGATGATTAATTAAGATCTTTAAATAAAAAAAGTTTGTCGTTGTGATAAATCGGTTTTTAGAAATCTCTATATTAATAATCATGAATTCGAATTCGTTTAGCTATAATTCTGTAATGAAGAACTGCAGAACATGAAGCATTATTTCGTTAATTCCTGCCTTGTAATAGAAGCTCTTTAATTGGTAACCATACGATGATTTGCTGTTACTGAGGTATAACGGTATAAAGAAGCCGCAAAGTAGGAGATTACACATAGGAAAGACCGGCGATGCGCCGACTCAACTTGCGAGTGTCGTATCTTACATCGACAAATATGCATCTACAACAAGACTCTTCCGAGTCGATCATTATTCATTTATGCTTGTACTTCAACTGTACTCCGGAAGATCATCCATTCCGCTAATCTTTATCACTCGAACCTACCGCGAAAGTGTTACTTCATCAATCACGTGGTAAACGTCGCTTTTTTAAATTTGCTCAAAGCTCACAGTGCAATCTCATAGCAATGGCTCTAAAGCTGTTCGGAGATCAGTGTCGATGTTGGTATGTCCTTGAAGTAGTTGACAAGACTGCGACAATCGGATGTAACAACGATAACGATGATGACGAAGACGACGACGTCGACGACAACCTTTTTGCCAATGGCTAACGGAACAAGTACCCGCTACAACGGAGTAGTTGGCGTATTCCAGCAACGTCGTAACGTTGAATTTCCGCATCGAGAACACGACCAACGGGCACGAAAGTGGTGGCCAAGTGTCCGAAACTTCGGACAAGAGCAGGAGGCGACCAGATTCAGCCTCTACAACCCTCAACGGTAGCCGAGATGGTAGTACTCAACTGCAGCCTCGACACGATCGTGTTCTGGGGCGCCCCAGACGTACATGACCACGAACATCGCCCACGTGGTATACTCTGCATAGTCGTGGTCGTTGTCTACCTGTCGTTGCCAGAACTGGGTCGTGGCCTCTACAACCGTTCCGTTCTCTGGCGCAGCGTCTCTCTCATGATACACGGCTGTGTGTTCGCTGACCCTCTTGGGTTACGGCTAACCGTATCGTCTTCGCATTCTCAGTGAAATCGCAGTTATGCAATTTTTTCGACCAATTCCGCTGCGCTCGGGCTAAACGCAATACCGCATCCACGTGACATTGGCGATAACGAGATTTTTATGTATCCCCGGAATACGGGGAATCGGGGAAGCCGATCCTGCGGAAGACCGCAGACAGTTCCTGTATGGAACTTTCGCTTGGGGCAGTGCACTTGGATCAGCGATTGTAGGCTGCCATACGCTTATATTCCTCGCATACCGAGAACTTTTGTTTTTATGCCGAATTACAACAAAACTCGTAGACGCGGCAGAGTTACAGTGGACTTTTAAGTGGTGTTGTGGTCCACGAAAAAAAAAAATACATTGCTACGATTGAGCCGTTGTGAGGTTGAAACATCACAGGATTCGAATCTTCCGTCGGAATAGCAGTCGGACGTGGATAATTCGGACGTCGTGCCGGAAATGCCTGCCCTCGATATCGAAGAAACCAGAGGAAGCTGCGGTGAATAGTCCCACGACGTTTCGTTTAAATAAAAATCGCACAATGACCGGTACGTAATAGTCGTTAGGCTATTAATGATTGGCTTGTGTGTCATACCAAAAATTGGAGGATATAGCGAAACACTGGCTGAGGGAAAGTATATTTGTGATTAATTGTGGAGAGATGATTAACCCGGTGTCTGGATTTACCGAGTTCTGTGCGAATTCCTCACATAACTCACTGCTTGTTGCCCAACGAATCTATACGGTGGAATCTCCGCTAAGGAAATACGCAACCGCACGAAAAAGACTTGTTCTATCTGACACGTAATTGCTATAGCCATATATAGACTGAACTGTGCAATGAAACGACAAACTTACCTTTCGTTTTTTTTATGATTTAAGATAATCGTATCGTCATGAAAATGATTATTAAACGCTGATACAAATCTGTTAGGAAACATAGATTTATTATTTATGAATCTATTATAAATAAATAATTGCTATAACCGTATGTAGACGAAAATATGCTTGACGAAAAAACGACGAAACTATAAAAAATCTTGACGAATAAATCAATGAGCCGATGCTGCTGGTGGTGGTTTCACGATACGCGGAACCCGCTCGTCTGTAATCCTTCGTGCATTTCATTATCCATGTTTATTAATGCTCCCCCCTTCTCTGATTGGCTGATCAATGATGGATCGTCGTTCGATGTCAACGCGTCCGTTCAATCAATCAGAGGATAAGCGGATCACTTCGATCATACAAGGCAATCGACTGCAAACAACTAGCCGTGGATTATGGATTTTTATTTGATCGACAAGTTTTCTAATGCGTATGAATCCGGTGTATAGAGGCTTCCCTCGTAGTCCTATGAGGAAATGAATGATTGCTGAAGCTTGCCGCAGCACTTGGAAATATAGATGTCTCCGAACATTACGGTAAATCTATTAGTGCGATCAATTAATAACTCAGTCTAATCGAGCAGCTATTTTAGCCACGGGGCTATAACGATGTTTGGACTTTCTATACGGATCTTATTAGTTTTCTTTGTACAGTTTTCTATTTTATATTATTCTTTTTATATATTTTTTAAATTAGATTATCTATTTTTTCAGAATTACACAAAGTGTTAATTACAAAACATTTAATGCTGGCAGAATATTTTTTCAATCGGAATATGAAAAGCCATAAAATGTGTCTTATATTCTCGAAATTTTTAAAGAAATTGCCGAATTTTTTTAAAAACATGATTTTTCCTTAAATTATTTTTTATATTTTTTATTTATCAAATTATGTAGTAAAAGAGTGGGTTGAACACGCGGCAGGCTTCTTTCAATTATACGACAATATTCCACGTTCGATTGGTCTTTAGGGGCCATAGGATAGGAGGGCTTCATTCGCACGTCCGCAGGGTGATGCATGAGATGCGTTGCACCCTTCCCAACAACAATATCCTGATGGCGATGCTGCTTCTGCGTTCAACACGTCCCCTATCATATCATCGTCTGTTCTCTCCGACAGAACAAACTATTACATTCGACGAATTCTCTCCCCTTTCCCCATTGCCAGTTCTTGTAATGAAATCATAATTTCATTTGGCCAACAAAAGTCACGAGTGCGCCGCGCTACGTTGACTGAGTAGAATTGGGAACGAAGGAAGCGTTGGGGGAAGTCCGGAGACTTGGGGATCTCTCGTCGAAAACTCTTCCTGACATAGACCGAGCGAAATAGAAAAAATAAAAATAATTGCCGACATTCCGAATAAAGAAACGACTCGTATCTGTTTTTTCGCACAGATCAAAGATCAGCGTATTCTTTTAATCATCCTTTGTCCAACGCTACAGGCGATATTTTCACAGAACAATATATCAAAATTTCCAAATACAGACAATGGGACACGAATAACCAAACGGTGGTATTCCCATCAGATCGTTTGGAAGATTATCCAGTTGTCGTTGTCTATGCAAATGAAGATAATAGGTTAGTCGAATAGAACGGAGAATTTAGCCTGTATGCCTTCAGGGGCTTTGAAATTTGTTTTTTTTCGGTACAAAACGTTCCTAAATATCAAAGGCTCTCATTTGTCAGTGCATACCGCACGGTCGCCGCTTCAGCCAGTCGCTCCCGGCTTCACCGGATTTTAATAAACACAGGAATGTCGGTGAATCCGCGGGGTCGAGAGGTGGGGAGGTTTCCCTTCCTCGGTGAGGTCTCTCAAAAGCTCTCTCGCGTTCGTACAAAGTATTCGAGATTCTTGAATACCCCGGAGACACCGAAGCCGCGAATGAATATTCAAGCGAATGCAAAACTCTCCTACGGCCCGTAGAAGTTCCTTGAACGGGGCATTGATTCGCGTTCGTCCGCACCCGACGGCCGCTCCACGATGGAACAAAAGAGTTGGCTTTGGGTCAAACTTCTAGAAGCTCGAAGCAGCGGAAGGAGGACGATGAAGGTAGAGCACTAGGCGAGAAGATATGTACTACCGCGATGAATTCAAACGCCGAGAATCGTATATAGCTCTCTCTCTCTTCTCCCTTCCACTTCCTCGTTCTTCTCTTTCTCCATGCTCTCTGCTCGACTTGGCTCTCTTCTATGCATATCGTCGTACAAGAACTGGCGCTGAAACTAGAAGCGGACACCGTCGACGATTTCACCGTGGAATTACTCGCTCGGATAATCTTGGATTTCGCAGATTCCAATTCGGCGAATCCCCAACAGAAGATCCTTCTAACGTCCGTTGCACTAAAATCCGGAATCCACCAAAAAGATTCGTAATAAGTCGACGAAATAATTTATTCTGCACTGCGTTCGTAGCGGAACAAACGATTTAATCATTCTACGAATGGGAGAGATAAAATTTGGTGAAAAGTGGGAAAAAAAAAGAAATTGCAATTGGATTGTAACAATTTAATTAAATTTAAAAAACAAGAATAAACATTGCATTATTAAATGAATTTGTTTTTCTATGACATAAAATTCGTTGAAATATGGAAAAAAAATCCCGACCAACGATACGAATACGAAAAAAGCTTTGTACTATGAAATTAATTTTTATTTACAAATTTTACAAGTCTCATTCATTCGTTTAAATTTTGGTTTATTATAAAAACGTGCGAACCAAACTATTAATTTTTTTGTGCCGACGCAAAAAATCTGAAAAATTCGAGAGACGATTTTTTTTTTCCGCAAGCAAAAATTTTACACTATTGATAGCCACCTTCTCCTCGAAATTTTTCAGGCAAACTTTGCTCATTCGTCTAATTCACTCGTGACGTAATTTCCGCGTATCGTCACGAAGTCAGAGACGATCGTTAACACATGAGCGCGAGAGGTATCTATCCGCATTCAACGGCGTTAACAATGCGTATATGCGAGGGAGTGTTTGAGAAGGTGCAAACGGAGGGGACTTCGGTTTCGCGCCCCCGTTACTGGGTTATGCATTATGATTTAATTACAATTTATGGGACGTGGTTTCGCGCACGCGGTGAATGCGCTGTGTACTCTGATTTGGCATTACGTCGCCGTACCGCGCTGGGTATACGCAGCTCGACTATCCGTAGCCGTAATGCTACCTAGTTAGCTCTCTCACACTGTTGAAGCGGATATCCATTTCAAATTCCATGCTGCCCCCTCCCGCCCTTCTCTCGTATCATACAAGCACAGTTAGGTTCGGTGAGCGTAAATGGACCAAAGGGGGATCTCTACCTGTTAGCTATTCGCTATTCTCTCGGATTGTGGTCTCGTCGACGTTAACCGAACAATGACGAGACGTAACGAAACGTGGAAATCGGAGCGAAGACCTAGATTAACCGTTTGCTCAGCGTCTATAAACACTATAAACATTCGTTTTATCGTCCAGTGCGTAGACAGGCGTGAAAATCGGTCAAGTAGGTATTCATCCCGTTGGTATCCGACTCTCCATCATCGTATCCTTCACAGCTCTCTACACGAGAGCTTGAGCCGCGTTATCATTCTACCAACTCTTTCAACGAGAAAACTTTGTCGCTTTATCAGAGCCGCGAGCTTCACGGCGAAGAAACGAACGAATGCCTCCCTCGAACGAGGTATTAATCCCGGACGAAAGAGGAATGAGGCACATTAAACTGCCGCGTAAAGCAGCAAAAGCAAAGGCTATAGAGAATAATCGAAGCTACTCGGTGGGCGTTTTCAAAGTTTAATCAAGCACCGGGCAATTTTTTTTACTTTTATCTTACCTCTCATAATACGATGCGAAAGCTGAATGTTCCAGTCGTCGACCGGATACTATGACTTGGCAGAATATCAACTAGCAAATTTATTATTACTATTAAGCAAATTACATTATTATAAAATAAAAATCTAATTATCTGAAGCTGTTGGTATTTTCAAAGAATTAAATTTGATTATATAAATTAATTGAATTTGTATAAGAAAAAAAAAATATTTCAAATTTTTTTAGAAAAAATGTTAGATCTGAAATTATTTATTGAATAATCAAATGTTCAATTTAAAAAAATGAATGCACGACTTTTTAACACCCCAAAATTCCAGCTTTGAAGTGATAAATAAAATAAATTTTTAATCCATCAAAAAATTAATAATAATTTATAATATAAATAATAAATAATTCGCTAATACATCGAAAAATATAGTGTATTATTAACATGGCTCAGACTTAATAAGAATTTCCATGAAATTGAACAACAGTTTTCAAATTTAAATTTATTAAGTTTAAAACACGTTAAGCTACTTATTGAGTTAAACAGCTCATGTCATGAACTTTAGTTTGAATAATAATTACTAAAGCATCTACTCGCTTATTTGTATCCGCGAAGAAAGGGAGTTGACAAGTTATCGTCGTGTCGTTGTGGCTTTCTGGAATACATTTTCACGAACGTGTTTTGTAAAGATCCGCCTGAACTGTATAGGGGGTGGAGAGACAATAAAAGGGTCAAAGCAGCGACGAGATCTTATGCAGAAAGAGAGGAACGATCCTCTTGTTTTCTGGTTATTGCACGTGCGAACCGTTTCGCGAGGGAATAGCGAAGAAGCAGATGAGGCGAAGGGGTGGCTGTGCGAGGTAACGCGCGCGTCAGGTTAGAGAATCCAGAGAAGAGGAAAACCAAACGCGAGAGAAGCAGAATCGGGCAGAAGCCGCTCTACGGAACTTGAGGGGAAGAGGGGGGAGGGAAGGGGCGAGAGGCGGATAATGGGAGAACAGAGTGCCGGGGTCGGGAGAAAAGTTCACGGCGCAGAGGGATAATGAGAGCAATCTGCTCATCTGCTGGCCTGCGATGTCTCAAGCCTCCTTCCTCGTGAGGCAACGAACCTCCAGTGGTTCTCGACTCACTCCACCCTCTTGTCTGCATCTTCTCTTTGCCCTTTGCTTGTGTATATAACCACTATCCGTATCTACCTAACAACTATCTCATGAGGATTTCACAGCTACTCGTTGATGCTCTCCTCGATGCCTCAGCGATGCTTCGGTTATTTCTACACAACCTCGGAGCTGAATTTTCCTCGGTAATCTGATTCCAGAGATAAAAACTTTACTACCTGTTTTTTAGGATAATTCGATCGTAATTCTGGACCATTTTTTTTATATTGTTTTTCAAATGAATTACAAAAGTTTTTCATTTATCATTAATTATTATATAATAAATCATAATATTATCAATATTAATTATATTTATTAAATAAAAATGCTGAGTTTCATATACATTTTTCCCATGTGGGTACTTGTGACTTTAATATATTATAATTAATTTTTTCAACTCGACTGACCGTAAAGGATTGAAACAGAAAAAAAACGATTTAGGTTAGAAAATACCGATAGTATCGATATCACCGGCGAAGAATTCAATGAATTTTTTTGAGCGGACCAGCAGATTAAATTCTTTCCAGCTTCTTCGTTATCGAGAAACAGAGCTTACAAGGCATTCGTGGCATATAAAATACGAAGAGTATATTTACTACGTACGCGATGTATCTTATCTTTATCCAACGACGAGAACATTGACCGTGTGCAATAAGAAACTTGTCGGTCGCGTTCCGCGACAGATAAAATTTCGTGGAAATAATATTTATCGTCGTTCGTAGAACGAAGGAGAATATGCATGGATATACGCGTCATACGGACTCTCTGTTTAACGTTGAATGTACCATGAACCGAGAGATAAAGACGGGAGGGGTGGGGGCGCAGGGCCCTCGCGAAGTCATTTAGATACTACTACTATATATTAGGGAAGGGCAACGACGGATTTACGATCTCGCGCCGTTTGCGCTCGAGAGGTCTGGCGCACGATATTTTCCCCCCTACTTTCTCACTTTCGTCCTCATGTAGGTGTCGCGGGTCGCACTTTGAAATACCAAACATCTCATCTCATCCTCACTGCACGCCAGGGGCGTCGAAGCTCTTGAAATTTTATCTTTCCCCGACAGACAGACACGATCGCTTTACGAAATAATCGAGAAGCCTCGTCGTCCGCCTCGACATTTTTTTTTTTTTTTCATTTTTTTTAAGCTTTTTTTTTAAGGAGAGAATTGTGTTTTTCCGACTAAAATTCCTCATCTGGAACGTCGTTCATAATCGAGGATACAGACGAGTGAGTTGTGTGAAATACCTAACAGAGGATTGGCTATATGGAGTATCCAGCTGTAGGAACTTAGCACGCAATTCAGCAATTTATAGTTGAGGGGGACGTTGCCGAGGATACAATCCCTATCGAGCTCAACGGAACGATGACACGGTGTCCAACCATCCATTATCTTGTCCAGTTTCTCGATTACCTTTGCATAACGCGGATTAACCGTACAACTTTATATTGCAACTTCGCTCGTTCAACTGTTGTTTTTTTTTTTTTTTTTTTCAAGCTATTTTCGCGGTAAAAAAGATTGATCGAGCTATTCGGTCGGAATTATTCTTGATATGTTTCTTTCCGGTTGAGGCGTCTTATTTCAAGCGCTTGTTTTGCCGCAGTTTACGTAGCGTGAATACTGCAAAGTAGCGTTTTACTTTTAGAAATGTGGAATTTTTATTTTTCTAAAGATTTTGCGTTGAACCGTATGATTACCACGCGAATAACCTTTAACACGCAATAAATATTTTTATTTTATTACACTTGAGCCATTTTATTCGATTAATGATTAAACAGAATTTTTCAAAATTATTCACCTATCAGCTTTTTTTTTTTGGCAAAATAGAAACAAAACGGAAACAGCATATCCCACAAAGTCATTTATCGACATCCCCAATATCGACGTCTTTGATAAACGGAACGAAGGAACCAAATAAAAATTGACCTTTTTATCGTATAAATTACGCGTCGGAATAAAAAACCTGTTTATTTTCATTGACATCTCTTTATTGGGGATAAATGGAAATTTGACGATGTAAATCACAAGTTTTAGTTTTATCACGATGAAAAAGCACTGCTGTTTTCGTCACCGAGGTTAACTCTAACAATAAAAATATAATTTTCAAACTTTAATCCACAGTTTACAATTCCAAAACGAATGTTGAGAGTGAATATTTTTCTTTATCATGGAAAAAATTACAATGCGACGAAATGAAAAAGAATAATTTTGTTTAATCTGTAAAAAAAATAACTCGCCCGCTGTTTTTTTTTTTTACGAAATGTTTTATCGATACGAGAGCCATCAGTGAGAGCTCCGAGTCGAGTCAGCACGTCCGTGACGCGCAGAAGCTTTTGTTTTATTATCTTGATTCGGTGCGGTGAGCTTTTGTATTGATAGAATAGTTATAGTATAACGGAATAAGCTTGGCGAGATTTTCGTCGGCGTCCCAAGAGAACGATCGGATGTTGGGGAATAGATTTTTTTCAGTGGTGACATAGAGAGAACGCGAGATCGTTGAATAAAAAAAGGATTATCCCCTAAACGCTCACGTTTTCCCTGCAGACTCACGTGGTCTGTTTTACGTTCAACCATTCGTAACTCCCCCCTCCCTCGCTCCGTCGGTACAGCGTCCGCTTTGGGACATATTCATATCCGGTGCGAAGCATTAAAAAAAACCCCGACGGCTCTATCGAGGAAAACTGCCGCTCGTAAAGTGTCGCGTTCGAATTTCTGTTTCAACTCTTCTCTAACTTCATTTTTTTTTATCGTCATTTTTATTTTATTAATCTTCTTCTTGTCACGTCTATGTTTTCTCGATACTCTCACGTCATAACGCGATTGTTGAGGGCTCCACAGTCTTCGGGGCTCTCATCTGTCTATCAGATTACTCTGGGATAATGCTTGGCGTGATAGACGTCGGGTTGACAAGCAAAGGGGTAAACTAAAACGAAGGCAGGAAGGAAGAAGAGGCGCCAAGGATAGGATAGGCTTAATTCGTAGGAGATAGGGAGCGTAAGAACGCAATAACCTTCTCGTTAGCTCTCATGATTAAAGGTTCGCTCCCTTCGTCCTTACGCTCCCCCGCGTCTATCTACTCGGCACTCGTGAAAACAATCGACGACATATTCGCAAAAAAAAATAGATAAATATAGTTTATTTATTTATTTATTTATAATAAATCAATTTTGAGAAAAAAAAAATATAGACGACGAAACGAAAGCATTTCGTGTATTTAGTCGATCTTCTCTGAATTACGATCTGCGGATTTTCGAGAGAGCGGCATTTTTGCCGGAATTTCCGTCAGTCAGTGGCTGTCTGCACATTTTAACAGTCACCAGACTCCGCTCCCTGTCTTGATTTGTGCAGACACGCGGCGGCATCATAAGCACGTAGTCGCGCGTGCTTGCGTCCCATATCCTCCAATTCCCAAAAGTAAACTATAAATCAATATATTTTCGAGGTAAAGAAATAAAAAAATTTTAAAAAAAGGTTGGAGACGATGAAAGAAAAAAAGTCTCGCGAAGTCGAAAACACGTGTGAACAAATGTCGGGGGAGTTCTGGGGAGACTTTCTCTATCGCGTCGCGCGAGACACCGACTGCGTCGAGATCTGTATTGGCTTTGCGGTTCGACGCGATGAGCGAGAAAAACGCGGTCTTGGAGGGGGATCTCCCCTTCTCTCTATTAAAAGACGCCGCGGCTTTGGACTTTCGTAACCTGTGCGCGTGTTTAGTACCCCGAAAGCTCAGTAAATACAGACCACTGCTTCCTGGAAGTGTCGCGGGGGGGTTATTTTCATTTTTAGTAGTTCACGAGAGCACAAGATGGTTCGCTCGGGCCGTACGAAACGAGACGAGGGTAACGAAAGAAATAGCTTCGCGAAGGCTCGACAACAGTTCCTAAAGAAACCGCGTGTACCGCATACACTCTCAGGACTGCGTGTATGTAATCGGCGTTCACCGTATACTGCAAGCCGCACACTGCATTACGCTCGTCGATTCTCACTGCTGCGCAATACAAACTGTAAACGACGGGCTCCTTTTTTATTCATTTTTTTTTTTTTCATCTCGTTTCATAGTTTACCGCGCTCCGTAACGCCCTTGTCGTTCACTCACACGCTTTAAACATATTATCGCAGCCTTTTTTTCTGCTTAGAAAGGAAACACGTGTCACACGTCTTGGGTCCGTCATCGTCGGCGTTTTATATGAAACTTTAGGTTTTAGATGCGACATGAAGATTCTAATAAAAAATTATTTAAAAATATTTTTTGCCGGAAGAGATAATAATTTTATAAAAAAATAATAATTCACGAAGTAATACCGATGTTTAAAGAAATTAGTAAAAAATTATCATTTTACCTCTTATAATTGAATATTATATTCATTTATTTTTAGTATCACAGAAATTTTTACAACAAACGTACGGTTTTTTAATATTCTGTCATATAAAAAGTAAAGGAAAATAATATTAATTTTTAATAAATCGGATTTTAAAATTCATTTTTTTTTAAACGTCATTATTTTTGCTAATTATTTTTTAATATTATTATCGTTATTAATAAACGTTATTCTTGGAGCGCAGCGCCATCTAGAATGACACGGCGTTACAATCGAAGAAACTAACTGTATGAACTTTTCTGCTTCAAAAGATTGTTTTCTCTTCCATCTTTTCTCGTTCGCTGAATACAGTGAAGTCAGTCTTCAGACACCAGACAATGGATTCAGCATCGGCAATCATACAACCCGTCTCGTCCCGTGATTTATGAGAACAATCTACATCCCCGAGTCCGCCTATCGGCGAGCTCAGCCTCAACCCTTTTCGTGAGTGCTGGTGCGCGATAGAATAAGATTTAGTGCAACTTCCGTGCGGTAGAGTTGTTCGGCGGCTGTCTTTCTCTCCCTTTCTCTCGCTCGAGCTAACGAATCGGAAGCGGCGCGATCCATCTCCAGTTCTCACCCCCCAACGCTCTGACGTCGGAGAATCGACGCTCGCGCTACATCTTCGTTATGGGGCCATTAGGGAAGCCTGCTTCGCAGCTCGTGGAGGAAACATGCGTGAGTGTAACACCAAAAAACGGCTCTTCGATCCCTTACTCCCTTTATATATATATATATAGATTGTAGTATACATATACACTGGTTGTTCGGTGGAGTACGAGAAACGACGAATGAGAGGGCGGGTTTCACAACCCTTTAACTAGAATTTTAATCTCCGCGCCGTTATCATCCCCCTTTACAGGTCTCGGAAGCCAAATCGCCCCCCTTCACCAACGTACGTCCCCTTGATCCGCGGACTTCTTGTATTGTCAAATAAAAATAATACCGGGGATAGAACAAACGTCTATCCGGTCTCGTAGCCCAGAGGCACGATGAAAATCCACGCGTCGATAGTCATTATACGAGTCGTATTGTGTGTGTCAGGCGGGAGTGTACCGAGCGCATCTATGTAAACTAAATGTGGAATCGTTGCGAGGACGAGACACCCTCGTACAACGGCATGTATATGGGGTTCGCTTACCGCCGAGCGTCGTTGTAAGCCCGAAGTACCGAGCGTATATGGGTGTCGACGAACATTCATGCCGGTACTACATGAAATTCTAGTTACTCCAAAGTACAAGAATACATTAATCGGAAATAGGGGTTGAAATAGTTTTTGAGTGGCTGCGTCCAAAATGTACACTTTAGTGTTCTTATATTTAGTGCATTTTGTCGTTAAGAAAAAATCGAGTAAAATTTCCATTTTTAAGAAAACGAAAATAAAAAATTATATGAATATTTAAGAAGAAATTTTTTAAAAAATTTCGTTTTTAAGATATTTCATTTGTATTACATTCGATATTAGATATAATACATTTTTTTATCATGTCCTTTTCAGTCGATAGCTTTTTAATTCTCGTGAAATTATTTTCCTAACTGACGCCCCTTAAATATTGTAAATTCGTTACCCAATTATTCGCACGTTTGTGTCACATTCGTTCCATCCAAAGTTCCATTAATGTCTATTTCCGAAGTTAGCCGACGCGCTGTACACGAATGAAGTTGTCTCGTTGGAAATGACCCCCACGTGCTGGCTAAAGCATATACTACCAGTAATGTACGCAAAGCGAGCTAAAGGAGGGTCGAAAGACGACGTCGGGTTTGGATAAGACCAGGGGAAAGGGTCGTTTCTACGCGCCTCTGCGAGCGACTATTCACTCTCGCCGCGACTAGACTAACTGCCACGTCTTAGACAGACCGCGAGATTTGCATATTCAAAGGCCGTGAATCCTGTGGACTTGGATAGGAGAATGAGGGGGAGGGTTGTGCGATGTTACGGGTGCTACGTTGCACCGGCTTATAGCAGGGTAGTAACGATGGGTTGGTAGGTGGTAGTCGCAAGGGGGTAGTTTGTTAGGGAGCCAATAGCTAACTGTTCATTAAGGTATAGAACATCCGTACGCGAACAGGAGCTATAAGCACCCCTTTGCGATCCAGGCAATGAGAACTCGCGTAGAACACACGTGGCACTTTCCGCGTGTCTCAGACGTGACACACACTCGACAAAACTGCAACACCGCCACAAATTAACACGCCGGAAACAACAAAATTATTACCAGCAACACGCCCGCGAACTCTCTAAAATACAAGATGTTTGCATCCGCGTCAAACATCGCCAACGTCGCTGAAGGTCGTACTGGAGTGAAGGAAATGTCGTAAAAATTGTCAAATTGCATCGTCGAGCGGATGGATAATGCATAAACCTTCTCGGGTCATGCGGTTGGTCACAGCATTCATTATCCAAGTGAAAGATACATAGAGAAACGAGGAAACGCGAGGGGGAGTTCGCTTCAAATTACGTCGTTCGACCAAAGAGAGAGCCATTTTGACATGAAAGTTTCGCTTAGTCTCGCTTCCGACACGGAGAATCGCGGAATCGTCCAAGTGAGAACAAACTGCTCGGAAGGAATATATTAAAACGCGAAGCGCACAAACACGCGACAGTCGTTGCGACCGACAGTTTAGTTCGCCTAGTTGCACTTCAGCTATGTACTCACCGTTGATATCGTATTTATGTACCTTTTGTATTATATACATGTTTATGTACCGTATGTACTGTGCACTATACTAAATATAGGGGATGGTGGGGCAAAATGAGCCGTATTATTAAATCGCAGAGTTTTTTCGACATTCACAACATTTTTCCATCCCTTTTGAACCAAGAAATTGATTTGTCACATCCCCTTAGAGTATAAAAACAAACAAAAAAATAGGGGAAAATAGAATATAATTAAATTCTATTAAAAAAATGAAAAAATTGAATTTTAAATAATTTACTACCTACAAGCGTTATGTATTGTAGTTTTATTTATCTGCATTTTTGGATCGGTCCATTTTGTCCCAAAGTTGAACGCGTGACTGTCCTATTGTGCCCCGTTAGTCCATTTTGCCCCACATTTCCCCTATATAAACTATGTATTATACTATATATAGACTATGTACTGTACTACATGCATGCGTAACAGTCTATGTGGTCGAACAGTGAGATTCGCGAGATACGTGTGTACGGGTTGTACACTGTATAGTATATATGTACTCTAATAGTTCCTTCCTGAATAATGCATCAGACGGAATATTTGCATCAAACTTCGAGCAGTTGTTCGCCAGCCCACTACGCGATCCTTGTCTCTCACTATATACATATATATACTATATTTCCTCTTACTTTCTCTCGCATCTTTGACTCCCCGACCAATCTCTTTCATTCTCGTTTCTCGTCGTAACGCAGTCCTTCCTATCCTCCTTCACCACCACTCACCACTTTTTCACTCAATCCTCACCGGCCTTCTTTTCCTCTCCCGCCCGTCCCTATTCTCTCCTCCCCCCTTTACCGGTACGAATAAATGATAATTTTATTACCAGCCTCGAGGCACTGAGACGCCGCTGGCGAGGCAACTTCTCGGGGAGACGCTCTCCCTCCTCACCGAAAACGCCATTTAACCTTCCGCAGGACACTGACTTGAAATAACAATGTGCGCGGTGGGGACTATTACCCGCGACATCCCACGCCGTAGACGAAGGATCGTGTCTTTACCCGCTCACCTCATCTCTTTCTCTCTCTCTCTCGTCTCCTTTGGCTCTCTCCTCATCTTTCGCGAGATTATTCCACATCTCTTCGACATCATCAGTGTGTCGGGACTAAGAAACTTTGACCCTTCTTCGGTGAAACGATTACGTTGCTTTTACTTGGCTGCTGTAATTATTACCGCGTGACGATACGTTTTGGTACTTTTACGGACCAAAATACGAAAAGCTTTTCTATCGTAAAGTGTCGAGAGAGTTTGCGCCACGCGTCTTTTCTATCGTACCGACACTTTGCCGACGAGTTTACCGCGGAGAGCTCGCGAGACCTATTAGCGACTGTACGCACGACATCGCGACGAATTAATCGCGCACCGATGACGAACGAGCGCCTGTCTTCACCCTTTGTTTTGGAAACTTTGGTCCAAAGATTTTCGAGGGGCTCGTTGTTTAGTGCTACTTAAGCGAAATATAGTCTCAAGCGCTCGCGATAAGACATTGAAAATTTTAATTAATTTCTTTATTGCGACTGAAGAGATTTATTTCCCGCTGTGACGGAATGAATTTTTAGGATTTACTGGGGGGGGGGGGGCAACTTAAGAAGACAACATTTTTTAATAGGAATCGTAGAAGACTATGGGTTTCAAAAAAATTTGCAAGCTTGTAGAGAAGAATTCATCGCGATCTCCCTTCATCGGTGGAAGAGTTTTTCGTCGACTCGACGATTTTTCAATCTTGTTAAAGATTCCAGCTGAGTGCTCTATTCACCCCTTCTGCTACTCACTTAAAGAAGGACTACAGATGCCTCTCTTCTGTTTGGATTTTTGCCATAGTCGATTGCTCCCCCGTTGGGCGGGGGTGGGAGATGAAAATTATGAGTCATGTTGTATTCCTCCCTTTGACGATGGTGAATTCGTTAATTTTTTGCGCGAACGGGGTTTCCACGAAGGTTCATCGCTTGTTCCGCAAGAATAAGAAGGGCGAAGGGCGCTCGCGGATATTCCGCCGCTATCGTGAAGTCGTTCGATAAAGATACGCGTGAAACACATCGCGGAGAGATAGAAGATTGTTTTCGTTCAGCAAGAGGACGAAGTCGCGCGGAAGATAATTCAAGGATTTGATCGATCGGGTTATATAGCAGTAGAATAACTTTGGGCGAATAAAAATGAATGAATTTTTATAGGGTTAAGGGACACAGTTGTCCCAATGATTGAGTGGCGAATTAGTCATCAGTTAATTCATTATCGCTCCGCGGGAAGTCTCGACCCGATGCTGCATCGACGTCGATGCAGTGATGCACATGCCTCTGCGATGGTTCTCGACGCTATTTTCTCGAATACGCACGTAGATGCTGCAGCACAATACGACAAGGGGTTGATTGGCATGATTCATCCTTTGCCCCCCTTCTCCCTGTTGGACGAGACGAGAATTACTTCATTCTCAACTGAACAGACTATACTGAAGGGATTCTAAAATCGCAATTAGGGGCACGTTACCCACTCTGGTCCCGCAAATTGGTCATTCATCGGTGACTATGGCACTATCACTACCCCCTCAGATGGGAAGGGGGGGGAGTTAAAAAAAAACATGTTCACGCATGAGCGTTCGCCGAACGCGAAACCGGATCAATTCGAAGACTTTCAAGAGCTCTTTTGCACAAAATAGCATATATATTGCTTCCCCCATCGAAATCCACCACCCAATAATTAATTTGAACTAAAATTTTTTAAAAATAGTTTTTTTATATTAATTAATTATTTGAAAAATTAATGCAAATAAAAAGATTATTAATAATAATAATTTTTTTTTTGGTGCAAGAAAATATAATTATTATTATTTGTAGTCAGTTATATCCGTCACCTTCACTGTACGTGTAATTTCGACAGAACGCTAGTGATTGATATCCTGCGGATTGTGACTACTAATCGCATCGAAGCCTCCGTTGCTTCGACGAATAAAAAGAAAGTTCTTGTGAGTAACATGCGATGGTATAAGATTGACGTGTACATAGTATGCTCGCGCTGTATGCAACTCGAGTACGACTGGCAGTGGCCACAGCGGAGATTTATTAATACGAGATATTGCTGTGGTATAGACGCGCAGGTTCGTCGATTGAATGAATAACGAGGCTCTCACTTCTGTACCCAAGTAGTCCCGACGGCGAAAGATAGGCCAAGGAGTTGTAACACACACGTGAGTGCACACCGTACGCTGTGGGGCACACACGGTATCTAAGTTTCTTCCGTCGTTGCAGACTGTGCGGTTATATATCATTGGACAAATATATAAATAGCTGTATAACCGTATACGAGAGAAGGGATGGAAAAGAGGAAAAAGATAGACGATACTTGATCGCGGAGTGAAACAAGCCAATAAACTATCGATCTTAATTAGTGAAAAACTCGAATAGCCGCGTCCAACGAGCGGCGCACGAAGACAAACGCAACGACGTACGACATTGCTCCCAGGGGGGTGGGGGGCTTGGCGGTCGCGAGATAAATTAAAGTCTTCGATAAATGAGCGGAGAACCGGTGAGTTCGAGTGACCGCGGGGTAAGATCGTCGCGGCCTTTCGAAGGCAAATGCGATCGAGCGACAACAGCGAAAGGCAGTAGCGTGGCGCGTGCGAAAAACGCGAAGGGAACGCACGGATTGCGTGCCGCTTGACGAGCTTGACGCTCCGTGAGAGAACGGGAGAGGGAAGAAAGGGGAAAAAAACGAAATAGGGAAAACGAAGGAATCACGACGAGATACGAGACACACACATACGAGGAGGCAAAACGTTTATCACCCGCTCGATCGCGTGACTTTGCATTATCCGTGTCGAGGCTCTTGCCTTACGCATGTGTGCGGTAGGAGGTACCGAGCGCCATTTTGAAGTTGAATCATGGGATAAACATTTTTTTTTTTAATTAACCGCAAGCATAATGACCGCTTTTGATAATGCGAAATTCACCCCCTTAGCGACAAAACCTCTGTGTCCATTAAATCATTAGCGTAGCGTAATGAAAATTAATTATTCGGCGATGAGTTTTGAGATCTCGAAGATATTATCCGGAGTAGCGTCGCGCGAGACATGGCTCCGAAGTTCTCACAAGTTTGGGAGATCCACAAGTTGAATTGTGCCGCGATGACAGTTCGGAGTAAATTTTGAAGCGAGACGGATCGTTTCAATGGGAGTTCGAGGGTGAGAATGACTCAAACGCCGTATGGGACGGAAAGGGTACAAGTGGCGCCGAGGGGCTTTAGAGAAGACTTTCGATACAAAGAATAATATTTTTTTTTATTAAAAAAAATGTATATATGTAGTCTTTGAAGAGACTATATTTATTTTTGTCCCACTTCACGCGCATTTCCAATAAAAATGTTTGTCGACAATGTTTCATGGCCAATAAAATTTAATCGTCCGTGAATCGAAAGCCATCTCTCGACGATCCGTCAAAAATTCACGATGCATTCGCACAACTGATTCACAGTTCTCGATAACGATGTGCAGAACCGGTCACGAAATCGTTCGACATTTACGGGACTGAATCCGATGCGCAATGTGAAAAGTGTTTCGATGCTCACGCGGTGTACTACCCAATTTTCGGTGCCCTCTTTTACGAGAGTGAACTGATACATCGATGACGAACGCTTTGACGAACGGAAAACGGCCAGTTTTGCGAGTTAATAACGAATGATCGAATCAAACGAAACATTGTTATGTACGGTTGCTTTGGTATTTGGTAGGAACAGTTTTCCAAAATGATATATAGTCATCCCATGCGAATAAATATGACAAGAATATCCCAAGTTCACAAATCGAACATCCGTGAATTTGTGATATGCAACAATTCGGGATCAAATGAAACACGAGCAAAAATGAGCGCCGGTTCTCTTAAATAAACTTTTAAAAAAATTAGATGAAATAAAAAAAAATTACGATATAATCTAATAAAATTAAAAAAATGCCTTACGAAAATTCCTTTCCCTATAATATTTTTAAAAATTCATAAAATAAAGGATAAACATATTTAGCATTGTTTTCAACTCATCGCCGTCTATTATATTCAACAAAATTGTTTATGTAGAAAAAAAAAATTGTGTGGTGAGTCTGAATTATTAACATAGCAGTTATCACAAATTGAATGTCAGCAAACATGACGTCGAAATGTATCCAGGTATGTATATATATACACGTCCAGATATGTATGTATATACATATATAGAGACAGGTTTGGTGAGCGTGATTCGATAATCGAGTAAATTTAATTAATAGCGTTACAACAAAGAGTCACGCACGCGATGAAGTGCAAACACGCACTTATTTTATTACCCCGTGTTTGCATCAGTGGGAATGTCCGCGTAAATAACAGCGTCAACAAGCTTTTTCCATTTGGATTTCCACCGCTACGCACCAGAGAAAATTTATAAATATGGTGATGTGAGTTTGTTCACTAACGCAGCCGACTGAATTTACCCGTCAGAATATTTCGACGATACGTACAACGAGTCCACACAGAGACACGCACTCACACATAGATTTCTTTCCCCTCGCCGAAAGCTTCATACGCGATTCGCTGGTGCGTTGAAACTTGCGGGGCGCAATAAAAAGTGTAACGCGATGACAGCGAAAGACCAATCCTCCGAGTATTCGGACGAGGGCCCCTACCTCTGTACCTATACCGTATTATTATACCGCATGACGTAGAGAAATTCGATGAAACACGTTGGGCTCTTCCCCTCTCGCAGAAAATAACGCCAGAGCCGCAGCCGGGCCGAGGGTTTTCGCTGCTCTGCGAATGTCGGCGAAATTATACCGTAAACCGAATCACGCGGACGGGGACACACTACCCCCTGTGCTACAGTAGCGGAAGCAGTGATACCGTCGAAATGTAAATATTTTATTTAATATTGAAGTGCGGGGAACGACGATGGAAGAGGAAACTAAACCTCGAGCTCCGGTGAGAGAGTTTCGTTGGCTCGCGGGGGGTACCTACTAACCTCACTTTCGCCCATCGTACTCTCGTCATTGATCGTTCTGGGGATTTCCGGAAAACTCGATTCGCATATATTCGACACATCGTCTCGTTTGGATAAAATAATCGTAATCAAATTTGCCAATCTCGATGGAACCAATACACCCGACAATTGATTAGTACTATTTGCTATTTGTGTGTCGGGGAAATATAGTTGTTAGCTATTGGCGCTGGAGTTTCGATATTTATCATATTATTGATTTTACAAATGTGAATAACAGTATCATGCGTTACACGTGATGCGAATAATACACGGTATTATTGCAATTTTTATGTAAATAACACCAGTAATGCATAAACTCGTTGACAATCGACGAATTGAATAATGCGGTTAATACATTACACGATCCTAAAGATTCAATTGTCAAACATTTAGCGTATCGTAAAGTCAATATTGGATATAGGATTTTGAAAAGATTGTTTTAATTTTCAATATTTTTGTTGTTACAAGTTATCAAATTAATCACTCTTATTTTTATTATACCTTCCAAACTATATAAATAATACGCATTGAATATATGCAAAAAATAAAAAAATTTATTTAACTGTAATACCATAAATAATGATTTTTTCAATCGTTTTTTCGGTTATTTGGAACTCCCCACGCGACGACTATGTCAAAAATAAGCAATCAGCAAGTTGCAACAACGGCATATACATACATCGCTGCATACATCGTTTTTACGCTGAAACATGGATAAAAGAAAATCCAAAATCGTTTGAATCCTATCGAGATCTCGAAACTCGCCAAGTGTTGGATAGACTATAGTATAACATTGAAGAATTCCCGTCGGGAATCGAAGTTACCCGTCTCGCGGATTCGCTCCATCTCGCATTTAGGTTTTGTCGAAAATTTACAACCGCCGCTCGTATAACCCTCTGCGTCTAGACTGGGAACAATTTCGTCGGTTGAGTCTGATATCGTTCTACTTTGAGAGCGATAGAAGGCTAAAGAAGGCGGTAATAGGGAGGAGGGAGAGAAATAGGGAGTCGGGGTACGAAGGAGAGCGGCGAAATCGTTCGGCATTCGTACGAGACCCCCGGGAGACGACCACCGCGGTTCGTAAGCGAGAGACCGGGTGAAGCCCGCGCACCAAGGAACCTAATACAGCCACTGCATCTCGTGGCTCAGCTCACGGGCGGTGGTGATGCTCTTTACGAGCATTGGGTACGTAAATAACCGGTGTACTGTACAAGGAGAGTAACAGAGTACAAGAAGAGACCGAGATAGTGAAAGGTTTCACCCGAACGTAACCGAGAGAGATAGATCTCTCGCAGAAGCAACGAGAAGGCGTACCAGCGTTTCCCGTCTCGTCTTTTGCGCATAAACGACATTCCACGACGGTTGAAGTACGAGAATTTTCTTTGATTTATCTTACTACCCACTCGGCAGTACGACGTACGTCGTGGGGTTCGTCGGTGCCCCATAGACCCCTCCTTTTGCCTCCTTCCATATACTCTCATGCGGTGCAGCTGTACCCATTCCTACTTGATGCCGCTGCTGTTATACCTCGATGCTATAACGTTTCTCGCAGAGTAGGTATTAGAGAAGCTGCAGTATAAGCTTCTCTCCGGAATGGCACACTTTGCCCTCTCGGTGTCTTTTCCTCATTCGCTCACACCCTGGTTACCAGTACCGATACGTGTATCCAACAGAATCCATACGCGACGAGCAGGTGAGAGCTCATGACGCATCCTGCAGCCTCCCGCAGTATCGGCTTGCAAACCGAAGACTATCGTCTCATTCTTCATGTCGTTTCGTATGCTTCACCCATACATTATACTTATATGTCTCATCATTTTGTCGCCCATCCTACGTTTATTCTATTTTTCTTCACTTATTTGTACAATATACGAGAAGAGCTTTCTTTTCTCTCGAACGATCGAGATCTCCGCCATCAGCCCGAACGTTAACGAGAAGTTGACGCGAAAAACACGTAAATCTCGGCATCAAAAACAGGGAAAAAAGGAAGAATGGAAAGCGAGAGGAAAGAATGAAGGAATGAAAAAATAAAATAAAAGGGAGTCGGTGAGTGAGCAGTAAAACGAAGAAAACAGCTAGTGCCACTCTTCTGCTCGGACTCTAAAAAGTTGCGCATACATTACCGCACAAACGTAGGATGTGCAAGGAGAGAACGTGAAACCGGGCGTTGGAACGCATGTAAGGATGGCTTTGCTCTCCTCGCGCGCGCGGACGTGGACGAGAAGCGGGAGCCTAGCAGTAAAAACTCCGAGAGCTCTTTACTTATGTGAGGAGAGAGAGAAGCGGCTTCGAGAACTGGCGGTTTGTGGAAGCGGTAGTAGGTTTCCGGGAACAACGTATGCGACGACGATAAAGCGAGAGAGACATTTTTGCATACGTGGCCAAACGAAACGAATAGGAAGACGAGATGTCGGCGTTGCGCGTCAGTCTTCTTCTCTGCCACAAGCTTCCTAGCGTCGTATGCATCACAAGCAGTGTGTTCTCTCGCGAACGCTCTCCACACACTGTGCTGATGCACTTCTTACTCCCCGCTGTGAAAGCGCCTGGATTGATGCCGTCGTCGGCAATATATGAGTGTCAGGGACTAAGCTATGAAAACTTTGAATGCTGAAGCGTATACGATAAACTTGTCTTGCAAGCTCGTCAAACGGGCTATCGAACTGGACTCTCGCGAGTTGGTATTGAACATCGTAGTTTTGCGGAAATCGGCTTGACTCGTGCGATGTCTTGAGACACGCGGCACGATGCTAGACTTCCGTGAACTGACAAGATACGAGGTTGATAATAAACGAGGCTGACTATTAGAGTTATGGGATTATTAGCGAGAAGGCATAGATATGTGGAGTTTGAATTATTTACAGAATCTAATTAATACGCATCTTACGGGGAACTACTGCGATTTTGAGCTGTAAATCTTGTTTTATTTTTTTCTAAAGGTGAAAAAAAATCGTTCGAATAATTCTACGCGTTTATTTGGTGATAACAGTTTTCTGATTATGTCAAAAAATTCTCAGATCTAAATATTAAAATTGGAGCGGATATATCACTTTTTTACAAATTAAAAAAAAATGATTACGATAAAAAATGGAATTCCTTCAATGTCCTTCTGTCTATTCCTTCTGTTTTAATAATGAAAAATTCTTACCGCAACGGTTTTGAAACATCTTTATGTACGTTCGTTGTGCTTAGCATGCCGAACAATTTTTCTTTATTCGATTTAATCTATGCAGAAGCAAAAAAAATGTTCCTTTTACAGGAATCTCTATAAAGAGGAAAAAGGAATTAGGAAGCAATGTACCTACTTAATTTTGCCATTTCCACTTTTTTTTGCGAAACCAAAAATACTTTTCGCAGCCCCACTAAATGATTCACCGAGATAACAATGTACAATCATGAAATTGACATAACGTCGGCGCGAGTCATGAGCAAAAATAATAGTAGACTTGTTAAGCTCGTAACTACGCACCGTTTCGCTATTCGACTCGACTTGGTTGGCTTGCGGACCGCATGCCGTGTCTCGGTCCGTATATCACCGGACGCTGAGTGCTCCCATAAATACCAGATCATCGTCGGGAGGCCCCATCTTCCTCTTCTTCTCGTTCTTTCCGTTTCGGTCTTCCGTGTCCACCGCGCCTTCTGCTCACACACACGTGCCGAAACCTCTTCTCTTCTACGATTCCCTCTGTCCCCTTGTGATGTACTATAAGCTTTCTCTCTTCTGCCCAAAGTATACGTATAAGTGAACGAGAAGCTTGCAACCCTCTCGCGTAAGCTTTCCGCTTTATCTCTGTTACTCTTCTAACTCGCGCAAACCGCTGTTTTACGCTGCGACGCTCGGGTCTAGACAACAGAGACGCGCTGGAGAGATTTCCCATTCCGAGCTTTAACGTTCCCTCCGCCAACCAGCCAACCGCACGCTGTGTCAGAACTCCGCGTTTCAGCAATTTATTTACCAAAATGTTCCCTGTCCTTCGTCGGTAACAGCGTTGTACCAAAAAAAAAATGTCACGATTATAAATGTTTGTGTGCGTGTCGAGCGATGTGAAAGGGTGTGGGAAAAACTCGTGTCCGGTTGTTCGAAGTGTTTTTCCGAGCGAGTTACACACGAGTTAACTCCGCGTACGCGCTGAGTGGTCAACTGCATCGGAATAAAAAAAGATACCATTCCGGACTTAACGCTGTTATTCGAGAGCAATTATGTCTCTTTCGTTAATGTCCTGACGAAGCGCGGAAAACGAGAAATGGGAGTACCGAGAGCCCAGAGAGCCTCATTCTCCGTATAGTCTCTTAATTCTTCTTTTTGTTCTTCATTCTCTTCTACTTTCTTTTCTCCTCTCTGGACAATCCTCGGCCACGGTCTTTAAAGCCTCCGGGGCAGACTCTTCCGCAGTCAACGGATATAAGGGGAGGGGCTGATCCTTCTTTCACGCTGTAGGAGAAAGTATTAGCGATGGCTTACCGGTTAGAGTATCGATCTGTCGGAAGGGTATTACTACTTCGTCCTCAAGAGGCTGCGAAGTTGCGAGAGTTTGTGCAACGTGCCGGTAGATGAATACGAGGGGTGGTGCAACAGCCACCATAAGCGCATCGTCTGTCTTTCGCCTTCTCTGATAATCGGCGAACGCGATAGTAAGGCAATCGGTATCTCGTAGTCCGATAAAGTAGTGCGGGCGTTGATTGCACTACCTGGAGATTCTGCAGGGGGAAATCTAGATGAAGGAGGCAGCAGAGATTCGGAAGTTTAAGTTGTTGCTAAGCATTGAATTTTTTTAAGGTCCATTAGAGTGAATCGTCAATTGAATGAATACATTTTCAAGCTTTTCGGCTTTGAAATAGTGGTCTATTTTGTATTAAAAGACGTTTATTAAAAACCGAATTACATATTGCACACGATTTTTTTTAAATTCAAATATTTACTGGATTTTTCAATAATTAACTACAACGAACGATTCACCGTACTGTATATCACATGTTTATCACACTTGATGAAAATCGTAAGCAGTAGACATTTCCTTGTGTACAGATATCTATGATGCAGGCGCCCTGTATTACTAACTTGAAAGCCGTATCCCTGGCACGTGAAGATGCAGAGGTCTCGATGAGAAACAGGCGCGGGTATGTCTCTAGAGAGACGCAATTAGTGTAGGTATACTGCCGGCTTGTCCTATAGCCCGCTCCATATCCTCATTCACTCTCGTCTCTCCTCATTCCCTCTGCCGCGACACTGACGCTCAGCGGAGATAAGTGAAAGCCGAGAAGGCGTAGCGAACGCATACGGTAGGAGAGATACAGTGAGGTTGCTCCGGGTACTCTGAAAGGGCTATGCAGTAGTCGAGGACTTGTAGTGTGTCGAGGTTTAGGTACTACTGGACTACCTTCCTATATACCTTCGTACCTACCGTTCTATGTACCTACCAGAGTGATAGACGAAGTACCGAGAGGCAGAAGATAGTTCCGTTACTTTCCCTGAACCTTCTCCTCCGAGAGAGGCGCGTCCTATTTTTCCCCTCTGAGTCGGCTTCTTCGCTTCGCATTTCGCCGTCGCTTTCCGCCTGCTCCATCAGTAAATCCGCCGAGGTAGCTTCTCGACACAGGGTATAAAGTTCCATGGGATACATATATATATTTTTCTCTACTTCGAAGAAGCTACCCGTTTCGAAGTTTTTTTTTTTATATACGAAGAAGGGGGTAAAGTCGAACTAATCTCTCGAAACTCCGTTAACTCCTTCCTACTCAACCTTCTCTCCGTTGGCTCTATCCCGGTAGAAATACTTTTTTACTCTTTGGCCCTCCCCCCCCCCCCCGCCCCGTTATTCTCCTCCATTTCCCCCGAAAATAACTAGAACCTGCTCGAGGGCTGGTGGTTTATGCCGTCGGGGAATACCCGGGCAAGTTCTTGCAGGAGAAACTCCTCCAGGTTTCTCGTATCAAAGTGGTCTACCTTGGCGTCCCGCGGTTTACGTTGCCTGTCCGACGCGCGGCATCGCGGGCTCTGCTTCCAAAATTGCTGTATAAAATTGTACGACGCAACTTTTATCGAGTTTTCATGAGACCATTCGGTTTCGTAGAATCTCTGCCTCGGCCAAGAGAAGGGAGGAGTATCTTTTCATCGCGAAATTACGTACCCTCAGGAAGTTACCTTTTCGTACATGGCGTAAGAGAAGGTGGTGTTTCATCGAGTCTCCCAAGCACCCGCGAATCTTGGCTCGTCCGGGTTCGCGGATATTGCGTCGAGCGCACCACTCACGGTTTAAGTCGATGAGAGAGTTGGAGGAGGAGTGGAGTAACGAGAAAAGAGGGTGAGTGGCATACGATAGCTTCGCGCAATATCCTCGCGCTTTAAAGAGTGTTAAGTAGCGGGGATCAAGAATTTAACGAGCTTTACCACTTACAGCCGCCTTAACGAGGTAGCAGTCCCTCCTCTTTCGCCTTCTGTACCACCTCCGCCTCATGCTTATCCTCGCTTCATTCTCCTCGCATCCTCTTTTCCCTCAAACATCGCTCGTGAACCTTCTCATTCACCTCCCACTACTTTCCTACCCCTACCGGTTCATTTACGCCAGGCTTAAGATCACGTAGCGGCTAACCCCGCGACCGGAATAATTCATTTCTTATAATTAATTCACGAAGAACCGCAGCAACCGACCGCCGACGCGTCTCAATTACACGCGCTCGAACGCGAGATGCTACGACCGAGAATACGCGTCTCACTCTCGTTCTCCCGTCAGTGGTATGTTGTTTAATTTTTTTTATTTATTTACTTTTTGTTTTCCGCACCGTTTGGCTTAAACCCCATAAACAGTAAAATATTCCTCGTAAAACTAATTACGCGCGTTAATAAATATTAACGAGTCGCGGAATACCGTGCAAAATGAAAAGCCGAAACTGAAAACCCTGCTTACAGTCGGTTGCGCGCGGTGAAACCGACGTTCTAACCAGATTTTCTCGTGTTTCGTCGGTCGTCGGCATTTCACTAAATTGGTCAGGTTCACAATGCGCGCTCCATGGTACAATACGCCAGGAGTTAAAAGCAGTAGAAGTTAAAGCACTCGTGAGCGCGGAGTACCCGAGATACAACCCTTATCAAGTTGGCATGCAGATAATGCACTCCCGGTTTCATTTGCGCCACCCACGTCCATTCTTCTCGACAGGCAACGAGCCTTGGCTCTCGTCCGTGAACGCGAAGTATCCATGGCCCTATATGGCACATATAAAGAGGGGGTTGTACATCCGAGTTTATATTATCCTTAAGCCAAGAGAGAACCTCGTCGGCGTCCCCGAGGGAATCCCTCGTCAGCGTTGCCTGCGGTTCGGTGCCGGTGCGGACTTGGCGTTTTCCGCGACGATAGTACTGGTGTCTCGCCAGGTATCGCGTTACTCCCACAACTCCCTCAACACACGCGCAAAGACCTGCCTTCGCTGGTCGCTCGTCTCTCATATTCCCTGCTCATTTCGTACTCCAGCACGGAGAGAATGGAATGGCTACGGTGTCCACGAAGTGCCCAAATTCTCGTTGTGATCGAAATCTACTAGGACATTTCGCTGGTGACGCTAGAAGCATTTGTCTCTGTGTGAAATCTCACAGAGGAATTAATTTCACTTGTCCGGTCCAGTATGACGATGGGGACCGAAATTCGCGATGCGACCTAACTTTCCCATTAGCCCTTAGATCCAGCGACAAATCTAATTTAATAGCGTTTTTAGATCTTGTTATTGGTGAATTCATAGACACACCTTCTGGTATTTTTTTCGTAATATTTGAGCCGAATGATAAGATCGAACCGGATATATATATATATATATATATCGTCAATTTTCTTCAATACAACTCCCCGTTCTATTCTACATCAACGCGAAAAGCTATCTAAAATCCTACGCGTTCTCATCTTATTTTATGGTCGCGTGACAGTGGGGTCCGTGGAAGAAGTTGCTACGTCGATACGCAACGGATTTGAGATATATAGCACGGCAAGCTGAAAAGAGAAGATGTTGCTGGATTGTACGACGAGAGGAATAAGGGTGAAGAAGAAAGTGAAGAGGTGGTTGGTAGAGCAAAAAAGAACAATTCCGAGACGACCCGGCCATCGCTCACGTCGCTCTCGCTCCCTGGGCGAAGAGCGCAGAAGTAATCTGTCGCCGGAGGGACCTCAATGGAATTGCAAGGGTGCGAGAAAACGAGCGGGAGAAAGATAGAAATTTCCTGGACGCGCGAAAAAGCAGCAATACATATAACGAAAAACAGGAGCATCGGAACAACCCCTGCTCTCCCCCTTCTGGCGTCGCTGAAGGGCGTGGACCCGTTCAATGTTCCAAGATAATCCAATAAACAATCGAACGTTTAATTTTATTTGCGCAGGTATAGCGAGAGCTCGAACTGTAGCCGTATACCGCGGAACGTATAGCTCGAGGGCTCATCAAACCCTATAACATTTTACAACGCGCCGGGAAAACGTATTTTGGACGTAGAAACTCCTCCCTTTTTCGTTCAACATACACACGTAAGTCACGCATGTACAAATGCGTATGTGTCGCCGTGTTAGTAGCTATATATGCACTGCGCTGTAGCAGTATGCTGCTATACTGGACGTTCGCTCACGCCGCGGTGAGTAATCGGTGCTTGGAAAAGCGCGGAACTGGACAAATGTCCTCCCGAACGTTGTTTCGGTGGACGAACATGAATTGGTAGGGTTGTATCGGTCCATGAAACACGGTTTTAGCCGGACCAGGCATTGCAGCTTTACCCGGCCACTCCAACTCAGTTTAATGTCCGAGTGCTACCGTACATCTATGCGTACTTCTCTTTAACCAAACATATCGGGAGATACAATTGGCTTCGAAACATCGCGAAACTCTGTCGAAGAGTCGAAACAACTATCGTAGCTCCTCGGATGACTATCATAGTCAACACTGACTACATCACCTGAAAATAAAAGTTCGTAGAATGTTCATATCGATGCTAAAACTCGTGTGGTGACCTCTAGGAATGCAGAAACTCCACGTCCAAAGCTTGCCTAATAAATGTTCATCAAAGACCGAATAAAATGGTTAAAATGGAATAAAGAGCGAAGCAAGAACGGTAGGGAGGCAAACGAGAAAACCTTTTTTTTTAGAGATACCTCGTCAATCCTGCTGGATAAGAACTTTCACTGGCCCTCGTCAACGTCTCCCTCTCTGGTCATTTGTCTATCCGCGTTCCTGCCAGAGTGTAATCTGTCGTCCGAAAAGCAGCGGTTCAGCCAGCCAAAGCAGGGAGGGACAAATTTGTAGCGGTGAGCGAACGTTGTTTCGCGAATGTACATCAGCTACGAAACTCGCTCGCTGTAGTATCGTTCACTCGTTCTAAAAGACATGCTAGGTATGTGGAGGGTGGCTGGCTAAAATAGCAACAGAGACATCAGTAGTACGTTGTATCGGTCGGTTGGACATGGTTCCGTGGTTCTCGCGATCTTGATGCTCCTTCCGTTGTGCCTTCCCTGCCGCTTTCCAGTTCCAACGCCAGTTGAGTATAGCAATGTGGCAGGTTTCGATCCCCGGTGCCTGAGCGTTGTGATTGGTGCGTACGTGAGTCGGATTCCAAGCAGAAGGGCGTACGTGCGTGCAACGCGCTGACGGATGGACCGACGGACGAACAGACTAGGACCTTTACGGTGTGTCCCAGTGTGCGGATTGAACGGGGGGTGGATCAAAGCCGCAGGGTGCATGAGTGTAGTATACCGAGCGCCAGCATGGTATCTATCCACGAACTCTCTATCCAGCACCAGTTCACTCGTCTAGGGAGAGTGAATACCGTGAGGCTCGCGCTACTGCGGCACTCCCCTTTCTCCCCCTTTCAATCCTGTCTCAATATCTCCAACTCACTCTGCCAGGTCCACGCTCATGTCGAGACTCGAACTGTTGGAAACCGTAGGGAATGTTTGCAGACGATGGCGAGCAACCGAAGCTCCGGGGAACCACTCTACCCATGTCCCCGTGCCAATCCTCCACTATGCTACGATCCGAATTCTTGCGTCGTCGACTAGCCGATCCGCTCACCAAACCCCCCTGGCCACAGTCACATGAAGCGAGGGTAGAGCCGGGCTTCGACAAGGCGTTCACTGGATTCTCGACATTTTTGGTGCCACCATCTCCATTCACATAGCCCAAGTTTCCGTGAACGCCATTAGTTGACGAGAGATCTCTTAACTTTGTTGTAATGCATTCATTATTTTTATCTTTTTTGTTGAGAACTTTTTTTATACGTTATTCTTCGGCGTCTTTTCAGCACTTGGGTTTATTTTCTTTGAAACTATTTCACTTTCCACCTTTTTACGAACGAAAAAACATGACGATCCATCACACATCAAGGATCTTCTTCCTCACGCTCGTCATTGAAATCCTGTATATCGCCTATTGGTGGATTTCCACCCTACTGCGGATATCTCTTGAGCTTCGATCCATATGGGTCGTAATGTTAGTAGGTTTCTTGAGGGATCTCTAGACGATACAGAGAGGCGAGAGTGTTCTCAAGGACTCTCATCCATCAATTAACTTTCGGGACATTCGAGATCGTTGAAGTTGAACAAACGTCATATACAGAATGTTTTTGAGTGCGTGAAGGAAAAGGAATTACCACGAAGGTCTGATCGTCAAGAACAATTGATAATTTCGCCTTCGTGGGTTCGGAAAAAATTGGAAAAAATAAAGATCATTTTTCGAGCCTTTGATCGAACCTTGTAATGGATTAATAGACTTCGAATACGGTTTGGTAGCGACGAGAAGAGCGTGGATGAGATTGCCAATCGATACGTGTCATTCGAGTGTCGAAGTCTGGCAGTACCCCGTGACGAGGTTCGCTTGACGTTGAAGGTACATGCCGCGAGCGTGGAGTATATAGAGTAGAAGTACATATACGCCTAACTCGATAAACTAAACCAGTAGTATATGCATATAGCTATAGAGGCCTCGAAGCTTGGCTGCACTGAAGCGTGTCGTATGATCGAAAATTACGGAAGGTAGAGTAATGCATCTGCTTTATCCATCTCGCTCGCTCTCGCTGATTTGCGGCTCTCTGGATCGTGTGACACAGGCGAGGAGGACTGGTTTACGCTACATAGACTACGTACACCACAAGGGTGACCGGCCAAAGCGCGCGGGGTCTATTAGGGCTTGGGATTGCCGGGACATTATAGGCCACTATATCTGCCTTATCAGCCGATCTAATGGCAGGTACCCGCATCCAAAATGCATCCTCAGCTATGCTATGGTCCACCATCACGTTGTATCAAACGCTTCTGCTGTTCCCTATACTGATCCATGTCTCTTGCTCTGTTGACGATGCTGGCTTATGCTGGGTCAAGGGAAACCTTCCTATGCAAATGTGACATTGCCTTAATGAATCTGTGCTGCGACAGACCGATGTAAGTCGCAGCAAACCAACGAGATTCAATGACGACATATATTACCTCTTTCTTGTAGACCGGATGAATCGCGATTATTTCCTATTGTCCATGAATATTGGGGGGGTCAACACCAGTATTTTACAGACGGTACGAATATGCGAAATGGGGATTGCGAAGTGTCGAGCGACGAGAATGGAAAACGGTAGAGAGGGAGGGGTTGCAGAGAAATAGAGAGTGAGAAATCCCGAGAGAATTCAACAACGTTTTATCGTATCGGCTCATCTATTACATTTCAATGCAACCTCTAATTTCGCGTCCCATGCGAGAGGTCTCACGCCGATAATGCCCCTACTACCAGAACAATAAACTCCCCTCGAGCGTGTCATTGAGATCGTCTGATATTATCCAACCGGCGGCGGCGCTGTATGGATTCGGGATGCGGTGTGCACCGGAGGCTGCTTGCTGCTATATAGTATGGACCATACACTGCATTATACGGTGCAGTGCCGGGTGTTTCGTTCACTCTATCTCGACATCCCCCCTTTCTCCCCCTTGACAATGTGCGGACCAGCCGTTTGTCGATTGATCGACTGCGCCATATCTGCATGATCTAACGGACTATATACGTAAATATTTACCTTTCACCTGGTGCCTATCAGCACCTCGTTGGTAAGCTTAAAAATCAAGGCGTTTCTGAATAGAAATCTGCAGTTTATTGGTTGGTACAATCGGGATTTTTTCGCAAAGTAGTTGTCCCAACGAACTATTAGTTCTCTCAACTAAATTTTTTTATAGCTATAAAAATTGTGTTAATTTCTTAAATTGTGATTATTTTTTAGCATATTTATCAAGCTGTTACTATACCACTCGTCTAACAGATTCTGAAAGGCAGAAATCTAAAGACACAATACAAAATACTCCCAGATAAAGTCGACATCCAAAAAACAAGTACAGGAATAAATCGACAATGTTTCTACCAGTCGTTCTGAAGGAGTCAATTATAGAAGGAAGCCGTGTTTTGTAAGCTGTGAGAGAGTTTGAATGTATCACCCCGGTGTCGAGCACCTAAGAGCCGTTACATCAAAGTCTTTCAACGCAACGACGACACGGCGGACTTATCAATTAGACCTCTGGGTCCAGAAACATTAATTATCAAATGAACGCGTCCTCTGTAAGCCTCTTTGAGAGTGAAACGGAATACGAACGTAAAGTGGGGTAAAACTCCGTCGAGTTGTCGTCAGAGCTCAGGAAAACCCATTGACCTTAAGGTTTACGTCTGCTACAATTTCCACTTCCATAATGCACCCTGTGCGTGAAAGCAGTCGTCTTTCTTCGGACCTCTGTGCTCTCTCTTTCCGAGAATCTTTTAGAGAATTCACTCCCTACCCTTCTCGTTTATTTGGAAAATTTTCTCGATAAATCCCTCTTTAGCTCGGGTTGGAAAGAGTTCTTCGTCATTACCCACTACAGCTTTTGCTAATGCCGTGCAGAGCCGTACAGTGTGCTATTTTGTCAAAGTGGTAGTGCGAAAAGGTGTGTATATACCACGTAACCCGCGAAGAGCGTAACGCGGCGCGGTCGCCTCGTTGAGAACAAAAGAGGACGTTACGAGGGCTCTCGCGCGACGGATTACTCTCGCCAACTAACGAGCATAACAAGCCGCCACAACAGGAAAATATTTGGCTAATGGTTATAATCCTAGCGTGTAGGACAATAAGTTAAGCACCCGCCAGTAGCACTCGGCCACCCGTCATCCGCAGCAGCCTCTCGCTTCGGCTATCTCTCGCTTCTCTTCGCTTCTCCATTTCCAGTATTTTCCCACTCTCTCACTGGCACCCTTTCGGCTGCCTCTCATCCAACCAGGGGAGGGAGGAAAGAAGGGTAGGGGAGGGATTGGCGACTTGCGTTCGTACAATTTCTCTCAGCCATTTTATCCTTCTCTCATTTCGTCTCGTGTTGTATGTTTCCCGGACTGGTCGTCATTCTCCACATAGCGCATTCGCCATCCAAGATATTATATATCTCTTTTCCTCTAAGCTTCCCTTGTCGCTACCATCCCCAACCCCGTTTAACGCTCGTAGCCGCGAGAAAACGTGTCCCTCCACACGACAACGGATAGGCGGAAAACAAAAAACAGAATAATGTTGCCGGACCTGAAAAATACTTTAAAGCCTCGACGGATAACGGTAAACCGTAATTTCTTCGGTATCCGTTAGATAAATGTGTACACAACGAAAACTTACCTTAAATCTTTCCCTTAGCGTAGCGATCTTTTGGCGATAAAACAGAAAATTCATTCATATTAATCTCGAAGTCTCGAACGTCATTTTCGCTCTCTGACTCTATGAACACGTGAGCATACAGAGCGGCGTATGCGATCCCAAAGCTGCACTCGGAGTACGACGGGGTAGTAAAATAATTAGCGGTGAACTAATTCGCTGGCTGTACAAACGGATGAAATTATCGGGGGGTTACACAAGCAGATGAGGCTTGCGGGTGATGTTAGGAGAGAGCAGGGTTAATGCGGAGACGCACTGAGCGTGAATGTTCGCTACGAGAAATTGGCTGGATATGCGTGTACTATATCGTCGTTATAGCGGAGATGCGTGCACCTGCTTGGATTGCTGTAGAGCGCCTAAGGGCTGCGAGGATTCAGTCAAGGCGGCTTGTTACATGGGTATTAACGTTACTATTGCAAGGGGTAGGAACTCGCGTCCTGGCATACGGTCAAACGGATCAAGGAGATCACGAGAACCTTTCGAAGCAATCGATTAAACGTTCAGTTCCGTCTCAATCGCAATATCTGAATAAAACTATAGCTACAGCTAATCAAGCAGTTGTATAACTAAATATCGTAATCGATAATAAATTGCCAAATTTAAATAAAATACATTATAATAATAATTAGTATTACTTTCCGATCAGATAGAGAAGATAGGAAGTCAGCCATTCCAAAGATCAATAATGCGTTGTGGACCGAGCGCTGCAATAATGCATGTATTGCTGCGAGGTCGGGAACAGTAACAGTGGAACAGCGGCTGAAAATAATTATATAAGTGCAGGAAGCAAGGAAGACGCGAATAAGGGGGAGGATAGGGTACAATACAGTTTATACGGCATATAAGGTTCCGTGCTGCTGGAAGAGAAAGACAGGAAGTTCGGAGGAACTCGATGTTATCAAGACGCAAACTCTACCGCCGCAGCTACACCACACCGAGATAACTGTACGTACACAACAGTGGGTACAGTATATCGCATACGTCGCCTATCAGAAACAGTTCCAAACTCCTGGCGCGGTGGCTCAGTGTACATATATACAAGCAAAGGCCATCCAAGCGAGACACCTGAATCCGTATTAGCGCAAGGAACTTCAGTTCCAGCTGTATATCCTACACCCAAGGCGTCCCTATCGTCGGCACCACAGGAGAGACGCCGTTCACTGGCGCTCCCTCTGATGCCCTTCGCACGCTCGCGTGTGTACCACCACTCGCGTCTCTACTAAGCAACTTAATCTCCACCAGAGTTGAGTAATTAGGAGTTAAGTACAAGTCCCCGGCGTGTATGTCAGTCTACTCATATAGTTAACCTTCCCAAGACAGTAATTTAATAAGGCGTCGAGGCGCACATCATTAATCATTACATCTTCGTCATTCGTCAGCAAACGGCAATGTCAAGGCGCCTTGGGTCAAGAAATTTTATTTGCATTCCGTTACCAAAGTTTCGATCTATTTAATGATATTCCAGTTATCGATTTACCGTTAAATTAACGTGAAATAAGCGCATACACCTGTTATTAGGAATAGTCGGATATTACCGAGTCCGATGACCACGAATTGAATCATACAATTATATAACCAAGTCGATCAGACGAAGGTTACCTGTTATTTCTTTTCATGCCGCGATTTATTCGTCTTTTTATAGAAAATTCAATACAATACCCACGCATTATTAATTCGTCTAGGGGCGGCTTTTAATAGAAAGTTATAGAAAGAGACATAAATCCCCATCGACCGCTTGCGCTTTTGCTCGCATTATACTTTACACATTTCTCCCGAGAGTCACGCGAATATGATTGCATTAATGCTTGATACGTCGTTTCCTTCGGTAGCTCTTACGCTCATCGATGATCGACCAGTCTATTTTCGATGTGAACCTTCGATGCTTTTATCGACGGACATCGATAATAAAGCTTCCAGGAGAAGCGAGCTATATAAACTCACGCTGACGAAGGCGGACGTCATATGCGATATCGAACGCTGTCTCTGTACGCTTCGCGACCGCGCACTCTGCATCGAACTAGCAGCCGAGGGGTTCGGGGGGGTAGAAAACTCTTTATAAAAATAGAAGTACAGCCAATAGCGTTCGCTGTCCGCTGTGTTCCCTGTCCGCTGGTCAAGTGTTATATCGTTTATAGTGTGCAGTGAGGACAGGTCAGGATAATAAAATTGACCCGTTTCCGTGATAGTTCCGCAGGGTCGTTGAACGTCCTCAAGCGCGCGCGCTCAGCCGACAAGTTCATCGAGCATTAATACCGGTATTATCTCTATTTTGGAAGTTTCGATCAAACACACGTATACGCCCGTGCGCTCGATACTAAAAATGTTTCTACGCTGAGTCAACGGCAAGAGAGTTTCGAAGAGTATAAGTTATCCACGAGAGAAGATAATAGAATTATACCGAGTTTGTGTGCAAAGTCGAACCATCGAAAGGAAAATTGCTCAACGACTGTTTCATGCCCTAACGTAGTCATAGTTACCGGGTGCGACAGGTACACGTGTACCTTCGCCCTCACAATTTTCCACGGTGGGAACAAAACCGCGGCTTATACCATTGCGAGGCACAACGGTTCAACGTTCATGCGCCTCGCAAACGTGTCTCCTGCGGCCTGGCCGATCACGTAACGAATCTAACGTTGCAAATGCCGAAAAAAAACTTGTTTTTTTTTTTCTTTTCTACTTATCGCCAACGGGAGGACTCTAGCAATGCCGAGTTTCCACGCTTACGAACAGTAGTATAACTACTAATTAGACGATGTAATTAAGAGGGGGGACCCCACGGATTGCTAATGGCTGGAGCGTGAGGCAAGCCACGAGCATGAACCCTGAACGTGCCCCCGATATCTTGGCCCGATATCAATTTACTACTCGTGTGTAAACGTCGTCGAAACTTTGAAATAAACTTCGGCGGAGCGTATCTCACGAACTCGCGTTAATTCCCAGAACTTCAAACCACCCCATGAGCCCAAAAATCATTACTATTTTGATTTTTTTTTCGAAAAATATTCGTCCGAATTCCGCGAATGATCGATCGATAGAATCGGACCAATCTTCGTTGCATTTTGGAACAAAAGAGTCAAATTCGCGTTGCCGGGAGATGCGATTGTCATAGGGACAAGGGGTGGGGCCGGTTAGGTTGACCGTAAGGTTTAGGTATACGGCAAACAATGAGGCATCAGGTGATCGATCATCGACAAGTCAGACGCAAGGGTTAACTGGAGAGGGTAGGCTGCGAATGGATCCGCGCAGACCAGGGGTATCGAGACGAAAGGGAGTCGGAAGGGAAGCGATGCAGCTGGCATCCATTTACGGGGACCTATCCTCTCCACGCGTATGTTAACAATCCCCATGATAATAGAAAGAAAAAGAAAAAAAAAAGGTTTTATGGTTCGTCATCCGCAATCATTGTCGAAGTCACAATTTTCAATTGCATGCTTGTTAGGCCTTTGTATTCTTCTACGATGTTTTATTGTAACACACGTTGTAACACTCACGGATATACAATGAGCGTTACAAGTCAGAGCCCCTCAGAGGTAAAACGAGTCGAGTCGACCCGTTTCGATAAAAATTCAACAATAATAATAATATCAGATAAGAGTTTTTTTCATACTTCAATGAAATTTTATAGTAACACGCGTTGTAACACACGTGAATATACAGTGAGCCTTGCAAGGTAAGATCCCCTCGAAGATAAAACGAGTAGAGTCGACCCGAACCAAGTGCTCGATCCTTTATCCCCGAGGACATTCGCTCTTCGTATTATAAATCCCAGGCAATTTGGTGACAGTTCCGAGTTCAACGGAGAGACGGAAAGACGTTTTGGGGAGGTGGAAGGAAGCGAAAGCCATTAATTAGCCAAATCTTGAGCGCTGCGACACGGAAAGCGTAGGGTGCGCGGAAGAGAGCGTTTTACCGGGACAGAAACTCATCCCTTAGAGAGTAGCCGAGTGTCCTTCACCCTTATATCCAGCGGGGGCTTTCGCGGAATCGTAAGAGGGAGGGGGAGGAGAGGACCCACTGCGCAGACCGATATATCTTTTCTGATATATTTCAGTTTTAGAGGACGGTTTCTAGGCGCTCTCGCGCGTTTCTCTCGCCGCCGCCGGCCGTCTTTAATTTAGCGAAGGTGTTCGCCTCTCGCAGTTTCCACGTTCTTTCGCTACCGGCCCGTCTCGCTTCTCAAGAATGAGGGGAGGGGATTTTGCCAGGACTTCGCTGGATCCTCTTCTTTCATCCCCTTTCCAACTTCTCTTCACTTTCTCCCGCACGTTTTACCGTCCCTCGTTTTCTTCCCTCGCGCGTTTTCCTTCGTCGAGAAAAACCGCGGAGCTCTACAACGGTATCCCCCAGGTAAGGGAATAGGAATAAGACGCCAGTGTGAAACGGAACAGTTAGTTATACACGGTAAGCTTTCGCTGATGTATGGCGGCTTACTGCGTTCGCTTGGTGCATGTGCGCCCATTTCTATATACGTTTATACTATACATATATCTATATATACATATATATTTTTGAACGGGTCTGGTTCGCTGTTCCGCTAGTTCTCTCTCCGACAAGCAGGACGGAAAAGCTTTCCAACCAGCAGGTCGGAATAGCCGGATACGTGCGGCAGAGGCGAACCGGTTCTCTACCTTTCGCAGACGAATAACGTACGGCAAGAGCGTTGTGCCGCGCGCTTACAGCCCCGAGAGCTTTCGCCCTTTTCGCCATTCGTACCAACCCTCCGACGGTCCTCGGATTGCTGCCTGGTTGCATACGACTGCACGGTGCAACAGCAGCGGGGAATCCCCGAAATTAGGTTACGCCGGATTGCGAAAGCCCGGCTTTACGCTTCCTTTCCACCCTCGCCGCTCTCGCCACCTCGTTGAGACGAAGAGAAGCATTTCATAGTCGTGGAAACCTCCATATTTTTCGGTAGAGAGGTTTGCCACATATTTTATATACCTAATACAGGTGTACGAACGATGGCTGGCGCTTCCGGGAACGAGAGACGTTCCAATTTTACGGATTCTACGCGGGATACGGTGAAAGAGCTTTCATGAGTTTTTCTGAATTCTTTGAGTGCTCGAGAAACGAACGGAGAAATATTTTTTTTATTATTTTTTTTACATTGAGAAGAATCATTTCGTGAGATAATGGAATGAATCGAGGGTAGAATAGCTTGTCGCGGCTAGATAACGGGCTTTTCGCAGGAAACCGCGAAATGGAATGTTTCGGTTTTTCGCGTCTGCAAACCCGACGAATGCCTCTGTCGTCTCTCTCTCTGGGAACTGTGTCGTCGGCCCGATGACTTTTCTGCTTTTGCCCGTCGTTGCCTGGATTGTTCTCCGACTCACGAGGACGTAACACACGACCGATGCAACATTCGCGGCTCGCGTTGAGTGCACCGGAACGAGCCGCGGAGACGACCGAGCCATTCGCAATGCGAATTACAACGAGTGCAGGCGAGCGTGGTTGTTGCATTGCCCCCGGCCTCTTTCTTTCTCTCTCTCTCTCTCTCTCTCTCTCTCTTTCTGTGAAACATCGCGAATTCGAAAGTTTACTGGCAAACGGCCACGGAACGGGGTATGGGATCGTAGCTTTTTAGGTCGAAACAAAACTCCCTTGTTACGATGTGCTTCCAGTGGTGTTTTATTCGTAGAATTTTCCAACCCATAATGTATTATGTACGTGAATGTAGACACGTGATCGTATCCCAGTAGTTTAGCAAAACTTGTACGCGTATCTGCAGTTACGTGACTACGATAAAACATGCGTTCTGTTTTTCTTTTTCTTTTTTCTTTTTTTTTTTTAACAATGCGATACATATTTCACGTGAGAGCTAACGCGATTTCCCGTCGCGGAGTCACGACGACTGAAAAATAAGCGGGCGAAAATTCTGGCTATATATTCTATCTGTGATTGTTGAGGCCGTCACAACTTTTCACGTTTTATCATCGCCGTTATTGTACTGCGACGTGATTTGAGTTTACATTTTTTTTTTATCGGCAAATAAATATAAAATTGTGCTGTGTGTCGAGTATCAACTTAATTCAATGGATAACAATAGAAATTAAAATTAGAATAAAGAATTGAGACAATATATCAGAACTGTACATGTAGTTTGCGATACATGTGCCGAAGAAGGGTGTAAAAAACATACTTTCATTGTATAACTCTTTTAACCGGCGCGTGCATCTGACAATCATTCAAGATTTTTAAATTTATTGGATAGCGTTGAGAAATCAGAATAGGGTAAAGAGATAACGGTGTTACGTTGTACATACATTTCACATAAGCAACGACTGGATTCTTCTCTATCTCCCCTCTCATTTCGAAAATACGAGAACTCTCGGATGTGCAAATAATGAATCGCGTCTGGAGACGACAGATAGACAGCTTTTCGCGACATGGGACACCAGTTAACGCACCGATCGCTACGCTAACCTTATATCAATGTATACTTTGCCTGTTTACTCAAACATTTTGAAAAACAATTTTTTTGTATTTTTTTTTTAGCATTAAACATTTTTTATGAAATTGAATTTTTTCGTATTATTATTTTTTGAAGTACTTTTTTGTATTGCCTTTTATATATTAATTTTTTTTTTTAGTTGGTCTTTTATCCAATCACTTACTGTTAGAAAAGAACATTTTCCCTTTATTTAATAACTCGATCGCTCTGAATATCTAACATGGAACAGATATTTTGACGGTGGAAAGTACACGTTTCCTTATGCATTGCTATTGTGCGTCGGTTTCCATTTTTCGTGTTTTCTTTTCGAACCTCGTTTTTTTGCCTCTCTGTTCACAGACTGTGCGTCTAAAAGAATTTGCGTTCTTTTAACCGCCCTTCCAAAAGCCCCTCTATTTTTCGTATAAATCGAGTTATAGGAATTCGAGATTGGAATAGGAATTATACGTATTAGGATTAGGGATTACAAATTATTATACGAATTTGATATTTATCGAATATACCTATTTGGAACACAGACGAAGAAATTTGGCCTCGTCAACTTTAACCTTATAAATTGCCATCAATTTTAACGGACAAATAAAAAAATGAGATCACATTTACTCGTAAAGAAAAACAGCAAGTTGCGTTAATATATACCACTTCTGCGTTTCAATCGGAAATTCAAAAGACCCTTATCGTTCATCACTTTTATTGTTTTCTTACGACGCGAAACGGATCAACGATTCTCGGCAATATCAGGCAATATCGAATTAATGCGAAACACGGATATACACTTCGATTTGAATAATGCCGCAAATGGTTTATCCTTCCGGATATACGTCCTTTGGCAGAGAGAAACCCGGCGAGCGAAATATAATTAAATTTTCGCTCGGGCAAAGTGGTTCCGCGGAAAGACTTCTTCTCAATCTTCGCAAAAATTGACATCTGAAGGGAATAATTGAATATTTCCCCGAGGAACACCATCGTCTATATAAGACACACAGAGAGATAGCGAAGGGGAAATCGTCATAGCCGAGAGAACTGCTCTTGCGAGCTCTTCCCCAGAGGAAGAATTGGGTCGATATTACCAGAGAAACAGACTGCTAACTCAATCGTCCCTTTACTTCATCCGGATATCTACGAAAGTAGCTTCAACGTCGGAATATACGGAAAATCGCAAATTCTTCATAGAAAAAATTGGAGAACCTCAAGAAAAAATCATCCAGATGCACTACAATAATTTTGAATATTAGTCGCAAATTCAGAAACTGAGATAGACATTTTTTTATCGCAAATTTAAATTCATCGCGATTAAAAAATTGCATTGAAAGAGCCTCCGCACACATACATACAGACTCGCGGAATTTATCTAATATATAGGTTGAGCCTCGGCCCCCGGGGAATATAATCTCGGCGCGGTCGCTTCAAAAGTATATTTTAACTCATTTGCCAAAAAGGAAATCTCATTGATCCACGGCCTCTTACATATTCAAATTACACCGAAGCCGTGGCAGTCGCGACTTTGTCTGAATGGCGCTTCATTTAAAGTTTTCCGTCGCCCCCACTCATCCCTCCCGCCCGCTCCCTCTTCCTCCAGGGTCGGCCTCCACCGCGCCGCTCTGATGAGAGAAGCGGAACGGTGCGGATGCGTTTATCTTCCGGTCGAGGTGTCTCTCCCCGGCGCGGGCTTTATTCTCGCAGTTCGCGAGAGAAAACGGTACGAAGGAATGACCGTGAGTCAACGGGCAATTAATCATCTCTAGTAGAATTTAACTACTGCCACATTGCCACTCTCTTTCCACGTTCTTTGGATTCTCACCTAAATGGACTTTAAAATTCGGTTTTCTCAAACTACATGGAAATGCTTATTACAGAACTTTTTGCCGTAATATAAATAATTTTGTCGTAATAATAAAAATAATAATAATATTTAATTATTAATTATTGTTAACTGATTTTCGAAATTTAATTAGAAATTAAATTAAGTTAAAAACATCTTTTCGATAAAAGTATTATTAGACATAATAGTAATAATAATAATAACAATATCACATTTATATAAATCATTTTTCTAAAGAATCTTTCGATTCGATCGTTCGAATTCAAAGTCCAAAGTCTATGGCCAAAAATGTTGCTATTCTTGTCCGATCGTTGTGTTATGAATGAATAATTCACACGCATAATAGAGTCCCGACTCGGGAGCTCTCTGATTGAACTTTTACAGACAACGGAAACTCTGACTTTCGAAGCTGCGATCAATGATTAATGAAATAATGGGATACACGGACAGTTCGCGTAATGGACTATGAAAGCTTTCGTAATCCAAATCAGCTTATCGCGAACAATATGTTTCGTGACTCGTACGAGACATCCGGTAAATTATGAAATTGTACACATTGCATTATGAGCTTTTCTATCTGTTTCTCGTGTACGGAAGAGCTTCATAATATGTTACAAAGTACATTATCGAACTAAATGCAAGTGTGTTATCATGATGATTCGTTCGAAATCTCTATTGAATAAATGTAATTAATAATCGCGACGCCAGTATTATTTCGTGAAAAATAAAAACACGAAATAAAAAAAAAAGTGAATTAAATTTATTATCAGTCGAAAGGCGTGACGTGTATCGCGTGCAGGTCTAGTTGCAGACGGCCTCGGGATACAAGCTTTGGAAACTGCATCACGAGAGTGCTGTCGGCGTAAAACGAGACCGCCCAGTGACAGCGTTAACTCGACTTTATACGCCGTTTCCACGCGAGTCTCTCTCTCTCTTTCTCTTCACTCTCTACAGTAGTTGCGTTCAACAAGTTGCGAAAGAACGGTGTACAGTCGATATTATTAGCACCGCCTGTCACATTAGTCTTCCTTAAACACCTGCCACCGTATTACGATTATTAATTCCTAACCGGTCACCGATTCCGCACAGTTGGCAAATTAAGAAATTAAACCAGACTCCATTACAGTATGTGTCGCATGTAACGGCGTTAATCAAGCTGTTGATAGAGTCGCCGCAATGGCGGGGTTTTACATTATTCCTGGATAACGATATAGTTTATTTTTATTTCTTTCTTAAGTTAACCTTTCGATTTAATAGAGTTTTTAGGCTTTGTATGTTTCGATTCCGATGAAAAAATTATGTGCAAATTATATATTAGTCATTACAAATTTCATTTTTTTAATTTGACGTCGCATTTGAAATAAAAAAAAACATTGTGAATATTAGAAATTCAATTTACGTTTTTTTATAAATCAAATTTGAAATTATTTCGATTTAGTTATTCCTGCAAAAATGTTCTGTTATTATCGCTCCATCAAGAAGCTTTGTTTTGGTGATTTTTTTTTTTTTTTCGAGATTTTCATGTTAATGTCTTCAGAATGTTCCAAAGCCCACTGTTCCGTAACCCACTGAATTGAGATTCAATGAAAAAGAACATAGCGAAGGGAAGCAAATCGGATTTCACAGTTCGGAGTGTGAGACACTCGTGAAGGGAGAGACACCGTTTTCGGCGGCAAGATTCGGGGCCCACGCGGTTTCGGTTTGTCCCGATACGCGAGACTTCTCAACCGAGAGCTCCCAGTTTCGCGGGTGCAACCCATATCCATTACCGTGAGACGTGGGTTGACAACAGCTGCACCCCGAAAACTCTTGTGTGTCACTGCTCCGGACAAAAACACAATGCCGGCCTGATTTTGGCCCCTTGTCGAGGAGCCACGAATCTCGAAACTCCTCGGCGTGCTATGCTCTTCGCACCTTCTCTTGCCAAACGCCACCGCAATCTAACAGGGAGAGTGAGAGAGAGAGCGAGAGAAGAATTGCATCGCGAATGCACTTTCAAGCTGTCGCTGCTGCGCACTTTGCTTTATTCTTTTTATTATCCTTCGCAAATTCAAGGTGCCACTTTAGTTACAGCTAGTAGTCGAGATTTCATTCGAAAAATACAAATATATAGTTTTGGCATCCGCGCGAACCGAGTCAGCGTTAATGTATTCATTTTTTTCTTACTGCAACGTTGGCAAAGAAGAATTTTTACTGACGCAGAGACGGTTCTATAGGTTTGATAAAAAAATAAAAAAATCTCTACTGGTGCATCAAACGTCCATTAGAATAATATCTCATTAATAGCCACGGGTATACGTTCGCTCGAATAAATAATGAAAAGGAGAAACCGAGGAAACGCCATAAATCTTGGGTTTCGAATAAATTATACGAACGCCGACATTGTCGGACGATCGAGCGCTATGTGCTGTTCAGCATTTCTCTCCGCAATTGAAATGCTACGGGCGAGAGACATCCCACTTCTTCTTTCGTATTTATTTACACCATTGTGTCGATGATACACCCGACGGAATGTTATTCCTTTTTGCGGCGGATTCCTCCGGATCTAAGACGAATACTAATCGAACGGGAGGGTCGAAGGGCGTGGGAAAGCTTTTTTTTAATTTGAAACTTCAACGCCCCAACTAACTGACGAAAAAAATAATAATAATAATAAAGCATTTTGAGTTCGTTAAAAATCTTAATATTAATAATTGCACATTTTTCAAAAATCATAAAATGTTTAATTTACGGTTTTCATCAAAATTTTAAAGAAACTAAATTTGATTTTTCTATGTTTTGGTACATTCTGAATACATTTTTACTGAAATTGTTCCAATTTTTTTTTATTCGTGAGAACAAAGTTTTCCCTGTGAAAAGAAAAATTCTCGACCATAAAGGTATTTCGATAAATTTGACGGAGAAGCGATGGCAAATAGCCTGCATCGTGTTAGACTGTAAAGTGAAATTGACGAAATTGCTCTTAAATAGAGCAATCTCGCGTAATCAGTACTCAGACTTAGGGGGGCATGGAAAATTACGTTACCGTGTAATTTTCGACGCACCCGTGACGAAGTCTCGGGGGTGAGCTGGTCTCCCGCTGTTGCTGCTGCTCCTCTCCGCGTCGTTGTAACGTTCGCGCGGTACCCGGACCCAAAGTAGACTCTACACGCTATTGCAAAAGCGTACATTCTAATTTGGTTACGCAAAAAGTGAGGGTGCAGTTGTTACGCGAGATCGTAGAGAGTAGACCGAAGCATGGGGAGCGAGATCCACTGATGTTCGGGGCCACTGGGTAATGGGAAATTAGTGGCCAAGAAAATCGATTTCGGATTTTGGTTACAGCGCGCGCTGAGACTATACAGGGGAGACGATTAATTTGCTCGACGTTAGATTTTCATCTCGGACTCTACTGTTTTGGAGACGTTCAGGAGACGGAGAGGGTAGAATCATCGACAGTGGAACAAATTGCGATTGTCGTCGACACGAAGACAAAAACTGATCAACATCGATCGTCGTTTAACCTTCGTCAATCCCATAAAAAAAAATCAGTCAAGCGTACATCCTATTTTGCCCCGTGATGCCATCAAATAGAATTAAGTACTCGACTCAGCCGGAATCGTCGATAAAAGAGAACTCGAACGGAGTCTTTAATTTTTCAGGGAATCCAAAGTGAAACTCGGTTGGAATCACAGCGTCGAAACGTCGAACGAATGGCACGTAACGTAATTGAATGTAAATATGATCCCAAGTTTGTCCAAAGTCCCTTAAATATAGATAACCATGAGTCTCTAACCGCAAGACGAAGCGTGTTTCTCCTCTTCGTGTTTGCCATTTCTCCTCCTCTAACGTCGATCTTACGAACTCTCGTTCTCGCATCCTATCCCCAAGGAGAAACAGATAAGTCTACCTTCGTGCCGAGACTGCACTCAAATGGAATTCTTTGGTCTCGACTTCTAACCGCAGTAGAACTACTCTCTCAATTCTCCTCTCGCTATCTCTCGTCCCCCAATATCGTCAAGTCGAAGAATCAATCGAACATCAAACCTCAAACCAAAGTAATCTTAAACATTAATTAACGATCCAGTTGCGATATCGGGATTCTGATAGAAACTCGAATGTTTGAACAAATGTCGAGCTCAGCGGATTTGCAGGACAATCTAGTTACGAAGTTGGGAATCCCAGTGACGGCGGTAGAGCAGCGCGGGGTAGTGGGGGAGAAAAAGCAGAACGAAGCATTTCTGTAGCCTGCAGCCTGTAGCCTCAACTCGTTAAACTTTTCCTTTAAATTGCGTTTTTAGCACAGTCCGCGGGGTATTTCGAGGTACTTGAGACTCTTCCATTTTTTTTTCTTACCGGTACAGTGTACGTCGTTTAATATTTTCGCACCGGTGGCCCCGGGCTTTTAAAAGACACGTAGGTTCCGTTGACCGGAAACATTTGGCGTGACATAAATAACGAGATGCTGAGAACGAAGTGGAATGTAATTGTGCCGTTTGAAAAAATTGCAATTGTCCCGATCGTCTATGCCAATCTAACCTCTCAAATCCTCCACAGAACTTCAATTATCAGACAGGTGAGGATGGAGCAAAATTGGCAAATTTTAAAGTACTCTTAAAGTAATTTTTCAATTTCAATTTTTTTTTTCAACTTGCTTTTGTTTTAATATTGTCTCAACTTTATTATTATTATTGTTGTTATTATAATTTAGTCATATTCCATCACTCCTCACGTATATTAAATCAGCTGAATTCTTTCCAATTAATGATTGAAAGCTTCAATCGGCATCTACTGCCCCTCCACCGAGTCCTTTCTATTTCAATCTAACCGCTGTAGTCGCTATTCAGTTTTACTGGAGCGTTGCATTATTCAGTACAAGCGTCAAGAACATCGGCTGTCTCTATTTCTGCCGGTAGCCCGGGCGACCGTCAGGTTGGTGGGCTTCCAGGTTTCTCCTCTCGTAAGTTTCGCTGTTTACCAAGGGAGCAAATAGCTGGATGTGTCTCGGTCCCCGCCGGCGAGTTCTCCATCGTCGGGCGTCGTGCCCCGCAGGAATAGTCTATAAAGCCTCGGCGTGTTTCGGTTTCAAGCTTAACGAAACCGGAGACTTGGAGAGCAGTATGGCAGAGGGGGGGGGGGGGCAACAGGGGAGTACTCAGGGCCAGTTATGTCATCCCTTTCGCAGAGTTGACTTCTGGCTCCCTGTAGCCACCCCCCTTGCCGCCCTTCGTCGGTGAAGTGTACACTTCTGGACACTCCTCGCCACTCTGTTTACTTAGGATTATATGCTAATATGATTTCGAGAGACGGTAATTGATATCCACTTTGACGACGGGTATCGCGTCGGTGCTATTCCCAGAGTCTCGGCAAAAAAAAAACACTTTGCATTTGCGAAAGCGTGAATTTTTCACAAGACCGCTTTTTTGCGCACCCGCGCGATACCCAGACCTGCGCCGTTGCGAAGCTCTTGAAATAGATGCACCGGGGGTTAAATTTTTCAACAGATAAGACGACAAGACTCGCGGAGACAGTCTCCATTTCGGGATAGACTCCCTCGGGTATATAATGCCTCCGGTTAGAGAGAATTGTGTGGCACAGTTGGTGCAACAGGAATAACTCTACCGCCCGCGAATACCGCTTCTCCGGCACGAGGGAGGATTCCTTCGAGGTGTACAAACGTCAACAATAACAGTTAGCAGTTTACATTTCATTACCAAGAATATAGGGTGTCTGGGACTCTCTCTTCTTGCCCGTTACTACCCGGTGTGTCTTCTCATCACCTCCGAGTTTACCTAATTCTAACAGGTCGTTCGTTAACGCTTTCGTGAATTACTGCCAACTTTCCTGCTTCCCGCAGTTTGCCTTACGAGAAACGAACACAATGCACTTCTGTAATAAACGAAAAACGGCTCATTTTTCGTCCACGAATTTGTCCATTACAAACGGAGAGTCAACCCGGAAGTTGTAGGAATTCTCCTGAAAATTCTTCCGCCGGTAGCACACCAAAAAATTCTTTCATCGACCCGAGAGCCGAGGAGTGCCGGGGATTCCCCCGGACGGCTTTCGAACAACCGAGTGACCATCAGCATCAAAATATGGCTGTGTCCCGTCGGGCTATATTAACCCGCAACGGGATTCCAGAGAGGTCTAATTTAACGTCGGACAGGGGGCGAACGACCAAGCCACAAGGTAAAGACCTCTTGTACCATCATCATATACCGCCAAGAATACTACAGCTGTCTTCTAATCGGAGCAATGCACTGAAAACTCCAAAAGGACCACCGTGCAGGAGCTCAACCCGAATTAAACGGACTCGACTGACAATTAATTTCGTCCTTTCGCTCTTCAGTGAATGAAATGAGAAGAAAATAAAACGAAAAAACAATTATAACAGCGGGTTACAAGGGATAGACAGTGGGCATTGGTGCATCGCTGACTCTCGACGTTTCTCTTGGAAACTCTATACATCGTCGGAACTCGAATAACCCGGTCAAAACTTCCAAGTGCTACGAGGAACTTATACTTTAAAATTTGCAGTTTGTCTAAAGCTTCTCCATCTCGTTCTTCACTATTTTCTTTCTTTTTTTCGTTGGAGTGAAGCGAGACTTGTGGAAGGAGACGATGAAGACGATGATGGGTACAAAAGGGCGCTATATCCCATCTCATTATTCTGGGTCACTCTCGCGAGTCAACTCTTCGCTTATCTTGCCAGAGTTGGCGGCTCCAGGATCGTTATTTGTTCAGCCAACGCTGCCCTGAAGTCCCTTTTGAAGTCACAGGGCGTTGAAGTCTTTAATACGAATTTTATGGAAAGTTACAACGAAAGAGAACGGAAAGTGATAGGGCTTCAGTTGTTCGGTACTCATGGATCTTCGTAATACCTGATACTACCATCTCTAACGCGGCCCTTTTTACCTCGTGGACTCGAACTCTCGAATTTTCTCTCCATTCTCGCCCTGTCGTCCTCCTAAGTTATAACGTTAAAGTTCGCTCGTTCGCGAAGGCATGAAGAACCCCCGAAAAGGAAACTTTCTTCGTGTGCCAAGTTTCTCCATTCCTCGGCTTCCTCGCTGGCTGTTGCATGGCTGACGTTGATCCCTCGCCGGTGAACCGGTGCACTTTTCAGCGTGTCTCGCTTAAGCGAAACGTTCCATTCGATTAGCCGATCCACGCGGCTCGTGTCTCCATCGATAGTCGATTAACCGGCGTAAACTTTTCGGCGTGTTGAACTCTTTCCTCGTCACGAATTCAGTTCGTTTTTAGTTTTCGTATCCAAAGCTCTGTAACCTTCTCTTGTTCTTCTTGCTGACGGAGGAGAAACGAAACTTGCCGGGTCCTTCGCCTTGTGAATGCGTTATAAATGACGAAACCTCCTAAGCCAGCCGGATCCCCGGCGAATCTTACGAGATGGATTTCTTCTTCTCACGCGCGGGGGCTTTTCGGCCCTTTTCTACCCCCTCGTCCACCCCCCGTTTACCCTCATCCTCGCGTGGCATAACACTCGAATTCCCTTCGGGGGCCCAAGGAGATGTAAGAAGATGTAAATTACTCTCAACGTCCGTGTGCCATTTCCGTGAAAGAAGTTTATCGTCGGTGGGCAAAGAGCTCTCTCTGGCACCTTGGACCCGGTGAGTTCCCCGCGGCGTTTCCATCCACCCGCGCGCCCAAGAGTGACTTATGCACTTTAATGTTCTCGACGATACAACGGCTTTGCGCCTCGTAAACGCACGCGCGAAACTCGGTCTCGTACCCGCGTGTGTGTATATAAGAGCACGAGACTCACGGTTCGGGCATTGTGTGTATATACGCGTGTCAGAGAGTCTTCTCGCGAAATTCGAATGAGTACTCACTCGACCAGGAGTACGTGAATACCTGAGATATCGCATTTTTTTTTTTAAGGATGAGAAATGGAAGCCATTGGCTTGTGTGCGAGCATCTGCACATCTCGAGCGAGTATATTATCTCATATACGCGAGTACTCGACGAGTACCGAGCGAAGAAGTGACATAAAGGCCCACGAGCTAAAACCCCACATGAAGCTTATTTCTCTACTGTTTTTATTTATTTTTTATTATTCCTCCTCTTCCTCTTTCATATTTTCGAGCTCGAGATCGGTTGGATGGACTCTCGTCGTATTTATGACTCGCGTGGAACATCTTCATCCATATTTAAGGGCTGTCGGTATAAATCAACGTTCTCCGTAAGGCCCCGACGCAACCGTGTCCGGTGCGGAGCGATTGGGTTGGCGATAATTTTTTTTGCTTTCTTTACGCCCGTACGCCGTGCACAAGAGACTCCATCGTGAATCTTGTGATCTTCTTGTTCAGCTTCGACGTGTCCGAGTCTCGGTAAATGGCGAACTGCGTGCGGGGAAAGATACGAATTTACATGGAAAAAAAGTATATCGCAAAATATATCAACGATATATCGAATAAATTTTTTTTTCGGAAAAATGGAAATTGCAGATATATTTTTTTTTTAATTTCTAAAAATATGTCACCAAAGTTTTTATAAATTGCATTATTAATATATTCATTATATAAATTACCGAATTTTGAATATATGTGGAATATATTTTTTGCATATGCATTTTTCCACGTGAAAAACGCGACGCGAACTACTGGGAGCCAAAGGGTTAGCGATTAATTTAATCACGAAAATACTCGATGTCTATGAAAAGGGCACAGTTGTTGTTTTTTTTTTCCTGAGGCGAAGAATCATGTAATTTGCATTTAGATTATGGCGAGTCGAAAGGGCGAGACCGTGTCGCTCGAGAAATTTATCGGTATTTCATTGCTTGTATTACCAGACTGTTATCGCAAAAGGGGTTGAAGCGAGATATAAAACACTATGACGCGTAGACGAGGCACGAAGGCGCGGAGTTATCGTGCCTCGTATAATAATCGCGTCTCGATCGATATTGGCGGAGATATATTGCCGCAAAGTTTCGTAATATGATGGGTACGTGGCGACGCGACGAAAGGGTTTGGATCGAAGGGGTTGGGCGAAGACCGCCGAAGAAGAAGAAGCTATGGAAGCACAAGAAGGATCCTGTAAGGGCCTCGCGGTTATCATACGTTGTTTCTATCAACAAATTACTGACTCCTCTTCGAAAATAGATAGAAAATAGATGGTATACATATAACTATCCCTTGTCGACGAGAGTTCGACGATAATTTCGTGAAAAGTTTTCGTCGAGTTTACAGGGGGACGGTAACCACCTACACTCTCTCGTATATACTCTTTGTCGAGACAACTCTCTAATGAAAACTCATAAGACCCCGTACCATAATTCACGGTTCTACGCGAGCTTCTCGAGCCCCGGTGCTCTCTCTTTCGGCGAGACGTTACAAAATCGACGATATTAACGCTGTAAAGGGGGGGGGGGGGGAGGGGCATGAAAGGAAGAAAAGCTTTATCACTCTCGTATTGTATCTGTAGCTAATATTTAATATTTATAGGCGATTAAATAGAGAATTATGCATTCCAGTAGCGACATATTTCTCGGATCTTTCGCCTTCTTGGGATTATTAATCGTCTCTCTGAAAGTGGGCACATGCGAGGCTACGAAAAAGCTCGTCAAGATGCAATATACATCGAGGTGTTAAAATTAATATTTGATAAAAAATTTAAATCACTTATCTTCCGTTTCAAGGTTTATTAAATATTTTATTATAACAAAAGAATGATCGTATTAGTAGCATTTAATTAATTAAAATAGTTAATATGGCAAATTTATTATTAATATTTATTTGGAAGAGAAATTGCAAGAATATTTAATTGTTTAACTTGAATATAATAAAGTATTCATTTGTTTGATTCATTTATTCAAGTTAATTAATATTTGAAGGTTTAGAACTTTGAATCATTTTATAATATTTAAAAACAATGCTCTGCTTAAGGAAATTATTTAAGTAATTAAATTTTATTAGTAATTGCAGCAATAAAAACATACGACTATGATTGTCTTTTTTTTTTGCAGTACAACATTTTTTTCATTATTTCCGGAGCAGTGTTTTTATTTCGAACAGCGTATTCTACAGCTTCTCGTGATGTCACTTAACAGCTTTTATCGGAACGAGTACTTCAGTTGTCGGATCATCCACTCCGATTTCTCTTCTCGAAAAAACTTGTCTTCCCCGACGATAAATGAATCGCGATATAAAAACAAAAAACTCGATATAATTCGCAACAATCGAATAATATTATATTTCCAATTCATGCATTTATGCGCTTGAAATAGCACAGGAAATGCATCAATGATGATAATAATAATAATAATAATCCCTTGTCGATATGTCAGCTTACTCGGCCGCGACGTTTATGAGGACTCCGCTAAATAATGGAACGAAGAAATAAAACGTGAACGTTGGCGAAGCGGGCGTGACTAACGATGTTTTTCCGTCGATATCCCCGATGCCGAGAGCGTTCGGGGGTTGTCGCTCGAGATGGTTTTTCTTTTCGTTTTTTTTTATTATTTTTTTTTCTTTATTTCTCTTTCTCTTCTCTTCTTTTCCGTATATCGAGTAGGTACTACTACCAGTATGGTTATCGTTCTATATAGTTGTGCAGCTCTCAAGCGAAAATGTAGGTCGACCAGCTGACGTCGAGAGGACCGTCGGTTATATATACATATATATAAAACGGGGGTTTGAGTTGCGGGGGGTGAGTGAAACCCTCCGAGTTCGCGGTGGTAAGGGCGACGATAAATTCCTCGGTATGGCGGTGTGCTCGGGAAAAGGCGCGGCCGGCCGCGAGAGGCGCCAAGGAAAAATGACCAATATTCGCGTGAAATACCGCCACACCGGCGGCTTCTCTCTAAGAGCGATCTTTTCTCTCTCGTTCGTTTCGCTCTTCTTGAGAGCTCAGCAGCGCGAAACTTTTTGGTTCCTCACCTACTTCGAAACCTCGCCGCACCTCCCCCCCGCTATTGGATTTCAATTTTACGGCTCGCCGGTGGCAATTTCCTACCGCTATGCTCTAAGCATAATGTATAACCCAATAAAATCGCGGATCATATCGCTACCGGCACTCTTTTTCACTTCGTGTCCAACTTATTTTTTTATTCTCGCACTACAATATTACGTGGATTTTTCGAAAGTAAACACAATTCGAATTATCCGCGAGACGATTTTTCCGATTTATACGATTTCAACTACCGTCAGGGAAAATTCGCGCGAAATATTTCAAGGGGGAGGATTGGAGGGGTGGGCTTATCGCGATGCCGTATAGATACGGGAGTTTCATAAAACGCGGACTTGTTTATAGCCACAAGTCGAGCCATGCAGTGGCCGTAAGAAGGCTTCCCTAAGTCGCTCGTGTTACCCGGGGCAAGTATCTCTTCTCGTGCCTATGGTATATGGGATGCATAGCGCTCTCGAAGAAGAAGAAGCAGCGGCAGCAGCAGCAGCACAGCCATAGAGCGTTACAGAGATAGCAAGGATGAGAGAGCTGAAACTAAGACGATAATATTTCTCAGCCTCGCGCCACGGCCCCGGCATATAGATCCTGATTTACACATCTAGTACGTTCCCCCCTTTCTTCCCTTCCCACCCTCCCGTGTAATAACAATGCGTCACTTTTATATGTCGGCATAAACAATGCGCGAAGAGCGAGCGCCGCGGTGAGATAGTACGAGGAAACAGGAGGAAAAGACCTCCCAAGCGGTCCATACCTCGACGGACCATCATATTATATACGTTCGCAACGACTGAGTCGCGTATATCCGCGTTGATCTCTCTGTGTGACCACTGCAGCTTCACCGTACTTCCCTTTGTTGTTCTTATCATTTTTCCCGTTTTTTACATTTATTTCCGCTATGTGCTAAACTCGATGTTGCGTGCATAATGCGTCTATCGTTTCGAGGCAAATGGATGGGAAATATTTCGTGCTAACCGTACGGATTACCGCACGAATAATCGAGTTTAAATACGAGTGATAGTGGGAGCTTTGTAACGGTCTCTACGTCGATCGTTTGATATATCAAACATTACTGTCGAAGCTATACTGTCGATGCGTTCCCTCCGAACTCGACCCTTCGCTCCGTTTCGATGAGTAATTAATAATTCGAACAAACGACGAGAGTCAATCACGAAATACGTTAGCGTATTGTACACAAAATTGCTCTTTATATTTGATAACTATAGAATATCGGAGCGAATATTAAACGTTAATTAATAAATGTCAGTTCGAAGTATTTAACGACGTTGATTATTGACGCATTGTATGGATGGAAAATATGCGAATATGAGAGAACTGACTTTCTGGAGGGATTGATAGCCAAATAATAATGATATCGAAACAATAATGATTTGCCGTCGTGTGGAGAATTACGATTGCCCCCGATAGACCGATGCATCCTCGCAATATTTTTATGATTTGTTGGTTCAGTTAATGTCCAGCGGCAAAAAATTATATGACCTATAAAATAGATCGTCGATGTTACAATGGCATTTTACTGGGGGTCTGTTTGGAAAATTCTTGAATTGTAATATGAATATGAAACGAAACGAAATATTTTAAGAAAGATATTTCAATGTGTTGGTGAGCAGTGATCGATCTTACGGATGTTCTTTCGCGAGGACTTTAAGATGGATTCATGTGCGACTAACAACACGAATCACCCTCTCAGCTTCGGGAAAGGTTGGCAGCACTCTGGCAGACTAATTTGACATTTGAAATATTGAGCGGATGACAGAATTGAAGTAAATACATTTTTTTTGTTGACTAACCGAGTTTTTGACGAAATTAAAAAATGTTTAGAATAGATTGTTTAGATATTTAGATATTTTGTTTTTAGTCTCAATTGCAATCAAATTTTTTTTATTTTCGTAATTATCGTATTAAATAATATGAAAAATAAAAAAAAAGTTCATAATAATTAAATTACTATTATTCAATGGCTATTTAATTTTTAAACATTTTGTAATAATAATAAAAGTCTAATACAGAAATTGTAATAACAAAGCAGAGAATTATAACAAATTATATAATTAATATATTAATTAAGTAAAAACACGAAATTTCATATCATTTCAGCTTAGAATTTTTCTGTGGGTAATTCTTTAATTAAAAAAACAAAAGTTTATATATCGATACTGACAGGTTTATCTCACCGTATTTGTCCATTCGTCCCATAACACCGACCGTTTCTGTACAATTAAGCTATTACCCGAGTCGTTACTCTCCCACTAGCAGGTGGGGCACTTCCCCGAAGGATCTGTCGCGATGTTAAAAATAATTCGAACGAAAAAAAAATACAAACGACGGACGAACACCTGAGTATATGTTATGCATCGCGAAGAGGTCTTAATTGAACGACGAAGTTTCGTATTCATGTGGTCCCCCGACGATATCGTTATGCGAAATAAATGCGTACAAGAGAGGATTGGCAAAGTGTCTTCAACGGTAGAAGAATCAGGAGGCCTTGTTATACGATCGGTAGAGGAAGGCTCGGGGCTCATATATACCGCAAAAGATTTTGCTCACTGCTGCTGGCTGGCAATGTCCAGCCGTTCGGGGGCGGCGCCGAGTCGACGCGCCGGCGGCAAAAACATTTCGGTCGTTCTCTTGTGCCCTGGCATCGCGATGCAGACGCAATCGTCTCGCGAGTTCTTATGCAAATCGTGCAACCGGCCAGAGGAGGCATCGCGATTCCACCACCGCCCGCATGTCCCATTGCTAACCGAAGAGTGTGTATCGCTGTTGCGTACAACACGTATATATATATACACCTATATACACGCCTCGTCGTGTATTATGGCCCGAGAGACTTGGCACTTACGTCGCGTATTAGTCGTAAAGTAAAAAGGACAATCTCGCGCCAAGAGAAACACAAGCACCGTAGATAGTGTCGTTGCACGATCGCTGCTCCTGTGTTTCTCACAGCGAGGGACAATGACACTTCTCCCAAACGCGATTGTGTGTATTCCGCGCGTGAAAACTGCTGAAACAGCATTTTCACCATTGGAGAAATAGTACTACAGTGCCAGGCGTGTATAGAGCGCGCGGTCCACTTTCGAGATTCGGCGAAGTGGTCGCAAACTTCGAAATTTATAACCGCTCCCCGATGTCGGAGGAACTGCGCGCGAGAGCGTTTAGTTCGATCGAGTGTCGTCGATAAATTCGAGCGCAAATCTTGCATTTTATTCAACGAACATTCTTTCTCGATTGTAATACGAAAGTTCTCCATAGACATATATACGATTTTTCGAGCTGCAGTTCGATGACCGGAACCCTTGTAAAAATCAAATATATGCAAAAAATATATTAAATACGGCGTTTTATATAATCAATAATATCTTATATAATAATTTATGTATTGTTATTATTATTATTTTATTTTCTAATTACTATATTAATATAACATTTGGTAATATATTTTTAAGACAATATTTAATTTTTTTTTTCAATTTCGGCAAATTTTTCATTGGAATCCCATTTTTTTTTAAATATTTTTAGGTACACATGGTCAGGTCTCGTATCTATTGACTCACGGGTCACGAGGTTTAGTTGCGTTTTCAGACCGTTCATATATATAGAACAAAAAAAACATAAATAGGCAATAGGCAAATATACAAATAGACCAACTCGCCAACGGGGGTAGGAAAACCGGGAATATATGGATAACGTTTACGCAAAGACCGCTGCTACGTTGCGTCGGGAATATAATACTCGCGATGCGAGGATGCAACCCTCGTCGTCGTCGTCGTCGTCGTACTCTCTCCGCGTGTGCATACCTCGACCGAACGTATAGATACCGAAGGGGGAGGGGGGAGGGTAGAGATAGCGAAACGATCGGGTACTACAGAGTGAGCTTTCAGTTTGCTAGAGAAGGGGGTGAACCGCGTGCATAGGTACATATACAATATTTTACCATCCCCGCTGGAAGGGATACGCAGAATCAACAGAGCGTCACATTCTTTAAATAAATATCCGTAAGATCAAAGGTACTGCGCGCACCACACATCGTTCCTCTCCATCCCTCGTTTTTCCTTACACCCCACCACCGCACAACGTTATACTCCAACCGGCTAAACTTTATGCCATACGAAACCTTTCCTATACGCGCTCTGCGTCGAGCGGAAATATATACTTTTCTGTTCCCGACGCACTGGAGAGGTACAGCGAACGAATAAGATATTTAAAAACGTTCTACTCGAGGAAAACCATGTACCGCGAAGCTGGAGTTCAAAATTTATGCTGAATAAATTGTATGCTCGGTGAATGAAAAAAAAAAAAAAAAAAAAAAAAAATTCCGAATAAAATTTTGCACAATGATACCTATGTAAAGCGTGTAATTCTCTGTTACATGGCTCGTTGGTACGGCTGTTGACATTTCATGAATATCGCAAAATGGCCCAATTGAATGTAAGTACTGTAATCTCGCGTCTCGCGAGAGGGCGTAATAAATTTAGGCACGAAATGAAATGAAAAGAAACGTGAAAAAAAAAACGGCAAAATTAAATGTCTACATCGCCTTACGATTTTTTTTCTATAACTAGCACCGAGCGCCCGCTTCGCGTGCGTACCGTTATCTCTCTATTTAATTTTTTTTTCCACTCGACTTTATTTACTTGAACTGTCAAAGCTTATCAAACAACTATCAACTATCAAAATGCAACATAACTGAAGTTGCTTGTCCAACAGCATTAGCTTCAGCCCCTTCCGTCAGCCAATCAGGCAACGAATAAAGCGACAACAATACCTGTATCGAAATTTCGATATATTTTAGCCACGGATTTTTTGAAGAGGGATTATTTTCCCTCGAAGTATATTAATTATCGGAGTGATACCGTTTGAGGGAAATCATTGAATTTAATAGAAATTTTTCATCCGAAATATGAGACTTGATTTTTCAAATTCTCGAGGGTTTTATCAAGCGAGGAACAAAAAAAAGATCGATGAGAGGCATTTTATGCGGCAGCGTAGTTATATACTGCGCTGCGTATAATATACTCATGAGTCGCAAATCATTTTAATTGCGTGCTCGGGTGCGTTAGATGAAATCTTTCCGGGGCTCCGCGCGCGCGCGCGCGCGCCCCTTCTCGCGCGTACTCTTCGTGATTCTTTGTTACGAATTTTAATTATGGAGTTTCTTTTCTCACCGTTAACGGGGTACGTTATGGTGCCCTCGGGCCAGCGACCGGGGGCCGAGAGGAGGAGAAAAAAAAAAAGAAGACAAAAAAAAACGCGTTCACAAAAGCTCTGGTCCCTCATACGTACGCGCATATAGGTATTTATCGCGTGGGCGGATTCGTGGGTGCGTACAGTTGCGTGGCTCCGAGCGATCGGTGAAACATCCACGACGAACTAATGAAGAAGACGAGGGAGCCATATCTTTCATTCGGCGCGGAGTCTATTGAGACGATTGTATGGAAAGCCGTCGGGATGGGGGGAGAGACATCGTCAAAAATTCCGTGCGTACGAAAAACGCGTCTGTCCGGATAGTCAAAGAATGAATCATAAAGAATAAGAGAAAAAAACAAATGCGATGGGGATGAAAGAAAAAAAAATGCATTTATAGTATAGAAGAGGGTCGATAGTCGTGTGAACTCTTCCTTCGTGATCATTATAAAGGTATAAAGTAATAGAATTTTACGAACCAACGCGTATCCATTACGCAACGACGACTAAATGAATCAATATCAATGCATGCGGACCGAAACCCGAGAATTTCAGTGCCCAATTATACAGTGTTTCGCAATAGACGACGAAAATAACGGAATATAGTATACAGAATACGTGGATGCGCGCGATAATAATGCAAATTACTAATATACGACGGAATTGGATGAAAACGTCGAAGTACAGGCGACCGAAGCTAATTGAAACAGACGGCGTAAACACAAATCGAATAGAAATAGAAAAAAATATGTGTATCGCAAAATATGTCCATAACATATAGAATATATTTTTTCGAAAAATGGTATCTCATAATGAATTTAAAAAAAAAACATCAGGCACCAGGATGTAGGCGTTTTAAATATTTAAAAATAAAAAAATGTAATAAATAAAAGTGAATATTACTTAATGTTATTTATTTATTGTATAAATTTCATATATTTCCGATTGTTTTACATTGTATGTTTCATTTGACCCCGTGTTCCAATTAGCCCCGGAGTTCCTTACCAAAGTAAAAGATTGCCGAAAAACTGGAGTAACAGAAAGGGGGATGTGAAACTTGTGAGATGTATGGTGTGCTTAAGCGTGTGATACGAGGTCCGGGAGATAGGGAGCCGCGAGGAAGAGCAGGAAGAAAGGGGTGTGTGAGATTAGACGGGGCGAGTGGTGCGTAATCGAGTTAGTATCGAGTCGGCAAGCAGCGTTCGTCCTCTGCGAAACCATTTCCTTCCTTCCTTCCGTTGTTCACAGCAGCTGTGGAGAGGAGCTCGAGTCGGAGAGCTAAGACGCCAGCGAGATGCCGGGTGGGCAAACGAGAATTAGGGTGGTGAGTGCGGTCTGTTCCGTCCCGGTGATTAATGCTTTGGTTACCGAAGAACGACAATTTTCCGCGATATATCGTCGTCGTAGTCTCGTCTTCGCGTTGCAGCTCTCGTCCTATTCGCGGTAGCTGAGACCGTGTTTGGGGGAGGGATGGGGGATGGCCGCTACTCACACACCGAAACGCCATCGTGTTTAATGTACCGAGAGAACGTGCTCACCAGCTTCGGAAACCGTGAACCACGAGAGCAAAACATTCACAGTTTCCGATGGTGGCTTCTGGGGTTCCAGCTACGACCATGGGATACTGGGAATGTCTTACTGAGAGATAAGTCGACCGGTGCACATCTGCTCGACAAAGCGACGCGAGAGTACAGATTTATTAGCGGCTACTTTACGAACGATGTCGCAGGTGTCGCAATGCCAAACGATTACTCAGCTACGACAAAATGCTAGAAGCAACGTACATCGGGGATGTGAACATTTCGATGTTCGAAAATTCTCGAATCTACGAAACTTCTTAATTTAAATGCAAATCATTAATTATTAATTATTTTTTATAAGACTCTCAATTCATGTATCTTTGAGGAAAAAAATGAAATATCTGTCTCGATTTTCGCTTCGATAGGTCGACAATGCCCTGAAAAAAGAATATTGTAGTATTCCGCAACACCAGTAAATCCCAAAAATTACAAAATTAACAGAGCACTCTTGGGGCGAAGCTTAACTCGAAAATCTTGAAAATTCAAAGCGAAAGCAAAAGTGTCGGACTCGCACTCGGATAACTCTCGGGATTTCGCCCGTTAAAACTCAACATTTTCGCACCCTGTTTCCGGCAAAATGTCTGGGAGACCCAGGATCAGCCTTGGCTCTCGCACTTTGCCTAACAATCTGCAATTATGAAAACGAAAGTTACAAGACGCTCTTGAATTACGCGCAGTGAAGTACCCCGGGGGTAAGGGTCCTGACTGAAGGGCACTGGGCTTCGGTGTATTGTGGAAACACCACAAACACCACTACTTCGCAAAAACGACATAGGCAAAAGACGTTGAGAGAGATATAGCGAGGGGAAATAGAAAGGGAGCAGTTTATTATATTCCACCGGGAAATTCGTTGCCCGGGAGAAATCGCGCGCTAAATTCGGTGGGTAATTAAGCTTACCACGGCGAGAGAGTTCCGTGTGCTTGTGTATATCCCGTTACACGGCGGCTGTGCAGCGAAACCGGAGAATGAGGGTCGAAATTTTGCAGCAAATCTCGTGCCTCTCGAAAATTCTACCTTATTCAACCGCGATCTCTTTATCTCGGGTGTACGTATTCCACATAATTCCTTACACGATTTTCCAACGCCTAATTACCGTGTATTTATATAGGCTATTTATATCTTATATCGAGAAATTCCGACTCGTTTAATCAGCATTAACAGGCGATAAAAAGACTCGATTGTCGGTTGCTCAGAAATAACGACACTGAACATATTGATCGATTACACACCGGTGTGGAGGCGATCGGGGCAAAACGGACCGGCTAAGGAATACTGATCGTTATTACGATCTCGAAGGAATAAATGAACTGTTTATGAATCAGATCAATTGACAGCAAATATTTCGAGCTTCCGAGGGAAACAAATGTTCTTTTGTCAAGACTTTGATCACAACCAGAACTAATATCGTCATGTCCAAACATTGGGTTGTACAAAAATTGATACGGCGGCGGTCCGTATTCTACGAAATTTGACATTTTTTTAACAACGACTGACAATTTTGGCCCATATTGACACAACTTTCGCCTGGTCCATTTTGCCCCGCAACAACGTGACTTTTATTGGGTCCATTTCGCCCCGCAACGACGCGGCTTTCGCCTGGTCCATTTTTCCCCGTATCGTGGATATTTGTACCTGGTCCATTTTGCCACAGCCTCCCCTACATATGCACCGAATGATGTATTTCCTCAAAGACAGGTTAACCGATTGGCACTCATCTCGCTAATTAAACGTATAACTCACTATGACGTTTCAGCGTCACTCATGCGCCTGTTTGCCACATGTGTGTAACGCGTCAATTGATAGCCCACGTACCTTCGACGGATATAACCCGAGTGTACGATGTTTGAGAATTTCTCGTCGATCGATCGGTGTGTCTCTCGTTGCTTCGTTACATCCTTACAAGCGTGTTCAAGCACACCGATCCGTGTCCGCAGGAACGACGATAACGAAATGCTGCAACCTGTCTCCTCTGTCGATCGCGCCTAGCCCCTCATGCTTTGACTACAGATCGAGAGACTCGGGGCAATTTATCGGTTCTTCTGTATTAATTCGACGAGGCGTGAAAATCGGCGGAACGAGCTGTTACGACGATTGTTCGACGTTTACGGGGCGAACGATTAACGAAACGATTTTCGACGCGATTGCAGTCTACGCGCTCGGTGAAACTGGCGGAGCAAACTTAGTCGGATAAGTGTCAATATACCGATGATCGAATTACCGATAAGCCACTGGTTAGTGGTACTGCGCGTTACGAGTTCTACTACACATCGAACAGCCCTCGACTGTGGGAGCGTTGGCCGCCATTAACGGTAGCGCTAAATCAGCAGTGCTGGTACTTTGATTCTTGCTGAATAGATGTGTATGCTAGTTACGATTATTCGGATAAACCGGCATTGTGGAAACGATCGTTGATACTTTGAAGGGGTTGTTTCGAGTTCAATACACTGATTCGCGTGCGGATCTGCCGATCTCTACTCAACGAATTTGTAATTTATGTAGAATCGTGTAAACGGGTGTTGATACTTCGAGACGGTTAGTTCGACTACAATAATACCGATTTATGTACGGATCTGCCGATCTCTACTCAACGAAGTTGTAAGATATGCAGAGACTTAAAAACGAGTGTCGATACTTTGAGCAGATAATTGATCCGATATTCCGACCCGATATACCAGTTCGATATGCCGATTTGTGCGCGGATCTGCCGATCTCTACTCGACCAAGTTGTAATTCATTCAGAAATGTGAACACGAGTGTTGATACTTCGAGAGGGTTGGTTCGCGTATGATAATACCGATTTGTGTGCGAATCTGCCGATCTCTACTTAACGAAGTTGTAATTTATGCAGAATCGTGGAAACGAGTGTTGATACTTTGAAAAGGTTGGTTCGAGTCCGATAATACCGATTTGTGTGCGGACCTGCCGATTTCTACTTAACGAAGTTGTAATATATGCAGAATCTTGGAAGGATGGTGAATTATCGCGTGGCTCGAAGTTGTGTATGCGTGTACACAGCCGCGGCTTACATCGAGGCGAACATAGAAATATCGAGAGGCCAAGACAAGCGTATACCTGGTGCACAAGCGCGTGTACGAAGATAACGCGCGAGTGTCGAAGCCGGTGCTCGGAACTACCGATAGGTGGGCGTCGTTATGCTATGCTTAAAGGTTATTGCACATTTCTTTACAGTTCATATTTCATAGACTTGCGCGAAATACGCGTACTTGCAGCCGTCGACGGGGTTGTATTACTGAGTGTAAACCTCTCTGACGAGAAACGCGCTTCCGTTTATCGATCTATTGCTTTTACACGAAGACAATCGAGAGTTGCATAGAACGTGATCTCCTTCTTGGCAACTGTTTCTAAGCAAAAAAAAACTTGATGCGTTTCAGAAATAGACTCAAGTCTACTTGTTTTTTCTTTTAACCACTGAATCGATGTAAGATCCGTGAACGAGCGGCGAACGATTTTTTTCGTATTAAAAATTGTCACTAGTATCGATCGTGCTGTCTTCAAAACATCGCATCGTTTCCAATCGCTGATTTAACGAATATAATTTCTATGAAACTTAAAAAAAAATGATAGAACGCAATTAGCATGAAGAGCCATGGAGAAAGAATGTCTCGGGAGCTCGTGTCGTGCGGTAGTAAATCGATGGATCCAGCATCATCATCACGAGAGAACCGGGAGCCGGGAGCAGTGGATGAACCACCGATCGCCTGCTAGAAGTCCGAGTGCTCGCCCTCGCGATCTTTCATATTCGATTAACGGTCATCAACGTTGTGTGCGCACGACGGGTTGCACACATCAAAAGCATGAACAGTAAGAGCGTAATCGGGCTCCCGCTCTCAAGTATTTATAGTTGTACATGTACCAAGAGTATATGAATATCGAGAGCGAGAGCAAGAAAGAAAAGAGAGGAGAACTAGGGAGTGTACCGGGTTGTTCTGGCATACATCGACGTCGAGAGTCGAGTCGAGGGAACGCCGCGGATCGAGGGATATCGAGACCTCCATCAGTCTCGCGTGACGCGACGTGGGCGATCGCCCGACGCACGAAGAAGGCGGCCGGCCTCCCTCTCTCGTGTACTCGGTGCTTTTGCTTTTGCTTTTGCTGCTGTATAGCGCTCCGCGCTGCCCCCACAACGCGAGACACCAATAAAGAAAGGTAGAAGCAAAGTCTCGAGGAGAAGAGAGAATAAAAAGAACTCCATCGACGCTCAGGTAATGCAACAGCAGCAATGTACATACTGCACACAACCTTCCATACAGCCCTCGCGCCCGCGAGAGAGCCAGTCGGCCTCGTGTGTACTCTACGACGTCGTCTCGTCTCGTCTACTCCGCGGCGCTTGTCGTACGTAGTACGTCGTTTCTCGTGTGCAACCATTGCACTGAACGGCTTGGACTCGTGTTCACCGCACCGGCAGGTTTCATGCAATGCCGCTGCAAAATCGGAGCTGTGCACCGCGCGCGCAACACAACTTTACTCGGAATGATACAGGGGGATACAGAGAAGTGGCACACTGGCAAATTGTACCACCTTGCCTACGCCGGGATCTGTACATAATAAATGAGAAGGGATAAATATGAACGCCAGAGGTGCTCAATGTCTATCCATTGTCGATTCCCTGTGAATTTTCTGAGTCATTTGATACTACGTTGCGTTTCTCTTGAAATACAGTTTTTCCGATTTTTCTATCCCCGCAAAAACATTTTTTAACATAATAACCAATAAATAAAAAATGTATTAACCAACGAATTTATAATAAAGAAATCATAATAAAAACTCATTAATAATAATTAAAAATTATAATATACCCTTAATAATAGTTGCAGTAATAATAGATATTTAACGGCCCGAATACTCTGCGTACATTCACGAAATATAGGTTAGGTTCCCCCCTCCTAACATTATTATCACATTTTCTCACATTAAACAGCTATTATAATTTATCAGTTTGCAATAAAGAACAAATTAATAAATAATTAAATAAATAGAAACTACATAATGCCGCAATGCTAATAGCATCGCATGCTACTCTTTTAGCCGGTCGGTTATTTGAAAAAACGATATTGCGGTATCAATAACATTAATAATAATAATATTGGTATGAATATTAATTAATTCGGGATTCGTATATTGAGTTTTTCCATTCGCGGCGAACCGACCGCAACGTCGACTTAATCCTCCGCGAATTTATTTTAATCTCTTTAGCGGGCAGTTTTTTTGCAAAATTTTAATTTGCCTTTTCATTTTTTATTTTCGGCGATGTACAGAAAAAACGAAATAACTTGTTTCGCAATTTTTTTAAAAGTACTACAGTCGCTTGCGCTATGATATCTTTTTTCCTCAGTTTTTCTCTCGTCCCGGACGAGAGGAAAGCGTATGCTTGTTTCGTACCGTTTGCCACTCGTTCACAGCCCTCCGCTCATATACGGTAATTTTGGCATTAACCTTGAAACCATCCAGAGGCGAAGCCGAGAAATGCTTGACGTGTATGAGAGGCCCCCTCGGTTTCGCGAGACAAGTCCCCAGAGAGCGTTAGCAGCGAAAGCGGAGAGTACAACGAAAATTTCTCAACGAAACTTCGAAGTGCTTTCGGTGTTACGGGGCAAAAGCGAGAGGAAGAGAAGATCCGAGCCTTCGTAGGTGATCTCGCCCGGTGCGCGAAATGCTTTCGCAGTCATCTCGCCTGGTCTGCGGAGAGCGTCGAAGAAGAGGGGTATGAGTTGACAAGGTCGGGTAGAAAAGAGGGGACGAAGATGAGGGAAAGTGCAATGGCGAGTCGCAAGAGACCAGAGGCGAGCGAAGCCCAAAAGCCAACGAGAAAGAGAGAAAGAGGAGTCAGGAAGCATCAACGAGAAGTATAACATCCCTCCTGCTTGCTTGGCTCAACGAGCGTTAGGCGCTCTCTCCGTTCCCTCGCTCTCGTTCACGCTACCGGAGTGAAACCCCTGACTTGCTTGGAAATGAGGATTGGGGTGTTTTATTTAATTAAGCTTCCAGCCCAGAGGTCTGCTCTTTCCCCCTCCCTCCCTCCTGCCAACCCTTTCCAGTGTGCGAGAGTACGCGGTGTACGCGTGCTCCGGCAAAATACGAGAGAAAATGGGCTCACGGAACGTTGGTATGAAACGAGAGAGCACCAAGTTGAACGGGAGAAGACGAGATAACTTGAGTGAGAAAGGCGCAACGAACGAGAGAAAGCTATGTATGCTATAGAGGAGCATATAGGCGGGGCTCGGAAGGTTCGCGTAGGATATATGCAGGGGTGAGGGGGGTGGTTAGGGGGAAATGAGAAGGGGTTGGGTGTTTATGCCCCACGGGGATTCCAGGTTAGTAACCTGCTCTACTCCGCCTTACGCGAACGAATTAGAGTTGCTCGGTCGCTTGCAGGAGGTAAAATGTTGAAGCTCGTTAGATGGTACACGCACGGTGGGCTCAATGTGGCTGATGCTTCTGGCTGTACACATCTATATATATACAACCCCCGAAGGACTCTGGAGAACGACTCTCCTTCACAGATATTCCATCCAACCCGCTGAATGAATTTCACGTATACTGTACAAGTATAATATAATAAGTAATAACGCAGCGGATAACCAACGAAATTCGTATACCACCTTTCTTGAGTTTTATCTAACAAACTACCCAACCCTCCTTCCCCAACCCATCGTATATCATCCATAGAACATTTAGAGCTGTCCTGATGATTTACGAATTTCTCGAACGAACAATGTTATTTTTAACGCCAGAACCGCCCGTACTGGTCGTTCGAAAAACAAGGAGATGGTATCGAGGATAAGGACGTATGTGATAGTTGTTTTCTTTCTTTTTTTTCTTTTAAGGAATCGGCGCCACCTTGCATCCCATAAATCGCATTAACGTTCCCGTCTTATAGACCCGCGTTCAACAATTACAAATGGCCTCTCATCCATACGTATGCATTACTAATTTTTATGTTGCATGTTTCTTACTCGTTTCGATTATGGTAAAAAAAAATCAAATAATAATAATAGTTATAATAGAAATAATAATGATGATGATAATGATTATTTTTTTAAATTTTTTTTTTCGAAAATTTCGTCGCTGTTTTGCGTCGCATAAATTGCATTAACGTCCGAGTCATGTGTTGGGAAATCACATGTATCAACACGACATCTGGTGGATTTTTTTAACTACTTAATCCCAGTCGTCACAACCTATTATTTTATTAGAAAACATTGTTTAATATTAATATTACTGTATATACTATATGTATGAAAACTGTATATAGGTGCAAATGGACGATGTTGCGCTGCACCTTGCCTAGCGTTGGTTCGATTAATCTCTTTACTCCGAATGTATGGGTTATCTTGTTAATGCGTACACAGCGCTACTATGATGTATAGCAAAGTGTGTAACACAGCGAATGGATTCTTGACTTGAAATAATTACAAATTGCGGTACGCGCGCCTCCAGACGTAACACGAGACACCGAACGTGATGGTATACGAAAGATGTTTTCAATGTATATGGCCTATTATACCGGCATGTATAGTTACCTATAAGTCGTTAGACGAGGGGACGACGCGTGTAACGCGAGAAACGAATAGTCGTGACAAGAAGGAGGATTCCGTGTGGGCGCCTATCCTCGCGTATGTATCTACACTGCCTGCTGGCGATCGGGACGGGACGGGGAATCGTGTTCGTCATTCGAATGACGAAGAGTTAACGCTCTCGTCGCCTTCAGGGTTCATCTTCTCGCGACGGCACAGACACGTCCGGGGAAGAGGGGTTTTTTTTTTTTCGTACCCTTCGTCTTTTTATCTCCTCCGACGCTTTCTTTTCTTTCAATGTATCTTTTGTACGGCGTGAGTGGCGCGATGGATGCAAGTCGCCGACACGCGGTAAATCTATAGGTAACGGCGGATCATCGACGTGAACTCTGGCCGGCACCGAGGCTAACAACGAGGTATTAAGTTGCATTTTTAATCACGCTTCCGCGCCAACGTAACTTTATATTTTTCTTACGAATACGTGACGCGTGAAAAATTGTTCGTCAATAATGTGAAGAAGTTTCGTGTTTTTTTTTTAATTCAAATTTTTACGGTCGCGAAGAACCCACCGGGGCGATATCGATCTAACAAGAATTTAACGAGTTATCTCGAATCTCGAAAAAATTTTTTATCAAAAGGAAAGTCTAATTTTTAAAATTTTACAGACAAATTAGGAATTCATAAAAAAAAGTATTAAATGAAATTTTTTATTAAAAAATTCAATTTCAATAATCAAATAAAAACATTGCTTATTATTATCAGTATTAATTAATTTATTAATTGATAAATTAACAAAAATACAAATGCAATAGTTATATTATTTTGGTCATCGGACAACTAGTGTTCCATATGGATGTTCTTAAAAGAATATTCAATTTTGATAACGCATTGAATCCCTATCAGACCGATATCGTTGCAGTTATTCGATGTGTACAGGATGAGCAGATGTTGACGCGGAGTATCGGACTTCGAGATTGCGGTCACGTTTCGGCCGCTCGCAAGCCTTCCGAGTCCCGCGGAAGCCGTCGGAGGCGTGATTGTTTCGAGCGTTTCCGGCACACACGGGTTCTCTATCGCCGTGTGCTGCGTTGCTTCGCGATCAACTACTCCCCCGATGCGATAGAACGCCCGTTTGTTCCGCAGCACGGTGTCGAGCCTCTAGCGAGAGCTATGTACGCTCGTGAACGAGCCAAAGCAGCAGCGGCAGCATTAACGACAGCTACTTGACGGATGCTAATGGATCATTACCGCTAATGTAATGATGATTGAGAGGATGTGTCGTGCCTGTGCTCGTCGCAGTCCGTCGCATATTCCACACTGTACAATGGATGCGTATAGGAGAAGGTGAGGCAAAATTAACCGTTTTACCAATTCAAGGAGTTTTTTCGATATACACAACACTTTTCCACTACTTTTCAACCAAAAAATTTATTCGTCACGCCCCCTGAAAGTATCGATACGAAAAAAAAAAGGGGCAAAATGGACCGATGGAAAAAATTTAATTGCATGAAAAAAATGAAAAATTCTCGTCAGAAAATAATAATTTCCTGTATAAAAAATAATGGAAATCTTTTTTAAAAGACAATTATCGAATTATAGTTTTATTCGTCTGTATTACTGGTTTTCGTATCATTCCATTTCAGTTTAGATAGTGAAAGTTTCGTAGAATTTTATTAAACATCGTTCTCGATCTTTTTTTTTAGATAAACAGGGATCCGCAGCATAAATAATGGTCATGAAACTTGAAAACCGAACTTTTTTTAAATTTCATGATTTTTAATGTTAGTCCATTTTGCCCCTAAATTCGTGTAGCGCGATTGTTTTATTTTGCCACGTTGACCCATTTTGTCCCGTCGTCCCTTACATAACCCGACAACGCTCACACGTATCACGGTATAGCATAATGCACGAGATGATGAACGAGGAATGCCGGTACGGAATTTTGTGAAATTAACGAGTCTCGCCACGCGTACTGTCAAGAATTAGATCATCATAATTTACGTTCCCTCTTTCGCCTCTCGCATAGACGAAGCAAACATTCTTCTCTGTATGGTATACGATGATGCACGTTCGAACGCGATTGATTGGCAAATCGTCGACGGTAGGAGTGAGTATAACGACGTGCGAAAATTAACGCAACGATTAATCGAACCCCCGGCGACTCGTCGAATTGTCAATATGCATAATAAATTCCAGGAAATCTCTCGTCTCCCAGTCTCGCGCACCGACTGTTGGCGTTTGGTACACAGTGCACTATTTAATAAATAAAAAAATAAAAAAATTCCGAGCGCACGAAGTATCGAACGGATCACGATCGAGAAATTCAATATATGTAGGTGTGGTCTTTGCCGCTCACACGAAACCCCGTGGCAGAGCAGCATACAGCGCTCTCGAGCGTTACTCTCGTTCGATCTCTCGTCAACCGGTGAATCGATACCTGTGCCGACCGAACGTCAATTACAGATGATTTATGTTTCGCTCGATTCCCAATGCTGAATTATAAACGCGCGCGAGAGACGGGCCCTCGTGAGCTCTCGTCGGAAATGTAACTCACGTGCCCTCGCAATTATTATCCGTGCCGATTGGTCAGGTCGAACGCGCGCTCCTGACGGAATGGTTCTCGCGCGCCCAGCAGCACACTTGCAAACTCTTTCGCCGCGCCTGCTGCGCGCGCGAAGGATCGATGGATCTCGACGGGCCCACACCATTGGGATAACACAATAACGATTTTTCACGCTCAATCATGTAATAGTCGATGATGTCGGTTATAGTTCTCGGAGCTGTCGAAGCGCCTCCACGCATCCGTAAAAAGAATTTCGCGTCAAGTTGGGCGAATCGATTTTTCACGAAGTGCCCAACAGATTCAAATTTAGAAATAAAATATTATTATTATTGTTATTCATTTTTTTCTGAATCGTATATTTAACACTAAAGTAAATTGCGAAAATTTCTACCTTCTCGATCTTTTCGTAAAAAACTATATATCGAAAAAAAAAAACCGATATCGATAACCGATAAACCGATTACTGTTATTTGCTGTTAGTTAAAATTAAGATAATAAGATAAATCAAAATTAATTTTTATATAGATTTGGACTCATATAATTCATATAAAGTACATATCAATTATATATACAATACTGATACTTTATATAGATTATATATACTGTTTATCCAATAATATAATAAAAATAATAAATGGTGTATATTAAACTTACGACTTGATTTCGAATGTTGGGTATACTGTATAAATTTTCATTTTGTCATTTCATGTTCGACTTGCGTGTAAATACCGAACGCTTTTATGGAAAAAGTAAAAAAATATATACGCGAAATATATTTTTGTGTATGAATAGAAATACGAATTTGAAACGCTCCAAACAAGGAAAAAAAAAAGCCACAATATGTGAATGCCGAATCCTGAAAAAAAAACGAGATGCTCTCCACAGGAAGGATAAAATGCGCGAAAAATTTCAAAGGTTTCAGGTTGCATTCGTAAAAATCAAATTTTTTATCTTTTCTGAATGCGCGGAGCGCTATGTGTACAAAAAACGTCTGTATGGTTGTCCGAGCGTTGCAACGCCGGATGCATGCATATTTTTTCGTACTCATGTTGCGCGAACTCGGGTCGGACAACGCGATGTCCGGGAATCGTCGCTTTTTCTCTGCGATAAAAAAAAAAACTGAACTTTTTTCTTTTTTATTTAAAATTTTTTAAACACAATCAGCGCCGCATGGCGAATGTATTTTAAAAAGCTAAGGGCTTTGAAGAAAAATCGCCGAGTCTCGTTCGGTCAAGCGAGATTGTCGAACTGCTGAAATGCCACACATTTTCCATCGTCTATTTATACACAAAAGTGATGTACGCTTTAGCTTTTCAATGGACATCAACGTATGGAACAAACACTCTCGGCGGAGAGAATTCTATAGAATTTAATCAAAGAAACGATTATGTATTCGCTCAACCAAAGCGCACGAACGTCTGCATAAAAAAAAAAACATAGTTTTCGTTCGCTGCAATGATCAGATTAGTAAGAAAAACGCTTTCGCGAGCTACGGACTCCATAGTTTGAACGAAAACACTGTGGCTGAAGATATTTCGAATTCCAATCATCGTGACCGCAATTCTCGTGACTCACAGAGCTTTTGAACCGAATTTGACGTGTACGGCGTTAACGTGTTCATTGTATTTCCGTTGCTGGATAACCATAAGTTCATTGCAGAAGGTTTTTCTGGTCTGTATTTTCCAAGGAATCGGCCGATAATAATAATAATAATTATTATTATTATTAAATCGAAAGAATCGAAGAAAAGATCGAAAGAAATTTCATCTTCATGCAAACAAAAAAAAGTTTAGTCGGAGAGGAAAGAAAATGATGTAACTAAGCGTTCTATTTACAGAAACGTTAAAGCTTGATTCGTTCGAAAGGTCTGGTACGAAATAGTTGAAAACATACAACGCCGTTCGGTACTGCTTGGTCGCGGCTGCTATCTGAGACTTCGAGACTGTGGTACAGTCCGGCAAGGATGGGAAGAGAAACTATACCGGCGTTGCTGAGTCAATATTATCCTTTTCTCGAAGTCTCTCGTCTGCGCGGAGGGGTTGGGAGGGAGAAAGGGGCCGAAGGAATGCGGGGTTGGTTCGCCCGGACGCTCACCAACCCTCTAACCAAACTGCTAACACAGCGAGACTTCAACGGCAGCGGCAGCATTGTAAAGCGATAGCCCGGATTACTCGTCGTCGTCGTCGCGCGCGCGCGCGTTCCCGTAACCGAAGAAAAATACTCTCGAGAAGCCAAAAGACTCGACGGTTCACCGTGAAGTGTATGTAAATGCTGGTAAAAAAGAGGGGGAACAATTTTAGGGGCACTCTGTGTTTTTCTGGTGCTCCATGAGCATTGATGCGACGGGATCCCCGAGATCGTGAGATCCTTCTTTGCACTGCTCCACCGACTTGTTCTTTCGGCTTTCTTTTCTTTCGTTGGAAACGCGATCGTTGCTCTCGTTAAAAAGGAATTAGGAATTAGGAGGAGAAATGAGTATTCTTCGTCGTTTATCGCAAGGAATTGGAAGTGCGATAAACGTTGGATGTACGGGACTTTGAGTTGTTGAAAACTTTTTTTTTTAAATTGATACTTTTACGCAATAAGCAGAGTCGCTATTGTTATTGATTGTTTGAAAAATCGATGTTGAAAAAAAAATGTAAAATGGCGACATGGAAACAGAAGTAATTGAAATAATTTTTTTTAAATGTGGGAAATAAAATAAAAATTGAACGAAAACCTAAAAAAATAATTTTTTTTAAAGAATTGCTATAAAATATGAATTTTGGAATTTTTTTATAAATTTTAGAAGACAATAAAAAAAAATAGTTCAGCAATTTTTCTCCTTCGCGCCCCTCAAAGACAACCCCCCCCCCCCCCGCCCTTTTAAATTTGTAAAAAAAAATAAAAATAGATAGCCTCAACGATGAAGTACGAAAAGTCCGTTCTTCAGAGGGCTAAAAGCTTCTTTGTTAGTCAAGAATTTGTATTCTCCCAATATTTCATTCAAATTTAACTTTGTCCAAACGTGAGAGACCCGCAGAGGCATCGCCCCGTGGGCCCGGATCACCGTGGATCCGGTTATAGACACAGAGACCGAAAAGTAAAAAAGAATAGTTCGTTCCAAGGTGTTGTTGTTTCGTGGCGCGTATCATCCGGCCCCCGTCGCGGCGTTTCGAATGAGCGAATGAATGGAACGTTTGGATGAGACGACGACGAAGCGAGAGACAGGAGACACCGGGATCTCAAAGTGGAACTGAGGATCTCTGACAAAGCGGAGTTTCGCATAATTTACAGGCTTTCGGTGTCTCGTCGCAACAGGACGAAAGAATAGAATGGAAAAAAAAATGAATAAAATAAAATAAAATAAAAAAAAAAGAATTTTTGGGCCAAAAGTCTATTATCAGAATTTAAAGAATTTCGTTTAAACAAACTTCCGGTGACACGACGACCCAAGTATCCTTCGCAAGTTTCGTACACGTGTCCGTTGCCAAAAATGAGTTTCCCAGAAATTTCGTTTGTCGGACATCGGAAATTTGTAACTGTACCGTCTGTCGGGAGGAACCGCTTCGCGAATATTGTGCCTCTTCCACCCCCAACCCCCCGCCGAAAAAGCCACGAACTTTACTTGTTCGGAACACACGCGATAGCCAGTCGAGTTCTCTCGCTTCTAGACCGCTGTTACAACTAAAGCAAACAAGAGTTCCTCCTACACGCCATGTGCTGAAACACGTGTCCGATTCGTATGCACCGATCCAACGAGCTATATAGCGAAACACACAGGTCCGCTCAGCTCCTTCGTGAATTATGCGAGTTTATCTCGAATTCTCGGGGAACCGTATAATTTTCACGCTGCTCACGATTTCCTTCTCGGTATATTCCTTAGTCGAGTAATCCAAAAGCGATGGTTTGTGTTCGCATTTTTTTTTTTTCTTTTTTTTTTTTGGTACGAATAAATTGTCGATTTTTTAATCTCCTTTTTGCGAATCAATTACGAATGGCTGCCCGAGAATAGTCGCGGCTTGGAATAATCCTCAAAGGAACAATTCCGCTCCGGGTAGGCGGTAGTTCCCGTTGCGCTGTGCAAATGAATTCATGTGTTGGCGCCGTGAACCGGCGATGCAATTTCAAACTGGAATATTCAGTAGATACACACTGAAACCGTCGTATCCCCGCCGCGTGTGTTGCTCGGGCTTAGGACTCCGTTCCCTCGCGATAAGGGATCGAGTCTGTGAAATTCGTAATGCCCGACAGGTACGAGTTACCTGGAGTATAGTTTACACGTGCGACCGGATGGAAAACGATCGCTGCGATAAATTTACTTTTCAAAGGACTCTCGCGTCGATGGGGGGAGCGAGAGAGAGAGAGAGAGAGAGAGAGAAGAAACGGATGGGTATGCAACGAGATGTCGGAGGGATGCGGTACTTCCTCACTGACTTCCGACGCCTCGGGGCTCTCACGAGACTCGGGATTTTCGGTCGTTTTTTCTTCGAATTGGATTGATAGGCTTCGGTAACATCGCGAGAAAAACTCTTTGGAGGGAAAACTCGAAATTCGGAAAAATGTTTGGAAGATGGAATCGTTTAGTTAACTTGTCTATCAAATCACCGGGTGGAAGTTTTTATATTTTCTATTCTACATTTTCCATTTCATATTTTAATAATTTCAAAGTATTAACATAAGAACTGTACCCATCTTCTTAGTAATCCCTTTGCTCGCACTACATTATCCAATATACATCACGTATCTCGACAATACTAAATATATATAACAGACGAACCGTTCCGTTGCAAAGCACACGTCAAGAGTTACGAGAGCGCACAGCTCGTGGCGTTGTTGGCCCATTCCGCGGCGGATGCGCGCGGCAAGTGCATCGTTTATGCGGGTTAACGCCTAATCGCGGCGCATGCAACGTGGGTGGCGAAGAAGTAAAAGCTACAAGACGGACAGAGAGACAGGAAGAGACGCGCGGTCGCGCGACCGTGCCTCGCGCTGCACCACACTTACTCCTCCGCTATACTCTCTCTCTCTTCGCGCCGCTGTCCAGATCTCGCTGGACGGCGCGCTCTCACGTATTGCATACCGCATGTATAATGCATGTACTCCACTGCGCGAGGAACTACAGCCTCGCAAAGGCCGAACGTATATATCACCGTCTTTGTCGCTTGCGCTGCGCGCGAGACGCGCCAAAGACGAGGAGGTATACCCTCCTCGCAGCTCGGAATACAGCGCGGCGATATCGGACTCGCATCTCGGGGAGAGTGAGAGAGTCCGATAGATATAGGAGAGTAAGGAATAAGGGATACCGAGAGAGGCCCGGCGGCCGCGTTATCTCAACACATCTTTAATTACCCCGGGTGATTTATCTGCACGCGGTGGGAAATCGTCTTTCGTGGGTTTCAGGCGTGAGCCCCGAAGGCGGCTTCGGTGGCTCACTGGAAAGGCCTCGAGGATAGAGGAGAAAAGAGGCGAAGAGGCAGAGAGACCGCCGCTCGTGCCCCCGGGATTCTTCGCGATTGCGAACCTTCCGGCGGACTGTTAGACTCCGGGACTCCGCTCTTTGGACTTCTGGGAGGGAAGACTCTACTCTATACCGCTGCCGGCAGGCCTTTGCGATCTACTCGCTCTCCCTTATGTCCGTCGTTCCGTCGCTCTACTACTACTACTACTACTACTACTACTATAATGCGAAAGAGCGAATAAACGTTACTCCGTAACATCGGACATCGTATAACCGACGTTAAAGTCACGAACGTTGATTTGTGCTTTCCACGAACTCGCGCGAGAGCAATTCGGGCTTTTGCGAGTCAAAAAAAAAGTGTACGCCTCCCGCGCACGCGCAAAGTGATTCATTTCGTCGTTATAACATTCTCGGTAGCTATGTAGGCTGACGACGATACTGGCAATGAGTAATATCGATCTTTTTTCAAACAAAACCGTTTCGTTTTTTTTTCTGTTAACAAAAAGTATTTATTGAAAAAAAAAAAAAAACGTCAAATGCAACAAAATGATTTTATTTAACTAAACATATTTGTTGAATATTTATAAAAAATATTTGTTAAATATTGATGATTTTTTTTTTTTAACAAAAAACAAATATTTTCAATTTTGAACTTTTTTTTACGAATCCGTATTATCGTGTCGTTAGTAGACCACGATGTTTCTCTAAAGTGTCTCCTACCAAAACTATTGGTTTTCGGATTCATGAATCAGTTGTGTAAGAGGATTTTTGAAGTTTCCTCGTTGCGAACGTCCGCGGTGCGAGAAGTCAATATTTTAAAGCTCTTCAGCATGCAGATTTGAGTTGTTCGATGTTTATACGCTACATTCGAGACCTGTATATTTCACGTTTTCATGCAGATGAGAGACGAGAAGCCCGGGGCACTCTCTCTCGTCTCTCGTTTGGATAAATTCGCGCGATTTTCCACAGGTTTATAACGAATGACACGTCAAATTTTACACCATCAGTGATCGCGCGAGAGCACCATCCCGCGTAACGCGGGAAAGGGACCGCCTGGTGGCGCTGGTGTTGTCACGAAAACCATGAGAAATTTTCGACGAACGCCCCACGGCAGACCGGACAATTGATACGCCGGGCAAAGCTCTTTTGGCTGTACCCAGAGACTTCGTAAGCTGCTTAAATTTTGAATAAAGCTGCGCCATTAATGCTGCCTTACTAAAGCTTACGAAGCTTGCGCACACGCGGACTCGGAAGCACCCGTATACTCGGGCGACGTACATGCGCTCGGATTAAAAGAGCACGCAGACACAGTTACTCGGTGCGGAGGGACGAAAGGAAGGAGGCATAACTCGCTCACGGGAGCTATTCGCTCCGATGGCCCTCTCTTCCTCATTCCCTTTTACTATCATTCCCTTCCGGGAGAGCTTAACCGACAAACGAGAAATAAAAAATTCTTTTTCTAACCTATAGCCCGTACCACGCGGAAAAACGATTTTTTTTTTCCGACAATACAGGCATTTATACTATTCTTTCGCGTGTTACGGTTCTCTCGGGGGCACGCTCCGCCAACATAATAGGAAAATACGTTTTGCCTTTATGTCTGTCCCTTTCCCTATTAATAAATGCTTATCGATTATTTTTAAGCCTTTTAAGCTAATCCTCTTTTGTTGAATATGATGGCGTGATTTTCACGATAAAGAAAACATGAAAAAACAACAGCAACAAGAAAAGAAGCGGTGGGTAAAAACATTTTTTGATAAAAAATATACAGTTTTTTTTTACGTTCTTTGCAACAGTTTCTGCGGGCGGAAATGTTTTGACAGCGGACACGAACGCGAAAGTCAAATTAAAACGTCGTAAGATACGCTCGCCGCTTGCACATTACGCACGTTTCACATGTCTTATTTTTCCACCTTCGCCTTTTGCTATTTATTTTTGCTCGGGAAACGTTACTTACATTGCACTTGTCAATCCTTCCGATCGAAATCCTCGCGATGAAAAGTATTTTAAAAAACTCGTACCCGGTATTTTCGTATACAATAATTTCGTACGCGGTATTCGTATTCGTCAGAATCCCTGTACACTGCGGTCATCTTACGGTAATTAAATTCGTAAAATAAAAACTCGCGTTCGCCGAACTATTGTCGGGTACACGTGGGCGCGCCACACGTGGTTTTCGCACTGACTCTACCCCACCACTGGCGCTCGGGCCCGCGCTGGCGACGCCTCGCGCGCCTGCGCAGAGCCGCTCACTCCGACCGATCAATACTTTCCCGTGACGTCACGCGTCACGCGGCTCGTCGCCGCTCCGCGAGCCACGCGTACCGCGGTCGGGGACAGCGCGATTCAACTCGTTTTAATCACGAAACAACTATTCGAATATGTAAAAGTATATTTTTGGTGTCGAATAAAAATAAATAAATTGTTCCTGCGAGTGATACTACGTTTACCAGCGAAATTTACATTTGGCAAATATCGCGATCGCCCGTTGCAACCAAAAACTCTCGTATTAATTGTTGTACATCGCGAAGTTTGTGTAGTATAACAGCAATTAATTGGGAATTCACGTGAATCGTCGATGGAGGTCAAACCCGCAATGCTGCGGCAAGCAGCCAAGCGAAATTGGCCGAATCCCCGTGGGTGCTTGTTATACGGTTCCGTTGTTAACTAACCCCCGCCGGCCGGTCTTCTGCAACGTAACCGTTGCACTCACGATTCGCTGCACTTTGCTCGACGTTCCCTGTGTGCATCGCCGCAAGTTTATCCCACACCGCAACGTTGTCCATCGCTGCGATCACGTAGAGATCGATGTCTTACTGCAATCGAGAGTATTCGAGGCGAATGGAGAATCGCACTCGACATCGCGGTACGAGGTAACGCGTTAACCGCGATCTTGTTTTCCTCGGGAGCACACGATTTCACGGCGGTTCGTGTTGTTGCGGATTGTAGGCTCGTCAATTTTGCAAGGGATAGGGGGCGCTCGCGATGCGATGAATGTTTTGGGACCGCGGATTACGATTCCAGACTCGAGAACACAGCGATACCTAAGTATCTCAATTTGATTGATTTAATGCACTTTCGGAAAATTACTTTTTCGGACATTAGCAGCGATACGATTGTTGTTGATGTAACAACTATTATATTAAAATAAATTTACAATCGCCATTACAGCGCATTTTCATCTCGTCGATAGAATTACAAAACTGTATTGCAAGCTTCGCTGGATTTTTATATGAACTGACATATCGACGTATCGATTGTCAATAATAACCTTTGCTCCTCGAGTACAATCTTCCGCACAGCTGATAAACATTTTTTTTTTTTTTCAAATAAAAAATCTCTACGGTAATAGCTTTATCAGCGAGCTGCAACCAGGATTTTTGTACCCCTCGTCTTTAAAGAAGATTACTGTTCGTCGCAGAAGCGTATAGTATAAGTACCCAATGCCGCGCGGAGCACTGAGTACAGTGGCCTTCCAGCGAATAGAACGCGAAGGGCTGCGATTTCACGTTAGCCCCGTGACACAGACGGGACACAGAGATATCGGGAAGGAGTAACGGATGCTCTATGTCCACCCCGCTACCCCCTCCCCTCTTCCCACTCCCACCCCTTCGACTCTCGTCTCCGGTTGTAAAACGAGTGGTTGAACTTTACGGTAGGACTCATCAATATTTACGAGGATGAGCTTCGCGGATCCGATTCGATTCTCGTCGTCGGCGCTCTCGACATCCGTCGCCTCCATCGCCCGTTGAAACTTCTGCTCTGCGTCTCGCGCGTCTTCCGCTCTCTATCCGTATCCAAGTACTTTTCTCGTAAAATCCTCAAAGATTCGATAGCGAAGGCATAAAAAAAAAACACGCAGAGAAAGCGTTCGGAAATCGTGAAGCGATTGATCTCAAATCCATATTGTGAATTCAGGATATATCAATCGCACACGTGGATAGAACGGGATGATTGGCTATCATCCGGAAAAACTCGCGTCGTCGATTGTTTTTTTTTCGCAACTGACAAACTGTCGTGTTTTTTTCCTTCTCGTTGCACAATTTCGGGAAAATATAAACGTTTTTTACGCGCAGTTTGATACACGACGATGGCGGAGGATTCGATGGACATTTTTCAAGGTCCCTTCCATCCCTTTCATCCTACCGATCCGCCTCACGGGTTGAGAAATTTCGATCTCGGAACACTTGGCAAAGATCAACAGAAACTATTGAACGAACTGAAGATGAGGCAGAGAATTGAGAACGACATTTATCTGAAAGCTCATCCCGAAATTCGTGGATTGATTTGCGTTCTTCTTAGGTGAGTAGATTTCGATGTTATCGAAGAGTTTCGAGGCAATGGAGGTTAAACGAATTCTGTGCTTTGCATCTTTGACAGACATCTTTTGACGAATAAACCGACGAATGACGTCCACGAAACGGTCGGCTCATTCTTCAAGAGGCCAAGAGGCAAGTTAATCATAGATCTCTTGGACTACTTTACCGAAAACGGTGACTCGAGTCACGTTGTGGAAAATTTACGCGACGAAATAACCAAAAAAGTCTCGAAATCGAATTCAGAATCGTTCGATTCTTCGTTGTCGATGAATTCCGACGAAACGACGGTTTGATGAATCGGTATTTTATATTTTTTATAAAAAAAAAAAAATTTTCAATTGGTGACTTTGAGGCTTCGATAATATTTTTCAAATCTTTTATCTTACCGATGTTTTTGTTTTTTTTTTTTTTTTTTTCAATAGAAAAATCCACAATTTTAAGAGATTAGAACTGAATTATTGATTCTACCCGATTCTTTTTTTTCAACGATTTAATTGTTTAATTTGGTACCGTACATTTTTTTTAAAACAATTAGTTAATTTATTTATTCAGTTATTTCAATTTTTGGCGAAACTTCGCCAAAAGTTCAAAAACTGTCAATCATTCCGATATCTTCTTTTTTGTCAATTAAAAAATTCACAATTTAAACAAAACTTCTTAAAATACGTTTGAGAAATATTAAAAGCGAAAAATCTTCAATACAAAAAAAAAAAACAAAAAACGAAATATTTTTTTAATTCTCGAATAGCCCGGGGGATCAAAAACACAAATCCATCAAAATTTGCATCTTCCGAGGGCTCGTATACGAAAAAAAAAAAAAAAAAAAAAAAAATTAACGATAGTCATATCTCTGCGTATACAACTTCATCAGCCCGGCTGTGGCAATTATTGATCTCCGATCATATTTTCATAATATTAATTTGCTTGCGAAAAAGGACAACCGAAAAGTATCACTCAGTCGGATGGCGCGGCTGGGCAACGATGGGCGGCGATTTAATATTCCCTCTGTATATTCCATAGTAACCGACGCTACCGCGTGGACAAGACTGATGAACGTTTATAAACTCTCAATGAACTCTCAAGAGTCGGAGAGAGCATCCAACAGGGGGTTTTTTGAAATTAATGTATATTTTTTATTATTTTATCGTCGGAAAAGGCTGCTTCCGTAATTCGTTACGGTGACGCGGTTCGCTGGCAAATGGCGATGCCGGTAGTAGTAGTTGATGCAGCCGGTGCAGAGGCACCTCGTTATAAATGTGCTCGGTGTCCGAGATGATCAAAGCGAGTAAGCGCGCGGGAGCCCCGACGGTCGAAGAAGAAAGTGAGTGAACGGACCGGAGACCATCTATAGCAAAAGGTCACGTCGCCGTACCGAGAGTGGCGGAAGCGACGCGAGCGCCGTGTAAAATATCCCGGGGGGAGAAAACAGCGTATAGTAGTTCGTCTCAACCCCCCGCCCCATCCCTCCCCCTCTCACCCCCAACACCAACTAGAGATCTATCGCGCTCGGTGCACAGCTTGCGCGGACGTAAGATCGGTGGACGGTTTGGCGAACACGGACGGTCGCTAACGTTGCCGCGAGGCAAACCCAAGAACCTCCATTAATAACCTGCGATATGGCACTTTGTACCCGTGCAGCTATGAATCCTCGGGATATGTGCGTAAATAATAGTTTGCACTTATACCACCGGGTAAACGGTTCGGCGTCATCCGGTTTCTGGCAAATACATTACGGAGACCGTGAATCCGCGTAGAATCATCGGTACTACCGAGTGCCGATGATACTACGATTTTTTAAAAATAATTTTACGAACATTACTCACCACTCACTAAAACCAATAGAAATTTCCGTTTGCTTGATAGACGATGGAAAAAAAAGTCAAAATTTAATTCACCTCCTCCATAATTATTTTTTATAAATTTGGATCTATTAATTATAAAAAAATATTATTATTGTTGTTATTATTAATATTCCTAATAATATAACAATAATTTCGTCTATAAAAAAATAATACAATTGTTATTATTATTGTAAATGATTAATCGGTACTTTTTTAATGTTTATCTACACGGTGAGACGTGTAAATAACCATTACTTACGAATGCTATATTCTCGTTACTGCGTTAATGACATTAAAAAAAAAGACTTGAATGATATCTATCGCAAAAACAAGTTTTATTCGAGCAATTTATATTGTTACTGTGTCTAACGCTCGCACACGGCCAATGACTCGCAACAAACATCTGATCAATTATTCTCAGACTTGTTATATCCACGAGTTATGCGAGTCTATCTCGATATCCGCCCCTGTGCCGCGAGACTTGGATTAATTGAACAATTATTTCGATATCAAATTGAAGGTGTAACACTATCCCCATGAGATAGTCGTATGAACACGATTTCTTATAATACCGTAAAGAAACGTGGGTTGTTGTTGCTCGCGTCTATAATAAAGGACCGGGATGTTTGTAGTGTAGTGCGTGGGCACTGGAGAAGCGATTGAACCGATACACCCGACGAGAGGGACACTCAAAGCAACCGTCTCGAGATATTACCCGTGAAACTTGCAGAGAAGACGTGTTCGACCGCAGGGACAATGAAAAGAAATTCGGTTCTGGCGTTCGGCGCGAAGGTGTCGATAAATTTTCGCGAGCCGCCGCTACACACCACGACTCCCATAAATTATGTTGGAAGTTTGTAAAAAAAAAAGAAAAAGATCGCTGCGGGTGCGAGCGCCGGCGTCATGGAGTGGTAGAAAAACACAACGAAAATCGCACACCGTTTGCTCTCGGTATGGTAGCACGTGGCAACGGGCAACGGGCAACCCGCGACGCCCAGCGTTGGAAATATGGATTAAGCGATATTAAGTAATAACACGTTGGGACACATAGAGAGGGTGTCGTGGGGTCCAGATGGTCAGAAATATGAGAAGTTTGCATTGCCCTATTGGCCGAACGCCGTGGTATAAAGTCACGAATATATATCGCCCCCAGGGCCCCCCCCCTGCAACCCCGTGCGCGCACTATCGGCCCCGACATACGAATAACCCATTAGAGGGGCAGAATCGTACGCGTATCGAAAGACTCCATTCAATTCGTCGTGATACTTTTCTAACCGGTATAAATCTATTTACCATCAACTCACAGTGTCACTTAAATCACACTATTGGCTATACAGTCAAAGATATTGCTTTACGTTTTGATATACGCGGCGACAGTTACGGACGATCCCTCAACGCGATAGTACCATTGAATGCGCTCTTGAATTGAAGAAAAATCCTGCAAATCGTATTATGAGTTGAAAAAAAAAAACAAAAAAAAGTTGCAATTGCGAAAAGTTAAATGGAGAAATAAAAAAAAATGAATGAATTAATGCACTGTATAGTAATAATTAATATCGTTAATTGGTAATTAAAAAAATTGTCGCATTATTTATTAATATTTATAATAATATTAGTAATAATAATAATGATAAATGCATCGTTTTATTCCTTTAGCGTCGCAGAGTTTGAAGGTTTTTACGAATAACTCGCGTATTTTTGTCGTAGAGTTAGAAAAAAATGATTAAGAGAGTTACGCGATCATAAACGACGCAACAAACATAAAGTCAGCACAAGCGACTCTAATAGCAAGAAATATATATTCTAACGTTCGGATTAAATTACCATTAAGCGATGCGCTCGCTACGCGTCCCAATATACAACAAAAAAAAAAAAATTCAATCGCCAGCGTATAAATCGAATTCTTACACATCGTACGCGATCGTAGACGGTGTACTTGATTATTGCTCGCAGCCTCGATGAATATCAACGTCAACGTTAGCCAAGTTTCCTATAAATATATTCCATTAGCCCCGTTGGTTGGGATAAATAATTTTAATCGTAGCATTAATAATGCCATAAAACGTTCGTTCGGCCACTTTGCACGCTCAGGGGGTAAGCCGCGCGCGGCGTTCACGCGAAAGCGCGACGAAGAAGTCCTCGCGACTGTAGGAACGTACGTCAACTTGCTTTGCCCGCGTGCTTTTGTCACCACGACGTCGACTTCTCGGATTTTACGGGAATCTCATATGTATATCCCCCCTCCTCCTCCCCCTTTGCCTATACATATTTGCCATAAGTACACGAAATTGCGCGGCGCATAGCCGAGTGTATACGATTGTGCTTATATCACGATCCGTAAATCCGCCGGCCTGTGAGACACTCGACGACGAAGGAAGGAAATATTTCTTCGTAATTTGTTGGATTTTTTTAAATTTTATTATTGTTATTATTATTATTCTTTTTTTTTTATGGAACGACGCATAGGTAAGTCGAGAATTGCGAGAACATTCGCTGCTCCGTACGACACCGGAGATCTGCTCAATGCCGAGCCGTAGAAACGTACCGGATCCGTTCAATTTACAACATTAATCTATTTGTACTTCCAGACCCCGCGGCGGTCTCAGGTCGCCTATTCTAACGACCGCGACAGAGATCGGGGCAGTTGCATGCGCGTTATTGCGCGGAGGTAGTAGTCTAATGTCGTTTTCACGGTGGGAGGTCCACCAGCGATTGAAACGAATAATCATCCGAGAGCGCACACTATAGGAAGCTTCTCTATGATGTTTCTTCTTGGATTCTTCATCCTCCGTCGTCCTCCCCGTTCCACTAAGTCGAGAAAGATAATTCGGGAAGCTGCGCGCGAGACACGAGCGGAAATTGGATCTTTCCTTCTATTATTGATATTATTTATTATCGTCTTAATTAAAGAGATTGTGCGAACGACGCATTCAAATATTTATCAGCGATATTTCATTATTCCCGCATGAAAATATCGTTAAAATAAATTAACAAAAAAAGGACGACGGAAATATTTTCAATCCGTGACAAATTTTTTATTTTATTTTTTTCGAAATATTTCATTTTTATTTCATTTTTTATTTACATCGTCAGCTTTCTTTTTTTTTTGTAAATAAAATCGATATTAATTTTCCAACACCGGAAAATATCGACAAAATAAAAAAAAAAGAAATATTCTCTTTTTTTTTTAAATATTGACTTTTTATTTTGTATAGTTATTTTCTATTTTTATTTTAAGAATCGATATTAATTTTGCAACACCGCAAAATATCGAGAAAATAAAAAAAATTCTCTTTTTTTTTTCAAAAATATTGACTTTCTGTTTTGTATATATATTTTTTATTTTATACAACACGAGTCGTGTCAAATCTTTTGAAAAAAAAAAACATTTTAATTCTGAAATGGCGTTTCTTCCCTACAAGCGAAAATATGTGTAACACGACTATTCTCGATTTATTATTGCAAATATCCTGAGGCTACTTCGCGAAGGTGAATCTCGTGTTTAACTGACGCGAGGTACACGCCCATCGGACTCTCGCCTGGCAGCAACCCTCGGAAACGCATCGTAACTCATTCGCGCTTGAATAATCGTTACCCAGTCGTCTGTTTATGTTGTACGTTAAATGCCCCGACTTGTCGTCGCTGTTTCTCGTCCGATCAGATGAAGAAACGCGTTTTCACGACCGCGTATCGCCAGCGAAAGAGGCAGAGACTTTGCGTATTGGTTAGTGTCGTTATACAGATCGGTAAAACTGCAGGAGCAAAAGAGAAGATGAAGAAGGAGTCCGAAGGGTGAGAGGAAACAACATTGCTGCTCCGCTCACCGCGTTGGCATGCGACGCAAACCGCGGATACTTCTGCTACCATCGCACTTGCATTATTCACGTGCGAATACGCCTTCCATGGAAAACATCTGGTAGTCGCGCACTTGTTAATGAGAGGGGTAAACGGGGGACCCCCTTCCCGATCGAACCGGCAACCGGAGAGGTCTATTTCAAAGGATTAAATACCAGTCTAATCCCAGTCTGTTGCGCATCCTCCTTGGCGGCGTGAAATCTATTGCGTTCTGTTCCCCTTTTCCAGTAGTCTATACACCGGTAAATTATTTCTGTGCAGCTGTCTCCCTTTGTAGAAAATATATTCTATGCTAAAAAAAAAACAACCCCCATATTTGGATCTTCTTTCATACGGAAGAATTGCTCGAGTCTTTTCTGAGTAGTCATCAGTGCAGCCATAGAAATGGAAGAAAGCTTCCAATGCTAAGTGTTGTAATTTGGAATCATTAGTTCTGCGGTATCCAAGAGTACCTAATCACGATGGAAATAAAATGTATACTGAGATGTGTAGACATCTCAAAAAATAAATAAAAATATATTATTGTTTTATTATTACATAAATAATAACAAATTAATAAAAAATAATCATTGATAAATAAAAATGTTTAATAAACTCTATAATATGTGTTATCAAATAAAGAAAATTCATTTTACTTATTTTTCCGCGTGTGCAGCTGTTGTTTGCATAATATTCTGTCGATTTAATTATAATTGAGTCAAAGAGTATTAAAGTTTGACGTAACAGCGTAACGGTGAAGGCAAGAAAACAAAGCTTGTAGGGTTGAAAGATCTTCGTAATATATAAACGCGATCCACATTACTCGCGATCATCTCCAGTATCAGACGTCTGGCGAGGGTGGCGATGCGAGAGAGAAAAATAAAAGTGGTTGAATTCCAGAGGGACACCCCCCCGAGAGTCGTGCACCCTTAGGCAGTGACAAGATCGCCGTTTCGAGAGTCCTGAAAAAATATTATTTCTCCGCAATCGCCGAGAAGCTGACGCCATACACGGCATCGTTTCATTCGGCATTTTCGTTTTCGATTGCTCTCGCGCGCCCGACAGTTGACTTAGGACAGGACACGGGGACTTCATAATTACGTATAGAGCGCCGAAGCCTTAGGCAAACATTCGGTAATTAGGTTACGCAACCGACTGGAAGGAATATACGCTATCCTCCGAGAGGAATCCCCTTTTGCGCCGACGTTATATCGAAAACCGTCAAGAATCGGCTGGGGAATCGATAGTATCGTCCAAAATCTGTTATTTTTCAACGCCGCAGATATTCTCCGAGTTTCAAATGACGAAGACAATTTTTTTTTACATTTTATGCAGTATATTTTTTCAGATTTTGTAGCCTGTAAGTATACTTTTACGCCGAGTATAGCGAAGACTCGCGTTACGTCGTGTCTTGTTTTCGTTTCGATCTTTTGTCGAGAGGCGGACTGAGCTAACGAATCGTAAAACTGTTATCGTGACTCGTAAACTCTATCTTTTCTCTCACAGTGTCCCCGCCCGGGTGGATGATAATATTTCATTTTAAACGTCGAATGGGCAATGTTTTTGAAATTGTCGTTCAAATGAGAAACCCTACTATATTATATTAAATAAAAAACAATTTATTATTTATTATTTAAAAGAGACTTGTCTTAACGCACAGTAGTACTGGCATAAAAGAAATTTGACCGAAAAATCCTGAAGCCGTTTCGGTGTTAAAACTTTATCGAACGAAGAAACGAGTGCCGGTTATATCGATGGTAATAAATAAATAATTACAGTTCGAGCGATGTTTCATTAAGGCCATTCTTATTATTCACCCTTTGTCGCGAGCTCGAGACACCCGCTCTCAGGCGTAATGTAGTCTGGGACCATATAAATCTGCAACAGTTGCTGTACTGCTCGGCACTGAATGTATCTCTCGTGTGTGCGCGCCACCGTATTAAGACTAAGCTCGTAATTTAAATGTAGATCGCTCGGAGACCTCGGCTCTTCGCTCCCCCTCCCCCAGTCCCCGTTTCTGTTGCTGTCCTCGTATATACTTTCACGTGTCACGCGGAGTCATTGAAATATGTAGTATAAGTACCCTCTACCAGTGCCGTAGAGCGCGCGATACGTGAAACGAATTGCAAGATTAATTAATCGTTCATTGAATAAATTTTCGGTCCCTCCGGGAATAGTATACGCGGCCGAGGGAATCGCGTAAGGAACGTTTAAACATTAGTTATTGTGTTATTTCTAGTTTTGCTCTTTTTCTTTTCTTTTTTATTGGTATATTCAATACGTGTCATAGGCCATTCGATGTAAAAGGTGTCCAAACCCCCGTAGAAAGGCGAACCTACTATAACGCTTACTGTTATAGTCCTCACTAGCAGCTCCTCTCGCAATATACCGATACATATTTATCGCGAATCGTAACGCGACGAGAGTGGCTTTCTCGTTGGCCGATGGCATAGCATAGTAGCTTATAGTAACACCGGCAGCGGGTATCGGCAGCATTGGGTTAACGCGTGTAGAGCAACAGAGACAGAAACAAGTCCCGCGGGAAGCGTTGCCGTGTCCCCGAAATTTTACGGGACCGTAAAGCACCGGACGCGCTCGAGTTACACAACCTCTCTGCTGGTGCAGTGGCTGTTGTTGGTGCAGCTACAACGGAGTGACCGGCAAACGAGTGCCGGACCCATCCCTCCCTTCCCTTCCCTGCCCTCTACACTCGTTTGGTTTGGTCCCTTTTACCATTGCACTCAACCCGGTCTCGCCACACCATAAATTAAATGACATAACGCGTTCGCGCTCGATCAACAAAAAGAGATTTCGACTGCGTACGAGAGAGCCGCTCAGGGTTGTCGCTGCCGTTGCGAGCCCCGCGAGCGCACGATGCTACAGTGCTCGTAAATTTTACTCCTGCATCTCTTCGTGTTTCTCCTACCAGAAAGTCGATACGGTGAATCCCGAGAATTAAAGTCAAAAGAAGGTTCTGTTTCAATGGCTCAGAAAAGAAAATTATATTCTCGGAAATCTATTAATATTTTATACTTATATATGGTGTTTTATATCGATTTCGATGGAAATACGGGTTTTAGTCGCTAAGGGGTACATTGACCTGTTGGTTGGAAAACCGACTGAAATTTTTGATTTTTATTGCTCAAAAATATTTGGAAATAATGAAATGAAAAAAATTTACCAATAATTTGACCCCATAATTTGCCGTGTCTCTTAATTCAAACTTTGCGTCTCTTCTGCCTCCATAATTATTCCAAAGGCATCAATTCACTAATCTCTTAAATTGTCCTCCCATCTTATTCCGTGTCTCTCAACTATAGAATTACTCAATTAAAACGTCCTATCATCCGCGCCAATGCATTCCTTAACGCTGCATCAATTCGATAACCTGTGGAATCTCCTTCCATCGGTATCTCTTCTCGGGAGCATCGAGATCCACGTTTGCAGCCGAGTAATCCGACCCACTCTACTGCTTTGCAAAGCCACAACGGTTCCTACGCGTTCGTGAGTGCGGAACGCGCGGTATACACACAGCCAAATTATCCGCGGAGTAGTTACCGCGGCGCGCGGATCCGGGGGTGGTGCTTAATCCGCGAGGATTTCCGCGTCTAAGCCGTGTAAGCACTTTGGAAGAGTTAGATGTGTGCGCCCCCCGTAGAAAGGATGATGCGCCGGGGCACCGATCATTAAACAACGGGGTTTTCGGGCTCTACGTACATGAGGAACAACATAAACCTCGAACCACCGTCACCATCGAATTTCTCCTGTCGGGGGGTACAATTGTTGGTCATCCCCGCGGCCGGGGGAATTCCATGGGGGAAGTCAACCCCAATACCGTCTCTTCGCAGTGCAACAGCGTAACTCCAATACCAAAAGCAGAACTGCGAATCTTCTATATATTATCCCACAAAGCACATAGGCCCTTCTGATTGTCAAACAGATGACTAGCGTGCCATGTAGTAGTAGGAGCCCAAAGCCCGCTATTCGAATAGCACGGCTTATTTTCTCTATAGACAGGAGGCACATTGTAGAAGCGATGTGTGCACAGTGGCTCATTTCATCGCGGACCACCTGAGCGCTCAATGTTTGAACAACTCGTCCAACTCCCGTTTCTTTGCTCCTCTCCGTGTTTGAGTCATGCCACCAGACGACAAAACGATCGACGAAAAGAAAGGCAAATAAATAAAGAATGAAATTAGAGAGACAACGAAAAGAGAAGTAAAAATGTGGAACATCAAGCTGAAAGATTGTTTTCTGTTTTAACATCAACGACAAACCGAGCTAAATTAATGTTACACGTGTTTCCGTCTGTATGTGCGGGAACATTGTTGATATTCGTTTAATATACGGACGAATGAATAATTCGAGAAATGCGGTTGTGGATTGTAGTATCGACGTTCACGTCAATTTCCGTACGAGCGATCAAGCGGGCTCTCGAGAACATAGATTGGCACTACGGTTATACTGGGATTGTCGGTTGTGTACGTACGTACCAATGTACCGACTACCCTGTCCCTCCTCGTTGATCGCCGATCCCATCCATACCGAGATATATATATCGCAACAGGACCCACGCAAGTAGGGTCACGTTAATATGCCATTAAATCAAAGTTGGACGGCAGACTGCACACATCAGATGCACACGATGGGGCGAGGCGGCGCGGCGTTTGGCAGAGGCACATTTCGGTGTATCGGTGGATATTCGCGAAGGGATGACCGGGGAGGGATGCAAGTATACCTGTCTCACTTGGGCGATAGCAAAATTACACGCGCATAACTGGAGGCCCCCGCCGCTGCCGCGGCATCACGAGAGTGCGTCTGATAGATTTGTCTTGTGCAGAGCGTTAATTAGTACAGTGACCTGTGTCACGTATTCGCTCACGTTGTCCCACTGGGCGTTTCTATGTATATATACATATATGTGGGTATATATAGGTAATTCGCTTACCGACCGCGTCTGCACTCGCTTCGCCTTCTATCGACATCGGTGATGTTTGCAAGCACACGCCTATGCACTCACTGCATAAGCAGAATCACACGGCAATTACGAGCAGAGCGTTCACGTTGAATCGAACAACGGCAGATCTGACTCCAGCATTCGCTAAACTGGGCTCGTTAGTTAACTATCCATTCGGTAAGTGCGCCGTTTACGTTACTCCATTTTATTTATTATTTTATTATATTTATATTTATTTATTTATTTATTTATTTATTTATTTACTTACTTATTTACTCGGAACTCTCGACAGAATCTTTTGCAAAGGCGTTTTCTTTGTATTCTATTTTTTTTCATTTCGCGGTGATTTTTTTTGGAGCACAGTAGGATCTTCGTGGGGTTTCGTCGAACGGATCCGGAACCCCAGATTCTTCGAAGCTCTCCCGCTGTTCTTCGAGAGCTATTTTTCAGGACAATGTGAGGCACACACCTTAGCTTCTAGAGTATATCACGCAGCGACGATGCATTTTTTTAATTTTTGTTTTGTTTATTGTTTATTTAATTGTCCCTATCATCGAGACTAATCTAATCAGGAGAGTCATAGAAGAGTTCTCGGAGGTGTGAGACTAATCGACAAACTGACCGCGGAGAACCGATCGGGAAAGTCCTGCGCGAGTAGGCGTGGTGTCGCTGTCGCTCTTGTCTTTGCGCGTACGGACAACAAAAGGTTAGACAATGCTCGTCAAAACCGTTGGTGTCACGCACAGTGTGCGAAGGACAAAATAAAAGTGCGAACGAGGCGAAGGGAAGAGAGACAGTGAAATCCGCGGTTGGACGTGATTTATGAACGACTGACCAACGCGGCGCGGCGCGGTTTCCCCGAACGATTAATTATGGCGAATATAGGCTCCGACGAGGCGCGCAGATCGTCGAGGAACGATACGAAGGGAAAATGGGTTGTCAGTGCGGCAAATGTCCAGATAACGAAAGCTTTTCGCCAACGATTTCTCGCTGTTGCTATACCACGCGTATATACCCGTTCGTTAAAATAAATGCAACGCGGAAAAACAATGGAGATAACGACCGTAGGATAGATGATGCCTCGGTGAATGTTTATTTTACCCTCGAATTATTTTCTAAAGATGTTTCCAGGAAAAATATAATACATTAGTATTGTTGGGAATGATAAAAAAAATAGTTTACTCGTTGGTTTATTATGACAATTATAAAAAAATCTTTGTTTTTTAAATTTATTATTTTTTTTATAATAATCATAATTATTTTATTCTATCGAATTTTTTATTAAATAAATGACAAGCGATTTAATTTTCTTGATAGAGAAAAAGAGTTCTGTATTAAAAAATAAGAAGATATTAACAGTTCGTCGCGGAATATTTAAAAAAATATTATCATGCGACTAGGCGTCTCGAGGGTATAAATATTTCGCAGTCCGTTGACGTTGAACCGGACTTATTCTAATATGCAGACAGAGAGCCCATTTGATGGATTCTACAGACGGAAGCACGAGCCGATGCATCGCTCGCTCGCTGGTATCTACTTCCGGGTAAATTGTTGCCCGGAAAATTGCGCTCGTCCGGTTTTGCTACATTTTCCGCGTCTCTGAGTGCTTTATCCTCCTCACTCGGTGCATCATATTCGCGATGGTTCGAGAGAGAAAAGCCAAGTGGCAGTATAACGCGGAGTCCTTTCAGCACTCAAGGGACGTACCACCCCCGTCGGTTCCGGTTCCGCTCGTCAACGGCGAACAGGACGGACCACTTCGTCGCTTTTCCTTCTCACCTATAGTATATGTATATATATACACATATATACATATATCTGTGTCTTCCGCTTGGCGCGTACTCGCTTCCGTCTATGCAAATACCGTTAACCCCACTTCGTCGAAATTCTGGTACACGGCGAATCTATCCCGTCCACTTCGTGTTCTATGTGTGTAAATGTGTCTCACGTCGGAAGAATTCGACACTAGACTCGACCATCGCCCACTCGGGATATCCTACTTTTGTACCTAAAATGTCGCCGACTCTGTAAAACTACTTTCCTGGAAACAATTTTCATCACAAAAAAAAATGATATATGGCATTTCATTAATCAAACAATAACGATTTTATCGACGAGTTCCCTTGTAATTTTCCCGAATCAGTATAACTACTTCGATGATTGCTAAACAATTTTCATTAAAAAAAAAAATTGATCCTTTAGTTAAAGGAACGATAACGATTTTCTCGCCGAGTCCCGATTCGAATGTTTTCAAACTTCAAACTTTTTCGAACTCGTCGAAACACAAACCTAATACACCGCACCTAATCAGACACACCTATACCGTGTGTACACGGCTGCCTCTCTCTCGAACGAGAAAATAAAGATATTCGAGTCACGTAGTGCACAGGCATCGGTGTTTGCCGATGCTGTATATACACCTCGACCACCGAAGTTTTGCGCTTCGGGCTGACCGCGGGCGTCGGGAAATCGAAAGGCGGGCCAATTTCAGCTTCTTACCCAACGATATATATATATATATATTTATATATGTGTGTATAGCGCACGATGTACCTAAGGTCGGTATCGAGGACAGAAGTCCTGAGGTATCCGGTTCACTTGGATCCGAAAAACGAAGCTTAAGATCCAACCCCCGATACTGCAGAGAATCTCACCCAGTATACGAGCCGAGGAAATCTCCACTTCGGTTCTCATTTTTTTTTTTTGTTTTTTTTTTTCGTCATTTAGAAAAGCCACTTCGTTCTCAGCTGTTTCGATCGTCTTATACGATGTGCCACTTTCGTGTTTTTCCAAGTATCAACGTTCCGGAGACACTCCGTGACTCCTCTCGGAACACTTCCGATTCTAGTCCTGTCGGGGAGGGGTTCGGGTGTTGCGGGGTTATAAGACATCTGAGAGAAGTGTCTTAGGAGGACGTGAACGGAGAGGCCAATAATAGACACGAAGCCGGCTGTGTGGCAATCTTTGACGAGTGGGGTCAGTTGGCAGCATCAGCACGAACAGCGGGCACTTCGCTTCTAACTTCTTCGGGGAGGAAAAAGGACTCATTTCTTCTTCCTCGGACCGCGCGCAAGGCACGTGCGCGGGGAAACCCCCTTTTATTTTCAAGAACCTCGAGGATGTTACTTCAGCCGTCAGCTCGAAGGCTCTCGCATTTATTCTCGCGATCTTTAATAAAAAATTAAACTAAACTCGACAATGTTATTGGTAATCCGATAATTGGGAATACGGGGAAAACGCGATTGTTTGTCCGGTTGATTCAATGTTTACCGTACGATGCGAAATTCTATTGCGGGCGATAAAACTCGTTTTCGTTTTATACCGGTACCGGTTTCCCCGAGTACTTGGATCGCCACGGTTCACGATTCTGGGTGCAGGTGCCACAGGTCCGTACAAAGCGGTCCGCGCAAATGTATACACAGGCGAAGTAAAACGAGAAAAAAAAAAGAAAAAAAAATGAAGATAAAGAGTGGTAAAGCCGCGAAGAATATTCCCGTAAGCCGGCTACGCAGACACGCAAAAATCAGTGAGCTTCTCGCGCGCTACGGGGGCCTCCACACCGGGCGCTCGGTGACAAAATATTTGCACGATTCCTCTCGAGTGAGGCTGAGGGATTATACGGCCACTTCAAAGATCCACGAACGTTCTCTACCTCTCTCTCTCTCTTTCGGAGGCCCGAGCCGGTGAGTGAGGCACCTGTCGAACGGTGGAGACCTTTGCGTTTGGATAAGCGCTCGGTGTGCCGAACAAACGGCCGCAATGGTTTGCACTGAGAACCGTTCAGAGTTTCTTTCCTATAGCGTATTATATATAAAATATATGTGTATATACTATATGAATTTCTATGTACCAACGGACGGTATCGATATTTGTCATCGCCAGCATCGTCCAAAGACAGACTTCCCGGTATCGTAATTTCACCGGTTCTCATCCAATGTCGTAAAAAATATATCCTTCGTCTTCTCGAGGGATAATAAAGATAGACGCGAATGGAATTTCAAATGTAAGGTAAACACGATGAATTGTTTAATAGTCATTCGACAGCTGTGTATTCGTTGACAGTCGTATTTCTTCGTTGATTTCAGTTTATTATTTTTTCCCTTTTTTTTTTGTTAACCGTCCCGACGTATTTGCGTTGTTTTTTTTCAGCCGCAGGGGAGTTGAGCGAATGGCAAACGAGACTCTTTGCATAAGCAAAGAAAAGCATTTTACTGTATGAATAAAAAAACCAATTGAAAAAATTGGCGCACGAAAAATGAAAAATGAATATTTTGATGCGTAAATGATAATAATAACAATAATTACAGGATGCACCTACCCTTGTGCTCAATCATGCGACGCCACTCTTTCAGTCCAAAGTTGAATAATATCCTCAAACAGTTTCGCGTTTATATGAAAACTTTGCCGCAAGGATTTCCCGTCTCGCCTTTGGCATTGTCGTGATCTTCAGTCGGTAACTTCGTCGCGAGAAAAACTCATTAACGAAGCGTTTTTTCGCGCAATTTCATCCTATCGGTCTATTCAATAGGAAAATCCACTTCTTCAATGGTTTTTTTTTTATTTCACATATAACCCCGTCGAATGTTATTCTCGCACGGCCCGGGACTTTAGGAGCTCGCGAGAGCGTTATCCTTACCGCGGGATCGGTTAAACAGGCAAATCCGTGCTGCAAAAGTAAAACTTAAATCCCCTCGGGGGTCACGTCGTCGTCGAGGTGTGTGGGGTGTGGGGGTGTGTGGGTCTCATCCTCCCTCTTCGTATGTCTCTAACCCACCCTCGCGGAAAGCGCGTAGTCTCGAAAGTTTCGTTGCGCGTATGTTTAGTATTCAAACCGAGGAAAAATCCATGGGGTATCTTCCGCCGCTAACGCTTTCGCCTTCGCCGCTATAACGGCGAAAGGGATGAAGAGAAGAAAAGACTGTGCCGGCAACGAGAGTAGCGCACCCTTTCCTCGGTAACAACCCCGTCGCATCGTTCGGTGTCTCATACGCTTGTGCACCATCAACCCCCCCGCTGTTGGATCCCTTTCAAACTGCCAGGTGTTATTCTATCGCGCAACTTCTGTGAAACCGCGAATGTGTATCTCGTTCCTTCGGCCATAAGAACTTCACCCTCACACTTCGTGTTGTTTTTTCCACGTTATAGTTCCTAACAAACGTTTCTTTTTATTTTTCATTCTGTTTATTCTCATGACGGGGTTGTTGTTTTTTTTTTTTTTTTTACAACGGTCTTCGTCGTTCGCGGCATCGTATTTCGGAGAATGCGAGAGAGCCGTACTGGATAGTCTCCGTTACGAGATTCGTGTGAAAAACCTTCGAGGAAGAAAATCTACCAGTGGATACAAGTTTCTTTCTTAACAATTTCATTCAGTACTCGTGTATATAGTGTTGCGGGGGTTTTAGTTCGAGCGTTGCTTCTGCTGTTTGGGGGGATTTCGGTGTAAGGAGCTTATTGATGCTGGCCGCTCCCGGAGCACTGGGAACTGTGTACTTCATTCACGCGAGACAGCGGGTGTCCAAACACTAACGCCTTCTTCTCGTTTCACGACGATATTGTACTCCGGAACGAGTAGATTATTGATGCTACGATGTCTCGTGACCGCCGATTGGAATTTTTTTTATTTTTATTCTTTTCTATGGTTGAGGGAATCAGTGGCGGCGCTCGTATTTGACACTACTCCATGTGGGTTACAGTTACAGGTACTTTGGTGTTTATTGTGTAACAGATTCCCTCTTCGGGAACCGGTTTCATTGGAAACGCTATGACAATACGACGATTGAACGATATTTCTTCTCAAACCATTTGTATTTATCACCATTTTTTATTTTATTATTATTATTCATGCTTTCTGGTGAAGCAATTTTTACGCTTTAAGGCTTAAGGTACAACCGCGATAATCTCAACAAAAAATATACTCGGGCGTAGAAAATATCTCTCAAAAATCGATAATTTCATTCGGATAACAGAAAAATATGAAATATTAAAAATATGGTATGGTATGTTATATACGCCGGGAAACTTCTTGTAATAGTTATTTTTTCGGACGAAGAGACACTTTATTGGCTAAAACTGTCCGTGCCGTGCGCCAGAACGTCGTTCGTTTCTCCGTCCTCGCGATTATTCGTTCACTGAAAGAAACGATAAATTGGAAGAACTCAAAAATTGATTAAAAGAACTAATATTAGTTGGGACAACCAACTTTTCGTTCTAAATAAATTTCCCGGACGAACTAATATTCGTTTTTTCAACTCATCATTGTTTTCAGCATTTTCGCATATCTCTATCATCAATAACATCGGCTTTCGCAAGCCGGTTAGGTCTTTAAAAATGGACGGTAAGCCGTCCTAATTTTTTTTCATAGGATTCGTATAACGTCTCTCTATCATACTTTCGTTTTTTACTAACTTCTCAAATGTGATGCCGACGCTACGATTAAAAAGGTACCAATGCTCCATACATTCTCCATAAGTTGCGTGCGAATTATGCAAACTTTGAGTGTTAATATTTCGACTTCGGGACCGTGAAGTAAATTTAAATTTCACAGATGGTTGATCAGTACATTAAATAATGTGGACCCCAAGTTTGAACGCATTCTAAAAAAATGATATCTGCGGAAGTGTACCTAACTACTTTATCATACGATAAACGATAATATAGCTTTTTCATTTGTAATCCAAAGTTCCTGAATATTTTCAACGTTTGATTCATCATTTTTCACGGCTTTTCGATGTGATGCATGAAAAAAGTCGAGCGTCAAAATGGTTATTCATCGATACTTATGTTGCCGCTGTTGCATTCGCCGCTGGGAACGACTCGAAGGGCACATCTGTTCGATCGTTTAGTCTCTATAACAGGGTAAAAACCCAGTTTGTTCTTTTCACACACAGTACTATACGTATACGTGTTCGTATGTGTAGAAAGCAGGTCACTCCGCCGCTGGTACCGATCATTAGACGAGCCCCAATAAAACATAACTGCCTCATTTTTCAAATTACGACGAAACTCCGTGTGGCGTATGTTTCAGTCTCCATTTTCCCCTCTCGTGTTCTCTCCATACATCCGATGATGTTTCAGTTACGAAATCGTGGGAAAACGCGAAACCCTTAAGGGTACAACATTTTTTCGAAACTGGAGTACGATGAACTTTATTGATTGCCCTTTCTCTACCAAGTTAAATAACTCTCTACTCCCGCGGATACGTTCGATTGATCGCTGCGGCGAATTTTCGCATGAGCTCTGCCAACTCCTGGATTTCAACGAAATAGTCCGTATTAACGAGATTGCATTATAAATTCTTTGTGTCAGCGGGTAGAGAGTGCCTCGTTCATCTACTGTCGTTGTCGAGAGCGTTAACGGAGCACATCCGAAGGGTAACGTGCGCCGCGATTGTGCCGTTGTTACATCGTATTACAGTGTACGCGTCGCACGCTTCGCGTGGCCCTTTCGCATTGTAAACCGTTTCGCCCTCGTGATTCGATGGTTATTTACGGTCAATCGGAATAGCCATGGTAACGTGCGGGCGCGTGTATTTGCGAGCTTTTATGATGTGTAAAGTAATATCTTTTCAATCTTTTCCCGATTCTTCTCTCGTCATTGACTCTCTCGATACGGACAATCAATTTACTCATGTAGACGCGCACGCATCACCAATATAAAAATCTGTATATAAAATCCCATTCGATGCTTCCATCTCTTCAATCTCGAAATAAAAAAAAAAAATTTCACGTCCATAAAGATTGGTTGATGGGTTCTTTGTCGCGCGATTAAAAGGCCAATAGTCGAATGTTTTCTAGAAATTGATGCTTATAAATTGTCGTTGGGATATTTTCGTAGAATAAAACGACATACGTAGACCGCATCGTAGGGATCATGTCGCATCTTTCTCGTATTACCCGCACCTAATGCGCGAGTGATTTATTAGCCGACAGGGAGTAAAAAGAAAAAGTCCGAAGTTTACAAGCGTTTCCGTCGTTCTTTGCGTCGAGTCCTCGAGACTTCTTCCTCCTTTTTGTGGTGCACACAAGAATGAAGGAACGTCGTAAGTCTGACGTATGCACTCCCGTAGCTCGCGCGCTTGTCACGGAGTCTACTAATCCAAGAGCGGGAGACCGAGTCTCTTTCTGTATTTCGGTAACGCGCTTTTACCATAGAAAATCCATTCTTGGAGTTCTCTTCCCCCGACTCTCGAATGGACTCTCTGCAACCCTCGTTTGAACGACTTTTATGGGGGTTCATTGTGCGCCCGTAGCTTCTGGGGCCGCAATAAGCATGAAAGAGCAAAAGCGAAACCGTTCGACCAAAACGTTGAGGCTGTGTCCGGCTGTGGTGCGATCGGTGCACCACTGGTCCTTTACGAAATTTCACTGCTGTCCTCTTTAAACGCAGTTTTAATGATGCATCACCCGTCCGGACAAAGAACACTCGATTCTTATATACGCGAGGATAGGAGTGAGAGACCCTGTGAATGGACTCCTGATTAGGTAGTTTCGTGTGACTGCGATTTGTTACGCCGCGACAATGGGATCTGTAATGCAATAAACGCTATTCGCGCGAAGTCCGACGACTATCTGTGACGATCTCTTCTCTCATTCAAACAAGTTTTTTTTTGTTAAGTTACTTCTAAGTCATCAAGATAACATACCGGTTTATTTGGGAATTAAAAACTGCAACTCGGTTATAGAAGAATACGATTTTTTGGGCGTATTGTTGATTTAGTGGAGAAGTGTCCATGAGATATACAGATATATAATTTAAAAAGAATAATAAGAATATTAAAAAAAATATATATTATTATTCTATATGATTACACATATACGTCCAATCATATAAATCAATTTGGTTTTCATTTTTATTTTACGAATTAAAATAAAGAAAATGTAATTCGTAGTTTGCGGTTTAATTAATTCCATTACTTTTAAATGGTTTTATCTGTCATTGATTTCGCGAAATAACACATCGTGTTATTGATGATAAATCCGTGGAGAGAAACGATGATTTTTTTTCAATAAATCGAGGGTCCCTTATCATTTTCGATGAGTCGGTACAGTTTATCGGCTTGTGTCGAGAATTGATAGGATCGAAAAATCGTTATAATACAGCCAACAATGAAGGGTCGGATGAGCAATCGGGGGGATAAATCGTAAAACGATTGAACAATGCCGGGGTACATCGACCCTTACCAATCAAGCAAATTTTAACGAGTGATACGTATAATATTCGAATAACAAGCATGGATGAACCGCCGCGCAGGGATTGGTGCTCGTTGTATTTCGCGTAATCTATTCGGCTCCGAAGCGGGGTGGTAATTCGACCTTTAATCCGGCCCCGGAATCGCTCGTTGCATTCGCTGGATCAATTACAAATTTATAGCGTACTCCGCGAATAGTGGGCGCACACAGCCGGTTAAACATCGCCGACTCCCGGTTGGCTTTTGTTTATTAATCATCGCGTTGCCCGGGCTGCTTTTGTTTCTCTCGATGCTGCGTCTCGATACTGAAGTGGAGATAAGTCTTTCCGCGCGGGGGCATTAGCATTTTATACACGCAGATGGCCTAAGGCCATCACATACGATACGTAACATGCACCATGTGGGCTCAACAAAACGATGGGACGATTCGGCGAAAAAAAAAAAAAAAAAAACGGGACTGCAAAGCCTGCACCTTGCCGGGCGGCACACTGCGCCGTCAAGTTCATTGTTCTCCGAAGCCAATTGTACTTCTGCGCTGCACCGCGCGCAAAAAAATTCATTAAGCGTAGAAACGATGATTCTTTAAATTTGCCGATTCATGGTACGTCAAAGTTGACATTTAATTACGCGTTTTTTTAGTACAAAAAATCAGACATTATATTCATAATATTGTTTTTACTGAGTAAACTATATGACGTTCACTAGAAAAGTGTTACTTTCGCTTTTATTTTCATTGTTATAATAAAAAATAGCGGGAAAATTTGATTTTTCGATATAATTTTTTTTTTTTAAATAAAAGGCTTCAAGACTACTGTTAAAAAATTTAATCACGATTTGGGAATGTTTTCACCATTATTACGGTGTCGGCACCGCTTATCTACAATTTAATTAAATTTTTCGACTCGAATTTCGCATCGAAATTGATACAATCTCCTTTCATGGCCCTCCCGACGAGTGTTATTTCTGCCCCTTTCCGTTCGCGCATATTCCAGGTAATTAGTGCGGGAGAGAGGGAGAGATCTGTTTTGCAACCATTATTTGTTCGTTGTATCTCGCGCCCATTAGTATTGCGTTGAATAGAAATATATACGCACACGAACACAGAGAGAGGGAGTGAGAGAGAGAGTGAGTATCATAAACGCGACTGTATTCGGCACCCCGCGACTGTTTCCTTTCCCCCCTCAGAGCAGTACAATGGTACATTGTATCGAAACTTCGTATGAAAACAGATTTACGGGGCATCGGATAAGCCGACAATGGGCACACAGAGATGAGACACCAGAAGGGACGAATTTCCGAACCCACTGCCTCGTTCTTTCTCGACTTGGTTGGCATTTTCAAAAACAGCGAAAAAAAAATTATGAAAACAAAAAGAAATCCGAGAAACTAAAGAAATATTACATTTTCTCGCGATCCCGAAAATTGAAAGCGATCTCGTTACTCGCGCGAATCGAAAGTCATTTTCACCTGTTGTCACTGACCGGTTCCAGAATTCGGGAGTTTCGCTACCCAGTAGTATCGCCAAGTCGCGAGTAAACTGTCTGTCGGTAGTCGAGTGCCAGGAAACGAGAGGGAAATTGCGCCGAGCCACGTAGTCCGTTTATGCGCCCCCTTCGAATCCATAGCAACGTCTTCTACGTGAGAAGTTTCGCGAATGCAATCCATTCGATCGACTCTATCCCGCCTCAAGCACACCGCTATCCCAAGATGCTAATTTCATTCTTATACTATAGAAGCGGTAGGGATCAAGCGCTGGTAGTTGGGGAGGTAAGCACTATCAGTGAGTTGAAATTGCGAAGAGAATGAACGAAACAAGTTAAAAGAGCGAACGATACAAAGGAAAAAAAACCTGAAAAGAGCACCAAAAGCTCTCTTCTACGTAATGAATATTTGATCGTTTTCATTCCTCCGCTACGCGCCTAAAGCCCGTAGATTAAGTGTAGTTAAATATCGCATATGATATCAAAGATATTAGAGATCGTAATCGTGTTGGACGATTGAAGGCACTTTGGTCGAATTAAGCGAAAACGGATCATGGCAATCAATCCATAGGGCGGGGGGTTGGGGGAACTGTATCCACAGAAATGGCTATTATGATCCTTGGCGATGGGCGTATGCCTTACGCACACCACAGTTTAGTATACTGCAGTAAAGTGTATTAGCCGAGTATATGGGTGTATAATGTATATCAGTGAATCTAATCGACGTCGTTGAGAGTGAGTCGGTGTAACACACCGGGGATATAAGGTATTTATACGGTAACTCGATAGCTATGTCGGTAGGTCGGAAAGAAGAGCTTAGCATGGGATGCATAAAGTTCATGCATTCAGGGTGTTTCATGTGCAAAATGCGGGGACCTCTTCTCTTCCTTAGTGTGCGCATATACGACGCATCAGGGGAATCCCCTCTGTGCCCCGTCGCTCTTGCGGCACGTTCCGCCCTGTGCAGCTGCCGCTACAAAAACAGTTGACATCTGTAAATCTATGCCGGGATATATGCTTATGTATTGGTCTCCTTGGCATATACACATGCGTATCTATACATATTTCTGTCCCTCCGATATTCCGTAAACGTCGGCCACAAGGGATATAAGAGGGTTTGGAACCCGGAAGGTCGAGATTACCCTGCGAAGACCCCTTTGCTCAGCAATACTGGACGATAGGCATGCTATGTTGGCCCGTTTGTCCGACATAGAGATGGTGTGCGCCTATAACGTTCCAAACCCTCGTTACACATCCTTAGCGAAATATTTTCGAGAGATATAACAAAATGACTCGAAAACTGGGCATCAGCTAAAAGTTTATCGCTCCTGTGGGACCCACAGACAAAAGGACTGAAAAGGGTAGATACGAAATTTCGTGATAATAAGCGAAGAATTCTGAATTCTTGGTCCAAACAATCTTGTCTCGTAAACCTTCAAACACAGGCCCTACACAACCTAATAATAATAATAATAATTGGTGGAGTTTGAGAACAATTCCTCAACCAACGCCACATCCAATCATCATAAGAACCTTCGAATGCGAATTCCCTGCAAGAAATAAATCCTTCACGTTCAGCCATCGAGTTTCGATTAAACTTTGCTACTCGGAAAGCTTCTTGGCTTCTCGTGATCGCCGATTTGATGGCTGTGCGTGCGTCAGTCGAATGGATTGACAGGTACACGGAAGTGGCTGCGTGGGCTCTCCTCGTATCGTGACGCAGCGTTGCAATAAGCCTGAAGATTGAAGGCGAAACTAGCAATCGGTTTAGCATGCGAGTTAAGATAATTAAATTCGATCGGCCGTGAGCGATGGGCGAACAAGCGCCCATTGGGTTCGAGGGAATGAGGCACACCGACGAGGATGAAGGGTGCCCGAGGCTTCTCCGGTGTCAAGCGCGAATCTTTCTTTGATATTCGACGACAACGACGAGCCCACGTCAGCGAACACGGAGACCCACTCGCGACGAGACGGGAGTCAGACCCGAGAGTGGGGTAACTCCGGATCGTCTACAGTGGAATACGCAATTTGATATTTAATTAGCGCTAATACTACATAACCGAACAGAATTTGAAGGGTTTTCTCCCTTGTTGTCCAGCTTCGTGGTGTTAGCTGCTACAGTGTAGATACGGTATACGATGTTCATCGAGTGAAACAGATCGGTATTGTTTCAAAAGCGAATATAACAACGGGTAGCGAGACTAACGTAATGAAAAAAACTCTTGATTGGCGGAGGAAGGGATTTCGAGGATGAAAGGGCCTCTGAAAATTGAGAATACCGTGAGGTACACGAAGACGAGATTGGAACGAGAAGCTTTAACGACACGTGCGGATCAAGACGCGAACAAATTACATATTGCTCTCTTTCTCTCTCTCTCATGGCCGAGCATAACTTTCAGTATACTATTTCATGGTTTTGGAGTATCTATTGACTCGATGGGGATGTAATTTGGTATCAAATTTCCGTGTAATTCACAAGTATCCCGATACAATTACCGGCAAACAAAACCATTGGAATGTTGCCGCAACGACATTTCCACGGATAAATTAGTCTCATCCGTTTAAGATACCTCCACCGGGCTGTTTTTTACAGAATAGCTTCAAACTTGGCGTGTGCATTATTTAATATATGATTGAAACATCCGTGAAATTTAAATTCTTTTCACTTTTCCAAAGTCGAAATATTACCACTCAAAGTTGGCATCATTTACACGTAAGTTATTGAGGAATCAAACGCTAATGTTACGTTTTAAATCGTACCGTCAAAATTTCATGTAGGAAGTAAATAAAAAATTAAAGTTCGCTAGAAAGGGACTATACGAATGCACTGAAAAAACTTGAGGACCAGTTACCGTCGAGTTTTAAAAGATATCGCTCTGAGAAGCACGATGTTTATATTAGCCATACGTGAATACGAATAATATCTCTGGAATGACAAAAATAAAATGAATACAAGAAATTTTGCGACGGTAAATAATATCCCTCATACATTTCCTTGTAATATTGAATTAATTGTTTGTTGTCCCGATAAAATTATTGATTTTTAACAGATCTACGGACGAGTATACTTTCGGTTAAGATTGTCACGATAGTACTATCATAAATCACCGTTTACGACTTTCTGTTTCTCGTCGTTAATGTGACGAGACTCTCGCTTTTCGGTAAGCCGGGCGAGAGGCGGAGATACGGCGATTTGTACGTTTGAAAAGACGTGATCCGAAACAGATGGTGCAGAGCAAATGAAAAGGAGAATACGAGCCGGTAATTTGTACCGATGTCTCGTGAAGGCGGTAGTTGACCTCCGCCACCTCCGACAGGAACTAAGGGCTCCGGGTTAGCCGGAGAAACGAGGTCACACGACTTCGAAAAATCTTTCGTTCCTCTTTATCAAATACAATTTTCCTTATCCACGGTTAAATCCGTACAGACTTTCCATCCATGAATATATATCGGCGACATTGTTGCGCGAACGTGACGGTTCGTTTTATCGCGGTAAATTTCTTGACTACGTCGCTGTTTATCGGGTCAACCCGGGACGTCGGTGATTCTCGAACCTGACCTAAGCTATACCGGAGTGACACAGCGGTAAGAAGATTCCGCTGAGCCCTTCTTGACCCGAGAAATAACCAGTAGCATCCCTCCTACCATCTCAGTCCGGTTGGAACGAGTCCCTGGACTCGTGCTCTCGCAAAACGGAAAGAAACCGAGAGAAAAACCTTCTCGGCTACCGTGTAATATCCGTGTAACCGCCCTTCGCTCTGTCCGGGAATAAAAACGTTGCTTTCTCGCATTTCCCCCCTCCCCCGCACCACCTTGGCTCGAGAGTTTTTTGTCGCAAAAATAGACCGATGAGAAGGATAGAAGGATGAGGCAAAGGGCCGAAGGCGAGCGAATATCCTTGGCGTGTTTGTCGTCGGGCGTTGATGCGAGAGTGGCAAAAAAATTGTGTCGAGTTGGCGCGCGGTTAGAGTTCCGTCACTCTTGTGCCGGAGACAACGATCATTCTCGACCCGCGATGAATAATAAAAAAAAATTCGAGAGCGTCAACGTACCGCAATATAACTTTTCGACTGATAAGGCAAATTCGTCGGTTGGTCGAGCGAATAAGTTTCATTTTTGTTTCGTTTTTTTTTTTTTTTTTTTTTTTTTTTAAGTCGTTTATTATCCGGAGATTCTGCATGCGGTATAGTTTCAAGCGCGCCGGGTGGAGAACGAGCGGAGTTTCGCCCCGTAAAGAGATTTTCGACGTGAAATCAGGTCACGACAAGGAGGAAAGGAGAAAAGAGAGAGGAAGCCTCTTTTCGCTACTCCGCTCGTTGAATTATCCAAACTCGGAAGTATAACGAGCGAGCGTTGGCTATGAAAGAATTTTCCGCGCTGCAACAGGCGCGGGGAGGGACACAACCCGGCTGACAAGTTGTACCCGAGGCGGCTCTCGCGGGCACCGACAACGAGAGTGTTCCCATCGTCGTGCTACACGACAATATTACCTCGCGCAAAAATTCTCTTCGCCTTGTGGAAAAATGAAATTCAGTTTAGAATTTTTCAAAGTGCGCGACGTTATTTCATTCATTTTTTTTTTTTTTTTTTTTTTTTTTTAACACGCTGCACATGGTAGAGTACATAAGGGAGGAAAAAATTTAAAGCAAATTGACTCTTCATCTTTTGGAGAGGAAAAATATGATACAGAAGCACCGAGCGTCCTTTTAACTCGAACTCGATCATGAGAAAAATGTAAATGTCCCTTGAGACGGTTTCGCTGTATGCACATGGCTCTTGGTCCACCGGACTTTCGTCTGACTTTTGGATTATATTCCAGCAGGTGCACAGTCGAGTATTCTCAAGGCTCGTTTCACAGTGTGCTACGATAGCGAAGAGAAGGTCGTGGGACCGCGACCGGTGCGATATATATTCCGTGGAGGAGCCACGAGCGCGGGTGGCTCTACCGCGAGTTCTCGACGTGTCAGCAAAATAGTTACTCTGCTCCCGACGGTATAACTCTGGTCTCTGGAACCCCTCTCTCACCCCCATTCTTCTCCAGCGTGTCCATTAACTCATCTCTCAACCGGAATAACCGTTCTCTCTCTGTCTCGTTATAATACTCTCGGGCGTTTCGGCTTAAACCGCTTTTATTAGAGTTGCAACATATATTTCTCTCGTATATTAAAAAACTGAGGTTTCATTTAAAAAAAAAAAGAAAAAAAATGTACCCAGTGATTCTCGTTGAGGCCGGAAGTGTTTCGAAAACTTTCGAGGGTCAACCTCCCGCTTTGAGAGGAGAAAATCAGTCTGGTAGGGTGGTTTGCCTCTTTCGGTCTGTCGCGAGAGTTGGCTGCGAAAAGCGAGAAGACCAACGTTGAGGTTCGTTACCGGTCGGCACCTTTTCGGACGCGTTGAGACTTTAGCGTGCGGGAAAGGTACGCGCGGTCGAGGGTTGGCGAGAGACTTAACGGGGTGGATGTCGCGTCGCGAGAACAGTCACAACAAAGCAGCGAAAGAGCACAGAAAGAACGGGCAAAGAAACGGTCGCGAACGGACACAATCGAATCGGCGAATTTTTTGAAAGGCCGGTCACGTAGGTCGTCGTGATTTTCAATTAACGAAAGGTGCCCAACGTCTCGTACTCGTGTCTTTCCGGAATCCGGACGCAATGTCCGTGGGCTATGACGACCGAGACACGTAGACACACGTGACGCAAAATAAAGAATCAACAAGCCTCGGGCACCGCAAGCCGCAGCTTCCGTGTTCACGGCACATGATTCTGCTTCGTGTCTTCGGCATATCGAAGATCTTGCAGCGAAAAATATTCAACAACACTGTCGTAGAATCTGCATAACTTTTCAGTGAACAAGCAAAATATGTTAAAACTAAAAGTTTTCTTGGAAATAAAAAAAATATATATACCTCATTATTTAATATTAAAATTAATAAAATAGAAGTAAAATAATTTGACCAATCGATGGTTAAAAAAAAATCGAAAATGAAAAAAAAATTTAATTTTTTTTTAAACGGAAGCTTTAAATTTCATGCAAATCGTTTGATCGCATTTTCTGAAACACTCTATCCAATTTAAGGTTAAAAAAAAGCAGAGCAACGCAATATTTTCCCCCGCGACTCACAAAAGGTCAAAGCAAAGAATAGACGGTGGTAAAAATAGTTTCGAGAAAAAGTTAACAAGGTCCTTGAAAGTGTGTGGATACGTACGTAGGGTATTTTAGCGATAGTCGTTTGCCACGGGAGTTACATGAGAATTATAATAGCGCGATAATTGATCGTGGCGTGCACCAGGCCACTTTATCGTCCCACGCGCGCGATCATGTTCAACACAAGAGTAATCTAGTTGGTCGTCATACGCTGCAACTCGAGGCTGCAGCAACAGTTTCAAGCTCCGTTGGAAGTCGCCGATCGATAGTCCCGCATCGACGAGTTACGAGTTAATTCCGCACTCACATATTTACCGTCGAATTAATCAAGCTTCACAAAAGCGGTCCGCAGCACACAGCTGAACCGCAAGGATTCTACCGGTATATCGCCCTCCCTTTCCCCTTGCGAACGATCATCGCCCAGGCGAACGCGCGAGGTTGGCGGGTATATTTTTGTCGAGCTTCCGGTTATTTACGGAGGGAAGTTTGCAATTGTTTGACCAGTCGGTCCATTTCCGGTTTCAGTCGTACACTGAGCGAAGCGAACTCGTCACGCTGACGATCTCTCCTGTGCCGCTGTTCCCGATTCCCGGTATCCTGGTTATGGTCCCTCGTGCGTTATGCATGTATACCCCGGTAATATTGTATGTAGTAGTAAACCTTTCGCACACGAACCCTCCCACCATTTCACGGATTTCCCAGGCAAATGACTCCATTATACCGGTTCAATTTATTTCCGATAACGGCAATTACTATATTTCCTCGTAACATTGTACGCACGCGCGTTTCTCGCATCGTACTATTTACTCGGTATTTATTAAAAATATTTCAATGATCGATGCGTTGAATAAGTGTTCCATTAGATTCGATATATCTCGCATTTGTTGTATACAAAATGGAAAAAAAAATTATTGCACGTGCAACGATGATAATGGGGGTTTTCACGAAAGTTACGAATCTGGAATATTTCCGTTAAAACTTTCTCATACCTGTGAACAACGCAAACTATGGTGACCAATGTTGCACGGCGCAGAAAATGATATCACAAGTTGAGACGTGTAAAAAATTCGAGGAATCCGGAAACCCGAGTAGATTGAACAATTTCAATTCTCTAACGGTTATTATATTCCGCGCGGTGTGTACACCGTGTTTTACTTCAAATAATTCCAGGAATATTTTCACCGGTAGAAAATGAAAACCGCTCGACGAACTTCATTTTCGGTATTAACGCTGAGCGCAACGCGAGGGTATTTTGTAAACCGGCGAGATAGGAAGATAGAGAACGGAAGGAGAGGGGGCTGAAGCGCACGGCGAATGAGGGAAGATTCAGCCGGAATGCCGGAACACGGCGCGCGAGCTTCGCGATATTAAACGCGAAATATAATTCTGGTTGAATTATTTTATCCGCACTAACAGCCGGGATGAAGCAGTTGGTACGCATGAGAATTTCGTAACCGATGGAACGAAACGTACGTGTGTATTTCCGGTAAATCTTGCAGTTTGTAAGAAGGATATTTTAATGAATTTATCACCGTTTTATTCCCAAAGTTTGGATGAAGATGAGATAACCGAAAATTGAGGGGTATACATTCGAAATTGGAAAATGGATTATGAAAATAACCTCCGGCAATGTTGCAAAACACAATTTGCAAATTCCTGTTATCTCGACGTTATCTCTCTATCGATCGCCGAGTTACTTTATGAGAAAGTTCATCGATCAATTTTCGTTCTCTCACAGAGCAAAAGCTCTCTTTGCTTAACATATTGAATGAAATTGAAACTCTTTGAACGCATTTTATACATTCTGCGCGAAGTATTCTCAAACGTTATTTTGATAAGAATTCGAAAGTTTTGGGGCGATACGACGTTTTCGGAATTGTGAGTTTTTTCATTGAACGTAACTTTATCAAATTTCTCGGGATTCGATGAAAAATATTCGTTTTACTTTCAGTGTTTATACAATAACAATAATAATAACAATCATGTTATGATTTATAAAATATATTTAGATTGATATATACAATTATTATATTATTTATTTTTTACACTTATTTTCATGTTGCATTTCTCGTTGATGAATTTTTCTATTGTCTTTGTACCGGAGACGCCGGTTGGACTATTGTAGTTCTACATTCTATTCTGACTGTGAAAACCCAACATGAAAATGAAAAAACACATTACAATGTGCAACAAAATTTGTCATAGAAAACTAAATTTCTGACGAGCGACTTGGTTGGGAGGGTACCTGACGAAAAAAAATTCCGAAACCGAAAAAGAAATTTCGTAAATAGCACAAAAACATCTGTTATTCCAAAGCTGCAGGTAAAAAAAACGTTGAATCATCATAAAATGTTCTCTCTGCATCAATTTCATTTAAAAAATCCCAAATTTCGATGAATTTTCCCCTCCCATCGGGTAAATAACTCAATTTCATTATCTCAAGTACCCGTACCACTCGAGACTGGTATACAAAGTTTCAAAAAGCGCGAAGAAATCGTCGAGAAGAAGCGATAAGAAGAATGCACTTGGGGTGTCTGTTAGAGGAGTGCAACATCTGTTAGCTCTGCATCAAAGCCTCGAGAGAATTTCACGTTAGTCCGATATACACGAGACACAAGAACTCCATAGAGCAAAGATCTGGCTGAAGTTCACGATGCACGACGAAACACTCGAGTGCGAAAAGCCTCTTTCAGGGGGGGGAAGAAGAGAGGGAGAGGAGAGGAGAGGAAAGGTTGCATCGACGACAAGACTGACGAATGCCGACCATGTGAAGATACACGTCTACCATAGCCAAACCTCTAGCAGAGAGTTAGAAACGTGGAAAAATCTTGAAAGCCGAAAGAGCACCAAAGCGAGTGTGCGAGAGACTTGTACAGAACCGAAAGAAAACGAGAAATGGAGAAAAGAGGCTCTGGCAGTGGATAGTCGTCCTCCACGTTGGTCCGGGGAGAGTCGCCGAGTGACTCGACGGAACGGCTGCCCGCCGCAATAAATAAAGGGACAACCACTTATCCGTCTTCGAATATAACTTGGATCGTCTCCAAAACCGTGACGATCGAACACCCGGCCGGGTATAGAGAGAAAGCTCCGTAGCATATAGCGCACGAAGTAGTTCGCCACAGCGAGAGAGCAATCCTCTTAATCTTGAACGTGTTTAAATAGCGACCAAACGTCGGAAAGCCGCGGATATTAGTTTCCAGTCTCACAGAGCAAAGACGAGCCGCGTAAGAAAGTGCAGCAACGATCTTAGCGAGTCTGGCTAATTGTAAAACAGTGATTGATGCACTTGGATGAGAATCAACGACATCAAGATTCGTATCCAAAGTTCCCGTAATCTCAGGATTGTAGTTCGTTTTCACGTTTGATTTTCACACGTTTTGAGAATAATCGACTAATATTTCATTGTGCGAATTGGCTGAAAAGAGTGCGAGAAATATATAGTTAAAAAAAAAAAAAACAAAGAACACGCGAGGCACGCGCTAGCAGACCGTGAACACGGGGTTCTGGCTACTCGCCACGGTCAATAGCCTGCGCGCTCACCAGTTAACATGTGAATCTCTCGTCGACTCATTCCCTGCAGAGATACTGTATACGGATGTTATCGCGCTCTATTCGTCGCAACAATGCGTGCGGAATGGTCGACATTCGTAGAGTATATATATGTATATAACTATGAGTTTCGGGAGTAAAAATCCGGGCACCGGGGGCACGGCATCGAGTTCGCGCGGACGCGTGGCTCTGCCATCCGTAACCGATATAGTACTCGGCTATATACTATACTATTCGAAAATCCCCGAGTGTTTTGTTGCTTTTGGTGCGAAATACGCGCGAGACCCCAGTCGTATTTGCGTACCTACCGCTTGACAAGCCAATTTGTCGTTGTCACTTCCAATCTCGAATCGGTAGATCGGCCTGTGCGTTTCTGTGCCATTCTGCCGCATCTGCCGGGGCAATCCTACCCGCCCGCCAACGTCAACCGGTATCGTTTCACTGGTTCGGCTAATAAATTCGTCTCGATGCAAAACACTCTCCACCGTTCACCGGTATAACGTTTCTCAACGCGCTGTACATACCCCAGACCCGGAAGCGTCAGCCGTACCCCGATCAGCATTACCCCAAAAAAAAAAGAAATCAGTTCTCCCGATTTCCGCGGAGATTCGGCCGACGTAACTCCGAAACCCGAAACCAGCTTCGGCCGATTGAACGCTTGAGATCGAAACGAAATAACAAACTACATTTCAGGTACATATACATATATGTATATATAGAACACAGTAGAAGAGGTGTGCATATGTGTACATATAGGTATTGGTACCGGACACTCTGCCGGATGCATGGAAGATTGATTCCCCGCTGGATCTCTCGAACGCTCGATCGAACACGCTTTTGCAATCGGAATCACGCGCCTGTTGTTTGCTTTTCCCCCCTCTCCCTCCCTTGCCGTTCATGCCAATGGCAGAATGTAGGTAGGCGAAAAAAAAAACGAACACAAATGGCATTGGATTGGAGTTGCAATGGAATCTCCCTGACTAGTGGCATCTCGTTGGTCCCGCGCGGTAAAACCAGCAGAAATTCCGCGAGATTCATCGGTGATAGCGAGCGGTGTGACGGAAGGGGAGGAATGAAAAATTATAATAATTTTCCGAAGCTGCTGGGACAGAAGCCCCCCGCACAGCTTGTGTACTGAACGTACAATGAATGCAAATAGACGGTGGAGCTGTGTCTGGTGCATGAATGAGTCTATACTAAACAGAGTATTACAGTATATCGGCCCGACGATATTAGCACAATAATTCATAGCCTATGGATACACTATCGCCTCATTCTCTCTCCGTTTCACTCATCTCTCGTCCTACAGTCATGAATAGGTAATGTGTTCTACATAAATGCAGGATATGGAGTGTGTTTTCTCGTCAAATTATAGGGATTACGATAATTATACATTATACACCCAAAGGCAGGGAGTGAGAGAGAGAAGGGTGGAGGGGCATATACGACCGACGTGAGTAGACGTCATTACGTTCACCGAAGCACCGGGTGCAACGTGCATATAATGCATACCTCCTGCCTGCGTATATATTCGTTGCGAAAGAGGCACGCGCTACTCGCATCGTGTGCACCACAGAGACCCCAGAGTAGAACTCTCCCATTCATTCATGATCGAGGCGAATAGGCGCCGGGAGAACGAACGAACGAACGAACGAGAGAGTCGAGTATCTCTTGTGGAAGTACCGTAATAACTATCACTAACACTCTCGTTTACCCATACGTGCTTCGGCCTAATCTCCGGGATTTTGCCCGTAGACAAAACACAATTAGAGGGCAAAGTAGTAACCCGGGGAATATGGAGAGTTATGTGAGAGGGCAAAGGAACGGGAAATAGTCTTTTCGAGTCTGACACTCGCGGGCAATAAAATTACGCCCTTCGGCTGTCTTGTGTGTCGAGCTTTTTTCTAAGATCAACGGCACGATACAACGAAATGCCTTAATTTTTACACCACGGTATTAACCATTAATCATCATGATAATAGCTCGACTCGGCGTTGAAAACATTATACCAGCGCAATCATTTTATTATATTTTAGAAAGTCCTTTCTATTTTTCATTGCGATTGCTAAAACGCCAATGATTTTTAAAAATCAGATTTCAAACGAAAAATCTCTTCAATTTGATTTAAAAAAAATGAGACATGCGTTGTTTTTATCAATAATTAAATGATTCTATTAACTCTCGACGAGAAATTTTGAAAATACTGATACAAAATCCTTGCGTGAAGATCAAACGCATATACCCACCTCGTCGCCGACCCTCGCAGTCGGTGGGTTTAAAAAAAAAAAATACGGTGATTAACCACTTTGCGTGGATTAGCCCTTGACAGTGGACGAGAGGCCTCTTGCAACCGAGTATTTTAACTGTAAAATATACCCTCGTAAATAGTACGGTGAAAATATGCGATTTTGCGCGCGAGACCCACGCGTTATAACCGCCCGTGATATTCCGCACGTAAAGCACCCTCTTCTACGCTAGAATATGTATTCAGCAACAATTTTCTGCGAGCGGAGTACGCGCGAGTACGAGTGGTATGTAATTTGAGGACCTCTGATGCACGGTCAGCAGTTGTAAAACTCTAAATCATTTCTATTCGCGTTACTCCGTTCTCCGGACACACTGACAGAGTCATTCTCGATATTATACACAGTTGCTATATGCTATTTTGATGGCTTGTAAACTGTGACGAGTGACTCGGTCGATAAATTCGTCGGTTGCGCTGCGAAGCAACAACGGGGCTGCGGGGAGGATGGCTAAGTGTCGGTCGAGTGTACTGTCAACCTGGCGTCACGGGGAATCAGGATTCGCGAGAGAGTATCTATGCTACTACTGGTGAACTACCGAATGGGCACTTGGCTGGAGGGGGAGAGAAACCTATGGAATAACACGCATACCGAGACAAGCTCATCGGAAATGACACCCGGAACAATTTACACGCACCGGCTACAATGTGGCGTAGGCGAGGTGCTAAATTCGGACAAAGCCCCAGTCGAAGAGAGTCACAGTTGAAACCCTCCCTCTTCTCCCGCTCTTCCACCCCTCGGGCAGTCACTCGACCGCTCGACCGTCCATGCATCCGGCCAGCTAGGAGCTTTAACTTGTAGTAACAAATTGATGCAATCAAGGGAGAGCGTTGCACATCGGTCGAGGCATGTATACGATACTCCATGCGAGACAACCAGACACGACGGAACGGGGAAGGGGAAACGATCGAGGTTGCAGTTGCAGTTGGAGTTGCATTTGCACTGTTCACCATAGCGCAATACCCACCGCGACTAGTTTAACATGATTGGGTACGCGGTGTACTCCGGCAGTCAGAGAACTGTCCACCGTCAACCGCGAACATGAACCCCCTCTATGCTCGACGTATACCTGAGCTCCGTTTGAATTCGTCTGTCACCGGGGAAACTCGAACTTCTAGCGCTGATTACATTTGCCTTTGATGCTTTTATAATAATCAAATTATAATGATCTTAACATAACTCTTTAATGTAAAAAAAAAGTTTTATTGACTTCCAATATATTTATGATTCATTACGAACTTCTGTAGGGCATAACGTTCTTTTAATAGACGAGACAGGGGTAAGTTGCAACGCCGACAATTTAAAAATATATCTAATTCCACATAGCCAGCTGTATAGTGCTATGGCAAGTAACTTCATCGAGTGGCATATTCACTGCTGGAATTTCTGATTATTTTACGGGTTCCGATTTACCCTGCGATTCAACGACGAATCGACGATTTCACTCATAGAGATGAAATTAGAGTGCACATTAGTATGCTAAATTATTCTTTAGAGTGCCGTTCGCAATACGTAAAATTTCCGAAATTGTTATACAGCGTGTGTTTCAACTCGCCCCGGTCTCACCTACGTTAGAACGTCGAATCGCGGCGGTTTATTCACACAGATATATCGGCAAACCGCAAAGCAAAACCTTATTCACCCTCTGTCCTTCCGCGACTTTCTTTGCATAGGTTTGAAAAAGATTCTCGCGCGGGTTCGAAGAAAAGCGCAAACATCGGTGGATCGAAGGGGGGGGGGGGGGGGAGGGTTTAGTTGTCGCAGCGTTAGCGTTTAGAATCCGTGGACGCGAAACGATGCCGCCTCTCAACCCTCTCGACGCGTTAAAACAACAGGCCAACCTACGTGACACAAAGAAAGCTGTGGCTTCTACCGAACGGACCTCCGTGTGTGTGAGCGCGCGCGCGCCTCTCTCTTCGTGTCTTCTGCGATCGCTCCCTCTGTTTTCTCACCGTATGTCCCGCGCTTTTTTTACTTCTTTTTATTCCGCTGGCATCGCTTTCAGACGGTTTTTTTTGCCTCGGTGGCCTACCCGCTCGCCGATGACGAGACCCGCTCCGTTCAAGGTGACGTGTTTTTTTTACTATCTTTTTATCCTTCTGTAGTTATAGACCCACTGAAACTGGATATAGCTAGTGGGGTACCACGAGGATTCACTCACTGTAATGGACTCCCCGGTGTTGTTTTTTTTTAACATGCGCGGTAAGAGATCCACGGATCGAGAACGCTCGTTGAGACAATTGATTTTCGCCTTTTTATCGAAAAAAATGTTACGTCAACGTGGCGCGAAGTTTTGCCGTTTTTTTTTTTTTTTTACAAGTGGGAACTTAATTTTATTGCTTTTTTTATTTTTTTACACGCACGAAGAAATGGTTTCCCCTGTTTCCTTTGATTTTTTAACGAGGACCCGTTTCCCGTGAACTGCTACGGTGCTTCGGCAAGACTCTTAATTACCGTCGAGGGGCTTCGAAGGGTCTCGAGATTATGAGTACGTACTCGGTGTATGTTAGGCAGGGCAGACTCCCAGGAGTCTTGGTCCTCTCTCGTCGCGTGTTTCCTCTCACCTTCGTAACTCTACTCGGTAGAATTGCGAAAGTTCGTTAGCACGTTTCCGTAGATTCCAGCGTCGAGGAGGAAGAAAGTAAGTTAAAGGGAACACGTCGGCAAGGTTGGAGCGACACGTGGCAAAATATATTACGTAACCAAAGAAATCTTTAACAACTTAATCGATAACGTCGAATCGTACTGCTAATCGCATAAATTACATAACTAAATCCATTTTCAAAGTACTGCTGAACATTCATTAATTTTTTTCCGTACAAATAAGTTTTCCGTATGAGAAATCAATAGCTAAGATACCCCGTCAGAGAAAATCGTGATGTAAGGGTCATCGGGACTAAATGAAACAGAGAGTAAATCGAAAAACGTCGTAAAAAAATTAGGATACATTTTGTTTTTTTTTCTGTATTATTATTATTAGAACACTTTGATAAGTAATTTCTCAGATCGCCGTCTTCACTGCCCAAAACTTCCGTTTTTCATTGGAACGTGTGTTTCAATTAGCCCCGGTTTCCTCGAAGTTTGTTCGTTAACATTTCCGTAGAACTCAACAAACTAGTTTGATATATATATGCGGTCTCCGGGTGCTAATATTATCCTCAAAGGGAACGGACAGTGAGGCTTTCGAGGCATTAGTGGGTCGAGAGCTTTTGCCGGCTGCCAAGGATGTCGAGGCTAGGGATGTCGGATAGTCGGACAGGGAGCAGAGATACACTCACAGGATTCAGAGTGCATGCATACGGTGTCGGTGAATCTCACTCAGTGGCTCGAGATCGCGGTACAGGAATTCAAGTAATGGAGAGGGTGATGCACCGGCATGTGACGCTTGCCATCGTCGATACGATCGGTGGATATGCGGTATAGACTCCATCACGCGTCTATATATTTGCTATAATATTATACGCGTTGATATGGTAGTAGAGACAGCGATACCCCCACAAACGCAAACACGAATGGTACGCAGTGGCGGTGTGTCGCGTACAGGCTGCGCCGCCTGTCCCGCGATATAATAAACGGGTATATCCAGTGGCCTCTAATATGATCGGTCGATCGTATCCCGAGAAACGACTGGCGCTTCTGCCCTCGTTTATCGAAGTTTTCTATCGCCCGTTGTAAACAACCTAACAATTCTACTCTCTTCGCCTCTTTTCCTATCCTGGCGTCACCTATGCGAAGCTTAACAATGTCACAGAAAAGAAATCAAGAAAAAATTATGTAAAGTAAATTTACACAGCGCTCCCTCATTTACAGGTATAACCATTTACAGATCCATTCTACGAGGAAAAAAAAATGATCACAAAACATTTTATTGACTCATATTTCTTCGCCTTTTCCATAACTTTATTTGTCTTGCATACGTTAGTCTGTTACTCGCTGTAACTCTCCACACATCTATTTTTCTTCACATTGCCAGTGGCTGTTAAATGAACTCTTTCCCGGTAGAGCAATATCTCTGCAATATCTGGTATTTCTCCGGAGGTGTATTAGAAAGGGGAAACACGAGAGAGACTACTAACGGTTCCAGGGAAGGCGTCGGGTTTCCACCTTAGCTTTGAAATTATTTTAAGAATATAATATCCTTCTCCGCTTTGACTCTTTCGTGTCTTTCTTGCTGCGCGGAGCCTCACACGTCGAGTCGGAAGTTCCGTGACGGATATGCCGCAGTTGCAGCTCTATCCGGACTCCAGCGTTAGCGACGCTTCGACAAATTTTAACCGCGTATTTTTTTCAAAGTCAGGTAACACGCGGACGTATTAAATGTATTCACGAATCTACTCCCGAGAAAACGCGCCACTGTTCTCTGCACCGGTCCCAACGCTAAACGAAAAGCTTTTAAGAGACTTCCCGTCTTTGTGTCTTCACACACGTTGCGCTCTGATCCCACCTCTCCCTTTCCCCGTTGCGCCTCCGGCATTATTTTTAATCCACATAAACACCAAGTCTCCGGAGTGTTCTTGGAGAAAAATAAATGTTTTCCGTTCTCGAATAAAATATACATTTATTCTGGCGTTGACAGGGACAAGTACGAGTGAAATCCGATGTAAATTAGCGGTCTAATGTAAGAGGAAAAAAATTACGACCGTATTACCGTAAAAAATGGAACCAAAAGTGTATTCATATGGATGTTTGTTAAAAATCGATAATTTTATCGGGACGACATAGAAAAATATATAAAGCATCTGATATTAACGTAAACTATCATTTACCGCCGCAGCAATTGTTGTATTAATGACGTTTGTCACGCGAGAGCGATTATTCGTATCCGCATATGTCTCAAATGAATATAATGTTCCTTAAGCCCACATCTCTAAAACTAAACAGTCAATAATCCTCAGTTTTTTTCAGAGTACAGGTATAAACCTTCTCCAGAATACTTTTGTTTATTATTAATTTCTTACATGCAGTTTTTACGGTACGATTTAAACCGTAGCGTTGCTGCATGATTCGCCTATAGGTAACGTGTAAATGATGTCAACTTTGAAAGTTGATATTTCGACATCGGGACAGTAAAATGAATTTAAATTTCACAGGTGTTTGAATAGTACATATAACAATGTGTACCCCAAGTTTAATGACATTCCCATAAAAATAAACCTATGGAGATCCTTCTTAAGTATCCCTTACGTCGTTCGAGATGACGCAAAGAAAATGCCATCTTTCTCTTTCTCCCTTTGTCCATATTTATTCTCTCGAAGCAATTCACTCTGTGCGAATATTATGTTATCCATTTACGGTATATTCCCCGATAAATCGTTCGTCGCACACGTACATCCAAGAGATTTCGACGAAAGAGAAGCGCAATCAATCATCTTCGCGTTGGCACAGCCAGATAGAGAAATAGGAGTCACCGGCGGTCATACAGCATCGACGGAACATCACCGATCAAAGTTTCAGCAGAAACCCACTCATCCTTCCCGGCAGAAAGCGTAAGCAAGACCCGAGTTCGATTTCTCGTCGATAAAGGGGAGAGAAAAAGTGCCGTTCGCGATTCCACGACTGTCCGCGAGAACCGAACGGAATTCAAGCTGAAGTGATCGATGAAGTTTCCGTATCGTTCACGCAAAGCGGGCGGATGTAGTCGAGCGATCTCGCGTGCGACGGGAATTATTATTCGCTGGATAAACTCCGTGAGGAAAAGTTGTGTGTGAGATAAATGGACCAACAGTGGAAGCTGCGTCGCTAGCGCTGAATGCACCAGAAGAATTCAAGCGCACCAGCAGAGTATGCATCGATGCATTAGTACCAGCAGTGAATCTGGACCGTACCTCCGACAGTACACAGTGGGATATCAAGTGTGCGCTTCCCAGGTATACATGTTATACGTACGACTATTATACCCGGCGTGTGTACGCTTTTCTACACGCACTGGCGCGTCCGAAGATCGCGGGGCGCTAACGAGCCGATCCGCCGGTTAATCTCGAAGATTACGACGAGACGCCGCTTCGCACGGACGGACGCCGCATCGAACCGGATTGCGGCGAAGCCACTGCGATAATTATGTTCGCTTGTTAGTCGACGACGCACTTCCTCAGATTGGCTGGTTGGCTAATCATCGTGACGTCTGAGGTACACCTACGCGGCGAATCAGAAACTGGAGACAACGATTAGCGAATTCTCGGGCGCTAATCGTCGTAATTTTCATCTGAGGTTCCGAATTCGCCGAGAATAATGTGCAATCTTAGGTCAAAAAGATTTTCGCCACTGATGAAATTTTATTTCTTTATTTTCGAAACATCGTCTCGAGAAAAAAAATTATTTTTTGTAACACTCTCAATATATGTATCTTTCAGTAAAAAAAAAATCATTTTTTTTCCTCCAATAGTTTTTGAAAAAAAAAATCATACGTTTTACTGGGTTTTCAAACCTTAATTATACATTCGCCTCGATAAACCTACGAAGCACCTGTACGTCGATGATACTCATGGCAAATGATGCTACATGCTTTGTGCACAAAGGGGTCTTTACCGAGAATAGTTGATAATCCGAACCTGCATTACAGGTTGTAGCATTTACGCCCTACGATCATCATCCTGTGCCTTTATCTATACCACGTGAATCCGTGGATGCGGCAAATGAGGCAAATTTTCGATCGGTCCCGATTCTCCGGGTCTTCGTTTTATACCAGTTGCGAGTTCGTGTCCCGTTTACTGCCCATGGGAGTTCGCACGCCCGGCAGTCCTGGGATACTATAAAATAATGAGGGAGCAACGGCCATAGGAGGGGTTGGGTGGCGCGGGGTTGGCACAGAGGTGTTCTCTCGAGTCCTAAGAACGAACGACACGAGTTCGAATTCGTGATGTGTATTTTCCACGTGAGTGGAGTAACACCCTACGTGTGTCGTGTGTGTATGTATATACCTGGAAGGTTTGACTGGGTATACGCGACGCCAGAGAAAGAGAGAAGTCAGAGAATAGACCTGTAGAAAATTTACGAGGCACGTGTGTAATGGAGCGATACCTCGGAGCGAGAGGTCCAGCGATCTCTTTCTCCTGTATGTATAAATGTATATACGTGTATGTACCGCGTGTGGCACTGGGATCGTTTTCACAATCGTATGCCCGGCATGCGAACCGTCGGGATAGTCCGGACGTAACTCGTTACACCGTACCTCTGGCGCGCAACGATACGTGTCTCGTGAGTCCGCGAGCTGTGTAGATCTCGCTATGCGCGAACTACGAGACGTGGAGGATTCTCGTCCATTTCAAATATATATATACAATATATACAGGCAGCGAGTGTGCTGCAATGTTATTGGTAGTAGCGTCCAGTACTTTGTGATCGTAAAGCGACGGAACCTCTCGGTGGGGGGTCACACGCACGAAACAAGTTGAATTCTCAACTACACGATAAACTTCGATTTACCGTGAAAAAACTCGCAAATTTTCTTATATCATTTTTTTTTTCATTCGATCTCTGGATTGGATCGAATGATCATGAAATTATGGGAGACCGGGGCTAATTGCAAAAATTGCAGATTCCACCCAACGATTTTGGGATTCTGTAGAAGTCGGAAAACATACTATGGCATCAGATTGCATAGTATAGTAAATAGTTCCTTTGAGTTTCATGCCTACCGTCCGAAATTTCCAATTTTTTCGCAACGAATATTCTAAATTGTCTCGTGTTTCAATTAGCCCCGATCTCCTTTGTATTTTCGATATCGTTACCACGAATTCCGCGCTTCCGTGCGAACGGGGGAGTGGTCAATCGGGGCAAGCGGGTACTTGCAAGTCCTGCGGTCACGCGTAAACTGCACGAGTGTCAGTCTGCATCGTTCCCACAGTCACACCGGTGGACTTGAATACAGTCCGTTCTCTATAGTAGCCGCGGAATGCGGAGGGAAACTCTGTCGAGTATAGAGGAGATCGCCACTAGCAACCGAGGGTCCAACCTGTGTGTCCAACTCGCGGTCGTAAAGTGACAGAGGGAGATAGCAACTACACCCCCCCACCACCCCCTGCAGCCTTGATGGAGCTGAAGCTTCTCCACACCCTCCTTCGCTCCACTACTCCTTTCCGCACTGCCGCTTCGCTCTATTGTGTGTCACATTGTCTGCGCCCTCCTCGCAACGGCAAGTTAACGCGTCTAGTTGGACGACTAGATTAGGTTTTACTGCCAACTCGGTAGCACATCGTTGCCTTGGCTCTTGCCGCGGCTGCATCCATCCCCGCGTGAATAAGATGCCGTTTGCGCGTGTTCAACGCTATAAACCATACGGAACTATCGCTACAACGTGCGCTGAACCCGCTTGATGTCCGGTAAACGCGCACGCGAAATGTAACCGGTCAGAAAGTGGATATTCGAATGTCGGTAGAGCGAAATGTTGTAAATCGTATAATATAGTATATGACAGACGGTAAAATTACGTTCGCGGAAAACATTTCGTACGCTGCTTATGGTAGTGCCACTCGGTAGAACCAGTCGTCGGAATGAGTCTCCGCGACGTGGTACACGTTGCCACAAAGTTGCAACTTCCTTGATAAATCTTTCGCAAATATTGCGTTAATCTACTTATCCAATTTGATGAACATTTTTTTTACCATTTTGGTCAGTAACGCGAACGCAACTTGATCGGTTTAAAAAAAAAATGGCGGTGTGATTTGGCAATTTTACCAATAAGATATTAGTGCGATGTGTCATTAATTTTCGACATAAAAATTATTTTTCAATTATTATTATTATTTTTAATTTTTTAAAATTTGTATTATGTATTATTATTATTATTTTCCATTTCCGCACGCGAGAAACGATCCCTTTGGGGAACCGTTTCCTTGTTGCTATGAAATTAATGAAAATACGTCGTATGCTTCTCTGACGATGCGATTCATGTCGTACAATGAAAGACGTCTAATACAAGCATTGTCGGAGGGTACAATAACCCAGTGTAAACCCCGTAGACGTCAAAGTAACCCAATGAAAGGAATATCCAAATGCCGCGTATTAATTAGCACCGGTATTCCCGAAGTCAGCTTCAAGCAATATATATATACATAGATATCCGGATCTCATTTACTACGCGTCTCCAACTCCGGAATGCGCGTTTGCGTCGTGGTTGTGCCAGGAGCTGTCGTGCACTCTCTGCGAAGTATCCGGGTGACGGGTCCGTCGTCGTGTCGTGCAGAGGCGACGGGAACGACGACGACGACGACGATGGAGGTGGCGTCGGCGGTTCGGAGAGATTGGAAGTCAGGGCATCAGTCCAGGAGCTGTGATGCACCGGCTGGTCTCGTCCTCTTGGCGAACCTCTCGTCGAGTGCTCCGATAATTTCTGCCCCACGGCTTGAATTCATTACCGGTAGTCACTGACGGTGTGGCAGGAGGATAGGATGCACTCTTACTCCGCCGATAGACGCTTCGCTCGACGTTTTCTCGCTCTTCAACGAGTTAAACTCGGGTCTTGACGATGAAATCGTGGAATACGTAGGAAAACGCGAACGAGCGAGTGTACTTCCGGCCAGTGTACGAATATCGAAATAGTAACCGATCTGCATATTTGCATTACCCGGCGATTTTTAGCGATCAATTGAATTCTTTCGATAGACTCCACGATGTTTGCCAATAGTGATTGAAAGCTGATGCTTTATATCGTACACCATCAATGTTTTTTCGTTTTTTTTTTTTTTTCGAGGATAAATAAACTTCAGGTTTTATCGTTATAATAAAGACGTCAACGAGGAATGGGGGAGAAGGCGGTGAAGTTATCGAGGGAACTCGACGAATAAGAGACTCCATGTGGCTAATGCACGGACGGACGAGAGATCCCTTTGAAAAATTTCGTGTTCGCCGTTCTCACACCGCACTCCGGTTATATGTGTATATGTGCTCCAATCTCGAGAGCGAACGAGAGGAATGGCAGACGTGTCAGAGAAGAAACTGCGACGACAAGAAAGATATAGAGGAGAGCGCGAGATCGCTAGCGTGGCGGAGATACAGACGAGACGGAGATAACACGATCGCGTTCGAGTTCTCAAAACCAATGTGTGCGCGTCTGCGTGTGGCGGTGCGTGTCATTGCGCGGCACGCGGCCCGCGTGAGCTCCGCCACACCGCGAGAACCGAACGGGATAGCTGGAGAAACGAAAGTGAAGCCGCTTCTCCTACGTGCGTCTGTCGTGTATGTTATTATTATTCCAGCAACGAGGACCCTTAGATCAACAGAGAAAGAGAACGGGAGAGGAGAGCCCGAGAGAGAGAGAGAGGGAGGGCTCGCTAACTAGGGGAATCGCTCTCAGTGTGGAATTTCTTTTGATGCCGTTAATAGAATTTTCATATCGAGCACTACTCGCTTTCCACCTCATACTACTCCGTCACCCTTTCGCGCTGCCACCTGTGCCGGACGTACCCAGCCACCCAGGCGCTCTCTCACCCTTTCATCGGATAAAAGCCGAAGCACGATAAAAATAAAAAATATAGCAAGAGAGAGAGAGAGAGAGCTTCGGAATTAATCACGACACCATATCATCGTACCGTACCGTAACACAGTTTGACTGAAATTCACGTAACTGTATGGTTACTGGAGTAAAGTGATGGAATAGCGATATGATATTTAAAACGAGAATATAGAAGTAAAAAAAAAATAAAAAATTTAACAAAGAAAAATATATTGTTCACAATTTTTGTATCGATTTCAATTAATTGAACATTTTTGAAAACTTGAAATTGAATAATTATTTCTCGTAACTGTGCCAATTGTCTTTTATTTTTTGTCTTGATACTCGATGTTTTTTAGTCGATAGTCTATCGATTATTATAAACTGAATATTTTTTTAAAAATATTTTAATTTATAATTGCATGTTTATCGCTGTTTTTGTGTTATTACAAAATTGTTTAAATTGTTAACATCAATGAATGCGATGTGTCTATTTTTTTTTTTTTTTTCTTCATTTAATGTCAGAGACGGAGGTTGTACGACGCGTGGAAAACGAGTTGAACAACCCTCGAGTTTCAACGGATGGGATATCACGAGGAAGTTAGTTATGCTGCTTATGCATCGCGCATACCAAGTGGCTGCTCGACACATTAGAGAGCGCACGCCTGATGATGATGCTACTGCCGCTTGTCGTTGCCGTTCCCCAAGATCTTCCCAGCGAATCAGTCGTCGGGGGACATTCGCCTATGCGCTTAGCGACTCATCCACCGACCTCTCCGTTCCCCCCGTCGACATCGTCTCCAGTACCAAAAGAGAGACGAAGAAAAACGAAAAAAAAAAAAACATCTCGTTACTTCTCAGCATCACCATTAGTCGACTCTCGGAACTCTCTATGACGGTACCGTTGACTGTAGAGATATCCAATTTTTTTTTAGTAGCTACGAGAAAGACATCTTTCGTTTCCATCGTGTCGACGCGATGTTTATACGTTATATTGAATTTTTATTGCGCCAAGAGCGATCGCGAGGGATTTGTCGTGGGAGAAAAATTCACGTTTGGTTACAGAAACGACGACAAGCGGAGTAACGACGAGCTATTATTGACGCGATGGAATGTATTTCAAAGCTCGACTGTGAATGTAGTCCTGAATAAATTTAACCCCCCTCCCCCGTCCCCACGACCCTCCCCCGCGGGGGAACGATAAATAAATGTTTGAGACCTATAACACCGGTGGCTTCGAGCGCCGCCTCCTGAAATAGTGCTGACCTCGTTCGATCGCGACAAATTTACTTCGACCGAATCTCACTTATTGACCGGTGTCAGAAACATCGTTTGGCTGGATGCACGTTGTTCGGAACGCATCTCGAACTCTCTTGAAAATATCAAACCCATTTCCCCTCTCCTGGAATATCATTAAACAATCGGAAGCCTAAATCAACATAGAGAAACGACCTAAGAACACAGTGGAAAAAAATGGAACCGAACGAAAAGAAAATTTAAAGCCCACCCACGACGTGCGTCGGAGGCTCTGGACCCACGGCGGTCTAATTTCAAAATATGTACTCTATCGTCTCGTCTCTCGATATCCTTGTGCGTTTTTTCTACTTCCGTTTCGAAAGTAAATTAAAACAGTGGGATATCATAGTCTATGGAATGTTTTAAAAAGTAGCGCGCGATCTTCGTTTTTTCAAGCGATGCTCCTTGACATTTTTTTTTCCTTGACATTTATAAAATACAAAATATAAAAAGATTATTGGAATTATCATAGGAGACCTTTTTGTTTTTTTTTTTCATTTTATCTGTGGTTCGAAAAATTAGTAGGGAGGTAGAGAACCGGAAGTTCGATATCGTATTCGGAAGTACACAGTATAATAACCGATCCTTCCTTCAGGCTTCAAGAAATTCCGCAACCCACGGTCACATATCCCAGCGTCGTCGGTCAGGATCTCGAAGCAGAACGCGGAATCAATTACGCGAAGCCGCGTAAGCACGAGACTTAAGCCGGTCAATCAATCACGAGAGAGCGAAGCGTACTCAAGAAAGGAGAGAGAGGGAGAGGCTGGGATATACGAGGAGTCGCTAAGTAACGCTTGTGATTGATTGGTCGGCTTAGGCTCTGCGAGCTCAAGATCGACGGGCCTTATGTAATTATTGATTCTGGTCCCGCGGGGGTGGGGTGTGCGGCGCGTACTCCTGTGAAGTCTGTTGGTCCGCCTCCCCGCGTCTTTATCGTATACACATGGCTCTTACGAGATACCTCTTGCCAAAGGGCATCGATACCGAAACTCCGGGTACCAATCTTTCATCGGGTACTTTCGATAGTCCATTAACCTTGTCGATATGCCATTATAACCCTCGATATACGATAATAAACCCACTTGGCCTCTTCTCGACACTCGAAATCATCGCGTCAATGTAAAGAAAAAAATGGAAAAATATTCTCCTCCTTATTTTCAGCACTATTATTAGTATCCGAAATCAATTTCAAAGAAATTCTAACATAGCATATACTTCGTGGAACAAACACTGATAATTTATTAAATTTATGAGACTCGGTTCCCTTTTTTTTTAATCTTTCGAGGTCCGCGATTACCGACGCTTTTCGGTCAAACCTCATTCTCGTAAAGGTTCTATTTCACTTTTCCATTTGAAAATTCAGAGTCTGGCAAACGTTGCGGCAGTACAGAGAGATAGGGTAGTGCCGGAGAACATGAAAAAGTCTCTGCGGAACGAGAGTGAAGGACTCTCTCGCGGCACTCATCATTTTAATATGCATCGCTTTTTTTCGGCCAACGGAAATATTTTCTTCTGGCACGCGAATCCACTGGCATTAACACTCACAACTTTTTCCGCATGACGCGTCAAAGCGCTCCGATACATAATTCATATATTATCCACTCTATCATCCCTCTGTGTAGTACTCGATGTGTATAACCAACGCGAGATATAACTGTATCGTTTGCCAGCACCACGGAGTTTTCTCACAGTCGCTGTTGGCTTTTTCTTTTGCGGAAACACGAGAGTACATCGCACTGTTTCGGTATCGCACTATATAGATATAGTCGAGACAGACAAATGTTGTGCCATTCGAGGGAAGAATGCGCGGAGAGAAAAGAATGACTGCCGCGATATACACACGCCTAGGATTCTGGGTATAAATATAGAGGTATCTCTGTACCATCCCCCCTCGCGCGGGTTACATATCTGGGTACATGAGCCCCGATGTATACGCTCGGCTTTCTCGAAGCCAGCAGCCGCAAAGAGATCGTACAATCTCGCTGTGGAAAAGTTCGCGGTTTGGACTGTAAAAAAAAAAGAAAAAAAAGGAGGTTTGCTGCCATAGACATATCCTGGCTATACACCAGCTGAGGGAAGGGAGGGAAGGGAGGGTTAGTATACGCGTGCAAACGTTACAAATGGGCAATAAGCAGATTGGATTCACCTACCGCCAAGCGCAGCGGTATACGCGATGCATAGGAAGAGGCAATACAGAAAAGAGACAGGAGAGAGCAAATAGAAAAAAAACATATATATCGAAGAGAATGGCGAAAAGGCGCAGTGGTACCCGTAGAGTCGTTTCTCTCGTTGCTCCGGTACTCGTCGGCATCGAGGCTCTTGCAAACGTTTGCCAAATATGAACAGCTTAAAAAGACCATCGAACGACGCTTCGGCGTGCAAACCCCCGAGAGCCGCCTCTGTACCACACACCATCCCCGCAGCTTCTCTCTCTTATTCGTCGTCCCGGCTTCGAGTATCGGTTATATACGCGACTCCTATACGTATTCGGACTTTCAGTAGGCTCTTCGGGCACCGCGTGTATGTATTGCCAAACCGTGTATTTACTTGGAGGCCTCCGAGCAACGATGAAGCTACATCGCCAATGGCTGGACGGATCCCAAAACCAGACTTCGAGGAAACTACCGTGGTATCCGTAGACTTGAAAGAGATTCGGGAGGTGGGGATTGGAAAAGGAATTAACAAAAGTTCGTCTAATTTCGACGAATTGATCATTAATGACTGTCAGTAAAATTTATTATTATTATTATTATTATTATTAAATTCATTTCGGCTGCGTTTCGGTGATTTTTTTTTTAACGGTACGAAAATTCGTGTAGAAAATCGGGAATGTCGAAAAACGCCAATCACGGATTGGAGGATCGATGTGATAATTAAAGTAATGAAATACATCAATCAAGCATCGGCGGTTTGTATAAATGTCAATATCGACATAAATTTCGATGTTTTATTTGTATATAAAATTTCATTGATTTCACTTGGCCTTTGGACCGATACGAATAATTTCCCTGACTTTATACGACTTTTATTTGCATTCACGCGCGCGCGGCTGTCGGTTGATAAAATACGATACAAACGGGTGAATACTCTCGCGTATTATAAATACCAGTGTGTAGGTGTCGCGGACGCTTATTCACTCGGCGATGCCTTAAATTCCACGGATCCATTTATAGGATCGTTTCTCGCGCCCCCATCGTGTAGTATTATGCCGGTCGGCAGGTATAAGGTAAAGCACTTTGGTCTCGCGTGTCCGCGAGCCACCAGCGCGCACCTCCAACCTCCTTTCTTCCTTTCTACTCCCCCTTCCGCCCCCTCCATCGCCGTTTCCTTATTCATGCCGATCCTGCAACCTTCCACGCTCCTCGCATCGCTCCTTATATTCCTTCTTATTTCCGCGAGTCACGGGCACTTCTTCGCATTGGTACAGACACTCTACGGGTACTCTACACCTATATCGTGTACGCGAGAAGAGAATCTTCTCGCGAACAAGCCGAACGCTCGCTCCTCCTTATTTGCCTTATTTAAAGCGCGACTCCCGTCTGTTAAACAAAAATCATGCCGCCTTCTCACCGTACGCGCGGGCGCGCGAAAGCCCGTTGCAAAACCCTCTAAAAGGTATTTCGAGTAAACGTGCTCTCCACTAGCGTTTCTCGTACACGGAAGGGAAGAATAACCGTGAGCTCAGGCAATCCACTCTCTCACGCACCCATCCCGACAACGAGACTACTCTCTTCCCATCCACCTTATGCCTGTTTCATTATTCCACTGCTTTCTCGTTTGCTAAATTCGGTATCTGCTTTATTACTTGTAAAAAAATGTACAGAAATAAAAAAAAACGTTTCGGACGCGAAGGAGTGAAAAACGGGGTTTCGAACTGTGAGAATTTTTGACACAATTTCATTTGATTATAAGCGCCGTAAATTTTCTGGCCGAAAAGAGGTTTTCTTTGCCCACGTAAAAAATAACTCGAAATTTAATGCACCCGGATAGTTTTAATTTTCTAATACGGTATTTGCCACAAAAAAAATTATTATTATTACTGTATCTCCACATTCAATCGTTGCGGTGAATAGTTTTTTAGCGATTTCGTTTATTTTTTACAAATTGTAAAAAAATGAGCGTTTTTTATATTATCTTATGAAAATCGTATATTTGCATTGTATCATGTAGCAGAGTATATAAGAACTGTGTAATTTAACCTGCGGAGATGGTAACAGCTTGGAAGGGAAAAGAAGTTTCAGTCTTTCTTCGGAGACTCTGTCGCTCGGCACTTTTTCGTTTTTATTTTTTTCCCGTTCCCTCGCGGAGCTCTCGCTTTCTCTTTATCGTCTATCAAACGGCGATCTTCTCCTCGAATCGCGCTGACTGCGGATTCCGAGTATATCCCTTCTTGAAGAAACGACCCTTACGCCCCGTCTATCTTTTCGTCTCACTTGCGCTATCTTCTCATTCAAACTCTCCTGGAAGTCCTTCGCAAGGATGTTCCCGTTGGATTTTTTTTTCTCTTGTCTCGACTCGATCGAAATTCTCCGAAATTCGGCGTTGTAAAAATTTTGGCGAAGCGAAGAATTGCCGGAGCGCGCGGAAAGGGAAGGGTTGAAATTAAGAGAATCTTCTCGGTTACGATCGTCGCGCCGAACCGGATAAAATAATTCTCGACGTAATAGCATAGAGGGTTTTACACGAGCGGCATTGGTGCACAGGAGCGTAAATCCACAAAATCCCGAGGAACGTCGGACAACGACTAGCCGATCGACCAATAGCGACCAGCAGTAGCATCGAACAAACGCGAAATTCCATGGAAAACCCCTGCGTGTGTCCATACCCGGGGGTTTGACGTACGCCAACCACTGGCTTGTTTTATTCATGACCGGCGTCCGATACCAGAGCAGCCAGGAAGCTCCGAATTGCCCGGGTGGCGAATGCGCCCGCGCGCATGCCGGTACGACGACGAAATCCAAGCGGATTTAACAGCTCGACAGGCGTGTCTCCACCGCGACACACGACAATCGTCGACAGGTTGACACGTTTATGCAACGAAAATGAAACGAAAAAAAAAAAAACGCCGGGCATGTATGTTACTGGCAACTGGATCACAGCTACTGACTTTTGTTTTTCCCGATAATGCTTCGAATTCAGACGATGTTTTTTTTTCATTCCGCATGAAGATAAGCGACATTTTTAAACACCGCAAAAGATTTATCGCTCTTTTCACCAAAATATACGCGAGAATTATTCATAAAGCTAAAAACATCGCTATGCATCTGTAAAAAAACCGCTAACTCGTCGCGCCGCCTGTATGGACGCGCGGGCATCAATAAGCAATTGATCGAACCGGCACGTAGTTAGAGGCCGTTCGCGCGCGAGAATAACGTTCTTGGCGGGATTGGTTGGCAAAGCGTCGTCGCGCCGTCGCGAAACTCTCGAAGCGACTCTCGATAGCCGTGCCGCGCCGCGTCGTCCCTCTCCCGGGTTGACGACAACGACGACGTGCGAAGGAAAGTCAAAGTTCGCCAGGTCGCTGATCTATGACGTTATTAGTCGCAACATGTGGCGACCCGTCGCGACCCGACGGTGCTCCTGCTGGCGACATATTGGAGTATCCCCTTCGTCCAGTCGACTCTCTCTGACCGGCCGGCCGGTACCGCCTAGCAGCATATTGCCACGAGGTTCGCATAAACCGCGCGCATATATATACCATCCAAATCCCCACCACCGTCCCACACCTTCGTCTCACTTTTACGTATCCCGAAATCGATGGGGATACAAACTCGCCGAAACTAACTGATCGCCGAGACTAAATGAAACGGGTCAGACATAAGGGAGAATGGGGCTTGATGGTCACATGGGGCAAAATGGTTTATAGAAATAATTGAAAAAATCGAGATAAAATTAATAAAAAATTCACTTAAAATTTATCAAAAATGGAGTTACAATTTATTAATAATTGAGTTGAAAAGTGAAAAAAAAAAAAAAATTGAAATTAGAACAATTTTTTTTTTCTAAACGGAGCAATATTTCTACAGATTATGAAATGAATTTGTAATGTGCAATTTTTACAAAATATTTTCTCAAATTTCACTTCAATTCTAGTTTTTCAATTTATTAAATCGTACATCAATTTTTTTTTTAATTCTCAATAATATTCCGGTGCCCATTTCGCCCCGTTTTTCTTTACGTGTGTGTATCGCCTTGGCTGGCGCCTGTATAAGCAAATGCCGACATATAAAGTTCGATGGCATAACAGTCAAGAGTACAAGAAAGTCGAAGGGACAAAGAACAAGTTTCGAGGACGCGGTTAATTTACCTGTCATCCAGACAGTTAAGCTTTATTGGCTTTCTTTTTTTTCCCTTTCCTCTCCTCTCGATACATATCGAGAGGAGACCAAAACTTCTGTAGCCGAAAGAAATCAACGAAATTAGTTTCGTCGAGAAAATCGAGACTGTGGCCGGTTTTGTTGTACCGTTGGTTATTCTTTCCCTTCGATGGCTCGATTACGATAGCGTTCTCGATTACCAGAGAGTATGAGACACGCTATAGCCGGATATATCGACGAAGGAGAAAGAAGTTATCTGACTTTGGTAAAAGTCCAATTTTCTATTTCCTTTACGAGAGAAGAGGAGGGAGATAACCCCCTAACGTCTCGTCGAGATAGGATCGACGGCGACTCGACTCGTCATTACAGTTTCTCGAGACTGAACTCATAAAGAGATCTTATGTTCTTATTTATTCCTTCGGGCTTTGATCGAAGAACGACAGTACAACACAACCCTATGTACACATATATTCGAATCCATGAAGTTGTGTGGACATATCGGGACAAGTATCGGGAATGTCGTCTTCGGTACAAAACCCTTTTTTTCATTTTGTACCACTGGCAGAGAACAAAGCGCCCGGACTATAAAGAACGGTAAAATAAAGGGGAAAAAAGAGACTTTTATCGACAAAGCGATTTCGCCAATGCGGGTAGTGCACCATATCGAAACAGGGGGAGGAGAGGGCGAGTGACCTAGCGACACAGATTCGTCTTAAATTCGAGTGCAACCGCTCTCTAACCATCCGGCAAACCTTTCAGCCAAAGCCATTGCCGTACGGTAAGCAAGATGAGCCAACAGTCGTCGTTTTCTTTCACTACTTCGGCGTACTCGGTAAAACCTCATATATATACCTACATATATACACATATATATGTATATATATATGAGAAGGAAGAGATGGCTGTAACAAGGAAAAATACCCCCGGATACTTGAGGACCCAAAGGAGAATACAGGAGGGTTCCTCCCGGTACTTTGCTTTTCGTCGAGTCGCGACTTAGCCATAGTCAAGGAACAACGAGACCGAAAAAGGTGGAACGAGGAGCCAATATCGGAAAGAGCGGGCTGCGCCTTCGCGTCCTTTGCTCCAGTGTTCCAATGGCCCATCGGGAAAGCCGCACGAATACGGGGACATATTTTCCTTCCACATAATATCGCGAATGCCTATGTATGTTTATAAATCTACAGCGCTGAATCGTACTTGTGGTATATCGTGCCTACGACACACGTGCAAATAATAATGGCGCTGTGGAGAAGATGAAGGAAGGCGAAAGCACGTGTGTGCAACACGAGGAGTTTCGTACGAATGCTGAATACGACTCCATGCGCAGCAGCAGTCTTTGGATGCAAGCGAAATCGGATGTCGATGTATATTTACTATATACATACGTAGACGTACGTGGAATATAAGGATATGTATTGAGAGGCGAGTGTGTCGCGTGCTTCAAGTTTCAGGAACGAGAACACGTGACCCACATTCTTCTTGACTCCTAAAGCAATGTAGTTACAGACATAGAACCCATAAGACAGCTATGCAGGAACAACGCTCCACCGATATGCATACTATGTAAGACCGCCTGTTCGTTCGATTCTGTTCGCTCGTTGAGCTCGCGACATGTGCTGCTGGTGCTGCTGATGCTGATACTGAACTCGGACCGCAGTCATAATATTTAGAGCCACTAGAACGCCCGCGGAATCGTGAAACGCGCATATATACATCTTGGAAACGTTTTGAACGCTAAGAAATTATGCTTCGACCACTGGTTTTTTTTTTCCTTTTTTTTATATATATACACCGAACGGGGTGATTTTTATTTCTAAACATCGAGGAAGGAATGCAAGTTTGCACGTTGCTCTCAGATTTTAGCTTCGATCTAAAATTCGAGATAGAAAATAAAAAAAAAAAATGTCAATTATCGATGTAAATAAAATTTTTTATTACATTTATTTAATAAATGAATAAGTTATTCTTTTTTTTTACATTCGAGTACCTATATTCATATTTTCTTTTTTTTCTGTTTTCCGTACAATTTATCGTGTAGGGCTAATAAAAGAAAGACAAAAAACCTACAAATGACAAATGGAAAAGATCCAGAAGTGGGACAAGAGCCGTAGTATAGTTCGGATGAGAAACAATTTCTTACACGGGAATACGAATTGCCCGGGTAGAGTCGGCCGTCGCTCCAGCGCGGAATAACGTTGAACGTGTTCTGGAAGAAAGCCAGCCGAGCCGTTCCCGGCATTGAAGCGCATTTGGGTTAAACAGAAACCAGCGAAGACGGTAGTACTAGTAGGGAGCTCTCTCGACGAGCCGTTTCTCTGTCCCGCGATCAAACGGTCTGCCGCCGCCACTGGCGTACACATGCATACAACGAATACGAAAGGGTAGAGGGGGTTTAATAAAAACTCGACATAGGTAGAGAGGTCCCGTGTCGCGGGTGGGGATTTTCCAAGATGCAGGGGAATATCGAGAGGCGAAGGCGCAGGGCCTGTCGAGCGGCAGATAAGGACTCCGCGGCCTCTTTTCCTGTGCTCTCTGCGGTACAAAATCCCCATTCCCTTTACCCTATACCTTTCCCTTCGCCCGACCGAGTATTTCGAATATTTTCCACGATATTACCCACCGACGTGCCTGCGGTTAGGCATATTTCTCTCGTTCGCGTATTACGTTCCGTTCGTTGATTTTTTTTTTTTTTTTTTCACCGGTCTCAAAGAGATAAGACCGAAAAATTCGACTGTCGATCGAGTTTCAATAACAAGACGGGAAACAATATTTACCCTCCAAATACCAGGATCATATTTCGTTAGAAAACATGCGCTGGTATTCAAAATTTTGTAAACTTCACTGAAAAGGGTCGAACGGTTGGGAGGTCAAGGTAAACGCCGAGTTATCGGTGAAAACAGTTATTTGTTCTAACATTTCGCACATTAAGACATTAAAATTTTATTGTAGAAAGTACAAAAATCAAATCAATAAATTAACAGTCCTACAAAATGTTTAAACCGCATGAAAAATGTCCGAAGATCGTAAATAAAAAATTGTAAGAATAGGTTAATTTTTTTTTTCGAAGGTAAAAAATTTCAAAAAATGATTTAAAAAAAATGTAATTTCTTCAAAAAAAAATTTTATTCAGAACTGCAGATTTTTTTAGATATTCAAAACACTACTACGAACAATCTAACGAGCGGATTTGCCGATTCGATCTTTTTTTGACATAAAATAAAAAATAAAAACCGCCATTTTAGCTGAAATTGCGCTCTCCTTAAATTATCCATTATCGACAGCGAAGTCAACTCGATCAAAACTTGACTTCGCGTCTCGGGTACCAAGGGGACCTTTTACGGTTCGCAACCGATCGAAAAATGAATCTTTGACGTTGAATTTAACGAGATTCGACACACGGAGGTGATCGAGTCGCACGAGCGTGACTCGAGGCTTTCGAGTATCTCCGTCGTCTCCGTCGAGCTCAACAAAGCTGGAATAATACCTCACCGAGTTGGGATATATGCACGTATATCGTGGTTCTCGTATACAACGGAGTGAAATAGTTCAAAGTCGTAGCCGAAGGCGTTCACCGTCGCGGACAGTGGGAGTTCAGAGCGCACAGAGAGAGAGAGTGAGATACTCCGTGCGGAATCTCAGAACGACCGGTGCTCCGTTGCACTGTTTGGGACGAGAGATTCGCGAGCCTTGTTATACCCTATCCTGGTTGTGTCCTCTGGGCTCTCGGCAACATTGAATACAGAGAGCCAACCAGCCAGCCACCCGTCGAAACGCGGTTAGCTAGTCTCTCGCTAGTCCGCGAGATACCGGGAGAGCCGTTTAATAATACGCGCAATAATTCACTAAGCCCGTGACAGTGGTTGGGTGCTGCACCGGCACGCCATAGGCATTGTCCCAACGCGCATCGGTGAACCATATATACATATAGAGAGGAAAGTGGGGCAAAATGAACCACTTTAGCAATTCAGGGAAATTCGTCGATATTCACACTTTTTCACCACTTTTGGAGCAAAAAATAAAATTGTCACACCTCCTTAGAGTATTAAGACTAAACAAAAAAAAGTGGGGCAAAATGGACCAACATTAAATTGTATTAAAAAAAATGAAAAATTTAATTTTTAAATAATTAACAACCTATAAACGATATAGAAGCGTTAAAAATAATGGAAAATTTAGATCAGGCGATAAATGTTCCGCAGAATTTCATTAAACTCGTTCCCGATGTTTTTTTTAGATAAGCAGTGATCAGCAGCATGAATAATGGTCACGATAATAGAAAATTGAAGCTTAAAAAAATGTCTTGTATTTTTGGTTTGATTCATTTTGCCGCCAAAATCCCCGAATCGAGTTGCGCGACTATCCCATTTTGCCCCATTGGGCCATTTTACCCCATATTTACCTACACCTACACCAATCTGACGTACAGTACACGTACAGTGTTCACCCTGTGAACTAAAGAGTAACGCAGCGTTGAGCTCTGTATGCACACATAGATAAATTCTGACTCAGTATGTATGCATTTGCAAAGGGCGTGGGCGCTCGTTTATCCGGGAATTGAATAGGGAACTCCAGAAGGGGGGGAGAGAGACACCTCGGGTTTCAACCTTTGTCGACAGTCAGGTGATTCTAACCAGCGATTTTGTCCTTCGGTTCGAACGTATCTTCGCTTCTGTACAGCGTCTTCGGATTTCGAGACGAACTGCAGAAGGCAATACATACGTTTTCCTTACACGTCGATGGGAATCGACGAAGCCGGTGCCATCGTCGTCGTCGTCGTCGTCGTCTCTCGGGAGACTAAGAAGAAGTTTTTCGCGCACACGTTGCCAGCAATCTTTATCGAAGGTACCGATGTTTTTTTTATGATGATGATAGCGAAGATGGATAGCGGAATAGCGGAATGCCGGGTCACAATGCCAGATAACAGGAGAATTTATCGCCGGCACGTGAACCCCCGTGTCACAAATAAATTCCCCGCGAACTCTGCCGCGGTATTACTCTTCATTTTCTTTTTTCTCGTTTTTCAACACGATTTTCTATGAATCTCAATGGCGTATAGTTTTTTTTTCGCAACAACAGGGGTTGGTAAATTATATTAATAGACGAGAATCTCGTGGTCATTCTTAACTTGTTTGACGTCATAGAATCGCGTTGCAAACCGGAAGGGCTGACGAATCGAGAAAAAAAACGCGAGATAGTAACGGTGTTGCACGCAATAATAGAAGCAGATCGCGATATCGATAGGTCTCACGTTATACAATTAAAGTCGAGAGTTCGCGCGAGAGCCGCTGACGTCTCACTCGTAATACCAAAGGTTCTTTGATAAACTCGTCGCAAGCAAATGTTTAACGTCATTGGTGTACGAGCAAAAATAAATGTATAAAAATACGTAAAGGCAGAAATTATTGTACGGAGAAAAAATACACCAACGCGACGACTACACACACAGAGTTATGTGTCCCACGTTGGCTACTTATAGATCTCTAACCGCCCGCCGGCTGTGTTGCTGCAACATGCGATCGGTTTAATGAGGATTAAAAAAAAGTCGATAAATAAAATAAAAGAATCGAGGAATTTGCGCAAACTGAGGCCAAAGCGGGATGCATACTATGTGAACCGTCTGCGAATAGCCTTATCGATTTTCTCTCCGTCTCGATATCGCGATTGATCGCTTTTGACGTCATAATGATTTCGTCTCGGCAATCCTTTCTTTTTCACCCCGGGCAAAAGTCCGCCGCTTTCTTTTATGAATTTTACACGCTATCCCGATATATCATTTCGTAACTGACGTCAATGCAGTCCTTGAATAAGTAATGGCAGTTCCAATATTACGAATGATTTCTATGAATTTTCCAAATTGGAAATAATTGAGTCCATATTATCGGCTCTTTTATTAGCCTTTTTTTCAACATAAATGATGATACTAATCATTATAATAATAATGCACCTACGATTTTTTTTCAACTTTAAAAGTAACAAAATTTTTGTAAGAAAATCGACAACAAAAAAAAAATCGTCGATCTTTCCGCTCAACGAAATAAATAAGTATGTTTATTATTTTCTTTCGAATTTCGAATCACACTAAACGGTATGCGCACATTTTGATGAAATTTTACTTCGAGAAATTCTAAAAAGAGGAAAAAAGTATTTAGAGTATTTTATATTTGCGGCATGACTCGAAGACTGGTACATGACACGATATCAAGAGGGCGATGGCGCTTTAGTGAATGAAGCTTGTATTTAAAGTTTGCCGAAACTTTTTTTCACGTTCTCGTGCGCAAACGAATCCGCGAAGTGAGTGAGAAACTCACCAAACGAGCTTTACAGTTCGTTAGTTCCTGTTTCCTCGGCCGTAGCATGTAGTACTCTAAATCGGCTTGGCAAAGAAGGGGGAAGCGAGAGAAAGATAGACCCCCGTTGGGTTGCGGTAGGCGAACCGCGGCTAGCGAGTGGGGTATATACCAACGTTATATCAACGCGTTATCGGTCGTACGTGTGGCACGCGATAATTGAAATAATACTAAATAAGCCCCGTAATTATAGTCTACGAGTGGAGCACGCGGCCGGGGGAAACCGGGGAGTCTCGATGCCCGCGGAGACGTATGTACGTGAACACGAAGGCATCGCGATGAACTTCGGCGTGTGCGCGCGGGCGCGCGCTCTCGAGCGAGAAAGAGAAAAAAAAATGGCTTTTTCGCTCAGTCCAACGTTTCTCTCGCCCACCGATGCACGCACGCCACTGGCGTTCCCTGTGCTCGACGATCCGGTAATACGTCCGAACTCGTGCGCGATCCCTTACTTGCTTATGCTTACCTTCGTCATGTACACACGTGAATGTTCAGCGACGCTGTACACCTTTCATATATATGTTTGTTATATATGTATATATATAAAACAAGTCGATGTGGAAGCTTTACGCAAAACAGTACAGAGGAGTTTTTCTGTACTATAGGCACGAAGTTGGTATGTATAAAGGTTCGTGCGCGCTGTGGGGGCGGTACACAATTACATATATTCCATTCGTTATTCTCCAATTGCGTGTTAGTTATTTAGAATTTTTCGAGCGACACGTCGGCGTGATTCCTCCAACAAACGATTCGATTTGTTACTCGCCTCAAATAACTCGACCGTATTTGAAACTTTCTTTTTTTCAGCAGGAAAATTACACGAATTAAAAAAATTTAACATTTTTTAACCCAAATAGGCCGATCATTTGTTCGAATAAAAATTGAATTAATTAAAAGGAAAAAAAGGAAACAATAAATAATAATAATAATATATTATCATTATTTTCTTTTGTAAAGAAAAAATTGATTCCACCAATTAACTATTACACCTTTCAACAAATAATTTTTTTCGTGGTACAGAACACTGCATCATTAATGAAATTTTCCGTAATTGACGGTAACACGAGAGTCATTGAACGCATCTTCGGAAATTACGATAATTTCGCATCGCCGTTACTATATCGCTATCTGTATCCGGCGGTACACGACGCCGAATAAACATTAATTCATACAGAGAGTTTCTTTGTATCGCGCGGGATTGGCAAGAGCGATACATAACCGGGCTGACGATAAGGTGCGCTTTCACGCTTCACGATTCATGAATATTCCACCTGGTAGCTGCATGCCTTGCGAACCGCCGCGAGTCCAAAAGTTAAAAGTGCGTACAGTGTTAGACTAATAGATAAAGTCGAGCGATATCGGTGGGGACATCCGAGTAGACGGGAATGCGGTTACCGATTCTTTTGCCGGGGAAGGGGTGTTGGCAATCGAGGATAATTAATTTGGTGCGCCGGTGATGCGTCAACCGGTGTGTTATCCGTTCTAATATCATTTCGCTGCAATGGATACATTATAAGCGTAACGAGACTCGCTACTATGCTTCGGCTTTGGTATGGAATACTAATATAGATATAACCGGTAACTATAATAGGTATAATGCATATTGTATGTATGTATAAGAGGATCGGGAGAGCGGGTGGCGCGAGCAGCAACGCGACTCATACTCTGTCGGTTCTACGACGCACATAATTATTTACGGACGAGGCGGACGGTGTGCGTTCGCTCGTGTGTACACGGCCGCCGCGCCACATGGATTAGATAAATGACCAGATGCCAGCAGCGGCGAGTCCGTCATAAGTGCAACAACCCGTGAAGCGCCACGTTTATAATGAGATCACAAAACAAAGCTGTTACGGACAACGAGACAACGAGACTCGCTGACTGTTACACTCGTCATCGGGCGTCACGTGAATTTGAAAAATTAACCATACGACATCGTTGTCTAGACCGCTGATGATTTTGCGTCGGAAATAAATCGTGTTAATTTTTTTTTTTTTTTTTTTTTTTTTTTAAGGGGGTTTCAAAGTTTGAGGTCGCAATACGTCTTTTATCTTTATTATTTCGGTAAATAAGATTTTACTGAAAATTCCAGGCGATAGATTACTTAGAAATTACCGTTTTTGCTTTCAAATTATTATTGTTTCATATTTTTCGAGTTTTTTTGTTATTAATTTCACCGTCCGAAGTTGCTGTACCGGCAAAATTTAACTTCGCGATAAGCGCAAACCTTGCCGTTCGTAAGCGATTAATAAGCTCTATTAAAATTAAAATTTATTTCAAATGCGGAGTCCGAAACCCTTTCCGGGTCAGCGACTCGGGGCCATGTGCCTTATGCTTCTGTGATCGTAATTAATCATCCCCACTGGATGAACTTTCCACAAACTTCATACGATTCGGAGGGACTGCGAGATGGAAATATATCGAGTAACGAAAGAAATTAACTGAAATTGGATGGCACCGAGTAACAAATGTTAGACGATTGTACTTACGATGAAAATTTAACTATGGCAATGGCCAAAGGTGGTCCATCACTCGATCCACGATAGATCAGTCGTTATTGAAGACGAGAGGGCAAAGAGGATGAGAATAAAAGTGTTTCGGAGAAAAAAAAAAGAAAAAAAAGAAACAGACAACAGAAACTCTCAAGAGGATGAGAATCGATAGGTCGAATATCAAGCGCCAGCAGGGTACTTCCCGACAATGGCCATCCGTCGTGCTACTGTCGTTCGACAGACGAAGGGTCGTCGGTCACAGGTTGAACTTAGAAAGCCCGCGAGAGGGCAAAGGGACGCACAGTGACCACGTGAGTTCGAAGACTAACCAGAGAACTAAGGCAATGATTTACGACGACGAGTGGAACGATTTTCCTCTTCAACGAGAAAAATAACCTTCGAAATCCCTGGACAACGGTGTTTTTTTATTTTTTTCCCCTGTAAACGAATACATGTGCAATCTTTGTCAAGGGATGAATTGACCGAGAAATATTGAACAGAATCGTTGTCGTGTGTCACGGGATAAAGAGTAAAATAATTACTGCAATTGTGTTTGCATCGTTAAACGAATTTAATGGGACTAAAGGAGCTTTGACCCGAAGGGGTCGGAAATTGTATTGCATTTCAATAAAGAAGAGACGATCGCCTAAAAGTATTCACCCCTTCGTGAAATCATAAGAGCGGAACTTATAACCCTTTTCGTTTTTTTCTCCGACATTCCCCACGCGCGCGGTACTTACTTTGCTCGCGAGTGCCGAGAGCTTTGGCCACTTGGCGATTAGCGACGAGCTACCGCGCGCGATGCATAATTAAAGATTGCGAGAAACCCGCGAGACCAGTACCTCGTAAACATGAAAGAGAATAAATGATAAGTTGGACAACCTCTCTGCAATACCCTATTAATAAATCTGCAACCGTAGCATAAGTAGGTAGTTGTACGAGATAATCATTACGCGGTTCGACAGATCGTTGGGAAAAGTTGCAAACATCTTTCTGGTTGTTTCACTAACGCCAAAGGCCGGAAAATCCGCATTGGTTGCTTCGGAAAACTCATTTTCTTCTTCATTCGGAAAATCGTTATCGACTGAATTATTCACGGGTTTTGTAGCAAAATACTGTCCATTCGCAGTTCCCAAAACTGGATATTACCTATTTAAGGGCGAATTTTTAATTTTTTCTCGCTCTGCCAATATTAATCGTTTTTATCAATATGTCTTCACAATTCTTTTTTATTCCCTTCTGAATACATGTTCAGTGAAAAAAAAAAAAATTATTTCATTATCTTCCATAGATAAAAAAAAATTCAAATCTTTCGTGACGCGTTCTTTAAATTGTCTCTGTCATCAGAGAAGTTAAAACGTAACAAGAGTGTCGCGATTGTAAGCGTTCGGTCGATTGGTAAATTTGTCTCGAATCATCCGATCGGCTTGTAGGACAATACTTGTATTTACGTAGGTATGCATGTAAGGTACCGGTGTATAGGAGTCGATAGAGGAACGATTCCGTGGCGTGCAGTCGCCCGGTGCCGCGAGGACCTTTGACCGTTCACAGTTTGACCCTTCGCCCAGAGGAGACACGGAAGAAAATCGCCTCGCGAGCGGAGTGTATACGGTATATCGTAAGCGCGCCACGGGATGAGAATCGAGGAGAGACGGCACACGGAACGGCCTCGAGCAATAATCGAATCGTGAGTCAAGAACACTGGCGGAATAGGTCGTTGATTCGAAGATCGGCGCACCGCGACTGGAGAAACAAGAGAGAAAAAGATGGACAAAAGAAGCGCAACTCCAGCATCCGATCTTTGCTACGACTCGGCTGTAGGTATCTTCGCTTTTACTCGAGCGTAAGGGGGGTTTACCTCAGTGGTATACGTGTATTTTATTCGCGTATTACGAGCGGACATTATTATATCTCTTTCGCTGTGGTCAACTTTGGTACCGAACGAAAGTCAGCGCAACAACCAACACGGCTCGGTACACAAACGTTTCCTTCTCATACAGCTGTTACCACCTATCTCTCCCGGGTTTCTCGCGCATCCGCATCCCGTTTTCCCATCTCCGCCGTCGGAGGTGGTGGCCGCGAATATATATAAGCGATGGGCCCGCGCGATGATGCATAAAAGGGAACCCCCGCGAGGCGCCAAGGCGCTCCCCGCGTGCGCACACACGGGGCCACCAGTGCACAACATAACGTCGACTATGTGTACCGGAGCTACGAAGGAGAACGGGTTGAAGGAAGATAGAAAGGGCGGACGAGTAGAGAGCAGTAAAAAGAGTACGAGAGAGCGTTTCAGTTTACCACTTGATTAATATTCGTTCCGCTGTTGAGCCGTCGCTCTCTCTCTCTCTCTCCTCTCTGCGGCAAAGAGCAAGAGATGCGGGGAGAGGAAGAGAGAGAGAGAGATCGGGCGAAGTCTCGAGCGTGGAACGGCGTTGGAAGCGCAAAACAAACGAGTTCGCGTTATTAATTGATTTATAACGCGCCATCTTGCAGTACGGAGTGACCGGTAATCATTAATTACCGCGCTAATTACCCGAGTGTCGGGACAGGTAACTCGGTATAGTAAAGTTTATTCTGTATAGCGAAATAATGCAGGAAGATATTATACACACTGTAATGCGACGTATACAGGACACTTCAGAACTAATTTCACACCTCGTTCCCTCCATCTCGTAGACGTTCGTTTTTTATTTTTTCAATAATTTAATTACGTTGATTTAATTTTTAAAAAATCATTGTACAAAAATTGTGGTGTACTAAAAAAGAGGAAAATAAAAAATTAATTGAAAAATAACATAAATATTATTGTTATTATTAATTTTATTGTTTCTCCATTATTTTTTAATAGAATTTTCGTATCAAAGTCCTTTTCCAGTTGGAAGATTTTGATTTTATTTTATGATATTAGATTCTTTTATTTTATTTAAAAATAATAACAATAGAGTGATATAGTAATAAAAATTAGTATTATTTTTATTACATTTTTTTAAAGTAATATACTAATAAATAATAATAATAATGAAAATATTCGGATCCCATGAAATTTGGGGAAAATTATAATTTTTTCAGCCTTAAAGGCTCACAATTATCGTAATATCTTCGGTCACTTCTCGAAAAGTATCGAAAAAAAGGGATGGCAAGTAACTTTGAATCGTCCTGTAGACTCTGATGCTTAGCCGTGAGATAGCGGAGGGAGGATGGTAGACGCGGAAAAGAGCCCGCGAGACGCCATCGGCCGATTAATTTTTAATTCGACCGATGATCCGTACACATACATCAAGAATATTTCCACCGCCGCCGCTCTCGGGTTATCCAATCACGTGAGTCTCGGACGTTAATGAATCCGTTCTGGTCTATGGTCTTCGATCGAATGGCGTGTCGAACACCGTCGGCAACGGGAATATATATTGCAGCGTATACAGATGTAGTAGATGTACCCATCGTGCGCTTCTCGTACACTCGGAATCGCACATCCGCCGTCGAGATAGTCGATGAAATTGATTTATTAACTGCTTTCCGCATCGAAGCTGTTTTAATTCGTTGTAGAAACGTTGTAGTATATGTTCGCTCAGCAGTGTGACGATTCGATAAAATCCCAAAAGATATCTTCCCATCATCGATCGCGGTTTGCTGTCGCCAACACCTATAGCCTATCAACCATTCGCTACCCTACCAGTCCGGTTGTTAGCATCAGCTCTCTTTGCCAAAAAATACTATCGCGACTGGCGAACACAGTAACACATTCACCCAAACGACAGAAAGGATGGACGTTCGGAGAGGCGTGGAGAGACAGGAGGCGGTAAAAATGGAAATGAATGTGGAGGAAAAAAAAGTGTGCCAGCGGAGCATTGGTGACGGAAGCCCCCAGAACCAGATAGTGTACCATGCAGAGAAACTTTTTTGATAGCCCCCGTTGCATCGGTTACGAGAATGCTAGCAGTTTGGATGCGTCCAACACGAACGAGACGATCCGGCGAAAAAAAAAAAAAAAATGGAGAAAAATGGAAAAAACCGCGTAAAAAACGTCACGATTCCTGGTATATCGGGGCCGCGTCGTGCGCGTTTGAAACTTCGAACTTTCAATTAATATTTGCTTGCGGCCGGAACAACTACGGACAATCAAAACAATAACTACGGAGGATAATGGGGAAGCTTCGGTATATACAGAGCTGTAGAACTCGGCGATCCTTCTATTGGGTACGGGGATTCTGTTCGGTTAGCCAGCGTTGCTACTGCTGCCGCTGCGCCGGACGATAGGAATGCGTTATCATCGGATATCAGCATTGCAAATACGGTAGTACCGCACACGCGAACTGAAACGCGCGCTGGTCTGCGCGATGGACCCAGCGCTACTGGCTGCTTGGGCCGTTCGCTACGTTTGCGGTACAGCGAATGAAAACAATAAGTGAATGCCAATGCTAATGCAACGGGGAGGTGGGAGGCAACGGGGAAATATGCAACGCGAACCACCGCAACCGTCGACGCTGCAGCCGTCGCGCGGGGTCGTTTCTACAACGGCGAACGTTACGAGCTCTTCTCGTGTTATATATGCTTCTGCGAACTAAATACGTGTTGAGAGAGTGAGACGATACGAGGAGGTACCCTCCAGTCACGGAGAGTACCCGATATCATTCGCGAAACATTATACAACACCGCACGCCGTCGGGACAATGTCCTGACTACTTCTATACGCTATACACTAGCGGAGTATCATATTAGGTACCTGCTTCGCCATGCCGTTTTTTTTTTACTCATAAAGCCATCGAATAATTCAACTTGACATTATTTCCCGTATCGGCAATAAATTGGTAATCGATTCACACGTGGAGCGACAAAATACTGATGGGGATTCATTTATTGTGGCGAAAGGATCGAGTGATTGAAAGCATTGCGATGGATGGGTTTATAAAAAAGTGAATTATTGTATTTTATTTTTTATTCCGAACTGACGCGTGGGTAAAAAAAGAAAACATAGGTATTGGATACAGAGGAAATATTCGAAGTATATGAAAGCGGATACGCGTGAATAATTTTCTTTTTTTTTTCTGGTGAAAAAAATGAGTGGAATATATTTTGCGCCTATTTTGCTGTAAATTTATCTGAATATCGGATTCACAAGAGAAGTGAATGTTGTGCGTTCGACATTGATGTGAATGCGGGCGAACGTTGTTTGAAGTTACAGTATATTGTTTCTGCGGTGGAAAACGCACGCGGAGTGGTAATTGACGTAAAAATGTAATTACTATTTGGAAAAATTTCAGACTGAAGAATAAATGATATTTAATATTTTGTTATATTGGAAAGGTCATTTTTTATAAATAATCAAAAAAATAATAATGATTAACATTCATTTTCAAAATTTTTTGCAGTATTTTAAAAAAATCCACTAATCACGTGACCAAATTTTTTTTTTTTTTTTTCAAACAGAAATATCGTCAATCGTCAATTTTTTGAATTACGGAATTTTGCTTTGAACCCAAATGCACTCTACCGATGGAACGAACCAATTTATCTTTTTTTTTATTGCACTCAACTTAAACGTTTTATACTTCCGCATGGCAAACAGGTTATTATAATATTCGTAAAATATGAAAGCAAAGCTCGCACTCTCGAAAATCACGATTTTTATTTTTTTGTGCCGAATCGATTCAGCAACGGAGTGCATCGTATTCGAGTTTTCCTCTACCTGAATGCGAATTTTTCTTTTTCTCACGCCAGACCGCTTCTTTTACAAAGGCACTACTATGCTGCGGTGTATACAACGACCGACTTTCCCGAAACTTTTCTTTTTTTTTACAACCGCGATATCGTCAAGAGATTCTCGGGGGCCATTTTACCCGCTGCACTAACTTTTTCATGTACACAAGGAGTTTTCCACGCTTCCCGATGCCGTTGAAAATTTATAAAAAAAGAAAGAGAAAAAAATTTCAAGCGCGATGAAAATACATTATGTACGCCGGGCGAATCGCGAAACTACGCGAGTTAATTAAGCGCTGAAGATTCTTTAGTGGGATATTAAAATATTATGGTGTCAGATGAGATGAACGTTAACGAGAAACTTTTACAGCCTTCGTTTTATCAGAGATAATTATCCGTACGAAATACACGAGCGATATCGGGGGGTGGATATCAAGATTTTTATCTCGTAGATTGCGGAGTAAAGCTGGAAAATCTCCAATTTCTCGGTCGAGGTGCCGCGTATGAGTCGGTAGAGACAGAGAATGAAAGACGAGGACGACGACCGTTGCATCTTCTCGATAAGCCGATGTGCCATAGCGTCGATCTATTCGACGGAACGATGAGAGAAGCTAAAGCCCGAAGCCGCGAGTGTGAGAGGCAAAAAGTGACCGGAAGAAACCACTTTTGCGCGCACTACGATTCGCCTTCTCGGTTCGAGAGATGTGACAAGATGAAAAAAGGGGGGTGGGGCTTCGGTAGCATGCTGAGCTTTTTTTAAATTCATGGAGAAACCGACAGACAGACAGGCGGATGGAAGAGCCGAGAGCGCAGGGAGTCGTAGTACAGTGTAGACTGACCGACGACGATTGTACGATACCCATAGACTTCTTCTGTGTGTTCCGCAGGATCCCCGTGGCGAGGGTCCCCCATCGTATACGTGGAAAAAGCGCGTGTACTACCGAGAACTACGATGACGATGAAGAACAGTCTCAATATTCCACTGTACACAGTGGAATACCATATATTTCATACATAATGTACCCGAGTGGTTATAGAAGCTGTGTCGCGTGCACCTGGTCATGAAATATCCGTCAGGTCGTGAATAAATGTGCATCAGCCCTTTGCCCGAAGCGTCAGTGGCGTATGAAAGACACGAACTTTATTCCAGATATACGGGAGAGGAATGAAAATACTTTTTTACCGATACTTTCAGTCGAGTCTCTTCCATTGATTATATACTATGCGTGTGTATAATATACTACTCATTTCGTATCCATCAACGTTTTCTCATTTTCGTGTTATCTTAACTGCACGTGACACAGTAGGTCTTCCAACGCTGCTGTACTTCAACAAACCAATGAAAATCACTGGAATCCCAAAAAATTTTTTTACAAATCCGATTTTTCGCGATCTTAAAGAATTCGGAATTTTTTAATTAATACTTCGAAACATTTTTTTTTATCATCGAAACGAGGTATCCCGTACGGAGAATCAGAATTAGAAAAAAATTGAAAAAAAAAACTACGAAACGTGTCAAATGACCCCAATCTCCGTTGCAGCTTTACGGTTTATGGAAATTTATCCCGATTTTCTGGAAGTTATATATAATGTAAAATTGTCCAAGAATACCGTAATCGTCTTGTACGCCCACAGTACGACGATCCGATAGCGCGGCTATAGTTGAACTTGATAACTGTACCGTAATATCAGCGAGCTGTATTATTTATACAAATATAATGCACGGTATCCAATGGATCTGCCCGGCAGTGCACATGGCTACCACGTGCCTTCACTCGATTATCGATCTCGTTCCGTTCGTTGGTTTCGCTTGTGTTTCCTGTTCCGGAATTCGGAATTATACGTAATAACTAATAACGCCGTAATACGGCTGTCTCGGTTGGCTTGCGGTGGTTAAAACGGTTCGCAAAGCTGCGACAACCAACACCGAAACTCTCAAGATTGCCAATATCGAATGGCTTTGTGTATACAGTGCTTGTCGTCAAAATTGGTCAAGTCGATCCAACTTTGAATTCAAATACCATTTCGAATCGATGTTATGCAACTTCGCCGACGCGAAACTGCAGTTGTATACGAGGAGAATATTGCAAACAGATGATTGAAGCGCGGAAATGAAAAAAACCGAATTGCTAACCTCCAAAACTATAATAGTACATTACGATACAAATGCGAAAAAACTTTTTCCGACGAGTGTGAATTTGCGGCGGTGTTGCAATCACACGAGGTAAGAAAACGTTTTTCACACGAGTATCGTACAAAATTTGACTTCGCAAGGTGTAAAAATGGTGGTTATACGCGCGCGTAGCGTACAACTGCCTCTTTCGCACCGAGTGAAATAAAATACATTAATTCCCATCGAAATTTGATTGAAATATTTACTCCACTGATACATACTATGAAAAATGAAACAAATTGATCGGAATCGGATTAGCATCTTTTTTATCCGCGTAAAAAAAATGCAAAAAAATAAATAAAAAATTCGAGTTCCGGACATGAGGTTCATTTAGCACTTAGTTAACGTTACGAGAAAGTATGCCAGGAAAAACGGAGACGAGATGGAAGACTTTACCCTCGGGTTCTCTACCGTCGAGAATTGGAGTTCGCCAGGGGTCGAGGGTTACGGAGAGTGAGAAAGCGAAGAGGCCGATGGGCTTGAATAACCCTCAGCCCGGTATGACGAAGATGAGGAAGAAGCACTCGGAGACTGTGCTCTGGAACGAGCACAATCCTCTATAGCCGAACTATATAGCATGCTATACATGGTGGAGCGTGTATAGTTCTGGCGACCAGCCAAGTCTCGCTTGACCCTTCCGTATGTGTTTCCTTCCTAACGCTGCTGAGCGTACTACTGCCTCCGGCACCCTTTGGCTTAGTTAGTTCCGTACGCGAAGGATTGGGAGGGGTGAGAAGGGCAGAGGGGGTGTCCTTAGCCCCGAAGGGGCTTTTCCGGAATTATCGTAACACTAAACCATACGACTTCGGTGCTCGAAGCCCACACTGGTTAACGAACAGAAATCTTGTCCCGGACGAGCCTCTCAATCGTCTCGGAAACGCGCGGCATCGAACGAAATTCAACGAACCGGCTAACCAATGAATTATATCATCGTCGGTACCTCTTATCGTCGTCGCTACTACTCTCCACCTACGCTGATAAATTCACCTTAACCAAAAACCCCATTTCCCCGGCCTTTATCTCTCCCACTCGATGAGAGAACATACATTTTATTTTCTCTCTCGTACTCCGAAAAAAAAGAAAAAAAAAAACTTTTTTCTCCACTTTTCTTCGTGACTCGAGAAAAGTCTCTCTCGCTTTCCACTCGAGAAGAAAAAGTCGAACGTAAACTTTTTTATCTCGATCAAATCTCGCGAAAAACGCCCCGAGGCTCTCTCGAAGCTTCATCGGGGTAAAAGAAATACAAAAAAAAAAGTTCGCGAATTTTTTTTTTTTTTTTTTTTCTTCGCGATAAAATAAACGAATAGCTCTTGGCGTAGGCTCGTTTCGCTGGTTTTCGGGAAGGACACGTCGGGTGTATAAATGCGTGAAGAATACACGTATATGCGTGAGAGTCGCTCTCGAGACTCTGATGTATGGGATCCAGTCGTCGCGTCGCACGCAAGGACCAAGGGGCGCCAGGGCACTTAAGGTTTTCGGTGTACGCTGTGGGATATCCTCTTTCTCTCTCCCCGTAAAACCACCATATTTTTCACTACACTTTATTTATTGTGTTTTTCTTCGTCTCTACGGTCTCGCGTATGTATTTTTCTTTTTTTTCCCCTCCCCATCAAAGTACGTATAGGAATACATCGCGATGTTTCGCGACGCATAGCCTCTGTTGTCGTATACGCGAGAGTTTCGTATATCGTGATTTCGTCACGGATCCTTGACTCTGTTGAATATACACGCGGCTAGGTGTGCAAAGTCCCCCACGACACTTACGCTCTATAATGGAAAACTTCGACGCGAGAGGCGCATTATATGGAAAATGCGTTGAAAACGAAAAAAAAAAAAAAAAAAAAAGTGGGGAGCACGAGTTATATACCCGCGTCGATGAACCACTCCGAAGCTTCGGCGTGAAAGATCCATGACGCGAGACTAATGGTTATTGTATCCGAAAGCTCTGGCCTAACTTTCGACGTAAAAAAAAAAAAAAAAAAAAAAAAAAATGAAAAAAATTCTCGCGTTTTCTTTGCCACTCGCTGGCGAAGAGAGACGAGATACATATAAACGCACGAGAGAAAGAGAACAGATTCGGTATGGAACGTGACGACGGATTAGTGAAACACAGACTAATACTTCGAAACCCTGTTAAGCGTGTGGGTAACTCACCCGATACAAACACACGACGCTCGTGTGCTTTTGTGTCTGTTGCGTTTCACTGCGGTTCGCCTCTCCTATGTGGGCGGTCTGAAGGAGAGAAAACAAATTTATTCACCCCTTTAGCTAAACAGTTAATAATCACTCACCGCGCATTCGGCGCGGATCCCCGAGTGCTGTACGCTCGGGACCACTATATAGTTTATACTATGGTATACATATATACCTTCGAAGAATAAATGACCGCTCTCGCTATAGGTTCGTTCAAAGAATCTCGAGTCAATGTTCTCGATTAATCCTACTTAGGCAACCTGCTCTCGAGTATTATGGTCCTGTGAGCTGCTCTCGGGTCCTCGGGAACGAAAATCGAGAAAGAGTGCGGCGTGCACGCGACAATGGAGGCATAAGAGAGGATTTATCAATGAGATAGAGAAAAATTGGGTACGAGGATGAGAGTGAAAAAGTTTCTACTGTGTCGGCTTCTATTTTAACTCGCGTACGCAGACGAGCGACGAAACGAATGCAATCGGTCGCGTCATTAGGCAAACTAATCGACGATTCGTTTCGTCAATTAAGCGAAAGATTATAGTCGACGATTATAATCGTTTTTTAACGTCAATGGCACGACTCTCGACAATAATACATGAGTTACGAATTAACTGGATATGAAATCAAAATTTACGTAGAAAAATATTTTTGTATGTTTTATCATTTTTTTTTTAATTTGCAAAACATCATATTTTGCATAATAAAATATCGACGCGTAACGAATTTTTTTTTTTTTCAATGAAAACATCTATGAAAAACGATTTTTTAAATTCTTATAGGCTTTTGCGATCGTGAAAACTAAAAAAAAAATTGGCAACGTGTGTAAATAGAGCTTTTCGTTAGATAAACGAATCCACCGACAAATTTCTTCGCATCGAAAATACAAAGAATAACGAAGCGTATTATTGATTTTATGACGGTGTAATAACAAATAATGACACGGCTACCGACGTTAATTTATGAATTATCGATAAAACGTGAGATTTTAAATATACGAATTAAATATATATCGTGGAAAAACCTGTTTTTCGTTTAAACGACACGAGAGTCGGAGAGTCCGCGGCGACTATGCGTGGAGAAGGTTTATATCGATATAGCCCATGGCTATCATCCGATTTGTACCATATTTCAGAGGCAACAACCTCCCGTCCGGTTGTCCGTGTGCTCTGTCTCTCTCACTTTTCTCTCTAACGATAAATCGTAGGCAATGCCGCACATTGATTTATCGTTTGTAATTCTTGGTGCCCCATATCCGTTCCGCGGAAGGGAGGCTCTAGTCCCAGAGAGTTTGTTATTATAACTCGTTCTATCGCGGTGGAGATTAATACGGCACAATTCCGTGGCACGCGGAACACCACCGTGGCCGCCCTAACTCCCACCCGTTCGCCCTTTTACTCTATTTCCTTCTCTCTCTCCCGTCCTCTTCCCGATCGCTGTTCGCCGTTCGCCTCTCGCTCACGGGGTAATAATCGTTCGAAGTCACGAAGAAGTATTCGTGCTGCTCCAACGCGCCCTCCCCCACCCCCTTCATTCAACCCGATGAAGAAGATCGTCGGCTCTTTCTTCCCAACTCGATATATATCCCGCGTGTAACCCACGTATATACGCTAAGCCGGCCACACGAGCTCACAGGCTGTTCGTGCTGACACGAGATATTATAATGCGAAAGTAAACGCCGTCGTTAACTCAATCCACTTATCTGAACGCTGTTTGTACGTACAAATGTTATACGTTCCATCGGTTTTTTTTTCCAAATTTCATGTGACATGTATTTATCATCGAATTTCCAACTTATCGATTTATTATCCAAGATTACGAAAATTATTCCGATTTTTGAGGTTAACATGTCAAACGAAAAAAGCAATTGAAAATATCGTAAAAGAGACGTGATATTTTTTGCTGCTATTAATAGATAATGATAATAATTCGTATTGTTATTATTATTAAAGTATTTTATTTAATGAAATAAATGAAACATTTACTAATTTACGAATAATTAACGTATTATTTCTGTGTCGTATATATCGATTTCCGTAATGGAATTAACGACATACAAATGGAAACTAAATCCAATAAGCCTCAACAGTTACTTTATTAATTTATCGTACGCGTACTGTATTATCAGTACACAAAGAAAACAAAAAAAATAAACTCACCTTGCCGAGCGCATCGATTCCGAGAAGACCTGTTTTTTACATCGTATAGCAAATGGCGGATGAGGGACAGCGACGACTGTGCAGGATCGCGAGGACTTTGCGAGTCGGTCGGTGTTGGATACGAGGTTAAAATCAGGCGAGAACGGTCGGGGGATAGAGAGGGTAAAAGACTCGAATGGAATATGAAACGACGATACGTTGTTGATGCTCGCGGGACCTCGGGTGCATTGTGCACGATATATAAACCCCCATACCCCCTCGTGCCCGACGATGTAATCCTGCCACTCAACCCCCTCAACGTGAACGAGAGAAGAACGCGCTGAGCGCGCGCGTGTAGATGGATTGAGTGCGCAAGCGCGCGCAGCGTTCGCCGCTACATAGCCGTGAACGGCCGACGAGACTCGAGAGGGAGCGTCGGGGCGCGTGGCGCTGGGGCCCGAATCTCTGCTTCGACAGTCGCGAGACGACCGCCGCGTTGTCAGGATACCTCGGGACCGCGCCGCGTGTATGAGAAAATAACTCGATCGTACATAATCGACAATATTTCACATTTCGCGAACGATTAATCGAACGCGTTTAAACGATTTTTTAAAAATTATCGTCGTTAATTAATCGTTAATGAACTCAACGACAAGCTTCATCGTCGAACACGTCGTGTTCTTTTTTCATTTTAATTGTCGCGATGGAAACTAACGACACAATAATTACGCTCGCGAGCGATTAAAAAAAAAAATCGTCGTTGTGAACTGTGCGAACTTGGTGAATAGATTCCGTTTGTTTTATTTGTGTTGCGCGAAAGATCCCGCAGAGCGATCGATTAAAGAGTGCTGTGTGTGAATTTTTTTTCGACAACGATCTGTGGATTATTAATCGACGAGAGCGATAAATGATAAATAACTTCGCACACACACACACACAAGGATTAACCGTGTGAAAATGATTTTTTGAAATCTCGATTGATGAGACATCGTGACGATAATATTGCTTCCAAAAGTGCTTCGATAGTTTCGAGTATCGATTAACGCGCGATACGAAAAAAACTCGTTCAGCGCTTCAATTCTTTAACGCCGCGCGTGTGTGAAAACTTTGTACGCGCTTGACGTTTGTTAATTCTCGGCTTTACGTTCGAAGAAAAAATATATAAATGATACACAACGAGTGAACTGAGTGAAGTTTCGTATGTGACATCTCAAGAAAACATCAGTATCGCTGAAATATCGATTTTTTTCAGCGGAACACGATCTCTCGTCTTCGCAGCGTTGTTATTTCCTTCCCCACCAGTGTCGCGAAGTGAAAACCGTTAAATAGCGAAGTGTGCATTTTTTAAAAATAAACGTGTAAATATTCGTTGTCGAACGAATGAAAAAAATAAAAAGTGTTTAAAACGAGAGTACGATGATTGAGTGTTGGTGATAAAACGGTTGTTTTTAATACAACTATACGATAATATTTTTGTTATTCGAAAAAGTGCTCTGGATATTACCCAAAATGCAGTCCCACAGGATGGAAGTACTGATCGTCGTCGCGGCTCTTGCCATCTGTGTTAAAGGTTAGTAAACCTTTTTTATTTTTTTAACCATAACGATTGTGATAAACATAAAAAGAAACTCCGAAAAACTATAATCGATGAAATCGGTGAAAATCATTTTTTCGAAAACCAAAAAACTTGAAAAATCTAAAACCAGAAAAACTATCCAACTGGTAATTTTTTTCATTTAACAGTTCGAAAAACAATAGTTTTTTTTCGTTGTTTCGAGTTTTTATTTCGCGGGGATTACGGTGCGCGTTCGTAGAACGTTTACATTCGCGGAACTGTTGTCGTGTACCAATAACCTTCCGGTTTACCCTTCGTCGCGTTAACCACGTATCGCGCTTGCTGTGAGGTCGTGTTGACGATTTTCCCGACGCTCTCCGTCTCGACGAGATGTTAATTTTGCACTTGGTCCCGTCTCACATCACTCGATTATCTTCTCTCGTATACGTCGAGTGGAAACTTCGTCAACTACTCGAGAGACTCCGCTGTAGAGCCCTTCTGTCGCTATCTCTCCCTTACGCGCTGTTGTACTCCTCTCTTCTCTATAACTCCGTGTCTACGCGAAGCTTCAGCGTCGATGCAAAACGCAGCGCGTTACTCGGTGATGCCAGGTGCGGTGACGAAACTTACCTGATGAATATATATCCTCTTCGAAATATATATTCGCTGCGGTTCGCTACCGTTGCGATAGTTCCGTACTATAAATTAACGAATAGATCGAAAATTTCGTCTTCAATTCTTTAATCATCGTGAAACGAAAAAAAAAAAAAATAAACCGAGAAAAAATGAAAAATTTTTAGCACCGACGGAAAAAAAAATCCGAAAACTACAAAACATCGGAAATTATTAACCTCAATCGTCAAAGTTGAAAATAGCTTTCGCGTCGAAGTTTCTTTCGCGTTTTCGAGAAATTGATGAATAAATCGCCGAGTTCGCTTACCGGAAAAAAAAAACTTTTGTTTAACTTTAAATTCAAGTTAAAAATAACTTTTAACGCTCGTGGAATATTCAATCGCCTTGGATTTTTTTATTTCCACACGAATCTGATAAAAAATTGAACGAAAAAATCGTTCTCGATTCCGTTATTGTCACGAATGACTTTGCGACCAAAAATATCGTGCAATTTTGTATCGATCGCGCGTTTCCGTCGGATGGCAATTATCGTTCGATTATTCTCCGCCGCGCATGGAAATATACACGCGAACTAATTTTTCGAACGGCGGGAGGAAAGCGGAACGCGTACGAATAATTCACGAATTTATCCGCTTTCAACTGTTTCGAGCCTTCGAAGTATTTTTTTAGCTCTCACTACAGCTATGCGCAGTCGTGTGAATTCTCCGATTGCTTTTCTTGGACAACCTACCAACCCGAGCCAATCGCGAATTATTAATCGCGATCTATACCCAGTTATACTAAAGATAGCGACAAGCTGGTCGCGAACTCTGCGACATATATAAACTGACGTGGTTTTTTATTCTATACCCGTATATAACTTCCCCCGTATAAAATGTACTCTTCTGCCTCTCTGACGGTCGCGAATAAAACGCTCGCACGGGGCCTCGAGGCGCGAGCGTTACATGGAAACAGAGGAGAGAACGATTTCATCCTGCATAATTGATATCGAATGTTCATCGGAGCGGAAACCTCGGGCTGCACTCGCAAGGTGCATAAAATTATTATTTTTTTTTTTAATTTTGTTTCCCTCGCAACGGCTTCGTCGTGTGTTATACGTTTATACAGAGACTACGCGCAAAGTATAAGGTATACTTTAGATCGCGATGAGTAGTGTGTGTGCGCGGGTGGCGGGTCGGAAAACATCGATGTCTGTACGCTATGGTTGCCGATGACTAAACATACACCGTGCAACGGTGCGATTCACTTCAGGTGAACAGAGAACTCGCAGGTGGCGATTTACATGTTTCCATTCGTCGGCCTCTCCCTTCTCCTCTTTCAAGTTCAACTTTCATTCGCAACACTGTAGTCTTTGTAGCAACAATTACGATTATTAAAATCGATTTTCACGATGTTACGATATGACGAATGCTCACGATATTCGTCGGTCTCCGTCGGGACTCGTTGGTTTTTAACGTCAATCGCTTCCGCGTGCGAATTGCGATCGTTGAATTCTGAAAAAGCGTTTAATTTACGGAACCGTTTTTTTCCGGAGAATTTTTTTTTTTTTTTTAATACAAATAAAAAAAATGTTTTCTTCGTTTAAATTCAATGAAATTGCGTTTCCGCACTTTTCATCTCTAGTGACGGATTTTCTCGTCAAATTATCAACGACATATTACACAAACGATAATTTTACTGAAAAAAATAATAAAATATCGTCGAGAGTGTAATAAAATACATAGAAAAGTATTTTTGCGCTCAAATTTGACGAAATTGAAAATTCGATAGTCGTTCCGTGTCTCCGCGATGTGTGTGCCCGATGAAACGTGTCACGCGCACTTTTCACGACTGTGATTTCTCGTACGAAATAAAAAAAAAAAGCGCAAGAAAAAAAACGAAGCGAAAAAGAAAAAAATTTCATCGTCGGCTCACGGGGTGAAGTTGGAAAACTACTTTGGGGGATAAGGTCTTTTTTCGCAGAGAGTCCCGCGCGCGATTTTCCCTGTATGCTTCAGGATATTCACGACGAGGCAACTTACACACGCGATCGTTCGAAACCGACTCTCTCGCGCTGAGATCTTGTGCCGTTGCTCTCCTGCTGCTGCTGACTGTCAATCCGAGAAACGAGGGAATCGACACTTCCAATTTAAATATGTAAAATACACCCGTAACTCGCAACTCGTGCTGTTGGCTCTTTCCTCTTCTTCTCTTCCGAACGCTCTTTCTTTGGCGCAAACCGACGCCGCCTTTGCTGCTTTACGCCCCACTCTCTCGCGTTCGCATCTCTTCGACGGGCGACCTCTATCAATTTAACTTCTTATTCGTTTGGCTAAAGTGTACGAACGCGTGTTTGTGTACGTGTATCGCCTGTCGAACGCTCGATCGACCTTTCTTGCCGATGCAAAGCCGAAAAGCAAAGCTCTCCGAATCGCTCCAAATCCTCTACGTCCCTTTTTTTCCCCGAACTATTTTTTTTTATTTCACGAATTGGCTGTCTGTAACGTCTATTTTCCAATGCCAATTGAAAAACTCGTATTTCAATGTGACCTTTAATCTCCGTCAGCGACCCAATTTCACGTTAATTCTTGATGTTGCTCTTTTGCTCGTAATAATAAAGCGAAAGCGTGTAAACAAATACTGTTTCGTTCATTAGAATAACAAGACTTCGAGGATATTCTGCAATTTTTTTCAAAATTTTCTCGCGATTTTTTATAGTTAAACGGAGCGTCGGAAGATAATAAGTGGTCAGAAATTCCAGACGTATATTTACGATCTCCGAGGAAAGTATCGCCAATTCTTAAGTTCATCGTCTCTTCTCTCAAAAAAATGAGATCGACATTTTTCTGTTGTTCGCTCGTCCACTGATAATATACATATGTATCAAATAATACATTACAAAAAAAAATAAACGCTACAATGATAAAATCATCGATAAAGCGTAAAAAGAACGAAATCTTTCCCTCGTTTTATTTTTTTCGGAGCCGAAGAAAAACATCGTCGTTGCAAGACGGCGTTTGTGAAGACTATTCACGTATACATACATTTTAGTATCTACTTTTATCGCGAAAGAGAAAAGAGCGTCTCTGGAGATGAGTGTACTATTCAATGCGTGTATACATACAGTAAATAAATACTGTACATTCGCTCGTCGACTCGACGCATCCGGCGAAAGAAGTAGTAGGAGGTGAAGGAGGAGGAGGCCGTCATTGCCAAGCCGTGTAGAGAGTTTGTCAGCCTCTCGTTACGAGATTCCGTGAATACTATCTCCTCCACCCGACTCTGCACACTATGGGGCTCTCTCTGGTGTGTTTCGCGCGGAGCTTCGACGATCCGCTGAGCGCTCATACAGGCTACGCGAGGAGGTTGTGTGTTATACCAAACGACCGCCCTTCCTCTCCCTCTTGGCGTTTCTCTCGTCGTCGTTGGGCGAAGAAAACACGCGTAATTGATATAGACGGGGCTGAGTTTCGCGCGCGCGCTTTCCATCCTCTCTTCACTCGTTTCGTTTCTCCTTTCCCTCGGGAATATCTTCGCTGTCTCGCGCAACGCACTGAGTACTTCGCTTCGATACTACGCAAACGTAAGCGACGGAGATATCTCCTCACGGGGCTTTCAGTATCCAACGGCAGAAGCAGCTTCGACATCTCGCCGATACGAGACGACGACGTGCAACAGCCTCTCGCGTTTATTTCGCGTTCGAAACTCTCCCGTCTGCTATTGACGCCACAATCGATATATTTTCTTGCGGATAAGAGATTTGCGAATATATGAAAGTAATCATTTGTATATAGGAAACGAAGAATATTTTGTTCACTGGAATACTTTTTACGGGAAGAAATTTGTCGAATATTATTTTTTTTTTACGCATTAGACTCGTCATTAATTTTCTATCGACGATTCTTTATCTTTCGAGTTTTTGCCCGAAGTATTACGTGTTGATATTTTTTTTTTCAAGAATTCTGAGGTTTCGAAATCGATCGGTTAAAATTAATTAAAAAAAATGCAATAATTCAAAAATACACATCAATGATTGTTCCTGTTTATTATTAATTATCATCATTTTTTTTGTAAAAAAAATGTTATTTAAAAAATTCGAAATTTTGAACTGATTTAGATAAGAATTACAAAATAAATCAAATGTTATTATTAATTATCTCTATTTTTTTAACGGGAACCGTTTGGTATAGATTTCGATAAAAACTCAACTTTTTTATCATATCGAAGAATTATAAAGTCCTCAAACACTCAATATTTAAAAAATTGCCCTTTTTTCTTGTATTGCCTATTTCACTCTTTAATTTATCCGCGACGTCGCGTATTCAATAAACGCCACAATAAAAAAAAAAGAAACTAAAAATACTCAAAGTACCGAGGATTTTCGGATTTATTCAATCTCCATAGTTTTCTATCCCGTTTGAGAGTCGCGGGGGCGCTATACAGCTGTTTATTTCTCGGATCAACGGCCACCGGTTGCACGTATTACCCGGCGCTACGTGTACCCAGACTTCGTCGTATATTCGCGGATAGTCTCCGAAAGTCTCTCCGGGACCGCGACAATTTATTTCTTTCATAAACACTCAACCCGCACCTATACACATCCACGAATAGTTTTCTCCATGTTATCGGGTCTCCATTATCATTTTTGCCCAAAAAAAAAAAAAAATGTACGATAACGTAAAAATTTGTACGTTTTTATTCCTTTGCTCTTTGCACACTCTTTGCTCTCTTCGTTCGTATCGCACGCGAGAAGAGATGGCAAAAGTCACGAGTCATCTATCTCCTCTTCTGCCGTCGAGTGTGGACCGCGCGCTCGCGAGGACAAAGAGGATACGATAAATATCGAGGAGAAAAAGAAGAAGAAAAAGATCCTTCAAATCCCACCGATCGATCAATCGCTCTTTCTGTTCGTTCGCCGGAGTGGATTGTACTATCTCGCGCTACTTATCGATCCCGTTGAACCGACGTACGTAGATACGTATGTGAATATGTATCTATATACTATATACATAGAAATATATATAGCATACGCGGTTGTAAAGAATCTTCGTGTAGTGTGGTACTTATACGTACGTACATACGTAAGATTGGCCGCTCACGAACGCCGGACGTGACACGACTCGAGTGCTCTGCCCTGGAGCACCAGACGTCGTCTCGTCGGACACGAAGATTGCAGGAAGACACTCACGGGCGCGCGAGAAGAGATCTTCTCGGACGACGGAGCCCATCGTGAGGAATACACTCGCGAGAGGAGTTGTTCGCGTTCGCGTATACTTTTGCCTCTTTTCCTCATCTCTCGATGCCCTCTCCGCGTCTTAACGCGAAAAATTTTTATATTCACACACGAAGGCGAATAGGAAAGAGTCTCTCGGCTCACACGAGATATACTCGGACTCTCGTGTATCCGCGAAGCATTGGCATATACCCGGAATACTCGGGGCCTCACCCTGCTGTTGCTCTCATTTTTTTCTTTTTCTTTTTTCACTCTTCTCGCGTTCCTCAGCATAGTTTGCGTTCTATGCGCCGCGGCGCATGGCTCATCCGCTTCTTCTCGGAATAATGAACACCCACATTAGTCGCGTTTGCCCGTGAAGAGCAGCGTGGAAACTTCGCGGCGCGGTTACAAGATTAACCCGCTGGGAACGACCATTTTCTAGTGTCTCGATCTGCATCAGCAACCCATAAATCCTTATATTCGAGAAACCTGTTTGCGCAATCATTTTCCATTTTATTCCGATATATTTTTAGGTATATTTTGATTTTAATATTAAAATAAATATTATTATATTAATTTTATTAAATTTCAGGATTTTTAAAAATTTTATACAATCCGATAAAATTGCGAGAAAAGTCGAAAAAGTTAACGAAAATCAATAATGCGATTTTTTTTTTAATTCGAAGAATCGTGGTGGTTTTTATTCTTGAGACTACGAGCGATAAGAATTAATCGTTAGTTTACGGGTTCGTAAAAAAAAAAAATTTGGAAAATTACCCGATAATTTCTTCTACATAACAAAACGATGCGGGTCAGAAAATCTTGAAATACAGAAATTCTCTCTGTGTGCGTTGCGCTCCGAAAATTGGTCTGTTTCCACAAACAACACCTCGCATTCTCTCTCGCAAACTCCGCGAACGAATTCAATTATTAATGGCTCTCGCACCAGAGGCTTTTTGACTTCTGTCTTTCTTGCTCTCTGTATATCCTTTGGTCTCCTCGCATCTCGCATACGCGACTCGCATATAAGCGGAGAGCACGTATACACGCATCGTAGAGCGTCGCGAGCCCGAGCCATTTTTGAACCAAGTCGTCGCGTTCATTGAACAAACATCATTAAGCCTGGAAGCGTTCTCGGATGTGTGTGGCGTCTTCTTCGTCTTATTCTTTTATTCTTCTACGTTCGTTGGCTTAAACGTTCCGTCGCCAAGTTTCTCGAGTTCCTTTCGACCCCTTCAGCCCCTTCTGAAAGCACAAACGAGAGATATTCTCTTCTTCTATGTATTCTCTCCTACTATGTGTCTCTCATCCTTTTGATTCTTGGGACACTCGTTCGCTAACGTTCGCTTCTCAAGAGTCGAAAGCCATCAACTATGTGTATGTTCCACACATACAGATAGAAGCATCTTTGGTTCCTCTTCTGTATCTTTATCGTTCACGGCACGCATACGAAGAGCAACTCTGCAGGGCCCCCAGAGGCACTTCTCCGCTTAAACACAGATGCCACCGGCACCACTTGCCAAAACACCCATTCTACGACGGTTCCCATCAACCGTACACTCCTTGCTGCTTACTTGCTGCATCTCGCCGTCGTGTGTATATATCCCTCGAACCGTCGCGCGTGGGTACTCCTCTTCGAGACATTATCACTTCCCATGCATGTGCGCACTAACGGTTACGAAGACGAAACAACCCCTGAGGTATACAGACCTAAGTTCTTAGACAAGACGACATCATCCTTTCACGAATAATTTTAAGTTTTCGGTGCGTCGCTTACGCTATCGGAGAAAATCGGCGGCGCCGCCGCTCACGCCTCGGATGTTTGTAATCTATCGCGCGACAAAGTGTCGAACAAACTTTGGAATATTTCATTTTTTTCGTACATATTTCGCAATTTTTTTTTTTTTTACGTCGTATCTGGAATTCATCGGCGACGCCGATTGCAATTTAAGTTATTTTCAATGGTGATAATCGAGAAATAATAATTTTACATCAATTACATTAATAGTCGAAAGTTACAAAAAAATGTTTAACAACTATCGAACTGATACACAAATATTTTTACAATTCGACTTTCTCCGAAAATATTTTAAAAAATCCGAAAAAAAAAGAATGATGCAGTTATTTCGATTGTCCCGAGGCGAGGATTAGGTTCGTAATGTATCGTCTTGATAACCGTAACTGTGATATTAAGCTCCGAGCGATTAGCCTACATCTCTCAACTCTCCTCCGTCTTGAAGAGCCCCCTATCTTATTCGACGTCAATCAAACGTTTAGTACATTCGTACGAAGAAAAAAAAACAAAGTCTTAAATGATTTGAGGCTACAATGGAATAATAACACAAACGCGAAGATAACGATTGAGTTGAGTCTATAAATCACGAGTTTGTCTCGCGGAGTGTGCAGTCCGTTAGTCTACTGGCTATTACTACTTGGGTGGGTGAGCCTCGGAACTTTGGTTGAATATTCAAACGCAGAAGCGGCTAACTATAACGGACAGGTGACGAGCGTCGCTCTTCTCTCCGGCGCTCTCAGCTCTCCCGCTTTCATTACCCCCGACGTCGTTTTCTCTCGGTTCGCAAGCATTAATAATTCGGCCAGTAGTAACGGCATAAGCCCGGAGCCTTGAAGCTCCGCTCTTCGCTCTCGGGGCTCCCATATTACCCGAGCAAATAACGATAGGCTCTCTCCTCTCTCTACTCTCCGCTTTTCTCTCTCTCTCTCTCTCTCTCTCCTCTCTGGTCTCTCCTAACGCTCTCGTCGAATACGGAACACGCGAAGGAGCACCGAGAGGATGCTGCTGGTGCTGCAGGTCCATCGAGTTGCACAGCTACACAGATATATCGAGAGGTATAGAACCCGCGCACGGAGAGTCGAACGGTAGTGAGAAGCGAAGTTCTCTCGTGGTACGTACACCGACGACCGACGTTGGTCTCTCGTAAATATTTGTTCGTCGTACCCACGGTACCCATCCAAACTCTCTCTCCTAACTGAAACCCCACCGTCGCTCATTCACTATTCGGCTCGTCCACGCGATTCCTCCTCTCTATGGAGTCTCTTCGATTCTCTTGCTTCTCCTCCTCCCTCCCTCTCGGCTCTCGTGTTTACGCAAGTCTGGGCGAAGATATTTGGATTTGAATTTTCCAACTGTGGAGATTCTGGTGAAACATTACCAACAGATCTCTCGGAGAGCCGAAAAAAAGATTGAAGAGACGCAATGGATATTTGAGATATTCGAGAGCCGGCAAAGTGTGGATACTTAATTCTGTAATATTCTCGGAAGACAACGAAAATGACGAGTTCGCGAACGTCGAACGATTTGGTACACAAGTGCAAAGTCGGCGTGTTATCGCAGTCGCTTTGATAATAAACGAACGGAGAAACAAGGCGTTGATTAATTACGGAGTCGATGAGACGCGGGGAGTTGTTCTTTGCTGGACGATTATGTTATATACACTCACCGCACCAGTCAATCAAAATTCTTCGAGGCATTCGCATTTTTTTTTTGTTTTTTTTTTTTACGATCCGCGCAGTTTGAAAATTTGATAATATAACGATAACGAAGGGAATTGATCGAGAGGTCGGCGTAACCTCTGAGACTAATGAATATGTTTGGAACGGGTGGCATGTCGGCGAGGAATTCGTGCAATCGGCCGACATGATGAAAGATTGAATAAAACAATTGACATACTTATTGACATTATCTCGACTATTCTTATTTCGCGAATCTCCTTGCAGTGAATTCCGAGGACTTCGATCTGAAACGAACGAATTTGAATACAAAGTCGGATATTTATTTCACGGTTCGAATTTTTGATTCTCCAACGACTCGATTGCATGATAAATATTAATATTTATTACCTGATGGATTTTTTTTATCGTCGTATTTTTTCAACTATTTTGATACTCTTATTATTTTTTTACTGTCGCGGGTTAAAAATGGTGAAATGACACATTTTATTGTGAATTTGTTATTTTTTAAAAGTCTGAAGTCTGATTAAAAAAAAATGGAAAAAATATTAGTTTTTCAACCCTTTCTGTTTTTTTTTTTACTTTATACGTATCACTGTCACTGCAGAGTGTCCATTACAAATAAAAATAAAATAATTCTCTAGCGGCGGTCATATATATATTTTTTGCAATATCTGTTACCAATTTTTTTTTATAAAGCTCTCAATACTACGTATCTTTTACAAAAAAAAATTATTTTATTACCTTCTATACTTCACCAGGAAAAAAACATTGAACATTTGACTCGGATTACTGAATGGCCAGTTGAAAAAACTCGGAGTCACGTCGTTTAGGGATTAAACACGAGAGATCACGCGATTGCATAATGTTCGCAATATTTATATAATATACATAGATTCAGTTTTCGCTGCTGTATCGGAGTCATGCGGTACTAAAGTTTCCATCACTTCGCGCGCTTCGGTATCGCCGTGTTGGGCGCATAGCGCGTATAGCTCTGCGCTAATAAACGCTCCGAGTGAAATGCGCAGAAGGCTGTGATTACCCGCAGTTTCCGCGGGGCAATATAATTACATTCTCTCGCGCCTTTAATAATGCATTAATTACAACCTTCGTGGCTTTCAACCGCAAGATAGAGAGACCCGGGGATGGGGGCGCCCGGCAGTTATTTATTTATGTTAATCTCCGACGAGCATCTTAATGTTTGCGCGCGAGACGCGAAAGGAAGGCGGTCTTATACCGGTACCGAAGGAATATCGAGAGAGAGAAGATAAAGAATAAGAAGAAGAAGAAGAGTGTTCGCAAAGCGCGCGCGTCTCGCACGATTCTCCGGGAATCTAGAAAGAGCCAACAACCGATGCCGCCTCTGCGTTCACTCACGTCCCGAAAGGATCGTCTCTTCCGTAAACTTTCGCACGGCGAAAACATCTTTTTTTTAACCATATAATACATATCCTCAAAGAATATCTTCGGACACAGGGGACTTCGGTTTGATAAATTCACATATTATTACCGGCAATACGCGTGTCGATAAAACACCTCGAATGCCTCTCACGGATAAAAACCCGCGAATTCTTAATTAATTTTCATCGTTTAATTTCTCAATTATCGCGGTGAAATCGGTGAAAAATGTATTATTTTTTTGTGGCTCGAGATATCGTACCGTTATACGAAGAAAAAAAAAACACAAGATATTAATCAATATTTTGGTCGCGTAGCGCGTAACCGATCCCATGTATGGCGTATTTTTCACGCGAATTTACTTGAGAAGCCCGCGAGGCTTTTGCGTTCGCTGTGCAAAAGCTGACACAGTCGCGTCGTTCCATAGCTCCAGGGGGGGCCATGGCGAGTTATACTTTCGCAAAGCTTTCACGAATCAACCGAGTGAGTCCTCTGTACCCGATAGAGTCCCCACGGGCAGCTGAGATATTACGTGCGAGTTGCTTCGTTGAAACGTTCGCGTACAACCATAATTTACCGGACATTCGACGCTCCAAATTACGCTGTCTACTCACTCTCCGTACGCCAATGTCCTCGAATACATATTTTCGTCGTGAATAATCATCGCGATTAACACTCTAAACTGTGTTGAAGACTTCAAAGTTTTTACCCGTAAAGCCGAGTCATCGAGAAGGCAAAATATCGCACACGTGAGTCTCGAGAGTTTTATCGACGCTTTATCAGTGGATTAGCCGATAAATCGTCGAAGACGAAGTTGTCGGCGATGTTTAGTAAGAAATTGTAGCACGTGTGACCATTCGGTGTATTTCGGAACAGTATCGATAAGGAAAATTGTTATGAAAACCATCGCGAATCGAGCGAACGATCTAATAATACCTCGAGACTCGAACGAAGTTGTTGCAACGAGCGGTGAATAATGCATTCCACTCGCGGCTCTCGCGATGCTTTAACTCACAGCTGGTATCGATAAATTGCCGTATTTACACGCCGAGGGGATAAAAGAAATATTTGTTAAAAGGAAGAGAGATATTAATCGATAATGTTACGAAGAGTTTACTAGACAAACCGCGTGGATTGTACGATTATTTTTTTTATTGAATTTTCCATCGACAATCTTCCGGGTCATCGGCGATAAGTGAGCGCGGTAATGGGACGAGACGTCGCGCAATAGAGGCCTCTTATCGGGCGAATAGCTCGAAAGAACCCGGTAGAGTGCGGTAGGTCGCGGGAATTATCGGTCTTTAAGTTAAAGTCGAAGACAATGCGCGGAGCGACAGGGCGGACGAACGAAACGAGATGCTAGAGGAGTTTCTCGAGTCGACCTAAACCCTCTCACCCCCTCCTCCCCCACCCCTCCCCACCGCACACCCCGCCGATGAGCCGCAATTTGGCGGATCCTCTCGTCGGCGTAATTACGGATTTTACGCCGTCACGGCGTCGGTGTAGGCGTGTTTTGCGCAAGAGACGCGCGAGCGAAAGAGGATAATGGGTTCGACTCCGAAGTGCGCGAACGTGGAAGACTCGATAAATTAGCGACTTCCCCGCGCTCTATCGCCGTTGTGGGTGTACCGAACGTTGATCGTTCACCGACAATTGACGAATTGTCGATAAGTGTTTTCAATCACAATTTTTTTTGTGCATTTTTGCCCCCCAATGCAACAGCGTTAATTCATTGAATTCGAATGCTCTGGTAATAAAATAATGATAATTTTAAAGAAAAGTAAGTATTGCATTAAAGTTTCTTTTCAAGAAAAAAAATTCGAGATAATTTCAAAAAAAATTAAAAAATACTTTTATAAAATCGATTGCTTCCCCGAATATTTTATGATGATTTTTTAATGATTAAAAAATGGAACATCGGACCAAACTTAATTTTTCATTTGATTCATGATAATTCCAGTCGTTTAAAAAAAAGTTCATTATTTCAATTGAATAATTAGTTTCGGTAACCAAAATTAGTGTTCTACAGATAAACATTTTTTTGCACGAAAATAAACGTTGTTTTCGTCGATCTAACATTTCTTTCTCGGTGCAATAACACTATATACCCACTAACAGTACGAACCGGTCACGGGATTGCGAGTCTCGTGCGGCGTCACTTACGGCGCAATCGATGTGACAATGCCAATCGTCGCTCTCTGAATGGACCCGTAGAGTTTCCATTCCGGTATCTCGCACGCCATACATACACACAAATGACACGTACGATCACACGAAAGGTACATTACGCACAGTGCAACACATACAGAGAGAGAGATACTCACCAGTGTCCGAGATAATGCTTTCGTACTGCACGCGTGCGTTTTGCCAGACGTCCATATGTCGCGTCGCGCCATATGCGGGACTCTGGTGTCGGGGAGAGTGTCGACGGCCCCTGGAAATCATATACCCATACGATTCGAGTTATATTAATCGAACGACTCGACCGAAACCGATCTCTTTATATATATCGCCGATATTTTCACAAACAAACCGCCCTTTCGCGCGATATATTGTATTCATTGACTCGTAAACGAGATGATCAATACGTAAAAAATAATAATAAATAATAAACTGATTTTTTTTTATATTACAAGCAAAACATCGCTGGATTCAGTTAGCGATTGTAACCGGAGTAATTAGCGTGAAGTTTATTATAGCTTTTGCGTGTGTGACACAGAACCGGCGGATACAATGCGAGTCACAGAGAAACATATTAATATTCATCGCTTTGCGCGATTATAAATAGCGGCTTGTTGCCGGCGATACGTCGCGTTCTAATTAATTAACTGTCGTGGAAATGTAACGTTGTAAATGTACTACGTAACGTTGAACTCGTACGCCCACACGCGCCGGCATGTGTATTAAAACAATTCTAACTGCATTGCCGACCTTTTATCGTGCGAATAAAACGAACAGTGAAAAAAGAACTCTTATTTCATTATTTTCACTTGTTTCGCATTTGTTTTTATCACCGATAATGCACGACGAATTAATTCGCTCGTTTATCTATCGATTCAATTATTTTGTCACATCGAAAAAAAAACCAAAATGATTAATTGGAAAAATTAATATTTTGCAGATAAAACCAATTTTTTGTCTGGAAAATTAGTTATCCGAACTATTCGTTTCTCCCAATCAATAATTTTTTTTAGTCTTCAGACATCGCAATTTTTTTTATTTATTGCGTCTATTTGTTCTCTTTGGGATGCTTTTCACGATGCTATTTTTGGCGATACGAACTTTGCTCGAGAGAAAATAAAGGCGCTGACTAAATATAGCAAAAAAATCAACGAGAGAAGAATCTTCTTGCGGCTGTGTGTGCTATGCGCTTACAAGAGTCATGGACGATCCGTTCTCGCGTTGTCCTTCAGTGCCGAGAGACGAGAAGCTGCGCGCGTCTCGATGGTAGATAGAGGTCGATGATACATGTAAAAAAAAATGAAAAAAAAAAAAAAAAAAATCGAGAAAATAAAAATAAATAAAAAAATCCATGAGTATAGAAGACATTGCAGTACAGCGCGAGAGACGCGGCTTATTTATCGCGGGTTTTGGAGAACAGAGGGCGACTGTTCGGCTTGAGATATCGCTAACACGCGCTCGCGACAACTTCATTATGAACCGCCTCTCCGCGCGTACGTAGAAACGCATAGAGAACACGCGAGGGACGAAAGAAAAAAAAAAAAAAAAAATCGAGTCGAAGCTTTCACAGTCAGAGATTTTTATATCAGCAACGGAACGCGCGCGCGCGTGTCGCGCTGCTTCGGCATTAAAATAAAAGAGATCCGGTGGAATAGTCGGGACGGTCCTCTAATCCTCTTCGAGGAAATCCAACGACGTGTTTTAGAAGTTGCACTTTGCCCTGCCGTTCCCTTCCCGTCAGTTCTCCTCGTCTCTCGACCTATTCGTACAGCTGTCATCGGGACTGCGAGGCGACCGCGAGGTCTATGTGTCTAATGCAGCCAACCGGCGAGCATCTTCTCCAACACGATTTTGTACTTATAACCAGGAGAAAGCACTTGAAAAGCTGTATTTTTTTTTTTCCTCGGCTCATTTCCGATTTTAAAATAGAACTGCTCGTTTTTTTTTTTTTTTTCGGATTCATCGATGTATTTTACGAGGGATTATTCGTTTGATTTCAAAATCTTTTTTTTCCTTTGCTTCGATCGAAAAAGTGTCCACAAGAAATTTCTATGACGCGATATTTTATTTATAAAATAGAGAAGTACGCGATCTTAGATGCGTGAGAGAGAATCTGAAGTCCGAAGAGATATCGCGGCCTATCGTGTTGTGAATGTTCCCGTGTGTACGCGACGGCCACGCAACCCACCAGTTTACATCTCCCTCGTCGCTTTTAATCCTCTTATCTCTGACTAAATAGGCTCAACGGATATATCGGGGATCTATAAATTGATTCTCTGACGAACCTCTAGGCGAACGGACGTTTCGTGCATCTCGTGTACGAACAATAATCACCGAGAAGGTACTTCGGACGCGCGTGCTTCGGTTCCCAGCGAGCTATACTACCGAAGCCTGACGTTCCGCGTTGTCGGGTAGTCGAATCGGGAATATCTCGTCGTATGCAATGTCGGATATTTACGAATTGTTTACCGTTGCATGACGGAGCATCGATCGTTATCCGCGACGCTAAATTCAACAAACGATTTAACTTTAATCGAGATAAACGTTCATTCGCTATAATATTTTTATTAAACATTAATTTCTTCTATTATTTAATTACACAAATAAATAAAAATACAAAATAAAAAAAATGAAAGTTATTATTTTTAATAATAATGATGATAATATATATTATTATTATTAACTGAAAACATTTTCCATCGTTAAAATTGACGAAATTTTTATGCGTTATTTTATTTTATTTTTGTCGTATCTCGATACACGTGTCCCGATGCGTAATTTCTTAGCGTCAATTCCGAGTACAAAAGCGTCCGAGGTTACGGTTTGCTCCTCGGAGGCGAGACGTCCAGACACTTCTGACAGTTTTAATTGATCGAGAAAAGAATAAAATAGATGCGTGACGTGACGAGCCATTGAGCGCCGGTTACAAGATCCACGGTACATACCTCGTGTCTCATGAGCCTCGTGAGTCGCTATAACTCGCATGGGAAACTGTGAGAGGCCTGAGCTCTCGGGGTTTATACGATGGTGTACGTGATACACATGGAGTCGGTAAGCCCTCGACCCCCGGCGATACATATGGTATTGATCGTCTGGTCAATTAATTAAATTTGCATGGGCGACATTGGCACACTGGGCTTCCTTTCGGTGGCTCGTCGTGTTCTTCGTGAGCTTCGACCCCCGACCTCCCGCGATACGACGGCGAGCTTTTTTTTTTTTTATAGTCTCGCTACTTATTTGTCGTGTCGATGACCGCGCCAATTATTTTTCTTTTAATAGTCAGATGCAGATTTTTAATAATTTTTGTAATTAATAAATTCCGTGATAGATTTTTTTTTTACTCGAATGGTAAAAAATTAGCATAATAATTGGTGGTCTACTTGATAATATTTTACATATAAAAAAAAACAATTCTACGTGAGTATTTTACACGAATTGTCTCTGACGATTTTTCTCGGGAGACTTCCGTTTACGATTCCGTCCACCGCGACATCCGCTGTGCGCACCCACACGGTACATAATTATTCTGATCTCGTCGCAACCGTAAAATCTATAATCGTGCAAACCTCTATCGGTCCTCGTCGTCGATTCTCCCGGTTGGTGCATACATTCGCGTTGAGAAACGAATGGCCACCGATCTATCGCAACGCTACGAACATAAAGCTCGTGCCGATCGGAATTCTATAATTAAATTTCCGCTCGTTCACGGAGATGAGCGAATAGATTATTACACGCGCTATCCGCGCTCTTGGCCCACCGGAATAATATCTTCGATATATGAACGCGATTAATTTTTTTTTCCTTGTCACCAACGATCTCCTATTCCGATTTTTCTCTTAGTTTCTTTTATTTCTTTTTTGTCAACGAGAAATACCTACGTATGCGTAGGTGGAGGTTCTCGGAGTGAAAAAAAATCAAAGACAAAAAAAAAAGAAACAGGGAATGGATGTACGTGACCGGCGTCGTCGTCTCCTCCGGCTCTTTCAATAATTATTAATTACTTTACCTCTCGAAGAGGAACACGATCCGTGGCAGCCGGCCTGATAGCCTCTCACCGGAATATCACACACCGATCTTTATAATCTTTTTTTTTTTTTTTTTTCATATTTTTTTTTTAATCTCGATGGTTCTTATCCCAATCCGTTCTCCGCGATCACGCACGCGCTCTTTCCCTACCGATCCTCCTCTTTTTCTCGCTTCCATCTCATCTTCGCATGCTCCGACCCTTTTCTTCGGGCCTCGTGTGTCACGCGGAATCTCCGATTTTACCGGGAACGGACTATCTCGCGTTATGCGCACGCGGATTGGATCTGATAAGCCCCTCGGTGTGGCAGCTCTCTATCTTTCTCCTCCCGAAGGAGCAACGAAATCGCGAGATTTTATCGCGTGATTCAACGGCAAGGAGTCGCCAAAGCGACTACTCCTCTTTTGTAAGCGGACGATCGTTGTCGTGGTTTCTTATGCGCGCGGGGTGTCCTCAACGATCCTTCCTACGACTCGCTTGCTACCGGCTTCTCTTCGAGGGTTTATTAGGACGAACTGATGTACTACTACTACCCGATGCCTAACAGTGTTATACATATATATATATATTTATGTATAAAATCCTCTCGACGTATTAATGACTCGGATCACTCGTTCGTTATCTGTATCGGACGATCGCTACCGATAAATCAAGCGCGCGTTTCTGGTATGCAAATATATATCGCCGCGCGCGCGCGCGGCTCGTCTGATCGAGTTCTCTATGCTGATCGCCAGCGAACCAACGGCTACGCGAACGATGACCAAGTCTGGAGGAAGACGCTTGATGGTTACATGACGCCGGGAAGGAGACGACGAGTAGCCGCGTTGAAAAAGGGACATGTGATCATCTCTTTTTCCATTAACCTACCGCTCATCCCCGTGTTCCCCTCTCATCCCAACCCACTGTGGTCTGCCGTATCTCTCGTGGCAACGGTTAACCCGAAGGGGGAGGGCGAACCACTGATCGGACAGTAATGACTGCTCTTACGCGTAATAACGACGCGTTTAAGAGACTTTTAATATCAGGCGAAGCGACACTACGGTGAAGTTTGCACGATTATCGCGAATAGCCCCCCGTGTCTTCGGGATGATACAATAATATGTGCATTGGCAAAGGTGGCAGAATATACAACGTATCATTGTAGCAGATCGTTTTCTCGTTAGGCATCGGCATTTTTTTTTTTTTTTGCGATCAACGTGTCTCGATGGATTGGAGAAGAATTACTTGTTGGGTTAACCTATAGTTGGTTGGAACATCGATTTTTCGAGAAAAAAAAAATTATTCTATTGATTTATTTCTGCATATCAGTCTTCATTAATCTTGAAACCGCCCTTCGTCAACAGACATGTAATTAATAATCCTTTTGATACATTTAAAAAAAAAAAAACGTTATTTTTATGAATATTAAAAAAAAGGTGGGCTTTCAGGAGTAATGAAAAAATCCTCCGAAAAAAAATTTGAAATTTCGTGTTTCGGAATAACCTTTAATAAAAAACTAGATATTCGACAGAACAACCAAAAAAATTAAATTAAAAAATCCGCTGTTTTACAAATGCGAGAACATCGCAGTTTCGAATGCGTTCCTGTTTAATACGCGCAAATACAAACGTATTATCCGTTAGACACGGGAAACCATATAGTTAAACGTCTTCTCTGCATTATCATATCTTGTCTACGCCGCAATCCCGCAAAGCTGGAAATTACTACATTAACCACCTTTAGCCGGGGCACGAGAGAGATGCGGATGTAGGGAAGGCAACAGTAGTACTGTGCAAGCGACGAGCAATACACACAACAACCCCCTAGTCGCGTGTAGCGGGGGATTGCATCCTTGTATATCAGTCTGGAAGCTCTCGTCTCTGAGTCCCCCGCAGCACTCTCGATCTCTCGCGTACTTCCCCTCTCTCTATTGCTCATCCGCGCGCTCTCTCCTGTTTTCCATGTTATCCTCTCTCGTTTCTCCGTACGAACTTACCGAAAACTTTGCCTCTCTCGTGTAGCCTCTGCTATACAAGGCGTGTATAGACGTTGTAGCTGCGCGCGTGCGCGCGCGCGGTAATAACGCGTATTTGAATATGTATATACATCGCGAGAGTTAGGCGCTTGTCTAGCCTCGTCGTCATTTGTAGCTGTCTAGCTGCCGCGTCTTGTCGAGCGTTAATACACGCAATAAACATACGTAAATGTACCGAAAGGACATATCGTACCTACGGTGCCAGACTCGTCGCGGTTTATCTCATATACATGTGACCACATTAGCTCCGATTCGTATATGAGTACGAAATGCCAGACAGAGGATATATATACCGTATAAAGCCGGTGAATTCCCCTCTTTCATCTTCGTTATCTCCATTATGACGAGTCTCTCACAGCGAACTCGACAGGTTCGTATTCTCCCGCACCTTTCGTCTCGACTCGATGAATATTTTACGCGGCATCGTCGCGTTTGTCGCGACATCGCTAATGGAGACCTCCGGTCTTTTGCGCATTTTACATGGGTTAACTAGGCATTTATTTCTATTTTTTTTCCTTTGTTTATTTTTTATATGAAACTCGAGAGACGGAAGCCAGAGACAGCAACAAGGCTCGTTTATCGCGGTTTGTAGGTTTTTTATATTATTCTTTTGTCGTAGATTACCATTCGATTGTAGTTGTGTTTACATCAATCGCGAGTGTCTCTACGACTGCATAGGTTAACTAGACATTTTATGCTTTTTTTTTATTAATCTTTTATTTATTTTTACTATAATACTCGACACTCGGAAACTCGAGAAATCAGCAGAAGACTCGATTATCGCAGGATGGAGGTTTTTTTTTTTTTTTTTTCGTAGATTATCATACGATTATAGTTGATTTTGCATCAATCGCAAGTGTGTCTACGAACGCCTAGACGCTTGATCGCGTCTAAACGATTACGATCCGGTGACAGAGACCGATCACCTCTATATTCCTCGCGCCTTTCTGCCGACAAGAGAGAAAGTAGAGCTGACGAAGCGGAGGGGAGGGGGGAGGGGAACTAATTAGGCGGTACGCGGCGAGGGCGACTTTGTCGGGAAAATCGTAGCAGCGTCTGGTGTTACCGCAAACGATCGTGTGCAACGCATGCACGTACCTCCGCATAGGGGGCGCACCGGTTGATGCGTGTCTCGTATAAGTCTCGTGGCAATAGGAGTGCGTGTATTGTCTTACGCACGAGAGCAATTCCGCGTTAGGCAACCCGTTGCTTTTCCCCATATCTACACGCTTCTCTCCCTCTTTCTTCCTCTCCTCGTAGACGCCCCCGTGAATTTAATCAACGTAATTTTCCAACCACGCCTCTTCCTTCGCCCGCACTTCCCGTCGTTCCTTATATATGTTTCCCGTGAGCTCTCGCGCGAGCTTTATACTCTCAACCTCACGGGGGCCTCTCATAACCCATGAAACCGGAGAAGACTACGCGCGGCAACGGTGCCACGAGAGTTTCTGAATTTACTCCGAAACCTTCATATTTTACATCGTCGAAGAAACGTTCGAACCCGAGACTCTCGGGCTATCGGCGACGCCCTCTCCTTCGACCCTTGCGATATCAACGACACTCCAGTACTCGCGTGAACTTCTCTTGACTCTCAACTCTATTCTCTACGAGGAAACACACGTGAAACCCTTGAAAATTTAAGGGAATACTGCTTCGAGCTATGAAAGTTGAATATAATATATCATATATTCAAAGACAAGAGCCCTTGCACTTGAGTGATTCAGAATCACTTTAGGCATTTACTCCGAAAATCCTGTGAAGAATAGGATTTTTGTGGTTAACTTAAACGAAACAATGCACTATTTTATATATGGATTAAAAATATTGATCGTTCTGTACCGCCCGTCTGAAATGTTCTTCTTGCTAAATTCATATAATTATACACAATGGTAATAAATAAAATATAAAATAATATACAAATTTAATACATAAAATTGTCTACGAAAAAATAAATTTATTTCCCAACGAAAATCGTGACAACACAATATTGCGAATAATCGATTTTTTATTTATTTTTTTCGTCTCTTTTCTACCGAAAGTAAATACCGTGTATCCTCGATCGCATTAGTTGCCCGTTTGATTGAATATCGCGCAAATTGAATTCAGTCAGACCGAATCAGTTAAACTCCGACGCGTCGGACGGATGTGCCCTCGAGTATCAGAAGGGTGAGAGGAGGAACGAGAAACCATGGAGCGCGCGAGAGACGAGAACTCTAAACTCGATACGTCGCCTGGTATAACGAAGCGCACCGTAGCCACATACGCGGGGCGAAGCTCGACGCTTCTCGTTGTGGTAGTTGCACACACGTAGATTGCACGGTGCGGCCTCTGGTGTATCCTCTACCTACCCGAATTCTTCGGTGTACGTAGTTGTACATCGTGTGCTCCACCTATCCTACACTCCTCGTACACGTGTAATCACTGAAATTCGAGGCAGCAACCAGCAGTGTACGGACAACCATGCAGTCACCGGGGGGGAAGAGGGCGGGGGGAAGGGGGGAGGGGAAGGCGAGGTTATATCGAATTTCGATGGAAACATCCTTCGGGGCACACGCTGTGGAATCCAATGGAGAATCTAATAAAGAAACTTGATTCTCGATCGACGTCGGTGCTGCACCGATGCTTCTCCTGTACTCGGAGATCCACAGTACTCGCTACGTGCGCATAGAGGTAAATTGAGTGGGATAGATCGAGAGATCCAACCCCCCCCCCCCCCCTCCCCCTCCGGTCCGGCTACGAGTTCAACCGAACGCCATCGCACAGTAATAAAAGCGTTCACCACCAATTGCGAAACTTTTTTGTATACACTTTTCAACCCTCTTAGCCAAGAGGACTCTTTTATTTTTTGATTTTCGACTCTCGTTGCTTTGAACATTTGTTTCACACGACTGAACGATTTCAAACGGAGATTTTGAAGAGAAATCAGTTAATGTCTATCTATTTTTTTTAATGGCTATAAAATATATTATAAATGAAATATAAAATCATTTTTATTAAAAAATTTGACAGATTTATCGCTCTACCACCACAAAAGAATAATGCATAGCAAAAAATCGTGAAAAAAAAAAAAGTTCACGTCGGGAAGATTTACTATGATTAATTATTTTTTCCAATGAGTCATCTAGCGTATCGAATATCAAGAGATACAGATGCGTGGGTCGCATAAAACTTGAAGTATTTTTATAATGTTTTTTTTTTTTTAATTCTATGGGATTAATTAATCCGAGATACCGTCGAGATCTCGTGTAGCCTCGAGCGGCCACGAGTTCGCCCACTCTATGTTGTACTCATGCGATACCTACACTTCGCTACTATATACTCGATATACTACAACAGTGTAGGCATACAGTGCAATAGAGAACCTCTCCCTTGTCTCCCCCTCATCTCGTATACAAGCGCGCAATGTATTCTCTCTCTCGCCTCTCGCGCCTAATCGCTTTTGTTCGCTATCCTTTCGTGTTTTTTCTGTTCCTCACACCCTCGAGGCTCTTCAACGCTGCTGGACAAAGGTAACGCGCCGTGATTATGGTATCCGGACGTCGTCGGAGTCGTCGTCGAAGTCGCCGGGGCGTCTCGGACCACCGTGATAGCGCTTTGGCACGAGTCCGTACTCGTCAACTTCCGGTTTCTCTTTTCCCTTCGCGCCTTCCATTCGCTCGACTCTGCTAATCCATGTTATTCTATTTTACTCTTTGTACGCAAACTGAAACAATCTCACTAATACGCACGACGAAAATCCGCAATGGAAACGATTAATTAATCGAAACGCGAAATTCAATTTGGAAATTTAGATGTGAGGCAACGATTGCCGCTCAGTACAGTGTAAACTGTGGTTGAGAGAATCCAATTTTTGTCGAGGTTCCGAAACTAACAGTAATTTGAATGTTTCGCGAAAAAAAAACATCGTCATTTTCACGCCAATTACCTCAATTTCTTTTATATATAAATGTGTATCGAGATCATCGAATTCGCAAAGCTACTTAGTTTTTCCACGGTGATCATCCGTCCCCGATAACGCCGGAAGTCGGTAATACCCGTTGCCACGGAGCGCCCATGGCCTGCTTTCCGTTCACGTAATCCCCCCGAACAAAAGTATAACGCTGTGGCGTGACTCTTATTGTAAGCTCACGGGGTTCTCTTGGGGTCGCACACGAGAACACGCGTCCACCCAACGTACATCCGGTTTTTCGCCCTTCTCGTCAGCGTTTAGTGTGCTCCAGTCGCTGGACTTCTAACTTTTTTCTCGTTTCTTTCCTTCTTTTTTTTTTTTTTTTACTGTTTCTCAACTCTTTGTCGTCGGCCGTCTGAAACGTCGACGCCTTATTGTACGGTTGACAATCTCCGACGAGCTTTCGTCACTATTTGAAATTAATAAAAAAAAAAAAAATTTTAAGTTTTGGAGTAGTAAATCTTCGTGTCGGGAATCGCATAGAAGACGATTTGCTCGAACATCTGTTCGTCGTTTCGAAGAAAAAGAAAAAAATAATCACAGGTCACTTTTCATGAAGCATTTTGCCATGAAATTTGTCCTCGTAGCTTTTCTTCTTTACGGAGTGTTCGCTACTCTCGTTAAAGAAGAAAAGAAAAAAAAAAGACGTCGTTTGAAAACGGCCGCTGGGTGTAGTAATAGGTATATGGAAGAGAAAACGACGCCACGTTGAAAACGCAACCGTAACTTCTCCCCCTCTTCTCGACCTCCCCGCACGAGCGACGAGAGAGTAGATGCTGAGTAGAGAGGAAAAAATAAAAAAAATAAAACGGAAAAGGGAGGTCGAGAGAAAAGTGAGTTCTAAGCTTATCTACGTGAAATATATGGTGGTTGGTGGGTCTCGCTAACGCACGAGGTCAGCCGTCGTGTGCCTCTGGCGTTGAAACTACGACGACGACGACGACGGGACATTCGACACTCGGCTTTTCTCAGATGCTATAAAAACACCGGAAGAAGGAAAGTCCGAGCTATGGTCGCACTACGCAACGTTAAAATTCGAGAATGCGCTTTACGGAAGAACGAGGCACGACGAAATATCTTGGAACTATTGTTGAACTCGTAGAATTTAAAATGATCGCAAAATCCATACGGTTTTACGATCGCGTAAAAATTTACATTAAACTAATTTTTCAAATATTTTCTTTTTTTTTGTATTATTTGTTTATTAGTCATAATATTTTTTAGAGTTACGTTTTAAAGGGTTTAAGGGTTGTTTCGCCTCTGCAGAACATCAAATCATATTCTACCGATTCAATTCTCCCCGAAGTACCCGTATGCGCGTCATAGGTAGCCAGCAACAGTTTCTAGCCGCGCGAGAAGCCATCGTCCTACATTTCGTTTTCGTTTCGGAGCTAATATTTCATTCGCGGCCCATCTAACACGAGAGTGCGCATCGGGAACACCAGAAAGGTCCCCTTGCACTTTGGTAACTTTGTCCCCGACTCGTTTCCCCCTCGCAGTTTTATTCTAAAAAGCGCGGTCCGACTTTACTAGCTGATAATTTTCATACCTCTCGCCGTTGCATTCGTCGGGGTTGCGGAGGAAGCACATGGACGCGCGTGCGAGCCTCGCAAACACATCGGTGCTGAAGGGGGATGCAGAATGTTGAATGTATTATATATATTATATATATACAGGCAATATAACATAGTGTATAAGAACAACGCGCCACGCTTCGGTCCATACAGTAGTCGGGGGTTGAAAAAACGACGGGGAACCGTCGCTCTCCGCTGCAGTTTCGCACACCGGCATTGGAGACCAAAGGCGGAATGGTACACAGAGAGTGCAGTGTGCCGCGTCTCGCGTACACGGACCTCGGGGCACAAACAATAGGGCCCCTCGGAGACAAAACCTGACCCCTACCCCCGCCGATGCCTTTCTCGTGCCATCCACCGCGATCGATATTATTGCTCTTGTCCCATTGATTTTTTAACTTCCGATTCGTAACTTTTTCGCCTTCTCGTCGTCTCTTCGCGACACTCGGGCAAAATTCTCTTGCAGTGGTTACTATAATTATTATTATTTTTGCTATCGCGATCGGTAGCGTGTTCAGGGGATTCTGACGGTTGACCTCGCGGATCTTTTGTCGTGGAAAACGGAAAATCGGTATGCGATATTCAACGGGAAGTTATAGGAGCTTTCGGGGCAAAGATTTCTCGAGTCCTCTGTCTCCCTGTATGTCAGTTAGCAAAGAGGAACGTTCGGCGACGAGAGGAAAGAAAGACACACATATATATATATGTGTGTGTGTGTGCGTTAGCAGTCGGAGGGAGGTGATTTATAATGATTACCGCATTGTGCCGAGGCGTCACTAAATAATGCATTGCCACCCGACAGTCCGCCCTCTTCTCTCATCCGCACGAACCACTCCCCCATTATCATTAGAGATAGCAGCGCGAGCGCTCTCGCGTCTTAACGCCAGAAACTTATCTCTTTGTTAAACTGCAGAGATATGCGAAGTGAGAACGTGTGTGGCGCACGTTCTTAGCGCCCGAATGCGCTCGACAGAAACGCGGCGGAACGATTCGCGGCATACGGCGATGACGGGTTTTGTACCACTCGCGCGCCCGCGCGATTCCGTCGCTTGTACAATAATGTATTATGGAATAATGTAGTGAACAGCGCGCGCACGGCAACCAACGAGACTTTTGGAGAAACTATGGGAAAGCGACGTGTTTCGCGAGTTATGGAAAATTCGAATATGTATTTTGTCGGCCGCGTAAACACGGATGAATACATGGGGGAGTGAAGGTTTTTGGGTGCATATATACGGGGGAAGGCGATGGTGTATGGATATATAGGCGTTGGGAAACATTTTCGGCTGGTGAGAGGAAAGCTTCGCAAACTTCCTCGGTGAGGAGAAACTTGTCGGAGCCAAACGAGGGGAGGGGGTGAGTGAGAGGCCGAGAGCTGAATCTGTGGGCGCCGTAGACTACGTCGAACTTGCCAACTTCTCTTCAATGTCGGTGCACACACCGGTATCCATACATTGATAATCCTCGGTATCCTCACTCCCCAGCGACCCCCCATCGTCCACCTTCCTGTCTCGACATTTTATCTCGACGAAATCTCGGATAATAGTTTTTCTATCGTACAAGCGCATTTCGAATTCAATGAAAAATACACAATTTATTGGTTATTTTTTTTTTTTTCCGATGTTTTTTCATTTAATTGTCGAGTTTATAAAATGACTAATTCATCTCAGTAATTGGGGTCGTGAGATTAATTGAATTCATGTAAATTCCGATCTGTTATTATTGGATTATACATTTTTTTGAATAGTCATTTCTATACAATAAAAAAACATATGTTTGCTCCAATTTATTTTAATTAATGAATATTTTTGTTATTAACTTCATATTCAGGCGGTAAAAAATAATAATATTGCAATAAATTGTTTTTCAATTTATATTTTTACATTTATTTATTTTATTTAATCCAATAAACAATATTAAAAAAATTAATAATTATTGTGTCATGCAAATAATAGTTCAAACATTTATAATTGTATTGAAGTAAATAAATGTATAAATATTTTTTAAAACGATGTATAGCTACATTATTATTTTTCGCTGTATAGCTTTATCGCAGATTTACAGTGCAGCGTACCGGTGTATCGACTTGCATCGGTTAAGTTCCCGACGCCCCGAGGCAGCAAAGCGAGTAGCGTCGAGCCGTTGCGCGTTTGCCTCCTCTCGTTTCTACGACGATTCACGACGACGAGGAAGTCGTTCCCACCTTTCGGCACCTGCCAACTCATTTTCTATCGTCCGCAGGACGCAGAAACTCCTCTCTCTCTCTCTTTCTCTCTCTTCCTCAATCGCGAAATGCATAGGCCACTGCGTGACACACGTTTTTGCGGGGGGTGGGGATAGAAGAGAAGTTCGAACGCCGTAGCAAAGCGTTCGGCGTTCGGTGAAACGATACGGAAAACCGTCCGATATTCCTCTCGTCGAACGGCAGAGTCGAGGAGAACGCGTGTGCCTCCCGGCGTGATTAACGGCTCGCTTCGGGCCGACGGGATCGTTAACTCCCGGTATATCGTTTCGATTCGTTCCACCAGTTCTTCTCGCCTCGCGTTTGCATTTCTCTCTCTTTTACTCGTTAGAAGATTCAACCGAAGCTTCCTCGCTTCCGTGGCACCGCGTGTGTACAACCAGAAATAATGATCCCCAACCGAACCGTCCGTTTGATTCAACTGCCATTGGAAATCCGCTGCGCAGTTTCTCCTGTTTCAAAAGAGTCGCTCACGAGTTTTCGTTCCAATTCAAGTTTCCTCTATCCACCCCCTCCACTGTTCACGGGAGCGGAAGCAAAATATCTGAATTTAATTTACGACGCTTTACCGATCAATTGAAATATACGGTTAAATTCTGTTATTTATATCCTCGAACCAAATCGATCGTCAGTCGAAAATCTTCGATAGAAACTCTTGAAATGTGCCTTTTTCTTGCGGCTTCTCTCTATTTTTTTTTTTTTTTTTCGTACCGCGATCACGTAATGGCCGAAAGCCCGAAAGAAAAATCGGCCGGAAGACCGGAAGCGGGTGTGGCAGGGTGGAGCACTTTTGGGTTCCGCACACGCACACAGAAGAGGCGAAACTAGAAAGGGAAAAGAAAAGAAAGGAAACGAGAAATAGTCGTTCTCGCCGCGGGGAAAGCGAAGAGGTATCCTAAAAACTCTTTGCTTCTTCGCCTCTTTTCTCTTCTCTGTATCGCCTTTGCCTCGTGTCTTTTTTTCTTTCCCCTCGGAATTTTCTCTTTCAATCTCACGTGGTGGGGCCTTTCTTCTTCCATCTTAAAAACCGCAACGCCGAAAGGCTTTTAGGGGTGTGTATAGTATACCCCTAGAAGCGAAAAGAGATCGGGAGTAAAGAGCCTTGCGGTGGTAAGTCATCGATATACAAGCTGTAGCCCGGCAGTCGTGTTCCCGTTGGGATCGAACTAAAAACTACACTATGGGCGCTAACGAATCCTCGGGGAGTAGTGCTACGGGACGCGGACACGGAGTACAGAAGGAAGAAGGAAGGGAAGGGGGTCACACGAGATTCGATGGGGTTCCAGTGTATTTTCATCTCACTCAAGCGCTTTCCCAGCGTCAAATCCGAGATATATCCCACCCCTGTACCCGGGTTCGTCGTGGTTCAGCCTGAGACTCATAGAAATGGTAATGGCGCACCACCAATGCCCGTCACCGCCACCACGGCCCGTTGGTCTTTCGGATTTGGCACATCGTTGTGTGTTCTCCCCCATCAGCCCACCCCCCCCCTCCCTTTATTCTCGTGTACGTGTTACGCCCGCGGACTATTTTCGACCTGACATCGACGGTTCTATGGGAAAATCCATTGGCACCGTGTAAAGCTTTGATCGACGACGCACCAATACCCAACACATTGATCCACTAATGCGCAGTGTACACCGCACCGACGTCGATACACGGAGATTTTTTCACTCACCCATCCCCCTCCCCTTTCATTCATTCGTTCGTGTGGGTGATACGAATTTCGCGAGGCTAATATCCTTGTCGAATCAGCATCGAGATTCTCACGAGACTCACGATACACGCGGGTTAATCGTAACGCGAATAGTCTTGTGATTTATCATTCGTTGAAAAAAAAAAAAAGCTCTATAAGTCTAAAACTACTGTATTACGGCGATTAAGATCGAGTTGTCGAGATACGATTGTAGTGTAACGACCGTTGGTTAAACAACCGTGGGCCGTGTCGAGTCGAATTGATCGCGTGCCCTACCATTTTTATTGTGGAATACGCTGTGTGTGTGTGTGTAGAGGAGATCGGGGATAGTTGAAACATTGGGAAATTGAAACACGCGGCAAAAAATCGACGTTTTTACGCAACAAGTATAGCAGCCTATGAAATTAGAATGCGTATGATATTAATTTTTTAGACTAACATAATCACTAGGTGAAATCTTCGATCTTTCTGCAGCGTGTGTCCCGAATTGCATCTTTTTTTAGAAAACTATTACTTCATTAAAAAAAAAATGAAATGATAATAAAAAAAAAACAACGTTTTTACATTATAAAAATATAATTATTTTTATTCCAATTTACCATGTGTTTCAACTCGCCCCGGTCTTCCTTACGCACTTTGTTTCACCCTCGCAGTGGATTAATATATCCGCTAAGTGCGACATGGTGCAATAAAAAAGGAAAAAAACTGTAGAAAACGCGAAATGAGAGGATAAATATGTGCGGATAAAGAAATGTGTTGCTTCATTTTTTTTTTTTTTCGTAATGGGGTGGTATACAAGAAAAAGCGATGGAACGAGATGAGAGTTGCATGAATTTTAGATGCCTATAGGAGTCCCGAGTGCCCCCCGAGACACACACGCGCACGACGAAAGAGATGCTGCCGGGAATATAAGTAGTGAAACAGAGGAGGGGAAAGAGAGTAGACGTTCGATGTCTCGTGTATATAGTATATACACATACGCGGGTCGATACGCGAGGCTGCACTTACGAGGCCGAGCCGTAAAGTGCGATAATGCACTTCCGACTGTCGACGCGCCCGAGTGCAACGAGAGAGTGGTAATTGGCGCTCGGTGCGCTCTCTCGCGCGTACAGTGTATATACCAGTATAACCCAAACAGCAGCGCCGAGTCAGCCGCCAACTTCAGAGCGCCCATTGGATCGTTTCGTTTCGCCGTTCATCTCTCGTTCGCCATCGAGATATAAATATATTATATAGAAAGTATCGTCGACGAAACGCTTAAAAAAAGAAAAATAATAATAATAATACAAAGACAACTTTATTGGACGAGGGAATTTATCGTTTTTTAATTCATCGCCGTTCTAATTGCACTCAAGTTTGTATTTCAATTAAGTCCGTTTCGTTGAGCGTTGATGCATATACGTAACGTAAAGTGCCCCGGCGCGGTATGTGTACACGCGAAACGATCTCTGGCTGCGATCTTGAAAAATCAATAGTCTGTAACGCGCGTCGTACACATATACCAGATTGCAATATACTCCGGGGTGCGCGGTTGTACGTATAATGATTGAGAGGATAGGTAGAGAGGTACGAACAACCAGAGTTGGTCGAGTAAACTGTAGTTCCCTGCGCGACCCGTTAACGCTGCTCTCTCCACGGTCCGCTCTCTCGCTCTCTCTCTGTTTCTCTCTCAACGGTGTTAAAACGGCGCCACTTCAAGATCATATCGGGGATTCTCAAGACAGCCTTACGACACGGCTGTCGCCGTTTGATCAGAGCGCAATCTCTTGCCGTTTCCTCGGCAAGCTTCGCCACCACTCTGAGCTCCGGCTACACGTAGAGCTACCGGAGCCACAGCCTCACCCTGAGAACGAGAGATAGATATACGCGTAGACCCACTATACTACCGGTGTTCATTCGACGTACTCATCCGCGAGAAGTCTCGCCACAGCTGCAGAGAACCCCTTCGTTAAAGAATCGAATTATATCCATTCGCGACATTGACCAGTTTTCGTCAATGACACACGGGAGCCTCGCAGAACCGGTACTCAATTATCTGCATAGGACGGAGTGGGGCGACATGTTCAGCGGGCAAAATCGGAAAATTGCCGATTTTTTTCACTTACTTTTATTTTAATAGAAAAAAAAATGATTTAATAATAATAAGATAATACAATATAATAATAAAAAAGAGTTATAATTTCAGAAAAATTAAAGCGTTTCCAGCAATTTTCCCAATTGTTTACCTCTGGTTTCATGCTCCAATTTTGCGCCGTTTTTCCCTTAGTCGCGATAAACTTTTCAGTTCTTTTCTTGGCCGCGATCCGCTTTGGCCCCTCGTTGGACTGTCTGAAAGTCATAATGTCGACTTTCCTCGTTCCTCTGTCAACCGTCTCGCTTCGACGATACTCGGGCGTAATTAGGTCGATTCTCTCGTTGGTACACATCTGTCAAAGGGTGACGTGAGTTTCGTTCGGGGAGAGTTCTCGTCTGTGAGCTTATGCTCGTCATTTAAGGGGGAAGAACCCCTTTAATATCCTACGGAACGATGATGAACGGATTGATGACAGAGAAACTTTGTACATCGGCGTCGCTGCGCCGAGTGAACCAAAGCGCATCCCCTTTTTCCTATGCGCTTTATGCCCAATAAGCCGCCCACTTCCTAGAGAGCCCGTTGACGTTTAAATACTTAAAGTCTTGAAGCATTAAAACAGCGTAATAGCGGTTTCCGGGCGTCGAGTGTATCAATGAGACTCCCCGGCATCGTGCGGAGAGCGGGGAATTCACTTCGTGAACAACGAACGTTTGGCGAGCCGCGCGCCACTGTACACACATTAGAGTGCACTGAGAACCCGGCGAGTGCCCTATGACCCTCTGACTGTACTGCCACCTCATCCTCTTTTCCTCTTAGCCCCCCGCACCCCGACAGCCCCCTTCTTTTCCTCTCTCTGACTCTACCGTTCGCTCTCTCTGGCCTCCTTCTCCCTCTCGTATGCTGATGAGGGAATGGGTCTCGATTATTTTAATTGAGGCGGTGCGCGATACCGAGAAACGATACCTCTCTCGGTCGTGCGACGCCGACGTCGACGCCGCTTCCTTCGTCTCGTGCCGACGTTCGGTCGCATCGCTTTCAACTCTCTTTCCGTCTCTCCTCCATCGTTCTTTTTCTCATTTAAGTAACTAGTTTGTGTCTCTTTTCCTCGTCTGTCTCATCGACCGAATAATATCAACGGTCCCGCGCCGACTCTCTCTCTCTCTCTGTTAACTACTCGCAATCAATTCAATCAATTCATCGTTTCCTTCGTCAATTGGTGGACACCGCAGACGCGAACGAGCCGAGAGCGATCTAATAAAATTTATATTGACGATGATACGTCCCTCTATAATGCGGCATCAAGTGACACCGTCGCAAACCCTTTGCAATTCACTCTCCCGGGATGCCATATATTGTACGCGAATTTATCATGCCGCTGATGCACCGTTATGACGATCTTATCCGATAATGAACATTTAACTGCCAGACAGTAAATCGTGCATTCAGTGTCGGCTTAATCGTACGAAATAATTCTCGAAAAAAAAATCGGTGTGAGAGAAAATTTTTATAATCGAATGAAATAATATTAAAAAAATAATAATAAGAAAATAAAGAAAATAATTACTAATAATTATTATTACTATTTATTAGTAGTTAGTTAACATATTTCTAATTTATTATTATTATTATTTTATACAACTATAATATCGTTCTCTCATTTTTTAATTCGAAAATCAGAAATTATTAGAATTATTAGAAATATTAAAAATAAATCCTTAACGAAAAATAATAACAGTGATTATTATTATTAAGGATATATTAAAGCTGCACATATATTTACGACAATTCAATATATCGTGAATCTTTCGAATTCAATTGGTGCGCTCAGCGGCAATACGCAATGCACAGAGGTCCATCGTCGATAATCCCCCTCTCGGCGGAGTCTAGCAAACAGAAATTAGTGTATCTCGATCCGATATACCCACTGTAGTAACCTGCCGGCGGGCGCACACACGCGCCCACTTCGGGCGATCGGCAAATTCACTTTGTCAATAATACGGCGTATGTACGTTGGTCTCTGTGCCCAACGGGCAAAGGACGCACGCAGCGTACCACACGAGCGCTCTGCATTCTCTTCTCGCGAAGTTCCGCGTTGAAGATCAAAGCATCTCTGTATACCTATTTCGATCAGTTTCTGTGCAGTTTATATATATATTCGTCGATGTAAAACGCATCCGTGAACCTACGGCATTGAACCATTTCCTCTTCCCTCCTCCGCCACGTCCCCTCTTTCTCTCTGTATACCGCGTCGCATCAAAGCCCCGAGAAATGGACGAGCGCGTCCCGGTTCCCGGAACTTTTTTTTTTTCTCTGTCAATACTGCGCGAGCTATCGAGGGCGAGAGTGCAACGATACATGAAGTAAAAAAAATAACGAAGTGTGCAGCGCGCGAAGGAAAGACGAGGATGCAAAATGGCCAAAGGTAAAGGGGTAAAAAAAATTTGTACCCATGGCATAGTGCAGCTACTGCACGCGCGTGACCTATGATCCTCTTCGCCTTTGTGCGAATCTGCTACATCGCTGGTTACGCTGCTGCTGCTACTGCAGTTGCGAACAGAGGGATAGCCATCGATGACGTATCCATCGACAAAGTATTACCGATATTCTGCATACTATGTAGCAACGGCGCATATCATGAATAGCAGCGGCTCTGGGAGTGGATTGAAATATCTCGATGCTTCGATTCACCGGTATATGCAGAGCTGTTCACCATTTTTTTTTTTTTCATACTTTGTAAAAACTCCGGGTATTTCATAGCAGCATTCGGAACTTTGTTTATTACAATTCGCATAAAAACAGTAATAATAACGTGCTTTTTTTAAACTCTGTTTCAGGTATGAAAAAAAGCGCTAAATCGTAATTAAATTCTTCGGTCCAACGTTCAACGAGTTCCCTTCGAATTGCCTTCACGTATGTAAATTTTTGTTATTATTTGGCGATTTGGAAATTCGAAATAATTGCGAAATTATTTGCGATGTTTTTGAAAAAATGTATTAATTGGAATTCATTTTTTTTTTACATTTTTTTTTACAAGAAAAAAAAAACAAAAAAAATCTCTTACCATATGCATGTAGTGAGTGTAAATTTATCACTACATTTACTCGATGCAACTGCATCATTCGCTCGGGATCTCTCATTATTTTTCGAAAGAATTAACTCGAATATATACGGCGAACGCCGAGAGAGAGCGCGAGAGGAGATGACCAAAAAATTTAGTGAGGCAGTGAACGAAATTTACGTAGGAAATTTATTTTTCTTTCCCCCCAACCGCCCCCCTTCGACCATTTTCGGATTTGCATACGGTTGATTCGCGTTTAACCTCTTTTCCGCTTTACTTCCTATCTCCGCCGAACGCGGAGACCCGACGCGTGCTCTTCTACCATTAACTGGAAAACCACCGGGTTAGAGATGGAGAAAGGAATAGAACAGAGGTCGTCGGTGAGCGCGTTATTTCAACCGGGAATGGCTTTCGTAGCATCGGCTACCGTTCAGCATCGCTTTTATATACATATGTATGTGTATACTATATAGTATATATCCACATTACACGAGGTATATACTTAAGCGCATTTACTCTCGAATGTACCTCAAGCCATAGGATATTATACTTTATGCGGCTTTTAATATCGTTCACTTCGCAAGTCATCGCGCGCGCGCGCTTCTCGTTTCCTCCGATATTATTCGCTGTTCCTTTTACTCTCGTCGAATATGAATTTTTTTTTTTATCCCGTTGAAAGTTATTAGAAAAAAATTAAATAATCGCCAAAGTCGTGAATCTTTGAATTAAAAAAAAAATGCCGCGCTCATTGTTCGACAGCGCGTGCACATTGCGTTTTGTTTCTCGTCGCGCGGAATAAACCGGTGGGCTAATAATGCGCGCGCGTTCGTTTCAGCGTAGCGAGAATATACGCGACGTTTTTATGAGTCCGCGGAGAGTCTCGCGTGCCCCGGTCCGATGCTAATGTAATCCCGTCTAATTAATTACGGCTTATTTTCATGATTCATCGCTGTACTTCTCTTTTGTTTTCGTATTTTTTTTTTACCTTTCATTAAATACATCACCGAGGGGTTGAGACGCGCGCTTTACTCTTTCATCTTTGCTCGGGTTCACGCGCAAAAAACGTCTAACGGTTCGCCGTCCTGAGGCCGGGAGCGGTTGCACTTGTCTCGTAAATATACTCGAAGCCCCGCGAATTGAAGGAGGGGGACGGTTCGGGCAATTGGCCTTCGGACTCGCGTAAATCTTTCCGCTCTCCCCCCCTTCTTCCCCCCGGGAATCTATCCGTTCACGATGTCTGCCTTTTACACGATGGAAAACACCGTGGCATCCTCCTAAATCGACGGTGGAATTCACGAGACCACTTTTCGACTTTGCCCGTGGGCTCCATTCCCCCGGAGTTCTTCGACTCCGAAAAGCCTTTCGATCCTCCGGTAGAAAAGCTTCGTTTTCGACAATCAACAGACACTCTATATACCATCGAATTCCTGCCCCCTGCCATGTCTCATCAGAAGTAAATGACTGGAAAAATAATTGTCTCGATCGATCTCGACGAGAATGTTGCCCGGAGCTCCATTTTGAGTAAAATGCGAGGAAGCGCAAAAAAATTTCTCTCGGACGCTGAAATATCTGGAAGTTCGTAATACTGCGTCGGCTTCGCTTCGCTGCGCGTGTGAGAAAATGCATTTCTCGCACTCGTGAAATAAAATTTTGTACGATACTAATAGGGGTTGTGTGAAAGTATGGCGAAAAACCGCGATGAAATATCTCGGATCTTACTCGGTAAGACTGAGTTCTCTATCTTGGTTTCCACGTGCGATGGAGGGGCAGTTTTCGGATGCGGGATGAGACTCTCCGTGTCTGATCGAATCTCTGGTCGTTGGTCGAATCGGAAAAGTTTGGTAATCAGGAAAGTTTACCGCTGCCTCTGTCTCGTTTTCTCTTCAGCGAAGAATCGCCGTATAGTATAGTGCGAGAAGCGTTTGGTATATAGAAACGTGGGTGTACCTAAGTAATGGGCCGATACACGGTAATGGGTGGTGGATCTGGCTATGTGTTGTTGCCGGCGAGCCGCACGAACCTACGGGTCTTATGTATACCCGAAGCATTAACGCAGCGGGGGCTACTCTTTGTTTTCCCGAGAGGGATCGAACGAACGCAAGCCGATGACCCCGTGTAGGAAAGACCGAGCATCAGAGTGGTAAGCTTACCGTGTGCACGCGCTTGGATAGAATTGTTAAAGATCGCCGCTACGACCTCGTATTCCGTTCTCGTGCTTCCTGATTTCTTTTCATTAGAATTCCCGATCTTTATCCGGTTTGTTATCTCGTCGAAAAGTTTTGTAAGACATGTACACGTGATCGAAGAAACGAAAAACGATTGGGTAATGATCGAATTATCAGCACGGATATATACCGATAAAGTAGATGGACAAGTTGCAAGTCAAGAAAATAGATATTACAGGCAACGATTTGAAAAGGAAACAGAACGGGATCTAAATTCTTGCAGAGTCACGCGAATAATTTGAAGACAAACGAAGTTAAAGTTCTCGTGCTGTAACAGTTTGCACGAAGAAATCACTGAATGTTGGCTTTTATATCGGAGGTTGAATTAAAAAGTTTCTACCGACGTATATACCGTCAACTTCCCCGGGCGCACAAACAGCCCTCGACGTTGGGTGACTTGCCGCGCGGCAGTGCTTCTTCTCCTCCGGTTGCCGGGTGAATCAAAGTTAACTTTAATCAAATATCAAATAGAATGAAGTCGCCGGCATCCCCGGTGGCAGCGATGGCGTGGCTGCGTCCCGTGGGGGTTTCGTCGATGTCGGTGAGTGCGTTTTACCTCCAGGGGCCTTTGACTTCCTTCATCTTCGTTTCCTCTTCGTTCTGAACCTTCGAAGCTTCTACTTCCTTCCTCCCTCATCGTCGTCGTCGTCTCCGTTGCGGCTCTAAAGCTCCCCGAGGGCGGTAACAGTTTAGTTTTGAGGGTCACTGCACACCCGCAATTCACCGGGAGACTGAACGCGACCCACGAGTTGTAGCAGAAGCGGCAGAAGCCCAAGCATCATCTTCTCTTCCCCATCGTTCATTCTTCGTCTTTCCCTCCGCACCGCAGCCCGTGTGCCTAGTCGAAGATTGCAACCCTCGTGCGAGCATTCGGTTATTGGCTTTTGCTTCTACCTCGGCGATATTTTTTTTTATATTTCTTGGAATCTATACGCGTTTCGATATCTCACGATATTTACGCACGTACGTGTTTTTCTCCTCCAAGTGTATCGAGTTTATCCGTGTCTTGCGTAAGACAGATGGACCAATATTATAAGAAGCATTTATGGAAGGTACCCTTGTATCCGTGCACTATATCAACAGAAATGTATATGTATACAGTAACAGAAGATAAAACCGTACATTCGTAACATTCATCCCCCAGTAGATGGTCTCCGGTCGATTCCGAATTTCGTGTCCGCGCATCGGAAGACGCGATGGTATGAGTAAACGCGAGATCGTGCGTACGTGAACGCACTGGGGATCGTCGGCCGCTTTCCCGTTCGACTGTCAGCTATCGTTCGAAGTCGTTGTCTAACGGGAACACCCTCTCTCCCTCGCCCAGTGAAGAAAGTCGAGCCTGGGCGCAAAAGACGGCAACTTTTTTCCCTGACCGAGAACTCGGCAGCGAAGCCAGAAACGAGGGTTGGCGTTCGACTGTAGGCCTAGAAGCCTTGGCCCCTTCCCGATCTCCCCAAGACTTTCAGTCGGCGAGAAAACGCTCGGTATACGACTCTCCGGGGAGGATCTTGTCCCAGGGTTTCTCAAATTTCGGCTCTCCTGCCTTCTCGTCTTCCATTCTCGAAGTTACCTTCGAAAGATATCTTCCGTATACCGCGGCGATGGAAGTCTAGACGCGCCCTTCTTCCTTCTTTTTTTTTTATCGGAATACAGAAAAGCCTGCTGGTCTTGAAATCCTCTCGTATAAAAACATCCCTCCCCATAGAATGTTGAAGTACCGTCGGTTATTGATCGTGTGGTTATTCAGTAAAGCCAGGGGTTCCATCGAGATAACGCACACCGGATAAGTGGATTAAAATCAGTCTCCGAGTTTGCTGTATACACAGATACACACTAACTTGACATACCTGCGTCCCTAACGCATTAACTTCGACGAGTAAAACGCATGTACACTGTGTAGGTAACGCACTTTGATCTATAACAGAGCAAAGGCATTGCCAGGGGGCAAGGGGGACATACGCGAACTGAAGATATACAGAGTGGAAGGATGGCAGTCGTCTTGTCTCGTCTCATCCGTGTCCACTGCAGGAAAGCTTCGATTGTGAATGTCTGGCGCTCAGACATACATACGTACACGCGCAAGCCATGCTTTCTTCTTCGATAGATCGGATTCCTAGATTGGCGCGTGTTTTCCATCCCGCCGGGGACATTTTCTAGATTGGACGGATCACGGTAGCGGATTGATTTGTCCCGAGGAGGCAAACACAAAGAAGAACGAGAGAACACAACAGTGAGAAATCCCCGGTAGGCCTAACGTGCGCGCCGAACCGCAGGCAAAAGGGAACACTCCTTCACCGCGACGACCTCATGGAGATCGGTCGTCCGATTCGATTTCCAAGCTGTGTTTGCTCCGCATTAGGAAACGGCCGACTTCCTCGCCGCGCTTGGAAATCTCTTCTCTTCTTTTACTCCTCTTCCTTGGTACAGCGTTACCCGCTGTCCCGCGCTTGGAGAGCCATTGCCGCGGATGTCCTCTGACCTGGAACGAGATGAAAGATCCGTGATAAAAGACCGAGGGAGGCAACTCGTTTCTCCACTTGCGGGAGTGCATACATTTCTTCCTCTTCGCTCGGTCGCTTCCTACGTTCGTCGCTGATGTCGTAGTATAACGTTAGCCACATCGGAGAAAAAATAAGAAGATTCTCTCGAATCTTTTTGGACCGGTCGTTTGATTCGAGATTTCAAACTCTTTCGTCGTGATCACAAAACTTCCTGACAAATGGGACTGACAAGATTGGATCCGTGCTCTAGCATACCTTCAAGAAATGGGATGCGCTTCTTGGTGACTATAATCTTTACTAATTGTAATGAGAAAAGTGGATATCACTGAAAGGCATCTGGATATTTTTAGTATTTATCTGGATATTTCCTGGTGTAATCACATGCTTAGGCATAGCATCAATGGTAGACCTACCTTTCTACGAAATATCCAGATACGATTCAGTAATATCCATTTTATTTTCAGTATGGGGTTTAATGCACATATCCTACACTTTGCTGATGGCATCTGTGGTGTTTTTTACATGTCTATCGAATTGGAAATGATTGCATGTCCAAACGTATTCGAGTTCCAAATGTGGCGAAGGTAGTGTTAACGTAACGGTTAGTGTGATGAGAGCCACTGTAATATCATGGTCCGAAGGCTTACGCGAGAAGCAAGAATAAAAACAAACGTCTCGGTAGTGCGCTAGGACCGTTCGATATGGCGAGTTCACCCTCGCATTTTTGGGCAACCCCTACAATCCCCGTCTTCTTAGGTCGATGCACACCCCAGAAGCTCTGGGAACCCCTCCTTCCTTATTCTTGACGTTCTTCGCCTTCGTCTTCGCTTCCTGGACTAGCATCAGAACCATTCCCTTCGGCCTGTGACGGTAAAATTATTCGCACCTTCCCTTCTCGAGAATCCTCCCTCGATGTTGAGACACCCTCTCTATCCACCCCACCAAGTCTCCTGCTGATGCCCTCGACCTCTTTCTTCCTTCCTTATTTCCCCACTCGTCCTTCCTACCCTACCCTCCCCCCAGGAACCTTTCACCCGATGCTTTCTTGCCACGATATCGCACCCACAAGCGACGGACACCCCAGGAAATCAAGCTCGCGCTCTTCCACACCCTCCCACACCGCGCACCCTCCCACAGCCTCGAGGAAACTATTAATCTAAAGCCCGAGAAGCCGATCGTATTTCTGCACTTTACCATTATGAACTTCGACGACGACGACGACGATGTCGACGACTCACCCCTGCAATTCTGGTGAACGCGCACACGCCTCTGCCTGCGCGGTGTCATGACGAAGAAGTAAGGCAATCTCAAGACGTGTAAGGAATCGACGTGTAGACGTAGTCACAAGGCACCAGGGCGCGACGCTCTCCCAGGCCTCCGAGATGCTGATCCTCGCTCGCGATTATGGTAGCTCTCGGTCGTACAAACTTTCCTCACACTCGATATAACTTTCTCGCGATGGGGGTGCATTCGACTCTTTCACTGTGGCTGCAAGAGACTCCACTTTGGCTCAACGCTGCCTCAACATTGTTAAATGACCGCACATTATTCAAACTTGTTATATTACTATTTCAGCATTCGAACTTTACTTTCTCAGCGCGGTAGCGAGTCTATTTGTTTTCGAGGGAAGACTATTTTTTTTAAGCAGTGTCTTTATTCTTATAATTCATGTAGAGGAAAATTTGAAAAAAATTCTCGACAAAACTCATTCAATGATGTGCTCTACAAAAATGCAATTCTAAACAAATTTTCCGTCGGCTTGGTGCAGCGCAGGTGTTCATTCATCCCGAACAATGTCCCTTGCAATTTTTGTCGTCAATGCCCGCAGATGCGTAACAATTTCATTATTGACGTCGAAAAACGGTGGAAAATTGTTACGCGAGAATAGGTCCTCCGGTCTCATACCTTGCGCTCGGCATGACGACGGGGCGCACATTTTTCCAGGTACCGCCCTCGTAGAATGGCTTCGAGGCGGTATCGCGGTGTTGGGCATCATGCCGAAGCAGCTGGCAGATTTTTCGGATACAGCTCTCCCCACCCTCCTCGACACGTCAATGGAATCCATTCATTCGACACCTCGTAAGCCCCCCGGGGATACACACAAGCGAAACATTAGGACCATAACGAAAAAAGCGCATACTCTCCCAGCTACGAAGGCCAATCCTGCACCTCTACCCTGCAATACAAACTCTTCGCTACTCTTAAACGGATTCTTCCGGTTCGCCAAACGCTACTTTCCTCCGATGGTACAAAAACTTTCCCGAAAAAAATCTTTTGTTCAACGTCCGATGGACCGCCCCGAGAGGAAATTGCGACATTTTTCTCCAAGACTCTCGGGATCCCGTGTAATCCGGGTTTTGTAAACACCGCGCCTTTATCTTCCCCGACACTTCGCGCACCGAAAAATCCCCACAAATCCAATGAACTGAAAATACGGATAATTGAGTTCGACGGAATATCTCGCGTAGAGTTCTTTCTTTTCATACACGATATTTATCTCGCTACGCTGAAAAATGTGCGGATCGTTCTCTATCCATTGGTCAGTTTTCGTAATTCTCGAGACCGTTTTGCAGAATTGTACCGATCGTTCAGTTCTCTGTCTCGTCGTGAAATTTTCCCTCCGGCAAATCTGTACTCTTCTGTACTATAATAGAACACACTGTACAGCATGTGAATTCTTTATATACACATAAATCCGTATACAGATATATGTGAACCACCGAAGCGACGTCTACATGTACGGAACTCTAAGTGCAGCTCTCGGAGTAACAAACGTTCTTTATCCTTCTCGCGCACGCAAGAAGATTGCGAAGAACGGTACGGTTCAAAGATCCGGAAGAGAGTTGGGTTACGGAGCAAACCTCGTCGCGTCTCCGGCCTCTCTAAACGTACTTCCCCTCCTCTCCCGCCCCTCCCTTCCCCCGCACTGTACCTTTGCCTATATTGCGTACGCGCATCTTCGCGTGTGGCTGATGCCTATAAATCTTCTCCACGTTTAAACAACTTGTGTACGCAGCCGTGAACACGCGAGAAATCTTTCTTCTGTTTACAAATATTGCTGTGTATGCGAACCTTTTAAAATCTACAGATACGTCTGTTCTATGGTTTTCGGTTGGTGTTTGAACGACTGTTTCGCGTCCTGTGTGACTCGGATTCGCGTGACTCCGCGGCTAAACAAAATATGATATCAAAGTATAATATTTTTTTATAGAAGTCGAGTAGAAGTATTCCTCCCGTTCTTTTTCCTCGCGCATTGAATAATAATACCGGGGAAAGCGTATATATATAATATAGTCTCGACACCGACGTTAACCGCTCGTATTTACGACCTCTTAAAAATGCATGCATTTGCATGGTCGCTCGATTAGTCGACGTCGAAATCAATGCACGGATGATTGCTTCGCTTCGGGCAAAAGAGTCTCTCGCCGCTCCGTATATATACTCTTTTAAAGACCCTCCCTTCCTCCCTTCGTCTCCCCTTTAGCGGCTTCTACACTTTCTTTGCCGCGCGCTCGCCGCTCGTATTACATTAACTCTTATGGTATATATATTCAACGGAGAATGGCTCTTCGTTACAGCGGCATAATAGCGAGCAGCGACGAAAGGCTGAATCGTTCATTATCGGAATTAATAGTTCGGGAACGAGGGATCCGGACCGGGAACCGCTGCATGACTTTTGCTCTTCGGACGCATTTCTAAACGAATCGTCGTCACTTCACATAGTTCAATTCCAGAACTGATTAAAAAAAAGTTCACTTTGGTATTCAAGTATTTTCGAGTTTTTTTTTTTAATTATGGTTCCAAAGGGTTGTTTCATCCCTTCGATCTTAACTTTTCCATGGGATTAAAAAAAAAATGCATATATATGGAGTTTCGTCGGTAATGCATCCTGCAACGAATCATCGTGACTTTCGGAGCCCCGCGCCTCTCGAGATGAAATGGTATAGTATGTTATAGGTACCCATAACGTCAGAGGAGGCGCGGCCTTGAATAAATTAATATTTCCGCCACGGGTTTTTGCGAGCGGGTATCGCGAAAAGGTTTTTAGCGTACGTATTCCGCCTCTTCTATTTCGTTCCGTTCCGTTGCGGCTCGTAAAAAAAAAAAAAAAAATGAAAAAAAGTCCTGATATGAATATGAATGTATGTAAATAGGCTCGCGAGAGAGTTTCACGAAGCTGAGAGGGGAGAGAGTCGGGGAGACTTTACCCTGTATCGCGTATAGACTCCTCGCGCTCTCCAACCCCACCGAAACCCACCACCATCACCGGTAATATAGAGCTGTGTGCGGTTGCATTATTCCCGATATATATGTATACATATAACTAAGTCGCGGCCGACCTAATTGGACGTTTGATTCTTTAATGCGCGAGCAAACCGAGACTCGAGAGAGGGAGACTGAGTCTATGCATGCGAATAAATACAACACCAGCAAAAAAAAAAGAAAAAAGCTGAAAAACAGAAGAAAATATAAATGGGGAAATAAATAGGACATAGGCTGAAAAGAGTATAAATGCCGTGGGCTATTTACCGGTGTGCCTTATTTTTTTCTTCGCATTACCCCGTTCCTTTCTCTCGTCTCCTTAATTGATTTAAATAGAACGAAAGCCGGATTCGCGGACTGCTTGAAATAAAAAGCTTCCCCCGATATTGGAAACGGAATTAGTCTCGCTTCGGGGTTCGTTTCTATTATAAAAAAAAAATTCTTTGGGACAATGGTGTCGAATAATTGTGGATATTGAGCGAGAAAATTAGGGAGAAAAATGGAGAGAAAAAAAAGAAATTGCCGAATGAAAAATTGTGGAATTATAATCGTCGCTGTAAATACGACTCGGTGCACGACGACGATATATTCCCGCGGAGTGGAAGCGAATCGTAGCCGAGATCGTGTATACGTTCTTTGCAATGTGCGAGTGCCTAATACGTGCAATGGGGACTCATACATGGAATCGCGTGACACGCGGAACCATTGGGAGGAACAAAGGTCCATGTTGTTCTCCGCGTACGCGCTGACTTAGTCCGGCGTACATCGAGCCGGCAGCCGCGGACAACACACCCTCTGTGTGTGACGTCGAGGGGGGAAAGATGGACGTCGGCTTGTCTCGGGCACAACGAGTCGAAGCCCTCCGACATGGGTGACCGGGACTGAGCGCGCGGTGTGTTGCACCCTAATAAAGCCATTCGTTTGCGCTTAGCTATACCCATAGACGTCGTCGGATACCAACGCGCTTTGCTGGTCTTTCTCTTCGACGATCGAAACATAATGAACGTGAAATTTCAACGAATAGACCGAAACTTCGATGTTATAGGGATCAATTAATCTATTTGTTGGACAAATTCACCGTTTTTCACGAGAAGCGTATTTTATTTTTTCTTACGAGTAAAAAAATTGTTAAACCCTGAGGCCGTAAAAAATGGTACTTTCTGATTATTTTCGCATTTAAAAAAATATGTCGAGCCATTTTTCGATAAACGATAGACGTAAACAACGTGACGAAAAAGAAATATATGAAGTTAAAGAGTGGAGACAAAAAAAAAATAAGAAACAACGTAGGTGAACCTCACCCTCGGTAAACTTGACCAACGTCAGCTGTGGGGCTGCCGCGTGTAGCCCTTTTAACCCCCAGTTGAGAATCTCGTCGGTTCCACGTAGCGATGTATGTACGAAAAGGGAGAAGCCGAGTTAGCCAGAGAGAACCAGTGGAACGACCATCAGGCGAGCGGCCGAGCTTTCGCCCCGTCATGAGTAATGCACGCCATAATTACCGACGTCCATTCAGCCTTCGCCTTCCCTAATTTAACGAGTTTTTTTTTCTTCTCTCTTCACTCCCTCCGCCGTACCCCAACCTCATCCCTTGGTTCGTTCGCCACGAGAAACTACCGCAAGCATATACCAAAAGCATGCATAGAGAAAAGGGGTGTATGGCGTTTATTCTAAGGTTTGTTAAGAAGACGCGTCGGGCGTCCAGACACTGCTGAATAAAACACAGTCTCTCGTATAAATGCCTCGACGCGCGGGTGCGCTCTGTGCGATCTGGCGGCAACGCGCGCGCCTCGTCTATACGCTGAGAGGCAAAGAAGACGAAGCCCGAGAAAGGAGAGGATAGAAAGAGTAAAATAAAAAAAAAGTAAAAGGGAAGTAGGAAATACGATGATACGAAACGAGTCGTACCACGATGTATACGAGGCTTGAATTTAAACGCTGTCTCTCTGTATTCTGCATATCTCATAGGCTCACGAGCTCCATCTCTATCTCTCTAATGAAACTTCTGGTCATTTTCAATTGTACCTTTCATTTTTTAATCTCTCACTCGCTCTCCGCACTTCGCCGTGTATACACGTGCCGTTGTTTATTCTGCCTTCAGAATTTTTAACTTTGCATAAAAAAACATTGTAGCTGCCTGCGCGGAGGAAAAAAAAAAAAAAAACTTTCATCCCACATGAGTTTGGATTCGTAACTTTGTTTTTCTGTTTCTATTTTTTTAAATAATTTACTCCGTTGGTAAAAAAAAATAATAAAATAAAAAAATGTAATGAAAAAGAGATCGATACAATATTTTGTATAATTATTTAAAATGAAATTAACACGTATTCCGTAAATTTAATTGAAAAATGAAATAAAATGCTATTATGAAAGGTTTCGTAATTGAATCGGCAATTGCGAAATACTTTGCGTAAAATCAACGAAAGTAATTACTAAAAATTGATTCGAGTTGCGCGCGTGATGCATGACGAAAAAAATTGCTTGGTCTATTTAAGTAGCGGCATAAAATGAGCGGTAAGCTTTCAAACGATATAGAAAGGGATATTACCATACACCGCGTGCTGTAAGGTACACATATATACACTGCTACACCCCTTTGGGCTATTTGTCCAGCTAACGTTTCGTTTACTCGACGACAACGATGACCCAATCCTACGGCAAACAAGACACGAGCTTCGCTTGCCGCGCCGTTCGTCTTCTCTCATTCATCCCGCCCTCGAGGTTTCCAAACCCGAAAAACATTCGTGGCAAACTCCTCGTGTATCAGTTCGATAAAAATCCCCCGAAGCAAAATTTCGTACGGTTCGTGTCAGCCTCACCGCTCCTCCCTTTCCTTTTGCTCATCGAACCACCGTAGAAATTCAACTACATGCGCGAGAAGCTACAAAGTTCCCTCCGGATGATGAACGCACCTCTGAGAATCGCTGTAAACGAGCGCTTGTAACGAAATTCGAACGATTCATCATTTTCAACGAGTACCTCAACTCTTTCTCCTGCAACCTCCCTCGTTCCATGGGCCGTTGCGATCGCCACGCACGCACTCCCTTTCTACGCTATATATATATGTATATATATCTCGAACACACGGTGTTAATCCATTCCACAGTCGAAAGTAAAAGATAGAAAGAGTTCTGTATTTCCCTGGGGTATCGCGGAGACCGGTGCGCGCAGCTGATAAATATAAAGCCGCGATCTCTCGTTTCCCTTTTCTTTTTTTTTTTTTTTTTTTCGTGGGGCCCAAGCGCGCGGGCGTGTAAACGTCGATGCCAGAGAGCAGCGTACCAGCAACAAACTTCTTTCGATTTGCATATTCGACGCGAGAGTGGAATAATCATTACCCTCTCATCTTTCTCTTCCGCTCACTGGAAACGCTATGCAACTCAAGTTGTATGGGAGTATAATAGCGCCGGTCTATAGTAGTACTTACTATACGTATGTATAGTTATAGATAGACACGACGAGAGTCGTATATACGGGTAACAGGTAAGAGACTGGGACTCTACGCTCAGGCGTCGAGCCGCCTTTCAAAGCTTATGCTCGATAAGCTCGACCACCGGCCACCGGTGTCATCGTAACTTCGAACTCTATTGCACCGCGTCCGTTACGACGATACAACCAAACGACCGAAGCAAATTAGCCGCTCGCACGTGAATAAACGTTACTCTTTTCGCCGCGAGCAAATAGTTGTTAGTTCGTGGTTTGTAGTATATAGCCACCGCGAGAGCGTCTAATAGCCGCGGCGAGCGGATACGCCGCTCTTACCTCTGTTTGGAATCACCGCGGCGATAAGTGATACAGAGTAACAGTAGAAGTTGACTCTCGGATCGAGAAAAGGCCTACGCCTCTCTCTCTTGCTCTCTATCTCCCTCTCTCTCTCGTTGAGCGACGAAGAAATTACCGTAGCAATTAACTTTACCTACGACTACTGCACACTCTCGTGTCCTACGCGCGACTCAACACGCGCTAAGCCTGCAACTTGCGATTCTTGCGCTCGGCTTGTGCCCACGAAGAATTAGCATTCTCGCTATAATTTCTCTTTCGTCGCAGCCATTTTCGTATAAATCGTTCTCTCACGGCGCACGTTACAACGCGAAATAGAAGCGGCGTTACGGAACTCCGAGGATCAGACGCTTATCTCGCCAATGAATGGAATCCAACGTATCAGAAAATATTCGTTTCCGTTCGCGGTATTCTGATAATATCTCCGAATTCGTTGAAACTAAAAATAATTTTACAAAAACATACCAAAAAAAATTTAAATAAAATAAAAACAATAATCGACAACGGTAGAAAAAATAAAATAAAAATTAATAATAATAATAATAGTCATAACTATTATTATTTATTCCCCTCCGAAAATTATTTTTATTTATTTTTATTAACGAAAAGTAGTATAAAAAAAAAAAAATTCCCCGACCATACCGTACGAAAAAATATGAAAATTTCGTATCGCAATTATGTGCCGGTGCATACAATTATGGTGCTACAGAGACATATCGGAACTTCAAATATCTCGCGAATGGGCTCGTCGTCTGGCGGTGTCGACGTTCACTCCCTATAAGGACGGTGGCGCGGCCTACATGCATTTTATTACCGTACAATCGACAACTCGAGGACCCCGAGTTACAGGCGATTCGAGAGCCATAGGCCAATTCTCTCGTCTATTGTCGTTCGCGGCTGATTCCTCTTAAAAAAAAACGAAAAACACCGCGTGGCGAATATAGTTGCAGCGTGGATGCGAACACGCGCTGTTTGTCTTGTTAAACGAAAGCATCGATACTATTTTTGCTTTTTTTTTATCTCGAGCAATTCCAACGGTTCCATATTCGCGCTGAATAAAAATCCAACTTTCGCTCAATGCCTCGATAGAGCCTCCGTACTCTATACGTGTTCGATACTGTTATAGTCCCTCTCTACTAGAGATCAGCGAGACTACCGGCCGTGATTTTCACACGCTGTTAACCCCCCCTCCGCCTGTTCCCTCCGGAGAAGCACACCATTCGTTCGATCCTCCCAGTCGGGGATTTGACGATAAAAACCGATTATACGATTTTATACTATGATAGACCATTTTCACCGTTCTGCCAGCGCGGACTGAACTGCACAGAAAGCGCGCGCGCCCAGGCGCTTCATCGATTCTCGTTTCTCACACTGCGAGCCTCTCTCTAACTCGACTCGATTAATCTTCATACCACGTTTGTTAAAAAAAAAAAAAAAAATCCGTGAGTACCTAACCGCGATATTAGATTGGAAGTGAAATAAATATTAAAAGGGCAAAAAGCGCGGATAGGACGGGGAGTTTCGCGTCGGGAAACGCTTTAAGCTAAAGAGCGAAGAGAAAACGTTGGGAGAAGTTCGCGCATCCAGGGATATATCGTCGAGTCATCCGGTTTTACGAAGCTTCGCCTTCGACAAAAAAAAAAAAGACGATGCCGATACTTCAATACCTACGCGAGTAAATATATACATGTAGACTGTTCGTGCGTATTTTTTCATCTATAGAGAGTTAACACATTGAACGGTGAGCTCTCTCGCTGTATATAGCGAACATTTCTCGTCTCAATGATTCCTTTTTTACCGCGCGCAACCGAACTCTCTCTCTATCTCTCTCGGTAGAGCATCGGGCAATTCATCATTCCGACGCCTCCGCCCGTCGCTGAACACCGTACGCTCGTTAATTACCGGAGGATTATACGAGACACTGGTGTATAGTGGAAGCGCGGAGAAGCTTCCAGCGCACACGTTTCGTGTATAACCCTCTCTATGCGTCGAGACACACTGCGTATCGTCTAACTCGCTCGTGGTGTCCTTACGAAGGTGCAACGCAACTCTGTGCATTTGCTTATCACAACAACCGGAAGGTTTCGTGCTGCCGGAGCTCCGATATACGCGTATGCATAGCTACTTTTCTATTGGCTTGAGAAACGACTAACTGTTATCGGCAGGTTATTGGTTCTCGATACCCTTTAAGTTCGACCAATTGTAATTAACTCGCAGAAATAACTAATACAAAAAAAAAAATTCGAAAAAAAATTTTCTCGATTGACGATGTGATAAATAAATAATCTCTCACAATAAAAATAATTTATTCAATAACAAAACTCTGAAAAATCGGTAAATAATTCTGAATAATTATAATTTGCGCAATAACCAGACGAGACACTCTCGAAACCCACGAAATCCACATTTCTCTACGCAACTATAATACGGAAACAAAAAAATAGATGTTCCAGCAATAAAAAGAGGGGCGGGGGGCAGTAACCTCCAGAAAACAGAGAAAGAGATCTTTCCCCACAGATATCTCCCAAAGTCACTGCAGCCCGAGCGCATTATGGTCTCTTGGTCTTCAAGAACTCTGACCATCGGACATTCGTTTCGAACGTTTAAGATCGTTGCTGGCAGCGTGCTTTATCGTCTTCTATTTCTTTTTATTCTTCGTTCCACCGGTCAGCCCTTTGCGTAAGACGTATATATACCCAACGAAGGAGTGAGAGATGTGCGTGTCACGTATAGAACGCGTCTAGCGTCGAGAGAAAGAGAGACTCGAACGACGAGAACGATGACGACGAGAAATGGGAAGGGAAAAGAGTGGAGTATCCGCGCGGAGGGTCGCGTTGCGGCAATAAAAATGCAAAATATATGACGGTACCTCTAACGACGCACGCACGACATGTTCACACAAACATACAAATACATAACTATATATATGTATACATATATTTATAGATATATATATTCAACGATAGAGCGTATATAGGAAGGAAGGAACAAACCAGACTACGCGGTCTTAGCCCTTATACTCCTCTATGTGCGTCGGGTTAGGGCTTCGAGTACCGACGACGTGAGCCCACTACCCTCGTAAAACGCCCTGACGTCGCCCGGTTGCTCGATGTAGTTTAGGGGACCCCCGACGCCGTAGCCGCCGCCCCGCGATATCAAGATAGAAATTCTGCCGTTGCTACTACCGCCAGTCCCCGTTGCCTTCCGCAGCCTTTCGTACGCGTATCGTGTATCTCTCTGCGTGTAACCGTAATGCCTATACGTGTGTATTGTATAAGACACAGTAAGGGGGGCGCGAGCGCGTTACAGGGAAACACGAGAACGACGGGAGCGAAGAGGCGAAGAAAGTTTTTCCTACGCTCGATGAAACACACGATTGAGGCGAAAAGTCATCGGACTCAACGAGCCTAGAAATTTCATAAATAAATGAATAAATTATCCGAGGTTTAGGCGCACACGGGTATTATAATCGATTGGGGGTTTTTTTTTCCGGGTTGTTTTCTTTTCGCAGTCTTCTGGTATGTGACCGCGAATGACACGTAGTTTAGCGATTTCGTTTATCGGCAGTACGCGTTCCATACGAACGCGGGGGCGATTCAAGGCCGATCGCGCGTTCGATGGAGGCGAGGAACGGCGTGTGGATTATCGATTATGCGTGGTGAACGGCGCGTAACCACGCACACGTCTCGCCCGTTGTCGACGTCCCTTCGTTCGGTTTTCGTATGATATGCACAAATATATATAAAAAAAAAAGTAATATATATATGTATTTGTCATAATACATAGTATACGGAATTCTCGGAAATAACTAAATAAAATGAATCGTCATAAGAAACTTAGCAATTTTTTCAGTGTCTCATTGCAATTAACTTTTCTTCTTTTTTTTTTTAATTTTCTATTTTTTTTGTAAATCTAATACCGATCTCTCGCTTCGTTCGCTCTTCTCTTCGTTGCCTGCGTCAATGACAACGCACAGTAGGAAGCAATATAACCAGTGGAAATTTAACGCTCGGACAATCACAGGAGTGCGAAAACGCGTCGAGCATTGTGCAGAATCTCGTCGAGCCACGCGTCGTTCTCATAAGGGAAGAAAAAAAAACTGAAGCGAGAGAATGATCGTCAGTTAGTTGTACCAGTAGAAGAGACGCAGATATACATCGGCGATGATGAGAGGGTGGGACACGAGAGCCACGTGGCCGACCCTTTTAATTTGTCTCTTTACCAGTTCGCCGCTCCGAGGCTCATGAAGGAGATAGCGCCAAGAGTGCCAAATCAAATAACTGTTAGAACGAGAAAAGAACCCGAGAGTGAGAGAGAGAGAGAGAGAGAGTGCGAGATACCGAAAGGTTCTCCCCGCTTTCAAAGGCTTTCGAAACTCCAAAGGATATTATTTGATATCATAAATCCGTAACAGCTGTATCCACGACGGGAGAGAAAGGAGAAACCCTTTGTCGTTCACTCGTCGATGGTTATAGTTCACGAAAGCGAATTATGGATAACGAAATTGGAAACGATATTATCCATTTTTTGGAGTAAAAAAATCGTCTCAAGTATGAAAATATCTGCGATTATTTTTTTATTTATTCTTTGGACGATTTTTTTAAATTTTATTTATTTTTTAACTAATTTAAAATAAATTTAGACTCTAACAACTTAGATGAAAAATAATCAACGTTTTACGATTTTAATACCGAAAATGTTAATTCGACTCTAAAACGTGTCCTTTGAGATTAAACTACGAGACTGGAGCACGGGAGGCTAACCGTTCAAAGAAATCGTCGTCGTCGTCGTCGTCGGACGTAATTGACGCGAAGAATTAGAATTGCACGTGACGCGAGCAATCTACCTATAGAATTTTAGCCCGAGAGAGTTCTCGTGAGCGACTTGCCTCGCGCACGAAGCGGCGTCGCCGAATAAGGCGGTCAAAAGTGATGCAACACGTTCCTCGGTCCGTCTAATGCCGCGTTTAGAATCGCGCAATTACGCGCACGTGAGAGTAGACGGAAAACAATTTTGCTGTCCCACGTCTCGACGTTGCTGAGAGAAAACGATTCTTGCGACGGATTTTGTCTGTCGGCTTTTTCACTCTCCGGTATAATATCCTTTCGCGTCTCTTGTCTATATCCCCGTAGCGACGTGGCAAAATCGAGGATAATTATGTACCCAAAGCCATTAATATTTAATCCGTAAACGAAGTAGAGCTCCGTGTCACTTTCCTTTGCCTCGCTTTTCCCTCCGTGACATTAAGTCGACAATCTTATCGAGGGGAATGGGAAGAAACGACTCGAAGAATATTCGTAGATTCTCTGTCTTCTCTCGCGACGAATCGAGTTATTCGGCGCGGGGGACGAATAAGAAGCACCAGAAGGCGCGCGGAAAAGACGAAGAAGAAGATGAAGAAGAGAACGGGGCGAGAAAGCGAGAGTCGAGTGCGCGAGCACACTGTTGAATAAGCACTTCAATCTCTTCTGGATGCTTGACTCGACGCTCTGTAGTACGTACTGTAAGCCACGAAACTATGTGGTCTCTTTCTCTCGTGGGGCCCCTTCTACGATACATACGTTCCACTATACACCATACTGTGTATATACGAGAGTACCGTGAAACCCTCCCGAAGCTCTCCCTACGAATTAGCATTTTCGTGTTTGCATCCGCAAGACGTAGTCTGAGTTTTCGGATGCTGTTGAGTGCGGGCCTCGCGTAGGCGTCGCTTGAGTACTCATCTCGCATTTCACCGATTCGCGTCGTCATTGAAGGATCTTTAGAATTTTTAAATTTGCAGACCCGACGGCGAAGATGGTAATCTGCGATATTATAAATCGTTTACTAAACCATCAACCAACTTTGGTCAATCGTATTACATTAGCATTATTTTATTGTTAAAAAAAAAACATTGAATGTTCAAATGCGATACATTTTTTTTTTTTTGGATCTACGCGATGTTTTTCAAATTTCACAAAAAAGTAAAATTAATCTTACAATTGTTTCTTTTTTTTTTTTTCAAAATCAAATCCTCAAAATTACTTAAATTAAATTTTTTTTTAAATTTAATTAATTAAAATAAAAATAGCACCACTAGAAAAATTAAGCAAAAATAACGTGGATACATTTTTTTTTTTTCGAATTGAAAGACCTCGAATTTAATTAAACCTGAACCTTAGGTCTTTCAAAAATGTATAAAGATCGCAAATTTCGAAGAAATCACAAGCCAAAAATCGTTTTTAATTTTATTTAAACCAAAAAAAAATGTAACGTCGCAATACTGAACGGAAAGATGCAACACTTCTGATAATGACAAACGACGATAAAACGGAAACTCTCAAAGGGGTGAGATAGAGAGTGCAGAAAGTGGTAGAGATGGGGGGATGGGTGGGGGTTTTAGTAGAGAATCCTGCGCCGGCGAATGCGGGATCTCGCGCGTCCGGTGCCGGTCGGGTAATGGCCGATCTATTACATGGTTATTGGGTAATCAGCAGCCCGACTAGCCGCACAGTATTTAGCATCGGTATATCGAGGCAAAGTAACAGTTGATTGGTGAGCCACCCGATAGTGCCGTGGCTACGCTGAACGGGAAAGGGGTGAGGGGGGGGGGGAGGTGTAGGGGGGTAACCTCCGTAGTTCACGTCCGCGTAACTTCGCGTTGATTACCGAACATCGTATAACGAGAACCTCCAACCAGCCATACTGTATATTATGTAGTTTCGGAGTGTTGTTAACCAGTAGTTGAAATCTTGTATACACAATACGTTCTGCTACAGTAGAATATCGTAAAAGTTTGCTTATCGAATTTTTTCAACTTGGCGAACCAAAAGCGCCCCTAAGTACATACGATGTATACCGTCTTAATTTTTTTTTTAATTTTTATCGCAGAATAAAAAAAAATATATATTACATATATATTGCTGCATAATATATCTATTTATTTTAATGAACTTTATATTTAAAAATTGCCATCGTTGCGCGTAAAACTTAACCAATTCACAATTATGGATTAAAGTAATATAATAACAAGATAATAAGCTGTAATACAATGGACATCTATATTAAAATGTATGTATATGTATCCTTGAGCGTTGGGAGGGCCGACGAGAAGTAGAAGGTATATAACCAACGACGGGCGGTGGGCACTTAGCCGAGTATCGTTTACGCTCTCGAAAAAGATGTCTGACGTCTCAACTTCTACTACTTCTCTCTCAACAATGCTCGTCCGCTTCGTGCGCTTCAGGACAGCTCTCGTGTTGGTCCGGTCTTCTCGTTGCTCTTTGCCTTTCCCCGTCAGTGAGAGCGCGCAACGCTTTCCTCTCGTTCTCTGTCCGTCTCGCCTCTCGCTGTCCTTCCAGCGCTGTCCCTCGTCGACGAGGGTATCAGTTTCAGGCCTGAAACTCAAGAACCCGGGAATGCGACGATGCGGTTATATATCTCCCTCTTTCACCCGGGAGGGAAAGAGACCCCCTTCCCCCACTCCCTGAAAATAAAGTGACGCGATGGAATACAATAACGATGGACTCAAAACGATCTGAGACGGCAAGAAAATCAAACGCACAAGCGATAAAGCAAAACTAAAAAATAAAAGAACAGTTCCATTGGGAAAAAAGAAATCATCTATTAATTACCAAAGTTTCGAATTACGAGGATTAACGTTCATTTAGAGCGACGAGTGCGCTCAAGAGCTCGGAGCTTTATTAATAAAAAAAAAAAATCTCGAGAGGATTATTACGCACTTAGAATACTCTCGCTGTTGATTTCGGCGGAACGAAATTAATTTGCGCGTATACTTACACGAAAAACGAGGGGTTACTTCGAGGGAAGAGATTTACAGTGTATCCGCGTTTGAGTTCTACGCGAAGAAAAAAAAAATAAAAATAAACTCCCGACTCTTCGAATTTCACTTGCGTAAAAACGATTAATCATAGAGCCTCCGTAAGCTCGACCCGCGACCTTTTTTCCCGGGGAATCGAAGTTTATTTCGATAAGGCAACGTTGCAGCACGCGGCGGATGGAAGGATATCCCGCGAGCCGCGAGGGGAGAGTCAGAATGGCACGGATCTCCCTATCCTCCCTTTCGCTGTTTCTCGTCCTGCAAGGCGGAGATTAAATTTTTTTTTCCGTTTCAACGATTCCCTTCGCTCTCACACTGCTTTGTTCTTTCTCCCCGTTATATATATATATTTATATGTATTATATAGACGAATTTTATATAGTCGAGGACAACGCCCTCTCGAAATAACACAAACCCTCGAACACGAAAGAAGCCTCAGGCATATATATTTCGTAAGAAAAATGTTTTCCAAACTCCCGAGAAATCCACCCGACCCCGCATATGCAGACAGGATTTTTTTTTTTTTTTTTTCGTAAACAATACTTTTATTTTTTCATATTTTTCCATCTCTGTGATCCTTTTTCAACGAGGGACTTTCTACAAACGATAAGAATCGCAGCTTATCACAATTAAAAGCTCGTAGTTTCTTCTTTGCTCTCCGAACTCTTCTCGATTCTTTTTTCTCTGCAAAGGCCTTTTTCTCTCCCCCTCCGCGAGTTTTCATCGTCGTTGCGACTCTTCTCGGCTTCTTTCATCTCGCGAGACTCTTTTTTCTCTCAACGCCGCCAGACCCGTGGGGGCGTCTTCCCTCACTCTCCGCTGACTACACGAAAGATGTGAAAGGAATAAAGACGAAAGATAGTTTAGCATAAATGAGGCAACTTTTCCGGGGCTCCGAGAGAAACGAAGGGGCCGCGAGGGCGCGGAAGAGAGCGGCCTTCCCTCGAGAATCATGCCGAGAAGGCTCGGTCAGCTCTCCCTCGCGCCAAACTCCGAGCTCCGCGCTTTGCTCTCGTTCCTCTCTCTCTCCCCCCATAGGCTTTATATCGGTACGAGATGCCTTGGACCGTGTTTCCTCGTTTTCTCCCTCTCCCCCCCCCCCCCCCCCCCCTACAGGGTTCCTCCAACACACCTGTGCAATCTTGACGCCCATTTCACGGAACGACGCGCTTCTCTAATGTCTCACGGGATTATTTCCACTCTCGAGTTATACACCGTTTTCACAAAGTTTCACGATTCGCGATACTCACACTGTTATTACGTTAAAGGCGCACGCTATTCGATGCTGTGCATAGATCATATTTATACACTGTATAGACTCTTTGAATTATAAATAATTTATGATAATTATTGTGTTCAACGCGAGTGTGGTCCGCGGTCCATTATTAACGCAAACTCGTTCTTTCAACGGCAAGATACGCGTTTTAGTGTCGATCGGGATTATTGCCGAAGGAAGAATTCGTTTCGTAAAATGTTTTCGATGTTATTCTTGAGATCAGCGATTTATCACTACGTGGGAATTCTGGATGTTTTTTTTTTTTTTCACGGGGATCTATTTGCCTTCTTTGCTTGCGTCTGTGATAGTCTCACCGATGTCGATCACATTTTCCCGGTTCAATTATCGATTAGACTCTCGGGGCGTACTGTCCCAACAGACACACACGGAAAAACCGATATGCGATTCGTTACGTATGGACGAGTTTACCGGTGAGACACAGAAAGAGAATGTATATAGTAGTATATGGAGAAGAGAGATTCTCGTGTACGATACACGTAGTTAATACCGACTTAACCGCCTACCTGGATTAGTTACGCTCCGCGGGCATATAAAGTGCTCCGGCTAAACGCCGGCTTCGGGATTCCAGCTCTCTATGTATGCCGATCGCGGTATGAGAGACTCCGGTAGTGTGCAACGACGCGTTTTTCCCTCCTTATGCCGATGCTCACTTCTTCTCTTTTACCGGTAAGACGACGATCCTCTCCGTCGACTTACTCGCATGCAAAGCTAAGTAGAGACGACAGACACCCGCGGACACCAACCGCTCTGTGATATCTGGGTTAACCAGAGATAATAATCCGTTATTTGATCGTCGTTTAACGCCCATCCGACTCCTCCTACGGTGTAAAACGATGGTTGCTCATTATGTCGAGAGCCATACAAGCTATAGACACGCAAATGCGGCGACGACTGATTCGCTCCAACTTTTTTTTTTTTTTTACGCGTGACTCGAAATGCATTTTGCATCGGGACGAAGTTCAATTGTTTGTTGCGTCAATTTTTCTGAATTTTTTTCCGAGTGTCGGATGTTCCGTAAAATTCAAGAAAAATCGGGACGGAACGCAAATAAAAATATACTTGTGTCGATGAATTCGCAGAATTTTTTTCTAGGATATTTCCTATATATAAAAAATAAATTTAATTTATTGATTTTTTCATATTCCAAAGAAAATATCCACCAATAATATTCTCTAAAAATCGAAGAGAAACATTTGTATGGAACGAAGAAAAACAGAGTGAGGTCGTTGAACTCGCGGAAGAGTTTGTTTTGTTTTTTACATACATTTTTTCATCCGTGAACCAGTCCTCTGCGGACGAAGCCGATAAATAATTTTGAAAAAAGTCAATTCAGACTTTATTTATTCTTCCATATTGCAAAAAAAAAATATATCCGCAGGTTTTACGTACCAAAGTAAACCAAAAGTTTTGGATTGAAAAAAACAAAACAAAAAAGTTCTGTATGCGGTCGTTGGTCCTATGTATAGCGAGAGGGAATTTTTTCGTTTATTTATTTTCATCAAACGGAAAGCGCCCGATACCTATATCGGGGATATATTCGTATACAAAAAAAATGCCAGGGTTGTTTCGATAGAGTAACCGACCTCGTTCCCGCGCGCGAGAATTGCTTAGCGCCCCGGTGGTACGTCCAGAATCGTTGATCGGTACGGACCTCGGTTTCGAGCCCCGCGATTGCCCGAAGCGACGACACGATAAATATCGCAACGGCCACAGGTCGGAGAGAGAGAACGTGGAAAGGTATCGAGAACCCGATGCGGAGCATAGCGCATCACGACCGGCCGCCGCCGCCGGACGGTCCTCATAAAACGTTCCATAAATATTATGATCTCGATTCGCGAACGATTCAATCTATCGGCTCGATAGGTCGGAGACCGAGAGGTACTCTCGCGAGTGCGCGCGCGCGACTTCGCCTATGGCTTTTGCGATGATCTCTCGCAGCTGGATAAGTAGAAGGGGGTGGAGTGGGGGGTACGTCTCTTCTTGATCGTCGTAGGATGGATCGTAAATCCTCGACAGTTCCTTCACGGTAAATTCCGTCGATGGATAAGAAAGAACGAGACTCCAAGACGGTTCTTCGCCGGTATTGTGGCTATGCGGGGTCTTCACGACCGCGATTCTCGTTCACCGATTACCTTCTTGCGTGATATACGAAATTGTCGCGGTTCACTATCCGTACCTCCGTGGCAATTCGGTCGATCACTCACGGCCAATCGAACTTTATTTTATCGCCTCTTGCCAGTTCCGTATGGTCCGTTTTACATTTTGATTTATTATTCCCGGTACCGGATAAAGCCGGAATATAACATTTTTAATGCAGTCGTTAAATGAGACGATCGTATCAGCGATTTTTCTCGAAAAAAAAACTAAGTAAACGCGACGCGTTTTTAAGAAGCAACGAAAATGCAGCTGTAAGGAACGCGGATATGTTTTTACCGACGCGATGTTACAGTCGTCGATGGACGAGGGGCGCGTCGGTTTAGTTTGGCGAGAATGGGAAAGGTAGACAACGTTTTGTTCTCTTTGTTCCCCGCAGTCTGGGTGAAAGGATCACGTTGGTCACGATGGACCGGCGATCTTTTTCTCTACTCTCGTCTAGAATCTGTTAACCAATCTCTCTACAGGACTCTTCAGATCCAAGTCCTCTGAATATTTACTCCAAAACTACAAATAAACGCTTCTGTCCATTTTTCCTAATTTTTTCCCTATTTAAAAATATATTAAAAAAAAAAAAATGAATTATTAATTTTCATCATCGAACAAACTAACCGAATACAAAAAATTCTCTCGTTTCTGAGTCGCGCTGTACACCGTATTACAGCGAATGGACCGCCATAAAGCAGTGAAACAATTTTACTTTGCATTCGGTGCACAATAAAAGGATAAATGCCACCGGGGGATAGCCAAGAGTGTCCTATTCAGCGCCAAAGGGCAAAGACGTGCATTTAGTGCCTTCTCGCCGTTGGTTTCATACTCTCCGAACCGACTCCGCGAGTGAGAGGCGTTAGAAAAAAAAAAGAAAAAAAAAGAGATCGAGACGCGTGAACGTAGCGAAATAAAAACCCATAACGCCGAGAAAAGCGCGAGATAGAGACACGTTCGCTGCGTATACGTACCGGAAAGAAAATTAAACTTTCGGCAACTCTTTAAGAACCCTAAAGCGACAGTCCAATTTTCTCGAAACGAGTCTCCGGGCGCTCCTGGCTTGTGCCCCGTTGCGCGTTGCCATTCTTATTAAGGGGAATGTTGCGAGTAGGTATAGAGAGCGGTGAGTCGGTGGATAGTTCGGTTGTATGTCTATTTTAACACGAGACCCATGAGACACCGGTTGGCTATGAGGATGGCGAAGGAGCGAAGGATCCGTAGCAGAAGGAAAAGGCCATTCGGTTCCAGCAATCAGACTCGTGTTCACCGGAGATCGTTCCGCGCTTTCCATCTCTGTTGCTCCCTCTCTTGTTTCACCATCGAAGGAACAACCTCGACTTCTGCCGGCTCTCGTCTCGACGTGAGAAAGCGAAACGGGACAAGAAACTCCGAAGAGCCCCACAACTTCATCAACGTTTAACGAAGCGCGGCGCGCTGCTTCTCCTCTGAACTCGCTATGGAGTTACCGATCGATGTGACTCGCTATTATAACCAACGGCCTACAATTAAACCGATGAAATTGCAATAGCCGACTTAATAGCGCTCCTCTCGCGGTCTCGTATGTTGCCATACAGCGTAATTTTCAATCAGCCATACTCCCGCCGTTTAGTAGTTACCGAGACGGATCAATTTGTGTTCGGAATAAATACGATCGGTAGGCAGCTTCCCCTTAGTTGCCGCTCGATCGAATCGATTTTCTTGTGTGATGCACCAAGAAACTGATTATGGTGTAGTTATTTAGAGGAGCCGCACCTATGTATATATATATTTTTTTGGGCTTAAAGTAGAGTCGAACGTTTGGCATAAATTGTAAATCTTCACGGCTGATCGGCTATGGAAGAAGATATAACTTATGCGGTGCCTTACTGTATAAAGTTACGATGTCCAATAGACACTGAACGTGTACCGGTCTACCGTTCAAGGTCTTCACATCATTGAAGATGAAGCACCACGAGTGTCTTTCCCCAGAAGAGGTTCTCGATGTCTAGGATTTTCGACCCTCATAGGGAGTTTCGTTGCAGCAAAATACAGAGCCGATCGTTAACGATCTTCCTCCCCCATCCCATCGAATTAAGCGCGTTTGTAGTACACCTCAGGCAAAGAGCATAATCGGAACCCTTCCGCCTTCGACGCGCTCCGCGGCCTCTTGTAAGACCTTCCAATGTACCCGCTCGTCATTATCATTATTAATTTGGACTGCCAATCACTTCCTCTCGAGGCGAGAGCTTACGATTGCGAGAGGGGGATGATGCTTCGGATACTTCATCTCGCGATCCTCTTCTCGCTCTCGTTTCCCAACGACGCTAAGATAGACCGAAGCATAATGGGGGAAGGAAATGGTTTGGTTACTTGCCACTTCACTCTCCGGGCTTCGAATTTACCCCGCGAACATAAGTCGATTCCTTCGAGTACCCCTGGTATACGTGGGTTAGATATATACTTGTTATACTTGAATGGAAATAGCAAAGCGCCGAAGAAAGGACGAGCCGTTGCAATTTCTCCGACGTTGCCTCTCTCCATTGACGTCAAACGTCGTCCTCGTCACTCTACTTTTCCATCCCTTTACCCGAAAGCCCTCTCTTCATCCTACGAGTTTGACGATGCTGGGTTTCTCGAGGATGGTTGGTTCTTCCTCTTGGCCCTGGGATAAGGGGGGAAAGCCCCCCGGAGTAATGATTTTCGAGATTCTAATCTTCCCGAAGGACCCATAGAGCGTCGGCATCTACCGTTCTTCGCTTCCTCCTTGAATTTCCCGGATTTTTCGCGCCGACGCTCTCTCGCGAAATAAGAAAAGGGCGAGAGAAAACTTATTTTTTTCTTTATTTTTATTTTTTCCTTTCTTTCCTTGCGCCGTTCATTGGTGGCAACTTTCTTCTAATGCATCTATCCAACCCTCGCGCTCAACTTATTGTACGTTCTCTCCCTCTTCCCACCGCGTTACTTCCTCGTACGCTCGTCTTTTGATTCTACCCTTCTTTTCACGTAACTCCATCCCCGCTTTTATTCTTCACGAGACGGAAGACAAGCGTCGCACCACTTCTCGCAAGCTGCAAGACGGATTTTCATCTTTCCTCGTTGTCGTGGGGGCGCCTCTGCCACGCCCTGCAGTTTTCATTAGGATCAGGGCGTTGATGGAGAGGTCGTTGCATTTTTTTTTCGCTCCCTCGCTAAGAATTTATTGCCAGAAGGTTTTTTTTCTCGTCGATCGACCCAGTTTCCCGAGCGTTTCGTCCTCGAGAAGTTGGTACTGGTTTTGCTTGTAATTTCATTATTTTTCTCGCCGAACTGAATCATTAGACGAATTTTAATGAATAAGTAAATAAATAAATAAGTAAATACATAAATAAATAAATAAATAAATAAATAAGTAAATAAATAAATAAATACGTAAGCGTTGCGCTGCCGGCGCAAAAGCTTCTGGAAAACTTTGTTGAAAAATAAGCGGCACGAAAGATAGAAAGGATAGGGATAGACATGAAGATATCTGCTGCCGGCTGCTGGCTGCGGTGTGATTAACGCTTTGCCGGTGCCGAGGTTGACGCGAGACTTCGACGCCTCGTGCCTAATTAGCCGACGGTAGCCCGCCCGGTGAGAAACTGCCGGTCCGTCCTCACTGTGTTCGCCTCGCTACGTAGATAATTTCCACGCCACGTGGCGCCTAATGAGAATGGGCTGTGGCCCGTGCACCACGTTTTTCCACGGTCGCCACTCTTTGCGTTTTACTCCGTACACTTCTTGTCCCCGCTGGCTGGTCGCCCGACCATCTTTCCTGCTTTATTATTCACACCTCATCGCTAATTTCTTATGATCGTTTTTTTTTTTTACTACAAGCAAATTAATTAATTAACCGAATAATCGCTCAATTATTAACGATAAAAAATTGTGCTAAATTAAAAAATAAAAGTAGAAACATTTGTGGCTTTTCAGTAGCTACATAGTTGAGTCACTGTACGCATCGACCACTGTCCATTTTCTCGTTAAATAACGTCCATACAACGTGCCATATACTTCGCCGTATCAACCGACGTTATACAGCAATTTCTTGCGCCCGTAACCCACGTCGATCTTCACTCGGATCTGTGTGCACATTTCTGGAACACGAGAAACGAGGCGTACCCACTGCTGTTGTATATATCTGTATATATCGCTATGTGTGCGTTCGTGTACATTGTGCAAGTACCGCGAGAGAGAAAAGAGACCTCCGGCGCACTCGACGTATCGTAAAACGCACGGAGACCCCAGTGGCCCCGCGTGGGGTCGCTCTTGTTTAACGATCCCTGGTAACGATTCCACGTACCGGATCAACGATGTAATTCTTCCCTTTTACTAAAAAAAAATCGATGAAGAAAAAAAAAAACGAAGAAAAAAAATGCAACCCTATTACATAAATCAACGAAATAATTATGTAATAAAATTTCAACTATGAACATTTTATTTTTCTTTTTTTTTTCCGCTCTTCGTAATCCTGATACAACGGCGGATTTTTTATTCTGCATCCTGAATTTCGTAATTTATTTTCTTTAGCGTTAATCGCTTTTTCTCGTTTCACTGTAAAATTAAAAAACAAAAAAGAAAATGGAGAGAAGATATCTCAGAGTCGGGGGCGTTATTTAGAGCGCGCAGAATCTTCTATCGTTTCATCTCTCGCAATATTATCTTTTTATTTTTTATTATTATTATTATTCTTTTTTTTTGCGCTCTTTTTATCCCGTCTCACTTTGAGCCTTTAAAAGATACCGATCTCCGCGAAAGAGGCGTCGGTGTGTTTCAAGTACCACAGAGAGACCGGGTATAAGAGAGCGCAACCATCCCGCCATCGGCATCCACGGCTGCCTTGTAGATACGTCTATACTCGGGATTTTCTCTCGTCATAAAGCGACCGAGAGAAGCTGTACCGCACAGCTTCTCACTCGCTGTTTTTAACGGGCAAATCGTATAACGTGTCTCCAGTATAATACGGCAACGAAAGTAACTCTTATCCGTATCCGTAACTTATTTCCTTCTTTCTTTATCTGTTTTTTCGCCGCTTAACCGAAGATTCTGAAACGCGAAAGTAGAAAGCATCGCAAAACGATTTTTATCCGCTAAGATTCGAGAGACGAAAAGTTCGGAAAAATGCGTCGATTCGGAGAGAAAAACGAAATGGAGCGTAAAACGAAAAGACGAAACATCGAAGATTCTTGTTCCCGAGGTTCTTTCCTAACCATTTACTTCTATTTTCTACGATTATTTTTTCTTTTTTCCTCGTACTACGAGAGTCCCACTGAGGCAGCCAGAGAAAAAGAGAGATTTTCAACGTGAACGTGCGGATTACCAACTTGTTGTTCGTGTTGCTAGAGTAGCACGCTAACACTCGAGGCTCTTGTCGTCGTCGTCGTCCTCATCCAATCTCTCGTGTTGCACGCAGCCGATTGCAAACTTTTCAGCCACCCCGTCGAGACACCCCATATATACTTCCCTTGTACCCTCCTCGTCCGTTGCTTTTTCCTCCGCATTTCCGCTTTTACCAAGCAAAGTCGCGAGACTTTTGTTCAGTCGTATTCGACGTTTCATGTTACTCTCCTTCCTCTCGGCGCTCTTCTACCGCTACTTCGCTACTGTAAACTAAAGTTCTCGGTAAACATGCGCAACAGTAGGTCGCCCAATGTATATTAGTTCTGTAATTTGAATTTCTACGCTGACAACGACAGAGTTTGGTGAGGATAAGGTAGCAGACACGTGAGACGAATATTCGCTTACACGAGAATTACGCGAATAAATCGCGAGATCGTTCGGTTGTATCTATACGCAACGAAGCGCCATTGTGTCAGCATTAACAGTGACAGCGAAGGCATACGTTAGAGGGACTAAAATCCCTCGAGGATTGGAAACCCTCGGCTGTTGTTACCTCTCGCGATACAACAAGTACCGTGTAACCCATCGGCGTTGCGCATAACCCGAACCGTACGACGCAACTATACGCTCCATTGTCTACAACATTCTGCCTACAAGCTTCCGGTATGTTTTACACGAGTCTGGATATCCCCGCCACGTATGGCTTCCTGTCGTAAACACGGTACTCTCTCGCATCGTAAACGTGAGAGATCTTATCGAGATATAGAGAGATTCTGCGGAATTTGGTGCATCCTACGATACGCGAAAACACCCCGCGATTCTCGATAGAACGCGGCGTGGTGCGCATCGTTTTCAGATTTATTTCGCAATACATCGCGAGTGCTTTACGGCAAATAGGTCTGTTATACGGACGCGTATCGTGCGAATAAACAGACGGTCCGTTGCCACTTCGTTTTTCGTGGATTTTCATCGATTCGCAGCTTCTCTCTCGTATGTTCTCACTGTTCGCTCTGTGAAACCTTCGGCCCTTCTGTGAGCCCTTGATAAATCGTTCGTAAGGCCGGTTCCCGTAACTACCGGGTATTTTCTTCTTCTCACCCACGAAAGACGTTTCTACGCTTTATTACTCCCACTCGGGTCACAGCGTCTCTCCTTCGCGCGGACTTAACCGCATACACGGTTTCTCGTCGACGTTAAGCACGTGTGCAGACGACTTTGCGCATATAGCCGAGTGCGGAGTAAAATGGACACCGGACCCATTCAAGGCAAATCGAAAATATTGCCGTAACTTGAATTTAATTTGAAAAAATTGCGGAGATTATTTACGAAAATTAAGACGAAATTTAAGAAAACAGTTTTTTTCCATTTTTATAGCCATTTTCTTAAAAAATGAACTCAGTTTCTTTCAAATTTTAATTCAGTTTCTTTCAATTTTTATCTCAATTTTTTTCAATTATTTTTTATTCCATGTTCCATTTTGCCCCACGCTTCCCTACATACCGCGTACAGCTGCCTTCTCTTTGCGCGTCTATGTATACTATCGAGTACTTGATACATTACCCGAGAAAGAACTAACCTACGAAAGGAATCGTATAGTTCTGTGCGACTCCTTGGCTCGGGTAAGGAACTCGTGTATCGGCGATTGTTCGACGTTCGCCGAACGTCATGTTCGACTCTTCGATTGTCGAGCGGTTCGGAGTCTGAGATCAACACACCGAGATAACCGGTAAGACAGTATTTTGATGAAATATCTGTAAAACTCGATAAGAATCGTGCTACTCGATATTTTCTTCGGATCTGATACATTGAGAAAGGCGCGTTGCTTACACTACTCACTGCTGCTGCTGCTGCTGCTGCTGCTGCTGTTGTTGTTTCTATGGTCTGTCGATCTATCTTCGTTATCGGGAATACGAGACGCCTGTACGCGGCTAAGCGATTCATCCACCTTTCGCAGATAGGCGTGTCGCGTATTCATACCAAAAGTAAATATATACATACGCTTATGGTCGTCGCAGTCGTAAAAAGCACAATTCTTTTTCGCCACAGTAAGAACTCTTTCGCTCACGGAGTTTTACCGTGTAAAGTATAGCGAACGGAGAGGAACGAACGAAGAACTCCACCTTCACGCGAATCGCATTTAACTGTAATTGCGTTTTTAATGGCCCCGACGGACACTGTCGAATTTGCTCTCCGTCCAATCCGTTTTTACGATCTTTCTTCTGATGCTCCAGCGCCACACTCCCCGACGCTCGGTAGCTCACCCGTTGCACCCATTACCGCTACTTTTTTTATTCCGCTCTCCTCCCACGTCCCGAGAATCTACATCTCCAGATGAGCTTCTGTAAAAATCCACTCAACGGCGCGATGCAGATAAAAAAAAAAAAACAAAAAAAAGCTCCGTAACAAAATTTTTTTCTTCCGTATGACTCTTAAAAACTGCATCCATATTTAGTCGTTGTTAAATGAGCTTCGAGTAATTCGTGTTCTCGACTCGTCACGAAATGAAAAAAAAAAACAACGACCCGTACACAAGCAATTATTTTCCAAGCGTCTCGTTAAGAAAGACGACACGAGGTCGACGCGAACTCAACGAATTTACAACTCATTGGTCTGATTGGATTCTCTGTAGATGTCTAAAAGAGGTAAAACCATTTCTTATTGGTCCAGCAGAGCGAACGAATAGGTTAAAAAAAGTCTCGAATTTCGTTAATTTTAGCAATCCCTGAAAAGCGTTGATTCAGTTTTTCTTCGTTCTCACAAATCACTAATTAATGTCAAAATTTCCAATTAATGTTAACTCGTTTGTGGATATAAAACGATTATTCGCCTTTTTATCAGCTACCCTTTGCCAGTTACGACCCTCCATTTTTTGTTTTGTTTTTTTAACATTTTTCGTTCTTCTTTCGTCATTCCGCGATTCTCTTTCCACCGGTTGTATCGGCAGTGAAAAGAGCTTCGCGTGATAGTGGAGAGCGCGAGCCGTTTGGGTCCAGAGACCGAAGGGTGTGGGTGGGTCGCACAATCCCCGGTAGCAACATCATCCCCCGCGACTCGCCGGCTAACCGTGGAATAGACAATAGATTTACGAGGCGTTGCATTTTAATTCGACGCCGCGGCCGTTACCGTCGCGGCGCCGGTAGACGACACGTTTATTGGACGATAAAACTTCGCCTCTCACGGATCCTCTCTCTGTGCGTTGGTTCTGATGGTGTGTTGAGGGTAGGAGGTGGAAGGGTGAGGACGGTGACTGCCGGAACGAGCAGAACAGTGTTCACGACGCGCTCTCGCGCCTCCCGGGAGCCTTCTCGCGTCTACTAACCCTCCTACTCCCTGTCCCCGCAATCCACCCTTCCGTTCTCTAGTTCGCCGGTACGTGGAATGCACAAAATTTCGCTAATATTACCCCGTCGGCCGGGCTTGGACCCTCCTCACTGGGCGAAACGAACGAGAAGGCCACGGCGTCGGCTACGTCGTCCCCGTTGGCGTCGGAACGTCCAACCAATTTCTCCATCCATTCGCACAACGAGACTACACGTATCTACTCATATATATATCTATATCTACACATATACACTGAGACTGAAATGCCTGATTCCCCGACACAACTGTACACGATACAGCTTCCGGTATACCGTGAAGTATGCGGTCCACAGCATCCCTCCTGCGAATTCGTGTCCACCCTTTCCTTCGCTTCACTTTTGTTGCTATAATAATCATCTTATTCACATCGTTAGTTATCGTTCTCAACGTTGATCGAGAAACTGTGATATTAGTGAGGAAAAATATATAATAAAAAAGAAGAAACACCTGGCATAGCGAAGGTAAAGGGAAAGGATACGGTTTGAGAGGAATATAACGCCTGCGGGTGAACGAAGCGATCCTGGAGAGCGAACCATAAAACTGTTATTAGTACGGCTGAGGTGAGGTCTGCTCGTTCGAAAGACGAACGAAGCCCCGACTTCGACAGAGTATTCCTGGCGAATGGGCGTAGAGATCCTCTGCAATAATATAAATTAAAAGAGCCCTTACGGAGCGCGCTGTACGGACTCGTCGCTCTCGTCTTCGGCGGCGCAAGCAAGCAGAGCATATCCACTCGCACTCTAGACTCGGATCTCTCTTCTCCGGCTTCGGAAACGACGAACCACTTTCATCTAGTGGCACAAAGAGAAAGAGATCTGATGTCCACCAAGGGATGTGGCTGAGCTGCAGTTGGAGGAAAAAAAAGGTCAAAGGTTTTTCTCGCAGACACAATCACATGTTCGTGAAAAAAAAAAACTCGACAATTTTTCCTTCGTTCTTTGCGAACGCCGCTCTTTCCGTAAAGTACATTGACTGGCTCCAGAAAAGACGCGTTTTTTTTTTCGTTGTTATTTCATTTTATTTTTTGAATGTATGCGATAAAACGAAATATGAAACATAAAAAAATAAATATTTAATAATAATTGTAATAATAATTTATAGATAAATTTATTTATTTTTATTATTTTTTTGATAAAATCTTTTTGCGATATTTTTAATAATGTCGTTATTTTTTAGTTTTCTATATAATTGTTGCGAATTTTAACACAAATTAACGTAATTACGGATCAGTTGAATAAATTCTCGAGTTACGCAATTCGCAACATGCCACTCGTGAGTTTAACAGAGAGCCGAGAATGTCGGTTGTCTGAAGCAGATCTCGCAGATGGTATATCCAATTTCAAGACTAATTGTTTAAACAGGCGTGGCTTGTGAGAGAAAAAAAGGATTCCGCGAGTACTCTTTCTCTCCGTAGGGAGCTTTGAGATCGCCTGAGTGAGTTCATCGGCAGAGTAAAAAGATCGCGAGAGCTCGAGTTCCGTCGTTTCCACGATCCGCTGTCGGGGACGAGAGAGATAGTAAAGGCGTCGGTAGAGAAATATCAGAGACCGATGGGAGAGATACTTCTGTACACATTTCGCAATTCCCGCGGGTGCCCTACCGCGCGCCACCGACCCGAGAGAGAGTTCCTTGCTCTCGGAATCGGAATCTGATTTACATCCTAATTACTGTTGAGCGCGCGCTCTCGCGAGAGGAAGAGAAAAACGAGAGAGAGAGAGAGGAGAGCGGCAGGGGATGGCAAGAGAGATGTAAGGCAATCGCCGTGGGCCCCGAGCTCTCGCGTGCACTTTAACCGCGAGAGAGAGAGACCAGTCGTTAAAACCGCGACCGACCGACTGCCTAATCTGCATTTGTACCGCGTTGCGCGCGCTCTCGTTGTATAAACGACGAGCGACGACAACGTCTGAAACAAGAAAACGAGACTGAGCCCGGAGAACGGCCAACGGTGCGAGAAAGAGAAACGAAACTTAATTTTTTTTAGTTTCCTTTCCATGTGCACACACAAACGATGAGAAAAGATTTTACCTTCCGAGTGTTCTTGCATTTCTCATCCCACCAGTTCACAAAGCTATAACAGCGGGAGACGGTAAAATAACGAGGAAAATAAATATAAAAAAAAATGAAATCTTTATTCAACAAGTATATTCCGGAAAAGTTAGTCAGGGAGAGTGACTCGTTACAAAAATTTAAAAATTTTAAGACGTCCGTCACGCAACCGACGAGAATCACTTGCATCCTCGAGCGACGATTTCGTTTCCACATTCAGTCGAACTCTCGAGGCAAAAGCCAAGTTTCTCTCGGGTCTCCTGGAACCGACGAGGCGAACGAATTCGATATAGGAAGCGAGAACGGCGAGAGAGAGAGAGATAGAGAGGAGCACGCAGACGGGAGAGGGAGGAGTAAGCCGAGCGCTGAGATCAAAAGAGAGTCGTCTGGCGAATTTGGCCCGTCGGCCTTCCGAGCCCTTCGAGCCACTTGATTTTTTAATCAATTATTACCGGACTGGTGATGCCATCGCTGCAGGCCTCTCCGGTGTATATGGAGTTTGGAACATCAAGACATCGAATCACGGTGCCTTTCTGTTCCTTTTTTCTTTCCTTTCTCATTCTCTCACTCGTGTTCCGTTTCCCCTGTCCCTGCGGATGGCTCTTCTCGACAGCCGATTAAAACTGTGCCTCTTAGTTTCACCTTATTCGTTGGAGTCTACATCTTCGGTTTAGTCATTTCCCTTTTTTGTTCCATCATCCCGCGTCGCCGAATTATTTTTTAATTATATTCTCGGCTTAGGGATACATTTTTCTTTTTACGGGGGAATGCAAGCGGAGGGAGAAAGGTCGTCGAAATAAGTCTTCGAAGCGCAAAAAGGCGAAACTCTCGTATCGAGAAGAATGAGAAAAGGGAATAAGAGCTCCAGGGATGAGGGTGCATCAGCGAGGCTCTCTATTTTATTTAGTTTCTTCGACTGGAGATGCGAAAGCTTTTCGCGCGCCATCTATATATATATATATATATATATATATATCTAACCATCTTTCTTTATCCGGCATCCTTTTGCGTTTGTCCTATGGATTTGTTTCTCCGTCGCTCACCCATTCTGCCCTTCTCGGTGGTACGGCCGTGAAGGACTCTTCCACGAGAGAACCACCCGGGATAATGAGAAAATGCAGGAAACCCCTGGGCTGCCAGCGCACTCCCGAACCCAAGCGAAAACCCCACAGTAAACTTCTTCTTCGAGTTCAAGCTTTCGCACGACTTCGAGCTTTTCTCTCCGTCCTTTCCTTCGATCTTAATCACACCAATGGAAGAACTAAATTCGGAAAATCATGAAGTGGTATTTGTAACCCTGCGTTCGCTTGCCTTCTTCCCCATTCTTTCGCTTCGGTATATCGCCATTTGCGGAACAAACGCTTCACGAAAATTCTCAAAGTCGATTCGATTCGAATTTTCATTCGAACCCAATGTTTTTCAAAGGAAAACATGAACTCAGTATAATTTTGTTCTCTCATCCGCGGGGGCAGTTCGTATCGCTCTCACACCCATTTTATCGTTGAGACCCTTAAGTTTCTTCGCGAAAACACTTCCCGAGCAAAAGGAGACTCAACTTTCGCGGCAATTCGGAAAAATTATTCTAACGACCCACTCGAAGATCCCGAGGGGCCCGGAGGAGACGCGTGACTCGGAATTCCTTTGCGGGTTTTGTCGTCGTGAGAGAAAACCGGGAACGGGGGACTTTTGCACAGGAATCGTCGACCCTCCTGCGTGCCCTGCGACACCGCTGGAATATCACTCTCGTAGATGCCACGGCGTCAGTTTGATCCTAGCGAGAGCGCGCAGCAACACGGAAAACACTCGGGAGTCTTATAAAAAATGTAAGACCGAAAAACGTCTTCCGAGGCAGTGTTTCCGAGGGTGATGGCCGACCGGGTCGGCCAAGGGTTCCATCTTCACCCCCTCTGACACCCTCGGGACGAAGGGTGATTCCGTCCCTTCTGCAGTATACCATAGAAATCGCTGGGGAAACGAGAACGATCGATAAAGGTTCACCCCGTAAGACGATTTCTTGCGAGGTGCAAGGGTCGTGAACAAGCTTTCGAGCCCTTCGGCTCTTGCTGCGCGTCGATACCTTGTGTTCTTCTCTCGTTTCTTAAAGCGCAACCAAAATACACACTGAAATAACCTCAAACAATTTCGGATTAATTCCGTTCGATGATTATCGACATTTTACGATAAAATTTAAGTTTCCCTGACGATGTTTTAGTTTTTATTTAATTATGTATGCCACTTAAGGAAATTTCTACTTTTGCCCCTAAAAATCCTGAAAGTTGTTCGTCTGCCCGTCTGCCCGCCCAAAAATCGGGGTATATTCTTGAATCAAACATTAGAATTTTTTCAATTTACTACCCTTTTGTTTCTAATAAAACAATTAAATTAAAGCCGCCATTTTTGTATGATACATTATAATCCTAAAAACATCAGAACCTGGAAACTTAGAATTTTTATAATTTCTATGAAACTGTTCAGTGATAACATCGAGCAGTTTCTTCACTCCTCAATTTTTCTTGTTTCTTCCATTTTTTTTCGTTTCGTATCAGTATGGACGACCCTCGCGTTCGAGACGGGGTGAGTACACGTGTCCCCTCGGGTTTCTTCGACTCGGGAATTCGGCACGTCGAGAAGCTCACTTCTGTTTCCATCTTTTTCTCTTATGTCCCTCTTGTTTCTTTAGCGTCGTCCGTAGACGATTCTTCCTTGGTGCTTCTATCCTTGCCGCTCTCTGAGACGGACGAAGGGCTCGAAAGTAATGAAACTGTTTCTCGGTAGAGCCTCGCGGCTGACCGAAGAAGACTCCCCTTCGACACCGCTAGCACTATCCCTATCCCCGTTCTTATCAGCCCCCGTAAGAATAACGTGTACGATAGCTCAGAGCTCAGGGAGAAAAGAACCCCTCTTTCTTTATAACAGCGGTACGAGCGCGCAAGTTGCCCTATATTGCCTACGAGAGTAGAATTCCAGAATCTCCGGTTCTCCGAAACGCCTTAACGCGCATACATACGACTCTTTGATTCTAATTCCTACCCTCGTGGGGTGTGCGCGCGTGCAGTAAAGTTTTATAGAAGTAAATCCAATTCTTGGGTATATCGTCTTTGCGGACGAGACCGAGGGACAAAAATACAGGGGTTGACTGAAGAAAGAAACTCCTGGGGCGGGGTGGAGACGCGGTCGAAGATAAACTACATCGGGCGCTCCACCCATCGAAATCTTGAATAATTGACCAACATTTTCGTGAGGTTTCTCATCCCGTCCAACCCGCGAGAAACAAATAACGAAGGAAGCAGGATGTCGTGTTTCTCTTGACAATTGAATAGAGTGGCAAACAGAAAGTAACTCGACATCGCCAAGACTGCGTAGTTATCGTTTTAACAGTTTGTCTCTCGTCTCGTGGTGCTCGTGATACTCCTTACTCCACCAGCAAGTGAATTCAAAGTCGAGCGATAGAATAACGGGGTGCAAGAGGGTGCAAGAGGGGTTCTCTTCGAGCTTCTTAAAGTTATCCAACAGCTGGAGAATCTCGCGAATATGAAGGAGAGCCAAATAGAAGAAGAGAAGGAAAGGAAATCACGTCCCGATGAAATTATTTCGGTTTCGCGTTACCCGCTCGATGGGTTAAAACGATAAGACGCCGGGGGAGGTTCCGTATTTACGCTTAGCTTTCCAGCTTCTCGCGTCTACCAATTGCGACTCTTTGTGTATACGTATATCTAACGCTGAGTCGAGACGGCAAAATAAGATAATGCGATTTCCTGCATCGATCGCGCTGAAGGTACAGACGCTGTTCCATCGCCCTCTCTCCACATTTTCCCACTTATTTGCTACTGTACATCTGTTTGTACTTATGTAATACATAGTTACTGTGTACAGTCATCGGTACCCGTATATTCTATTCGAAAATCCTTAGGCGAACATGGAAAAGACGTTGGGAAGAGCGGTAGAGGAAACCGGGGCGAGTTGACACAGTGGTCCTTAAAAAAAATCGGAGATTTAACTCCGTGAGAATGGCTCAGGAATTAGGAGGATGCACTCTAATTTAATGGAGTGCCATATTTGGTGGATGAAATTTTCGATTTTTTAATAATATGAGCTTCAATTAGCCCGATCTCCCTTACTGAGCTGCGTATTTGCCTCACAGCTTCATCCTAACGCATACCCTTTCAGCCACGTAGTTTCAGTGTTGTACCTCGACTAATTACCTTGTTACAGCGAATCCTTAGCTCGTTCCATAGGATTACACGTATTGTAGTTTCTATCATAGCTCCCAGGTGCACCGTTGCGCTCGATTATTATAGAATTATTTCTATAGCGCGTACGAATTACGCGAAATTGATAACGATCGATCGAGATGTAACGATACTCGTGATTCGATCGCCACAATGGTTATGTATTTGTTCAGCAATTTTCTTCGCAATTATATTCCAATAACGTGAAACTTGCCCGTCGATCTACGGATCTACCGATGTTATTTATCACGACTCGTACTCATGTATTGTATTTTTTTCTGCTTTCAGGTACGTTGAAAAAAAAAGAAACATCGATAAATCGAGTACTTGTTTCCGGTCACGAGATTGGTGAGTCGTAATTTTTCTTTTACTTTACTCGGATCAAGAGGTCGGAATTTCTCGTACTTTATTATTTCGCTCTTCGATAACTCGACAAGTTCGATCCTCGCTACGCTATCCTCGGTCGCGAGAATCTTTGAAGAAAAAAAATTGAAAGAAAAGATGCTATAATTGAAACAATGAAGACACCGTACCGGCGACAATTAGCTTGACGAATTTCAGCGATTTTCTCTCCGATGAATGAGAGTAGATAGAAATCGAGATCGGGGAGTTGAATAGAGTAGAGTCGCGGTAGAAAGGACCGAGGGGAAGACGTGCGGAGTGTGGGGAGTGAAGCGCAGCCTCTCAAACGTTTTAATTAGCGCGAGGAGCAAGAAGATGATTAAGCCAGTAAGGCATTCTCTCGTCTTTTGCACCATCTCTATCCGATCTTCCGCTATTTCTTCTATTTTCTTATCCTCTCAACGCGGTTCGTTCTCTCCTCCTCCCCATTTTTTTATATCATTCTCGTGGTTCTCGCGTTTTTTTTTTTTCTCTTTTATCAATTTCATTTAACGTACTTTTTTTTCTCGCGATACTGGTACCGATTTAAATTATCTTTAGCTTTAGATGTGATATAAAATTCAATCAACTCTCTCGGCACGCTGCAATCTCCCGCGGAATAGGCTCAATGCTTTGCTTATGATTCGGCAAAAAAAGTTAACCGAATAAAGCAGAATAGGGACGTGTGTTTTCGGGATTTCTAATCCACTCCCCGCCGAGAGCACCGCGGTCCTTTGCGATGTATATGCAGTTTCGATGTTGTGTAATATGGAAACTGTTTTTCTCCGCAATTCCGTATAAACCGACCGGCATCGCGATGTACAGTTGTGTAAATCAACCCGAAACGTAAAAGAAACGTTAGCGGAAAATCTACTCTCCGCTCAAACACGCCCACCGTGTGCTTCGCGGTACGCGAGTAACGCCAGCGTGGCGTTCCTCTCTCGTGGCACACGCTATATCCGACAGATTAACAAGCGGAGGAGGCCGGGCTAACATCGCCGTCGTCGTAGTCATCTCGCGACGCGGAAGAGAGGAGTGAGAGAGAGAGAAAGAGATCCCAGGGTCGTTTTCATTTTCCCAGATTAAAACGGGATTTAATAAAGCAACGTATGAGGCTTTAATCGACCGCGCGCCGGGGCTTTCGCCTCAAGGCTGTACGTTCCAAAAGCAATTCTCTGCTTTTCGCTTGGACGGGAGAGAGGGTTCGTCTCTATCCTCCGAAATTACAAAAGTACCGATCTCTCTCCCTCCCCCCCTCCCTTAGCTATAGCGCGGAACGATGCAGAAAAGTATCAACCCGTTAACGAGAAAAGCTCCCTTTTCATTTGATTTATTTCACTATTTTATTACGTATATCCCTCGTATCTCGTTATTTCCACTTTTCCACGAGAATGTAATGTAACGACTATTTTTCACTAATATGCACAGAGATAGAAGAAACTCTTTTGCGAGCGTTGAAGGGATAGAAATAAATATAAAAAAAAAATATTTAAAAAAACCTGTCGGACGAGAGAAGATTTTTTTGTAGATTTTTCAACGAGTTTGAATACCTCGGGTACTTCGGTGATGGGTATATATATAAATGTTGGGGCGAATTCACATTGCTTGGATTCTTTTTTCCGTCAAATAACGACGGTCCGAGTGGCGCGGATTGCGATCGCATTCGCGTACGGAAAAGCCAATGAAAATAAAGAGAGAGGATTTCGGAACTGCATCGTTTTGCCGTGGGTACGTATGGACGGGTTGGGTTGCCGGAGGGGGAACCGGGGGTGGGTGCGGTTACGGGTTGGTACGGTGAAGTGAACGTGACGCTGAAATCGGTAAAAGCAAGAGAGAGAAATAGAAACGAAAGGACAGGCGCGGGCGGCAGAGCATGGGAGTTCCCTTCGTTGCAGACACGCCGCTTCCGGTTATCCACACTGGGATTAACCCATTCTGCGGCAGGACAAAACGCTAAATGAATCGTGAAATTCCACTTCCTCTTCGTTTGGGTGTTACCGGTCATTCCGTTTGCGCTGCACTCCGTGCGGCTTGCCGCGACCTCATCCTCCTGCGCTCTGTCCATCGATGCTCTCCTAAAAATAGGATAAATCGCGAAAAATTGACGGGAGAAGAGATATGGGGGGGCGTTGGATAAGCTCCGCCATTCGGTTAATGAAAAGTCTACACGATATGAACCGGTGAAAATTCTCTGGTTTAATTAACGTATAACCCCAGTTGCGATAGCGTCGTTCCTCGAGCGTAGGATGTATCTTCGTTCCGTATAATATCCCCGGGCTACGAGAAACCCACAGAGTTTTCCTCCAACCCTCTCCCTCCCCCCTTCGTACCGTTGGGCCAATCGATATTTCACTCTTCGTATTCCTCTCTCTCTGTAACGATTCCCACGGGAACTATTTCAGCCGGAAACGTCGAGCAGCCCGTGCCTGACGCTGCCGCCGTTTCCTCTCTCGGGGTGAGAGCCTATGAAATGTACATAGATATGAAATTTGCACGTGGAAAACTCGATAAAAGTCTCAGGGCTCGCGGGCTCCCGCGATTCAAGTGAGCCAATTGGAATAATTGATGGATAAAAAGTGCTCCGCGATACCGGATGAAATAAAACAATCGGCCAATCTTCCTCCTCCCCCTTCTCCCCGTATATATCCGATGGAAAAAGGAATGGTGGCTCCACGACGTGGCGATGGGTAGCGAACAGAATCTGTTCGACAACGCCGCGACAAATGCTTCGGGATATAAAAATTCACGAATGGGAATTACTTTTCTGGCGATGGCGCAGATTGCGGAGAGTCGAAATGTGTTCGAGCCAAGAGATTCGAGCGGAAATCAGTTGCTTGGACTGGATCCATGATTGCAACGGGTTGGAAGAGACTCGGGAGATGATTCTTCCTCTTCTGCTCCTATCTGCAAAGAGGATCAGAAGCAGATTCGGGGTTTTTGGGAAGTATGTGTGCCAAACATCCTACCAGATTCGGCTCCAGAGAGTATGTCTCTCATTGCACTATAGGTATTTTCTCTTCGTTGGACACACATGATCGCGGAATCACTGGCCATCGTTTCGGGAGAATTTACCGCTGCAGCGCCGAGGGTCGATGCCAACCTTTTTCTGCGGCTCGTTGACTCGAGTGTCTTCGCTTGCGGCAGGATTTCGAGAAAATAAAAAGGAATAGGACGAGATAAAAAGACATGATTCATGGAAAAAGAAGTTTTCGATTCATCCGGATGCGATGGGAAATTTTTTTCTTTCAGAGTTTTACGATGAAAAAATTATTTAGCGCAAATCATCAGTTATTTATATATATAAAAATCAAATTTCGTAAATAAATTTACGACTAATAAGTGGTTGATCTGCAAAAATTTTAAAATAACTTTACACATTAGGATAATGACTGTAAATTATTGAAATTTTGTTGCGGAATAACTACTTTTTCGTGGGAGTTTCATACAAAGTTTTAATTTTATTTTGTTAAAAAAACAAATTTTATTGGATGAAGAAATTAAATGGAGCAAATCACCGGTAACTCATTGTTTATTAGAAAATAATGAAATATCGCTTGACAAAGCAGTAACATAGCGTTCAACAAAATAGCACTCATGCCTTGTGGAATTGCCGGTTACATGTTCAATGACTGGAACATCCACACTGGACACGAATGGCTATCAGAGAAGTAGTTCAATTTCTCGACGAGTATCCGCGCTGCCTACGTGTGCCATACGTGATCGAAGTTAAAGAAATAACAAACAGTAAGTATACACAGCATACGCCAAGTGTTGCGTGGATGTATCGATCGTGTGTATGTTGCTGTAGAGCCGCGCAGTTATAAATAGTTTGCTATGCCTGCCGCGGATATAGGCGGGCAACGTTCGCCTACTTTATGAACTTTCGAGTCAACTTCTCTCACCCGTGTTTCTTGCCTCTTGTCTCCCGATAGCATACGCGCATGGGCTCTCCTCGCTTCGGCATGAATTTACTTTAATAGAGCTCTCATTTTGTCTCCATTACCGTGCCGGACTAAGTTCTTTATTAAGCCTCCACGTTGGCGCAAAGGCGAGTTATAGCGCAACGGCAGTGCAAACGCCACATGAAAAACATGCTGCTGTGTGAGTGTATGGTTCACGGCCGGGGAACCCCCGACAATTCATTTGGCAGTTTTCAGTCCGGAATTTACGCGCCTCGAATTTCACGAGAGTTCTCGCGTGCGCAGCGCCAAGCCTCCCCTAGTCTCGGCGGTGCTGTCGTCTGTAGTTTGTACTCTTCCTCTTTATCCCTACACGTCGACGGTGTATAAATATACATAAATTAATTCACCTTCTTGTTCTCCATACCATAATGAAACACAGTGAGTTATCTAAGCGGCTATTGATTCTTTCGGGCTTCGGAACAAAATTTGACAAAAAAGAGTTCTTCAACCATGAAGTCATCACTCTCTCCGATGGCCAATTCCGAGCTTCCAATTCACTCGAAAAATGTTGTGCGCAGCAATGGCAGTTCTGCTATGACTGGGGGACTTCGTTCAATCGTGTTTTCCCAATTTTCATTTTGTCCCTCCGGTGTGCTGGCGGCATTACGAGCGTTATTTCTGCTTTGCGAAGCCGCGTATCGAACAGTGAAAATTCCGTGTTCTGGGATCACAGGCTCTACATCGATAGGACGCAGCAAGGGAAACAGGGAGGACGGGGCAGGGATGGTCGCGAATCGCGAAATCCCGGAATTCGGCAAACCGTTACGAAGCGGGTAAATGGAATTTTGACGAATCAAAGGGGACAAATTGTAGAACAAGCACGTTCGTTCCTATGCGCGTTTCCGAGGCCATATGCGCTAGCAAAACCCGGTTATAAAACGGCGATAATGGTCGGTCACACGGGGAATTCGCATTTGTAACTGAAACAAAAATGCTGACGATTTTGCTGCCGTCGAATGTGTTCGAACACATCCGCGTTGACCCAACTCTGGACTCTCGCGAGTCCATAGTCTGGAATACACAGTTTGTATACGTATGTGCGTTTTTTTTTTTTTTTCAAAGCTTGCAGAAAAATGTATATCTGGGTGAATCGACGAAAAAAAGGACTTCTCAATGATTTTTCAGTCGCATATCGATCTGATTCGTCGACAAAAACACGCAGAATGCCCTCTAACGAGTCGGCAAATTCTACATGACACACACAAGTCAGACAATTCCCAATGGGTTCATTCGGCGGCTATTAAGAGAGCGCTAAGTTATCGGAGTTTGACGTTTTTACGATTTGGACTTCATGGTCAGCTTGTGGTATTGCGTGAAGGGAGCAGAGGGTGAACGGGACGAAGAGGGAGTATGCATCGAGGGGTATGCATCGGGGGGATTCTTCTCATTCTCGTTCCCCCGAGCTACGAAGTCGAGGCAACTCGGAGGAAGCGCTTCCGAAACAGAATTATTGCCCGAGGTTAGAGTTTTACTCGGAACGAAAGGAGGGTTCCCTCGGCATTGGCCTTTGGCTCTGGCGTTGTTGAGCTTCCATGAAATTTAGTAATAATAACGCCCTCCCGAGGGACTTATGGACAATTTTTTTATTTCTTTTTCGATGTCTTTAACGATCTCGTTTTTTATATAGTCTTCAGAGACGCAGGGTCTTTAGTTTTTTTTTTTATTTTTAATTTTTTTTAATGAACCATTAAAACATCAACAAAGGTCCATAAAACAAACGCTTTAGTTTCTCGTGATTTTTTTTTCGCTTTCACTGGATTTCTTTTTTTTTTCTTCTTCATCCCCGCCGTACAGTAACCACCGTACCGCCTGGCGTGAGCGCTTACTTTCCTGTGGGAAAACGCACCGGATAATGGTTTCCGAAGGGGCAGTTCTCGCAACAATTAGCCCCCGACGTGTCTTGGCGAGACGCCAAATGCACTTCCTACACGATGTACTGGAATTTCGCGTGTATATAACCCAACCGGAGTTAACCGAAAACCCCCGTGGAAACCATTGCAACCCCTGAGAGAACTCCGGTTGCTTCGGTACCGCAAGGCACTCGATGGGCAGAGGAAAACAGAGAATGAAAATAAAGAAATATTTAAAAGAAGCTTTTAGTTACTCTCGGCATGAGAAGCAAAAAAAAATGAACGTGATTCTGACAAACGAGAGAGTCGAATCACGGGAAAAATGATCGATTAATTTAGCACGAGAGTCTCAAGTTGCTTTACACAAAATCGAGTACACGTCGTTGACGTATTAAGATCGAAGAGACCGTTTTTTCCATCGTTCAAGACATCGATACGTCACTTAAATCCCGCTGTTTCGTTTCATTTGTTCGCGTAAACTCTCGGCGCGACAATGAGAATGGAAACTCGCGCGAGACGATAGAAAAAAACGTGGCAAAAGGAAACGAGACTATGGCAGAGGTTTTCTCCGATCGTAGCTTCGTAGTGAGAGATTAATTTCGCTTGTGGCTCTGTCGCGCCTCCAATATCTGGAAGCTGGAGGGAGGAGAAGCCAACGACCGTTTGCTCGTCGGTGTGCGCCGCATGCTGGCAAAAAGCTTTTAATCACCGAGCAACGATCGGCTTCTCATTCTCTTTTCTCTATCGCTCGCTCGATTTTGCTGCCTCTCGGGCTGTTCGACTCACTAATTGTTTCATCCGCGTGCTGCCGGGAGAGCGGAAAGCATGCAGTACCCCATCGCATCATCGATATCACCGCTCTCCGAGTTTCTTTCTTCGAACGCTTAATCATTGAACGCGTTGCAGTTGTGTCGGGCCGCGAATTATCGCTGCAGAAGAGCTTTTTCACTAACCCCGCGCGAAGCTCAGCCAATGAAACTTCGAATTCCGTTCGTTAATCTACTGATCAATGACTCTACTGATCAAATTTTTACGGCAAGAGCTATGCGATCAGTTGAGAGACTCTCGCGAGATATTGAAATCAATTGGACGACTCGATGCGAATTAATGGCACGAGTCGACTGGATTCGTATGAATGCATCTAATATTCCTCTCGGTTTGACTATTGTCACGAAGTTATTTACACATCGATGAATATTATTTTTATCTATCTGCACGTTGGAGTGCGAGATTCGTGTCTATCGATATAATTCGATTATCGCTCGGTGTTGCAATCGGCGCGTTTAACGTTCGCTTTCCGGTATTCGTTTTGATCACATGTGGATGTCGAGAGGGCGAGCAGGGAAATGGGACAGAAGAGAGTTTCTTCCGGGCCATTTGTTCGCCATCGCGAGCCGTTGCGATATCCACGTTAAATCGTCGCGCAGGCGGAAGCTTCGTGCGTTAATAGCATAGAGGGCTTTTATTAGCTTACTAGTTTGTGCCTATAGATCGGTGAATTTTGCTCGATGACTCGAACCTTCTGCTCTTCGGTGCTCGTGAACTCCGTTTTCCTTGCTTTCTTGGGGAGGAACGATGCTATACGAGCCCTCGGATTTCGTCGTTCTAACCCGAGTATACGAGCAGTCGATTTCGCAAGGAAACGCAATTAAGCCCCAACTTCCCCGTATATTTCGGGATTAATCGCGAAGCTTCGCTCAACAAATTCTATTCCACCCCCTCCCTGGTGTAGGGAAGTATGGGGCAAAATGGACACATAGTGCAATTCAGCAATCACGAGATATTTTTTTTTTATTTAACGCGAAATTTGACGAAAATTGAAATATGAGTTGAACATTAAAAAACAAAAAGGCACATTGCAGTTTCCTAATTGAATTTCCGTTTATTTTAAAACCGAAATTTTTTCTAAATTTTGGCGGAAATATTGCGAATAAAAAGTTATTTTGGAATAAAAAAAAGGCGAATTGCAGGTTATTAATTCAAATTGCATTTATTTTTTGTGTATCAATTTTTTTCAATTTATATCTAAATGTTAGAAAATTAAATTATGACTTTTGCTTCTTTATAAAAGAATCTTTGATTTCAAATTTTATCGATATATTTTTCAAATTTCAGTCCACATTTTTTTCATTTGTTTCTATGTGTCCATTTTTCCCGTGTGCCGTTTTGCCCCACTCTTCTCTATATACACGCAAAAGTTCTTCTTATTGCTACGAAGCAATTTCTCCACCCTCTATATAAAACCATTAGCGGACCCGTATGTATCGAGTCACTGCAGCATCACCAGTGCAAGGGATATTGTACACAACATGCGTTTTTCCCATTCGCACCCTTCGGAAACGAGCGACTGGTACAAACCTTATATCAATTTCGATGTTTCACTATACATTTCTACTGATTTCTTCATCGACTTATTCCATATGATTGCACATAATTGACCAATGGAACGAATCAATATATTCTTTCTTTTTTTATTTCTTCATCCAAAGAGTTGTCTGTTGAATAAGACATTTGATGTGCTTTGAAGAAACTCCCAGTAACTTTAACGACGGGCCTCTTTAACAACGACACTCTGAACTTTCGTTTTGCTGGCAGCTCCGCAGGAGCCCACGGATTTCTTCGTTTCTCTACGGTAGTTTAGTTAGCGAAGACGAGAAAGAGAGCAGAGAGGTGGAGGTATAATAAGGAGCGAGAGCTCGGTTGCCGCCCGAACGATTTCATAATTATATGCTCATGAGTCGTAAACTATTTCAATAGCCAAGCAACAGGAAAGAAGTCTATAGAGAGAAAACCGCCTTCCGCACTCTACCGGGCGCAGCCCGGGTCCTCAGCGTCCTCTTTGCCATGTTTAAAATCCCTTGAACACAGATTACAAGGCTCTACGGGAGTCTTTAAAGCGCGCTTTCCGCTGCAAAATTACTCAACTCGCCGGCTTGTCATTATTATTTATGCACATACATAGCACTCATACATCTCAAGCGATCGGGATTGTCTATCCATCGTAATTTCGTGTTATTTCGAGTAGATTTATGTACCGTTATGGTTTTAGTTATCATGCGAATTCCAAGCATTTCGATTGCACGGAAAGGGTCAAATAATTTCGCTAATAATGTCTTTATCGACGTGGAGCGGTTTCGTTACGAAATGATCTGTTTGTCTAATTGAGACGAAAAAAAAAACGCGGTCCTCGACCATTTTTCTCGAAGTGTTTGTTCGAGTTACCGATCCGCGCTGTACCAACGAGTTCAAGACTCTCCGGTTCCACGGACGCCCGACAAGCGCCACGGGTAATTGTTCGTGCGTCTGCGCGTTTGGTTTTTACTCGTTGTCGGAGCGTACGATTCTGATCCTTGAACTCGCGAGTGCACAGAGAGGAGAAACGAGAGCGAGAGTGAGACTAAAGAACGCGGTACAAAGCTGACGGTGTGCTTCGAAAAGCAGGAGAGAACGGGCGCTAAGGGCCATGAAATAAACTTCGTCGCGCATCGAATTTACTCGACGCAAAGTGCGTAATTAATAAAGTTTCCAACTAGCGATGTTCTAACTAACCCCCACCGCTCTCTCACTCTCGAGCTTCTGGTGCGATCAAAAGTTTTTGCAACGAATTTACCGACTCAGTTTCGCCACTCTCGACTTGCCATTTAATGTATGAAGAAATATTATGCTTTTTGGATTTTTCATTATAATTGAAAAACATTTTTTTTGCAGTTTATTTTATTTTTTTTATCGACTTTTATTTTTATACAATTTCGGCTCATGTCGAATAATTATCAAGACTATTTTAATATAAATGAATCACTGATAGGTTTACGGATTACTTTTTTTTTTCGGGTGACGTTTTTTCCGACAGCGACACCCGAATTGATAAGTTCAATTTTAAGTCGACCCAACATTTTTTTATTTTATTTATTTTATATGATTCTCGCGGTTGCTTCCAGTAACGATGCTCAACTCTACTCTGCTCCATTTTCAAACTTTTCGATGATTCCATTACTACTCCCAGCGGTCATAACTTCGGCGTTTCGTAGCCCGAGTGCTGCGCGAAATTCTACGGCTTGCGAAATAACACTCTACCAAAGTTTTGTTTCTCTTTGCTCCTGCAAACTTTCGACTGAGCGTCTCGTTCAACGCGCAAAAGCAATTATCAATTCATCGAACTAAGACGATCGCTTTCGTTCACGATAACGAAACAGCGATCCCGGCGGCCTGTTGCTTTTCGCACATCATCTCTCACACGATTCTCCATACGCTGTTTCTGAGAAATCGAAGGAATTCGGCAAAATAAATACAAAAAAATGCGGAAGGAAATTACTTTCCATTCGATGAAACCCGCGAGTCTCGAGACTCGCGAAGGGGCTCTGTTGTTGCGCCACCGACAAATTGACGAATACCTATCCTCTTCCCCTACTTCGATGCTTACCCTCTTCTCCATTCTGCCACATTTTTCTCATTCGTTTCGCCGTGTTCTGGCGTCGTTGTATCTCGCAAGGGTAAGCGGAACGCGCCGCGACAGTGACAGCGACGGAAATGGCGAATTAGAGCGAATGAGAATGATAGACACGTGAGAGTGAGCGAACGAGAGCGTGTAGTGGAGACGACAAGACGCGCACTGCCTGCCTACCGTTGGCAAATCGATAATCTTCCCCGCACCCTAACAGACTCGTCGGTACAATGATTGGCATGCGTCTATCTCGTTCCGTGCAATGCACCTCATAGGCCAATCGCTCGTTGGATCGTTAAAAAAAAAAGTTCATCCCTTCTCACACTCGCATTCGTCGTATTCGAGAAGCCGTGGCAAGTCCTCACCGTCGCGGCTATCCAAACTCGTTCGACTCGAGTAACGTGACGAACAGAGACGGATTTGGACTTTACCGGAAGACTTCAACAGCAAATCGATTATTCTTCACAGGGTAAAAAGCGGAATGGTCCGTTGCAAGGCTTTAGGTGTCATTTGGCAAAGTTTCCATAAAGTCTCGAAGGCGTTGTGGCGGTCGATGAAGAAATAAGTAGAAAAAAAATACGGAAGAAGGCAAAGGAACTTTCAATCACGATAATGTTCAAGGACGCGGCAGTTATAATTAAACTCAATTAGCGAATTATTCAAGTGAAAGGGGTGACTCAGCTTTTTCCTCGAGAAAATTGCTCGAGTCTCTTTCGCGGCTTGGAAAAACCACGCCATCTATTTTATTCCCTTCGGTTTTATTTTTTTACTCTATAACCCCGTCTTCTCTTCGTTACATCTGAAAGTCCTTTTTTGCGGCATATCAACGCCCGAGAGTTCGCGGGAGAGTGACGAAATTACGGCATCAGAGACGAGAGGAATACTAGTGGATGATTGGGACTCAGTCGTTTTTATTCCGTCTTCAAGCTCTTCGCTCTTTGCGATTCTTTTCTTCTTCTTTTCGCGACGTTGGCGAGGCAAATGAGGATATCGTTGAGGGAAAACCTCTACTGGATATTCTTCTTTGCGTCAACGATGAAAAGAAAAAAACCCCAAATGTGTAAAAGACATCGGTGTCTCGAGCATTTTATTCGTTACGACTCCTCGATTTTTTCTTTCTCATAACATATTCATTCTGAGAACGTATAGAGCTCATTCTCCATGAGGCTTAAAGGTCTACATTGAACGAACAAACAATTCTCTTTACCGTTCCAACAATGACGACGCGACAGGAATATGGCATATTGTACCAAAAGTTGATGCGTATCGATATCGGTATCGGCACAACGTGACTTTCGGTCGTTGATACGTCAGGAGCGAACGAGCGGGATATCAACGCCACAGATCGTCAATCCGGGGGGATGGGGGCGGGGGCCGTCACTCACTCACCGGTACTCGGCGAAACTAATATCGTTTGAATAACTCGGGACCTCTGTGTTTGACCGTGTCAGTCAAGCGTCGCTCACGGGAGGCGAATGATCGATGCCTGTGCGTACAGCGCGGCCACTGCCCGCCGTACAGTCGGCCGGTTCAATATTCTGTACACCGTTCTCCCTCTTTCCTTCCCATCACCGCTGTTGTACACACACTGTGTGTTGTATGTGTCGTATGCATAACGCGTTCTAGCCGCAGTTTTAGTGCCGCAAACAAAAACTCTTCTACGCACACCTCTTTTCTAACAGTATATAGCGGGGAGCCTATATCCCGGAATGACAATGCAGAGTCTCCGTTTGCACGAAATGGTTGAAAACTATCATAACGGTGAGTCATGAGACAGTGCCGGTACACCTGGTCTAAAACTCCAGAAGATGGCAGTCGAATAATATCAATTTGCTCGGAATGTACCGGTGAATGACCGCCGCGCCAAAAAAAACATTAGAAAGTAATAGAATACCAGTACCGGTAGCAATATCTAACTGCATAGAAATGGACGCTATATGGTCTTAAATAGTTTTTAACCCAATTGGTGCAGTCATTTTCAATCTCGCAGTTTGAATTAATGCGTAAATATTGAGGAAAGCGGCAAGGTGCTGCTGCTGACGGTTCTGGCGATCAGGCGTATAATTAATGATCCAAATTATTTATCTGGCATTACCTAATTATTAATCAATAATTAATAATAACGTGATACTAGTCAAATTAACTGGACTTTTGATTGAAAGTCGCTATTCACCGGTCGCGGTTGTCGATTTGGTCATTCACTGGCACATTTATTCCTATATCGCTGTTATTTTGATCGAAACACCTTTTCATGGCGAACATTTCTTTAAACGATCATTCACCGGTGCATTCACCCTATGTTCCCTTTGTTATCTCGATCTTTTTTTGTCTTTTTTCGTTGTTTTTTTCGTCATGTGTGCCGCTCTCGCGTATACGTTGAATGTGACCGAAATAATCGCGTGCCCGAGGGGATTTTTTCGCCTACTTGGCTGGGTTCCTCGGCGTATTCCACCGTAACACTTATCACAATGGAAAGAGAGCGGATGAGGCACGGGGGAAGGTTGGAAGAAATTTGCAACGTATGACCCAAATGCAGGCCACCCGATAGTAACGGTTTTTCTCATTGTCGCGGTTTAGCAAAGCCTCTTTTCCTCTATCCCTTCCCGCCCCATAGCTATACCTATTTTCCGGCTCCGGTGAGCCTCTGCAACGTAAAAGGAAAAATATCACGCGAGTTTTCACGAGCGTTGATGCTCTTCTAGCTGCCGCTGCTGCTGCATCAGCGCTGTCATGATATATATCCTAGTCTCGCTGCTGGAATCGCTTGCAACCAGATATTTCTCGACTACTGGCGGTTCGCGCAAATTCAAGCTATACACGTTTCCCATCCAATCCAAGCAGCCGCATAGATACCGCGACGCGACTCGAAATGAAACGAAACGCCGCGGGGGCTTTCCAGTAAGCTCACTCGGCGTAGGCCTCTCGTCTCTCTGTTCAACAGCGAAATATGAAAACTCCGGAGGCGATTTTAATTTAGCCACAATGTCTATTGTGTGACAGTGTGGTGCCAGTCTCTCTCTCTTGCTCTCTCTTTCTCTCTTGAAAACAAAAGGAAATCTTCAGACTTGCCGAGCATACGATAATCGCGAGACGAGTGAATAAGAAAAGTAAAAAAGATCTTCGACAAAGAACAAGAGAAAGATGGATTGGAAGGGCTCAAGAATCGACTGGAAAATGAGAGGAAGACGCTCGTAAAAAATAAAAAAAATATAAAAAAACAATTCGCCGAAGAAAAACGATGGCTAAAGGGCGATGAGCATATATGTATAAGGGTTGTGTGTATGAAAACGTGGACCTAGAGCCGGATTCGGAATAAACGCCAAGGGCTTTCATGTGAGACATTCAAGACAACCGATGGGGAAAGCCCAGCGCAATTTTATTGGCTGCTCCGACTGAGCTTCCATATCGTTTTCTCCATCGTACCCTCTATCCCTCCCCTCCCCCTCCTCTTGTCTTTTATTCTCGAATCGACTGGTGGTTGCTATATCCCGGACCAAGTTTTTAATATCTGGCAAACGCCGGCATACAGAAACCTTCGCTTGCTTTCCGGGACTCTCTACGATGGCGAAGGGTCGAGACTCGAGTATTGCATATGCCGACTACGTTGATGTATACGCAAACTCGGTACATACAGACTATTTCAGTTATTTCGAACGATTATCGTACCAACACATATCTCCCTCGTCGTACACCGATGCGCTCGGCTATTGTAATTTTTTTCCCTTCTTTTCCTTCGAACACGCGAGGAAGCGAGAGGGCTTTTAGTTCGCCTCGTATAATCCGAGCTTCAGAATCCCCTGATATAGTGGCGCGCGCTATGCTTCTACTTCAGACTCGCTCTTCGCGAATCGTTTGTACGTTTAATGAGCACGCAATCCCGCAGAAAAGTGGCTTTGGCTGCCGTAGTTTCTCCTGTTGCTGGTTTTGCTCTGGAAACTCGAATCCCTAGTAAAGGAGACCGGGGCTAATTGAAACATACACAGTAAAAAAAAAAAAGAAATAGTAGATTCCCAAGCGTATGCTGCACCCAGTAGAATGGGAGTGCATACTATGGAATCGCATACTAAGTAATTCCTTCGACATACTGACTGCGTAAATTATCCGATTAATTTAAATCGCGTGTTCCAAGACGCCCCGGTCTCCAGTGATCTATACCAACACGACATCGCAAGACCAGGACATTCTCTATATATTCACCGTTTTATATTACTTGGTTCTCCCTTTGGGCCGTTAAAATCTTCATCGGTAATCCACGTCTGAATTGTCCATTGTCTCTGGAACTGACAATTCTATCGGAGACCGGGGCTACTTGAAACACGTGGCAAATTTTCATTTTTAAAGCGCCATACTCACTGAATGAAAGCTCCAATTTTGTTACTCAGTGTTTCAACTCTCCCCGGTCTCACCTACGTCTCTCAAGAATAATTTTACCGTCTTGAAATCCTCGGCGCCCACAGTCTGTTCCTCCTGATACGTGGACAATATACATTTGTCTTTGCGTTTATATAGTTTATACGTCGCATTGACATTTTGATCTCGAGCCGCACCCAAGCTTATCGCTTGATCCCTTCGGTTCCTTCTTTGTCTTCCCCCGCGTCTATCTCCATCCGTTTCCTCATTCAGCAACGGAAGGCCTTTCTCCCTGCCCTCTGCTCGCCTAATCCGCCGGAAATGGACAGGACGCAACCGATCGATTCGGAAAGACACGAAAGCTGCTTGGTGGGGAAAATGCGACCGTTGTCTTTTCGTGTTCCTCATATACACACGAATAGACACACTTGTACCGTAATAAAGTATGGATACATCTATGGAATTTCCACTCCGAAAGCTCCAAGTAGTTCGATAGTTGGCGGACGCTAAGGCTATCGCAAAAAGCTCAAAATACTCCTGAGACTCGAAGTGGTCAATGTTTTCCGTTCGATCGGATCGCGCGTCTCGGGTCATAAAGTCCTCGGACACGTCGCGGAGCACCGATGGGCTCTCTCTCCTCTCATCCCGGCATCCTGCAAGGTGCCTCCATAGCCTTACGCCGCTCGGATAAAGTGATTTTTCATCCGCGAGCCGATGAACCGAATCACGATATTTCAACATGTTATCGTACCAACGAAATCTTCTTCCATGACACTCTCGCCCCTTCAACCACCTCCCTCCCCCCCCCCCCCCCTCTCCCCGCACTTTTCCACGGGACGTTTTCTTCTTTCAAGAATCCGGCGAACCTATCAGGCTGCAACGATAGCCTCGTCCCTTCTTTCGCTGAGCTTCGAATGGTATCAGCTTTCGTTCGTAGTCTATGTGTTACGTTCGCGTATAAAGAATTCGAAGCTAGCGGAAGACCCGATACAGCGATGCTACTGTTGTTACTTGGGATACTCTTCGTCTTGATCCCGGAAATCGGTGTTATATCCCGAAAGAGTTCGACGTACTACAGTACAGCCGCCTGTGTGTCTTCATCGATAAGAGATAAAGCAACGTACGAAAGCGATGGACAGTTTGTTTTATCGGAAACAAGAGCATTTTTCACCAAAATGGAGAAATATTGGAAATATTCGTCGACACATCCGGCACCGATTCGTCACGAGATAAAAAAGAGATTTCCGCATAGACGCCGTGGAAATAAAATATTTACAGAGATATTTTTTTTTTATTTATATAAAATTTGTATATTTTTTCATTTTATGTAAATTATTATATTAATTACAATTTAATTTAATTAAATTTAATTCTTTAAAAATTTTTTCTCCGAGAGTCTCGCGACACTTCTTCTTGTTTTTCTATCTAATCAGCGACTCAGCCGAATCTGATAATTCGTTTGATCCCGTAGAAGTGGAGAAAAAAAACATTGAAACCGATTGAGAGTTGAATGACAGTGTCGCGGAGGTTGAGTTAATGCACCGCGTGGTCAACCGTTCGAAAGTCATGAGCGCCACCATCCCATTTCTCTTGAAATAGCCCCGTCGACTGCTTCAAGCTTGTGAATCCCTAATCTGGGTAGATTACGTCCTTTTAATCCGCGTCCAAGAGGAAAAATGCTCGGCGCTCGTTCCTCCCTCTTCTCGGGCTCTCCGGGATACTGGCTTCGCGTGTGCAGCTGCAGAATCCGCGGCTTAGCGGCGTGTCTACGTGGCTCTCGTTTTCGTCCGATGCAGCTACAGGCTGCTAAAGCCTATCTTCCTCTTCCTCTCTCGCCGTTCTCTCTAGCGTCGCTCTTTTTTTTATCCACTCTCGTTTCTTTCATCTCTCTCCCTCTGTCTCGCTTTCCATACGTAACAATTTTTTTTTTTTACGCTTTCTTTCCTCGTACCCGCGCGCCGCTAACCCGCCGGCTAGCCAGCAGCTCGCGTCCGGCGCACATGGAAAATAAAATACGGAAAGTGAAAATAAAATGACCCTCGACGGCAGGGTGTGGGGGGCACGGATTTGCGTGGCAGACGAGAGGAAAAGTGCGACTAGCCAACGACTCTGTTATATTATATAGATATATATATCTGTATCTATGTATGTGCGAAAGAAAAAAAGAAAAATGTATAGTATTCGCGGCCATCCTGAGCACACCGTGGGCACAGTACGGTACACATTTGCACCGAATACATACTCGCCATCCGGTGTACTTGTACACTCTTCTCAAATACATACATACGCGTTGCCACACAGTACAGAAGCACCACCACCCTACGATGTACTCGCCCGGGGAAATTCACGAGCCCAGCTGCGACAGTCGTTCCTCGAGTGTTTTTCCATTTTTTAAGTGCACTTACGCGAGTACCGGGCACGAGATGTATCCCTAGGAGCAGAGGAGGCGAAAGAGTAGGAGAGACACACAGGGGGTTACCTCTACCAGCCCTGTGGCAGGAGGTTTTTGAAAGCGAAATTTCGCCGGAGGGAATATCCACGACGACGCGACACGCGTGAACCTATACGCAATTTTTTTTTCCTGACATGCTGCAACCCAAACGAACTTACAACAGGTTTTTTTTTCACTTAAAAAAATTGTGTTACAGGCTTTTTATAATATTATTGCGATAATAATTTTTTCAGCGACGAAATAGTTATTTCGAAAATCCTTAAAAATTTTCGACTCTGTGCGATGATAATTTAATCATAAATGTTTTTAAATATTATTTTAATATTGTGAGTAATATTTCACGATATTTTATAATATTGCGATAATAATTTTTAGCGAGCGAATAATTATTTTTAAAAATCTGAAAAAAATATTCTCTGTGTATTCTATTTTTATTTTAACTTTTTTTTTCGCGTGATTTTACGTGTATATCACGAGTATCGCGGACATCGCCAGGGGAAATAACGAAATAGGAACACCGATGGGGTTTTTGGGGGATCTGTATATTTTCGTAAATGCGAAGAGGGACAGAGAGTGTTATTTTCGTTACTCTACTATATACAAAGATATATATGTATTCGCATATATATGCATATATATATGCGAACCGAGCTATTATGTACAGTGGAGATCACGGTGCGTCGAGAGACCGCGAGAGAGCTGTGGGAGAGCCGCAGTAAAGCCGCGACTCGGGCGCATATTTGCAATGAAGCAATCGCTTTTCATTAGCCAGGTTTGCCGGACGGGCGGGTTTGGGGGTAGAGAGAACCAATAGTCTGCATCGCGAAGCCGCGAGCGCGACGAGGCATTCGTTAATTAATTGGCGCTATTTTCATAAAACGCTGAAGCCACCCGCGGACCGCACAGCCAATTTCTGTTCGCTCTCTTCTCTCACCGCTTTCACTCTCTCGGTAACGTTCCCGTTCGTGTGTACCTACTCTTTTCGACAATCCATTCGGCGCCCTCCGTGCACAGCGCGGCTTTCCCTTTCTCTTCTCTGTCCATTGTTTCGCCTGATCTACAGTTATTTTTCTGCCCTACCGCGCTCACCCAACGACGTCGTGTATCACCCACCATTCACGGAATATCACCGGATGATTTTGCCTTTGTTTTTTTTCTATTTTTTTTTTAGTTCTTCGCTCTATTTAACGAACGTAACGGAAATTACTGTAAATAAACGACACGAAATTTCAATTAAATACAAAATGGAAATGAATTTCGAAAAAAAAAAAAATTAGAAATAATTTGTGATAAAATTTTTTGTAATTTTTAAAAAATTTGACAGAAATACAATTATATTGGCAACTTATGATTCTATGTTTTATTTTTTATCCATCTGATACGGATTTTCGCCATATACCAACCCCACCACCCCTTAAATTTGCAATAAAGAATTTCTCTTTTTTTTTTCAAATTTATCTCATTTTTTTCAAATTTCCTCTGCCCCAGTCTCCTTAATATCTTATGCGTTATCGTATCACGGGACAATCGGGACGGACAAGAGAGGGGTGCGAGAATCGCGTCTGGCGCTTCGGCCCTCGCGTAGCGAAGTGGAAATTACCGTGGTAGCGAGACTCAAACATATGAAGAGTCGCGAGAAATGGACGAACAAAATGAATAGAACGAGAGAAGCGCACGTAACTGAGCGAAGGTGGCGTCGTTGTTCGTTCCTGTTTGCTCGGTATACGGCTCTCCTCGATACAGAAGTCACAATATCACCCGTCTCATCCCCCTCTGGTAGGGCGTACGTCCGTCCATTTCGGGTAATATGTCGACTATTAGCCGGCATCCGCCCTTCGAGTTCTATACGCAGTCGTCTCGTTTCACTCGTATATCCCGTTCTCGTCTCGTGTGGGGGATCGATCCAATCAGCACAGAGGCATCGACTTGTCGACGAGCACCGAGAGAAATAATCGAAAGATAGCACATTCGCCGGTTCTCCGTTGTCACTTTCATTTTTGTTCTCTCGACAAAGTGCTATTCGGCGTTATTTGCACGTGCGAACGAACGGCGATTAAAAGCGCTAAAGTGACGCTTACAACACGCCAAAGTGTTTCAACCGATCGCTTCGACTACCAGTAAAAAACTAACATTGAACGACGAGCGATATCAACCAATTTTATCTTCTCGTTCAATTTTTTTTTTTTTACATCGATTACAAAATCAATGAAAAAAAAATCCCAAAGTCACGTGACTCCATCGATCGCGTACGACAATATCTATCTCGTTCACGTCTAAGACGATTCGTTTTATGAAATACGTGTGTCACAGTTGATTTTCCCGAAGAATAAGCGCGGAAGCTTCAACTGGGAACGAAAGTCTGTTCGCGCGAAGTCGGCATATCGACGGGAGCTTCTTTACGATCGACAGTAAAGTCACGCCGTGGCGAGAAGTCGAGAATATAAAAAGAGAGAACCGTCGAGTGTCGTAGTTCCAGTCGTTCTTCACAGCTTCTTTCTTCGCTCTATCGTTGCCTTTTCGTCTGGAGGATGAGAGAGAAGAACTCCGGAATATTTCAATATCCTTCGATGATGAAAATTTTAAAGACTCCTGCGCGGTTCTCGGCGACATCTCCGCGATAGGTGACGCAGACGCAAGAGTAAAGGGAACGCGCAAGAGTCGAGAATGAGGTAGAAAAATAGTGTATATATCTTTGCGTTGAATTCTTCGGGGACCAGTCGACTCGCGAGTACGAAACGTGCCAAGGCACAGCGAGGAATATTACCGGAGACCCGACGAGCCGTTTCTCCGACTTAGTCTCTTTCTCTTCCTCGCCCTTTATCCCATTTTTTTTTCATTTTTCTTTTTTTTTTTTGTTCGACCTTTCCTTCGCACTCTTGGTATAAAATCGAGGAACGAACCGCGAGCTGAACTCCTACCACGGATCGCCGAGTCGACGTGCCCCGTTCGCCATTCGCCCTCCCCGGGTTCATTAGTTCACGCAAATGAAGCAAAAACCCGGCCGCGTCGAACGCTCACGAAGCCGCGTATGCATGGAGACGCGGAGACCCAAGTCCGCCCGAAGGATTTTTATTCCGTAATTTTCCGACTTCGAGGCTTCGCCTCTTGGTGACTCTCAACTCCGCGGTTTGAGAGACTCCAGGATCGAGGATCTTCGACTAAAAGATTACTGACTTCCACACTGAACGGTAACAATGTAACTTCGCGACTCTATATAGTTCGTTGCCGTCCTCATACAGTTTTTTGGACTCATTTTTTTCTTTTTTCTTTCATCTTGGTAATCTTTTTTTATTCAAGAAAATAACGCGTAACGACGAAGAATCCGTGTATTATGCACCACTGCGAAACTCAATTGATTCGCGGTGCTCTCGGGGGCGCGGAACTCCCCTACCGCGTGGTTCGACGAGTTCGCGTGAACGCCGCTCGAATATTTCGCTCGCGTCATCGGAATATTAAGCGATGAAAATATCGTTTCCGGATCCGGGCTATATCACCGCCCCCTTTTTCCCCCTTTCGCTCCGTCAAAAATCCCAACTGCATGGGCTGTACGTGTGAATACGGATTCGTCGCTCTGACGATTTTTTCCCATTTTTTTAAACGCGTTTTTTTTTACGTATCCTTCAGTACCTTGAAACTCCCGTCGATCGTCCGGCCAGACAGGCCGCGCGTTACGCTACACTAACGTTAAATGTGAATTAAAATTTACAAAATACGTCTTTTTTTTTTATTCACCAGACGAAATTTTTTTTTCATTCTTTATGTTTGTCAAAAACAATTGAACCGCAGACTGTAGATTTTGATTTTACATTATTATTACTATACTTTTTCAAATGAAATAATAATAATAAAGTATATAAATTATTTTCATAATTATTCGTCTATTTTTCTATTTACAATATATATAAAAAATTATTGAATCATCAACGATAAAAATATTATTAAAAACGAAAAAGAAATGTACACAATAATTATATTTTTTTTATTTCGTTTTTGTCGTTTTATTATATTATATATGTCAATTTATTTTTCTCTGATTGCAGGTACGTCATTGAAATTCCCAGAACCGCGTTCCCTCGATGAGTCTCGCGACCAACAGAAAGGTATTTTCAACGCACACGCAATCTATTCACAAATATATAATATGTACGTCACGTTTTCACACGGTGAGAAAGTAGTTCCGATAACGAAGCAAAAGAAAATGAAGTTTCCTTCTTCCTTCGCGTTATTCATCCTCCCGATACTCGTTCTCGTTCGTTCGCTGATTCAGACACGTCTCGTTTTATGGGATACATCGTCGCACACATTCACCCTGTAGCAAAACACACACGTGGTGCTTTTCACCACTTTTCGTTTCTCACTTCCCCCCGGAAAGGCGAGAGCCATCGCGTTTCCAAGATCTCGGGATCTTTTTCGGGAGGTTTTTTACCTCCCCGTTGGATCTCCCGGATGTCCGTCGTAAGGACCTTCGCTGGACGAAACGTATTTATTTAACCTCACATATACGGTTGCTTCCGTCTCGAATCGGGCGGAGTTCAAACGCGTTCCAATTTTTCCGAGAAATGGTTCTTCTTTCTTGCCGCGGAGTTCGTCGACCAGACCAGTGGGCGAACTCTATAACATTTTACTTCGCCCTCCCGCAACCCCTCGCCTTCTCGTCGCTCTAATCCGAAGGTGTGCGCCCGTTGGCCACTCCGTTTGCTGTACTCACGTCTTCGACCCGTACTAACCGTGCGCGGTTATGGCTTCCAATCTCGCCAATCCTTCGGAAACCATCCCTCCTCTCGTTTCTCTCAGACGGTCACTCGCAAGAACGCTCGCTATCGGAGTACCTTCTCGTTTCGCTTGTGTATAGAACCTATTGGCCATCAGACGGATCGAACCGATCCTCCTTCGTTTACGTTATGTGTGTGTAAATGTATATAACGCGAAGTACATAACAACATAAGGTGTACCATCGTATATACGATCGAAAATCGCACGTGTGGAGAAGCGAATAACTGTCTCTCGTGTGTACCAAGGATGCTGCATCCCAAAAGCATCGGGAATATTCACCAACACGTCGCCCAGAGACGAGTCCCGCACGTTGTTTCATTTCCTATTCCATTTCCGATGCGGGCCATTTAAATCCCAGTTACCCCTCGCGTCTGGAGGGGCGAAGCATGCGACGCAAGGTTACCTCCTCGAGACTAACTGAAAGTGGCACTTATCCGTCGTATTTCATCCTCTCGCGATTGCACAACAGCGCTGTGCCTAGAAAATAATAATACCCATTCTTTGCTTCCGTTGGGAAAGCAACATTTTCTTTTTTATTCGATTCCCTCGACTGGGTTAAGAGACATTTTTTTATTCTGATTTATCGTCGCCAGAGCTCGAAGTAACTCCTACGCTTTGAGTCATTTGGATTGAGGAGCGAACCTCCTATAAGTGTGCCACGATGACGTTGGTCACCAGATAAGGCATTGAGAATATTGTCGACTGTATATCACTCTTAATGCTCCTTCCCGACTCTTCTAGGAAATAATTTCTGTATACAAGATTTTTTTTGGGATTAACTTCTCGATTTTTTGGTTGTTACGTGACTCTTTGTATATATCACGAGAGAGTCTAATATTTATAAAATAATGTAGAGGGATACATTCGGTTGAAGGAGATTATCGTTTGCTTGTCGAAGCTGCGAGGCGAGTCGAAGAGACCGAAGCGCCACTTGGGTTCGAAGAATCGAAGAGGGAAATAGATAGAATTCGTTCCTCGCTCGACGAACCGGTCAAAGAGAACGTGAAGTAAGAGATCGTAGTCGGACGGCTTGTATAAATATTTGCTTTTAATTTGATGGATTCATTAGAGGGGCACAAGCAGGCGAGGCGATGTCTCTCGGTATCTCCGCTTTGTCGCGGAGTGTCCGCACCCTCTTTTCTCCATCCGCACCTCTTCCTTCCCTCAATTTCGCTCCGATAACACATATACCTATAGACTAAAACTCCCTTTTTTGGAACTTTTAATCACCGACAAAGACACGCGGCAATGATACTTCTAGGTTGTGTTTACAGGTGAAAAATTTCACTTCTGTTTCCTCATTTTTTCGATTTTTTACAGTCTTCTCCGCTGGGAAATAAAAACTGTATTTTTTTATTCTCTCCCTCTGACCAATATATATCATATTCAATACGAAAAAAATATATATAACATAAAAATATTCGAGACTTAAAAATCTGTACAATAAATCAATAGTATTAACAAAAAAATTGAAATAAAATAAAAATTATTATTATTATATTATTTGAATAATCATAATAGTTTTTTTTCGCGACTATGAAATATATTTCAATAATTTCGTTCTTTTTTAATACAATGCATTTATTAGAATCTTTTGCCAGTTGGAAATTAAACATTTTCTTATATCATTTTTCTGCTTGACAAGGGGTTTTTCTATAATTCTCCATCTCCCCCAATGCAGGCTGCGTCTCCCTCGTATTTAGTCGGACCTAAAGCTCGTGTAGAACAAAAGAAAAACAGAATCGAGACTAATATTCGACTGAGCCAAAGCTACACTCGAGATCTTGTAAAGAGGAACGCTGACGCAGCGAGGATTAAGAGCATCGGTAGGGTGTAACAGGTGGTGTATAACAGGAGACATACAGAGAGAAACTGCGGGGGTTGCGGGTGTCGCACGTATTGGTTCCCCCGTTGTTGAATCTCGGCGTTTACTAGCTATTTCGTAGGTACGGATATCACCGTGAGCTCCGATGTAGTTACAATATAACAGAGATGACAATATAACGCGTGGGAGGGGTGTAACTGTATCCCACGGCACGCATGTACACCACCGACCTTCTCCCACAAACAATCCGGCGTATCCAAACATCCATAACGTCTCTGTACTCTCCCGCTCCCTCCCTCAGCGTTGCGTACGCTCCTTGAACTAATACGAGCAAACAATGCGCCCCTGGCTTACCCTCCCCCGTTCGTCACCCCCGGCAATCCCAATCCCGCTTATCTCGGGTAAATATCTTTATCGGCGGCGTGTACGCGATAAGCGACGGCGCTGCGAACCTCGGAGTTATCCCGCAGGCAAACTGGGGGGAGATTCTCGCCGGAGGGGGGTTAATCTTGATTTGTCGATTGGACGGGGGTTGAAAGGGTGGTGAGGTACAACACAGAGAAATGCAAGCCGAACAAACGGAGAAAAGGCGAAACCGCATCGCGGGAGACGTTCCGCGAGATAAAGTGCCTAATTCCAAGTGATTCATAAAGATCATTAGTCATTCCTGAAGCAACTCGCGCTCCACCGCGGGAGGATATAAATTTTCGAGTTTTCTTTATTTTATTTTATTCTCTCCTCTCTTCTTCCTACAAAAGATGCATCTCTCCGGGGAGTTGATGCGCATCAACGATCTCCGGAAACACCGTCGTGCACACGACCCACTTTTCGTACCTCGCACACCAAGTGAGCCGTTTCTTGTTCGCTCTCTCGCCTCGTATAACGAAATGGCCAATCAAAGTTCACGAGTCTATGGGGAAAACCTGGTCGGGGCAATTCTGAGGGAAGGAAAAATGTCGAATAAAAATGGCGAAGTAAGGGAGAAAATAAAAATGTTAGGTACGAGATTCTTGCGGTAGGGCGGGCGCAAGTATGAGGTACAAGTGAGCTCTCGACTCTAGTCTTTCCTATCGTCTTGAAAACAGGACGAAAATCTTGTTCCTTCTTCCAGCAGCCTCTGCTCCTCTAATTCTCTCATCCCTTCTTTTTTTCTCTCCTACGTTACATCCTTTTTTCCACTTCACTTCACCGGGGAAAAGAAGACTCTTCTCGCTACGGTGGCGCGCGCGTTGGCGGATCGAGGTCGTGAATTCACGAGGGATCGTTAGGGTTGGTAGTACGTAAGAGAGGTGCATCCTCATGGGGAACACCGTGTTCTCTTCTTCTTTTTCTTCGTCTTCCTTCTCCTCTCCGACTTGCCTCTCAAGCGCATCAGGCAGCCTGTACACCGCCGTGTGCTATCGTTGCCGCGCGCTCCGGGCGTTCGTGATCCCAGCAAATTTAGAGCCCCACTTGCTCGACGTGCGCACGGAGCAAAGAGAGTTTCGCGGTATATACGTGCAACAGCAGCAGCAGCAGGCCACATATACCGTACCGGGAGTACCTACACTTTCAGTACACTGCGAGAGGAGCACAGTAAAGCCTTTCTTGATGCTTCCGTTCCTGCGGCTTTTTTCGTTTCCAACGAGAGGTTTCACGGGCCTCACCGTGGCTTGTGGCTCCGATGTACTTGCCTCTCACGTAGTTACCGTCTCGAGAGTGAAGGCACCGCGCGAACACGAACCGCGCCGTGCACCTCCCAAAACTCTCTTTTTATCCCCGTGGCGCCAAATTTACTCTTTCTTATTTTCTCGTTCTCACTTGATCCTCCGACACGGACAGAAAAAAAGACAGGCGCTCCTTCGTTGCACGAAACGTTGCATTTTTTTTTCTTTAATTAAAATTTGAAATATGTACTCTCTTTAAAGAAAAAACACCTTCCGAAAAATGTAATTTTTTTTTTTTTTTCATTTAGTAAGAATAAAAAGTCATTTTGCAAGAAGAAACAATGTTTGCGACAGACCCTCGTGTTTTCTAAGAGTTTTTTTTTCGTTTCGACTGATGAATGTAACAACGTCGGGAAACGGATACTCGAGGGATGGAAAGGTTCCTTTGCGATATCGCAACCCAGAACTCCTTTGATATTAAGACATATGACCCGGTTTTCTGATATTCTTGACGAAGAAAAAATTATTTTTATTGTTTTTCATTTTATTTTCATTTTTAGGTGATTTTTTTATGTACGCTATTAATATTAATATACATTATTATTATTATATTAATTTTAATATATATTGTTGATGCTTTTTTTACTTATCGACCCACGAAGTGGGGAGGGTAATAAAATAAAATAATAAAAAAAATAGTCGTAAAGTTCCTTTGCGGGGCGATTCGAACGACACCCGAAGGAATGTAACCAGCCGAGAAAAGTCCAAGGCACTCTCATCTCCCGCGGGTTCGCTCCGTGGGACGCGAACGCGGACGCTCCGGAAGAGGGCAAAGTTTCTATCCTCCATCACCTTTTCGTTCCCTCCTTCTCGCGACTACTCGGCTATACGAGTTTGAAAAACCCTTCGAAAACTCTACTAGTCGACGTTATCTCGAGTGTCTCACTCGTTCCCAGTTCTCGTTTCTCATTCTCTCGTAGTCCGCGTCGACGACGAACTCCGAATTCGTATACTATCTCGTATTCGAGAAATAAATGTGAAGAAAGACGAAACGATCCGACTCAACCAATCTATGTTAGGTTTTTTTTTTATATCCACCTAATTTGACATAATGGTCGCCCTTTGGTCGAACTTGTTGGTGTGCGCGTCTTATCTCCCTTCGGATAAAATGAAAAACTTCAGGTTGCGTAAAAACGTCGACAACAACGACGTGAACCCGGACTCTCCGCTATCTTAACGCCCCGGGAAAAACACTGCCCCGGGGTACTTCGGCTCGTTATACGAATTTCCGGTATATCGTTTCCACTCTCGTGACTTCGTAACTCGAAACTATCAACTTCGAACGAAAACTCTTTCACCCGTTGCTCTCACGATATTTTTCATCGCTTATTCTCAAAGTGATTATAGCTTTTTTTCGTCGGCGAACTACAGAATTTTGTTTCTTTTTTTTTTTCAAGTATAAGCTTCCCATTTTATTCGAGAGCGAACCTTGCGGCTTTGGCCCTTTCCGCTCCGCGCGGTGCGCCATCATTTCGAGTTTAATTTATTTTCGGCTCGCGGTTCGCGTTTCGCCTCTAATTATTTTTAAGGCGATTAATCACTCCATCCACTGTCCACAACCGAGGAGAAAAGATATACGAAAGGGGATGTGCAGTTTGGACGCTTTGAGCCGAAATTGCGCGACGCTATGTCGCGATACGAATTCCTTTGAGAATCCGAAGCTCTTTCGTTTCCACGGTAGTTTCTCGAGCGCAACACACGACTCCAAATCTCGAACGCGTAAACGTACGTACTGTCCAAGCGAACTGACTCGCGAGACTTCGACTCTTCGCCCAACCAAATACCTCCTCTCTCGTTGCTTCGAAGGAGATATGGAGAGAAGAACTTCGCATACCCGCGAAGCTTCTCTTGTCCCGATTTGTACGTGTCCCGTGGGTCCCAATGGATTCAGTGTCCCTCCCGCACACCCCCCTCGTCGACACGCCAAGCCTCCCGATGCCCTGTACCGTCATAAACTTTATGGCGCATATTATTTCCAACGCCGCCGTGAGCTGCTTCGTCGTCGTAATCGTTGCGGAGGACGAGTAACCAACGTTCTCCTCCTCCTTCTATATCTTCATGCATACGAGAGAAGGACATTACGGAATATATTTCTCTCTGTCTCGTACCCCCGGCCACTTTGTACACCGACTCTCGTCTCCTTCTCCGCAGCTTCGTGTAAGCGGGAGAATGGCTAAACCGAGATTCCTCGAGTACTCGAGGTGTACGGTGTATGTTCACCCTGCGCGGTATCAGAGCCGACCGGAGATATTTCCGAGCGCGCGAGACACGAGACGAAACTACTCAGCCTTCTCTTGACTCCCTCACGGCGGTCCATACCGCTCTCTCGTTCTCGAGTCGAGCTTTATTGCGTGCCGGTTAGATTAAGCTCTCTCGCACTGAGACCCCGTGTATGTCTTTTAGCCTATATACACCTTTTCCCCTGCGCCACTCTAACTGCGGCCACAGCCAAGCAAGCAAATCATCGCGCAGCTTATTCACCCGCGTATCTACGCGGGTTCTAAGTTCTCGTTATCTTAGCCGGAGTTTAACGTATTCACTGCCTCGCAAGTTGTTCTACATGTATATATGAATTCCGCGTTGTTTCCGCAGTGGAATGAGTTCAATTATTGCAGATACGTAGCTCGGTCGTGTCATCCGCATGCGTTTTATTCTTAGATAGTTACAAGACGATAGAAAATTCTTGTCAGTCAGTGAAAGACCGCGAGGAAAGTAGAAAGAAATAAAGATTGATATAGGAAAAGATGGGTGGGAAGGCATGAGAGAGGAAAACGACTCGAAGTACACGAGAGTTTTACCGGATCTCGGGCGACGGAGGGACACAGAAAGGATTCCGCGCGACACAAGGTGCAGTTGATGCATCATCCGGTGCGTCTGGAAGGATGGCAGGCGCATCAGGATCCTATCATAGATAATAAATAATTCATGTCCGTGTATACCGAACGACGGGCTTCGATGTCTCTCGTCCGCATTCGCCTTCTATGCTACTCTTGGTCGCCACTCGGGCTACAGTCGCATGCTATAGTCTGTATTGTGGAACCGACAATGTCTACTCGTCCCCATCGCGCCTTTGATATCGCGCAACTGTTTTTGTTTCTTTGGATATATTTCTGTTGTATTACGCACTCCAACGTCGTTGGACTTATTTATGCAGCTACACGAATCGCGCACTTGCGATTGCTTCGATGTGTCCGAGAAACGCGGAGGGAAATCGTAACAGTTTTGTTCTGAATCTTTCAATGTTTCGAAAAAAAAATTTCCGTGGTGGAAAATCTTTTATTTTAATTTTTTAATTTTTTATGTAAATGAATAATTGGAAAATTTCGATTAGTTTTGATGGTGAATTAATCATTTTATTGTTTTTATGAAATATAAAAATTCTAAATTGAATATTGGACATTTTTTATTATCTTCGACGGAAAATAATTAAATTTGTTATAATCTGCGAAATTTTTCTACTCAATATTTGTCGATGAAATATGTCCGATTTAACGGTTGTACGACGAAATAGATAAAACCTTTTAACGATTTCGCATACAATAAACTGAGAGTTAAATTTGATTGAATAAAAACGATACGTTGGAAATTTTGTAAAAAAATATATATATTTATGTTTTTCTCGTTCATTGCAATGGAAATGGACGAGATGAGAGTTCGACTCGTCTACGTAAATAAATATATATATTTTTTTATCAAATATTTTATGAAATATTCGATAGCCATGCATATGGAGTACAGAAAATTTCTCTCGTTTTTGTAAATATCGCTCACGGTATCTTCGTTTATTGAATGGAATTTAAAAAAAAATCGACTTTTCAACGTTTGACGGATTTTTCCATTATTTACACCCGATACGAATATACTACGGAAAATTGAAAAAATATTTTAAAAAAATTGACGTTGCGTTCGGAGAGATCGGGAGACGGATTAATCGAATTTTATTCGCGTACATTTATTCAATACAGTTTGTACAATTATATTGTGGATTTCTGTTTGCTTTGACTTTTCGATATAGTTACTTTTTTTATTTTTTTCTGATAAAAGCGTTTATGTGGAATCACCGCGTTTCGCTTGCGCTATCGCTATATTGGTTAATGTTTCGGAGCCTTTGTTTGCCCCGCTAAGTGATTGACTTTCCGCTTCTATCTGTCTCCCGTAAATGGCCTTCATCCGTAGTCGTAGGATCCCGAAAGCTTCTTAACCCGAAAAACTAACTGATCCCTTCGATCGTAGCGTTGCCGCTGTGCCGCGCCTTTATTTGTCCTTTTTGTGGTTCCGGCGACTGGTTTCCGACCGTCAACCGCGAGTATAGAACAGCAGCAACGAAAATCAGTTTTTGAAATGAAAAAAAAAAAAAAAAAAAAAGTTTTTCTTATCAGCGCCGCGTGCGATAATTGAAAATATACATAAATGTCTCGTGTACATAGGAGGGTAGACAATAGCGTCCTCGTTGGGTCGTGGGGTCTCATCCGGAAGCCCGGAGACAGAGCGGTGCATTAATTCAGTTCTCCTATCCTCGTTATTCATACTCGAGTTTATCTGTCGCCTATCCTCTCCCCCTGCTATCCCGGAGCGGATAACCTTTCAAAGAAGTTCGTTTCTAGAGTGGCCTAAGCACAGAGCGTTCGGCGCATAACCGATAAGGGGTCTTCTCATCTCATCGCCGAAAGACTTTTCTTGATTTATCACGACTGTGCCGCGTTGCCACGGGGGCGGCAAGGGGGGTGGGGGTTACTTTATCTCGCGAGCTCATCAATTAGTAGCAACGCCACGCCGAAAGATAATTAGCAATTCCATCCACCCGCCCGATTAAATTCTCTTTTTGACTTAACCTCAAAGCATTTCGGCTCTTTCCCCTCGTGAACTCCCTCCTATTTCTATTCATCTTGGCTTATCGGAAGTAAAAATCTTTCCGGACCATCGCTAAATTTTCATACGACTGTTAAGCTTGCGGTGTTCTGTTACTTGTTCTCGCCGCTCCCATTCGGAAGGGCTGACATGAAAAAAAAAAAAATTGCTTCGGTCGGCACGTCGGACGACTAACGACGCGTTTATATCGAAGTGATTTATACGACGCACGTGCATCTATACAGCGTCGGTTCGTAGAGTTTAACACTTTGGTTCATCCATGCGCACCACGGGTGAAGACCGACGACGACCGACCGCGACTATTACGAGAGAATTCAGTACGGCTAGAGGCGCTTCACCCGACACAAGCAAAGTGTTATCGGGTCAACGCCATTGTAACGAAGCCATGTGTTAATGCTGAGATAAAGTGATGCACGTTCGTCCGGGTCTCGCAGTGGGTTACTCCTCAATATGATGAACAGTCGTAGTTTTCAATAACGACAAACGCGCCGCGTATCGATAGGTAGAAATTCGGCCAATGGTCGACAGCGCCAGTTAAGGATATACGTCACGTTGGCCATTTTTTACTATTGTCTTCAAGAATCGTATGTGTATCAAAAAATGAATAACACTTTTTTTAAAGAATTTTTAACAATTTTTTTACCCACATACATTCGGCGATAAAAAAGGATAAAGTTGAATCATTAAATATGAGTCGCACATAAGCGAGTTGAAAGTTCCATTTATGTTGAAAAAGATACATCTATAGACTTTAATTGAATAAAATAATGATAAATAAAAGGTAATTAGTATATTAAATTATTAAGCGTAATGTCGTCCGTGTATATCGACATAATAATAATAAAATCTGAAAATTTATTTAAAAAAAACATTTCGAGAATTTTTTTTTTACAAGATATATTCTATTTATATTCATTTATTTATTATCACATTCGAAAGAAATATAATGATAATGATAAATAACCTTTTATTATTATTATTTTTTTAGAGATTGTGGCGAAGAAAAGAAAAGATTTGTAAGAGTTGTGCAGTTGACCAGTGCTTGTAGTATTTATTTTCCTAAGGATAACACCGCGTCGTGTTAATATCGGTTCATTAACTTTTTTTAAATTTCGTCTCTTCGTGCGAAAGCGTTATAATATGGAAGAGCAGGTGGCTTCTTCATATCTTGACTAATTAGACTGGCATTGTCGGAGTGAACCCTCGGGACACCCTCTACCAGTCATGAATGAATTATTCTACCCTTCGTAGAGAGCGCGTATACTGACCACTCTCGCCTACGGTGACCCTCGTCCTGTACATCTCTATACTGCACTCGTACCTTCCTGTATGCGGCACAGTCTGTGTGCGGTGGGGTGAAGGAGGAGGGGTTCTCGCATACATTTTGGTTCAATTTCCCCAGATGCGCGGAGAAAGCCCTCTGTGTCCCTCCCAATGGCACTACTGCAAGCGATTCGCTTCGTCGTACGCTCTTTCAACGGAGAAGTAAACTGCGATTAAAAATCTAATTGCAAAAAATTCAGGGACCATATTAACGATGACGACGGGTATGGTAATGGGTCGCTGTTGGAAGATTCTACGAGACGTTCCCTTCGGGTCTCGTTCTCTGAGAATATACGCGGATGTATATATAGATATAGATATACATGTGAATGGTGACGACTCGGGCAGATCACCCGAACCAATCGAACTGTCAGAGAACAGAGCAAAAAAAGAAGTAAACCGGGAGGCAAACATGCGCACAGCTTCGAGGCGAGCGTCGGACAAGTCTCTGGGAACTTCTTGCCGATAGTTATAAATATTTAGAGAGACCACGACGAGACTACACTTCGACGAGAAACCCACTGACGTTGTGGCTCCTCCACTCTCACTCAGTCTCTCTTCGCTCTGTGGTTTCTGCTGTGGCTGCTCTGCTGCTCGCTTCCTGCATTCGCCTGCATTCGCTCACGAGGCTTCTCCTCTCTCGTTCAAGCCGAATTCAATTTCGAGTGGTACCCCCCGAGAACCCGACCCTAAATTTTGCCGTGCTGTGCGGCTGTCGATTGTGTACGTCGCACTGTGACGTCTACTGTGTACAGAGCCGTTCAGAATTCGGTCAACGGATTTATTTTGAATGCATAACTAATCGAAAATTTATTTTTATTTTTTTTAATTCGATTTCAACGTTTGTTTGGGGTTTACAAAGCAAATTTAACCTATAAATCAAATTTTAGGTTAGGATTCAAATAATTATTTGCATTTAATGAATAAATAAAATTTTATTATTATTATTTACGAAATGAAGAAATTAGAACTTTTTTAAAAAATCGACAGTGCAACATTGAATAAATAGTTTAACGTTATTATTATTTTTTTAATTATGTTTTTAATTTCCCTTTTTTGGTAAAAATACGAAAAATCTAGCGAAACACTTTTTTTTTTGGAGAGTCCTGTATCGAATCGATATATGAGAGTTCGAATGTGAAGTGTCTCGTCCGAGACTGAGGGGGAGAATCGGAGCTCACCGAGCTCTCGTCTCACTTTTATTTTCAATTCGAGTATCGACAGTGACTCTTTTAACGTCACTCGTTCGTCAATCGCCTTTGGAGGCGTGCAAAACTATCGATGCGGAGAACATCGAAAAGATGTTACTAGACGAAAATCGGGATTCTGTGGTATTTTTTATCTTTCCTTCTCTATATTATCCCACAGTTATGCAAAGCACTGCTGAAGAGAATTACAATTTGAACGAACGCAGGCAGCTGCGGAAAGTCGGTCGAAGAAACGGTCGTTTCGGAACGAAAAAGTCAAAAAAAAAAATAATAGTAAACACGTTCAAGAGAAAATATCTAAGCCTCTCGAGAGAATATCACAGGGAAAGTAGAAGAATATTCGGATCTCTGGTGTATTAGAGAAGCTAAGCGCTCTCGACGTCTTCCGACAGATCGGTCCGCTCCTCGCCTCTCCGCGGTACCTTCAACGAGTCCCTATTTTCGTGGATGCGTTTCGCTATTTTTGGCTTCTCGACTAAGAAAAAGAAAAATAAAAAACACCACCGAAAGAGATCGTCAGGAAGCAAGCGAGTTAAACAGATAGATAAACTCGTGGAAACGGGGGTTAGAGAGACGAAGGAACGAGTGGACCACACAAGAGGCACTTCATAGCCGAAGTTCTCCGGGCGCGCGTCTCTCGACGTTTTTACAATTCATAAAGTGCTTTTGTCGACGAAAAATCCTGCGTGAAGGGAGAATGGAAGGGTACAAGCGTTTGGTCGTTCGCCAACTCCGCGACGATACACTTTACACCGGCTTCGTACAGTTAATACGAAAAATCTGACGTTACGCATATATACCTATTTCTACCGTCGCCCTCGAGAGACTGACTTGTAAACGCATACACCTAAAAGGACTCGACAAACTCGAGTTTTGCCCAAAAAAAAAAATAAAAAAAATAAGAGACCGAAAAAAAAAAAAAAGGAGGGACCATTTTAATTTCCTCATTACGCGTCTCGCTCGGTAGTTATCTCGGTACGTATACGTTTGGAGCCGTTCGAGGACATTTCACTTTCTCTACGGCTCTTTTACCCTCCCGTTTAGGTTCACCGTTCGTGTTCTCCGTTGCGGCTTCTTCGCCTCATTCCCCCGCATCAGGAGCGAACTACCTCTGGACTACCGTTTCAACTTCCCAGTCCACGAGCGCGAGTCTCGTGTTCTCGGTCCCCGGAGGTGCACTCTTTCCGTTTCTCTCGTTCGGTTTCGCGTCTTTTCTCTCATTCCTCTCATTCGTATCCCGGTCGGCACTCGCCTTTCATCGTTTCGTTTCTCTCGTCTTCTCGTTTCTCCGGACTCCTCGGAGCATCCCTCCGCTCCTCGACTGCGAGTTGTCCACCCGACGTCCCGTTCGCAAAACGGCCGGCCATAAACTTTCTCGGCAACGCGGCCCCTCTTGGCTTCCGACTATTTAAATTATTGCGTCACGGTCTTCGTACGAGCGGAACGAAAGGAAATCTCCTTTGGCGAATCAATCTATTCCGTATTTACCAATTAATTGCCAGGACGCACTTTTACCATTCTTTCTTCGTTTACGAAGAATCCAAGGTCACCAAGTTTATATCCAATGACTAAAAACTCCCCCGGTCTCCTTCAGCTGTCTGTGAACTTTCGATTCCTCGTGATAGCGAAACCCCCCGGCGGAGGAAAAGAACTTCTCGGAGGGTGAAAATAACTTAGAGAATCGACATGCTGAGCAAAAAAAAACTCCGAAAAGAACCGGGAAAGTTGGGCTGTTTATTTCTCGCAATCTGCAATATGCTTCCAGACGAGAAGATCCGACGTTTGTTTTGAAGTGGCTTCGCCCTTATTTCTCGTGAATGCTTTCGGGGGATATGCTAAATTATAAAATTACGAATCCCGTTCACTCGAACGTCTCTGGAGGGCTCGAGCGGATCGTAAACTACACGAGTGGGACGAGTGCGGTTCGGGTATAAAAACCATTTGCCGGAATGTTTGGATCGTCTCACGTGAAATTCTCGAGATACGAGAACTCCGAGGGGAAGGGACAAGAGTTTTTGCTGACCAAAAATCTGGACCTCGCCACACGTCTCGTTCGCGTACACGCGCGCTGGTCACATTCGAGGTCGTCTCCTTATTCGTCATCCTCGCGTTCTCCGACCGTGTGCTCGCGGCTAATAAGAATTCGCGTATTTCTTGTATGTATCGGACCTGATGTATCGGTGGAAAAGGGGGAAGTAGGTACTTCATTATGAATCGATTTTTTTACGATGATACCGAATAAAAAAAAAACGGGACTACATGGACGGCGAAATCCTCGAACGAGACTCGCCATATACGAAATAACTTCATAAATCGCTCTGTAATACAATTTTTTTCTTTTTATATATATATTTTTTTTGTTATTATTATTGACGAATACCAGAGCACGTTTGCGGTTTCGTAGGGGAGATACGATCGTATTCGTCGATCGAAAAATGTTGTTTTAGGATCCGCGTCTTTCGCCGACCCTCCCGAAAGCGTTGAGTTAACCGGACATTTGCTTTTTCCTCGAATATCGAAGGAGAGTCTGTTATAGCTTATAAACTGAGGTTGGGATTGGGTAGTGATGGTGGTGGTAGAGTTGGTGGTTCGGCGCTGCTGGCCTCCCTTTCCGGACGTCACTTACCGCTGTCAGCGGTGCCCGGAAGTGAAGGTAAAATCTCAGGGGGTCGCCAGAGCCGTTTCTCTCCGGCTCCTTCGCGCGCGCCTCCTTTTACTTGTCGTCCCAAGCCAACAAGAGAGACTCGAGGGAGGAAAGACGGGGGTCGGGGGCGGATTGGTGAACGTGATGTTCGGCGTGACCGCTACCTTCAACTTGCCAAGCAACCACTTACCCCCAGTCCCCAAAGCTCCTCTCCGCACGCTCGGCTTCTTCCCCCCACGGAGTCTTCCATTTTTCTTCTCTCATTCGCCGTTCCGTTCGCCGCGTCCGAGGCGACACGAACGAAGATGCCCCAGATGAACTCCTCTATCTCTCTCCCCCATAGCCCCTCCGTACATCCTCGTCCCTTTCGGTGCCGTCGCGCCCTGACGTTCCGTGAGAAATTGCCAAGTTTCGGTACGAACCGCGAAACTCGTCTATGGCAAGTCGCACGTTTTCCGGACCCTCGAACCTCCAACGCAACTCTCGAACTTCAAAATTTTCCAGCTTTGACTATATGTTCTTTTTTTTCCGAGAAGCTCTGGTACGGAACAATTTTAGAGCGAAGAACGTCTGAAGTCTCGATGTTGCGAGTGGCCCGAGGAACTTTGCGTTAACCTTCCTCATTATTTGTTCCCCCGAAATTTTCCGCCGGTTGCTCGTTTAACTTAACGATATGAGAGTTTTCTTTATCACAATTTTTTATTATTTTTTTTTGTTTCATGCCCCTTGTTGTTCTTTAAATTGGATCGTAAAGGAAGAGATGTGCAAATAGAGGGTAAAAAAAATAGAGTGGTGGTCGAGAAGCAAAAAGGTATAGGACCAAATTTTTTTTTTTTTTTCCCGAACAAGTACCTACGCGTATCTGCAGGGCAGTCGGGGTACATGCAACGCCTAATCTGCGAAATAGAGAATAATATTCTCCATTATTATTGGTGTGAGGCGCGAAGCTGTTGCTGCTGGTTTACACGAGCGCATACTTACACACATAGGGATATACTTCGCTGTAAATGCGGCAATATAGGCTCGTATAAGCTGGAAGAAAAGCGGAGCTGTGCGCCCCGCCGTTAACGCGGCGTTATCAGCTTGCATGCTCCGTGCAATTTACCGTGTACCGGAGAGCTGGCATACCGATACAGAGAAGGAGAACACTATGGAGGGAGTAAAAAGCCGGTATACGTGGGAACCGGTGTCTCCGCACGTGCTACGTGTACGTATGCTGTTAAAACGAATATACGACGATACATCGGTATACAGAAAGGCAATGCACTCGGAGAGAGAGATCCGCGGGTTGCAAACGCCTCATGGAGAGTTCGAGAAACGCTTTATAATTTTCAAGAAATCCTTGGACCGTACCACCCTCGGGTACGTCGAAGACTGTTATTCGTAGGTTAACTATACTATGTATACATGTATATTACAGCATACGTTTGCGCTAACGTGTCAGTAGCGAGACGAGCGAAATATATATTTTAGTCGGGCACTTTAGTTACGCCACTTTGGGATTCATTCTCGTATAAGGGCCTCTCTTCTTCGAAGATTATGATGTTTTACCGTATAATTTTTATTATAACCGAACACGAAGTGTGCCATATGTGAGAAAGTATTGCGGCGCGTCGATGGTCGATAGGGCGCACGAGATATAACGTTAATCGAGAACGGTAGTTACATCATTATGTCTGTCTGTCAGTCCGTAACGTTCAGGAATCTTAGGATTTTTTTAATGCGCTTCGTGCACCAGAGTCGAAATCGATCGGCCGACAATGAGGAGTTAAAAAACACATCAATTGCTTAAATGAGAAGTCATTAGCGTTGGGAGTTATGAAAGCGTTATTTTCGTTACTGTGCATTGGTAATTTACTTCAATGCATTAGTATTAGTATTACTATTGGCTGCTGGTAGTACCATTAATGCCATTTTAGTTTAACTGTTATTATCATTAATTGAGGTTTCGCCACGCATTGGTTATTTTCTCCCATTTATCGGTTTGATCCATATGAGATTGGATCTCAGGTCAAAACATAACCTTCAATCTATTTATCTACAAGTTTTCGGAAATTCGAACATTCAGACACTTCCACCTGTTAAAGTATCCGTAAACGAGAAGCTCTGCCGAGTTAGGAAGATTGGTTTACCGATGTTTGCATTAATCTAACGCCCGGAATGCATCTGCGCGCATCATGCAGTTCCCGCATACACAGCGAACTGTAGAAGCGCTGTGTCTAGTGAGGTGTTCTATCGTTGAGTTTCGGCCCGAGAGTAGACAACACATCCGCCCGTTTAAACAGAACGAGGGGTGCGAAGGGGTGGGATGGAATTCATGACGCCCCGGGAACGGTTGCTCGTAATGTAACTTAACGTGTAACTGCGGTGTAAACAACAAGCGCGGGGAGAGAACGGCGAGCAGTACTACTATCCGCGCACCGTTTCCCAGTAACACAGTCGCGCGCTTCACTCCCCGGTCTGCGTAACGAGAACAGGTACGATAATCGTTGCTGTTGGTAGTCGTTGCTCGTGGGGCCCTGAGCGCTTCTGCTGTTGGGAAAATTAACTATCAAACGGTGGGGAAGCCGATTTCTATGGCTATCACGAACGTGCGGAATTACGCCATTCCACACGGCTACCGATTCCTGGTACCTATTTCTATATTACCCATCTCATCGGGGGGTAAGTTATAAACAATGTTACGCTATCAGGAAGTCGTCGGGTGAGAGGGAAGGTGGGGATAAGCTACAGTAGGAGAACATCCTGAATATACCTGTGTTCGCCGGATCAAACGATCGCGATATAAAGGGATGCTGCAAGTGTATTGTACATTATGTACACTTGTATATAAAGCATATAGATCGCACGGACTACATTCTGCAGTCTGGTAATCCCCGAGGAAGTATTAACCCGACAATTTATATATCTAATTATGAATTATTATGTCCCTTCTATAACGAGCCGATGCCGCAACTCTCTACCTTTCCTCTCTCTCTCTCTCTCTCTCTGTGTGTTGCGGCGCGGAGTTTATTATTTATTATCGATATTATGAATTATCGTTAATGCGGTTCAAACTATATATAGGTTTAACAATGCGCCAAAGGAGTCACGTTTTCATCGTGCGTTTTATCCTCCGCCTTCATTGAGAGAACTCCAAACTCGGTATCGATCGATCGATTCGATCGCACGTGAGCCTATAACCGCTTACTTATGCCATACCTTCGTCGACTAAATAACTGCGGCGAGCGTATTTATCACCGGGACAGAAAATTTATGCGTGCAACTCTCTGGCATTGCCGTCGCGACTTGCCATGTGCCTTTTGCTCTCTCTTAACCCCCTCCCTTTTTACTCCTCGGCAAACGAATTGCGATCCGATAAAAATATAACGCTCGACTGTAATTCATCGGGGTCGCGCGGGTACTCCAATCGAGGAATATTGCTGCGGACTAGTTTTGCAAAGACTCTCGAGTTCTCCCTTTCGAGATACCGGAGAGTATGAGAATGTGGGAAAAAAAAAAATTGCCGACGCGACTCGCGACGATCGGGATACCTACGCGTTTTGCGATGCAGTACCATACGGACGGACACTCTGCATCTCCACAGTAGTAAAGAAATCTCTTGACTCACCGGGGTTTATAACGCGCGCTTATAGTAGTAGATCCCGGCAACTTGCTCTGCAGAACCACGCCGAGTAGATATATTTATGGCTTTAGCTCGAAATAACGATCGGGCTGACGTGCCGGACGCCGAAATTTATCGCTACGTAATGCGACCTAAATGATGCGCGAGTCATGAATCAAAATCAGGTAACCCGGTACGATAGAGGGAATTAACAAAAAATAAAGTGGACAAGAAAGATCGTCGGGGGTAGAGCCCCCTCCCCCTCTCCCCACCCCTCGAGAGCTCGGGGGCGAATCGAGTTTTTTTATTGTGGATGAGAAGATTTTTTTATCGTGGCCATCGAGAAATTCGATTAATCGCGCAATTTGATAATACGGCCACAATTTTGCTGTAGTTTTTTTTATGTTTTTTTTTATGGGTCTGAGATATGGTAGGGCCTCCCATAAAAGCGATGGTTCATAAAATATCAGGTGTAACTCGAGACTAATTTAAATCGAAATTTTCTATTGCGACTCCGAAACGAATTTTCTTTTCTTTTAGAGATTCTCCCTCATTATTTTTAAACACGATTTATCGAATTCGTATGCATGCGATTCCCGGAGGATGGGATTGTTTTTTTTTCTTTTTGTCTTCGCTTTCAGATTCGTTTTATTAAATTTTATTCAACGAGACTCTCTCGTATTTTTTCGCCGAATTGTTCGTGGAAACGTTCGTCGGCGCATATAGAAACGAATGGGTCGATCGTCCGGCGAATTAAACTCTCTCTCCCCCGGTATCTATAGCCTCTCTCCGGCACTATCTCTCTACGCGCTCTGTCTCTGTCCAGGCGGTTGTAAGCGTAAAAGAGACTGCCGGGATTTCGGACTCTCGTTGGGTCCGGCTGGTTAAACGCGCGGCTTAAACGCGGTATCGCCCGTGTACTCCGTACTGTCCGTACGAACGAAAATTTATTGACTCGAGTTAGAACATTTTTTTGGTGGGTCACGAACTCGAGGCAATCTCGTTGATTCGATATATATCGGCAATAGGGAATAATTCGCCGATGAAAATATCTCTGGTTTATCAGTAGAAAATCTTCATTCAATCTACTGCTTCAAACTAATTTAACCCCAACAAAAATTAATTTCGTTTAAAAAAAAAATGTATTTATTCATTTATCAAATTATTAATTCATAATTTTGAAATGAATATTAATTTTTAACAAATTGACTGTACTTCGTTTTTGCGTTATTTTTCTGGATTATTTATCCACCCTGTTAGACTCCCTTTTTTCCTGCAACCTCGTTATCAAGCCGCTGGCCCTGAAATCGTTCAGCTCCAACCCCTGCATAAGAGTTACTCGGTGTTGTATAACCAACAGAAAAGGGAATGAAAGGGAGAGGGAGCGAATGAGAGGTGGGAGAGACCTCGCAAGGGCAATCAGCGAGAATCGAAGTTGCCTCGAGGCATTCGCGATATTTTATGCCCGCAATGATAATATCCGGTTGCCGGTGGAGGTTTTGTGTATAGGATACATGCCAACATCGAAACATGATCGCGTTGCATCGCTGGCGCCGCGTCCCGCTCGTTTTGCCTCTCGCACACCGAGAACATACGCCGTGGAACATAACATAAGCGCAGATGTTCTCCAATTCGTATCTCGGGCCGGTTATCTGGTGTACGCCGATGTAGGTACTACGCTCGCGCGTTTCGCTTCGTAAAGAACTAACCCGCGGGGCAACCGAGAAAACTGTTGCCCATCTGTCGATCATCCGTCCACTTTGAGAAGAAGATGGAAGTACGGAGAGAGAGAGAGAGGAAAGGGGGGGAGGGGACGGCCGTGAGGTAAGGGAGACCCGGGGGAAAAAAGCATGGATAATTGTCCGCTTCGAATTTCCAAACTGCTTAGCCTCGAGCGAGGATCGTAATAATAACGAGAAGAGGAGAGTTACACGATCCCTGACTGAGGGAACTTCGCGACCGCGGCGAACACCGGGAGTCATTGACTTCTCGCGATACGGAAGAAGAAACTCCGAAAAATTCAATACGAACCAAACCGGCATTTATCCTCACAATAACAAAGTTCGTCGGAATTGCACAGTTTTTTACACGATCGAAAATTCGCGAAGTGTGCAATGTATCATCAGCGAATTGCAAAGATTTTTGAGATAGTATTGCGCACGAATGCCGACGCGGGGTACAAAAAAGATACAGTTAAAATTGCGTTCTCAATCGACACAAATTATTTCGCTCGTGTGCGAAAGAAATTACTGTTTTTTTTTTGGAGTAAATTTCGGGTTCTTTATTTCTTATTTTTATAAGAAAAAGTAATAAATATAATAATAATTTTTTTTTTCTCATTTTTATGCACATTTTTCTCTCGAAATATTAAAAAATATCTTTTTGATATAATTTTTTTATCACTGTTTATTTTAGAATGAAATTTACATTTTAGGCTCGTGAATTTTTTTTTATATGCATGTATCTAATTTTTTTTTTATTTTTCATTTTTTTTTAACCAATATTTGAATATATTTTTTTGCTAAAATTGTTAATTTTTTTTTAATATGGAGTCGGTGCGTATATAATTGTGCATCACTACGCGACGATAGTACGAACGCAGCGCGCCTCCAACGCCCTATCAATTTCATTTTATCGAGTTATATAATATCGAATGACACCAGTGTGGGCCGCGGGATGATGGCGAGCTTTGGGTGGCCGGGGGGGATGAGTCCGTGTCGCAAGGGCACACCTAATGACACGCGTGACCACAGGTAATGCGAGTCACCGGCTACAGAGAGCCGCACTCCATGGGTCTCGCCGTGTACACTATCACGCGAGCCTTGTGCACTCTCTCCACGGTCCCTGCACCAGCGAGGATGACACCGCGGCCTTTAATATCCTAATACGCGCACCGTGTATAACTCCCGTCGCACATACGCACAAAGCCCCCACGAGAGTAGGGATGAGCTTAACTCGCGCGCTCGAGATATACATAGGCACGCATGAAGCTATCGAATTATATACCTTGCCGCGCACACGAACGTACTCTACCGACCAATAATTCATTCATAATTCAGTTATCTATAATAGAACACCCGGTACACGTTTCGGTGAGTATTATATCCGTCGTCGGGAGGTAGAGAGCGGCGTACGTGAATTTATACGAAACGAGCAAAACTTTGTCCTGTCTTCCATTTTTTTTTTTCGTCCTTAATTTTTCATAATATATAATTTATAAATAAGACAATCAATAAATATGACATATTGTATATAAATATAAAATAAATAATATATAAATACTATTAAAAATTTAAGAGCGTTCGGAATGTCGCACGCATTCTGTAGCTTTCTTCGTTGAGCCTTTTTTGCTGCAATGCACACGCGACAACGCTCGCCGCGCGTAATATACATTTTTTCCAATAAATTTTCTGGGCCACCGATGCGGGATTTATACACAACGGTCCAGTGAATACATATTCGAGCCGAAATTTTTTCGACGCCCTCAATGCTCGTTATTCATCACGAGTAGCGTGGACCGTGTGATATACTCGTGATCGATATATCGATTTTGCGTATAGGGTATTACATCCATGGATACTCGAGTCGGGGAGAGAGGGGAAATTCTGTAGTTACGTATATTCTTCAATACCAGCGCTTCGGTTAACCGTTGTGTATCGCGAATACGGAGATATATAGTGTTTCAGCTTTATGAACACCGATACAATTTTTTTGATTTTTTTTTTTTCAATCTGTGTACAGACATCGCGTAAGACGACGCGGACGAGAAAATTTTTCCAATCAATATGGTAATTCGGGTTTTCGAATTTGACTTTAAAAATGCCCCTTCGGGGTGTTGCGTGTAATGTATACGCGTAACCGTAAGACTATCGCAACCTGCGAAAGAGCAGTTTTAAAAATGTTATTTTATTCATTTTTCGAGCTCGCGATAGATTCGTCACGCGAAGGCAGGCGAAGAAGAAGGCGTCTTTCACGTGGGTTAGTCAGAGACGCGCCGTGGAGGAAGCAGAGCAAAAATAGTATGTAATAATCGAAAAATAATCGAGTCGATGGACGAACGAGGGGTTGGGCACCGGGTCCGGTCGGCGCCCGTGTATAATCGCTGAACGAGGAATATAAATTATTTATGTGAGCCGAGAAGGAGCAGCAGGATGCTTTGGTAACACATGAATTTTTATGAACGATCGCACAACGCTTGGCATCGACGTCTCTCGCCCCCCTCTTAGTGTACGTGTGGTTTTTCGAGATTTGCGACTGGCGATTATGAGAATTGCAAGTTACCCGCGAAATCTTTTCCATCGAACGCAAAATCGAAAATTATGACATTAAACACTCGCGAACATTCCGTCATCGATTACTCTATTACTCGAAACAGTTTCATCATTGAAAAAATATTAAGAACAAAATAATAAAATAATCATTTTTTTTCATTTTATAATATACATTTATTATTATTATTATTATTTTTTCGAACATTTTTTTTGCCTCGCAACCTTGAAAAAGTTTTTTTTTTATTCCGGCAACTTTGTTACGGAGCGCGCGTGAGAGATGTGAAAGATATGATGGCGTTAACTATCGTCGATAATGAAATTTGCTCGATACGTTACGCTTTCCGTTCTCGTGATAGTTTGTGGATATTGAATCGAGAGGGTATCCGCAATAAGTATAGACTAACCACTGCGTGTCTGGCGATCGGAGCTCCGGGTATAATCTACTTGTCCGTCGCGTATAGATATACCGCAAGTTCCTCAATGAATCATGACTCGCGGAGACTGGTGATGGCGACGCACACATAGTAGTAATACAAGCGCTGTACTTTGCCGACTATAGATATAAAGCCCAAGCTTCTGCCGAACAGTCGAATTCTGGCTGTGAGTCACGCGTCGACGACCGCATCGAAGCAGAAAACCCGTCAGTCCAATTCCGATGAGACCTTGAGATAAGGAGTTACGCACTCCAGATTCTCGAGGATAGCCCTTCGTTCCTGCATTAGCGGCTCTGTCATCCTGGAGAATAGAACCGGTGGGGCTATGACCCGCAGAGGAGAACTAACGTTCACCTATAGACGTTCACTTACACTATCGAAGTATTGATTTTCCTCATTGTTGAATAATTTGCTTTTAACCGCACAACGATAACGATCGAAAAAAGAAATCGTCGAAAAAATGTAACACACTTCGAACATTTTTATTATCGGATTTTTATTCGTAAAAAAAAAATTATAAAAAAAAATTCAAATAAATTCACGATTTTTTAAAAATTATTTAATATTAGGATTAAATTTAATATTTAATTTACGAGATTCTAAGAACGAATTTTCATTATCGACCCGTTTAACAGTTACCCCATTGAAAAAAGAAAAAAATTGCGCCTAACGATAAACAAACGAGTGGAATGAAATTCATACCAGTGTACGTAGGTAAAAGGAGTCACAGGGCAGTGGAGTATCGACGGAAAAATTGGATTATCGTGGTTGCGGGTCCCGGTGTATGCGCTGCTATGGTTTAGTCGTTGTGTGGATGGGAATGGAAGAGCCTCAGTGCTTCGGACGATCGATAATCGATCGTCGGTCCGGCAGTCTATCCCGACGGCTACTCGGTGCTCTCGTATAGTTTGATTATCGCTTCGACGAGTACCGTCGAATTTACCGATGAAACTGAATTGAATTAAAAAAAAAAGGGGGTAACTTAAAAAAGCGACAGCGAAGGGATGGAGCGGAATGAGACGAAATGTATCGACCGCCCACAATGAAAATTACGAGGCGGCGGCGGCGGTTTTCGGAACAGACATGAATCCTACCGGTCCGATCCTCTCGCTCCGTGTCGCGATCGGGGTGAATAAATTACCGCTTCGTTAACGTCGAACTCTGGCGCGGCGCGCAACTAGCAGTCCGCGGATAATCCGCGCATACGTTTTGCAGCTCAACGAAAGAATGTAACGTCCGAATCGTTGAAATCTCAGCTCTATATATAGCGCAATATAATATTAACGTGTAGTAGTTATACATGTATACCACGAAACCATCTTTATTTTTAATCAGCGTCATTTCCCAAGAGGTGCACGATAATTAGCACATCGTTTACATGTTATAAAATCTACGAGCGATCTTTCCCCCGATGCCATGGCAATTAGCGATCTCTTCGGAGTCTTTTATATTATTTCTATAACGTCTCCAACTTCGCCGTAAAAAAAAAAAAAAAAAATACAAGAAATCCTCGCTAATAATAACGAAAATCGGTAAAGTCCGCAACATCGAAATATTTATCGTGCATAAAAAAATAAAAAAAACAGCTTTACACCCAATGAAATATCCTGCTCTCCTCGTTTAACGCAGATATTCTTTATTTCCATTAACGATTTTTTTTCTTCAGCTTAATACACACGGGCGTGCCGTATCAATGAGAATATAAATTGTGCTAATTAGAGCCTCCGAGACGGGGAAGAGAAAGAAAAGAAAAAAAAATGTACATTCGCGAAGAGCTCAGTTATTTCTCGCTGTCTTATAGTCACATTAACTACTATACCTCTATGTACCGAACGACCACAGAGGCACCCGCGGGGATAAAGAAAATTCCTCTCAGCGCTAAAGGGAAAGAGAAGATAGGGAACGATAATTTCGCCACTGTCGTCGCTTCTCACAGCGGCTTGGAGTGCTTCGTCTGAAACGTACCGAGAGAGTACACTCCCTCTTTAACGTCGCGTATATACGCCGCGGATAGGTCGCGCTTAATTGCATCAATTAATAGTCTTGTCTCTTCCTCCGTCGTTCTTCCACAATTTTTTTTTTTTTTTTTTTTTCATTGCCCCCTTTTCTTCGTCGCCCAATTTTACCTTACGGCGCAAAGCGTCGCGATAACTCTCGTCGTCAACCCTCGTCTATGTGCCTCGTCTCGCGCCCGTCGGTAGCTCTCCGATCCGTTTCGTCTCGTTGTTCCGAGACAGCAGCAAAGAGACGATGGGAGAACATTCGAAAAGCCGCGGAGAGACGCAGTGTCCTCTCTTTGGGTCCATTGGGCTCTCGTGTACCACTCGTCACTCGTATAACCTGGAAGCAGAGTACAGAATACGGACGGTCACGTCTTACCGTTAAAGTCTTATTAATTAGCGACAGGATAGAGCGGCGGTGGGTCGCGGCGGTAACACGCGCAAGAGGTTCGAAGCGCGTGTGCCTTCCTCTGATGTTTCTCGGTACGTTCCGCTGTACACTCGAGTTGCTGCTGTTGCTCACTCGACTCGAATATCAAGACCGCGTATAAGGAACGGCTTGAAGCCTCCGCTCGATGTCAGTCGAGATATTTAATTAAGCTATCCGTGACTACTCACGATAAAGGTGCGCGCGAGCTCCGCGGTATTCTCCGGCCTGCACACACGGACCCTACTCCCCCGCAGTTCGCTGATTCCTTCAAGAATCTACGTACTGGAAGCTGCGGAAACTCTGAGCATATAACGAGCTATTCGAGACGAGTCTCGATATGTTTATAACTCGGCGTGGGTTTCTCACGATGATTTTGCTTCATTTTCGTTCGACAGAAGAGTTCCTGTGATTTTCTATTACATCGTCTCGATAAATAATATTTACAAAGCATCCAATATTGACGTGAAACCAATTAATTATACAAAGAATATTTTTTACTACCGCCCAAACTTCTTGTATTAATTATTTCGTTTTCGCGCACATCGCGTATTGATATCATGTTTCCCAGGTCCGTATCTTTAAAACTAAAGGGTGAATAATCCTCGCATTTTTTTAGCATGTTCGTATGATTCTTCTTTAGTGTACTTTAATTTTTTATCAAGATCGCGATTGTAGTTCTGACGGTAGAAACTAAATCGTCCCTTTGGACGATGTTTCGTCTATAGGTTATGTGTAATTCATGCCAACTTTGAGTGTTAATATCTCGGCTTCGGGACAGTAAAACGCGTTTAAATTTCACAAAAGATTGTATAGTGTCTTAAATAAAGCGCACGCAGAGTTTGAAGACTATTACAAAAAAACAATTCTACGGAGGTATACTGTCGTAAGTATACGCTGTTCGCATCGATCTCATCCATCTTCCACCTCTTATTTTTATGTCTCTTCTTATTTTTTTCGTTTTCTTCTTGTATCGAGTCTCGTTTAATCATTATAACGGCTCCACGCGTCTTCGCTATACTTGAATCGTTAACACTGTGCAAAGTCTGGCCGCCGCGATTGCTTCGGGTGCGCGCGATATATATAACGGTGCATATCGCAGTGGCTCTTCGAATGTGGGTGCGTATGCATTAAAAAAATGAATGAAAAATAGAAAAAAAGTACGATTTAGCTTTGCATATAAATCTCTCTTAATAATACGACTCTGTACATTCCACGCGGTATATGCATAGGGAAATAAAAGAAGGGAAGAGGACGAGAACTCGAAGGTGAAGTAGAGATTAGTACCTGCAGTCGGTAACTCGAAAAAATTCGTGAATCGACTCAGAGAACGAGAAATGAAAAAGTATATATAATAGAACCTGAGTCCGCGTTTCTCACTCGGGTTCTATAGAAAACTCGAGCTCTCGTCAAGGGGGGCCTTCGCGACTATGGCAAGTAACGATGTAACGAGGACGAAAATAATTATGCGCATCTACATGCGGACTGATACATTTCTGCGCTGCGACTAACCACGCAGGACTCATTCTCTTTTCTCTCTCTCTCTCTCTCTCTCTCTCTCTCCTTTCTCCCCTTAAGTCTCTGTTCCTGCGCTATCTTAGTTTTCTCTCATTAATTTTCACTTCTCAGTCGAGCGAAGAAGCGAGAGATACGATACAGGCGGCGGGCGCTCTCTCGTCGCGATGATGTCCTCGACGCTCTCCGGGTCATTATTATGCCGCTCCCAGTGCTGCTCCGGCCAGTATAAAAGCCGGGGCTCTGTCTACGCTATGGACTGGCAATGCACATTCGCGGGCCCTGCATTAGCCTTTAACTCTCTTCGCGTCTTTATCTCGCACCGTTAATCCTCCCGCGGGGAATTCAACCAACGAGCCACCAACTCGCTCTCTCTCTCTCTCTCTCTCTCTCGCGTACCGTCTATACCCCGGAGCGAAAACTTGACGGTTCTACGAACTAATTAAATTGATTATCGTCTTGATTCCGCGTCGGGACACACGCGAGATTTTACTTTTGTTTTTGATTTTTCTTTATCATTTTAGTTATATCTCATTGGCTTGTCACTTTGAGGATTAATAATATCGTCATTATTATTCACAATGAATCGCGGCATACCGCAGAGCAAAACCATCGATGTAATTTAATTTCTATTGGAGAAATTGGACGGTTCGCGATCAGTTGATCGGAAATTCGCTAATTCATTTTTTTATAGTCAAATAATTCTTATAATTAAATTATTCAATATAATTATTCGTTATTTCTCACTTATTTGAATAATTAAGTAATTAAGTAAAAAAGATACTAAAAAAATATATATTTCTGCATAAAAAAAACACTCCGGAAAGTGTGAATTAATTCCAGTCATCGTATAATAATTTCTCAATTCCAACAGTCGTAAAAAATTACATTTTTTTTAGTCACGCGAGGCATCGGAGGAATGCTTAAAAAAAAATCGAAAAAAGGGTTATTTTCAGCGATGCCGCGTGTTCGAACGATATCCGAAGACGCGAGTAGGATGAAACTCGATTCTGACTCAAAGAGGCGTGTGTGGACTTAAGATTAAAAAAAAAAGATATCCCTCGCTGTGGTCAACCAAAGGACGAAGAGAGAACGAAAGACGAACTCCCACGGATCGTCTAGATCGACCCTCGTAAACACCTCCCACACGAGTGTAGATCCTGGACACGACGAAAGAGAGAGAGAGAGCGAAAGGATTGGAGGCTGTGTATCGTTTGTGTGTAGTACGGGGATCGGCGTGACCGAGTTGGGCGGCTCACTCTCGGGCCGTCCGCGACGGTAAATCTTGAGATTTCTTGACCGGGGGTAGAGAATGATGTCTTGATGTGTCGCGGTACTTGACGTACGTGTTATAACCGAACGCGAGAGGCGCGAGACCGTGATTAACCCGTTCCCGTCGAGTCGTTCCCTTTTCTTCGTCTTTCTCGTCCGTTTTTTTCTACCGTTCACCGCCTCGCGACCCTCTAATCGTTTCATCACCATATTCGGCAACTCAAATGAAAAAGCGATTACTTAATACGATTTTTATTACACCACTTGGAATATATGGTTAAGCCGATGAGAGAAATGAATTCATCGGCTCGGTTTTGCGAAGAGAACGACGAGAGAGGAGTGAAATTGTGCGTAACCGTGAGTCGCGAGACGTTTGGTTAAAAGACCGGGAGTAGAAGAGGGATAGGAAAAGGCGACTTTGATTTATTCGACGTGGGTAACAAGTTCGATTATCTCGGACAGCCGGGGGACGTAAGTCTCCGCAGCGAGCGAGACGTAAGCCGCATATAAAACTTGGGGTTCACTCCCGACTTCTGTTACGCCTCGGCAAATACGAAAGACGCCCGAGCGAACTACCGAGAGCTAAAAAAAAAAAAAAAAGAACAAAAACAAAATGTCTCGAGAAACGTTTTATCGTATTGTCGCGCGACAGTGACACGCGTAACCTGTCCGAGTCCGCTGTTTGTATTTTTTTATTTCTTTTTATCGTTGCTTTCCTTCGGCGAACTATCAACTTCGCGGTATCCTGAACTTCGACGTATCCTTCGTGCGGACTTCATCCGGTGTAATTCACGTTTCGCTTTTAACAACGAGCTGGAAGAATATATACGAGCGGAAAAGCTCCACGGTAATAGAGAACTCCCGTGAGTTCGACTTCGGACTTTGCCGCGCGGCGGTGGAGAAACTCGAAACGTATGTGTGTAAAATCCGCTTCGTTTAAATACCCAATGTATGGAAGTTGAAGAGTCTTTCCCACGTAGTTGTTCGTACTGGAGAGAAGGTATTACGTGTCTCGTGCGAGTAACGTGAGGTGAAGCCATTGAGTGGTATGGAAAAACGTATGGAGAAACACCGAGAGCCATGATACTTACGTGTCGGCACGCGGAGCACGCCGCGCGGTCCTCCATCCCTTTTCTCCTTTTCCTTCCTACTCGTCATTCTACTCTGTCCAGTTTTTTCCATCAGCTCAACCTTCCCTCCTCTCTTTCTCTTTCTCTTTTGTCGGGTTATACCAATCGCTATGCCAGTTCTTTACACTCGAATCACGACATGCACTAAGCCAACTAAACCCATACGAAAGAATCGCTCGTGTATATGCCAACCTGCATCTGTGACACTGCGCTATCGTACATTCCGTTAGCTTTTATTATTCTCTCTCGTAAACGCAAAGTTTGCCCGGTGCCCGCGCGCCTCTCCTAACGAACGTACGAAATTTGTATAATTTTTTATCAAGCCATTCCGTGCTTCGTATATGAAATGAAATCGTAGGCTGCGTTATAAAAGCTTAGCCCGGTCTACGCTGCCGGGAAATTTATTTTGTACGTTTTACTGAGTCTGGCGAGCAACGTTCTCGATCCATTTTTCATTTCTCATTCGATTCGTGTAAATAGCGCTAATTTTTGGCGAAGTGTATCGGAAAAATGTGGGAAAAGGTAGTATAGAGATTTTGGTACGGAGAAGTGAACTCTACGAGAGTACGAAGGTTTTTATCCATTCGTGTTAAGATCTCGAGAAATATGGAGGAAGATGGGGTAAAATGGACTGTTATGAAATTGCATCCATCAATCTATCAACGATATGAAAGCTATTCTCGCCGGAAAATATGAATTTCTCAATGTTAAAAATGGGAGACTTTTTTAAAAGACAATTATAGAATTATAGTTTCATTACTATTTATTGTTAAATAGTAATGAATCTTGGAAATCGAAGTTTTTTGAAATTCCGCGAATTTTAAGATTAGTCCATTTTGCCCCAAAATTTTACTTTTCGCGACCGTCCTATTTTGCCCCGTTGTCCCATTTTGCCCCACTTTCGCCTATAGGACTCAACGAGCCGTACCCCCCGCAGTGGCTTCCTTCGGGACTTCGTGAGTGCGCTTGGCGCGTTTTCTTTATTCTTCTTCCTCTCTGCGTCGATGTTGACATCGTCTCGTCGGAGCGGAAATATAAAATCCTTACTGCCGCGCGCGCGTGCGGGAAAGAGATATAAAGTCCCTTATTCTTTCCCCTCGAACTTCGAGACTCTGACTCCTTTATTTCTCTTGGTTTCTCATCTTCCGTTGTGGCTCCCTTCGAGACACATACTGTTACTCTCTCTTTACGCACACTGAGACTTTATCGGCGTCTCTTCTGCGTCTCAGATTGCATAGGATGATTCGACTACTTCGTCACCGCGTTTGGGTTCGTTGTTGGGTTTACTCGGGTGGAATAAACGGTATAGAGCGGTTGGCCGATATTAAAAAAATCGACATTGTATAATAATGGTTAACATCCTCGAAAAAAAATGTTCTCGTTTTTTTTTCTACTATTTATAGGGAATTTTCAATATTGGATCCTCCAGCAAGTATTTCGAATATTAAATATGCATTTCTGACCTGAATTCTTATCACCTATTTTCTCGATGTCTAATTAATTAAATGCCGTAAAGTTTTCACCTTTAAGAGGACGCTGTTCCTAAGAATTTTATTTTCTTAATATTTTTTTTTGCGATCTTATTAATCGATTTCTCCGGTGTGCCTTTATTGTTTTTCTAAATAAATATTTTTTTTATTTGTGAAAAAAAATAATTTTTTGCATTGTTGTATTATTCCATTATTTTATACAAACAATGGCGTAAAAAAAAAAACATGCATTTTTAAATGAGAAAATTATCATGAAATAAAACGATATTTTATATCGCCCAACAGTTCAGAACACGCTTTTCGCGGCATAAACAGTATGATTTTTCGTGAGTCAACCGGCCAATAACTGAACGGCTAAGCGATCGTCTTGACATTATACTTGTCGTCTTTCGCGTTTTACGCATCACAGTACGGGACTGTGACGAGACAGACGAAAGAGCTTCCGCTCGAAGGTAGAATAGCCGACCCAATAGAATGGCGAATACTCTGCATTGGTCTCGTAAAGAAACACTATAATACATCCCCAAGAGACCCAACGACTCTCCGCCGAATGCTCAAATGCAAACATATGAACTTTTCAACCGTATATCTGTATATCTCAGTGTATTTTATCCGCATGACAAATTTTTATAGATCCCCTCCGTACGTTCTTTCTTTCGTCTTTTATTCATTCTTATCTTCCATTATTCTTTCGCTATAACTGACGCAGCGTGAATAGATATACATATATACACGAAAAAAAGCTATGAGATCGCGGGTCGTATGAAGATATTTCATTATAGAAAATCTTGAGATACAATATACGATGATAAGGAACGATGAGATTGAGCGAAGGATATTCTACTAGAATATCAGGACTTTGTATATAGTTTCTGGTTACCGAAGGACGAAAAGCTCTATTCGCACTGTATCTACTTTGCTCTGCTTATAACGGTACTACCGGTGCAACGTCTCCGTGGATTTAACCCGGAGAATTTACCGAGTGCGTAATCGCCAGCATTCTCGAGTGCCGTGGAGAGAGAGAGATATATATAGAAGGGAAGAGCACAGGAGCTTCCGTTAGCTGAGCTTTTGCCTCCTCCGTCTCGAGTTTCTCGTCGAAACATCCCCCTTCCTGATTCCGAACGATTGTATAGATTCCTAGCATATTTCAATAACCCTGTAGGACACGAACAACGCCCGGATAGTTGGAATAGCAGAGCTATGCAACTCGCGAGACGTACCCAGGGAGCTCACCAGTTACGGAGAGTACCCTTACGATATCGATAGGGAGAGATGAATATCATTCGGAGAATATTGCTGCTTATTCTTCGGCAAGTTGTCGGTCAAGATGCGATGATGTCTTGTATTCTCGGGTTTACAAGAATAGAAAAAATATTCGCTGAAAGTTACATCCCCGATATATTATTAATTATCAATATTAATATAAAATAAAAAATGTTATTATTAAAAAAAAAATTGACTAATAAAAATAATTAAATTATTATTATCAATAATAATCATTATTGTTAATTATTTATTTTTTATATTAATAAATAAAATAATATATAAAAATATGCCACTTTCGCAGTGCTGAACAAAAAACCAATGAATAATTTAATCCCAAAGGTTCCCATTGAGCTGTAAATTTTTTTGTTAAACGACTATTACTTTCGCGAAGATTGGAGCGTCAAATATTATTGCTATTCTTATACCAAAGCAGCGCGGTAGCGGGGCAGGAGGGGGGGGGGGGGGGGGATAGAGAATTATCTCAGAATACTGGAGAAGAATAAAGCCAGATGGCTGGTCGCATCTCCGCTCGGCTAATCATTTTCTCATCAACGGTGCGCCCCCGTAGGTATATATACTGCTATACAGCATCAGCAGCAACAGCCGGCTATCCAGCAACACCATTGCGTTTCGCACGCAGGTTTACGCCTCCTCCGTTTTCAACAGTATTTCTGCTCATCCCTCTTCTCTCCCTTCATTGCCATCCTTCCTTTATGGTTCTCTCGCTTTAGCATCCAAAGTCTCGCAACTCTTGCGCTCACTTGTTCTGCGTTCGCTAATGTCTTTATCACGAGACGACGTCGGCGAAACTGTGTGGCACCGGCCACGCTCAACGGAGCTACAATTTGTTCGCTCTAATGATCCCCGAGGCCCTGGGATTTCACACATCCAGCGAAAACTCCGCTACTCCCCGTCGACCATTATTATACCTACCGCCCTCGAAGACTCGATAATTCTTCTTTTCCTTCGCTCTCCTCGCTTGACTATCCTTTTCACTGTGTAACAGCGCGAGCGGCCCAGTAGATTCGCGATCCCCATAAAAAAAAAAAAACGTGGCAAATCCTCTTGAAAACCATTATACACTAACATATATCTATGCGAATTCATAAGTACCGTCTAGACGAAGGATTTTTTTTATTATTCTAACTACGACATCGTAGGTTCAGTCGTTTAGGGATACGCGAGTTTAAGCTTTATAATGACGTTCGATCTCTTTTTTTTTGCTCTTAATCAACTGTTGTTATTTTTAATTATTATGCGTTTATTACGAGAGAAAAATTCTTTCATAAATCTCTTCGTCGAAACTTCGATTGAATGAGGTTATTTATGAAAAAATTCAATTTTAACGAACTGCTAGAGATGATCAATGACCGGGCGATCCGCCAAGCGTATCATTAGTTCTCGAATCTGATATTTGAATTTTCGTTTTTTTTTTTTGTTTTTTAATTATTATGGACTTCGATGCACCATGTGCGTATGAAGCGATTGTACGTTCGTTCGCGGCATTCGTATTTTCGAAATACCCATATTGTATACCTCATTCACCAACGGCATGTCGGGCTTTCAACGAACGGTGGATTTTCGTTCGTTTTCCCAAACGAACACCAGTGGGTGAACGTTGGCCAAAGCTACGCAGACTACAGCGAGAGATATATCATTCCCATTTTTTTTATATCTCCAACCCATTGGGATACATCTATCGTTTTCATTTTTCGTACTTTTAACGAATACACTCGACTCTCCGGGTTTTTTTTATACACGCTAGTATCCTGGCTGCAGGCCATTTTAGTTCATTCCAACTGCGAGAGAGACTTATCCATACGATTCTCTCTCGCGCACCCGAGGCATTCGTACGTAACGAGCTTCGTTGCGAAAAAGCAAAAAACACTTTGATAGCTTACGAAAGATTGAGACCAGCATAGTTATTCTCGAGAAAAAAAACAGCGAACTCATTAAAATCCTCACAGACTTTCGAATAAAAAAAAAAAAAAAAATTGCGATTAGACATCTTTTTTAGATATTTTTAATAATTCAGTAACTCAATTTAAAGAATAATAATAATTCGATTTAAAAAATTATTATTATTATTATTGATAATAATTCAAGAAAAACGAACGAAAAATAAAAAAAATGATTTATTAATCAGCCGTTGCCAAGAGGACACAGATTAGATTTGCCAGACTGATTGAACGAGTTTCTCGGTCTGGTGCCTCGTCGTTACGATTTCTTCATTTGATTTTTTGTTTTTTTTTTTTTTACGCTAAATAGAGTAAAAGTTTCATCGCGTTAAGCCGAAGAGCATAGATGTTGTATAAATAATATGCGTCTGCTCCGAGGTCTTTCAAAATAAATGTGGAAGCGAACCAACGTACATTACGAGCGCAACGTGTACGTAGTGTCCACACATATATGAAAAAGGTAGATATCCCGTATATACTTGGAAAAACGAATGTCGAAAAGTATGTGTAGCGGCGTCGTACTAACGCGGGAGATACGGTTTTGCCATAAGCGAACCGCGCCGCCCGTTCAATGTTTTATGCATATCCCTGAATAAAATATGATTACAAAGTCCTTTTGATTCAACGGATGTGTGGAGCGCCTCCCCGAGTCTCCCGCACGCGGCTTTTCCGCGAAGCATCGAAGCACAGCGGAGTGCGACTGCTGGAATCTCCGGGTCTCTTCCCGAAGCGCAGGCGGGGAAAGCCTCTATTGCTGCCGACGTGTGCGAGCAGACGAGAGTGGGAAAGACGACACAAAACGGCGGAGGACAGAGCGAACGAAAAGTACGCTGTTTGTCTATCCTCTGTGGTTTCGGCTCATACATGCCAACGGTATGTTCGCGACTGATCCCTCTTCGCATATACAATCTCCGCAAAACTTTTCCAAGTAATATCGGAACACGCGACGAAGCGACGATAGAACGCCCCTCCCCCACCCTCTCACCCCCGCTGCGCAACCCTTTAAATAAAAATCGCGCGACTCTCGTTTTCAATCGTTCGGCAAAACGCGACGCCCCGCGACTTTGCATGAATTTCATTGGGTTTCCGCGTCTGCGATCGCTCCGCGCACTTTCTCTTTACCGATATGGATCTTTTTTTTTTTTATTTTTTTTAGTCACAGAGAACAAATTTTCACACTTTTTTTGCGCTGAACGATGTGCTCGCGGTGTGTCGTGAGAATATAAAGAAATAGTCTAGCATCGAGGAGACAAGAGGAGAGTGTCTGACAGCGAGAAAACGATGAATAACGTAGTAAAACCCCCTTTTTCGACGACGAGTACCTTTTCCTACGCTTTTCCCTGACTTTGCGGTCCCTTTTATTTTCGATGTTATATTCCTCGCTTTTGCAACCGGAAATCTCTTTTCGATTTGATTTCTCTTTTCGTCTGTCAGTTTCCAATTCAACCCTTTTTTTGCCTTTTTCTTGTTGAAGGTAAAAATGATTGGAAAAATTCGCTCGATTGACTCAAAGCTTTCGCGGAACTTTACTGTGATTTTTAGGGGTCTTTCGAGCGGAAAAGTTGTAGAGACTTTATATAATATATAATATAATTTGTAAAATATAATTAAATATAAATATTATTATGAAATATTAAATATTAAAAAATGATTATATTTTATTGTTATAATTTCAAAAATCAATTTAAAGACATTTTTTTTTATATTTCGATTTACTTTATTTATATGGGGGTACTGACGTAAAGTGCATATACCATATATATATTAATGCTATATGCTATATGGATTTTACACTATTTATAGTTACTTTTTCGTTTTTTTGATGCTCCGAAATCATAATACGCGCGATCGAAACGTCAGTGCGCTCGATGTATTACCACAGTTTCAGACATTTAGGGGCAGTTGTACGTACGCCAGGTTTCGAAACTGACGAATGTTTCTCGTTCCGTGTGTCTGCCAAGTTTTGATTGGGCTTCGAACACGGAAGGGAGATGCTAGAAGGAAAGCGAGGAAAGGGACGGGGAGATAGGTGTACATTGGATCGTTGTTAGTGGCTACTTGTATCGCGAGGAAACGAGGAAGCAGTCCTCTAAGCCTCGTCTCGTGTGCGCTGCAGCGTTGGCTCGGTACTGCACTGGCTTTCCGTACATATATATATATATAGAGACAGAGAGAGAGGGAGAGAGACGTGGATACAACACACATACCTTCTCTCCTGTGCTTCGCAGGACGGAAAGGGCGAACGGTACGTCGAGGCGCATCGCATGAACGACGAACATTAGGGCACCCCGTGCGTGAAACGCCGTAAGTGATCGATCGGCGCCCCGACGACTCCGCAGCAACGAACTTTCCATCTCGCTCTCGTGTCTGTGCGAACTAAACCCCCAGTCGTATCGACCTGCCCCCGCAGGGCTTTCGAGGCCTCTGCACTCTCTCTCTCGCTCTTGCTCTCTGCTTACGACGTGCCCATGCAACGCCAGAAACAAACCACCCTGAACACACCATGAAAATGAAAAATTACCACCGGCCTATACCGATGAGATATGTCGCGAATTAATTGGTTTCAACCGGGGAAGGGGGGGGGGGGGGCGGCGAAGGGGAAACGGAAACGAGCACTTTGAAATCTCATCGAGACTCAATGTACACTGTTGCAAATAGGGAGGCGTTTCAGTTGACTCGCTTCATTTGCGTTTGATTATGTTTTTTTTTTCATTATTAAATCATTTCGAAAACCTTAAATAACCGATAACTAACACTGGAAGATCATTTTCTTTTTAATTATCTAGCAAAAGTATTGAATAGATCCCCACTTATTATTATTATTATTACAGAATTATTTAATAATTATACTAATATTATTAAATATTATGTTATTATTATATTTATAATAATTTATACATTTGATATAACGTATTGGAAAAAAAAATAAACATTTTGCACGGGCGCAACGTATGACATTTATTAAATATCGTCATGTATCGTGATGTATTCGCGTCTCGAACAGAACGAAGCGTCGATATGCAAGTGGAGAATAGTTGGGAAGAAATTCCATCTCGTACGATTGTCCATGTCCTGTTTCTATAGGTAACGTTGTACGAGACTGTTCCGGACCATTATAGATAGTCCCTCTCTCAAGAGAGCATTAAACGGTCTCGGTCTCGGGTCTGTCACTGACCCCTGAACGTACCAAGAGAGAGAGAGAGGCCCCGGCCGCGCGCGGCGGGCATAAGACGTGCGTAACAAATTGCGGACGAGCAAATCTCACTTGGCCGCGAGATGCGCCCGATGACCTTAACGTATGCATGGTTCAGCTGTTGTGCAGTTTGCGGTACTGCGAAACGAGCTTAGATCTCTCACGAGAGACTTGCGCCGTACATCTCTATCACATCCCGATACGCGATAAATTTCCACTCGTATTTCATACAAAATCGTAATTTTTTTTTTTTTTTTTTTAAGTGAGGAAATTATTCGCGATATCGTCTAACTAATTACGATCGTTTCGTCTGCTTACAGGTCAATTTCGAGCGCCGAGAATAACGGAACATCCGTCGGATGTAATAGTCGCGAAGAACGAACCGGTGACGTTGAATTGCGCCGCTGATGGTAAACCAGAGCCAACGATAGAGTGGTACAAGGATGGCGAACCCGTCCAAACGTCACCAGGTGTAACACAGTCCCATAGAGTTCTGTTGCCAACAGGATCTCTATTTTTCCTTCGCGTTATGCACGGCAAAAAAGAACAGGACGGTGGAGTTTATTGGTGCGTCGCGAAGAATCAAGCAGGCAGCGTCAGCAGTAGAAACGCCACCCTCACCGTAGCAGGTAAGAAATTCATCAGTGATAAATCACGCGATCTCTTATTCTATACAGGTATATCGAAAGATGGGGCAAAATGGGCCAACGGGGCAAAATGAGAGTCACGCGACTCGTATTCTGGGGTAAAATGGACCAATTCTAAAATTCATAAAATTTTCAAAAATAGAGATAAATAAAACTATTATTCGAAAATAGGAAAAAAAAATCTTCGATTGTTTTTAATATGGAGAAATGTATATTTTATCGCGAGAATAATTTCCATATCGCTGATAGGTAGAAAATGATTTAAAATTCAAATTTTTAATGTTTTTTTTCGTGCAATCTAATTGCTGTTCATTTTGCCCCATTCTTTTTTGTGTCCCCTTAATACTTAAGGTGGTGTGAAAAATCAATTTTTTGGTTCAAAAGTAGTGGAAAAATGTTGTATATATTGGCAAAACTGCTTGAATCGCTAAAGCGGTCCATTTTGCCCCACCAGTCACTATATATATACACAACAAGGGCACACAGGGCTTTCTTCTCGAGGAACAAATTATTTTATGTAGTCGGAACTTCTCTCTCGCGTTGTAAGAAGAATATAACACAGTGTCTATGCCGTGTGATGCCCTCGAAGATCGAGAGACTCGAGAGGAGAGATCACCCGAGAACCGTGGAGAGTTTCTCGATGTTACAATCGGCCGGGCGGACGCGCGCGCGAGCGGCGGTCATTGCGAGAGTCGTCGACGAGGAGAGATACGGATGCGAATCGATTATGCATGCCCGCGAGTCGTGAACCCGATAAATCATTGAAATTCGAAATGCCGTAACGTCCGAAGAGCTCTCGGGGTATATAGCGAGAGAAGGAAAGCCCCTGTCGTTCTCTCTCTCGGTCGATACCGGCCGCGGATGTGCAATGCCAGCATGTCGAATGCAATTCGAGGAATATATATATAAACTCTCGTGTACAACGCGATTCTCGAAGGTACATATATATATATGTATATCTGTAGATATACGATAGGTGATGGCCACAGCGCCGGCGGTTCATCTCCTCGATCGTAGTTGGATCGAGACCTACGATTACGATCCCTCTCGCGCTTTGCGATATGAGATATGCGCTGCGATATCAGCAGTCGCCTTCGGGTCGGGGGCAAGCGAAAGAGAGAGAGAGAGAGAGAGAGGTCGAGTGAGACCCCCCGGTCCGGTCCCCGGTGATCGTGCAGCCTCGGCGTCAGCCAATCGAGGCAAGTTAAACGAGCGACGATTGATCGGGTTTTATCGCAATCGCTACCTCTTCACTACGGATTTCTCGATTAAGAAATCATCGCGTGTAACTGAACGCTGAACGGCTCGGAACGCTTTTCGCAGATTTCATCCAGTATTCGAACAAATTACATGAAAAATTGAAAAAAAATGCTTCCTACCGGTTTTCATAAATAACACATCAAAAATTCTAATGAAATTGAAATAATTAACTTTCACTCCTTAATGCCAATTTTTAAATACTCGCAAAATCAATTAAAAATTGGAATATTCGAAGAAAAATATTTTATCAACAAAATTTAGTTATTTAATGAACATATTTTTTTTTTCGAAAAAAAAAAAATTAATTATTAATTAAAAATTGATTAATTTAATTTACTATTTTTTTCGTCACAAATCACAAAAAATAAAAAATTAACTTTTTTAACCCACCGAACCATGCGGTACGCATTTGCTAATGTTTAATGAAGCCGTAAAAATGCAGCAACCTTTTACCGAGATACGAGAATTTTACGACGGTCTCTCCTCGAGCCAATTAACAGTAATGTCTTTGTAAACTTTATTTTATCTTAAAAAAAAAGGTATCTCAACTAAGTTTTCATTAAGATTCCGATTAAATCGTAACGCGCGACAATTCCGAGAGAGTTTCGACCGCCATCGGTGCTATAAACAATTCGCTAACAATTCTAACGGGTGGAAAAGCAACCATAGAGATACGAAGCTAAGCGTAACAAGTAATGTGCACGAACGCGCGCGTCCATACGTTTGTTCGATACGATTACCATTCGCAAATGTAATTAACCGTGTAAAAGTATAATCGTCTGAGTATGCGATCCCCCGTAACGTACGTACGTAACATCCGCGGTTACAGCGACGATAATAAATAATCGAAATCTCGTAGGGTTTTCGCGGTTATATTCCGCGCGTTGCTCCGGAAGCGTTCGACTATCGCTCCGAATTGCATAATTCCCACGTAAAAGCTCGCGAGTGCAATTAGCATTAATTACGATACCGCTCTCGGCTGTCGGCTCGAGCCTACAGGAGTGAGAGAGTACCCTCCCCAGTGCTTGTTTACAATTTTGCGCGATATCCGCGGCGTGCTGGCATATAATTTCGCGAAACACGTTACGGGCGCGAGTGCGCGCGGGGCCCGCTATCTTATCCCCGCGGTTTTCTCGCGGCGTTCCCCATACCCCGTTGCAACTCACGCCGACACGTGCAACCCTCGTCTCTCGGTGTTACTCTCGCACACGAAAACGTTCGTCTGCCCTTGCAATTGCGTTACTCTTTTTTTTTTTCACGTTACATCGTCTCGTTGATTCGGACTCTTGCACGACGAGATAAAAAGTTCTCGTTATACCAGAACCATTTGTGTTTACGCCGAGAAAAAAAAAAAAAAAGTGAAAAAGTATACATATGCATTCGTTTCTCGTGTAACGATTAAATTAGAATGAAACGCGACAATGCAGTTACATAAATAAAATTCTTTCGTTTTTTCTCTGAGAGACGTTTTTTATCCGGGAATAATAAAGATACAAAAGAGGGTTCAGACACGATTTGCTAATGAGTGCTCTCGTTATTGCTCGCGATGCAGCGAAACGTCAATGCAAAAGATACGCGGAAAGGCTGAATAATCGAAAGAGAGAAGAAAAAAAAAGAAAAAATATGAGTAGAGCACTTGGAATTATTGCGAGATGCCTGGGAGTCAGGAGAGTACGAGAGACCGAGTGTACAGCTGTAATCTCACGTTCGAACGAGAGAGCTTTGACACTAATATGCGCTGCGGAGTTGCATTGAGATAAAACGTTCGGTATACGATCCGGGAAGCTTCAGCTCGTCGGTGAAACACAGAAGCGCGACTATGCATTTTATGCTTTCGGAGAGGCTATGCTGCGCCCCCGTCGGTCGGTCTCTCACTCCGGCGCAGCGTAGCCGTAGCGTACCTATTAGCCGCGACCCAGATTCCGTAGTCAAAGAGGCGCTTAGGCCTTCGTATAAATGGTGTTCTTGCAACGACGAAAAAAAAAAAAACAATTCTTGTCTCGCGTTCACTCGAACCTTCATACTTCGTTTTGTTATTTTCGAAACTGAAACGTTTTTTTCGTCTTTGTTTTTTTTTTTTTTTTCATTGCTCGACATTTCTATTCGTCTCGACCTCGTGCGTATTTTGAATTCAGTGCATATCTGTGTTATACTGCGCTACTCCCATTGTTGCTTTGTCCGCGGGGGCGTCAAAGCCCACTTTTTTTTCTTTATTCGAGGCGCGAATACATCGAAAAAAAAAAAAAGTAAATAGAGCGGTCCATTGCATAAAAAAAAAAAAAATCCTCGAAAAAGCTCTTAGGAAAAAAAAAAAGAATAGCAAGCGTTGCAGGCATATCGGTAAAAATAAAAGAATAATGTGAAAAAAACAAGAAAAATCGAATATTTCATGAGATTGGTATGTAGAACAATTATTTTCCGGGTAGATGCATTTTCCCCGCGTAGCTTTGCCTATAGATCAGATGGGGAAATAGGGGAAGTAAAGAGATATTCGAAGCGTTGGTTCAACGCAAGGGTGTAGTATTCCGCGATGGTCGTGTATCAGTGGCGGTTCCGAGAGTGGGACGCACCCGTTTGGCAATACGTTCTCGGCAATGGCTGCGGTAAATATGCCAATAGCACGAGTAGAAGCGAACGGTATCGGAGCGCCTCGCCCAGGGAAACGAGAGATAGGAACCCCCCAACACCCACCAACACCGCCAGTGAAATAATTCTGATTTATGTAGGACGGCGAGAACTCAGCTGGTCTCTCGTCGAGAATACATACATACTGTACGAGGTACCGGCGTACATACATAGAGAGAGAGAAAAAAAAAGAGAACGAGGAGAGAATGGTAACTATAGATAGGGGTGAATTTTCGATTCCGCCTCTTGTCGAGCAAAGATCGATAGTCTCGGGGTCAGCGATACTACTATCAATCGTATTTTTTATCCCGGAAGTTGACATTTTTCATTGCATATTTTAATAGCTATTTTTGTTTTTTTTGTTTTGAATATTTTTTAATCATAAATATGCAGCTTCATATCTCTTTTCGGGTGTACGTTTCCGCTTCTGCTTCATGATTCTGCTGCCCCTCGCAAATCTCGGATTCGGTGAGTGAGTAAGTGCGTACGCGGCGTTTTACTACAGTCCTACTCCACTCCGGTAATGCTGGTGCTGCAAGCTACGACACACCCGGAGCGGGGGAGAGGAAACCGGAATTCCGCAATCCTGATGAGTCAGCGTAGGCGCACACAGTAGTAGTAGGGCTCTCCTCCCGACTGCTGATAGCAGTGCCCGAGTACCATATATAATGCTACTACTACTGGCAGAACGAGACGAACCCGGAGAAAGAAGAATTTAATGAGAGAAAAAGTGCAATGGTGGCAGAGAATGGTATGAAAAGAAAAAAAAATTCTGGTTTATCCGCGGCATCGGACTATCGGTTGAATATTTCTGTCCTGTACGATCCAATCTTCCTGCAATAAAACTCTCTAATCGTTGACCAAATACGCAATAATCAATCATCTAAGATTTTTTTATAAGATTTTTTTAATAAAAAAAAAAAAAATTTTAATTCTCACATCTCACAGACGAGGGACTTTTTGCCGGCCAAGTAGAACGCTAATTTCATTTGCTCGTAGCAACAATACGCAAGAGCGTAAAACAAATCTCTTTGAACCATCGAGAAAACAAAAGTTCACCATTATTTTACCATTTTTTTCATAATTTTTTCGCGTTTTTTTTATAGTCAAACGGGCCAATTGAAAGTAACGATCGATCGAAAAAATCAGACGTATTTTTACGTCCTCCACACTTGAAGGGTTAAAAGACTCTTTTAAAAGTGTTATTAACGAGAACTCGAATAAATTGCATCATCTCGATATAAATAGTCGATATATATCATGATAATACGCATAGACAAAGGGGATCTCTGTTGAATAAAGGGGCGAATAACAGGTTGCCAGTTGTAGTACAACGTTCGGTGTACTATGGGGGCGACGGTGCATGGCACCATGCTAACCCTTTCTTTTCGTAACACACAGCGACGGTATTACGTACCAACGGCGAACTGGTTTCCAAGCGGGCGCCCAACCCTGTTGTCTCCATGGTTCTCCCGCGGGTAGTACACATGCACATAGCTTTGCTCTCTCGCGCGGGCGTCGCCTCTCGGCCAACAGGCATTATAATGCGTGCAGCTCGCTGCTTTAATGGGAACGTATGTAGAGTAGCCAGAACGGCATTGTCCCGTGGCGTAAAAATTTCCCCGGACTCACCTGACCGGGGCTGCTGCCTCTCTCTCCCTACACGCTTTACCATACCCACCCATTCCACGGGGGGGGGGGGGCTATGGCTATGTTTCGTTCGCATACACGACGACAAGCGGTCACCATACCATGGAACGAAAACATAGACTGTACGGAAGGTAGAAAAGGGGAGGGAGAAAGCGCGGGATGCGTCGCTGCACCACCGGGCGCCAAGCCATTGTTTCCAGATCGGACCTCCCGCGAGATCTAACGAGGCTGCTGGATACCCTGTTCCTCCTCCGTCTCGCCGCTGGACCGCTGACTGCTCCTCTCGGCTTCACGCGGTTATATTTCGCAGACGATTAGGTTTTTTTTTTTTTTTTTTTCGTGTTCACCTAACATCAGCGCCCACCTCGTGTCTCGTTCACCATAGAATCATCCAGTTCCTCCCTTTGTGTGCATTTAATGACACGTCTCTAAATGTCCTCATAAAATATTCTCACTCTCGTCCGTACTACCAAGGCCTCCGGGTTCACCGTGCGTGTCTGTGTCACTGACTGACTCGACTGCGGATTAGCAAGAGATTATACACGCACCGGGGCACGAAACGAGAGGCCCACGTAGGGAAGGTATATAAATTTGCATGTACGAAGTCACGATGTTAAAAAAAAAAATCGTACAATCATTACGTGGAGAGTGAGAGAAGGCTGGGAATATGATTTTGCACGAGACGTGATTATTTCGCCACGTCCCCCGGGCGACGACGCAGCGAATCTTTTAAGACCGCGTGCGGCTCACCGCCCGACTTCGTCTTTACCATCACTTCGTCGAAGTCCACGGCCAACGTCAGCCACAAGGGAGGTACCCTGTGTTCATATATATGTATATATACTCCATCAGGGAGGCTGCAGATATCGCGTGTCTCATGAAACAAGTGCCGGAGCATAATACTCGAATTATACGCTCCGGTGTAAGTCGCAACGGAGTTAAGAGAGAGCGAGCGGGACAACGCGACGATCCGCGAGTTACGGAGGCGAGAAAGCGAGATGAGAGAAACAACGTTGAAGCACACGCCGCACACACCGGTGTGTAACCCAAGATACCTCCGCGCCGGGGGCGCTAAGGAGGGCATGTGCCCTCTGCTCTACTCCGTACGATCCTTGGTAACACGAGCGGATTTGGCAGCGAAACCCCCGGTTTCCCTGACGCCGGTTCACCGCCTCCTCACCGCCGGTTGTCCCGAGGTCGCCAACCTTGTACCGGTATTCTGACAAACCTGTCTACTGCACCGCTACGCAACGATGCTTTATGCACTCGATGCGACAAGGTTATTCGCAATCAAAATCTTCATTGCGAACGAAGGTTTTTCGTGTGTATATAATAATAATCATAATGATAAGAATAATTTCTTTGGAAAACATTAATTTTTTAAATATCGTTAAGACCTTTGCGTTTTAACATCGAGTCAAGCGATGGCTCTCGTTGCTTGGCGTTGCGTCTCGTCACTCGTGAAGAACGTATTCAACGCGAGAGCTCCGGAATATAATTCGATCGCATTTCGAAGTCTTCGATGAAGTTGTTGTGAGTACAACTTTTCAACGAATCATCGTCGTGATACGTTTTGTTCCGTGAGGCACGCGCGCGAGCGCGAGGGGCCGCAGCAATTAAAATACAAATATAAACGAAGGTTACCCGCGTTGTGTTATTGCATCTCTCCAGAATCGATGTTCCATACTGAGAGAAATGAAGAGAAGAGGAGAAAGAGAAATAAACGAAAAAAAAAAAAAAATAAGTGACGAGGCATCTTTATCGACTCGTCGGCTATCGGGTTCCAGCAACGCGCGCGCCGCTTTGATGTTCACTACTTCGTCGATCTCGTGTCGAGAGTTGAACTACTACTACACTCGATGATTTTGCGTTTTCGTTGGGATAGGTCGCGCCAACGATAAGAACGGCGCGGAGCGGCTGCCGAGAAACGTTATTAAAAAAAAAAAAAAAAAAACTACTATTACAATCTTCTAAAGATGACCTATTTAGATGAAAGTTTGTATAGAGCGATTGAGTCGTTCGACACTTGGCATTTGATCAATGAACTCTCTCTCTACGTTGAACCGACATAAAGTTTTGCGCTTACATTCGTTCAGCTCCCCTCCGTCTTGATTCGTTTATCGCAACCAGTCAGCACATTTTCCCAATTACGTTGTAAAATTTACCGGCAAGTTACTTACCGCGTTTGCTCTCACCGGTGGCGTGTGGCAATGGTCCAACGAACGTTAAAGTCAGTAGCCTTTAGATGCTCCGTTCTAAAATTCTCAATCGCGCAACGCTCGGGGGGCTGAATCGATGCTGGAGAAAAACCAGACGACCGTGTGGTCGAACACCTTGCGTTTCGGAATTATCGAGTAGCTACCAATTTCGAGTTCGCGGGCCGACAAAGACCAGAATGCAAGCGTTGCCAATGGCGGAAAAAAGGATCGACGAAAAAGCAAGTTGAAGGCGCATCAGGAAAGAGAGATCCCGCGCCATCCTAATAATTTCATAATTTAGTTGAAACCGCTTCCGTTCGCGCCACGGTCCATCACCGGCTCAGTGGATTTTACCTCCATTAGCTAATAACGCCCTGTCGGCATCTACGAGCGAATGTTATAACAGAGAGCGCAGAGCTTCCCACACACGGCAGGAAAAGCTGGGAGCAGAATGGGGGGTACGCCTGGTCAACCTCTCTGGGATTCGCTGACTCGGATCTCTCTGTTACACATTTTGCACCCGAGGTGAGATAACCCGCTTCTAGCTGCAGGGATCCATCAACTAATGAGTTGGTGCTGCTACTCGGAACAGTGCTGCGACGGAAAAGCCTTCGAGCGGAAAAGGAAAACCTGATGTTGCTGTGAGTCGATCCTCCATTGTTGAATTGACCCTCTGTGAGCTGCGCGGTCAAGTATATCCCAAACAAGATCAGCACACGACGAAAAGGATAACTGAACCGAGAGAGACTTTGTTGCATTAATAGGACTGTGCATCGTGGCACTGTCGTCCCTCTGTGCGTTTGGCTAATTAAGATCAATGCTCTCTGGACCGATGAGAATTAGCGTTAGTGGATTCTGCAACGGAGAAACGGCACACCCCCTACAGTCGACCAAAAGGGGAGCCCCGAAGGCACAATTCAATTCTGACCACCGATATCTCTTTCGACAGATCTTCATTTCGATATCTTTTGCCGGAGATCAGACCCGATGCGTCATTGCTGATCAAAAAAAAAAAAAAATTGTACCGAGTCACTCCCGATTGCACGAAATGTTGATGCGTATCGTTCGGGAATTTGATGGTCTCTTTCGTTTCTTTTTTTTTTTAATTCAATAAAACAATTTTTTGAAACCGTATTTCAAATTCTATTTTTATATTTTAATATAATATATTAATTCATACTTCGTATACATATTAATTTAATATCTATTTTTTTAATCAATGAGAAAATATTTGAATATTATATTTATGTATTTTAATATTTATTTTGTCGCTCGGTGAACGTTGCAGCTTTTCTGCATTTTTTATTCGGTATTTCGCATCCTATTTTTCATTTTTTTCCGCGGAGAAGATAGAATAGTTCTATTTACCGTCGGACCGGTGGGGTGGCATTTTTTCTCTTTCACGTTTCGTTTACCGTGTTATATTTTATGCGTATCTCAACGGCGTTGTATTCGGCGATTCCGTTCCTCACCGTATCCCGAGGGTGCGTGGGAAACTTAACCATGCGTCAGGAAGCCGTACGTGATCGCTTTATCGAGTGCGTGCGGGAGAGGCGAGAAGGAAGCAAAGAACGAAGAACGAAAGAAAGACGAAGGGCAGAAAGGGAGATGAAGCTTTGAAAAAAAAAAAAAGTCTACGTGAAAGTCGGGAACGGGTATAATCAAAACTACAGAGCGTGTCGTCAGACTCCGTAAAGAAGAGCGCGGGAGGCCTCACATAAAAGTCGACGTATCGTTTGACTACTGCTGGCTTCTCTCCCTCTTTCCAGCGGTCTTTGGTGGGATAAATGAGCTGCGCGACGCACGAATTCAAAGTAGCCGTAGCGCTCGACTACCGTTCGACGCGATACGCAGTGATTGTCAACCGGAAACTTTCAATCCGGCAACTTTATGGAAAAAAAAAATTATTCGTTTCGTTCTTTTCGAGTAAAAAAAAAAAACTAGAATACACCAGTTGGTGTCGTTTTCTGGGACAATGAGGACGAAAGAGGACTTCATCCACGGACTATCGCGCCCTTGGAAAACCCCTTCGGGTCGTTTTTATCGGAACCCGATAGTTTCTCGGGTCGGAACGTCGAAAAAAAAAAAAAAAAAATTACAAGCTTCTTTTTCTTCGGTACACTTCCGGGTACGATATCTCGCGACACTCCCTACTTCTGGATCGTTGGTGTCCAATAAAAGTATCGTGTGCCTCTCGGTGACACGCCGGGATTCTCCGGTAGATATCTGCCGTACGCTCTTGATTCCGCTGCTGTCTCGACCGGGCCTGAGGGCTCCGCGCCAACTTTTCTCGCGCACAGTTTCTTCTTTTCATTCTCTTTTAACCAACAAATCACAATCGCGTCAACCCCGTCTGTCTTCTCGGAATCGTTATATATCGCGTTCTTTAACGTCCGCGAGGCGAAATCTTATTTAAAATGATAATTTAACGAGGGCGTCTCGAATGCGTTATTAAAGTGTGAGAAAAAGGTAAAAAAAAAAAAAAACAGCGCGTATCGTCGGGCGAATTGTCGGTTCGACGGCGCGATGCTGAAACACGCTAAGGCAATTTTGCGGGAAGCGAAGCGACGCCGTTGGTGTATTGAGTTGTACTCGAGAATTCGCTGCTCAGCTTGCAAACCCCAAGCGGAGAGAGAGGTATAGGTCGAGGCTTGCGAGAAGGAGGAGATTTTTTTTACGAGCCCTCGAGAATAAAGAGAGGCCCTTCGCGTGGCACGAGCTTCGGGTCTATCTTTCTTTCGCCTGGTGGATCGTAAACCGCACGTGGTACCCCGCGGACAACGGCGGAAAAGAGTAGAAACCGGAAGACGGCCACCCAACCGGCTACCATATACCCTGAGGTCTTGAGGCGAGTGGGCCAATATATAGGCCGCAAGAGTTGCTCCTTCTCGCTCCAGTTTTAGCTTCGCTTCCAACCGATAGAAAAAGATGAAGGAAGAAAAATAAAAAACGATATATCTCGGGCAATGGGGAAGCTATATGCTCCACTTTTTTTTACGAGAAAATACGGAAAATATAAAGAAACGAGAAGAGAAGGATAAAAAGTTGGAAACAAAAGGGATTTTATTATTTGATTTAATTATTTTCTATTTAATGCGCCATTTAATCCACTGAGATAGGTCACTCGAGGTTATTTCTTATCGTGCTTTTATTCACTCGTAATACTAAAAAAAAGTTTAGCGTCATAACTAAATTACGACATTCGCAAACGATAGTTTTTCTTCGAGAAAACGAGATAATATTCGTTTATTCGAGATAATATTTATGTTGAATGTCTGGTGTCGATGGCTTTTATTCTGCAAAATTTTTTTACTCTTCTCGCCACCAATGTGAATCACCAAAGATAAGAAACGTGTAAATCGTTCGAAGTATTTAAACTTTTTCAGAATTTTTACAATTTTTTCAAATTTTTTTAGAATTATCTCAAATGTTTTTATCATTTTTAGAATTCTTTAAAACTATTCGAGTGATGCATTTTTTCAAATTATTCAAATATTTCGTATTATCAAATTTTCGCACATTCTTAAAAAAAGATCGAAAGACCTCTTGTCTTTCGATCTTTTTTTTTTGTTTCATAAATACAAAAATGACTTCACAGTTATCTTCGCGTTCGTTCCCGACATTAAATTCACTTTGCAAAGCAGTGTATCTCGCTGCAAAGGGGAAAGAGACACAAAATTACAAAACTGGCCACTGAAGGATGCCAGGAGAGATTTCTCGATGAGACAACAGTCGCTACCGCTCTTCGCGAGAAGCCAAGTGGGAAGGGAAGAAGCAAAGTCTCGAGAAGGCTCTCCTCCAAATGATTCAACCTTCCATCACGTAGAACTTTGTGTAGCTCCGCGTTGCAGACTCGCGCGGAAATCGGCAAAGATCTCGAAGCTTTCCTCTTTATCGTGCTCGGGACTTACCTTCATTAGCCCGGCATAAGAAGAGGAAGGTGAATAAGAGGCAGAGGCGCCTGGGATGGAGAGATGCTCTTTGTACAGAAGCATCCCGAGCGCTCTTCTCCTCTCTTATTCGCCTCTCTTCGGCTTGGGCTTCTCCATCAGCGTCGAAAACTCTTTATCTACGCATCTGGAGGAGGGCCCCCGCGCTTAATAGAGATGCCGCGATAATTGATGCTCCTTCCCCGCGTTAATACTCCCGGGCAGTCATAGCAGAGGGAGATCGGTCGGGGAAGCCGCGCTCTGTGCGGTATCTTTACTTATACCTCCGGCTGTACCGTACCTCTCGTCAAAGCTCCAATTCCTATGGCTCTGGGCTTTACGCCGTCACCGTCTTGTAATCGATAGCAGGGCTGCCGGTATCGACTGCGTTTGACGATCCGGAAGAAACCTCCAGTACGACCGATCACTTTCAGCCTCCGAGTCTTCGAGGCTGCGATATACATCTTCTGTGTAACGATCGGTTGCAGCGAAACTCGATCGCTATAAGAAAAAAAAAAAACCCCTCAGTGTTGCGCATCAGATTTCCAAGACTCATAATTAGAGACTCGTATTAAACTAAGTGATAATCTTTGTATTTTCCGATTCAAATCTCATCTGATCTCAACGTCTCGGCAACTAGAAATTCGAAAGTTTCAACGATCGGCATCGATCTCTCGAAATTAACCAAAATTCAGGGAGTGGCAAATGAAGTAATGCACTCGACAGGTTTGGAACGCAACAAACTGTTGATTAAAAATAAATGTTACCGATCTCAGAACTGCTGAATGTTCGAGAGGCTAAAAATAGGATTTACAATATAATACAATCACGCGGCACATTGTGAGAATGATTTTTTATTTTTTTCGCAAAATAAAAATATTCCCGGGTATTGTCAACCAAAGAATCTCAGCGGTCACGGTTCGGAAGAATTATCGGGCATGAATAATAATGGACAATGGGAGTATCCGATGTTAAAGTTGAATCGCATTCGCTAGGGAATCATAAATCGCCAGGTGAATGTATCGTTTTCGAAAAAATCGGCTGTTCGGACACATATACACACATGTAAGACAGTTGTATGAGGAATAGCAGGAGTGCGAAGGAGAGGTCTGTTCTAAGATCGAAGCAGGTTTAGTGCATCGGTAGATCCGTCGCACCTGGACGCAACTACTAGTTCCAGAGTCCAGTTCATCCCCTCGGGCACAGGGAGAACTTTACCGATTTTTCTTTTTTTTTTTAATCGTCTTGAGAGATTCAGCTCAGCCACAGCTCGGGGGATACAAGGAAGTTGTATATCGCTGCGTGTCTCGGGGCGGGTCTTGGTCGATGGTCACATTCCTGTTGGATCGAGGAGTCATCTGGATGAGAACGATACACAATGGCCACCTCGATTCTCGGGGCTATATGTACGCGAGAGAAACTACATCGCTCGTTTCTCCATAGCACACGGACTCTGGTATTACCGCCTTTGCCACAGCAGCAGCAGCAGCAGCAACAACAACGGCAGCTCAAGACCCAAGACTCCGCCACGATATAGGCGTTGCCCCCGCGAGTGTGTAGATAGGACATGAAATATGGCGCCGAGATGAGCGATACCGGTAGCTTGGCCGCTGCGCTCTGTTCTCTCTCCGTACTCTCACTCTATTCTATTGCCTTTTTTTTCTCCTCCCCATCCACCTTCGCTTCCACCGATAGCGCACTCTACTTTGTGGGACTCCGCGTATCCAAGAACGGAAACTTGACTCCGACATTTTTCTCGCATCATCGCATAGTCCTCCCGGTTACCGATGTGCAGAAGTTTACACCCACGATAATAATATTTTATGGAAAATTTACCTCGACAAAAGTTGATCTTCAATGATTTTGTTCCGGTCGAGTTACCAACGAATTGATATTGCGGAGATAGTTTTATTTTTAAGGGGATTATAGATCCTATAGGCGTGAATCGGAGCTCTACGCTTTCTGATCACAGAGAGATCGGTATGATTTAGAGGTCTGTAGACTTCGTGGAATCAAAGGCACACGGAGAGTTCTAAAAAGAGTTAAGGAGGGGGGGGGGGGGGGGGGGCAACGGGAACCGGCGTTTTGCCTCGGGGCTTTAGAAGCGCAGAGATCGAGGGTGGAGTATGTAATAAATCGGCGGTAGCGAGGAATCTCGAGCGACAATCGATCTTGGGTAAGGAACGCTTTATCGTGATCTCTCGCACTCTCACGGACGGTGGAAGGCACTCGAGGAGCACCGAGGAACCCCGAGAGCACCGAAGATCCTGCGGCCGCGAAGTGATACGTTTTTTATGCAACCATACGCGACGGAGGCGTCGAGAAGGGTCAACGTCTTTGAAAATTTCTTCAGGCCATAAATTCTTTAATCGTGATGCCGCATACTTTTCTCTTTTATACCTATGTATATCTATATATACCCGAATATATACGCGAAACGCATCGCGATAAAGTTCAACGTGAAATATTATTTATCTCTCGTTTTTACGGGGTACCGGTTTATTATTGGCCGGCTATACGTAATGCAGTGTGCAGAGGATCGCAGAGAGAGTGGATGAATCTTCCTGTTACCGATTTTTCGACAGCACGGTGAAAGAGGGAAAGAGGACGGGGTGGAAGTGGACGGGGAGGCTTTCTGGCAACTTTCCATTTCGAATGCTCGTTTTCACATACCCAATGCAAGCCCGCGGCTGAGCATTCTCCCTCGGGGATAGTCGCGGGGAAAATAACAAACTGCCGCGTTCGCCCGCAAATGGATTTTTAATAATAACCGTTTGAAAAATCAATAGGGTCTCTCTACCGACTGCGGAGGGATGAGGCGCGAAACGTGCGCGCGTGAGGACCTCCCTGTCCCCCCAGCGTGTGACTCTCTCGTCTCTATCGCTTCGTCATTATGGCCAACGACACGTAAACCGGTTGCACGAACCATCAACCCACTCTACACCCCCCACCCGTTCAGTCCACTCGTTCGTGTAAATATTTTCACGAGCTTTTCCCGGTCACAATTTATACTGTAGCCATCGTTGTTCCATCGTCAATTTGTTCGTTACCGGACTCTATACGCCGAGCGTTTAACGGTTACTCGTTATTTTTCGGAGTGGATAGGCAAATGAGGTCATGAGGTTCTCGCGCGTGCTTCGCGTGGTTTATACGGGGAATCGGTTGTGCGTCTCGTCGAGAGGCCCCGATGCTCTCGAAAATCAATTTGTCCTCTCGCGCACGCATCTCGTTATAGCGAGCGATTGACAACATTTCATTCGTAACGTAGTCGTATACTTTATGTGTTTCTTTTTTTATTTGTCAAATATTTTTTGAATTCATTAATGAGGTTAGGTACGATCAATTTACCTTTCCGAAAGACGATGGTTTTGCGAATTTTTTATTTTGCAATTTCCGAGAACGAATTATGTCGTTACGAATCCATTAGCCGCGCAACTGCACACCTTTGACTATGGGACTATGGGACTATGGTTTTTATATGGTTACTTTACCGAATAGCAAGTAATTGTGTGTGTCCCAAGTTGTTTAGTCTCTCGAGACGATACTGGGAAAATATTATCGACACTGTTGCATTACGCAAGTGCGTTTCTTCGCCCGCGGCGATTCGCTCCATAATTAGGAATGGTATTAGGTACCGCGCCTTGTAGTCGGTGCCGATTTTGTTGTGTAAGTACTTCGCGTATGAAGCTTGCCGTCACGAGATTGGAATTTATCTCGCGCACCTCTCGCGCATCGAACATTGCTAGAAAGCCGATAGACCCATAGATCGGTACACGATGATAGAAAAAAAAAATCGATTGAATCGGCTAATTCGGCGGTTGCGATACTATATCTCAATGATAAATCCGCCCAATTAAAGTCTGTTAATGGAAAAAAAAATGTAACAAAATATGAATTCGTTGAATTTCGTCTCCAATTGGTGTTTGGATCACCGAAAATCGTGACAAATTTCGGCGATCGTGGAAAGGAGGGTCGGAGATCGGCAAGATCGCGCAAACACTCAAAGTTTGCGAGGAGACAATTTCTCGGGTTACGAGAGGCACCGAAGGTTTAGACGTCTTCTATACCGGGTTCGGGGGAAACTTCACGGCGAGCGACAACGACCAAGGAGAATCCACAGACTCTCCATACCTCATAGTACAGAGTAACCCTACGCTCTCTCTACCCGTCATTAGAATAATTTCGGTAGGGTCGCGAAGGGTCGAGCGGAGCGACCCGCAGCTGGGGCGAGGAAGCTATTGTACCCCGAGGCCCTTTACCCAACTAGAGAACCCTCCATACTCTGTACCTTCTCTTCGTCCCTCTCGCACTTTTGCACTCTCGCGCTATTCTCGCGCACGCATACGCACAAGGGGCAAATTCAGCGGCTCTACGCAATGTCAGACCGCGAGTTTCCAGCGTGATGAGTAGACGTGATTACTTCGAGTGCGATATTTGAATTTAGGATTTTGATTTTGACAATTGGATCCCCACGCCTCCGCATCCCTTCCAATGGGTCCGACAATCATCTTTCTCAACACGCCAACAATCTCGATGCTTTCATCCGATTACGAAAGATTGATTTGCCCTCTTCTGTCTTGTGGATACCGGAATATTATCCCCCCACCGTGACTATTCTCCATTTCTCACTTTCTGCTCCGCTTTGCCTCTTCTCTACTCTATAGTTTGATAGAACTGTGTAGACTTCACCCTGATGCTTTCCCATTAACGCATCGGGACGAACCATCGGCACACCCCTCGTTCACTCGGAGCTCATCCCTTTCTTCAACGTTCACCCTGCCGCCTCAGTCCTTTCGACGTGTTTTATAGAGAATAAAGAAAAATCACTGAGCAGACATGCAGTACGGGATGATATGTGAAGCATTAAAATATAAAGACTTTTTTTTTTTTTTTTGAGGCATATAATGAATATTATACTGCCTGAGAGAGTTACCCGTAGAATTGAAACTTCTCAATTCGACTTTCGGCACGCACCGGCTCTCCGAGTCTCGCGCCTTGATGGATGTAAAAATAAATTAGAGTAAATAAGCCTTAAATTAGTGTAATAGAGAGCGGCAGCAGCTTAATCTTCGTTAGCGTCGAAATTGTTGGATCTTTTGTTCCGTCGTCTTGTGTTACACGGACCCATTCGAGACGATTCAATACCGTGGTTTTCATTCACGGCATTCGTTAGAAATTGTTTCGAAATTTTAGATTTTTTTTTTTTTTTTCCAACCGTAGGATCAATCAGAGGAATCATTAAATTTTCGCTTTTTTTTCTCAGTATGAAAAATACAGAAGGTAAATACGCTAATAAATCGACGGATCGTAGAAACGTCCCGTCGCGCCAAAATGGACGAAAAATTAAATACATAAACGCACCTCTCGAGGTCCGCCCAGCATTAGTGACTACTCAATTACGCGTTTTGTATTTTCCACGCTCTTCGGCGCACATTGTGCACGCGGTACGAATCGCGAGCACGTGGTGCCTACATCTGTCGCACCAGCAGTCTGCAACAGCGAAACGCGCACCCGGGGCGCTCTCGCCCCACCCACTCCCCTTTGATTTTTTTTTCTCACCCCCCTTCTCCCTTTTCCTCCCTTCGTCTCTCTTCTATGTTCGCCGTCAGTGCCACCCGCGCCCCCGGGTGTTCACCGATCCCATTGTCGGCGGCTCTTTCCATCGAAATACTCTACTCTTTGCGACCCTAGAATTTCTTTCATGCCCTACGTGTGTAGTGCATAGAGTACGTAGCACTGCCGCACGTTCTACCATTGCCCTGGCGCGGAGTGGGAATAAGGGAGAGTTACTACGTGATTCGCCACGATCGACAGAAGGACCCGAACAACGCTTCGTGATATACAAGAAATTAATAGAGCGAGAATTGAGTGCACCCTGCGAGTCGAACGAAGAGGGTGTATGTGTTCCCTATGCAAAAAAAAAGAACTAGTGGCGAAAATCTGAGTGAAGCTTTGAAAAAGAATCGTAGAGAAAGTGAGATACACGCGTATTTTTATTATTCGTCAGTCGTTGAGCGGCGCGCCAGTTCGGCCAACGACTCCGACACGTGTCTGCTGAGACTAAAACCCGGACGAGTCTCTCTGTTATGTATTTCCGATCCGCAGCGCTCGCTAGAATTTTCGTTTCTCGTTTCATCGACTAATTGACACGTGTGTTCTGATGGATGCGATTCCTCTCGGCAACCGACGGTTCTAACGGGACGTCAATCGAAATCTCGTTCGTTCACAATTCGCCACGATCTCGTTCCAGGTCGACGCTCTACATCCGAGAATTTTCTTTTTTTTTTTCGTTTGTACAAATTCAATTCGGTGATTCGATCGGCAGCTGTCGATGGTGAAAGAATTGGCTGGTTGAAACCGGTCAGTGTCACTGCAGGTGTTCTATGATACAAAATTTGTCGCCAATTTCGGTCGGAATCAAAGTTGCCCATCGGCGGACGAATTTATCGATCTTATGAAAATGGTTTTGATTATTGTTTTACGATGCAGGAAGGAAATTTCAGAAACTTTAGAAATCTTCGAAATTTTAGAAGAAGAATTTAAGAAATTTTAGAAATTCGGACAATTTATGATTGTCTTCATTCTCGAGGGGAAAAAGCGTATGGCCTCTTCCTTATTGGGTTCAGAGGCACTCGAGTCCGCGACCTGCTCGCCCTTCTTCATTCTCTCCGATGTTGCTGCAAGACAAAAGACGACCAAGAAGAGTCTGCTTGCCGTATTACGTTCTACGCAGACACACATACAGACCTTCCAGCCGGAGAAGCGGCACAACTGAAATACCGCCTGCTCCCCCCTTTCCCTTTCATCCCGTCCCTTGAAATATGACGCGTCCTATATTAAACTGTTGCCTACTCGGCGTTCTTCACCTCCTTCTTTATTTTCTATATATATTTTTTTTATCTTGACACCCTTTACGCAACAGAGAGTGCGAGAATGAGAAACGAAGGGTGCTGGGAGGGTCGGCGAGACAGAAGCTAATCGATCGGAAAATCGGGAGATTATTAAATCGCGATATCGTCAGTCTCTTCCTGCCCTTCCTCGTGTCTCTCGTTCCTTTTCTTCATCGTAATGAAAAAAAAAAACCTGCAACAGATGTGACACACTTCGCAGCCAATTCTGATAAACTGCCTAAATCTGTCCGATCGCAAAAAACAATAATTCAAGAGAAACAAAACACTATATTTCTTTTCGCTGTAAATATAATGATCATCATGCGGCTCGCAGAATTTAAATTGACAACGGCAAATTGAATGAAACGAGTCTCGAAGGGTGACGCCGTTTGTTGGGTGCGGGTGATACGTGAACGGATGAGATCACCCTCGGGGAAAACGTGGTTGGTCGTTGGCTCGTGTCAGGCCCTTTTAAATCGAAGGTCTCCAGAGACTACTGCGGAGAGCCCATCAGACGCCCATCAGACTCGACAGAGCGACGAGACCGCAGACATGCCTACACGCAATTTGCCTGCGGTGTCTGTTTCTCCACAACGCTTGTTTGCACACATTTGAAGACGCGATGCAGACAAATCTCGATGAATAACATATATTTGGAATATAATAAAGCTCTGATTATGATTAAACCAAATGCGCGCTTGACTAAGCCCCGCAAAGCCTGAAGGCTGTATTGTTCGTTCCTACGATATCAAAACAATGCGCGGATTTTCAAGAGGATTTCATCGGTGAATAGAGATTTACGTAAATTCCAGTTGTCCATGTGTTTCTGAAAGACACACACATCTTCGGGGGGATTTTCCGAAGCGTTGAAAGCCATTGACACTCTGTCCTTCGGTTCTGCGGAGTAGATATGTATTTTTAAAGCAGATCTTGGCAAGAGGACCAAACGAGATACTGGAGTCAACGATGCAGACGTTGGCCAGAATCATTGATTGGCTGCTATGGAGCTGAATGGGCTTTTATGTTAGAATTGGAAGAGACAGAAGCCCACCAAGAACTTGGCAAGTCCCTGTACCTTAAAGAGTCAATCACTGTGTCCCCAACTCTACAGTGCGGGCAGAGATGATCAGAGCTCTCTTCTTCCGTTCTTCGGTTTCCTCTCTGTATATGTTCGACTCCGTGGCGCATTCGAGAAAGAAAGAAAGACGAAACGACGATAGAAAGAGTATATGTAGTGAGTCAAAAGGCGCGAGCGGGATGATCCTTTGACGCGGGTGAGTGACAGCCGTGGCTGCTCACATCTGTCCTCTCCGGTCTCACAGGCCACTTTTACATTTCCGTGACTCGCCTCGTCGACTCCGAAGACGAAGACGAAGTTGACTCCTATCTGGCTTCCTCTTTTGCCTCCTTCAGTAGAACGTGCCAAGCGACGAAGGCCTCTCTTGCTGTCCGTTGAGGGATACGGTTACGCGATATACTCTCTCGCCTATGAATGGACCTTTGTAAGTTTCGTACCCGTCTTTGCTACAAGCGGCGAGCGAGGGCAGAGTTACGCACCGGGTCCTCTCTCTAACCAATCCCGCTCGCTTCTCTCGGATGATTCGCGAAACAGAAATAAACTGCACGACGGACAACGTGACCCATGCCGAGGAAGAGACGACAGGGAAGAGATTGAATTCACCGTGGCGAGACGGCCGTACCTTAACCCTTCCCTTCGTGCCTTCATCCTTTCGTTCCAGAAGAGATGAACGCAGTGGAAGGCGGTTAACGAAGACGCACTAATTACCCCGTTTCGCGACCCCCCGGTGAATTCATGCTGATGGAGATATCACTTATTTAGCACGAAACGTTCCCTCGATCCAACTGCGTTACGAGAAGCAACTGCCTTTCGTGAACGGATTTGTAGCGATTCATAATTCTCCGGTTAAAAGGTATAAAGAAAACACCTATAAGAGAAATCGCGATACGGAACCCAAATGTACACATGAATCGTCCAAAGTGCTCGGAGTTATAGCCAAAAGAGACTGAAACGAGGCACCGCGAGTCGTCGGAACGAGCGAAGACACTAATTATCCGTTTTGCGCCGCGTGGAATTTTGCAAACGGAGAGATCTCCAACCGATCTCTCTGGGGTCTGACGTATTTTAGGGTACTAGCGTTCCGTCGTCCAACCATAGACCGGATGCCATATCCCCTATAACAGCGAGATATCTCCCGACGATTCTTCAGCTTTAAGTTCTTCTTTTCAAACCTTTCGCTTTTTTTTCTCTATTTCTTGGGATTTGCAAGATGCTTGAATTTAAAACACACGTCTCCGCAAAAGATCTTCGAAAGATAATCTCGTCTCGCGCCTTTCAAATTTTTTTTACGGGTTTCTGAGAAACAGCGTTTGCCCTGAAAGGAAAAGGACCATGTGGAGGTATACTGAGCAAAAGCGGTACGAATGGACCGGTAGTCGTCTGGATGGAGAATAATCGCAGAACTAAACACGGATTACTCAGATGATTTGATGGGGTCGCATTTGAGACATTACCAGTCAGCGAGCCATTCTCTTCCATGCTTCGTAACAACGTAATCTTATCCTTTGGGGACATCCGGTCGTGAACGATAGCCTGGAAACTCAAAGCACTATCGGATCAGGATAGTTCGCTGTCCCATTAGTATTATTGTAGGACGGTAGACGTAACTGGTTGTTGTTACAGGACACCAAATTATTCGGGCTCTTTAACATTGAGATTGAAGAGGTCATCCAACCTTTCCAAATCATTTATTCGTTTTTTTTTTCACTTCGTTCAAAAACAAACATTTATCCAATTTCGTAGAATACACCGGAACGCTTTATGGATGTAAAGGAAGTTCTGTTTCTATTAAATTAATCGAAAACTCTCCGAGAATACACGTCGTATTGGAATATCGAGTTTAGACCGAAAGTTCGATTCCGCACAGTCGAACCACATCTGCGGAACATCCAATCGCGTATGGGAGGGACAGAATGTTCGAGATAGTGGTCGGCACCAGTCTTGCGGCTTTCGCGGATACTACGATGTCGAGTCCATTGGGTTTGGCTGAGATTGGTGCAGCTAGATAGACGACACAAAGGCCATTTTGCCTTCATCGTGACATGACACGGAATGAAATATACGGTAAATATAGAAGACAGAGGAAATGCGCATCTCGTGTAACCGTATGTACATCTGCTACGGTCAGAGCTTTATATCTCGTTCTCGTATGCTCTCCGGTATATCAATCCGGCATTGTGGTTTCTGGGGGAAGATTCATCTGACTTGTTTACCCGGGATACGAATCTGACCAACCTACGTGCGGACACATTAGGCGGCGCTATAACCTGCCAAGCATCTCGGGTCTTTATTTTTCTATCAAAAGGTTCAAATCTTTTATCTATGCAAAACTTGGTGAATGAGAAGGCATTCTCGCGATAATATGCGGTCACTTATCTCGACCTTTCGTCCAATTGGAATTCTTTGGTAGCGTTTCTACTTGCTGTGTTTAATGCAAAAGAGATCTCATTTTTTTAATCACCGATCTCGGGATCCTTTTAATCCCGAATTAGGAGCATTAACCTACGGTGTCACGATCCTGTATTATTTTTTATTTATTTTTGTTTTCATCGTATTTCTCCGAATTTGGCTGCCGGTTTTCGAATTTCGTGACTATTCCATACGTATTTCTTCTGTCTTTCCTCGCACCCCAAAGCCAACCAGTTTAGACTCGAAACCACCTCGAGCGATTGTTTTGAAAGGGTTTTCCACAGCTGTGTACATACACCGTGCCGCGTGACTGCTAAACTAGAAACGTGAGGTAGCAGTTGCGCGGTCGGGGCGATCTTTGAAAAAGGGCTCTGTATATTTTTGGCTCGTAGAAGTCAAATTTCGAGTGCTTTGCAAACACGTTAACCCACAGACTTTCGATGTTCCCCAATGCCGCGCTGACGATAGGAATTTTTATAACGTCACCAAACCAAAAATAATGAAACGCACACTCTCCTCTCGTGATTCTTGTCTCGTCATCAGATCACTGAGTAGGCAAAAAATATATTTTCAACAAGATTTCATTGACGAATCTCCAGAAATACATTTATCTTTTATTCAATCTGTTTTTTTAATGGCATCAGCAACAGAGTTAGATTTCCCAGAATAATATGGATAATATACTGGAAACTTAGTTGGCTTGAAACTGGTTGACTGCCCATTAGAACCGGAGTAGAGTCACTTTCCTGTCCGCGTTGACTTCTGTCGCGGGCACGTAAAGTGGCATTCCTCGCTAAAAGCTCTCTTCGTTTTCGTTCCTCTTTCGTCTCCTCCGTTTTGCCCAACGTTCGGTTGGCTAGAAAAATAAAAAGAAGCGAATTCATCGCACTCGGGGGGCCTCCGTGGAATCGTCGGTATGTCGCAGACGTTTAAAATCTTAATACCATAGCGTTAGGGCAGCTTGTGGCAAGTCGGCCGAAACGAACGGCCGAGAGAGTCTCTTAATTCACCCTTCTCTCGGGTACCTCTGTGGCTCCTCTATAAATTATTTTTAAACGACATTGTGTCCAAATCCTCGCGGTGCGCCACGCTCGCGATCACCTATATATATACATATATATACATATATCTACAGGCTGTGTGTACATATCCCTCTTTCCCCGTCGTTGCAGTTATTTTTGCTACAACAAAGGCCATTGTTCGGGGGGCCTTTATCGCAAACGGTGCGCGAAAGATGCTCCCCGGCGATGTCGTCCCGGAACTTGCCAGCGCCGTCGATACCGCTGCATCGACGCCGAGACACCGATAATATCGTTTATTTCCGTTTATCTTCAACCCCGACAACGATAAAATTTAATTCAACTCCGGTATAATTGAATACTGAATCATTTACGTTCCCCTTCATGAAAAATCTATCACTAATAATCTTCATTTATCTTTGTTACAGGTAAGCCAACAGATTTTCAGTCCCCTAGTCGCATTTTTTTTTAAGTATTTCATGGCCTCAAACGTAAGTACCTCAACGATAAATATTCCTCGGAGTAAAAAAAAAAAGAAAAATGAGAGAAGTTCGCATCGATGCGACGACTATACACCGCGAATCGGAGGCGAATGAAAAACGAGGCACCCGAAAATCTATAGAGACCCGTCGATTTTTTACAAAAGCTCGGAGAAGATCCCCCGGCGTTTCACCTTTCCCCGTCGCGCGTTCCTAAAATAACAGGTTCGTTAGGAATGCGAGGGTTTGTCAGACCTTTTAACCAAAACCCCAACTTCCCGGGTTTGTTTCCACAGTGTCAGACTTCACCCGCGAGGGATCTTGCTTTCGATTACTTTGCGACGTCACACATCTCTCGTAGTTTGCGATAACCTCTCGTATCCCCTTTGTTAAACCCTTAAAAAAAAAAAAAAAAAAAAAACCTGCGCCAAGATCTCGCGGAGGTTTGGAGAAAATATTTGTTCCTCTCGTCGATAACCTTGTGATTTTTATTCTCGGGGGAAATTTTTGTATCTCTGTAAGAGATACACGGATCAACGAAAAAAAAAAAAAATCGGTAGTTGGTTGGCAGTGCGTGCCGAGAAGACGTGATTTTCTCGTGAAAAAAAAAAAAAAAAAAAAAAACCTTTGCGGTGTTTCGTGGAAAAAGTCTTTTGCCGACTCGGCAGTATTGTTACCGTTACACACGGTGTATACGGCTGTACCGTAACACATATAAGAGGGGCAGCCGTGCGAGATAACGCGAAGACAACGTCGGGGCATACCTAAGGGATGAAACTACCCTGTCCCGTTGGATAAGCCCGATCCCGCATCTCGTTCCCGGGACGCTCGTTTTTGGAGCCGACGCACACAAAACTCTGTTCTCTCTCCGGTTATACGAGTAAAAAAAGGGGACGTCGCTGTACTGGACGTGACACCGCAGGATATTAAAATATTATGTCTTTTTTAAGCTTTTTCCAGCCGCTCCCGTTTTGTGCTAAAGCGACGTTTATACTCCCCATGCGCCTGGAAAAAAAAATATCACCTCGAAAGCTCGTTCATTTTATTCTCGGGGAAAAATGTTCAAAAGGGTTTGATGACACGGCATTATCGACTCTCCCTCGTTCAGCAACAAAACCCCCCCTCTGTACAACGTTCTCTCGTCAACGATCGAAAAACGGCTAACTAATGGCCCGTCGCCGATTCGACGCTTTTGCGATCGGACGATTATTTAATAAATGAATGGTCGAAAAAAAAAAAAAATATATATATATATATACATAGAAATAAGGTTCACAAAAGCCTTCGCTTGTAATACGAGAATCGTAATTTTCAGCCGCGTCCCGCGGCTGTATTCATTCGCGTCGAATGAATGCGCGATGCCTATACATTCGACAGCGCGTCAGCATTTTTTTTTTTTTTTTTCGAAATAACTTTGACTTTTATTGCTATATCGTTTTCCGGATGGTCGTTATCGGATCGCTAACGAAAAAACTATTCATAGTTGTAGTTATTCGCCCATCCGAGAATCGCTGGGGTGGTGAGGGATGACTTTACTATTTCCGCGAGTTTTTACGAGTCGCCAAGGAAATCTCGATATCAGCGACGCGACATTTTTTCGTTAAGCGATATTTACGAAAAGTTGGCGAACTTTTTTTTTCTTTGTTTCAAGAAGAATCAAAAAAATATTTAGATAAAAAGAAAAATATTAAAAAGCAATTAAAACGGATAAAAAAATATTTTAAAAAATGTTTAAGAATCAAAATAAAATTAAAAAAATGAGTTCTATTCAAAATTGAATCGTATTTTTTTTTCGTTTGCGTTCTCTATTTATGTGACGGACAATAGAGCCTTTATGTTTGTTGACAGTCTCATAATTACCTTCTGAACTATCAAAAACAATTTATACACGCGACGAGAAGCATGAAAGACTTTATCGCTCAAAGGCGTGAAACTCATCATTTTATTCGACGATTCTTGTTTGCTCTTTCCACTCTCCTATTCACATCGATTCTTCGCGATTCACGTGCCTTTAATTGAATTCCCAACGCAACTCTCTCCGGAGCCTTGACATTCATTCGATCCGTACAAAAGATACGATTCTCTTCCGCCACGATGAGCATCAACTTCACTCTCTCGCGAGTCTCTCCGATGCACGAAGGTCATTCGACTCGTAGAAGCGTAACATCGGATTCGGATGTTGGCTCTGTTTTTTTGCAACACAGTAGTAGCCGTTGGGAATCGTTTAAGATTTAGCGATCTGTCATGTACGCCAGTTTAAGAGACGACGATGTCGCGCGGTAACTGGAGCTTTTACTCTCTCACTTTCGGCTATACAAAGAATATCATTCTCGCGTCTCTCGACTTAAAAAAAAAAAAAAAAATTAGTAGCAACGAAGATGAACAATAAAAAAAAAATAAGAAAATGAGTAGCAGGAAAGATGGACAATAAAAAAAAAGATATCGTCGTGTCAAGAGATGCATTCTTGATTCACCGCTATTCCGTCCCTCGCGTCTATGTCTCTGTGTTATGCGAGAAGAGTTTCGTTGGCTCGACAGAGGATTGTCCGTCTCGTGTGGTCAACGACAAAAAGACCTCGTGAACCATCGCCGAGTCTCGATCGCTCGGAGTCTCTCGAGTCATTCAGGCTATTCAATGCCCGACGGTTTTATACTGCGACAGTATCTTTCGTGGCTTCGGCCAATCGCCGGCACACAAGACACTCCGCCGCTTCTCGATGCTTCTTCTTCTTCTCATTCGGGTTTCTCCATTCCTCGTCGCGTTAGGAGTAACCGGTGATCGGAGAACAACGACAACGAGCAAAGAGTCATCTCTCTCGAAGTCATCAAGCCGCACACTCCCTTATTCGACGTCATTCCTCCGTTCCTTGTCCTCTCGTCGTTCAACGAAAAGAAAAGGTTGAAGCGAATGAAGACATATCGGAACAATCGAATATTCGGGATGAATCGATGGCTCTAAGATCTCAATGGTGATCTCCGGTGAATCGATTCGAGAATAATAAGAAAATAATGATCGCTATGACGACATAGCGAAGCATAGCGGCATTGAAGCAATCATCGTCTACGTCACTGTTGCGACGCGCATGCAGTAAAAAAAAATGAATGGAATGAAAAACTAAAATTTTGTTGACATAACCTCATTTTTTTCGAAAAAATGAGTCGTTTCAATTAATTATTAATTCTCTCAACGCAAAAGTCTTTGAAAAATTATCACAAAAATACTACTTAACGAAAAAAAAAAAACGTGAAAAAAACATGCATACACGTTATTCAGTCCTTTGTTCATAAGCACCGAAAAGGTTCATAGCTTTTGACGCGCGAAATAGGTGCAACTCGCACACGTCACGTACAAATCCGTCAGACAACGTGACTTTGTGCGTCGCGTTCTCCCTCTCCCCCCTTCAATGCATTTCTCATTGTGCGATAGCTGTGAGTGGTGAGTGCATACAACGGGGAGAAGGCAGCTACAGCGAAGAGTCGAACGTCGAAACACGACCCCAAACCGCGTTGGATTCGATGTACCTTGGCGCATCCCCTATTCTCCCTTCACTGCCGAAGCACATCGAATTCCCGACCCTTCTTGTTTAGCTTCTGGGAACGAAGCACCTGAAACGAACGGGGGGATGTTTCGAACCGCCGAGCATCGAAGTTTTGGCTCCCCTCAGTCAATGCTACACAGTCACGGTATCTCCAACGTTTCTTCAACCCCTTTTTTTAACTTCACGCGAGTCAATCAATTTTAATAGCGCACTTCGTTATTTCCATATTTCATGCTTACGCTGCACTCCGGGTCCACATTTGTCGGGGGGTGTTGCAAAAAAGGTGCAAAAATCCGGAAGTTCTTATTAAGATAATGAATTCCCATATCCGGGTAAAAATTTCAATTTCCTTCCTATTAAAAATCCTTAAAAAAGATTTTTTTATATACAAAAAAGGAACCTTAAGAGAATTTGACGATGACTTTTGACACCGTGTGGAGCCTAGAAAAGCGAGCTGTTCACGGTTCTCGGCACATTTTATATTACGGGTTACACGGGAGGGCGCCAATTCAAAGACGCAATTTTAGCGAGTTGGCTGTTCGCTTCTTTGGCCCGTTCTCTTTCGCTTTCTTCGCTATTTTTCTGTCTCTTTCGCTTCGTTCGTTGGTATGGGAGAGAGCTTTACAATGGGATGAATAGGTACCGTGTACGGGGGGTCTCGGGGCTCTCAGTTCTCGTAAGAAGAACCGGCCACGGGGCAGGCGAGCGAACGTGAAACGGGGGTTGGATTGGCTGCGGGAAGACGACCAACGACGCCCAAGGGGGGGTCTTCCTCTCTTCGTGCTTCTATGTACCCTTTCTACACGCGTCTGTAACGCAAGCTTTCCACAAAAAAAATACATACATATATATGTACACACATACAGACGTGGAAAGGCTGGTAAGGGATTTCCAAGTCTCTCGTGTGTGCCGAGTGCGCGCGGAAAGCGTGTCCAGTGAAAGATGGCGAACACACAAACGCGTGGAAACGTTACTCCCTTATATACACATTCATACACACACATGGATACGCGCGGTACCTGCATCGAAAGACTTTCCTTATTACCCGGGGCACAATACACCGACCAACGCCTTTGACCCTTCGCAGACTCGCAACTCTCGCGAACCCACCTCTTTTCTCCTATGCTTCGACTGCGTCTCACTAGAACACTTTTTTTTTACCTTTCTCACTTTTCTTTGGCTTCCTTTTACGCCTCTTTTTTTTTTCATCGCGTTCGGGAGAATACGCGAACACCTAGAGGAGAGAGTACGCGTACGCGAAGCCGTTGTGTACGTAGCTACTACCCTTTTTCTTCGTAAGCTATATTTTTCTTTTTTTATTATTTTTTTTCTTCAACCAGCAGTGGTTTACCTCGTGACGCACACACGCGCGAGTCAAAGAGGTCCTTGACGATGGATGGACAGTTCCGCTTCACGTTTCACTCGATCGCGAATGCCCGCGACGTATGACGAACCGGAAACTAATCGTCGATACCCCATTGGCGGAGCGCAATCACCGAGAAATCTTTGATAATTGAATTTTCCGCACCGGTTTATAATAGCGCCGAGTGCTGTCGGCACTAATTTAACGGCAACGTTTTAAAAAATAAAGAAATTTCTAGTCTTATCGATCGAATCCGAGAATCACGACGATCGAGAATGAAAAAAAAAATTAATCCAATTGCGCGTCGTTGATTGACAAAGCCGCGTCGTTGACTCACTCCGCGTGTCGCCTGTGCGAAAGCTTGGATCCGGACCGCGCGAGGGTGGGAAAAGTCCACGCGAAAGCCGACACCGCCGATGTTGCAGAAAACTCGGACGCCGTCAGGTTCAGTCAGCGAACGAGGAGGGATCCAGCTTCGAGTGCTTTCGAGTGCTACGACTGTGCGAACTTCCCTTCGCAAACCCCGCAACCCTCGCCATAGTTTCCTCATTTCTCAACAATCCTTCCCCCCTCCCCCTCTCCCCGCGAAGCCTGCGTAACCTTGCGCCAACTATTTGCCTGTCGCTTTGAAAATTGAGTCCCCCAGGAAACACGAGATGGCCGATCGCTGCGTCGAAAATGTATACTTTTCTTTCTGAAATTTGTTACGTAGTCGACATTACTTGTCTTTAACTTTAAAGATGACCTTATCATTAAATACTTTTTTACAAAATGATAATAATAATGATGAATCATAATAATAATAAATTGTTATTAATAATAATAAATAATAATAATACATTATTATTATTATTATTGTTTTGCGTCCAAAATATTTATGAAAATGACTTTATACTGTTTATTCGTGACACAAATACAGCACGCGATTATGTTAGACACAAATAAGTAATTCAAAGCAAATCAGTCAATTACGAAGAGAGATGAATAACTGCGCGAGTTAAATTTGTCAATTAGTTGGGTGCGCGAACGCCGGTAAAGTAAAATCGTTATAGAGAGCTGTTGCTCTGTATCGGCAGGACGAGGGGGTTAGACACGTTTCGACGTACGGATGAAGAGCCGCGCGCGTTCAACAGCCCCCCCGCAATTCACCGACAGCGGGGAATCGTACCGGCCGGCAAGATAACACCATCCCCGTACTCTCTCTCCCTCCCTGTATACTTCACTGTAGCGCCTACCAGCACGCGCAGAGTCGTGCTGTGCGTGTATTGATTAGCGGGAGTGCAGAGTGCCGAGCCGTGCCGGGGTTAGGGTGGTCCGCTCTCGTCGACGGCGGTCTCGGTGAAGGGTAGAAGAGAAACGCCACGCTGAAATAGGGAGAGGAGGGAGAGGGCGAGAGGAAAGGGGGTACAGAGGTAGATGTTGCAGCTTTTAATCCGCTGGTCCCGGCTATGTGCCCTCCACTCGCTCATCCTCTTGCGCTCGCTTTCAGGTTCGGCACGGTATGCCCGATATCGTGTATCTATTTCCCAACACTCGCCCACCCTGTTCCTACCCCCCGCACCCCTTCTTTTATATCCCGATTTGCCACTACCCCACTTCCCTCTGCGAGAAGTAACAACGACAACTATCCACACGGTTCCACAGCCCCGGAGAGCCTAACAGAACGGTAAAACCAACTCCCGATCTCGTTTCGTTTCGGAAACTATCTACCGCAGCTCTCTGTATCGGTGTATATACCGCCCCGATACGGCGAGAGATACTCGAGAACCAATGAAGCAGGTCATGCTGACGAAATTGCCCGGATACGAACTTTAACGCTCTCACGCTTGGGCGGTATGTGCGCCAAAAGCTCGCGAGAAAGCGTATTGCAACTAATAGTATAGCCCTGTTGTATTATAGTCTGTTGTTGCACACAGCATATGCCAAGTATCGCGAAATAGTCCAAAGTCGAAAGTCGTTTCACCACCGACGAGCTTTCCTTCCCCTCAACGCCACCACCACCCGCCTCTCTGATACTTCGATGCGGGGATTACTCCCTTTCGCGAGCTCCAAACCGACGCGGTAGAGCTATTAGGTCGAATATTTGAGACGCGCCTGCAGGATATAACTACGAGTGGTTTTGCTTTCCGAGCGAATCGGGATATAAGCGGCGTATAAACAAAATAATAGTTAATAAATGTTAAAAACACATTTCAAAAGACGAAACAGCATTTATTGTAATTCTCGACGATATCGTTTTTTCGACTTATCGTGGGATATTAATGAAAATGTATTAATTTAATTTTATTCCCTTATTAATTTATATGATAAAAATAATTTATCGGAATATAGAAATAATGGAATATTAACTAAAATTCATAATAAACAATTATGTCGAAATTTATATTTTTATATATTATTAAATTTGTTAATTCGATCATTTCTCGAGGTACACGAATTGAGTTGGGAACCTCAACAACTTTAGCTACGATATTTCAGACCTCGAGATTCCCCACAGGGCGTTCTGCACAGCCTCCACTGGTTAAAGCTTCGGTGCTATCGCGAGATAAAGGGGATAGAGAATGATAACCATTAATAATTCGACGAGAAATTCTTCGATAAATTAGACTAACAAAGTTATTCCTCAGGAGTTATTTCATGCGGGAGACTCGGGAAATTTTGTTTTATCGTGCATTCAGCATTCTTCCCCTCGATGTCAGGGATATACAGATGTTTTCGCGCGAAGAATTTCACAATCTCAACGGAGGTTGAGTTCGATAGAACGAACTACCGAGCGAAAACGGAGTAGATGACGCCTCGTGAACGATGACTCTCCGGAGACAAATGAATCGTAGGAAAGAAAACGGGTCCTTCAAAAATGCGCGGAGGGCAAACTTATAGATATAGGTAAACCACGTAAGGGAAGAAAACGAACGGAATAACGAGTACGAGAAAAAAAAAAAAAAAAAAAAACCCAAGAATTTCCGAAGGAAGAAATCGCTCCTTGGGGTTGTGTAACACTTTCATGGTACTCCGGTGCTTTCGAACTCGATGGTGCTATTGGGGTTACGACGGTAACCTCTTCAATGTAGCAAAGGAAGAGAACCAAAGGCCCGCGACGTCTCTCGGCAAACAAGAGACCCTCTTACAGTCTCAAAGTTCCTCTTCGGCGATGTAGCAAACGCTGAACATTAACCCGGCGTTGAATCGCGAATGAAAAAAAAAAAGATGAACTCTAAGCTCTCTTCGCCTTCATGAATATTCCAGTGACGAAAAATTCGTCACTTTTTGCGGCGTCTCCTTTATATATCACCCCATCCGCGCCTTTCGCTGCTGTTCTCTCTATTTTTCTCCACTCGTCGTTGATGCGAAATTCGCTATCGTTGTTTGAGTTCGCCGTCGAAGAAAAATTCGTTGCTCTCCGAGACGAGATCTCTCGCTCGGCCGTTGAATCACTCATCTATTTTGCGGGGCCGTATGCACGTATAACCGGCAACGGAGAAAACCGGGAGCGAAGGAGAGGATTGACGGCGTAGCGTGGAATCGCCTTTTTTTTTGCTCTCGTCCCTGTCGCCACTGTACCTCACCCCGCGAATGCCGCTGCTGCTGTAGACAGCTCGTAAAATATTCATGAAGACTGTTTACAACCTATTATATTTTACTAAACCGAAAGCGCGCCTGGTGCTCTCTCTCTCTTTATCTCTCTGAGTCTACGGGACGAGCGACGCTCGTTCGGGTTCCGCCATCTCCGACATTCGTCAGAGCAAATGGCGCGAGATTTGTCGGGCGGACGGGATTAATCCAGTTGAACACAGCGACCGGAGTTAAAGAGTGCAGTCGGAACGACGGCAGCGAGTTTTATACGAGCGTTGCACACTTTGCAACTCTTTATCTCCGTATATTTTCTCGACTTTGTTTTTTTTTTTTCGCTCTTTCTCGATCTATCCTCGTTTCGGACGAATGGAAGGAAGGAAGACTACTTTTCTTGGAAGCTTTACCTTTATTTTTTTTATTTTTTTCTCCGCTGTTAAGTCCCGACGGTCGTTCGCGTGCGTCACGTCGATAAATGGAGCGAAAAAGAGTCATTTCATTCGACACGTAATGCCAGAAATGTATCGAGAGGACTCGGATTCACAAGGAGAATGATAGTCAAAGGCGCATACGTTTTTCTTTATCCGCGCGATAAATATTTTTCTGCGTCTTGTATATTGACAAGCGTACGAGCCGCGTTACCTCTTGCGGAAATAAAACCCATCGAGATGCTTTATTTATTTTTTATTATTTTTTTTTTTATTGCATAACTCTATCCGCGTTTACCCGTCGACTACGACGTCTCTAACATATCGCATTTATGAAAGGCACACGTCGTAAAGCCCGCAGGCCGCGATGCACCGGCAGCCGATTGGAACGTATACCTTCAGTCTCTCGACTCGTGGGTATACACTTTCTACCCATACCGCGAATATAAGGGCCGGGGGAGGGAGGGAGAGAGAGAGAGACAGAGAGAAAAATTGCCCGCCCCTGGCGTGGATGATAGAGGTATATATCCTCACTATACCTTTACGAGGACGTAAAATAAAGTATAACCCGTTTATATGCGTTAACACTTTCGACACGGACAGCCTGTTGTCGATTCTCCCTGACTTTCCGCCTCGTTTACTCATCTTTCTCTTTTTACGCGTGTGTAAAAAATGTCACGGCTATCCACGAAGATTTCGTTGCGTGTTGCGACAGTTTCGACTCTTTTTCTCTGATTTTTTTCTGATGCAGATGATCCCAAAGTATGCAATTGCCGGGACAGAGGAGGCCGGGGCGAGTTGAAACACACGATATAAAAAAAAAAACGGAGATATCAGTGAATGCTCTGCAATTCCGCAATGGGCATAGTCGTCGCGTGGAACCTTTGATTTTTTTGACTGCATGTGTTTCGATTAGCCCTGGTCTCCTCTCCAATCGATCTCTGCGAATTGCAACACTTGTGGTGTTACGATAATCGTAAAACGAAACAAAAATCCGCAACTTTATTCATCGGCAATCATCACTGATCAAGAATATACGATATAGAAAGATTAGAACAGCTCGGAGAATATCAAAAAGATTCAATTTATCGTGTTCATACGTTGCTCTCTCCATTGCGATCGACAAAGGGACAATGATCGTGACGAGTACTCGATTAAAGTGATAATAAACGAAGCTGGATAGGAGGGTTGGCGGGAATGAGTAGTCGGTCAAAGGGAGGAAATCCCGTAAATTTGCGTAAATCCCGTGGAGCTTTTATGCTCCGATGAATGTCAAAGATACAGGTATTATGTTATGCATATATATACAAAACATAGAATACGTAACGTCGATGATTGTACATAGAAGCCAAGTTGGCTTGAGCACCGTGTTGCCATCGCGAGAGGGTCGGTACGCCGGTTCTAGTTGAATATATGCGAATAATACAGTTAAATGGCTTCCCTTAAACAATAACTCCCGCGAAGGAAGGGGGGTGGGGGTTACGACTGGGAGTGGCAAGAGTGTGAGAGAACCATAGAACAGTAGGATTTTTCGTCGTAATTAAGCCGTCTGTGGGTATTGAGTGGGACAATACGGGATTTGGTGCATTGTTACCGACCTTATCGGCACCCTGGCAGCACCGGTAGAGCGAAGGTTGCGAGAACACAAGCAGCAGAGCTTTCCGTCCACCGAGGACCACCAATACGGCTAAATGCCGTTAAATGCTGCTTTGTTGGCCGTCTCGGTTAATTACTATATAGCCCCCTCCCCCCACCCCCTCCTCCCTAACCCACCTCTACCCCTACGAGAAACCAACGTTGGGAGAACGAACGGTGAAGCTCAGGATTATGGAATTTTGGATAGAAAGGATTGTCTTAACCGAGGAACCTTAAACGCATCTCATTCGTGAAGGAGCCGGATTCGCGCAACACCCACAAACGGGGTTAGACAATTCAGCATCTCAATCGTTCTCCTGGCTTCCTGCGATTCAGCTTCGTCGGTGAATGGGGAATTATATAATTGTGCAAGGCGCTCGTAATATTGAAGGAGAGATGGTTGACGCGCGATGCGAAGCCGTAATGTACCTTAAGAGAACAACGAACTCATCGAGAGGAACATCCTATGATTTTCTGGCCGCTTATAACCCGCGAGAACTAAAAGCCCCGACACGCATACCGCTAGGGGGGGTTGGCGGAGCGACCTCTGTTTCACTGTCCCGGTGCTATGCCTTCCGCAAAATGGCGGAGGAATGCAATTTTGGGGCGATATATCACTCGAGTCGCGCGGGCACCAATGTAGCCGAGAGGACTGTAACTCGCTGGGGCTACAGCGTTCTCTCCCTTTCCTATTGTTCGACGGATATCCGTTTGTGGGGAGGTCCTTCGCAGTCGTCGTTGGAAGGCCGTTGAGAGTCACTGGTTTATTAATCCTTGGACACCCTCCGAAGCTCCTCTTGGGCTTTATACTCCAGCGCACTTTGCCTCCACCTCCTTTTTGGGCTCATCTCGCTCTCTCGCGTCCTTCATCCCTTCGCGTCTCGTCGCCGTTCGTCTGGCTCCTCCGGGTGCTTTGGCTGCGCTTCTGTTGGTCCGCGAACAGTATCATGCTGTGAGCTTTCACTCGACTACGAACTTATTACAGTGGAGCCTCAAACGGTCAACATAATTCACGAACACGAGCAGAGCTTCCATGCGACCTCGTCGCTACCCCCACGAAAGTTTGTTGCTATGACTACAAGAAAAAAAAATAGAAAACGCAATATATTGGTGCGAATGAAATTGGCAATACGATCGTATTAAATTTGATATTTCCGTGACACGAATTTGAATTTTTTGAAACTCTTAAATAACAAGTTGAAATAATTGAAAATTCTGAAATTCGTAATTTCACATCTGTAACTTTTTAATAACATATTCAAAACTTTGAATTTCACATTATTCAAAATGTTTACAAATTTACGACACATGTATAATGCCAATATGTATTAAATTTACCATATGGCTATTGAAAATTGGTATTCGAATACAATGCGTAGTGATTTTCATAATTTTGTAATACAATTTAATATATGCGCGATGAGCTTCATATAGACGGCACTGAATATTACAAAATTTTTGTATTGAAGTCACGCTATTCATATGAATTATTGAAATTCATTGGCGAACGATGAAAAATTATAATTGGTAAATGTAATGTTAATGGGAACATTTTTGTTTCAATAAATTAATTTAATTACACAGTATATTAAAAAATACAAAAGTTGGTATTCCTTTTATTAATTAATTTTCAAACAAACATTTTGAAGAGAGTATTTAACATTTAATAAAGTCGATACGCCAAATAACTTCATAAGCTTTCATATAAAATTTTACAAGTTATTTCTTACAATATATCGACGAACTCTTTAACGCGACAAAATTCTCAATACAAAAATAATATTTTCTATAAGCTATCAGTGTTTTCCAAAGACTGGATTTACCCGGAGTTTCGAGAGTCTACCGAAATAAATGGCTCTCGAGTGACAGACGTTGAAAGTTGAAAGCTCTTCGCCTTCAGTCCGGAGTTCAGTTTTTTTCTTTCGGCTTCTTGTTTCTTCCGCAAGTTCGAAGGACAACGCGGGAGGCTTTCGATCTCTCAGGTGTATCGGGTACGGGTAGTCGTAGAAAATGAGTTTTCTTAAGAGAAAAACAATGGTACTGTTAACCATTATCTCTGTGTTTTACTGGTAAAAGAGAGTAAAAGAAGTAACAGAAGGCATCAGCACTGCTAGAAACTATCCATTTCCTGCGCGGTATTGTCCTGCCGGCAGTGGTCGCTAATAACGCTCCAACCCTCTCGGCTCTCATTCTTTTTCCTGAACTTACATCGTAGACTTTCTCTCAAATCTTTACTCCTCGTCTCTCATTCGCCTGACTCTCGTGTTTATATCACATTCTCTCGTTTTATTTCAACGTCCCCTTATTTCGCTACCCTATCCCGTATTTCTCTCGTCTCGTTGTCTCGAGTGCTACTCGCAATTACAAGCAATCTGGCAATTATTGCTGTCGAAGCGAGTACCGCAACCGGGCAACGGAGACGATAGGAGAAGGAGAGCGAGCGAACCGGCGGATTCTTACTCTCCCACGTGACGTATTCAATCTCTTTCGGTTGGCTACCGCGTTACAAACACTCGTCTCCTTGAGTGTAACGCATTTGGTTTGTCTCATGGCAACGGGCTGTATATAAGAGAAGAATGTGCGTTAGAATGAGTTTACGTATTCCCAGTGATCGAAATAACGATACGGATAAAAGCCGTCAGCTTAGAGGCCATCGCTTGGCGTGGGCGGTACTGCGTCTTCCACCTTTTTCCACCCTATCGATAGAGATGTGTATTATTGCTGTGTTTCGATACAAAGCTAACTGTGCGCCTTGCAATTCCTCGACAGAAACTTCGTTACGTCAGATAAGAGCGAAACTTTTACGAAGATCGAGAACAGTCATAGCCTCTCCGCTCAGATCCAAGTGAACGAAACAGTTTTCTTGGCGTTGTTGTTTATTCTTCATTCTTTCCGTGAGAGAATTCGTAGACCGTAAAGTCGAAATGTGTATATCGTTAACGGTGCATCGTGACGTTATCGTCAAAGTCTCCAAGTGCGGAGGACAGAATTTATTCACGATCTTTCGTTCGCTTCATATTCTTATCTATTTACACGCGGGCCCCGGCTTGTCGCGTACGAAATGTATAATATTATAGTATGTTCTACCGATTTCCTGTATGGATCGCAGCAATGTCTCTATCCGAGTTATCTTAATGTTCAGGAAGTATCAATAGGCGATAGGGACGACAAACTAATATTTTTGATATTTTATTTCCGAACATATAACGATCGTGTGACCGACTGAAAAAGGAATATAAAATAAAAATATTATATACAAAAAAGATAGATTATTCGATTGTTATTTTATTTTAAATTATATTTTTTTCATTATTATTATAAAAAAAAGATTTCATTAAAAGAGTAAAGTAATAAATAATTATTTGCATAGTCGGCAGTTAAAAAAAAAACTGAGTTGTAACGATTGCGCGTGAATATCAAGATAGACAGCATTTTCGTTGAACAAAAAAATTACGGCAAGGACAGGGAAAAAATGTAAAAAGGGTCTCGAAAAATCCGGAAGAAAAACCCTTTCAAGGGAGTGGGAGATACGAAAGACGGGGATGAAATGGCGAGGGTGGTGAGGGGTCGAGAAGGAAAAGCTCTTCCGCGTCTCGAAGGAGGTACACGGCTGACTTATCCACAATCTGGAAGGATTAGGCTGATACAATATTCATAAGCCACAAGGGCTATCTACCCCCTGTTTCTCTCGAAGCCTCTTCCTGTCTCGCGGCTCGTTTTCTCTTCTATTTCCTTGCCTTCCTCTTCGCCATTCGCCGGGGTGAATTCTCTTCGTCATATACTCTCTATCTCCTCCGCCTCTCGAGAGACTTCTCTCCCCCTGGTGCCATATACCGATGTGCACACCCTTTCTCCACTGTCGCCCAGCACTTTCACCTACCGGCATTCGGCGTCTATGTAAATGCAACCCTTTCCCAAAACGCGTTTACTGCTCCCGCGTTGAACGGGAGCCGGGACAACGAGACGCTGTCGCAAAGAGCATTACGAATATTCACAGGGGGTTGGTTCGTGTTGTGCGTACCTCGGGAGGGAACTTCACGAATAGAGAAATTGGGGGGTGGAAAACGAGACAGGTATGTCTGGTGACACAGGGCTCGTTTCTACTTCGATTCTTTTTCATAGTCTCGTTTAACGGGCTGTGATGAAAAAAATTTCGCATTGAAAAAATGAATAGTTAGTTGGGGCAGCTTTTTGAAAAAAAATAATAATAAAAATGAGTTACTATAAGTTCTCTCAACTGATTGTTCTGACATTCAATACGACGTTATTAAAAAAAATCGCAATGACTAAAGTTCGGTTCGAAGGATATTAAAAACTTCAAATAATGCACTCGCCTTTGAACTCTGAAAAGGAAAGGTTACGCGTTCTCGAGTCTCAGAAATTGAAAGAATTCAACTGAACCTGAGAAATCCGGGTAGCGAGAACACAATTTATTCCCCCAATTGGAAATTATTTACTTCACTCTCCGCCCGGTACGCAATAAATACAAAGACAAATCCGTCGTCGTGCTACGAAACAATCGGAGAATCGTTTCAATGTCCCCATGAAAACTCGTTACCGACACTCCGAGGAACGTAGAAACATGAAATTGATGCGAATAATAACAAATAGCTTTATACACTCTGGCGATACAGCGAGAGAAAGCGATCGCGAGGCCTCGCAAGTGCCTCGTAAACTTTCGTATCTGAAAACACCCACGTCGCGTGAAATTCCGTATCCGATGAGCGTGTGCGCGCTTTATAACCACGCGCGCGCGAAACAACGGTAAGTGCGCAGACCATTTGTGCACTTTGCCTTATCTGACGATTGCGCACACGCGCCTCCAACATTTCGATAACGCGCTCACTATTCGAGATTTCTCATCCATTTGTCTCATTTCTTTCACGAATTCTTTGTGAAAACAATAATGTCAAAATTGGCACATTTTTTTCGCATCGAAATTCGAATATTGAACGTAACGTAAACCCAACATAAACCCAACCTAAACCTAACCTAAACCTAAAAAGAAAATGTTCTCGGATCAATACGTCTTCGTTTGAAATAATAGTCAGATTAATGAATTAAGTGACCAAAAGTCAATGTCTGATACCGTCCGACCCAAAACTGGCCCCTTAAGAAGGAACTCGCCTCGAGCTCTCCCGCGGCCTCACCCTCATAATAATGAGATAAGAGTTCGTGAGACGAGGGTCAATGAAGATTCTTTTCATTCGGGTCCTAGAGTACTCGGTTTGCACTTAATTAAGGCTCCTTTGCTAATCCCTTAACGACCCTGTGGCTCGACGTCGCGATGGAAATCGAAAGGAGCGCGGACCATCATCGTGAATCCAGGAGCGTCGCAGCATTCGAATCCACGCCGGCGAGCAAGCAGCCGCGGCTTCTTCACTGCTGCCGCTGCTGCCGCTGAGCCCTGTCGGAATACGTTTTCACGCCTCCTTGCCAAAGTAAACGCGCGTACCAGAACACACGGGTTGTGAAATTTCCAAGAAGGATCTTTCCTCTCGCAACCCGCTTGTCCCTTTCCTTCTTTTTCCTCTCCGACCGGCGGCATCTTGCCTCTCCCGCCGTATTCCCTACCGTATCTCTCGCGGATTCTTGACTTCGCCGTCTCTCATTCGTCTTCAACGCGGGCAAAGGCCCTGTACTCGAGCCGCGAGTGAAGCTTCCACCAAAAGAGAGAAAGTTTTCCATTCGTCTGGACCGCGTAGAGTTTCGCCTGAACCTCAGAAGCGAAATTCGACACCGCAGCGAGATGAGGGCCGCGTATAATTAAGGCCTTGTAATCCGTGCGGCACGGGCAGGGGATATACCAGAGCGGACGGGTGTCGAGGATAAAAAGCATTTCAACTGTAGAAGCCTTCGAGAACCGCTGGAAACTCGGCCCGCGATAATAAAAGAAAATGAAGAGCATACGCTTAGGTTTCTTAGCTGATGAAGAACAAAAAAAAGCGAAAAGGATCCCCAAGAAGCAAAATCTCGAGCGGAGAAACGCTAAAAAAAAATACGTATAAATGCGCGTTTGAGGGACCAGAGATCAGAGTCGCGCCGGCGGTTATTGCGCAGGAAGGCAACGAGGAATGCAAATACCGTGTCATTGACGTTCTCCACCGCGACGAGTGAGAAGGAAGCCTTCTTTTTCTTCCTGAGCCTAACGACTTGAAACATTCATCAAAAAAAAAAGTTCTCCATCTGTTATTCCAATGACTAATATCATCCGCCAGCCCTGATTCTCTCCCTGCTTTGTTCCTCTCTTTGCCAATCTAAAATACACATACATACATGTCTGCCTGCCTGCCTGCCTGCCTGCCCCCTCCCGCTTTACCCTGATGGAACTTGCGAGGCAATCCAATAATTCGTATCGCCAAGTGGTCAGACGTGGTACGCTTAGATTGTCGACGTCGACACGCGATATCGTGAACTGTTTTCCCGAGGATATTACCTCTGGAGTTGAGGATCGCACCAACTAACCGAGCGGCAGAAAACGCGAGAGAGCAATCAAGCGATGCATGCAGTTACGCTATCGATATCGTCTAACTTATTGCATCTCTGCATGTACCCTTCGGGACATGCCACACGTGCTTCTCGCGCTCTTCTCTAGCAACTCGCGTTCTCCCTTCCTTCCCTCCCTTCTCATTCCCATGCGAAACGTACGTGCCAACGGGCCAATAATTTATAACTGTCAAAGTTGTTCAAACAGCCGTTTGAATTAGTAGTAGCCGGGTAATTGGTGTATATGGGTTTGCATGCAAAGCAGGGGAATAGGAACGGAACACAAGTCCAACGTAGCATCGATGTGTGTTGGCATCGACGAGTGGTGAGCCGTGGAAGGCCCCGTGGCTCATCCACTATTCTATGCCTACATCAGAGTTCTCTCTCCTAGCAGTTGGTACAGTTGTACCCGACTAACTCAACTCGTTTCGTACTCGGGTGCGCGCGAGGTGCAGCACGCATCGCTTACAAAGCGTCTATTTCGAGCGGAAATAAACACGAAGCTCTCTCACTCCCCGGTGAGTTTCGAGACTGCAACCCTTTTCCATCTTTCTCTCGTTCTTTTTAGTTTTCTTCTTATTCTTCTTCTACTACTACTACTACTACCACTTCCTCGATATATCTCACGATCTCGTGGAGGGACATCTCTGTCTCGTTTTCTTTCCCTTTAACACAGCGCTTTCTGCGCCCGCGCTCGGTGTCTCTCGTCCCATTCCGCGTGCCACGAATGAACTCCTTGTAACAATAAACTCGGAGATCCACACAACAACCGTGGAGCCCTCCGGGGCTCTGTGCAACGTCTCTCTTACTCGCCTCAGTTATTCTTTCTCTCTTCATTACGACAAACGTTCGCTTTGTGAACCACTGCTGCTGCTGCTGCTTCTGCTCCGCACAGAGAGACGATGAATTTCGAGATGAGAAGAAACGCGGACTCTCGGGCGTTTATTTAATGTCTGGGATGTAGGAAGAAAAGAAAAGCTTTTGCTTCGGGATGCTCTCCGATACGCGCGTCGGAGGAACCGAGAGAAGACTCTATTCTCGTCACTTTCAAATCGCGGGAATTATATCCGACCAGAGATGGCAGACGTGACGATTAGACCTCTTAATAAATTTCACCGGCGTTTTATTTACCGCCCTTTCGTCGCTCTTGTATATTTTGTATGAATAAAAAAATACGCTGGTGGATCGCAACGAGAAGTCGGCGATAATGGCGATGCGTGTCTCGTTTGGACTTCGTCCGCGTATTATTCGAGCGCTTTAACGCGGCATAAATATTTTTCTCTGAATTGCCGGGAAAACACGAGTTCAGTTATTACTTGCCGCTGTGTTTATCGGTGGGTGTTAATGAATTTGCAGCGATGTAACATGCCAGCTGAGTAGAGGAGACCGGGGCTACTTGACACGCAGATTTTTTAAAAATCCGGGATTTTTATTGCAATGAGCATAAGCCTAAGGAATTACTTCGTAGTATTATCCTTTTCTGGATTTTTTTTTTAAATTATTATATTATTATTATCATTTTGGATACAATATAATAATAATTGGTATAATAATTTAAAAAATGAAATATTAGTATTTTCGATGTTTTTTTTCCTACGGTGTGTCAACTAACCCCGGTCTCTCCGAAATTCGAATTATAAGAAGAGAACAAGAGAAAATGAAGGAGTTTCTCGAACGGGCAGACAAGAAATCCTGGTGCGCGCACTCTCCGCGCGGCGTCGACGGAATTATGCCGTGAAACAAAACAGGGGAATAGAAATTTGCGAGTGTAAACGGTTCTCTCTCTCTCTCTAGCAAAACCTTCTCACCGTCTTCGAAATGGGAAGTGCGTCTTGCTATTTTCGTCGAACTTTCTTCTCCTCTCCTTTCGCCTCTTTAACCGTTCGTCGCAAGAAGTCAACAATGCCAAGTAGCAATGGGACAAGAGACGAGAAGGGAATGAGGTTTGTGTTCGTATTCGTGTCGCGAGAGAATATCGAAAATAGCGTCGAGCGAATTTATTCGGCAAATGGTACGGGAAACAGCGACGTAGACACGGGTATACAAGGAGAATCCGAGAATCGATGTTAACGCCCTTGTAAAATCGTCGGATCTCCGCTAAAAAGAATTCTTGGAGTATCTTAGTTTCTTCCGTCGTCGTTGGTTCCCCCTCCTTTTCGTCGATGCGATGCCGCCGCAGTTGTACAGGATGAAAGAAAGACGTGAAAGACCACCGAAAGACTCTCCGGAGGATTCGGAGTTGTGCGTCGCGGCACTATTCTCAGCGCATGTGGTCGCCTCCCGATGACTCGTTCGTGTTCGATCGAGCCGCGTAAACTGTTGTACGGCTCGTTGTAGTTGTGGGCCCCCAACAGATAGAGGAGGAATTAAGATAAGCAAAAAACCCGTTGTCGGAATGCGAAACCTTACAGATTATGTGGGCGATCCGGGGATAATGCATTGACTATATGCTCTCGTAGACGCGCGGGTGAACCAAGAAAAAACTTCTCGATAACGGCGCAGAGATAAAGACACGAAGACGAATAAAATAAACGCGTTATTCTACGTCCAATCGCGGTCTTTATCGAAAATTAGATTGTTCGATGAAATTGTTGCGAGAAACCAACATACTTCGCTAGCCGATTATCAAGTCGGGATTCTTGCCCCACATGGGAATAAAATATATTAAATATATTAAATCAATATATTACGAAAATTAATAATATTAATATACATATTTCAGTATTGATATGTTATGATTATTTGTCCCTTTAATAATTTTATATAATACAAATACTAATATTAATCGTATATACATTTTGTTATACATTTGGTGAAATATATATTAGATTTATATTTTTTTATTAATATTTAAAATATTTAAATATTTTTCGGATATATTTTTTTTTCAATACGAGGCCTTTCCAGCCTCCAGAATTGGCAAAGAGTTTCGATCTCTGCGTGTGTGTGTCTAACCGTGTAGCTTCTTGATCGAGATATATCTCCCCAACCGTGAGATCTTTCGACGGGTTTCTTTTCGATCCGTTAATTGGGCGGCTCCTCACAAAACTCGGGGGGAATCGTTGTTCCGCCGATATATACTTCGACGCTGACCGCTGTACAAAGAAGAGACATCCGAGAAGCGCTCGATACGATTTTCTCGTTCGGCGTTGGCTGCGCGGTCTCGTGCACCCGCCGCGAACATTATTCACGCCATTCGAGTTTCGTGCGGCCTCCGTTCGTTCGTGCGACTGACAGAAAAAGCGACGAAGTCGAAGAAATACTTACCCCGCGCGACCGAATAAGATAGAAACGACTTGACACCTACTGCACTTTCTTCGTTATGGTATCACCCTTACGCGGTTACGCGCGGGGGACTCGAGCAACGAAGAACTATCTAATTTATCGCCGGCACGCACGAGACTATTAATAAACCTTCGAGATTCTCGCGCGAACAGTTTTTACCCCGCAAGAGATTCGCGAGACGGTGAACCGTCGAAGAACGAACGAAAGAAACGTAGAGATTAGAAAAAACGAAGTACGTTCAGAATCTCATGTTTTTTCTCGGGATTTTCTCCGAAAGATCGCTGAACCTTTCGGAGCTTTTTGAAGACTCATATCTTCCCGTACATTCGGACACATAGATAAACGCCTCAGTTCTTTAGTTCATTGTATTCTTCTACCGGAGAGCTGAGCATAAATACACATACACGTGGACTCCCAGTGACGGTAGATCCTTGAATCGCAGTCGTCGTGTAGGACACTGTGTGACAGAGCACACGGTGCACCGCACGGATACGAATCTTCGCGCATCGAGAAGCCTGAATGCGGCATTCAGGGCCCCGGAGAGTCAGCAGGAGGCATTTTCAGCAGAGCGAAAGCGTGTGCAAGCGGCAGCTTTGACCTAACGTGCTCCGTGGTGCCATAATTCACGGCCCCACGCCAGCCGCGAGTGAGGGGCGCCGCGCGCTCACTGTCGCCGAAGAGCACCCGTACGCAGTGAAAGAGGACTGAGAATAAGAATCCGAGAGTTCTCTTCTATCGTCCTCCCGAAGTATACACTGAAATCGCGGACAGGGAACCGAAGAAACGGGCGCCTGAGATGCCACATCGCCGATGCGGTGACTCCCGCGGCGGTTTTGAAAAGTCCCGTGTTTTATATTCAGCCGGTTCTCGTTCTTCGCTCGCAGTTTCGGTGCGAGAAATCTCGTCTTGTTAAAAATATATCTGGCGAAAGTCTTTGTGAACGGTATACTCGACACTAAACCTCCCCCTCCCCCCCTTCCTCCCCAATGCCATCTCGTTCTTTGGACACGTATATGCGCTCAGCCAATGTCCGCAAAAAGAGGGAAGAGCGAAGAAGCGATGGATAGAGAAACGCGGATAGACAGAATCCAGAGACGATGACAACAACGAGGAACCTGCTTCGCCAGATCTTTTGCAATCTCTTTCGCTCTCTGTGATATGCTCTCCTAGAGTCGGCGCATCCTTGGGCCCCCGGGGAATCAAAGAACCGAAGAGATCCCGTGGTTCTCATAAAACGCGATCGTGAAAGCGGTTCAGAAAAAAAAAAACTTTAAATCAGACATCGAGCGATTTATCCGCGACGGTGTTGGACGACGAAAAGTTCAAAAACTGTGTCGGGCTCAACGAAAACACATAAATATGCGAAGAAAGTGTGGATCCCAAAGAAGTTACCATAAAAGCTTCCGTGAAGAAAAAAATTTTGTAAAATACATTTATAAGATATTTAATATATCGCGAAAATACATCATAAAAAAAACAATTTAAACGAATAAAATAATATTATATGCCATTATTATTATTATGTATTATAATTTCATATAAGAAATTGAGTACTCGAGATGCTGCGAACTTTTGTCAGAAACAATAAAAAAAAAGACTCAAGTGAGGCGAATAGCATCGGTTGTGCTATAATCCTGATAATATGCAATTGCCCACCACTGTTTCGTTGCTTGGGGTCTTCTCGGGTGAACGGTACCGGGGGAGGGGGAGGGGGGGAGAGAGAAGTAGAGAAAGGCCCCGGTTTGCTCCGGGATGGCGATGGAGATTGCAAACCAACGTCGCACAGAGACTTCTCGGTCCGTGGCGTTTCAAAAGAGCGTATATAGGTGTATCCCCAACATCGTAGAGTGTACAGAGAGGGGAAAAGAGAGGGATACATAAGAACCCGATGCGCAAGAGCCCCAAAGGAGAGTGGGATGGAAGCGTATAGAGGAGAAGAGAGTTTGCTGCACGTTGTGTCTGCCGGGCGAAGAAAGAAGAGAGAGGCCAACCCTTCCCGCCCTCACTTCTTCCCTTCGTCGCTTCTCTTCCTCTCGTTTCTCTTCGTATATTTCTCTTCGCTCTGTACGTTAGTTCGTCCCGGTAGAAGATGAGATAGAGGTTGGCCTCGCGGCGGTGAAATAACGACACGACTAGAGTAGTCGCCCTTTCCTTCCCCTCTCGTCGTACCGACAAGCCGGAGAGAAGCACCTTACTTGGTTGGTTCGCCTTTGCGCGAACGATGCGCCCCGGACCTCTTCCAACTTCTTTCCTTCTCTCGCTCTCGGTAACTCTTATACCGGCGGGGAGGTTATATAGCAGAGATGGTACGAGAAGAAGAGACGAGAAACGAGAGAGGCTCCGGCATCACCGGTATGCACTCTCGATGCATCCGCCGGGTTTTCGCAGTCAAGATAGAGGCTTGTATTATAGGAAAAGGGGCCCTCTAGCCCTTGCCTTTCCGTCTCTGCACCATCGTTGCATCGAAACGACCGGGGTGAGAGAGGAGAAGAGACTCTGAGAAACTAAAGCATATCCTGAGCGCGGTAAATAGATGCTTCTCTCGCACACCCGCGCCGCGTACCCATTCTTAACCGTTGAGGGTAACCAGAATCGGCGAAGCGGAGTCACGAAGAGAAGGACTCCTCTCTACTCTCTATCCTCCGTGCCGCCTGGTATTCCTTTCCCCCTCTGGGCCTCTAGAAAATTACCCGGTATTCTACGTAGCGTTACATACTAATAGCGTTCCTCTACGTTACACCCTGGAGGCGTGTATTCCCTATTCCACCCGGTGAATGAAACTCGCGAACGAGTTCCTTGTATTATTCTCGAGGGTACCAATTCTATCGCCTAGAATTAGATTGAATGGATCCAACGATACTCGGCCTCTGATAGCCTTTGATTAATTCCAAATAGTCCGTTAAAGGAAGACGTCTTTCTCGTCTTTTTTTTTTGCGGCAACGCGAACTCTTTCGGAAAGATGAAAGGCTTCCTTAGGTGCTGCACGTGCCGTTCGGTATTGAGTCGCGATCTGGTAGAGTCGTTATCGGTGAAACTCCGGATCACGCAGCAAACTACATCAGTATCCATTCATTCTTTTCGTTTTTCTCGATCGGGGATCGTCGTTTTCGGTTCGCCATTCATTCGATCATTGGTACAGGCGACTTCGTCGATTAGTGTACAAGGTGGCCGTGTTATTCGCGACATTGGAACGTTCAATCTTTCGCTTTGTAGTCTTACAATCGAAGGGTGCGATCCGAGACGGAATTCTTTCGCGAAGGGACAAACGATCTTTCCTATTGGCAATATCCTGGAAATGGGATAGAAGAAACATAGATATATTTTGTTTCTTTTTCTTTCTGTCTCCGGTTGAAAATTATTATTACGAGAGACGCCTCCCATTTCCACTTTATATCGGTAATCGAAACGGCTACCCAATGAACCCCGCGATGCCGATAATGCGCTTCCATTTTCCAGAGAAAATATCTTTCCTTTTCAATCCTACTTTCTCGATACCCGGTTCGCGTTCGCGATTCACGTAACGGAAAGTAAATCGATTATCACCCTTCGCCCTTTATTACCTCCGTACGTTTCGATGATTTTGGACGTTGCACTTTTTTTTTCGCAACCCTTACCTATTCTTTTTTTTAGTGTATCTATCGAGTTTCGAATTAAGGAAAATCTATACGAACAGTTCGTGCATTTAAGGGTCTGAAATCTAAATAGAAACTCCTGTAAACCCTTTCGAATAGCATCAGCAAACGCCCCGATGACTTCGAGTACTCGTAATCGATTTTACCAGAATGCTATCGCCTCCGTCGACAACAGGTAACTTTACGATGAACAATACCTCCAACGGGGGTTTTCTTTCGAATCGCATTCTTACTTATCTATCTGTGTGTTCTTTTTTTTCGCTTATTCCTACCTTAACGCTGGCAGGTGTAATTCCGCCGTATTCCGCCGCATCCGCAGGCAAATTTCATTGTGCCCACGTAGAGAATCCTTTCTTTCACGCGGGCGGCTTTAATGCGTATTATAAGCGCGCGTGTGCGTGAGTCGCGCGTCGTTCAATCATCGTATCCCCTTGGCGGCGTGTGCCGATTATGTAACGCCACGGTATGCACGCCTACTCGACGACTCGGGGCGGAGCGTTAATACTCACTTGGGCACTCGTAGTTCTCGTTGTTGTGTCGCCGTTCCGCAAACAAATCACATCTATCGGGCATTAACGCTGAAAGTAACATGCAAAATTATGGACGAAACGTGTGGGGGCCTTTCGCGCGACGTTATAAAACGTTTCGTACACAGATCAGAAGAAAATTGTTTCCTACATTCGAGAAGCCGTAACGCTACGGAGAGAAATAGAGAGCGCGCGGAGAGAAGTTCGCTGCGATGTCTAAACGTTACGGTATAATCCTATATGGTAAAACACTTGTGGTCTTAATCTTTCAGCATTAAGTTATCAGCCGGGAAAATGGCAGACTTTTGCCAAAGCAATTTATCGCTTAATCGCAGGTTGTTTCGCACTCATGGGATTTTATACTATCCACGCGCGTATGCGGCGCCAGATAAGGCGCTACGTGCAACGGAACGGACCCGGGTATGTATACTCGTCTCCCGGACGAAAAAAACGGCCCACCCAGTTCTCCCGGGAATTCCGCTGCTCGGAATATGCACTCGTAGCGTTATTGTAAAAATAAAATAAACAAAAAAAAATGAATTCATTCACCACGGGGGGTTTTATGAAACTTGTATATACGGCGAATCGTAATTAATCATTTTCTCTTATCGGCGTTACACGGCTTGTTGTCGATTATTTTACCTCGGAATGAAAAATTCTCACGGAACGTTGTTGCCTCGATAACAGCCGTGTCTAACCTGCGGTCAACGAGCGCGAAATGTCGAGATTACAGACGGAGGATCTTGGAATTTTTTTCTTCTTTCTTTCGTGGCGAATGAAAACTAAGAAAGGCTCTCACGATGCATCACGAGAACGTGGGGCAAAATGGATAATCGGGGTAAAATGGATACAGAAACCATTGGAAAGAATTGCAATAAGGATTGAAAAAAAAATTGCAAAAAATTAAAAAAAAAAAAAATTAATAAAAAAAAAAAATTCTCGCATTTCGCGCGAAATAAAAAGAAATCTCAGTAATTATCCCATTTTACCCCCAATAACCACATCGCACCGCTCTTCCGTGCTAATTCGCCTCTATTAAATCCCGGGGTACGCTACGCAGCCTCCCGTCATAACAGATTGCCGACACTTCCGCTATCGCGAAGATTGCAGCATAGATAAGAGGACGAGCGAAGATATAGTCGGATAGCGAGAGCGAGTCGAAGGCGAGGGAAAAAATTAAGAAGAGCGCTTGCGGCCAGTTGCGGGCAGAGGGGAGTTCGTTGCATATACACGGTACGGTTGGAAAGCCCGGCGCGATATGATTTACATCCCATTCGCGGGTACGAGCGCGAGCGCGCGAGGGCACCGCACTTACACGAAAGTATTTTGCAGCCTACGGTTGCGTATGTATGTATACGCGCGCCGAGTACATATGGCAATTGCAGGGACCGAACTCTCTGGGCGATACGAGGAGAGCTCGCGGACGCGTGAGACTACCAAGAAATCTGTAATGTATGATGATGATGATGACGCCGTGAGCTATAATGATGATTGCAACGATGACATCGACGCTGAGGGGAGAGAGAACGCTCTCTCGCGCGGCGCGTAGGGCTGCTAAAGGCTCATTCAGTTAACACGTAGCCGTACACCAATACCGACGTCGTAAGTGCATCGCTGATGCTTTGCCGGTGCAACGATTTGCATGGATAGAGCAGCGACGGAGATACGAAAAAAAAAAAAATCGTTTGAAGGGATAGCGAGAAGCATATATAGAGAAAGGGAAGTAAAACAAAATGAATGCGTCAGATATGGCTGATTCATACCGCATGTCTCGAGCGAAAACTTACGACGGTCGTTACGCCAATACAACCGGCCAAAGAGATGCGTCGAGGTTCTCTTTCGCTTCTCTTTGCTCGAATGCCCTCTTCTTCTGTCTCTCCGCGGAGACTCGTTTTTGATGTCCATCGTTCGCTTCACCAGCCTGCGCCACCAACCGATACCGGACTCTCTAGCCGCACCCACGCCTAACAGAGAAAACTTCACGCTTCTCTCGTCCAGATTTCGGGTAAAGTTAAAGAAATACGGGTAAAAGACGAGAACCGAGAGACACACCGCTACTTTCGGAGCTCCGGATTCTACGTGGACGAACCCAACGAATACGACGACGAGACTTACTGGGCGAGGCTGGCGTTATAATACCCGTACAGGCAAACATCCTCGAACGAGACTGTGCGTTATAAGAAATTCCGTTGCGGGGGATTTACGCGCACGCCTACGATCGCACCTCGTCCCCGCCGCGCGCCACGCATAAGCGCTCCCGAGACCACAGAACCCAAGTCGTCGTCGTCGTCGTGAACCCGATGAGACTTGTTTTCTCTCCCTGTGTGTATCTATCACACCCACGATATCCTAAATGCCCATTTCAAATGCCATTCAGCGCGGAAGTCGTTTCTCTCACTGATGATCACAACTATACATACGGGCAACGATTTCCTGCGAGAATACCGTTGTTATCTCGATATGCGAGGAAAACATTTTTTTTTTTTCGAAATTGAATTAAATTCAATGGCTCTGGGGGAAGCGTTATTGTGAGTTGTCTATTTCCTCCGTCCCTTCGTCTATTTTGAACAAAATTGCAAAATATTAATTCGATAAATCTCGAAAATTACGAATTTCGAAAATCGTTATCGTGTTTAAAAAAAAAACTTTTGACATTATCATTTTTTTTTTTTTCGGGGGGCAATATATTTAAAAAATGTTTACTGCACCGATAGAAATCGAGTGTCGGGCGAAATAACCGCGGATTAAGGCACCGCAGCGGGGGTCTACGGCCGGACAAGCGCGACAAGAGGGTGTTCGGGGGATGGGGAGGGGAGGGGGGGATTGGAGACTTTACGAGCGTCGGCAACACGCCTTAACAAGCTCATTAGTCTATTCGTATGACAGCAAGCCAAAGCTCTATACTACTAGAGCACGAAGCGATTTTGCCCGTGCAAATAATAACGGGTTTCACCGCCCCGTTGCCGCGCTGTCGATGTGTCGTTGGTTAGAGCTCTCGGTTATATTGTGCACACAAACACACACACACATATAGACACATACCATTGACTTTATCTAATGCACGGCAGCGATAGAAGGTATTAGCCGTGCCTAGTCGGCCACTGGTGAAGCCGCCAGTGTGAGGATCGTAAAACCGCGAGTGTAATCGCGTGCGAACGCCATCGCGCTCTCGATCGACTCGAAGCTATATACTTGACGCGCTCTAATGGTTTCTCTCATCCTATACGCACTTGTAAAACTTTCTCGTTAGGATTTAATAATGAGAATAAATGTTAGAAAAAAAAAAAAAAAAAAAACAAGAAAAAACGACTATTTCAAGCTGTTTCCCTGCTATCGCTTACCTTTTATTCGAAAAGCTTATTTCTATGAGGAAGTGTCGTTTCGCAATATATTGCTCTCGTCATGGTGAAGTGTTCATAAATGGGGAAAAATAATAAGGAAGTTTGGCGCAATTCTTGGATTATAATCACTTCGAAATATATTAATATATTAAATAAAAATCATAATAAATTATTATTGGTATTATTACCATTATTATTAATATTATTATTATTCGTACAGATTTTTTTTTTTTTTTCGTTACGATTGCCTGCCGAATAAAACGATAAAATAATAATCCCCATGCAATCATTCAGCGGGAAAAGTAAGGCAATAATGTTCCGAAATTATTGAGACACATTCGCTGATTCTTGAAAGCCGAAACGCCGCATCATTGTTGGTTTCGCGGTTTCGCGAGCTCCGTGCTACTAATAGTTCGAGAATTGCGTGATCGAAGCCCTGTGTACGCGATGGCAACCAGGGAGGTCGCCCCCTCCCCCCTCCCACCCGTGACCGCGCTATGGGCTCTTGATTACGGGCCATTCTCGAAGTTTCCAGGACCGCGAGCATAAACTTCGCGGACAGTAAGCATGTGGGTGTAGAGTAACAGTACATAGTTTGCATGGGGTTGTGTTGAAAACGTATATACATACGTAGGAGAGAAGCCGTCTGCACTATCCTTCGCTTCGTACCTTTGCCCTCCGTCTCTCGCCAACAGCCGTTCGGATCCGTTGAGGCAACAACGATCGGACTTTCTCACTCGCACGACATCATCGACCAGCGAGCGGAGTTAAGCGGAGCTTCGACCCGCTCCGAAACTCTGCGAGAGCTTAAGTAGAGTATAAAACGGTAATGCGGTGCGTTAAGGGATGACGATAATTAATATGAAAGTCTAATGTCATGAATAGCATTTTTTTCGCTCAATTTTCTGGAGTAATAAAAATGTTAAGCTCCGTTGGTCTATAAACGCAAACGATGTGGCAGCCGCGTTGTGGAGGTTACTATATATTTTTATTTTATGTTTTTTAAAATTTTTATTATTATCATTATTTTTTTTTCTACTGATCGAGGAGAAGCAGAGTTAAGGCAGCTAAGCGTAGTCTGATATACCGAACGGCAGATATGTATGCGCGGGTAGAAAAAAATCCAACACGTTATCAATCTCTTCCAGCAGACACGCAGATAATTAAGGTCTTTCTCGGGACCGCGCGTTCTCGTCGTTCCTATACAGTATATATAGGCAATACGCGGGGGTATATAACTCGTCGAGCGATTTCGCGAGTAGGAGGGCCGCCCCCCCGGTTTTATGTACGGATCGCATGTCCGAACATCTTATCTTACGCGCGATCCCGGTATTTTTATTTTTTTTCTTCCCTCTTTCGCCGCCTCCTTCACCGGGGCGTCTCGTGGAACAACGAAAGCGAAAGTGCCGCGAGAGCTCTCGGGAAGATCGAAAGACTCAACGACGAGGCGTTGGGCCTAACTGCTCACCTCGTCAAGAAGAAGCCGAAGAAATTTAATGATCGCGTTCAACGAATTGCTTTTTAATAATAATAATCGTGCGGCAATAATTCGAATTATGTTAACTAAACGATTTGTTGCACTCCGTTTATTATTATTATTTTTTTTAATATGAGAGATGTATACATTTTTTTATGTTGGTAAAAAAAATTGAGTTATTAATTTTTTATGCATAGCGGGAATTGTTGCAAGAGGCTTTGAGGTGCTTCTTTTGTGGTAATTTATTTGTGCCCTTTCTCGCCTTTCCCGGTAGCTTTTTGTAACATTATTTTTTATTTCTTTTTTTTTTTTTTTTTTTACACGACTTCAGCACCCGCGACCTACGCGAAGTGAAACGCAAGAAAGCGTTGCTGGAAGGCGCGAGATAAAGGATCTTTATTTCCATTTCTTAGACCTAACTGCCGGGGGGTTCCTTTCCGCGAAAACGAGAGCACTAGGCGGTCGTCGCAAAAGCTCCGCGCGTTATAAAAGGATAAAGATTTCCTTTGATACGAGACTCCCGGTTCACTCTTTCGAGCTCTCGGGGGCTCGTGTTTCGGAACGTTCTTAATTGTCGGGCTAATTTAGCTCGTCGCGATCAGCGAACTCGCAACAATGTTATTTGAGGCCCTCTTTACCCTTGCAGGACCTTTTCTCATGGATCTTTTTTTTCTGTTGCAGGTATGTTCTCGTTATCGATGTATTTTACCAACAGCGAAATACCTTTTGGTTTCGACTAAATAGTAAGTTACCACGACGGAATTTTTCTAAGAAATTATTATTAATAATAATAAAATTAATACAGTGAAATAATAAAAATAAAAAAAAAATAGAATAATAATTTTTTTTTACTCGCATTATATATTTTTCTCGAATGACCGATCGGCGATCTCGGGGTCCGGACCTCACCTATCGGTGTGGAAACTTCGATAAATAATGAGACATAACGATAATTTTTTATCGAAACGGTCCCACCGTTGCCGGGGCAATACGCGGGAGAGCAAATAAGTGATTCACGATAGCGCGCGAAGAAAAGTTACGCGAGGGTTCGCTGCATTAGCCCGATCAGATATTGATTCAAATGAGCTCATTATATTTCGGGCTGAGGATCGCTTACTGCTACTTCGAAGTCCTCGAACGAGGCGACGCGCGCGTGACTTTCTAATGATTAATGAAGTCGAACGAGCGAGTGCGCGGGGAACTCTCTCTTCGTTTCTACGTTCGTGTCTTGACTCCGACGTGAGCGGCGCAGTCATGAGACACGAGAAGCGAATCGATCAGTCAGATCGATATGCAGAAAAAGGCTGTCTTAAGTTTTTTTTTTTTTTTAATGTTTCATTCTAAAGAATTATTGGCCTTTGCTTGGAAAAGATATTCGTAATAGTGATCACAGTGATCATCGATCATTTTTTATTTATTTTTTGACCAGAAATTTTCGTATTTTTGTTAATAATCGTAAACAAAGATAAAAAAAAACGAGCATTTCTAGTTATAGATCGCGAATATGTTTATTACGAAAAAAAACACCATATAAAAATTAACACGATAAGGCACTTTAGCTCGACAGGTCGAAGGATGATATTCCCTCAAAAGTAAACAAGAAAACGATAAATCGATGTGATTTACTATACAAAGTGCCGATAATTCGTGACTCGGGAGAATCTACTTTGCTGACTATGGCTTTGGATATAAACCGCGTTTCGATCGAAAAAATCGGTATATTATACTTCTTGTTTATCTTCCACCTCTTACGCGCTCTCTCTCTTTCTCTCTCTCTCTCCTCATTCTTTTTCGTTTATGCTGAATCGCAGAGATTAACCGCGGGGGCAGGAATAAATCACACGGCTAACCGCGTTCGGAGTGTCTGCCGGTTAAACTCGGGTTGAAAACCCGACGGAGAAAGAGAATCGGTAAAAGATCGCGGAGCCCGCCTCGTCGTCGTCGTCGTCGGTCGCTGCCAGAGCTGCCAGTGCAGACGCCGCAGTGAGACCGAAGTGATAAATCCTGCCTACTTCGCAGCTGGCATACGCTCGAATTAATAGAGCCTCGTATGCGCGGGGCCCCTCGACGAAGCGCGAGGAGAGTGGCGGCGAAGGCGAGAGACTAAGCGAGTAGGCACTTCTTCGATAGTGCGCCGAGGCGGCACTTCTTATTTCTCGTAAAAATAGCGCGGCGCGGTCCACGGAAACACAAGAGGGAAACGAGATGGAGAGAAAGAGAGGAAAGAAGCGAAGTGAATAAAAAGAGCGGAAAAAAAAAAGTGAGATTCGTTCCGAGCTGTGAACGCGGGGCTCGCGGGCGCGCGCGAGAGACGGAGGAAGGCTCGTTTTCTCATCGTTAAGCGATTAGACACGTGCTCTCGGTTTTCGTTCGCGACTCCCTGTTCCATATCGTTTCGCTATTATACCATTGCTATAGATATATATCACTTTTGTAAACTAATCCCTCTCTTCGTCACTTCATCTTTTTTAAAATACGCTTTTTATACCGTGAAAACGAAAATTGGATGATCAAATTTCACTCCATCGCAACGATAAATGAGGTTATCAAATGTGATCGGTAATTAATCGGTAAACAATTTTATCACGAGGCGAAATTTGTCGAAATTAAAAAATGTACTCTCAACGTTCGATAGTCGTTTCGTGAATAAAAATTAAAAAAAAAAAAAATGTAAATATATCGATAATAGATCGATAAACAGTTTCATTGAGAAACGATATTTGTCGAAATGAAAAAAAAAAGACGAATACCCGATGTTCTTCGATCGTTTTCGCTGGTCATCGAAATGAATAACGCGGAGTAAACGATCAAAAATATATATATATTGAGTGATCAAAAATCAAATTGGTTATAACCCCGAGGTCTACCGCGATTGACCGAAATAACGATAGAGATAGAGGGTGATTTTGAGCGATGGGACGCGCGTCCGTCCGAGGAATAATTGGCCAAAACGATGTTAGCCGTCCGCAATGTTCTGGCTTGCGGCTGACTAGTTGCGTGGCGTTCCGACGATGCGTTACCGGTGGCCGAAGCATGCGTCCCGATTGCACGGGAATCGTTTGACCGTACGGTATACGGTATTGACGATCGTCGAACCCGTTCAGCTTTTGCGCCCGTAGCTTCTCGTATGTTGTTTCAACGCGAAACACCAAAAACCGTCATCAATGGGGAACACGCGCGACGACGACAACGAGAACTCAGCCCGCACGGTGACACACGGATTTTCACTAATTTGCCAATTTCCTGCTTCATTAAATATACCCGACGCGTATACAAGCCGGCGATATCGTTACCGCTGTTCGGAGAACTCGGACGCCGACGGACACGCGACGAATTTGACAGACCCCTTCCCTCCCCCCAAACAAACCCCCTCCCGCCAAACGCGACTAAAGTGGATGGACACAGCACTGAATTCGACGGCGCGAAAGAGGACTACACGGTTATTTCGATTGGATCGACAAATTTTACCAGGCAAAACAAAAGGGTTGACCCTCCTTTCTGCCCTATCAGCTTTCGACGAGATAATTAAAAGCCCAACGGGCGCGCGGTGCTCACGGTGTACAATGAAATGAGGAAAATATAGTCTGACAATTTTCGTAAATATTGTAATTGAAAAACAACCCCCTGTCGTGCACCCCCGCCCCACCCCTCTCCCCCAGCGTTTGCTAATGAAGGGTCAAAAGGTTAACAAAATCCGCGGTGAAAATCATTTTGACTCGGCAATTAAAATAATTTTCGATGATTTTATCAACGATTCTTAACTTTTTTTACTCCAATCTATCATTATAAATTGTAAAAAAATTATAAAATAAATTTGTCTCCTTAGTGAAAATAATTTTTTAAATGGTTTTCAAGCTTTTTTACTCCAATCTACAATGATAGATTGATGTAAAAAAAGCTTGAAAAAAATTGGAAAAAAAATTGATAAAGCGAATAATATATGTATGTCAGTGTAGCGTATATATTTCTCTCGATGGCATTGAGAGAGCGGAGCCAGTAGATTATTTTTCCATGGCCACTTCTTCTAGACTCGAAAGAAAAACCCTCTCGAGTTCTCGCGCGGTTACCTTTTTTTTTTTTATTCGTCGCAGCAGTAGTCGTCTCGTCGCCTCTATACGTTTCGCGCGCGGAAGAAGAAAAGCTCTCGGGGCGCGCTATCCGCTCTCTCGCATACATCTTCCAGGGGTGGTAAGATAAGAGTCTTCGAGAATTGTTGAGAAATATATTATCTCCACAACCCGCCCGGTGATACGAGGGAAATCCCAGCGAGAGAGAGAAGTCGGCACATCTAGCTTCTCGCGTCCTCTCTTCGTATATCGCGGGGATACCGCGCCGGATTCTCCTCGGCCGCGTATTGGGTTCCTCTCTCGCGAAACACAAGTAGAGTTCGGCCGTACATCACCGGAAGATAAAACTTTGCCGCGGTACTTTCGCTTCTCTCCGCCAGAGAAATACGCGAACGCCACCCCCACCCCCACTCCCACCCTCACGCGACAGTATATCGTACCCGAAGTTCTAAATAAGCGAAACGAACGACCGGGCATACTTTGCCAGCCGGCATCACCTGCAACCCACTTACCGATCGAAGGCAAAAAAATAAATTCTCATTTTCTCGAAAAACATTTATATAAATCGAAAAAAAAAGAAGTTTTCAGCTTCGAAACAAAGTTTGGAATTAATTTGGCCAATTGTATCCCCTTAAAAAATGTTTTCTTCCCTTTGTCCGAGAATCGACTTTTTTTTTAACGCGACGATTGATTAACGAGTTTGAAAAGAATTTCGTGAGTCCGCGAGGCACAGGTGGCACCGTGAGAGGCCCCGTTAACCGAAAAATCTCTCGCGGCGGGTAGTTATAGATATAACAGTAATGGGAAGAAGAAACTTAACTGACAGGTGATCGTCGACCGCTTGACGTCCGAGTTCCATTCAGCGCGATTTCTATGGGCAGCGACCGGTGAGCCGAACAATCGCTCGTTTTCAACGTGTCTTCACAGCTTCCATCGGCGCGTTAGAGTGTAAATTCTCTTTTTTTTTTCATTTCACAGTATGACAAATGACGCGCTCGCGAGTCTCTCGGACTTATCGCTAATAATTCGTCAGCGTGTCGCCCCGGCTGTTGAAGCTTCGAGCTTCGCCCACGTGAAATTCATAATTTATGTGACGCGCGAAGAAAAGGATCGTCGAATGGATCAGTCAAAAGGTCGTTATCGGTGTGGACGGCCTTTAAAAAAAAAAAAAAAAATTATCGGAAGCTGTTTTACTTTCTTGCGGCCGACACACGTGTATTATTCGCCTACATCGTGAATCTCTTTGGTGTAGGAAAACTATCACAGCACTGATATATTCCCATTGTTTGCGTAAGCTGCTACCATGTAACGCGCGGTGAATAGTCCTGATTTTCTGGATTTGCTTCTCATCCGTGTGCAACGGTTGTTAGGATTAGATTTGTACGCTGATAAATAGAATCCAAAGCCCAACTACCGTATCCGGACAGTACCTTTGTCCGATCAAACTCGGCTTTGAACTATCCGCTCCGTGTAATTCGTAATCACTGAAAGACTCAACTCGGCTCATTCGACACGTTCAACTTCATCCTGTAACGCCAATTCTCCAGTCGTTAACTGAGATGAAGTGATAACCCGCGAAGCGTGAAACGGAGATATTAATTCTCAAATTAATATCACAGGAAAATCATACCGATTGCAATATACCTGATTAATTGTCATCGAATTAAAACAAACATATCAGCGAAAACGCAAAAAAATTAAACAATTGTTCTTATCAATAGACTTTTTTACAGATTACCTATTCATCAATAATAAATAAAAAATAGATAATGATAATGATAGTTCTAATTATTATTATTACTAAAGGTTGAAAAATATTAATAAAAAAAGATCCATAAGAACATTTTTTTTTATAGTTAATAATAATAATTATTATTATTATTTATTGGATCGCGTTTTTTGCAGAATAATTTTTATTGCTCGTCCATTGAGTACACGAAGCTTTTTATTCGCAGAATAGCGCGCAGGTGTTAGTTACAGGACACACACATTAGCGACAGCAGATTCCGATATACCTGGTCCCTTGAGCTTCCAGCTAAGCGATATATATGCTTAGAACGTGCGGGATAATCTACCGGAAGGCCTAAGTACATAATGCAGCGTTAGTAATACATAGAGTAGTAATACATTAGTAATACATACATGGAATGCCTGTTATGGAGAGGTGATACGACTATGTATAGAGGCAACGGGAGAGAAGCTGTGCGGATGAACAGCATATATATAGACGAGGATTGGCGTAGGTTGATTCACTCGGGAGAGAGAGAGAGGAGAGTACTCAGGGAATCGGCGATCTCCTCCTCGCGTAAATAGCTAACAAACAGCGAGGCATCGGACCGTTCAGCCGGAAACGCGTCATGGACCGCGAGACGGAGGCGACTCTTGTCGCGGCGCTGATACCAACAAAAATCTTTGCTGTCGCGGAAATCAACGAGTCTCCATTTGCATCAACCTTTTTTTTTCTCTCGAATCTCCTATTTTTGTTTGTTTTTCATTATCCGAACGGATAAACGAGAAAATACAGTTTCCTACTCGTTCGTTGATCCGAAGTTTCGGCGAGTAAATATAGCGAAAATGATCTTCCTTTTCAACACATGATATTCTATCGAAAGTCTTTCCTCGTATCTCTTACGGGAAGTTTCGTATTTTACGGTAAAATAATGGATACGGATAAACTGCTTGTGTAGTGTGTAAACTTATAAGACTAGTCGAGGCTCGTAAATAGCGAATAAAAATTGGCGGAACAGTCTATTCGCGTGTGATGCCAATGGTCTCGACGACGTGCAGAGACCAAAGGGACACGGCGTAGGTTACTGTTCCAGCGAGAAAACGGAGAAAGGGGAGCAGCGACGACAGGCCCAATGGCGCTAACAGGATCGTCAAAGAGTATGAAATCCGCCGCGTATATATATAGACTATATAGGAGAAGGCGGGGTAAAATGGAACAGTCGCGCAATTCGAATTTTGGGGAAAATTTTGCGTCATTTTTTTTTTTTTCGTCGTAATTCTTTAAGAGGGTGTGAAAAATTAATTTATATAAAATTATATATAAAAATACAAAACTAGTGGAAAAGTGATTTTATCGATAAAACTCTCTCGATTGCTGAAGCGGTCCATTTTGTCCCACTTTCCCCTATATATGAGTGTAAGTACCTAGAGAATCAGTGGCTTCCCTCTGTACTTCACACTCTCGCCTATCACACTGTGCGAACTACATAATTCGACGATTCTGCGGTGACTGCGGCAGGATCACACCAGCTGCCTCACCGCACGTTTATATCTTCGTTTTGCCTTCTCTCGTGCTCCTTGCACACTCGGCGATCCTCGTCTCGTGAATTTCTCCTCCTCTAATTCGTAATTCTCCGCGGATATATATATATACACATACGATACGAGAATCTTCACCCGGTCTTTCTAATTTCGTACCGCGAACGCCGAACGAGAGCCACGGATACGAACCGTAATTTTCCACGTTCGCGTAAGTGAGATAAGTGGAAGGGTGCGCGGAATAGCTGAGAGGAAATTCCTTCGAGAATCGGTGGCACCGTATACGCGCGTTCTTCGAAACCACCATAGAAGCTTCTCGCGGGCGCACGAGAAAGATGTCCCGAAGTCATTCTCGCCTCTCGGAGCTTTGATAAGATTTTTCATCATTTTTTTTTTATCTTCCGTCTATTAGTCGAACGAATTTACGATAAAATAGAATTCCCGATGATTTCTCTATCTCGAGTTCTTTAAACGCGCTGAAGAATTTTTATCACGAGCACACGTGTATTTGAAGTTGAAGGAGTTTACTTTTTAACAAACGAGAAGAATCCGCGAAGGGAGGTTCAGCCAATCTGCTCGTTGGTTTATACACTTTCGCACAAGCGAGTGAGACTTTCCCTCTTTTCGTTTCTTTATTTTTTCACTCGTATTTGTTTTTTTTTTTGTTTTTTTTTTTTTTTTTTTTTTTTAAGATCCCAAGAGTAGGAGATTCTCAGCAGCCGCCGGAAGTCTCGTCTATGCGAGCACTTAAGCTCTCTCGCGTTCTCGCGAAGCACGAGAGAACTCTCTCTCCTCGTTCTCTTGTTTTATATATACTATACACATATATATACCTGAGGCCTTGATATCAAAGAACTCGAGACTTCTATAGAGAGCCATAGCAGCGTGCGCGTTACACCGTATACCAAAAGCTTCCCGACACGCGCGTTTCTATTCTACACGATGTGTAGAATACGCTAGTCTCTCTCTTCTATATACACATATATATATATATATATATATTCAAACCGTTGTATATCCATTCGCGTGAGTCCACGCGGCGTCTGGGATTTTAATGCCTTTTAGTTTCGAGTTTCTGCGCTTACATTCTCGTCTCTCGGCGAGGAAAACAAGAACGCAAGACCCCGGGTTCGATAAACCCGCACTCGACGTTGAAGAAAAAAAAAAAAAAAAAGTAAAAGAAAGCGAAGACGAGCGATAAAAAAAATAAAAAAAATCGAACTAGTAAAACTTTGCATCTTCTCTCGACAAAATTCACTTCGCACATCCGCGCATCAATCTCGTCTCTCGACTCGTATAATTAGTGTATCCCTCACCATAACATATACATATATCTATAGGCAATATTCTCGAGAGCCTGAAAAGCGAAAAACGAAAGCATCAGCAGCAAGCGACACAAGACTAAAAAGAAAAAAAAAGAAAAACAAAAATGGTATAGTCGCTGTGACATTAATCCACGTATGCGCGAGACGAGAATCGCGGGTACCGCGATCCGTCGAAGATAGCAGGAGTCGCAACGAGTTTATATACGCGCGAAAAATCAACGAACCGAAACCGCGATCGTTTCTCCATGTCGCGTTGGGTGGCGAGCGGACAAAATTTTTCGAGACTTCCTACGCGCTTCTCGCGCGCCGGGATCTCCCCAATTCGTTTCGGCCATTAGGCTCGTGTGGACGTTTGGTAGGCGCGGACACACAAAGAGAGAGCGAGAGATTCCGCTGAGGGTTGTCGTGAAATTCCCCCATTCGTATACATCTCTTGCATACGGTAAAACATGGATGAGTCTGACGCTGCTGTACATTATAACGATAGGACACGTTCGATTCAACGAACAAACGAGCGGGCGTCGATCCGCGACCGCCGCGTCCTGCGCATCTTAATGAGAAGCTCTGCTGTCATAACGAACCGCGAGCCAATCAATTATGTGCCCACAAGCCTCTGCCCGACGCGGTAGTCATGCACATGTGCTCGGGATATGTTGGGCGCGAGAGGAGAGCGAGAGGAGAGCGGTGAGTGACTCGCGAGCCGCGCTGTAAAAGCCCACCGGGCCCTTCGCGAGGGCAGAGGCGCGACGAGATCTGCATCGCGAATAACGAACTGGTGCATCAACGAGCGAACGTACTTTGAGAATTCCATTCGCGATATATATGGAGGAACGCGCCAAGTTTCCAGTGTTAAATACAGTGGCGTTTCCTCGAATATTTGGCAGAGTTGCAGAATGAATGCACCCCTCCCCTCCATCCTTCATCTCGTTGTCATTCCCTCTCACGTTGCATTAGCTGCACCTATGCTGCATTAAAGCAATTATCGCCGTGGCGCGACCGTGAATCGGGCCGTTTATCGGCTCCGGCCAATTGACGTATATTGGAACCGGGGAGCCGATGAAATTTCGAGGGTTCTCGAAGCTCCTCTCGTAGCCATCACACGTATATCGCACGTTCGACAAATCGGCGCGTATTTTCATTCGTTTAAGCGAGACGAACGACGAGAATTTCGTCGATCGAAACGATGAGGAATTATTCAGCCGATTATCTGTTCTCGACGTTTTGTCGTACGGGTATTTCAAATACGTGGACAATTAAAGTTTATTTATTTATTTATTTATTTATTTATTTATTTATTTATTTATTTATTTATTTATTTATTTATTTATTTATTTATTTATTTATTTATTTATTTATTTATTTATTTATTTATTTATTTATTTATTTATTTATCTATCTATCTATTCTACCCATTTGTCTATTTGTTTGTTTCCAACGTGTTTTCCCGCGAATTAAAACTCAAATCTCTCGGTACCCGCAAATCGTGAAAAACAGAGAAGATTTGTAAATCGAAAACATCGCGACAAGCGCTGCAAGCTCTTGACCGGCAGGGCTGCTGAACACTGTTACGGCTCGGGGATTTCGATGGATGAATAGGGATATATATGGGTAAAGGGAAGGAGAGAAACGAGAATCGTTGCTCATGCGAGAGTCGCGAGGAGACGAGCAGCATCCATCATCCGGACGCCATGAGTGTGGAACGAGCCGAGGAGAAAGAGAGTTAACTCTCTGTTGTATGTATATGGATATACACACCGGGCATCGCATTCGCTAGGCCTCTGCTTGCCGCTGTGACAACCGACAAGCAGCCCATAAGCGATCTACCGGTCTTCTTGACTTTAAACTCGTGAGACACCGGCTGCCGTTGGCTACTTTTACTGTGTTCCTTCCCAACCGAACAGAACGAAGGAATCAACTGGCTGCCGTTCAACTATACGCCTACCGGTACCTCGCGCGCGATATCTCCCTTTTGCAACGCAAAGTTTCTTCGGCTCAGCGATCGCGACTGTTTTACTCATATCCTTGCAGCATACAAGTTACACCATTAGGCAAAACTCGCGTTACACCAACGCCGCTCAATGTAACACAACATATTATCCCCCGCGCGAGAAGTACTATGGAGATAAAGGAGTGAGGGTCAAGGGCCACGGATAAAGATTCGCACAACGGTAGTAATAATGTATCGCGTATGTTAAAAGACTATAATACGTTGAACCATAATGGTCCATAGATCGGCAACGAAAAAAAATCTCAATCATTGAAACGATCCTTTGGGAAACTTATCACACGAGAGGCGAAAAATAAATGAGGGAAAGGATCTTTTATAGAGAAGAGAGAATGAATGAATGAGCGAAAAAAAAAAAAACAAAAAAAAATGCATGAGAAGTTGCCGTGGGATGAAAAGAGATTTTTCATACGAGAAAGAGCTACCGGACGGTGTCCGGTATATTCTACTACTTATAATGCATGTCCACCGAGGTTAGTGGCGTGCGTGGTTCACGCTGATGACCTTTGTACCCGATGGAGAAGAGAAAAGTCTCACCGTCGTTTAGTTAAACGCATAATACGCCGTGGAAGAGCCAACTGCGGTTTCAACCGACACCCACGCCTCGCGGGACACCCACAATCCTTTCGATTTAACGACCGATCATATCGATACGCGCGGTATACTTTATACCGAGCCGAACAGCAGAGACCTTGTACTCTGCAATATATTTGCGTCTGTATAAATGTCCATTTGCCTTTTCTTATCTCCGAGAGTTTCTCGAATCGAAACACATCTTCGTAGATTCGAGAAAAATTATTAAAAAATACAGACGCGTAAAAAAAAAAAAAAAATTTTTGTGTGTTGCAAAATGCTTTTGTCACACGGGACGGTGCATAATAGCGTTTCCGAAAGAGTTGCGACCTCTCTGGAACGCGGTATGCATCCTCGATGTTTTGTCGGTAGTCGGGGAGGCTGAACGTCGCTCTCGTGTTCTTTCATCTTTTTACAACCCCATGAAGTTTGCGTCCCGCGTTCCCCGAGACGATATGAGGAGCGCGGAGGAGATTTTCACTCGGTAAATATTTGCGGACAAGAATAACGGTAGCGTCGTTCGGTTCGGTCATTATTGGGACGTTTATTGGCCGACCGGCCTCTCTCCCCGGCGACGTCAACGGTAACGCGAAACAGACCGAATATTCGTTTACGATGAGGTTCCCCTCCTGGTGCGCATTGACTCGCTGAATGTTTCATGAATGTAGAGATTATTTTTGCCGCCGCTAAAAAAATTGAGATAAATTTCATTCGGTCATTTTTTCAATTAATTTTCTGTTTTTTATAATTTCAATTTTTTTTTTTCTTCAATTTTCTAAAATTATTTTCTATTCTGTATAATAGAAAAAAGAATTTACTATCGGTTCAACAATTAATTTTACGTTTTTTTTTTACTGAACAAAAAAAAACCGGAATGCGTCGAAACTCTACCGTTTCGTCGCTTCGTCACGTAAAAAAAAATGGTCCGATGTTCGTTGATTTTTTTATTTGCGTCGAATAAATGTTCTTTTACGACTTTTTTTTTTTTCTTTTTTTACATGCGTTGCTAAACGAAATAGCGCGATCGGTATTTACACACTTGTTCTTTATCCTTTCCCCGTTGATTCTCCATCGGTCTTTCGCTCTCTCGTGATACTCTCCGTGTACGTTTATTTTTATTTTTTTTGTCGTTCCTTTAATTCTCGTGCGAACTCGAACGGCGCTCTCTCGGAATAGCTTTTAACGCCGGATGACCCCGCGGCTGACGAGGTCCGGGATATGCGAGTCGTGCGCCGAGGATGCGCTCTCCCGGCATGATGCACTCTCTACGGCCACGGGTTTTGCCTCTATGCACTACCACACTACAACCCTCGCGGGGATTTCGCTCTCGAAATAGACGAGAGCGCATTGTCACGAGATTGCCGCGCGCCCCGCGAGTGTTAAACGAAAAAGCGACACAACATTTCAACGTTTCGTTCCGAGGCTTTAGTAAATTATACAGTCAATAAACCGACAATATTTCTTATAAAAAAAAAAAAAAAAAAACCCAAAAAAAAGGTCATTGGAGAAAGCCGACAGCCTTCCCACAAAAAAAAAAAAAAAGTGGACCCGGTCTTCGAGTTTCATAATTTCGCGCGAGACTATCCTCGAGGCGACGATAACAGGGAACCCGCGAAACTCGCTGCGTGCTCGAGAAAGAGAGAATACGAAGTGCACACGCGCGAAATGTTAATGCGCGTTCGTGTGGTACCGAAAAGAAAGTCGTCGTCGCGCGGTAAAAAGAACACTAGCATGGGGAGGGCTCGAGTACCGTGTGGGCTCTCGAGGGCTTCCGCGAGTTCGCTCGCGCACAGTGAGAATTATTATCGTTGTTCTAATTATAATGGCGCAGCTCGGGGCCGTCCTCTCGTCTCCGCACGAAAAGAAAAAAAATTTATAAAAAAACAAAAAGATATATATGCTCCGAACGTCGAGAAGAGAATTTCTCTATTCTCTTTACTCCCATCCTGCGCGCGTGCGCGCGCGTGCGAGAGAGCGGCTACCTCGTTCTTTCTTTCTTACACTCTTCGTTCTTCTCTCCTTCACGTTTCTTCCGAGAGCAAGTATTCTCTCGCAAGTATAATTCTCTTTGCACTTGGGGGCGCGGTACCGGTCTTTCTTTCTTTCATCCATAATCTTTTATTTTCCGTCTTTGTCATTATTCTCTCCCTCCTCTCCCTTCTTCCTTTCTCTCTCGTATATTATCTCTTCGCGTATAAGTTACTCTACTGTTGCCCGACGGGCACGCGTCATTATCTGGAGCGCTTCGCGGCACGGTGTACAACGTACCCCGCGTCTTTTCCTCTCCTTCATTCTTGGGAAGGGAAGGGAATGGCGAGGCGGGGGGGGGGGGGGGTGTACGGTAATAATGATATGCGGTCTCAGGAGCTCAGGGCGCTTACTACGCATGCAACGGGGGGGGGAAAGGGTGGAAAGCCCCGCCGACGAAAAAATTGCAAGTAAGTAAAAGGGCACTCGCGAGAGAGGCGCCTATGCGAGTCAAGAACGCGAGGTGATCTCTCTGCGAACGCATGAAAACGCAACGCCGCGGAGCCGAAGCGAACAATGAGAGAGAGGATATTGCTAAATAATCGATTGCTTCGGGCGCATGCAATCGAGAAGTCACGTGCACTACAGCGTTGAAAATGCGTAGCGGACGGGTCTCACCTCAGAGAGTACGCAGTGAAAAAAAATTCTCTCAACAGATAATTTTTTTTTCGCACGTTGATACAGATAATTCAATATCATATTTTTATTTTTCATTATTTGTTTTTCTCGCGACCCGATGGCGATCTTTTTATCTCCGTGCGTAAGAGGTATGAGGTCAGATTTTTGCGGAAGACAGACTATCGGTCCCTTTTGGTCGATGTCACCCCGACGTTGTAGAAACACAACGGATATCAACATCGATTTTCCAGGCGAAAGGTTCCGTCGTCTGGAAAACTTGAGTCTCGTTTCTCTTCTTTTCCTTCCGTGTCTCTCATTTCCCTTTTATTTTTATTCGCGAAAGAAAAAAAGTGTAAGTAAGGAACTTACACCGATGCGTGTTCTCGTCGACTCAGCAAAGTTTCTCGGCAACAGCAGCGGTTCTTGCGCGACACATGGGTTATAGTGTGTAAGTTATAGTTTTATATAAGTGTATATATATATATATATAAACTGGCGATATCGTTATATCTGTGTTGACTATACGGGTTTCACCTCGTCAACTTACGAATCGCAAGTGTACTCGACTACCAAACTTTCGCGAGGACGATACGTCAAGTCGACTGACAAATATTCACGAAAAGCGATGAGCCGCCGGCTGCTTTGCCTTCTACACTTCGCTACTCTGCACGCCCCCCGTCCTCAGCCCTTTGGACTGATGTATTGCAAGTACCACAAAACTCCGAACGATCCATTTGCCTGAAACGTCACCCATCCGATGGAGAATTTTCAGATGCGTTTTAGAGGCGAGTCGACTCTATGCTTGTGCTCCGTCTCTAAACACAATGCGCGCGTTATAGCATTGTAGCATTGGAATCGATACGAATCTTCGGAACGCATCGTTTACCGATGAAAATTGATGGATATCGAGACTCTACGGCGGAAGCCGTGTATCACGTTTGCCATCAATAATGCATTAAATTCATTCGATACAGGAGAATCTTTTATATCTCATTTCGAGTCGCGCAACGGCGAGGTACTGGCAAATGGAGTATTGTTATTCGTCGTTCCGACTTTTCAATTTTTTATTTTATTTTAATCAATTAATCTAATTTTTTTTTATCTTTGTAATACAATTTTTTTTGTACATATTTAATTTTTTTTCCGGAATAAACGACAGGAAAAATGTTGGAAAAAATTGCCAAATTGTACAAAATCGTAGTGCAATCGCAATAACGTGAAAAAAAACCAAAAGTCACCAATATTGAAGATTTTTTTTATTTCGGACAATAACTGCAAACAAATTTTTTTTGAATGTATAAATAAAAGATACGAGTTTTCGCAAATGATTGAAATTCTAGCGTAGTATCGGGTTTAAAATTTTTTTTTCTACGATTCAATTTTGTTCGTTTTCCGATATCGTAATAATAGAATCCCAGACACGCACACAATAATGCATACCATGGAATTGGAGAAGTTCTCTCGGAATAAATCGCGTTTGGCAACGTTACACGCGGTTGTTAGCGGATTTTTATATTGTCAGTCGGTGAACGTTGACTGAGGGTTCTTCTATCGGTCGCGCATCTACCCTCGTTGAGTCACACCGTAGTCACCCAGTCCTCTGCGTGTATTACAGTAGTATGACTCTGTGGGTAAAAGGGATGGATGAGGGACGATAGTTCGTGTCGCAAAAAGGCGTGGAACCAATAGCTGATTTTTCACAAATAAACGAGAGTTCGACTTATCGGCGAGTGGCACGCGTGTTCCTGCAAACCCGATATGCTCGTCCCTTTCCCTTTCGTTTTTGTATGCGCTTCACGAAATCTCGCTGTTCTATGGCTTAAAAAAAAATGAACTCTCGCACCGCATGCATATTTGGTGCTTTTCACAGCGTACAAAAGACATCACGGATACTGGAATTCCACAAAAAATTACAGACTTTTATAATCCTATTTTTGCTTTTTTTAATTATCTATGGATATTTTTTATTTTTTTTCAATAAAATCGAAAAATAAACCTTTTATTTCAATTTTTAAATAAAATTTGTGCGAGATTCCGTTTTTTTTTAAGACATGAAAACGTAAAAAATCCAAATAAATTATGATACATCTCCGTTTTTTTTTAAATCGAACTCGACTCGCTACTGAAGTTTCATCGGACGTCGCGAAGCTTGATACCCTTTTATCGAAAGGGTGGCCGTGAAGAACGATGTATGGCTCTCTCTGGTACGTTATCTCGTACAGTTAATCGCATTTTCGTGCTCTTATCGAATCGGCGCATACGCGACTCCGTTCGAAGAGAGCCTCGGGAACGATATGAAAATAGAACGTGAAGGGAGCGTTTCGCTCGTAGAATAGAAAATCCGTGACGATACGACGAAGGGCAGCGCACCATCGATTTTTCATGAAATAATCTACAACGAGATACCTACCACGCGTGGGCATATCTTTTTTCTTTTCAATTAAAAAGAAACGCGATGTATTTTTCCAATAAAGCTATCAGACAATCACTCACTTTTAATTATCGAGATGGCAGCGAAGCGAAATTCAATGAAAAACATCCACGTCAACGTAATGTGTAAGAATCGTTAGTCAAGAAACCAAAAACGTGTAAAGAAAAGGCAGATGGCGAATTCCTGGAATGGAAAATAATAAAAAAAACGAGAAAAATGCGCTTGTTAAAAGATAAAAACGTCGAGAGTACGCAGGAGGTTCGGAAGGAAAAGGTAAACGTGTCCGTTTGCCTCGTTAACGACTCGAGGATCGTTAAGAAATTAAGGAATTAGAGTTTTCCAGGTAGAAAGGACCAAGAATAGGAAAGAAAAACGTGTGGGAACTGAGCTAAAAAAAAATAGAGAGAAAACTCAGGTCCGTCTGTTCGACGCTCGTTTGTCCATCTCCCGACGTAATTCACCTTCATTTTTCTCGAGGCGACAGAGTTCGCAAAAACATCGTGGGTGTGAAAAATTCTCTTCCTGTAGACACGTGTCTTGCTGTATCTAATTGGATTTGGCGGCAAATCGAGTGTCGTGCAGCAAAATACACGATATAAATTAAAAGAAAATAAAAGGTTTTTTTAACGTCGCGATCGTTCAATCATTTTCGCACCTTTGACACGAAGAATTTTTCGAAAAATTCGTTACACACATTTCGATTTATTTTTTTTCGCACTCCTCGACGATGAGCGCATGGGTGGCGAGATGCGGTCGCGTGTCCGCGTGTCGCGCGGGTTGCACAAGGGCAATTAAGAATCCTCGGGAACGAGGGGTCCCCTGTGCCAATTAGGCACCAAAGAATATAACGATGCGAGCGAACCGGGGAGCCAATCGTGCGCGCATAAATCTGTAGTATCGAGAGGCCGATACCGGCCAAGAGTGCAAAATAAAACGAACCTACAGTCATTGGCCAGGCAACCAAACAGCGAAAGAGCTGAAGGTATGTCAGTGCGAAGCAATGGAACGGTTCCCATAAAATGGCCAATCATTGTTGGCTTTTACGATTCCGGGGTATATATAGTATGTATTGGGACCGCACAATGCCTCATAAAAAATAAACTGTGCGCTCGTATGCGTGCAAAAAAGAAAAAAAAAAGGTCAGGTTAGCGCCGTGCAGCTGCGCAGGGAAAAATCGTCGAGAAAGAGAGCATTTGTTCGTGTCACTTGGTTCGTACGCGTCGATAACGGCGGGTGGCCATTAGCGGGCGAAAAAGCTATTTTGTAAAAATTACCGAAGCAAGACGCGCCGCCACAGTGAGGGGTGAAAGGGCATTCGACCCCCCCTTTGCTCCGCCCATACGCGCGATGCCGTTGTATCTATGAGCTCTATCTCGGGTACCACACACCAGTCTCACCAGCAAGAGATAGAGCAGCGCGTGAGCCACCGTTAGACCGTTGATTTTCCCCCATACATATACGCCTGTCCCTCGGGACTGCAGAAATGCACTACTAATGGCCGAACCGTGTTGCATTAGAGGATTAATGCAGTCTGCCCACGTGGCCCGAGTCAGAGGCCTCGTGAAACCCTCCGGTGTTACTAGTTATCGAAAAACCCGAGGATCCACGGCACCTACTATCGCCTATCGTGGCATACACATTTTTTTCATCCCCGACAGTGAGACACTTCATGTGAGAATCTTTAATCAATGGTATTTATCGCTGGAGGTCAAAGCACTGCCTTTATATTCCGGAATATGTGTATTATTTATTATATAATAATAATAAACAATTATTATTTATTCAATATCTTTGAATATTTAAAAATATATTTTCTTGATCATAAATTTTTTTAATTTAAATCCGATACGTTGAAATATTAAATAAAAATAAAATTGTTTTGGCCAAATAAATAGCGCGGTCGACGATCTTTCGGTCGTCAAACTTGCAGGTTTTTAGAGAGAAAAGAAAACATTTGCGGAATGACGTTGATGACTCACGTCAGTCGCCCGGCCTCGGAATATGAATAATAATTATTATTTCTATCATTACTAGTATTATTGCATGGCACAGGTCATTGCGAAACTGATGCCGCTGCGCGTACATGCGACGCGCCGCGATGTGAGCGATTTACGGCTCAGTAAAATCAACGGGAACTTTATTGGGTCGTATCACGGAGTAACGATCGACTCTCGTTGCCTCGTCGTCGGTCCGCTACATCGTCGCGTTCGCGGCACTCTATTTCTCTCTCTCTCGCCATGAGAGTGCGATACAGTCGGAGAACCGACGAGAGAGGGACCCATGCAACGACGACGAGTCTCTCGTAAAAGCTCGACGCTTCGGTTGTTGGCGAAGCAGGTATTACCGGAGATTTTCGTAAGCCAGACTTAGAATCTCGTTTTCTCAATTTTATTCTCGTCAACGGACACGTTAAATTCTTCGTTGAACAACCGGCGATCCCCGAACGACGTGTGTTCGCGCGGAGCAACGCGCTCGACACGTCGGAAGTCCCTTCGAGATTTATAGACCGTTTTCAACCTTTAAGGATTTTCCGTTCGATGTTTTTTTTTTTTTTTTCGACAATTTGTAGAACACTATTTTTCCCTCTAAACGCCGAGTTTACCGGGTGGAAAAACCGGGGCGTGGCGAATCCATTATTTTCCTCGATTCCGTAGGAAAACGCACAGAGATCGGGGTTGCGAGAAATGTTTGTGCGTAACTGCACAGTGCGTTAATTAAGACGGCTGTATTAGCGATGACGGGGGGTCGCGAACGACCCTTAGCGCTCCGGATGGACCGCACGATGAGAGGGGGCGAGAGGCGGCCCCACAAAGCTTTTGTTTGTAGCTTCGTGCTATTCGCACCCGGAGGGGGTGAATCACCCCAAAATTGTTCGAAGGTCGTGTGTTTATTTTGTGATTTATGCGACTGATCAACTGTAGCATCTAAGTCCACCCCTCTTCCCCCTCGAATACACACGTATAACGATCAAACATTTTTATTTGGGTACTTTTTTTTTTTTTTCGTTCGTATATTCTTCTGGATAGTCAAAGCGAAGGCACATAGCTTTAACAAGGGGGATGAAAATAGTTCGAGAAAACTATAGTTGGGGAATAGCTTCGCGTACCACGTGTAATTCGAATTCTAACAATAATCACGCGAAGACACGAAAGGGTTGGCGCTCGTTTGTCGATCGATGGAGATAGTGAGACCGGAAGTTGCCGGAGGGGCTATTCAAGTCTGACCCTTGGTTTCTCGGCTGTAGAGTCCCTTGGCATCGATCGTTCGCGTATCATAGTACACCCGGTGCATTCGTTTATCGGCACGAAAGAAAGTGGGCCGACCTTGTTAAGGCTCTGGAGATTAAGCAATAAATTAGATTTTCCCTCATATGTGTGCTTCGCAATTTCAATGCTAAAATTACAAATCATTCCCGAGCTTTGATAGCGCAGAAATCCACAATCGATTTAGAAATGATTATATTCTTCCCGGTTATCATGAAGGATTTAGACATAACGATTTCTCGGCACGGTACTCGGGCACATCGTTAGGAAACCTTCCGGCGATCGTTAGCCTCTCGCCTATCGCGGAGAACTCGATTCGCTGACCGAGATAAAACTAAGGACCCCCCTTACGAAACGCCTGGATTACTGGGAATCGATAATAGTTAACGATAAGATTCTAAGACCGCCAGCCGCGAAGTGGGCGAAAATCTTTGCCGGCGTGTCACACAAATCGTCAGCGTTGTAGATCAGTTCGGTTCACCGAGTTAAGTACACAAAAAATAAATCAATTACAAACGGCAATTTCTTCTTACTAAATGAGTCGTTAATAATAATAATAATAGTGATAATAATAATTATTATTATTTAATAATAACAATAAGTACCATGTTTTAATAATAATAATTTCATTATTCTAACGCCGTATCATTATTATTATTATCATTATTAATTTTTTAATCGTTTTTAATTGAATGACTACCACTATTCCGAAAGGCAATTTTCAGTCGATCAAATAATAGAAGCCATCGGAGATTGTATCGCAACATCGAATCGATCGTTAAATTATATCATGGTATGCGATGATGGGGTCTCGCTGGGCGGATATAGGAAGACAGATAGAAAAGGGATGAAGGAAAAAAAGGGATTCGCGGGGGTGGAAAAGAGCCACGGGCTCTGTTGTATCGTGGCAACCCTCAGGCTCTCTGACCGTTCGCGTGTCTCGACCACATCAACGGTGTGCAATCGATGCGACTGATGGACGCGGTTCGGGGGACTACGAGGTGGGAAGGGGATTGTGTGTTGGCTATTGGTTGAAGAGAGGCAAAGAGTTCCAAAGGCACTGAACAAGCGTCGGAGAAAGAGAACTGGAATAGTGACTGGAATGGCGGTACGGGAATAGGAGTGGCGCCCGAACAAGCCGCCTGAATTTCTATTATATTTCCGGCGGTATAGGTACATCGCGTGATCCGAGAATTGGCCTTAGCGCACCCGATCTCGGGAACGAGCGAACTCGCTCTCCCTTAAGACTCGCTGCGGAACAAAACCAACCCATCCAATCTTCGACGCCTGTATTCACGGATTCCGCGGAGCCATGCAAACTTTTTTTAAATTTTATTTCATTTTTTTTTTCGTTTCTCTTCGAAGTTTGGGTAATCATTGTTTCACGCGAATCCTTTAGTCCGATGAAAAGTCAGATGTGCATTATTCAATCCGGCTATATAAATTTTCATGGCTATATAAATTTTTTATTTTGCGAAAATTACTCTCCGTAAAATTGAGGATTTCGCTCGAGGAATTTACAATCACATTTGTCTCCGTGGTGTCTGCCAATCTATCACGTTCCCCTCGCGTTTTCCCTGACTCACCGAGTCGCTCTTGTCCCTCTGCCTCTATCGTTCTCGCGGTATGTATAACCCAAACATATTTTACAAAATGACTAACAGCGAATTTTCCGCTCGCGTGAACGCGTTCTGTATACTTCGGGGGGGAATAGCCGAGGCATCGCCAAGCGCGGAGCGTTCGCGGAGTCAGCATCAGCAACCGGACTGCGCGGGGTATGCTGGACGGAAATGATTACGCTCACGAGAATTTCGCTCCGCGCCTTCAATCGCAGAGGATACGAGCGTTTACACCGCTTGCGCGTTCCAGACGTGAAGCGAACAACAGCCGCATTGCGCGGTCGTATTCTCTCGCATGTGCGTATCGCGGATAGCTGAGCGAAGCGGACGAGAGAGGTATCGAGGAAAGCGACGGCCTTTGATGTATCAATTACCGAATAGCCAAGCGCCGTAGAGTCTGCCACACAAAATTGGTTTATATTGTAACGTTGTTCGTTTATAGTAGGCGCCGCCGCACAGCGCTCACGGAGGGGGGATCTCGCGTTTATTGTACCCCGATGTCTTTACCCGATGGACTCGCGCGATGCAGGGAAAAATTAATTCGACATCGGACAACCGGTATCGCTTTTATCGTCGAAACTTCCCAGCAACGATAAATACTTCATCGACAGACTCCTGACTTCCTATCAATATTAAAAAGCTTTGAAGAAAAATAATCGTATTTTGAAATTATTAAAAGTTTATAAGCGTTTCTTATATTGCGGAAAATAAATTACGATTGGTGGTAGGAAATTGGAGTGAAATTTCAATTTTTTTTTTCTCAAAAATACAAAAACGTCACTCTTCCGGTGGCCATTTTTTTATTCCTAATATCAGTTGACTATTATGCTTTTTTTGTTAGACACCAATATATTATTCCCCTTTCGGTAAAAAAAAATCATTTTATTAACTCCTATAGTAAAAAAAAAAATTCAACATCGAACTCTGTTATCAAATGGACAGGTGTACCCACTTAATTTAAACGATTTTTTTTCCCCGCACTCCGGTTCATCTTATCGCGTTGGTCCGTATTCGCCTCTTTCGTCCTAATCCAATGAAATCGTTGCAGTCAACCGAGAATGGTAGAAAATAGTGGGGATTCGAGATAGAAACGAGTTAGTTGGCTTAGCGGGATCGAGGTATCGATTCACGGACCGATGGTCATGGATACCAGAAATCCCAGAGTAGGAAAAACGGGAGCCCGTGGATATCGTGGCGGCGCATTAAGACGTGACGAAAGAGAGTCCGAGATAATCGTCCAAGAAACGCTGCACTTCTCCTCCCATACCCCCGTCATAAATCCGAAGTGGTAGTATGGGGGGGTTATCTCGATATTTTAGTATTCGTATCGGGGAAATTACCTTCGTCTCTCGGACTCTCTTTCTCCTTTGCCCTCTCTACTCTCTCTCTCTCTCTCTCTCTATCCTCTAATAGACCGACGTTGCTCCGGTGACTGGAACAAATTTCCAATATCCAGTACGGTTACGCCCGACCGGATACGAGACACTTACCTATCGTAATTACCCTCGTCTCCCTCCTATCTCTCCACGCCGTCCTTATCGCGTCGTTCGGTGACGCGCGCGACGCTTCTCGATCCCTGAGAGTTCCGACACGGAAAACTCTTCTACCCCCTAACCCCCACCCCCCCTTACCCCATCCGACCCCCGCGCAATTCCTCCACTCTCAACGTACACACTTCGACATTTCCCCTCTCCAAAAGCCGGGAGATTCCGAGCAGTAACTCCGGATTGCTCTGGCGCTTCTACCAATTTACTCAGAGCCAATTTACCCCCCTCCCCCGTCTTACTTCCCCGATCGCTGATGCTTTCGTGAAATCTATTCACGTTGGATAGGCTCTCGTAATATGAAAATCAAGTCTACCAGAAGATACTCTCGACGCGCTCTCGCACTTTGCATCGATGTACCCGAGTCCTCGAACTTATCCAAACTTTGGCTTTCCTTTTGTGCTTTTCGAGACGAGACAATAACTTTAATACAAAACTAAAACAACTGAAGCGCATCTCTGAAACGAAGACTAATGTTTCGCCATCGATCGGCAAGTTTTTTCCTTTGGAGATAAAGTATGAAAGATGAGACGCGACGAGAACTCAGCTGGAGGAAAAAAACAGGCGACAGAATAAACGAAATCCAAGACAGCAACGAAGAATGGCAAGTGGTCCTCTGTTGCAGAGTTTCTTACCGATGCAAAAAAGCGGACAAATGTTTTTTCTTTTCCGTAAATGTGTCATTAAAAAATAATGATTTTAGAACATAAATAATAGTAATTATAATAATAATATTGGCAATAAATAAGATGGATAAATTTGAAGAAATAATAATAATAATAGTATATTATTTCGCAATGACATTAATTTTTTTAAATTTATCTTTTGCCTCCGTTGCATAGTTTTATGCTGAAGTATAATAGATAGAAGGAGTCCGATGATATTCGACCGTTTAATCTTTCCTCTAAGATAGACAAAGCCGGCGGAGACACCTAAAAGTGTGCAGAAAGTCGCCGAGACTTTCGCGAGTCTTTCTCCTCCTCTATTGTGTTATGCGCGTCGTCGTGGAAGAGCAGCAAGGAGACGAGAAAGAGGACAACGAACGCGGGGAAGAAGTGCACAGGATCTCCCGTGGTCCTCGGGAGAGTCTCGGCGTAGAGTACGCGAAATATGTAAATGGACAGAGGGCGAAGGAGCGCAAAGACTCGACCACCGGGGCGAAATCTCGAGACGGTAAATGTAGCGCGGCGGCGCCGGTATTCGCCTAAGAGACGAGGGACGGTACGGTAGGGAAGAGTAAAAGGTTGGGAAAGAGAAACAGAGTGAACGAAATAAGGATAGAGTAAAGGCGGTACCAAGCGGGGTGATAGCGGAGGATGGTGAATTAGCATATTTTAGAATTGCATTAATTACCGCGACAGACGCGAGGCCGATACCCAACCGACGACGACAACGACGACGATGAGACAGCGAGAGAATGAAAGTCTGGCTGAAGCGAGACTGCGGAAAGGAGTGAATACAGCGCAGTAAGAAGAGCTCCCGACAGCGACAGAGAGACAGATCTTCTTATATATATATACGTGGGAGGGCTTCCTCCTTGGCGCAGAGAGGAAACGATGGAGACGACAGACCGCAACGACGACAGTGACGACGATGCGGCGAAGAAACGAAACGGGAAACGCGTCGTTTATTGTTACTCGTCGGAGGGGGACTTTCAAAAGAAAATCGTTTCCGAGTTCGTCGAACGTTGAAACTAGACGACGAAAAACTCGTGTCTCTTTGTACACCAATAGCATAAAAAGATATATTAGTAGTTAGCGGATTTACTTGTTGGAAAAGAAATTATGATAATTTGCCCCGGTGATCTTTCAATTTGGAAGATAAGTCAGATTTCGCAGAAGACGTCTAATTTTGATGTCTGCGGTTGGGTTGATGAATCATTGTGATACTACGCATCGAGGGCACTTTTCTATGTGCAATTTTATTGGTTAAGGTGGACCAATGAATGTCGTCTTGATTATTTCTTTCCGGGGGGCGGGAAAAAGGAAGTTGGATGAGTTATCCCGACGAGGGTAGCCGTTCAAAGACAAAGAGTCTGACGTCGAATAGGTGAGGGTGAAATGATAGCGCTGTGAGGTATCCACCGAACGATCGCCTGACGTGCCTGGGGTCTCCCGATGTAATAATCGAGGAGGCATCGACGCCGAAGTGGATTCATGGTGCGAGTCTCGACGGCTGTTGGTGATTCAGAACCCGGGTAGAGCACATTCAGCTACTGCTGGGTGTACAAGAGCCGCTGTGTGCCTCGACAGGGTTCGGGGTGTCTTCATTCGGCTCGTGGTAACTACGTAGGTAGGCTTCTTCACGTATGTATACACGCGCACGAGAATCCATCGTTAGAGAACCGCGCCCACTAACACCAAAACCTAATTGAGTGATCGAGTGGCCTTGCGGTGTTGGCACCCCGGGATACGCCGGGAGAGACTGAACGTGATATAAGCAATTCTCTCCCCAAGTTATACCGAGCGTAAAAGACCGGTCACAGTGGATTCTGCAGTCTAATAGAGCAGTGGAAAAGAAAATTGGTTGGATAAAACCGAAACGAAGATTTGATTCTGGATAACTGAAATGTTAGGAGGGGGGGGGGGGGGCCGTAAAAGACCTGAAAGCGTATATACGGCGGTATAAGGGAAATACTACCTAATATAACCTAACCTACTATACGAAAAAAAAAACCACTAGAAATTAATTAAAATCTCTCTTTCTTTGTTTGTTGCAGGTATGAATCTAAATCTCACGCTAATCCCTTCCTATTCATGGCTCAAAGGTCGGTACGTTCATTTTTATTTTATTTCGAAAAAGGTAACATCGACTTTCGATAGTAAACTATCGAGTAGTAACGTCATAAATTAGAAACACGTGAATTCGAGACTTGACGATAAATGGTACCAACTTCAGCTGTCTGCACTGTGGATAACGTTATGCGATGACGGACAGAACCCAAGGATTGGCATGGGTAGGCAGAGCGAAGTCAGGACAGTCTTGGGGTTGTGCATTATATTACAGTCGCGGACGCGCGCGCGGGAACGCGGGTACATTGCCAGCTTTATGAGCTCATATGTTATCGCTGCCGGCGTGCCTACGGGTACATACGGGTCGATCTTTGTAAGTGTGTATTACTGTTGCGAATGCATGTACCAAACGCACACATGAGGCTAAGGATCGGGGGGGAGGGGACACTGTATAATGTACACACTGTGCATACATCGTATGGGAGGCGCGCGGCCTCCAACGCCCCAACGTTCCTGGCGAAGGCCCCGTGAGAGCGTAGGTGACAGCTCTGTCATATTACGAGCGAAATCGCGAATTTATTCCGTCAAGGACCGTGAAGAATATCGCGTACGACAGCGAGACCAGCGGCATGCTGCACCTCTCATCCGAACCTTTTACTTTTTCTCTTTTCGCCGTAGCCTCGCGCGCGATGTCGCTGAGTTTATGATATGCAAACGGTCCGTTTGCACTATCAAGGTAGTCGGATGTCACGGGTATAAAAAAAAAAAGAAAAAAACATGTCGGGCCTCTCGAATACGACGAGAAAGAAAACGATCGATCGGGTAATAAAAACTCATAGATTTTCGTAACGCTCTGTTGGCATCGCGTAAAAATGGTCGTATATATGCATTTATGCATCGTTCTGTACCACCGACTGCTAAATTCTCGCATAGCTCGCAAATCCTAAACTATTACTCTGGCGAGACTTCTGTATCTAGTGTCCGGTACGTCGACGTCGACATATAGAGAGTTAGGACTCGGCAAGCGGACCGCGGAACGTCCAGCTCTCTCGACCGGCGGCTGTCTGAGAAACGTGAATCGATATGCAAATAAATGGAGTTAAGGCCGATATATCTTCGGGTTCGCGGTTTATCCGTTTGAATGTATTGGACGCTCGGACACATACCCACCCCGTCTCTCCTTCGGTCTGACAATGCTAGGAAGTTTCCACTTCGATCTCTGTCTCCGACACAAATTCAGTATCGATCACACCACAGTGTAGCCGTGGAAAATTAATATTAACCCCCGAAATAGCTGCATAAATGAAAACGGAGTAATGAGGGTCAGTCGGCATTTCTCAGGTTTTATTGGCCGAAAACGGCAACCATCATTTATAAACCATATTATTATGTATTATTCGTACTAATTATTTATTTTTTAATTATTTTAAATATTTTTTTACTGTTATTATTATTTTTTTTAATCTGAAAAATTTAGAGTTACCGGCTGAGAAATCGGCTAAAAATATTAAAAACACGGGACTCGAGAAAATTCTTTTTTACTGTCCTCTTCATGTGGATCTATAGCAATTACAGAACTTTATTGAGCGCACAAAAAAAAAGTAATAAAAATGCATATTATGTATGAATGAATGACAAATCCGGACGCGGAACGTAATAACGAGTAGAATGAAAAGGAAAGGGAAGAGAGCTCGTTAAAGATTGTTCAAGGAAGACGAGTCTGCCACGGGGTAGCGAAGCGCGATCGATCCGATCGCCGAGAGTGAAACGAGATCTCGCGAATTGAGTGGCCGCCTCTCGATCTCTCTGGAAGGCCCTTGCAAGCGTGACGATGCGCCGAGTCGCGTAATCGAGCTACGCGCACAGTATGATGAAAAAAAAGAATAATAATAATAAAAAAAACGTAAGAAGAATGAGAAAGAAGCGAAAGATCAAGTTGGTCGAAGGTTCTACGATAGATATCCTCTCCGTACGGATGCAATTTATTCGATAAAAAATCTTTACTCCTCGTACATAGGTACATTGATCGTTCGCCAAGTTGTCTGTATCCGTGTACGACGTATCGTGAGTGCACTCGCACGTTCGATAATTCACGTTGGAATTCTTCCTGAGCCCCGCGTCGTTCTGACGGTCGATCGATACGAGCAATCGAATCGTAACAATCGTCGTTACGTTCGATATTATATCACGGCATCTCGCAAACAACATACACGTGCTTCGTTTATTTTCAGTTTTTTTTTTTTTTTTTTACTTTTAACGAGTTTGAATAGAGTTATATATATATATAACTCTCTCGTTATATTGATTTGCGGTGATGGTCTCTACAGCCAAAAGGCTCCCGGGAATAATTCCCGGCAGCGAAACCTTTTTCGTCCACCTCTGTCCCCTCCACTCTATGTTATAGTATAGAACACTGTAGTATATATATACCAGTTGAATTGCGGAATGCGTTCTCGTTTAGGATGAGCCGAAGCGCGACTCGGATCGCTGGAAGAGCACCGAGCAACGAGGGTTTGCGAGAACCCCGGTTAGTTATATCATTCATCCGGTTTGGGGGCGGGGAGGGGTGGGGTAGAGAGAGCCCCCAAGAGCTCGAGGAGAGGATGAGGTCGAACGGCACGGCTCACGACAGAAACAATGCAATTTAAATGTTAAGCGGACGCGGAGGGAGAACGCGATCCCCGGTTAGCGCGCGCGAGCGTTCGGACTATATATACTATACATTACGCGGCAGTGTACTGTTCGGCTGTTTCTCTTTCTCGTCGCGAGTTTGTCCCCGCATCGCCACGAGTCGTGCTTTTGCGAGAGAATCCAAATGCGACAGTTAAATCGAACCGTCGCTCGTTTATTCTGTCTCGGGACCGAGCACCCCATCCATCGGCTATGTCTGTCCGTCCGTCCGTCCGTCCGTTTTCTCTTCCTCTCACGATTCGAGGAGAGGGGGTGCGGGAGACTGCGGGATGAAAACAAAGCGCGTAGAGTCGCGGGAACTGAATACAATCGGCAGGAAGACGGTGGTTCGCTTTGGGGATATGTTAGACTCATTAACACGATAACTAAGTAATAAAAAAAAATGGAACGATAATTCAAATTTAATTTTTGAAAATTTTACGAGCAATTTTTTTTTTAACGACGAAGAACTTTACGTTATGTTATGGAAAAAAATGATTTTCTTTTAATTAGAAAAAAAAATTGAAACTTGAAGAATCTTATGCGACATCGTTTTAATTTCGTATTCTATGGTCGGATACATTGTCCACCGTCCTCGATGTATTTCGTTGCGGAATTCAATATTTTTATTCGGTATAATAAATCCGCAATCCGCGACACACCACGAGGACAATTGTTGTGAATGAACGAGAAAAGGGTTGCGTACACATATACGTACCCGTTGCAATCACGTAGCGGTGAGCTTGTCTAGGCGTGTCATACTGTCTGCCACCCGCGAGAGATCGCGCTATTGCAACGTTTTTTTTTTATTCCCAATTAGCGCGGACAATTTGTCGAACAACCGGGAAAACTCGGAATTGTATATAGGAATCGAGAGTATTGGAGAGAAATAGATATATCTGTATATACATATATTATATACTATATACATATAATATATATACGCGAGAATCGGGACTCCTCTGTACGTACCACGCCAAGGGTATTGTACATGGAGCAGGAGGACGAAGCGCAGAGACAATTAATCCCACGATTGGTTTAATTCGCTCGACATTATCCAATCAAATAGCGAAGCGAGTCCGAGGGACATGGAGAGCGACAGGAGTCTGGAGTATCGGATCCCCGGTCAATCCCTCCGCAGCGTCAACCGCATCACCAACCAATACGCCCCGCGAAACCCCCCTTTCGCAAATCTCATCTCCCTGATCGTCTCTCCTCTCTCGACTCTTGCAGAGCATTCAGGAGGAGAGACACGTTGAATTAAACAATCGACGAACGCTCGAGTCCGGAGAGCATTAATCACACGAAATTGAGAGACGCGGTTCATCCCCCAAAGATGCGAATTAAAATTAATAGAAAAAAAGGAATTCAAGGAGGAAATGTGGAATAAAATTACGATCTTTGGTTGCTGTGATTTCGTACATTTTTCAAAAATACAGACGATTTTATGCAGAATTTGTATATTTATTTTATGCGCATAAATATATATATTCTATAGGGTCGACGGCACGATTATTGCCTCGAAGTTCATCTCACACGGTGAGATCGAAAAGTTGCGGTTGCCGTCGGGAACACATATGTAACGCCGATCTCCGCGCCCGGAGAAATCATGCGGTCTCTCGAGAATGACTCGAGAGAATCTCGATCGCGCCGTATATGGATCGTCCCACGGTGAAGTCCGGACAAACGACGATCGGGGAGAGAACTCGTCTCAAATTTACTTCAACGCTTCCCATATATCGAAGCTACTCGTACCGATCGATGCGATATTTAATACTTCGATGAAACTGATCGACAAATTAAACATCGGATCGAATCGATCGTCGACTTTCGCCAAAAATATCGTTAATACCTTTCGAAAAATTTCCGATCGAAATAAAGGATATGTGAGAATATAAAAAACATATATATGTCAAAAAAAGTTATAGAAAATAAAAAATTTGATATATAATAATATTAACCGGCAACAGCAGCGGTTTTATTAATATATTATTATTTTATTACGCAAAAGAAAAATTTTAATTTTCGTATATAACGCCGTATATACTTGCGACGACGATTGGCATTGTTTCTCTGCAAAACACCGAAATTACGGGTCCCCGAGAAAAATTCGCAGATTTTTGAATTTTTTTTTGTTTTTTGGAGGATTAGAGGTTACAGAACGATCTCGTTTGGGGAGTTACGAGCAAATCGTTATACTTTCTCGATCCTCCCATTCTTCTCTCGATGGTATATAACTCTCTCGACGTGAAATCCTCGCCGATTCGTTGGCTAAGGAGTGAAGGACAAATCGTTCGTTCGTGCCGGGACTCTCCAGGCATTCGAGAGAAGTGAGCTTAGTATCGTATCGTACGTGTGTACGGATTGTTACTATACTTGCAGAGAACGAACGCGTTCCCGGCAGTCCGAAGCTGCCGTGTTGCTTGCGCCTCACACGTACGAACGGCCAATGTTCCTGATGTAATTGTGAAGCGAATAGAGGCAATGGGAATTACACAAACACCGACGCGTCTGTACTATGTACGAGTGGCTACTTTGTACAGATTAAGATCGTTCATAAGCCGCAGCATGGTGTATACAGTTATATAAGGAAAACGTATACATCATTCTCAAACCTACTAAGTTGCTACCTTCCCCTTCGCGCAATAGTATAGTATAAACCCGTCCGAGATATTACAAACATGACTTGTGGGTACATGCGAGACGAACGCGAACGCGTGGCACGTAACACGAGAAAATAGAGAATGGTCCGTGGTAAGCTTGCAAGCGCTCCTCCTGCCGCGGCGATGCCAAGAAGCAATCCGTTCTGTTTCCCAACATCGCGAGAAGAGGAAAACGACCCGAAGTCTATACTGTAACACGGTAGCTCCCGGATAGCGAGTCATCCCCCGAGCGACCCGCTGTCACGCCGTTCCCCGAGACAAGTGAGAGGTACGCCAGTCATTTGTTTCTGCTTTATAGTACATTCCCGGTGTGTTATCTCGTGCCAAGCGTTTTGACCTATCGGTGTGTAGGTGTGTGAGAGTACGGGAAACCCATCTCGCCGATGAACCACCCGCGCAAACGCGAACCACGCCAACCACATACCGCCGGTCACGATGTCCGCGACTCAAACTCTCTCTCTCTCTACTCTCGCTGCGTGCGGTTGAAACAAATCGCTCGAACGCGTGACCACCGTGAACCAACGAATTATCGCTCACAAGTGCGCGTCTCCTTGACATAAGAGTCTCGAGAAATTTCTGGACTTACGGACGGTAGAATTTGTAATAATTTTGATGGAATTAATCAACGGCGGATGATAGAGTTACAATGGACGAGTTACTGCGTAAAGAGGAAAACGAGAGACACTTTCTTATTTAAAAAAAAATCGATTTAAATTTTTTTTTTATTGTGTACTCTGAGATTTTTGCACATGATGAGTTGTTTGTTTTAATCCGATTATTACCGATCATTATTAATAAATTACGTCTTTTTAATTTTTATAATGTATTAAATTTAAAAAAATATATAATTAAATTCAAGTAAATAAATAATTGTAAAAATTGTTCCATATTTTTAATTTCTTATTAATTATTATTTATTCTATTATTCTGTATAACGGAGAATTCTCTTGAAATCCACTCAGTTTCATAACTTTCTATTTTCTTTCGATTTAACTTTTCACAGTAGTGACTTTTTTTCCATTTTTAATTTCTGCTTTATTCAAATATCCCCGAGCGCTTTGCCAAAAAAAAAAAAAGTTTCCGACGACTTAAAATATTTATTTGCAACATGAAATGTAAGTTTACCTTAAAAACTGTTATTTAAAAAAAAAATTATAGAAAGCTTAAAAAAAAAACGGAGTGATAAGCGAAAGCAGGAAGAAAAAGAAGCTCTGTCCGTAGCAGTTACTCAGTCAGCGGTTTAGGAAAGTTCCAGTTCTTTTAATGGGCCCCGCGGGGCGGGTAACGGGGGAGGGGGGAACTTCCACGACGTGGCTTAACGTCGTCCAGTTAGTCGGGGTGTCCAAAGTTAATGAAATTCAGCACCGGCAAAGTTGGAGTAGCATTTGGGTCGGGCGAACCCGCGGGTTTCACGAGAGACTCCGACTCCGGGGAGGACGTCGTTCTCGTTCTCCTCGATCTTTCTCTCTCAGGGTTCTCTTCGGTATTTCGCGGAGACTCTGCTCTCTTGAACGCGCGCGAGCGATCAAACTCAAGAAAATAATCTGCCGCAAAAGTTTCTCTCCCGTGCTGTTGCCCGATACGTATTAACCTCACTATAATATACCGATACATTATCTACATACGCACATATATATATATCAAGTTGGCGAAACGTGTTATTAGATTGAGACGGCCCACGCGATCCAAGAGCAGCACACGCTCTCGGTGCGAAGTCCCGGAACCTTCCTTTCGCGCGAGCAAAACGCGCTCCGCGCAAGAGATACAGAGTGGCGCGCGTCGCCCGAAAGAGAAAGAAAGAGCGAAGCGACGTCGTCTCTTAAACGCTCGTAATTATCGCCTATATTCCCCGCTGTATCCCTATCTGCATATATTATTTCGCAGCATTTTTTTTTACGTTTTTTTTTTTCGTCATGTATATATTTTGCTTGAGCGCGTCGTTGGCGTGGCTGAGTCGTCGCGCGCGCCGATGTAACTCGTAATGCGTGAGACTCGAGTGTAATTATTCCTCATCGATGCGAAAAAAAATAAAATAAAATCGGTAACCAACGCCCCGACAACGTTAGCCGAGGCGAAAGCGCGATCGGAAAACACGCGCATCGTTGTAACCTCTTATCCCCGAGTCGATTTTCTCGTCAAAAAATAATTTCTTCATCGATTATCCTCGCGTATTGCCAATGTCGAGTTTTTTGCGAATAATTTCTCTCGAGGAAAACTTACATGGTTAATCCGCATTTTAATGATTATTAAGAAGCTTATACGGATTAGACGATACTTCTTTGATGTTTACGAGACATCCGGGCCGTTTATCTCGGTCGGTAATTTTATATTATTTTTTTTTATACACGTTGAAATGAGACTCTAAGGTGGTGGCGTCCCCTTTAAATAACTGCGTCTCGAATTCTTATCAAACCGAGCGAACCAAACCCGTTGGAATATCTCGGAGTCGATATATTTTAAAACTTCGATTGACACTACCCATGGAGTTATTATCTTCCATGCCGCACCGGCCAATTATAAATTAGGGTCTCGGAACGAGAAGGGTAGAAAAAAAAAGAAAAAAAAATTGCAGCCTTAGATAAGAGCAACGAATATAAGTCTGGAGGTCTCGTAGGGATTCCGCGGGTAACCGGAGCTCTCTTGATACTTCGGCGAATCGTCGATCTCCTTCTTCTCCTCATCCTTTTTTTTTTCTCATTCGGTCCTCTAAACCTTCGCACTTTTATCGCGGAATACGTTGTTAAGATACGAGCTAACATCGTCCCGGTGCATTTCGACAGAGGTATGTGCATTGCTCTCCCTGTGTAGAGCGCCGCGCCGGCTTTGCCTTCGTTTTTCAACCTCTAAACCTCCGTCCAATATCGTTTTTTTTTTTTAACTTTATTTTTGCATCTTCAGTCTCGAGATCGTTCGAGCGCTTCGCTCTTCTTCTTGCACTCGCGATATCTCCGGTCCCACGGGTTGCAATCCGCCTCTTCGCATTACGTAGGTTCGCTGTACACATACAACGTTCCCTCTATCGCTTCGATATTTGCGCGTGTGGGTGAACGGGAACTAATACTTGCGAGAGAAAAAACTGGAAAAAAAAAAAAATGGGAGAGGATACGAAAATAAAATGTTAGTCGGATTTCAAAGCATCCGTGAGACGAGCCGAGCTATGCGGAGGGGTTCGTTCACACTTGCCGATCGACATTTTCCATCGGCGTGTGTTGACGATAGGCGATACAGAGAGTCGGTTTCGTCGATGTAACGAGAAACCTCATATATATCACTCGTTGATTATGCCGGAAACTATCCAATAGCAAGGGAAGGGGGTAACGAGAGGCGGGTTCCGAGCAGTCCGTGTCTCACCTCGTAACAACCGCTGTGTTATTCGGTGATTAAAATACACAAATATATATATAAACAGTAACGTTTTCGTCTATCGAATGCAAAAGCTGAATTTAATTATCGGACTGCGCATCGTTTTGTTATTGCTAATCAATTACGCAGCGATTTTTGGGGGCTACGGAGTCTGGCAATAAATTGAATTGATTGCGACGGCATTTATAATGCATATAGTGTCGCGTTTTGTGATTGAGATATTGGTCTCGTCACGATACAATTTGAATGGGGGTTGTAATAAAAAATGATAAAAAAAAATTGTAGGGAGTTGCGGCTGAGGAGAGCGTTATTGTGGGTCTTAAATTAATAAGCAGTACTTCGCGTTAATATGCTTTTGACTTTCGATTTAACGCCTTGTAATACTGTGCCATAGTCGACGGAAGAGGGTGGGGATTGGTTAAAAAAAAGCGAACAACGCTTCGAACGCGGTTTTGCCATTTCGGCGAGTTGAGAATAAGCAGAAGAAGTTGAAGGAAAAAGGAAGAAAATAAAACGCCTGTGGGAAGGGAAGAGAAAAAAAAAGGTTCTAGCCGTTGCAGGCGTTGCGGGCGGAAAGGAAACGCCCCTTTGAAAACTAAACTCATAAAACTCGATGAGTCTTACCACTGCTCGCTTTTTTTTTCTGCTTCTACCGTCTCTGTTTCGTTCTCGCGGCTCTCCCCGGTCATTTTTTCGGTGTCAAACTTTTACGATCGACCCTACGGGACCCGTGAGCGGGTTGTCCCGAGGCTCTGCAAGAACAGCGAGCCAAGGGCCCCCGTAGATCACGAAGAAACGAAATGCCGCAAAGAAGCTGCACGCTCGGCCCGCGCGCAGGGTACGCGACTGTTTGCAGTTGCGCTGGAAACGAATGGACAACACAGCTTCGCTTCGAGCTGAGATCCCGATCTCGGGCAACGATGAAGACCTCGAACGAGACTTTGAGCCTCGAAGCTGTAAGGAGAACGGAGCTAAAAGAAAGATAAAAAAATTCTAACGCGCCGAGAGAATAGATTCGAGATAAAAAAATTTGAGTCTATTAAAAATAACGAAATGCAAACTTTTTTTATGTACACTCGTCACTGTCTCGTGTAGTATATTTAACTTTCTATACATTATTATTTTTATTTATTTTTCATACTAAAATTAAAGCCGATGTGCCGATATCAAGCAAAAAATTCGATTTTATTTTTCAATTCGATGTTTTTATGTATAAAAAAAATGATAAAAACCGTTTCTTCGCCTTAAACTACCGGACTCCCTTCTTTAAATTCGAAAAATTCCATTGATAAAAAAAAACCCCAGTTCCGAGTATAAAAAATTGTCTCAAAACTATCGAAACACTATTACGAATAAACAATCACACAAAATAAAACAATCACACAAGTCGATGTTTTTATACGCATAAGAAAAAAAAACCCATTACTTTGCCTCAAAGTGCCGAACTCCTCCTTAAAACCAATAAAAATTCCATCGTTAAAAATATCTCGTAGAAACGTGATAAAACGATCAAACAAATCGAAGACATTTTCTTAGATCGCTCCGAATATGTTTGACAAGACGGCGCATAAAACTCGCTAATTCTCCGAAGAAGCGAACCCCCCGTATGTGTACGAAATACCGCGTAGTCTGCATAACGGCGATATAACTACTATACAGAAGTTACTACACACGAGTAGGATGAACCGCGGCACATGGCCTCTTCGAAGAGAGTTTCTGGTGTAAGAGAGACTCGAGCTCTCTGGCGCGCAGGGCGCGCGTGAAGCAGACCGATAAATCATAGACCTGCGCCCGCACCGGCGCCGGTTTGGCTAAACTTTGCTTAGGAATTAGGATCTCGACTCTGCGTCGTTTGCTTGCCGGTTAGGAAGTACCTTCGTAGAGGGGAAGAGGGGGTTATAAGGGTTTCTCGTTTCTCGTTTCGTGAAGTTTATAGTCCCAACGAAAATCGAGTTTGCGATGCACGCGCATTGCCACCATTTCTGAAGCACTGAATATCTCGAGATTTATCCTCTGTGCGCGAGAAACTCGGTATATAGCACTTCGATGCCTTTTGCGGAGAACAAATTAGAGAAGTCGATGTAACATTACCGCGTTGACGCGTGAAGTGTAACGGCGCCGCGGCTATCGCGTTCCCCCCTCCCGAACCACTGACAGACAACCACTGACAATCTCGCGGGGGATTAATGGGAGAACGAGAAAATAAGACTAATCGTTCGATCGCAATATCTCGACGTCGAAATCGGCTACCGTACCGCATTTACCCGCCTTATTGTTAGTCACGCTGTGTTTCTAATTGAGGCTAAGTAACCTGTCATTGACGCGATTGCGAAATCAACGCGCTCGCGGGCCTCGAGGCAATATCTCGTTTCTATCACTCGTCATCAGCGTCCAGGTAGCATTTGCGATCGATCGTAATTACTTGAGATTTATCTAATCCCAGTTTTCACCGGAACTCTTTCATTTCCTATTTACGATTTGAATCATTAATCATTATTATTTATTTGTATTTACTAACGATTTCGATGTTTATAATAATCTTTTCTATGAATTAATCACTCATTACTTTTTATTAATAATAATCATTATTTGTATTTTTTTTTTAATACCATTTATTTATAATTATTAATGCATTATTAACTCGTAGGAAAGTTCATAATAAATAGAAACGTTGTTGAGAATACTGACGATATATATTTATTGATAAATGTATAAAGGGGATTAATGAGGCGGAATAATACGTATATTAAGTACTAATAGGTGTGCGTCGTATGTATTTATACTGTAATATATTTATAGAGTAATACATCGTAGGCACAGGCATTCGGGGAGTATTTCTGTGATAATATTTCACGTATTAATTCCCGCGCGGTACCGCGAGCAGAGAATGATGCGGTTTAATCCCGAAATGCCCCCCCGTCCGTTATCGTTTCACTCCATTTTGAGGGTTGATATTCCGCGGCTATATTTTGAGGTCGATATGATAACGTGGAATGCATCGCCCCGATAGAGACACGTGCGCACTTTTTTTTACTACGTGGTTTCGCTCGAAAACGCTTATGACAGCCACAGAATGGTACGAGTCGGGGATTTTAACGTGACACCGATACTGTCGATTGTAGACTCGATAAGCCGCGAGTGCGTAACGTCGACGATACCGTACACGAAATTTTCTGTCATTAATGATGATTATCAGACGGGTTGCCAACGGATCGTCGCTTTCGGTTGGTAAAAAAAAATCTGTTTTTACCGATATAGTTTTCAATGCTAAATTAATTTTCCACCCTTCGATGTCAGTTAATCGATGTTTTTCGATGTCAAATTAAATTTAACACGATGAAGTTTTTTAATTCGGGAATTTCGATACCAAATTGCTTAAAAAAAAAACCTAAAAGAAAAAAATGTTTTTGACAAAATTCGACCATAAAATTCTTCAATCGATTTCTCATTATTATGCATTTCTAAAAACACGATGAAAAGAAAATGATTCACTGTTTTAAATTTAATTTTGCAGTCTCATTGATCATAAGAATAATAGGGTACTCCGAACGGCTCTGTAATATATTCATTCGAAAAAAAAAACCATGCAGTGAACAGCTCCGCTAGCGTGAGTCAGTATTCGCATTGAGACAGACAGAAGAATGACTGTACTTCGGACATTGAAGGACTCGTGGCTCGTGCCACGCGTCCAATCAGTCAGCATATCGCTTGGCTTTCGCGTGTTCCGCGAGTCACCTGTATCGGCGGTACATCGAAATAAATCGAAGCCAGAAACCGCGAGAGAGTCGTTCGTTCTGTGGCAAAAAGTCGACGACTTGGGGTGTCCCTTGCCAAGGAAACACTCGGACGGGTGGTTATATCCACCGACGTGGAGAGCTCCACAGCCTAAGAAACTCTTCTGTTCTGTTGGCAACGAGAGAAAAGAACGCCGGAGATATGGATAGTCCGATAACTTCCCGCGGAGAGTTTCCATTGACTTGCAAATCTGTACGTTGTGTTGTACGCGAGTATACGATGAGAATAAAACGAGAGAAAGAAACTTAGGAGTAAGAGAATGAATAAAGCGAATGAGAATGGTACAAGACTGGTCGATGAGGGCGCTGAAGAGGAACGGAAGGGACGAGAAGAGCGGAAGGGGTCGGAGGCATCCGTCGATAAATAAGGCGCGCGCGTTGACTCGTGTTTCGAATAATCGAGTGGAGAATATTCAGGTGGAATTTCCAATATAGTTCGTGAAAAATGCATGAGCCCCTCGAAGGCCCGAAATTAAGTCGCTAAGAAGTTCTCGGCGACGGTGTTTCGTCGCTCCCCGTTATGGTTGGGGGGAGAGGAGCTCATCTCGCTTCGTTCGTTTCCTATCCAATTCTTGGGTTTCGAAAACTCCGCCACGGACAGTGTCTTCCCTTCGACCTTCCGCTTCACCATTTTCCTCCCTCCCCCATCCCCAGTTTATTATATATATAGTGTACCGGTATTCTTGGCTGTTCACTAATTTCCCTTTGTACGATGCTTCTCGAGAGAAAACCCCCGAGCGAGCGATCTTAATTGTCCCTGAAGCTCCCCAACAGTGTTCTTCATTTACTGTTATTTTTCTTTTAATTCTTATTAAAATATTGAAGGTTCGGGAGGTTCGGAAGGTTCGGAACGCGAGAGAAATTTACCAGATTCAAAAATGGATTCCTATCGCGATGGAAAGGCGGTGGATTACAAAGAAATTCTCTATTAATGGACCAATTTGTAGTCTCAATTAATGCAGAGCTTCTAAATTCCTCGAGATCGCACGCAGGGGGATGGCGACGGGAGAGAGGCGCCTGTGAGGTCTTTCTTGACGGCGTGCTGTCAAGGCGCCTCTCGGCCGTTGCCTCCAACAGTCTCGTTGTAGAGCTATCCGAGCGTAAAAACTGTGTCCCAATGAATTAGTCTCGTGGTCTGCTCGGTTACACGCCGACTTCCTTCTCGGAGGAGAGGAGGAAGAGATCGTTGGATGGCTATAGAAAAAAAAAAAAAAAAAATAGTCAGCGGCCTACCGCGGGGTCTCGTTTGGAAAAAGGAGTCAAGTTATTCGTGTCCGTCGTCGAGTGAGACGTCGAAATGTAAACGAGAGAGCGTCATCTGCGCAGCGAGAACCCACACGGTTCACCACGCGTTCCAAAGCGTTTTAGTCACGTAGGAAATAATGAAAAAAAATAGGAAAAAACAAGGGAAACGAGAAGATGAAGAGAAAAACTTCAAGACACTCGCGAAGAGTCTCGTGTTTAGTCTACGCGAATGCCAAGAGACTCATTTGTCGGTCCCGCTGTGGGACAAAGAAGCACAGAGTTTCGAAGCTTATGAAAGATTAATTCCTCCGAAGTACCCGAGAACAATTGGTAGGTTGGATCATAGATCGTGTCGGGACAATGAGTGAACCCACTCACGGCCGTTGCCGCGATGTATCCGCGGCGAGTTTAGGCGAATCCAACAACCAGTCTCGTAAATTTGTCGAGAGTCTCGAGGTCCGTTGGGAGGCGCAATTATGAGAGGAGAAACCGTGCAAGAGACCACAGATATGAAGAATCGTTTTATTCGTTGAACTCAGGCAAGTGGAAGCTTCGGAATAGAAATTCCGAAAGATTTGCATTTTCGAGCCATTGGCTCTTGTCTCTGGTTCGCTGTGCCTTCGCAGGACGAGAAAACGTTGCGGAGAGCGATTTACGGGAGCCTAGTGGCCCGTGCTTCACAATCAAATATGTAAATAGTCGCGAGAGACCCGGGGGGAGAGGCGGCTCCGATATTTGTCGGACCGGAGAACGAGAGAACCACAGCGCGGTTCGGCTTACGCTCGCTGTAACGTACCCCGTATCTTCGTGCATTTATACCGAAGTGCACTTCCACGACCACCCACCCGTCCGGTATTTCGACGATAAATCGCGACGCGGAAGAGGGAGAGAGAGAGAGCCGCGAATCGGAGCCGATAGAACGAACACTGAATACAATACGAAACATAGGAGAAATCGGGGTTCGTTGAAACACATGGGAAATTGGAATCAATTTGTAAAGAATCCGTAAGTTTCAGGCTGTGAATATGCCACTCTAAGGAATTACTTATCGTAGTTTGCACTCTGATTCCTTAGAAACATTCTTTATGAAGGAAATCAGGGCTAATTGAAACCTTCGCAAGCCGAAACCTCGCTGTAAAGAATTCGGACGCTTCACTCAGTGAACTGTAACTCCCAATTTTATTACGAGATTTCGATTTTTTTTTTTTCGTGTTGCCACTCGCCCCGGTTTCCCCTATTGACGAATCAGCGTTCAATACACAAATTCGATTTCATTTTATCATATACTCGGCTAACGGATATCGTATATCGTAATTTATACATCGAGTTGAGAAATTTTTATCGTTTGGTATTTCGCGAAGATGCAATTGTGAATATTTGATTGAAATTTGCGAGACAACAAAGCTGCTGTGTCGCATACTAACTGCGCGAAACCTCGGAATTTTTTTTAACGCCGTTTCGACTTGCGTCGTGTTTCAAGTAGCCTCGGTCTCCACTGTCGATGAATCAGCGTTGAATATAAAAATAATTGCTTTTTATCATACATCGCGGTAACGAAGTTGCTACGCTGCATAACTTTCCTTCGTATTTATCAATAATTTATTGTATTTTTTTTATCATTGAGAAAATAACTCGGAGACTCGCAGGTGCCCGGTAACGCGGGACATTGGATTCTCTGCTCGTTTTTTTTTTTTTTTTTTCGTCTTGTCAAATAGCATTACGAGTCGTTCTTACGAGTAATGAAAATTGAGTAGGAGATTTGATTTGAGATCTGATTGACATTTCCGGGTTACGCCTAAAGCCTGTCTTCGCGTCCCCGTCACTCGAATGTAAATCACTCTCCACTCTCGTGTAACACGGTATGGGACTTTCAACAATCGTCCCACCGAATCGATTCGCAACAATAAGTCGATGAGATCCATTAATCCTCGAGACTCGGGAGCGTTGAAATAATAACAAAACGAGTTTTTGACGGAGTGACGAACTTTGACGGTGTTATATTCTGCGGGTCCAAGAGGACTATCCGCTTCTGACGCCCTTTCTTTTCTCGCGCGTGGTACTGTCACGTTGCTGACAACAGTCTCACGTGGGTGTCGGCGCTGTTGAGAAGCGATTCGGAGCGACAGAATTCCAGCGACGAAGCATCGACGGCTTCAGCCTATTTTAACTTAACCCCATCAACGGATTAGTGGTAAATTTATCATATCGTAAGACTGGAAAGAGTCACCGACGATCCGCGATACCGCAAACTGACATCGCTATATTTGTAAAATGAAATAAACGGATCATTGGCTAAATTCGTACGAAACTAATGAAAATTCACTCGAGACAAGAGTAGCATGTAGCGCGAGTAGATTAATTCGATTACCGTCGAGTTCGACGCACAGGCGAAAATAACTGTATAACTCAGTGAACGTTCTGTTCTCCATACAGAGTTATGTATAGCGGGACATATAATAACGAAAGGCAATGAAATAGTAAACTAAAGTGAATGATGATAGGGTTAACCCGCGTGAGATAAAATTATCGAGATTATTTCCGTAGAACTACTCGTGTGTACGAAGCTAAATCGCGATATGCATTTATAGAATGATTATTCGTGACGCAAATGGCACTTCGCTCACGGAGGCCGTTTCGATGGAACCTCTCACCCTTTCCAAACTGCTCGCCTATAATTGTCGCTAAATCCTTAAGTACTCATAAAACTCTCGTATGGAATGTTCGTAGATTTTGAAGCCCATCATGAAAGATAGTAAAAAGAGTATAAAAAAATTGTTATGCAGTTCCAATTTTTTTCAAGTAATTTAAAAATAATTAATTATTGTTATTATTATTATCAAATAAAAAAAAATTAATTCAACCATCTTTAATATTTAGATCTCGAAATCATGAAAAAATAACCTCTATTTTTTTTTTTTTTTTCATAAAATTGCCGATGGCGATTTAAAAAAAAAAGATAGTGTTTTAATAAACAAATTCAACTTACGCTATATATCTGCGTATAAGGTTTTCATGAGAATAAATTTATAATAAATATGAATTTATTTAATAGCCAAAAAAAAAATACAGTGAACTTTCGCTTTCGCTTGTACTCAGCTTTAGTCTGGAGAATTTTCCTCATACCCGACGATGTTCGCGTTCATGTAGCAACGATACCGCCAATCGCGAGACGAGAGTAAACCTATAGCGAGAAGAAAGAGCATCAAGAGAGTCTGTGTAGTGGAGGGAGGTGGGGGAGGGAAGGGCGGGGGGGGGGGGAGGAGGGCAACCTTCGAAAGGACCGGGATCGTTGTTGGAAAGCCGGTGTTGTCGGGAATAGCGAGAGAAAGGGGCCATACCAGCAACTATAGTAAGGAACGCCAGCAGCATCAGGAGCAACCGAGGCATCGGAAGCACTTTAGAGTCCAAGGAAGGGCGGGGAGGGGGGGGGGGGATTGTGGGGGAGGTGCGGGAGCGCGTGGAAGGCACGAGATTAATGTGCCCCTTGGATGCACGGGCGGCAAGGAAAGGAGTCTACCGCGAGGCGAACCCGAGTGGCTTCTCGGCTCGAACGCGAAAGAGCTATTAGCTTCTTCGTTCGCGTATATATACAGTATGCCCCAATAAAGTTAGCGTGCGCCTGAGCTGCTGGGCGCTTTCTTCCTTCTTTGCTTTTGCTATACATGTATATATATATATGTATAGCTAAGAGAGCCGCTGTTGTAGCAGGTATGAGCGCACTCGCGGCTCTTCAGCAAACATTTTCTATCTCTTCCCTCTCCCACCCCCGCCGACAAGAGCAAAATGTCGTGAGAAATCTGCCCTTTTGCTTTATCGTTGCTATACAGACAACAAGAACTTCCCTCTGTCGCGGAACTTTGTCGATTCTCTTCGGACATCGCGAATTTCCAGACAAACGACTTTGACACTGCGTCCGGACGTGGAAAAAAATATATCGAATATATATCGATGATATATACAATATATTTTTGGTCAAAAATTATATATCGCGGATATATTTATGAATACATTTCCAATATATTTTTAATATAATTTTTGCACATTTTTTATTTCGATGTCACTACATCATGAAATGGGGAAAAAATGGAAAAAAGTATCGAAAGCAATGTTTTTTTCAACGAATCTCACGAAAAACTAATAGTTTTTCGCACCCGTCCCTTTATTTCACTACTCACGATAATTTCACAAACTTTTTCTACTCTCGTTCGGTTCAATCAAAAGTCACTTGTCCCAATGACACTCGTTACCAATGGTCGCATTTATCGTACAAGTCTCGATCGAGTATCATCGAGATTCACAATGGGCCCGTATTTACTTCATGGATTATATATGGCAACGTAATATTATGCAGGCGCCCTCGACGCGACAATCGTTCGATTGCAACGAAATTTTCATTTGTTTAGTTCTCAATAAACTTCTCGTTCTCTCCCATCGTTCGTTCGTTCAATTCACGCGAGTCACGTTTTTTTTTTTTTGTTTTATACACGCATCCGCTCGAATAAAAATCACGTTAAACAGCCGAAGGGAGATCAATCATTTTCGCAATCTTCTCGACCATTCGATTTTTATCTATTACGTTGCAGCGTTTTGCAACGTGTAACGCCAGGCGGTGCTCTGTATCGTCTATTATAAATCCGTATCTCCTTTCTTCTCGCGCCGAAGGAGCGCGAATCTTTTTCTTAAATTCTTTTCTTCGAGAAGCGATACGGGGCCGATCACCCGTTGCAAAATCCTTTTATCGATCCAAATTGAAAAGTGGATGTTGGATTTCACGCTAGCGATCGCGGCCCATACATCAGCCTCGGGGGTCGACGCTACACGCGTATCTATCTGTACGGTACGTAACCCCCACCTGAATCATCTCCCGGCGACTGGAATTCGATCCGACATAAAGGTCCTCTCTTGAGCGCATATACGTTATCCTCTTTCCCTTACCTACGTCCCGGAGGCTTTACAGAGAAACCGCCGCTATATACGCTCGATCGCCGACAAATGAAGAAGACATATTGTATGCTGCGAGAAAGGCGTTAATTTCTCGTCGGCATTTTTTTTTTTCAGTCCCTCCACATTTTACTCGACAGCGTTACTGACGCTTTTTAATAGAAAAAAATAGAGAAATACAAAAAAATAAATAGAAAAATTTATTTTTACGAGCAGATATTTAAAAAATTGTAAATAGCATTGGAATCTTCGATTTTTTTGATAGAACATGAATTATTATTATTTTTTTAATTGTTATTATTATTATTAGAATTTCTGTGATAATTCCCACTTAAAATTTTTTTTAAACGGATCAAAGGGTGAAAAAAATATTAACGCCCATAATTCAAAGTTATCGGGAGACCCTTCTGTTTCGAAATTGCTATTAGCACCGCGACGAGAATTTCATTGTCTTACAAAAACCCATTGTAATGTATTTTAGCTGTAGCGAGACGTCTGCGTCAAATTCGACTATTGTATTAGCGGTTTAATGAGCATAAATCGCCGAACGTGAATGCCGCAAACGCGTGTCTTGTTTAATTTTTATTACCTTCGAATTCTTGAAGGCAATTCTCATCGTCGATGCCATGTTGTACTACGCAAATAAATACAAAAATGTTGCGGGGCTCCCGGACAAATTAACTCGCGTCTCGTAAGACCAAAAACGTGTCGTAAAGACACGAGATGAAGTTTCTTTACGAACGGACTGACTACTGCACTTGTCTTTGAAGTTTCTTTCGAAATGAGGTTCGCCTCGGAACGACCCTCGCACGACAGTTCTCATTGACCGTTGACTTTACGATATGACATTAAAAATAACAATAATTTTTTTAAACATTTTTTTTATTATTACTATTTTTTAAAAATTTCAAAATGATGGCTAATAATAGTAATAATAATAACAATAGTTATTATTTCACTTAATTTTATTATTATTATTATTATTGGCCAACGGAATTTTTTTTTCTTCTTTCGGTAAAAAAAAAAGAAAATGGTATTTCACTTCCCCATATCTTAGAATCAACCTTCATAGATATTGTGACTGTTATCTCCACAATCGCGCTATAAAGGAGAAAAAAAGGAGATAAATAACTGTTCCGTTCTCCCCTACAGATTAACGAGAGTTTATCAAAATGGATGTTGTATATATCTATACGGCCGGGTTGTGCGGTCGAAAAGAGCCAAATAGTGAATTACGATTCGAATAGCCGAACGAGCGAAGGGGTTGTACCCGTATCGTACATTGAGCTCTGTAATTCGATTGGAAGCTTATATAGACATGCAGACCGTGGCAGAGAGGCTGCCCGTCGAGGCTCACGTTTGCCCGCGAGTCGGCACGAGCCTTTCGATCGCTCGTAAAGGCATTTTCGGTACGTGAAGGTGGCAGACGAAGGCGCGAAGTCGGCGTCCATTAACGGGTTACACCGCGGGACGGTCACTGCCGAGGACGGCCGCGCCGTTAAGTGGTTGACAGGCCAATAAAGCTGACATCGTAAAATTTCTTCGGAGCTGAAGGCATCCCGAAGATGCATGAAAAGAAACGCTCGCGCGCGCACGCCTCTCTTTGGTTCGGGTTTCGATTATTATCGGCGCTGCGCGAGGCTCACAACTAAAGCGGCTTGGAAAACGACTGGACTCGAGAATCTCGTATAAATATATATATAGGCGAAAATGAGGCGAAATGGACCGATTTACCAACTCAGGGAATATTCTCGATACGAACCAGAAAACAAATTACTCAAAAAACAAAGAAAATGGGGCAAAATGGATTGTAATTTAATTACATTAAAAAAATTAAAAAACATACATTTTAAATTATTTAATACCTGTAAGCAATATGTACAATATTCTCGTCAGAAAATGTAAATTTACTTGTATTAAAAATAATGAAAGACTTTAAAAAAAAACATTTATATAATTATAGTTTTGTGTATCTGCATTCCTATTTTTTCTATCGGTTCATTTTCCGCTCCGATAATACATTATTCGTAGAATTTTATTAAACGTCGTTAACAACTTTTTTTTTTTACATATTATGTAATCTGCGGCATAAGAAATAGCCATGAAAATGGAAAACCGAGTTTTTCTGAAATTTCATTAATTTCAGGGTCCATTTTACCCCGAAATTCGAGTTTCGCGATTGTTCCATTTTACCCCGTTGGCCCATTCTACCTGACATTTCTCTCTCTGTCTTTCCCTCCTCTATATATATAAAATATATGTACATATATATCTATAGACGAGAATAATCAATGACATTTCATTCTAATCCGGCAGTCAATGTCAGCCGTATCTAACCTCAGGCCTTTATAATAATTTTATTTATTTTAATATCCATGACTTGTTGTGTACACTCCACGAGTCACGAAGCAAGCAAACTGCTGTTACTTATGTAGGGATCATAAAAATTCTCTGCATAGAGGTATATATTCCACAGCGATACCGCGAGTATCGTAGGAAAAGCGAGATACGTAAAGCTCCGGTCTACAGCCGCTGGGTCTTTCAGCTACTGTAGCGAGAAGCGAGTTAACTCGATACGACGATAAGTCCATTTACCTCACATTTACGAGGTACACGATAGTATAAATCGTGCGCGAGAGAGGCGCCCGATAATTTCGTCAAGTTGCCCCCCCCCCCCCTCCCCCTCCCTGGACGAGTTATGGGGAATAAACTCGATCGCTCATGTATCCAGAGTACGTAATATATTTTCTCGCGATCTCATAATCCACACAGAAAGATATATTACGGAGTTGTAATGCTTTCGAATATAAATGTCGATGGATACACGTAACCGTAAGAATATGTGAGAAAATATTCACGAGTAATATATTTATCGCAATGTCGATTTGTTTAAATGTTACAAAGCGTCGAGGAAAGTCTACTCGCGTTTCACAGCAGTGTTTCGGATATAGCGCACTGTGGGATATATCTTTATAACGTTTTGGAACCCCGCGGATAGTCGCTGCAAAAATAATTACTCGCAGCGAGTGGTCCACTAATTAAGATCGCGAAGGCGCGCTTCAAAGCCGTTTTTTCTCAATGTACACGCGTGTGCGCGAAACCCCGTTACGGCTACTGCTAGTCTGCTCTTTTCGTTAACGCAAAACATATATAAACTTTTTTTTTTTCTTTTCACTGGCCGCTCGTGCTTAATCCAGTTGACGCGACGATGGGCGTTCCACTTTCGCGAAGAGATCCAATTTTTTAAATTCACTCGATACATTTTTAATCGTATGATTAATTATATTTTTATGAATTTTTTATTGAAGAGAAGTGTAAGCTGATTGAGTATCAATTTTTAACGATTTATCTGTTGCGTGATTATTTTTTTTTCGTAATTTATTTGCTTTGCCAATTGTAAAAAAAAATCGTGTTAATTATTAATGAATTATTTATTTTTAAATAAATGTAACATATTAACAAAATAATAATGCATATGAATGAATTTACATATTATTATTGTTATTTCGTAATACATAATACGTTTATTGATACACTTTTTTATCCAACTGGTAAAACAGATCAATTAAAAAAAAATAATGCGACTGAAATATTTTTTTGTCAACTTATTTACATCGGCTGCTGCGATGAAACTTGCCGAATGACAAAAAAAGATCGTTGACGACGAAGGAAGACGAGCGAAGTCGCGTGGCCACGTGTCGCACGCCTGTCGCTGACAAATTTTATTAAAGGTCGAACGGTAATGCCGAGTGCAGTAGCAGCGGCAACAGCAGCAGCAGCTTGAACAGTAGTGACAAATGACAGAGGAGTAGCGGACGACAGTTGTACACAAAGCATAGGTACTGCTTGACGGTGGGAATGACCCGCGCGATACTAATGAGTTTCGGCTGTTTTCTACCTCTCCACCTCTTCTTATCCTTCTTTCTTTAGTTTTTTTCTCTCTGTCCCTTTTCCTTGGAACCTTCTAATTTCCGCAGATTGCAGTAACAACGAACCCCGGCGAGCGTCAACGAGAAAACGAAATAACGAAGCGCCCGTGCGAGTCGAGCTTACGACTCGAAGACGACGACGAGTCCGGAACGCGGAGATTAATGATCGACGAAAAAAGAATTACGCCGCCGACCCCCTCTCTCTTCTTTTTTCGTTCTTTCTTTTCCGGTATACCATATATTTTTCACCCTCCGAAAGGGCCCCATAGTCCTTCTCGCGTCATCCCTCGAACAAATCATTCGTTGTTTAATTTTTTTCTCCTCGCAATCATTTTCTCACAAATCGTTTATATCGCCGTTTTTTTTTTTTTGTGGTAAAAAAAAAAGTCGTCTCTCATGAAAACAATTAATTAATAACGTTTGTCACTTTTTCCAATTCTGATGGATCTCGTGGTAAAAAAAAAAAAAAAATTCACGACGATAGAAGTATACAAATCGAATAAAAAAGAAAAAATACAAATTAATAAAAATAACTAAAAACTTATAAAAATTAATGAAATTCTGTACGTTTTGCCAATGGCACCAAAAAATATTATTTTTTTTTGTAATTCATAAACCATTTTTTTTTCTTATCGAATATGCGATTTTTTTCTGTTCTCATTACGGTTGTTGACTTCAAATTCGCCGTTGGCTCCATCTGCTCCAATCCGTTGATAGATCTCGTTTCGTATCGTTGATTCGCATTTGTACGCTATGTTCAGATCGGCAAGCGAGAAGTTTTCGTTTCCTTATCGGATCCTCTCCATTGTGTTTTGCGCGGCGAACTCGCGGAGCGCATCATAGACGGAAGTTGGGAATCGGTTCGTCGCTTCCCGGCATATAACGGTCGGACACGATCAACGATCGTAATCTCTATCCCCGTGTAATATCGAAGTTTCGCATGCTGTTCGCGAAAAGCCCCTCTCTCTCTCTCTCTTTCTCTCTTTCTCGCCAAACGAAAATGATTTACACAGACTAAATCATACATCCAACAATATGCGATAATCGTGAATGTATGCAAAACACAGTCACCGGGGATTATTTATCGCTTATTGTACGCGATGTATATTTATATATTTTATAGTTTCTCTCGTACATATATTTTCATTGGATAGATTTTAAAGTATCGTTCTCCCTCTCGTGCTTTTGCGCTCATAGAAAATTCAAGTGTGCCGACGATCGATTATCTATTTGGATTATCGATTGTCTGGAAGATAAATCTTTCCATCGCGCTTCCCCGCTGCTGGAATTATCATTATTGCAACTTTAATGATCGCTCCCGTACTACAAGATTTTACTGCCGTAATAGCTCCGCGATGTATGCAACTAAAATACTATTTCTTTTCATTCTTTTTTTTTTGTTATTTTTTTTAACGATCTTACCAGGCGCGGGCGAACCAGACTCGGAGCACAGTTGCTCCTGTCTGCAGCACATTGTCGTTCTTGGAATAATTCTCGTTATCAGATCGTCCGTTATGTACCGAGAGAAAGAGAGCTCGGGGTCTGTATGGTTATCGAGATCGGGGCATTCTTCGCTCGCTGAAAGTACAGATAATCGACGTGGAGACATACACGCTGTACTATATGAATATACGTTATATATAACAAAGAAAAGATCGTAGACGAGAGTTATGTCCCTCTGGTGAGGTACTGTTAGTGATTCGAAGCTCGTCAATTGATTTGCCAATTTACAGTCAAAGAAAAAATTCCCAACTCGACTGCAATCCCAACGAATCTGTTTAGTGTCGGTATCGGTGTCGAAACGGAGTTTCAGAATCGACATAAATCACTACAAAATTATTTTTCTCCTGATAGACGCACAAAAAAAAAATACCAACATGTAATAAATCGACATAAATCGATCAATCTATGATAAACAAAAAAATTGAGGTCTCCAGATTTGCCGATCAGTTGACCTCAGGAATTCACGGGAGTTAAGCGAAAGACAAAAAACCGCGAACACCGCTCGTGGTTTGCCGGTGAGGGTGTTATCGTGATAATCTCCCGAGGTATTGCATCCGCAACCACGAATGTCATCGGAGACTGTGACTACGGTTACGAAAAATTTGCCACTGCATTTTCGCTCACGTGAATATATATGCGTTTCGGCGTAAAGCAATATTCGACAGAATCGGGACTATTCGCGCGGGTAGTATACACCGGGGGTTGCTCCGGGTACACACAGTTTCCGCTTTATATTTCGGCGAACATCTAGCGGTCTCTTCGCGTGCCACAGCATCCGAAAATCCTTACACTCGACAACGAGGAACCACACGAGTGAGAGACGACTGGTAGCAATAAATTTGATGGTTCTCACTCCGATCCACGGGTCCAGACGCCCTCCCTAACTTAATCCGGCTTTACGAAACCTCTACTCTTGCCATAGTGGGAATATAGGTGCTTCTCTAATACGTTCCATAGCTTCCCACCGCGTATCTCGCTCTCTCCTCTATCTCCTCTCTTGCAGACGGATTTGGCGAGACTCCAGCCGGCAAGTCGGAATACACGTACCCGGGATACACTACTCTCGACGATAGTGAGATCCGGATGACTCTCATCTCTGTAGCCTTTCGTTATATTGTGCGGAAAATGGGTCGACCGTAATTGCGACACTAACCGGCGAAATCTCACTACTAAATCTTTATACGTATCTTCTGTCTCCAATTTATCAGTCTCTTACATCATGTTTATCCATTAAATTCGACAATTCAATTGAGAGTCTTTGCCGAAATGATTATTATTCTAAATCCTGAATGATATCGTCTATTTGGTTAAATCCTCTAATTCGTCATTGAGACGAACCTTTTGATACCGTTGAACTGCTGAAATATTATTGTTGCTAATCTTGAATTGTACTGATGAATTATAATTTATTGTTATACTATCCATAATTTATATATAAATTATGTTTATTGTCAATATACAGATCGAATAATTAAAAATAAAGCGAAATATAAAATACGATATATTTTTTTTTTTTTCTAATATACAAACATTAAAAATATTGAAAGAAAATAATGATTAATTATATCTTATGCTCAATTTTATATATTTTATAAAATTTTATAATTTTATTAAAAAAATGAATTTTATATATTAAGCGCAATGCTAAATATAAATTATTAGCTCCTCTAAATGATCGATAATGTATAACTGTAAAATGTACTTTTTCCATCAATAAACGTGTTATATGAAAATATACCATTTGTATACGTGTTATCGGCTCATCATAATTGCAAATCTCGTACAACATTAACGAACTCGAATTTTGCACTATCCGCAATTTATTCGAAAAGTCGCGAAGTTACAATCGGAATCAATTATTTTATTAAATCGCCCATTCTTTACCTCCTTAACGCCATTCAAATTATCTACGAGCCATAATCGTAGGATGTAAATTTGCCATTAATTGACACAATATTGAAGATTACCATTTTTGTATTTGTTTCAGGTACGCATCCCGATGAAATTCACGTTTATACCGTCGATAACCGACGAGTTTTCTTTATCGGTGAGTCCATTCTGGTTTTCCAACTCCGCAAACCACCCTAATATTTTTTTTTCCCACCCATTCGTTAAGTATACATCGTGTACGGTGAGTGTCGTGCGATAGCGTAAACCGCTCATCGTAGAATCGATCTTTTATTGCGTCCAAACTGTCGTTTGCGGCTCGGCGAATCGCGCAGCACGCCTCACCTCGGGGCGTTATAGGCTCGTGCCTCACGGATAGATAAAGATTCGAACAAATCGTAGCCCCGTTGAATGCCGTACTCGTGCCGCATCTTATCTAAACACCCGTAGAAAATTGTTGCGATCGCCTACGGCGATTTCTCTCCCCGCGCCTCTTCGACTCCCTCCACCCAACTGCATTGCCGCAACTTTCCTCTATCCACGAGAAACGCCACAATGTGGCAGAATCTCGAACTTCCCGAGTTCTTCGTCGCGATGAGGGGGAATAAAAGGGAGTTTACGGAAAGCGATTTAACGGAGTCGTTGTAATTTATAAGCGGCTTCGCTCGACGAAAGATAACGTCCGGCTACGAGGGTTCCCCATGAATGACGAGCGTAACAGTAACCAGCATCCCTTGGTAACACCAAACTACCCTCTGCCTTGCTGTATCGTCTATGTATCTGTGTCCATGTATGCGATCGTTGGATCAGACGCCAATTACGTCACGGGAACGAAGACGCGGTCACGTGTCACGCGTTAGGGTAGATTACGTTAGTTGGTCTCTGATATGGGAACCGAGACAGAGATCGAAGGCCGAACGTGCGAACAGCATCTCTCGGCATCTCTTCTTCCTCTCTGTCTCTCTCTCCCGTTCTCCGCCTCTTCTCTCTCATCCGAGAAATCTGCACCTATATACAGTCTCAGGGCGCATATAGTTTAAGCTTAAGTTTCGTACTTCGGTGTTTCTCTAACATTCGCCCGATGTGCGTCTGTGCCAATCCCCCGGACGTTCCCTGATCCTTCTCTGCGCTCCCACCCGGCGCTCCCATCGGCCGAACCTGCACCTGGATCGATTCTCATCCTTTGAGATGCGCGGCTTGCTGTTATAGCCCCGGAACGTTCGGAGATACCGGAGAATGCATATATAAGTCCCATTCCTCCTTCTCCTCCTCCTTTCCTCCCTTCTCCTGTCTCTCTACGCCGTCGATAAGTCCACCGCCACCGCAATGCCAATTACAACGACTGAGATTTGCACCCGGTGACGATGCAACTAGCCAAACTGGTCCGACGAGATTGCGTTCGAGAGATAAGCGCGTACGCATCGTGTGTACATCCATATACAGCGAATCCTTCGACGCAAACGTATGCGTGTGTCCACATCGTTACGAGAGAATACGGAGAAACGTTTCGCGATCTTGATTACGTGTACGCAAAGCACAGCCCCCGGGAGAATTTGTGATAATAAAATTTAAATTCTTTTCGATAAATGGAAAAAATATTTCGCAAATGGATTATTAACGAAAAATTCATGAAAAAAAAAATTATTTTTATTATTGACAATAATAATGTTTATTTTAATATTGACTTATTATTAATAATTGTAAGATTATAACTACTTTTATTAATAGTATCTATATATGTATATTATACTATATATTAGTATCATTATTACTAATAATAATAATAATATTATTTGCGAAAATATCTTTCATTTAATATTCTGCAAGTAATTACTATTAAGGAATAATAATTTTTAAAAACTAATAATGATTATCATTATTATTATTAACAATATTAAAAGTTTCGTAATTTAATCGCGAAACTTTCGGCACTCCCTCACCGGTCCTATTTCGTATTCGGAATTTAACTTTGTTTCGATGCTTCGAGAACCAAATTTGTTACCGTAGAGCTCAATGTTTCCGTGTTGGTCAAGAGATTCTCGAGCGGTTGGCCGGCGAATGGACGACGATGAGGCGCGGACAGTGAACTCTCGTCTTTTGCCTTTGTGCAACCGAGCTGTGGTGTAGTATAGATATAGGTTATGTATCGCTGCGATCCGAGATTACGAGACGCGAGTTCTCATACGGTATTTACTACTATCCTCCCCCATCTGAATGTACCTACGCGGCTTTTAACTCCCGCGTTCCGTCGTTTGACCGCGAGTTCGATAATCCGGCAAATCATGGATATTAATTTGTCAGATGAAATTTCATTTGGAGAGGAGTCCACGCATGTAAAATCGCAAAGTAGTTTTTATAGTGCGTATACTGTATGCCGTTCGCTGGTATAACGGCCAATTAAAAGCTCCGCAGGCGTTTTCCAACTGTCGGATTAATCCCGAACGGCCACACGAATCCATGTATCACTCTTTCTTCTTTGTACCGTTCTCAATTCATCTCATTCGACCGTATATCTCTCGCGAAGCATTGCACGCATGCAGACACGCAGGCAACGTTTCCCCCTTTTTCGCTTCGGACTATCGCCACCCCAAAAGACCCCCTTCCGCTCTTTAAAATTCTCATCGCCTTCTGGCGGCACTCGTACTCTGTATGGCTTTCTCCTTCAATATATTTCCTTGATTTCTTTTTTTCTTTCGCATATGACTGGATTAAACATGGCGGTTGGCATCAAAGGGTTGAACGACAAAGCGGTCGACGTCTTTTTTTTTATTATCATCGTCTCTCTATGTATACCGCGCGTTACAATATTTCTTCCGTTCCTTCACAACCCCGCGGTCTCCGAACTCTTCTCCTCGCTATTTCTCGACGCGATCGCTGTGTGTCTCTTGCGACAGCCCCCTGACTCGCCTTTGCCTCGCGAAGTTTCGCTCGTCAATGCCGCGGAAAGCAACGATGCCCAACTCCCCCCCGCCCCCTCCCTCTCCCCCTCTCTCTCTCTCTCTCTCTCTCTCTCTCTCTCTCGCGACAACGATGAGATGCGAAAAAAAAAATCATCCACCGAAGAGACGCGACGCGGAGCGAAGAAACGTCGACGCGAAGCATGCTACTCTTTTTATCCTTCTCCCACGAAAAAACACCCTCGCAGCCTTGACTTGCTTGCTTTGAGCGTCCTGAGCTCCTTTTCATTCCACCGAGAGAGGAATTCATTCCTGCCAGAGTGAACGAGAGTCAGGGGGGAGGGGGGAGGAAGAAGGAAGCAAAGGACGCCGGATAACGGCGCGAACCAAGAGGGTACCAGTCAAGAAAAAAAAAAAATGAAAAAGGTTGAGGAAAAAAATGCCGAGTGTTTCGGGATGCAATTCGGGCCCTCGGGGTAACAACGTTTCCTTTCTTTCGCATCTCTCTCTCTCTGTTTAACAATCTACCGTGACGTGATCGCTCTCCGTTGTTCCATGTATTTTTCTATTGCTACGCTTGCGTTACTTGAAAAGCGTAAAACAAAAAAAAATGAAGTCGGAATTCGTAAAAAAATTGTTACCCTTCCCCTCCATCCCGGTTGTTCTTTAATTTCAATCTTGCAACGCTCGGTGCTTGACACTTTTCTGCACTGAAAAAAAATTATACGTTGGGAATTGGGAATAATTGAAAAAAAAATTAAAAAATGAATAATAATTTTTTATATTATATTCGGCGATTTTATATTATTCGTATACTAATTATCGTTTTCTTTTTATAATTAATATATGAGTTACATTAAAACGCCGAATTTAATATAATGATATAATATAATTTTTTATAATGTTTTACATTTTTTTATCAAATTTTATTATTACTCTTATTATTATCAACGTTTAATATATTGATCGTACAAATTGTTATAAATTTGGCGTCATATATCGTCAATATTTTTTTTCCATGTGGAAAACGGAATGATAAATTGTCGTCATAACCTCCACCTCCGTCGCGGGATTTACATTAATTATCGCAATTTCGAATTTCGGCCAAACCTCGAGGGCTTGTTAAATCATTCGTGACAAATAAATATTTTCCCCCCTCCCCCGCCTTTCCGCCATAATACGACGATAATAACGATGGCACGAAGCGATGAAGAGCCAATATAGTTTTGCCAAGTAATAACCGTCCTGTCACCCGTCGACTATAACGATAATAACGATAATGATAACGATAATAATGCATTACGCGTCTGTTTAACGTACGACACGAAAGCCCAACCTATGAATGTGTATTATGGCGCACTGGGAACAGTCAGCGTTTGGCATCGACTTTCACTGAATAGAGGAAAGGGTTGGGTGACGTTGCGCCGTCGGGTATATAACTTCCTTTCGTATCAACACGCATAAACACACTTTGGAGTTTGCGCGAGAGGCCATGATAGATACAGAAATTCTCCCTGCCGAGGGATTGTAAGCTCCGAAGCTAAAGCAGGACTCAGGGTCGTCTATCCGTTCCGTTCGTCCGGCAATGTCTGTAGAGCAGTATTAGTTAGGAGCCGAGAGAGCGCAGAGCTAAAGCAGGTAATACTATAGGTGGACAGTAACAGCGCGTAGCGGGTGAGAGAAGGTGGTAGGAACCCGGGGGAGGGTGGGGAAACGTGCGAGCATAACCCGGACGAGCCCCGAGGAGAGAGGAAACCCTCGGGCATTTGCATTGAATACCCTTACCTACTCTTGTGCACAGGTCTGCACTGTTACAGCCGCTACTACTACTACTACTAGGACTGTCTGTCTATAGCTTAACACACTATACGCAGTAGATACAGCCTGAGCCCGATGCTGCTTCTCCCTGCTTACTGCTGCACCCGGTACCTTGTACCATTGTGTTTATTTATGGACTTTAATTATATCAAATATGGTGTGGGAGAGAGTCGGGGCGCGTCGTGTATAATAGCCATTCGTGTACATACGTGTAACGTATATATGAGCAACAGTTACGACGTAGCCGAAGCCACCGTGAGGTATAACACCGTGGAGAAACGCTGCTGCCTACTTCGCTCGCTGAATCTAACGTCTCTTCTGTGCGTTCGCGAACGAGCGATGCTACGTGTATTCTCGGTACGCGAAGGGTTACCTCTTTCGGGCAATGGGAATATGCTTTTCGCATTGTACGAGTATTATAACCAATTTTGCAGTGGCTGTCGTTGATTCTGCGTAATTTATCGTATTTTATTATCGACTATCGAAGCGGCGGTTTTTAGAAATGCATTAATTTATCGATATAATTCAATAGAATGACTCTTAATTTTATTCCCTTCGACGATTCTCACGGGAAATTGTAAACAGCTAAAAATAATTGAAAAAATGACGACAAAATTTATTATTAGAAAATAATTAATAAATAACAATAATAAATAAATGAAAATGTTAATAAATCAGAATATTGCGGGTATCGTCGTGAATGCCTATCAACTTAATTACCGCGCTGTTTTCAAGTGAACGGAAGTTTATTTGTTATTTATTGTGGCCTCTCATTAAAAGACTGAGTTTGTAAAAGGGTTGGTCACCGGTGAAACGTACGCAGCTGCAATGAGAGAAAGGTAAAGACGAAAAAAAAAATAAGAGAAAGATTTCCGTCGACAGATCGAGCGCGCAGTCGCGCACCCGCTAAACCTTAAAAGGATAAACGCAACTTGACCGGTACTCGAGTTGCATGTGCTTCTTTATCTCAAAGTATATCGAAAGAGTTAGTCCTCGCGTTGCTCCCGCGCAACTCTCGCAACTTCTCCTTATTTCGCGCGAGAGAAGTATGCTATTGCCGCCGCTTCTACTTATTCTTCTTCTTCTTCTTTGTCGCCACTGCGGCTGGGATGCAAATGTCGGCGTTAAATCCGCGCCCCTTTTGTCCGAACGCGGCATTTCCGTACGCGGTGAACAATACACAATGCATATACCGAGAGTGCATACGAACGGACGGCAAACGAAAGCAATGCATTGCGGCGTAATACGCATTCAGTGAGATCGAATCATTGAAAAATATTTGAACGTTCTTTAATTTTTTTTTTAATTCCCCGTTAATTCGCCGATGAAAATCAATTTTAATTAAATTCCGTGGTATAAATGGTAAAACTAGTAATTGATCAGACAATTTCAAACCAACAGCTTTTCATTTTTTTTGGACACGCAAAAAAAATCGAATCACTAATTCCATGCGATTATTTTCTCGTAATGATGTTTCGACAATGCAAAAAAATCCGCAGGTTTGCGCATAAACATTTTTTGAAAGAATCACATTTTTTTCTCAACCACATTTTAAAATTTTTTTCTTTCCGAAAAAAATGGAATATTCTACAATTTTTTATAATTGCAACTAGAAATTAAACATAATATTTTCGGGTTTTTATTTTTTTAAATTGCTTTTTTCGGATTGAAATTGTCGAATCATCCCTTAAAAATTCAATCCCCACTCTTCATTTGTCAAAGTAAAACGTAAATATCAAGTCGCTAACGATGTGCACTCGCGAATTTTGTATTTTTTTCATTCTCCCACATCAACCCTCTCACGAAGGGTAAAGAGAAACCTGCCATCTGAAAAATACCTGAATTTTTCAAAGTCTCAAATACGCAATCACGAAAGGTTTCTTTCGGTTCAGAAAAAACAAACTATGCGCACAGCGAGCATCCCTTCAGGGCACCGCAGAGCCCACTGACCCTACCCGTGATACCAAACATACGCGAAGAAATACCTGTGTCCCTCGCATGTGTGTACCAACCCTGTGTACCGAAGAGCCCCTTCTCGTCGCGATACACATCTCCCCCAGAACGAAGGCTTCTGAATAATCCAGTCGAATATGCAACGCAACGTCGCATTGCATTGGCACATACTTGAAGCCCATTCCTCCCTCATTTTTTCTTCCCTCCTCCGAATCTTAAATTGCTTGATGCTGTGTATGGCAGAGGACTGTGTCATACTATATGCATCTCGAAACGGGGGATGCGAGAGAGTCAGGGGTGGCGCGCCTGAGCCCCGAAGACCACTCGGCCGAGATTTTTTTTTATTGTTTCGCGACGTGAATTGTTCGCCGTTGATAGGGGTGCCAGAGGGCGAGAGCGTCAGAAAGGTCCTTCAATTCTCAAAAAGGAACGAAAGCGAAGTAGAAAAGAAAGGGTGCGGTATGATCGTAACGGGAGGATTGTTTCGACGAAACGAAACCGCCCTCCCCTCTTCCCTCGTGTCAGCCGGACGCGGCAGCGAGGACGACGACTTCGAGATGTCCCGTCAACCCTTCTTCACTTGGCAAGCGAGAGAAACGAAAGAAGAAACGGAATATGAACGTGTCGAAGTTTCGCTCTCTCATTAGTCCGGAGGAGTCCCCTGGTGCGAGAATACATATATCTACGCATATTGCGAGGGGTGATGGTTAAAAAAAAGGTTGGGGGACGGCGGTGAGGGCTCTTCAATCCTTTCGCTCCAAATCCAACGTTTGTTAATTGGAGGTCCTTTCCTAACACACGAATGATATACGGACGCGCGGATGGTCGACGAACGATCGAGCCTACTTTCTCGGTAAAGAGGTCTTTCAGCTGGACGAGCTAAGGGTGTGTGTAGAAATGCTCGATTAGATGCTTGGGATACGAGAAGCGGACGGACAATTCGAAATATTTTTGCGATGGATTGCAATCTTTATTTTTATAATTTTTTTTCGGTTTCCTCGAAAAAAAAAACGTTCTATTAATTTTATTTTTTTTTCGGAAAATGATAAATATACACTTTTTTAATTTATTTCATTTTTTAATATTTTTTACAAAAATCATACATATTGAGGGGTAAAACTCATAGTTTCTTTCAAATTGTATCGAAATATTAGAATAAAATTATTATAATCATTATTAAAAAAATTGCTATGGACTTCCAAATTCACCCGTTTCTGAATTGCAAATCAAATTCATCAATTTCCATAATTATGATTGGATAGTAAATACAGTAATTATAAAAATGGTAAGAAGTTCCATTTCGTTGATAGAAGAAAACGAGTTGAAAGGAACAATAGATACAGAAGCCCTCAATAGATTGAACACGAGAGGTGGTCCCCCATGCAGCTGCGGCGTTTAATGCGTAATAGCAGTAATGAATACCGGAGACGTGCTCTCCCGCTGTATTCTATAAAATTTATTAAATAGAAAAGATCGAGATGGTCGTTTCGTTAAACGAAGAAAACGAGTCCGATGAGATACCAAAGTAATATGTACGGAGGAACCACCGTAGCGAGTCGGAGGTCACGTTTTAATGATAGAGTGCTAATTAAACTCTTAGTTTGACCAGTCACGTGCGCAACTCGACGCGCTAACACCACGAGGGCCGTTGAAAAGGAAGATATCTCTCGGTGAAAAGCTCCGGGACTGAGGTCCGGGAGCTTCGCGCACTCACCACCGACGCCCGGCTAAAAGCCACGAAATAAATTATGAAAGCACTTTCGCCCTTTCCAATATTTTCTGCTGCTTGTATATGTGAGTGAGTGGAGTTTTGTACACGCGAATCGGCCAGAAACTGCAGCGGAATAAAGTTGCGCAAACGACGATGTGAAAAGTACAATGCGATGTCTCAGGCTGTATGGGTTTCTCGGATGGGGACGAATGTATCACAATAAATGTTATTCATTTTCAAATGAAAAAAATTTAAATTAATTTATTTTTCATGAAAATGTATTATATTATTATTAATTAAGGACTAACGGAAACCATCTATGAGATAATTTTTTTTTTTTCATTATTAACGAATGAGTCGCAAACACGAGAGACTATGATGAGAGATAAGACGAGAAAGAATGAAGTTGGAATGACCTATCGTTCGTAAACGCGAAGAACGTGCTGCAACAGCAAGTTTCGTGCACTTGCCTTTTGTTTTCGTTCGCTTCAAGGCGACAAGTCACATCGAAAGCGACCGAAGCACAACCATCGCTGTGTTGAGTTCTCGAGTTCCGGAGTTTTTGTTTGTCGTTGATTTTCCGCGTTGGAACTTTGTGAGACGACATCTTCGCCGACAATAAAGCCTTCGGGTATTAATGGGATAAGATATAACTGCCGGTTCCCAATGCGCATTAACCGGTCGGCACTTTTGGCACAGCTGCCTCGACATTCCCCGAAATAACACTGATCTGTCTCTCGAACACTACTCTCACTTGGGGTCGCTATACTCGATAGGACAATGAACTTTGAAACAATACGGGGACGTGAATTCTATGAGTGCGGATCGAAGAAATACGCTTCCGAAGTTTCAAGCGAAAATTATTGTTTTTTAAAAAACTTCGATAGTTCTTAATAATTTTTCCAAAAACAATTAATTATTTCTTTGTCATTTCGTCTATTATTTTTTATAATTATTTATTAATATAAAATAATAAAATTAATAAAAAAAAAAGAAAAATGTATATTCAACCGATGAAAATCTCGGTGTCTCTCGGTTCGAGACACTCCGATAAATAATGAGACAGCGGGCGAGAGTTACGAGAAAGAAAATCGTATTTCTTTGATAGATGAGAGAGGAAAGTTTCGTTTCGAAAGAATATCGCGCGGAATCTCGAGAGCCGATATCGTAGGCCGTCGTCTCTGTCTCTCGGGTATCGAATCGGAATGCCGACTCTTCAGCGTTCCTCTTCCGGTCTATCGTTGCATCCCCCTCAGTACCTTTGGCTTGTCTTCTCAACGGCCAAGCGCATCGACTAATACCATTAAACGCATAAAAAGAGCGCGCGGCCGCGACGAGGAGGACGAAAGCGGACCAAACTCATCCTTCTTTCCCACCCCCTTCGCCTCGAGGTTTCCGTTGGAGTACGAAAAAGTTTCGAAAAGTTAAGGGAAACCTTCTTAAAAGGCAAGTTTTGCGAAGGCTCTTTGTTTTCGTTCGCGTAGTACACGAGTACAGTACGTTGTATCTAAACTTTAATGCCTATATATAGGTACGTTTATGTTTCAGCAATAATTTTTTGCGACTTTTGAATTCTTTTTTAATTAATTTTATTATTATTAATTATCAATAATAAATGAAAGAATTGAAATTAAAATAAAAAATGAACCAATTGTTATTATTATTATTATTTATAATTCGTTCATTTTTATGAATAATAATAATAATAACGACTGACAGAATGCATCGATCGGGCAAAAAAAAATGTTCCTTATTAAGAAATAGAAAAAAAATATATAGATCGCTACGTTATGCGCGAGTGGTGCATTACGCAGCATCCATAAGCTCCTACGAGATAAGCGAGAGGCGGTACATCGAGCGATACCGAGAAAATGTACACGCGTAAGAAACACTTACCGGTATCAAAGCTCGGAACACACGGGTAGTCTAGTGTACGGAAACGTTTCGTCGTCGTGTGTACTGTGTCGCGACAGCGGCCGAGACTATTGAATTTATAGGACAAATATCTCCGCCACGTATCGCACCGGCTCCCGGCTCTCCGCTCATTTCGCTGTCCGGCAAACACGATTGCTTTCCACGAAACATTCGTACGACCATATTTCCTCGTGGCCACTAAGTTACGTTAGTCCGGGACCCGCTCCCGGCGGCGATCCGCCATTCGCCATGCTTTGTATACTATGTATATGCAATAACAACCCGCGCGTATCTCTCGAAGTCAATAAATTCTCACCGGGAGTAAAGTCGGCCGGAACGATCGGCGGTGTACTTGGAAAAGTTATAAAAGAAATAAAAACATGAGTATGAAAAAAAAAATGGCAAAAAAGAAATCAAGAGACAGAAATCTTATTGAAAAGATCCATGGAGTCGAGAAGCGAGAAATCGTTGTCACGCGATCGCGAAGTAAGTCGTGTGCTGACCGCGTGACGTGCCGCTCCGCGACGAAGTTCGAAGCCTTGTAACCACTATACGGAGCGGTTCGCGACGGGAATTTGAAGTACGAGCAATAAACTGGCCGCTGTACCTACAATATTTATATATACAAGTATATTTATACGAACGCGCAACCGTACACCGTAGAGAGGCAAAAAGCGCCGCGCGAGGATTTCGCGTGGAAATAAAAAAAAATTATATAAAAAAAGGGAGGGGAAGAAAAAAATAATCTCGTGCACGTTCGCCCGTCGGGGAACGTGTCTCGCGGTTAATATCGCGGTTCGGAGTACCTCGTCGACGCCGAGACTCACGGGGCTTAGGCATCGTCGTCGTTTTAATTAGCCAGTTGTTTAGACGATGTCAACGTATAGCTCTGCGATAGCTTTAAGGTGATGTACCAGTGGGCTTCGCTATAGAAGGTGAAATAGCTTTCGCTTTTACGGTACAAAGACCAGCCACGTTATAGGTTTATCCGACTACGATATTGTTACATGGCATAAGCGAGATCCCCGCGCGATGATTGCACAGAGCTTATACTCGGAGGTATTATTATTACGAGCACACGCTATCGCCTCGAAATTGCTTAACCCATTAACTCTCGGCAACTGGTATCTCGAAAATAATTATTTTTCACTCTTTTGCTCGCCGCGCGATGAGAAATAAAAAAACATATTTTCACTTTTGCATAATTCGCATGTCATAAAATAGTTAATAAAACGAACAAATCGAAAGAAGAAAAAAAAAAAAAATTCTTCATATTTTAAAATGGAGAAAAAATATTCTTAAAATTCGAAAAAATAACCAAAAAAAAACATTTATACTTCATCAATTGTGTTTAGTCTGCCAAAAATGATTTTTGTTTTTGCCTAAGGGATGATTTCGATGATTCTCCCATCGGGCGAATTTCCTGCTGTATGTATTTAGTCGAGCGAACTTAAGGGAACGAACAGTGACCAAACACTCGGGAACGTCTTAGGGAACATTGCTTCGACCATATTCCCTGCATTCACCCGTACATATGTACATACCAACGCGTTGCTTCATCATCCCTCATCCCCATTCGCGATTCGCGTCCCGGTTAGTTGATCTTACTAACCCAATAACGCTAAGGGAGCTTTTCAGATGGGAGAACCTAACAGGGAACCATGACACATCTTCGCTGTAGCATAAACACATCGACATCCACAAGCCGATAACTTTGTTACGGTATTTGCGAGTACGTAAAGCCAGAGCGCCCATCCCCTCTGTGTCACTTTGCTACACATCGCGCGTAACGAGAGAGAGAGAGAGTTCTGTCGCGTTTTCGGTCGTTGCGGGACCTAACCTCAAAGTAAGGTACCCTTGAGGGCTCCAACGCTTCTTGCGTATCGAAGGGGGTTGGGGGGCGTTCTGGTATGCGAGGGGGTGCACTCCTAAGTAGTATAACCCAAAATGTTTGGCGATGAAAGCCTCCCGAACCTACATAGCTTGACTCCTTACCCCTCCATAGTTAGCCTAAGATCCTTTTTATACGATATACAATCCGATACAAGGCCTCCGAGACATTAGCTAATTAGGAGTTTCCATGTCGTCTCCTTGCAACACTAATATCTACAAGGAAAATCGCGTGAAGTTAGGCCCCCAATGAAGATTATTTTTACGAGATGGAAATCTTCCTGATTCTCGAAAACGCACGAAACAACCCCTCCCCCTTTCACCCTCTAAATCCACCCCCAACCGCCGCCTAGGCAAAAAAAGTCCATAAAACTCAGACCTTTTATACTCTCGATAATAATAAATGAATCCCTTCCTCGCTAAGCAGCTATAACGCAATAAACTTTAATGAGATTCTCTCGTCGAGTGTTCAACGACTTCTCTACGAAGTACGAAACTCGCGCGTACTTAATAACGCGTTGATGTACGATGCTGCCATCGAGTTTTTGTTTTATTGTTAATTCAGCTCACGAGACGAGTACTATACCGCGATCACCGCATTGAGACTATTAGAGTTCCAGGGGGTTGGAAAGCAGGGGGATGGTGGGGGAGGCTGCACGACAAGTTTGCTAACAATGTTTGCTCGCAGCGAACCAGCACCGGATCGGTCACTCCTCCCCCGTACTCTTTCATTCTCGTGGTGGCTATCGTGTCAAAACGGGATCGCGTGCCGTCGGCGACCCGGCACCGCTATGGGGCATAAATAAGCTCTACTTACACAACTCGCAATTCCTATGTAAATGCGATCCGTTCGTAGTGCTCCCCACTCCCACCCCTCGCAAGAAACCGACCGACAGCTTAGATAATTCTACAACACTAATTTTAGAACGGTTTTTCAAAGCGTACAGCGTGGGGTTCAACTTTGGTATCACTATAATTTTCAACCCCTTGCGATCCCCTTCCGCGCTTTTCTTATGTCACCCAAGTCTATCGTTACTTCCCTCCTGCACTCTGTTAAAACTTATCCGAATATTACAACGCGCCTCGAATAACTACGTCAGTCACCGTAGAAACCTGTCGCAACGCAAACAAAAGAAAACTTCGAAATAAATTTGTAAATTATTTCATTCTCATTTCTTCGTCGTCATACGCCGCGTTGGAAAATTCCAAACTTTTTGCAGCGAAAAATTGAGATATCAATGCATAACTTCCGTCCCTTTACTCCGGCGGACGTACGAAAGTTAAAAATAGAAAGAAAAAAAACGTGAAGTATACACATCGGAGTATTGTACACCCCTCCAGTAACCGCGTCAGTCACTGCGTGTATTTTTAAGTCTCCGACTGCGGACTGATTATGCTTTACTTCACTCCGAGTGTAAGACACCATGGACACTGAAATAGAATACAATTTTCCATGATAAGGAAATTTGCGATCGCGGAAAATCGTCGAAACGACGGTACACGTGGGCAAAATATTTCGCAGTAGGGGAGAACGAAGCTAATCGACACGCAGCTAAAAAAAAATCGAAGCTTTTTCTACGGAATTAAAATACTTAACAATAATAATAATAATAATCCTATTTTATTATATTCTATTCTAATGATTTTTCTCGATTTTTTCGCAACCAATGTTTCAATTAGCCCCGCTCTCCCATGTTTCCCCGGTTTTGATATTATCTGCAACGATTATTGGTATAACGCTCGATAACATTGCTAATTGCGTTGCTATAAAAACACTATATATTAGCGAGTGTAATATCGAAAAAAAAAAATTTGATAGTTAATAGGAAATCGAAGGTGAAACGGGTGGTTCGAGGCTGTGAACAGGAAGATTTTCAAAGCCCCGTTACGAGGTTCCGGTTCAGACGGAATAATATGAATATATCGAAAGAACCGCGTCGAGAAACCGCGAGAGAGAAAGAGATAAAAAAACAGTTTCCCGAGAGTTTCCATTTTCCGGTTAATATTTGCGTAGATGTAATTCACGGAATATCGTTGGATTTAATCTTAATTGGCTATAAATTACACTTCATCGGGTTATTATGGCCTCTCAACTTGACTTAATCCTCACTTCTCCCTTATTCTCTTTTCCTCTCGTGATGTACGCGTTTCTTTTGTATATATATACAAAATCTCGTCTTTTACCGTTCATACAAACACGCGAGGAGCTTTAAAGTGGATTTTTCCGTGTTTTTCCCAACCGAAATCATAATTGAATCAACGCTAGGAAATTGGGCAAAATTGGGGAAATTCGAGTTTGGATACTCGAATGATTCTGTCGAACGTCCCTTTGCTGTTTTTCTCTAAGCGATGGAATGAATAATTGATAAGTATTCAATGATGCTGCCGTATACAACACGATAGGCTTACAGTAAGGGTACGTAGGAGGGGTGTGTCCCTTTTTCGTCGAGAGTTTACCCCAATTTTACCGGCGAGAATCTAATTTCCACGAGGTTTCTCGTCCGAGAGATCGTGTAGCGTGTCCTTCGGCAGCTCTCTGTATTTTCGCGGTAACTGCGAACAAATGTCGCGAATTACGAATTCCCCCATGTGCGCTGCCGGCGCGTTCAAACAAACTGTCTCCCCCGCCCCCTCGCACACTTGGTAAGTATCGGTCGGTGTGTATGTACTCTATAGCGAGAGCTCGAGAATGACAGTGGAGTACGAAGGGAGCGAAATGCGTATAAGAGGGTACAGGGAGACATATATACACACGTGAAAGCTCCTCATCCTCCCTCTGTACTTCCTGCCGGCATTAATATAAACATCGACTCGGTAACTACATAGCCTGGCTATACCCTCCTCCCCCTCCCCCCTATCTACGTATGTAACGTAGTGGCTACATTAGCCGACTGGTTGCTGTACGTGCGCGCGGGGGTGACTACCCTTGCGGACACAGCCGACCGACCAGGGCTTCGGATCCCCCTCGTTGCTTGCACACGCGCTTCGATATAAACTCTGCCCACAAGCCCCCATGGCTCTCGGTTTCCCTCGTATGTACGGCTTGGATACATCCGAACACTGGCTACACACGATGCTGAAACAATTTTCGTACTATGGACGATTAAATACAATATATAACGGCAAAAGAAAGACGCGGAATTTCAAGCGTTGGTTAATTTCCCGCGTGTTAAAATTTCATAATGGTCTCTGCATTTAAAAAAAAAATTTTTAAATAAATTAAACGTGCAGACTTTAGGGGAGGATAACGTATATCGAGATATTTATTCATTTAGAATCGGAAAAAATTATAATGTTGATAAATAAAAAAAATTATATGTATAATAATAAATATAAAATAATATAATAATAATAATAAAAAAAAATAAAATTATAATAACATTTGCAAGTCGCGCGGCGTGCAAACAAAAAACTTCGAGTCAAACACGCAATACTCTTTCTTTGCCGTCGGGCGTTAAATATGCAAAGTAAATAATACCTGCAAGCAAACGAGTCGAGAATTTAATTCTCGGACACGCGTAGAAATTTTTCTCTTTAATACTCGGAGGGGTAGTCAGATTTTTTTCGTGGTTAAACGAAGTTGAGGTAGAAAAATGAAAAAAAAACATACAAACCCTTTATTGTTAACGGAGTAATCTCGTAATTCGCTGAGTTACACAAAAGCCCGTCTCGCGTTGGGCTAATGAATATTATCGGAGAAAAATGTAAATTTAATCGGAAATTACATGATCTCGAAAAGTCTCGAGAACTTTCTTTCCTTTCGTTCTTCATTCCTGCGAATTAAAGCAAACAGAATTAAAAAAAAAAAAAAACCTTCTCGATAGGTATCTCATGTACCGTGACTCGATGAATAACCTGCACGAGATAGCGATATAATAAAAGTAAAAAATTAAAAAAAAAGTATAATGTTATTAAGTGCTTCGAGAAAGTGGATTACCCTTCCTATCGCGCCACTTTCCGGAGTTTATATAATACCCGAGTGTACAGTCGGAAACGCGAGCCCCGAGACGTTAAACCGTCGTGTCAACGTGTGCTAATATTCGGCGTATCCCCCCGGTCCGGCGTGTGGCAGCGGCAGGGGGTAACTTTTGCCATTAGGTAAATTCGAGTCGAGTCAAATCTGCAATTTAATCCTACGTAGTAAAGTCAATGGGAGTAGTAGCGGCGGTGATAGTGGTGAGCTGTTAGGGTGGTCGGGGGGAGGCGGTCGGTGGGTGGGTTGTAGGTAAGCGGAAAGAGGTTCGGGGTGTTACGTGCGGGTGCCTTGCGGTTACGTATAATCGGGAAGCGGAGAGACAGATATTCAAATGGTCTCTGGTCGGTGCCCGCGAAGATATAGGACATCATGGAAAAGCATCCAGAAGCAGCGCAAGTGTACGAAACACGACGCGAGCGGAGGGGGGTTGGGGGACTAATCGACGTTAGTCACGTATTCGTGAACGTTCTCCGCGACCAGCACAGCCCTCGAGCATATCGTCCTCCCGTTGTAGCTGCATTCGAGACACGCTTGCAGTGAAACTCGGAAAGCCGCACGGCAAGATCTTGCTGTACCTACTGAAACTCTGCTCTACTGTTACGTATACATATATATATATATACATACGTGGTGCCGAACTCGAGAGTTTGGCAAGATACCTTACCGACCACTTTGGTGGCGGTCACGACACGATCTATCTCCGTCATTCCTCTGAACTCACGTGACAAAATAAACGTTTAGTCAAAATTTCATCACTGTGCAAAGACAATCACGCGTAATCACGCGTAATTTATCTTCAATTAGGATTTTAACCGTAATCATTTTTTTACTAAAATAATTATCAACTCGACGTTTTTTTGCATTTGATTTTATTCTGATTTGGGTTTTTAGGATATAATGGCTAAAAATCGATGGATTAATACAGTGAGGATTTACGGAATTACGTACCGCAGTATGCGCTCTAGTTTTTGAGATTTTTTTGTAGGGATGATCGGGGCTAATTGAAACACAGGTCAAACCTTCACTCGGAAACAGTATAAGGAATCCTTTTTAGGAATTACTTTCTGCGCGAAACCTTCGAATTTCTTTTATTACGTATGTTTCTACTAACCCCAATCTCTCCTAAAAAGAATCCTTTCAAAGACGTACTTTTTCAGCGAGATCTTTGAGTTTTTACTGCGTCCGTTCCAACTAACCCCGGTCTCCTTTATAACTAAGCAGCAGCGAAAATAACGAAACTTTGAGAGTTTCGCACGATCGACAATCGGCATCGTCACGCATCAAATTCTCTTCGTCATTTAACATTCTTCCTGTTCTCGTTAAATTAGACAATCGGCCCGTGCAGCGATCATTATGCTTTCCGCTTCTCCGATTTCCAAACCCCTCTCCCTTAGTTAACTTCCCTCTGTATCATCCGTGCAGATCGGTGAAATTCGATGAGAGAGATTTTCACACTTTCCGGTAACTTATGGTCCCGTCGTGCGGCTCGTTGTCATTTCTGCGTAGACACGCCTCGAATCTCAAATAGGATAACGATGTACCTTTACACCGCTTCTGGCATTATACCGAAGTTCAATGATCACAATTGGACTGTCGATCCGAGACGATACGAGGAACAATCGCACTGCGATTCCGCACGTCGTCCCTGACCCACTCCCGCTTTGACTTCCTGCGCTTCATACACGTGAGGAAGCGGTGATGAAGGGGGCGGCGGGGACGGGGATTGATTCCGACACCCCGCGTGTTTCCTCCGGGTCAATCCCTATGTACCCACTCTCTCAATACTGCCCGCCTAGTTTCCCCGCTTATGTTATATCCTCGATATACTACCGTTCGCAAGTACACTATTCCCAATCCTGTACCACCTCTATATAGTAACTGGACAAAACGGTCACGTGTCGACCGTACGTCACGGTCGTAGAGGCGCGTGTCTCGAATACGGAATCGGATATCTGTTTGTGTATGTGCGCTCATGGATCGTCCACAGAATCACGGGGGCCTATCATCCCTATATTCGAGGCGGTGGCGGATCCGCGACGGCGTGACTTATACGTCCCGCGCACACAGAGGGAAGAGAATCGTCGGGAGATCTCCGGTTTGCAATCTATCGCTCTTCCCTCGCATGTGACCGTTTCCCATCCGCCACCGTCGTGTCGCAGTCCTCTCGTACCGAAAAACAACGAAGTGGAAACCCTCTGAAACCTCCCCCCACCGCCCATACCACCCCCGACTTCCCGCCCTCCTGTGCCACCGTCGTTTCTCCTCATCCTCTCGCTTATCCCGTTGTTAACCGGATTTACCGGCGCGCGGACATCGTCCTCCACACATATATAGCTTTGCGCGAACACCCAACAACTATGGTCACTTGTATAGTCCGAACCCATTCACCAATGGCGCAATTACGCGCCATACCGTACAATACCTTCGCTATGCATCGACCAACGCCGTTGGTACAATGCCTCCGCGCGTATATGGGTATGTGGCATTGTGAACGGGTATGGGATATGTTACTACGAGGGATTTAACGTTTCTATAGTATGAAACCGGCGAGGAGCTCGAATAAAACCCACGGGGGATAGCCAATTAGCAATAAAATTTCAGCAAGCGAGAATTTTTTTTTTTTTTTTTCTTTTCTTCTTTTATTTATTTTATTAGTTATTTTCTCGCGGCTATTCATACCGCTACGAACAATATTTATCGTATACATTTCTCTCCTTTGTTTTCGTTTCTTCTTTTTTTTATCGCAACGAAGCGAATAATTCGTCGATATTTTTCATTTTTTTTTAATCTATGAAACTCTTTCGCTTTTACGAAGCTCGCTGTACGCTATACGCGTAGTATTAACGGGGTACAAAGAGCGCGCGGTGCCGTTTGCTTCATTAAAGTTTATGGAGAGGAAGTGTCAAAAGGAAACCGCCGATTCTTTTGCCTCCCCTTCCCTCATACGTGAGCCTCAGTCTCCGCGCTTGTAGTTTGGGTTTATCAAGTATGTCCAATTGGAGTTACGAGGTTCGACAAAAGCAGCGTTATATTCTCGTGACGGAATATTGTTATGAGAAATAATAAGATAAAGGAACGGTCTCGTAACTCGAAGCCTTTTTTTTTTTTTTTTTTTTTTTTTTTTTTTAGTTTCAAGTAGCCGCGCTCGCCAGAGAATCGTAAAATCTCGATTGGTTTGGAATTTAATCAATATTAATAATGCATCGTAATAAAAAAAAATGTATTTCACTGAATGTCGAGTCTGTTCGATGCTTATACGAGGCGCGCGGTTGTCGAGACTCGCGGAATGTAAGCTACGAGTTTATAAATGTAATTAGCGTAGTCATTGGAGATAAGTGAAAAAGCGTGTACATCCGGCGCTTTCGGCATTCAGCGAAACGTCTCAATTAGCGAAGTTTCAATGTTCGCTAATTGACACAGGATGTATATAGATATGTATATTTTTTTTTGTTTATTTTGCGAAACTAGACGACTCGAAACGACGTAAAAAGATCGCGGAAATATACATTTTATTGTATACACGGAATATATACATATGTAATACATATACATGAATAATAAAATGGAGAAGTCGCGCAACGACCTCGTCATACATTTTATTTCATGACTCTGTTCGCTACTTTCGTTTGTTTTGTATTTCGTTAACGTCTTCAAAGTTTCGTAAATCGTGTGTTATATTCTAACGATGGGGAACGCGCATGTTAGACTCTCAGCGTTGTACAAGCGAACCGAATGTTTCGAACAGTGGAACGAAATTGCCACTGAACTTGGCGGTCTTCGTGATCGCAACTATAGGACTAATTGCTTTCCCAAAGCGCCTATATAAACCCCCCGCGAGCTAATCCCGTTTGCACTTTCTCGATTGTTAACAGTGTTGCGGGACGAGTTTCGGTCACAGCCTCAGAACACGAGGGTCGCCGCCGGTGAGACGGCCCTTCTAGAGTGCGGTCCACCGAGGGGTCATCCCGAACCGACTTTGATATGGAAGAGAAACGGACACGTTATTGACTTCGAAGCTACGAAGAGGTAAGATATCTTTTTTACATCGTAGTTGTGGTATTTTATATAATTCGTGTTTATTATTATTCTACTCGTTAAATTCATTTTCTGTCACGATAAAAGAATGTTTAATAGTTTGTAAACAAATATCCAGAAAATAGTTTAAAAAAAATTATTATTCGATGTTTTGGTTTATTAAATAATATTATTATTATTTTCTAATAATTCGATTTTTTCATAAATAATTCCGCCAAAATAATTCTCTACGAAAAGTACAAAAAAAAAAAAAATGAGTTAGATATCCTTCACGGTGTTAGGAAGACGAAAACTGTGTCCAAGAAACCACCGGAGAACCGTAGATCGGTGTCGTAATTTTCCGCGATTAATTTCCCTCGTTTCTTATACACACGGTGCGCGAAGGAATTTCACCGGGAAGCGGTAGACACGCGCGTGCGATCCTCGCTTGCGGTTCCTTCGCTTCTCTCGCGAGAGTATTGTAAACTCGTAAGAGAGAAAGCGAGAGAGAGAGAGAGCTGCCGTGAGAGAGATATAGAGGAAAAGAGACCCCACACACGAGGGGGGATGACTTCGGGAAGCCGCGCGCACGGCCAATGGTAATAATCCGAAGACACAAGGGCGCTCCGTAATCTACCGCGCATTTGCATGAGAATGGCGCTAAAGGATGTCTCCCATAATTCTTGTCGCGTTATCTTCGTGTACTTTCTATCTTCTCTTCTCTCCTCTGTCTCTCCGCATTCTCTCCGGTATAGCGGAGAGAGAATTCGCTTCCTTTCGCTTCCCTTCGAAGAGACGAACTCGTTATTTAGATTCCCCGCAAGAGCTTTTATTCGCATTAGCGACCCCGTGCGTCTGTCTCAGCATTTCTCTTCATCAATATTTCATAATTAATAAATCAATCGGTAAACTCCGCTCCATAATTTTCTTTTTTTTTTATTATTTCTTCATTTTCATTAATAGAGTCTATTTATCGCGAAATAAACTACCGGCCGTCTTTGATCGATTGTACACGAGACCTACGAAGGTGAAACGTTTCTTCGGGTTCTCTCTCAACCCTTGAAGTCTCGTCGAACGAGGCTTCCTCTCGCTCGCGACTCGTGGGACGCACTGAATAGGCAATAAATTAGAACCACTGATAGAAATTAAATCGGGTCGCATTGGCGAGGCGCCCTGGTCTCGAGGCGAAGCCACGACCCGAGGGACTAACGGCGGCTTCTCTCGCTTTCTCCCTCCTCCTCTATCTCTGCTTGGTACCCCGTCACCAGAATTAATTGATACTATAAATTAGAGGACACAATCGAGGAGCCATCGATTCCAACACCGTTGTCGAGCTGAAGGGGAGGGAGGGAGGGAGGGAGGGAGTGTATACCCGCCCATCCGTATCCGCGTACGGCGAGCCACGGGAAAGCTACACAGAACCTGACATTCCAATGGTTCGATCGTAGAACAGTTACCCGCCGTACTTGCGGGTAGTTTAATTGCAATTCGCCGTGTAAATTCTGTGGAATAGGATTGAGAGCAAAAGGGACGCGCGAGGGTTGCACTCGTGTTTCATCGCCCGCCGATATTACTAGTCGCTGACAACGATTAACCAACGCGGGCGACTTTTTTCTTACAGAATTACTCTCGTTGACGGTGGAAACTTAATGATATCGGACGTTAGGCAAACCGACCAGGGAAGGTACCAGTGCGTCGCTCACAATATGGTCGGCGATAAGGAATCGGCTGTCGCCACTCTAACTGTTCACGGTGAGTTTTTTTCGTCTAAAAATCAATGTTTCGTTTTATTTTTAAGGATTTTTAATAAATAAAAAAAATCATTCGCCAAACATTTTTTTTTTATATAAAAAATACGAATATTTTTCATGTGATATTTATTATTAACAAATATCAATGCCGATATTCATTCATTTAGAAATAATAAATAATTAATGCATTAAAAATAATAATGACGTTATTGTGATAAAATAAATAACGTCGCTTAATTGGGAAATTATTTTAACGTCTACAATGTTTTTTTTTTTTTTTCAACAGTGAAACCCTATTTTCTCGCAACACCGATGAACCAAACGATCCTAACGGATCAGACTGCCGAATTCGCGTGTCGCGTGGGCGGCGATCCACCGCCCGAAATTCTTTGGCGTCGAAACGACGGAAAAATGCCGATAGGACGCGGACACATAATGGATGATAAGAGTCTGCGTATCGAGAGAGTTACGGCTCAGGATCAGGGAACTTATATCTGCGACGCTGAAAACGGTGTCGGCGCGATATCCGCCAGCGCGACGCTCATCGTTCAATGTGAGTAGACATCGCGGCGATTCTATTAATTTAATTAAAAATTATTTCGGTCAACGAGACGAGTATTTTGGTGCCTTTGATACGGTGAAACGGGCATTCAATTTAATTAAATTTCCGTCACGCGAAGTGTATACTGTGAATAAACACAGAGAGAGATTTTCAACGTCTTCGTCTGTTTGCCCTTTCCGCAGCTCGACCCGTCTTCACGAACTTTCCGAAGGACGAGTCAGTCAGCACGGGTTCCGATGTATCGTTCGCTTGTTCGGCACGCGGCGCACCGAAACCATCGATATTCTGGACTCGTGAAGGCTCTCAAGAGCTCATGTTTCCCGGCAATGTCTATCAGGGAAGATACACCGTCAATGACGACGGCAGTCTACACATAAAGGAAGCTATCAAGAAGGACGAGGGGCATTATGTCTGCAGCGCAATTAGTCAGGCCGGTGCGAGTACCGCTACTGTTTTCCTTCAGGTAACTAGATATTACCCATTTATGCGAAGAATTGATTACATTGTTACCCTTTAATTGTCACTCAAAAATTTCTGTTCCATTGCTAAAAAAAAAAGATCAGCTATTTCTTGAAATATCGTTTTCGATTTCTATCAAGAAAATTCTGAAAAAATTTGAAATTTTCAAATAAATTTTTTTTTTATATTATTCCGAATTTGAATTTTGAAAATTTGATTTTTTTTTTACGTGTCGATTAATAATTTACACAACGATTCGACATTTTTTCAGGTGACGCCAGTCGAGGAGGTACCGCCGCCGATAATTGAATTGGGACCCGCAAATCAAACGTTACCGGTGAAGAGCGTCGCGTATTTGCCGTGTCGAGCTGTGGGCACACCGACCCCCAAAGTCCAATGGCACAAAGACGGAGTTCTCGTACAATTGGGAAGTCGTATAACTATGTCAGCGAACGGTACTCTCGCTGTTGATGAATTGCAAACCGGTGATTCCGGTCTGTACACGTGTATCGCATCGTCGGAGTCTGGAAACACATCGTGGTCCGCAACGCTTAGCGTGAGCGCAAGCACTACCCTTCATAGAACTCCCGATATGCAGGCATTGCCTCAGAATCCAAGTAAACCGCGAATCGTCAATATCACAAGTAATTCCGTAACTTTGACTTGGAGTCCCGGACACGAAGGGAAAAGCAAGATAATCGGATACAACATTGAGTACTTCAGCAGCAATTTGAACACCGGATGGGTCGTCGCTGCCACTGGGGTTACCGACGATACGTATACCGTAAGTAATAATAACAACAACAAAAAATCAGAAAATGTATTATTTATTTATGCCAATGTTTAGAAATTTTTCGATTTCATTAAAAAAAAATTTATAAATTATTCAAAATTGTATTTATCTGATTACTTTATTGTATCTTAATCGCTATCTTGTATTGAATGAATTTTCCATCTGAAAAATGTCTCTATATAAACGATAAAATTTGTATTCAATTTTTTTTTCTGTTTCAACAGGTAACCGATCTGAAACAAGATACGAAATACGTGTTTCTCGTTCGCGCGGAGAATAGTCACGGATTGTCTCTGCCGGGTCCGCTATCGGACGTCGCGCACACGACGAGCGTCAATCAATTTTCCGTGCCGCAGGGTGAACTGATACGGGCGCGCGATCGTCTGAACAGTGAAATTCTGCATTTGCGAGAAGTTCAACCGTTGAGCAGCACAAGCGTAAAAATAATGTGGGATGTGAGTGTAAAAATAATAGCAAACTATTAGCTTTGAGAATTTTCGTTGCTAAACTAAATATATTTATTTATTTTTTGCAGATTCTCGGTGCGGCCGATTTAGTCGAAGGTCTGTACATTCGTTATCGCGAGATATCCGAAAAGCCGGAATACCAAATGGTCACTGTACTCAACGCCGGTGCAACGAGTTACGTACTGACGAATCTCAAGAAATTCACTCGCTACGAATTCTTTCTCGTCCCCTTCTACAAGACTATAGAGGGAAGACCGAGTAATGTTAAACTCGCGACGACACTGGAGGACGTGCCTTCCGGGGCTCCGGAAAAAGTACACGTCGGCATGATAAACATGACATCGGCATTCGTACAGTGGCAACCACCGCCCAAAACCGAGCAAAACGGACAGCTCGTTGGATACCGGGTAATTATTTCATTACCACGAACCAAATCCATTTTTACTTTCTTAAGGATCAGAAATCGTAAAAAACGAAAAAAAATTGGAAACATTTTTTTTTTTTATTTATTTATTTGAAAAAACAATATATTTTCGATACAATATATACGACGAAAGCCATTTACCGATATTCTAGAAAAAAATTAATTAATTATTTATTATTATTATTATTATTTGAATTAACAAAATTGCTTGACTTTCATTTGCTTCAACCACTTGCGAAATTCTGATACCAACGGTTCAATTCCTCTTTTTTCAGATTCAAATAAAGAGTAACAGCAGTAACAAGATATTGGGACAAATGTCTCTGAACGCCTCGACAACGTCAGTGATAATAAACAGTCTGACGACTGGTGGTCTGTACACAGCCCGTGTGGCCGGACTGACGAGAGCGGGTCTCGGACCGTTTTCCACACCGACAGTTCTAAATATGGATCCCGGGCAATTGACCCAATTGCCACCGAGAACCGATCCGAGTCACGGCGGCGTTTCTGTCTTCACGGAAACTTGGTTTTTGGTTCTTATGATAACAATGGTATTTACTCTGGTAGCGGGACTCGTTGGCGCCCTCTACATGAGGCGAAAACAGGCGAACAGCAAGCAATTGGGACATCTGAATGTTCCGGTCGGCACGGCGAACGATATCTGCCAATTGAACAAAGATACGCTTTGGCTGGAACGCGGCTGGCGACCTACCAACACTCTTCAAGGATCCACCGACAAGGACTGCGAAACGAAACTCCTAAACAATCAGCAAATGCTGGCGCCCGGTATCGTCAGCATGGCGGGTTCCGAATACGCTGAGGTCAACCTAACGACCTTCTACAATGCGAGAAAACAGCTGCAAGCCCCACCTGAACCTTACGCAACGACAACATTGTGCGTTGGAAATCGTAGTCCCGATTCGATGGAAACGAGCGGACAAAAGTCCAATTCAAGCGATTCCTGCGTTAAGCCGGACTATTCGAATCTCGACTCGAATCAGGAACACAATCAGTCGACTATGTCCCCAAGCAGCGACAACGCAAGCAGCGTTTACACCGATGAGAATGTCGAGGTGCAGAGGAGACCTCAGTACAGAATTCCACCGAACGATTCCGGCGCCCAATCCGGTATGCCGAACTGGTGCGACATGCTACCACCGCCGCCGGAACATCCACCACCACCGGGAACATCCCTTTCGGCCAGAATGCAACAGCAAGTTGCTGCCTTTAGTCCCCATTTGGGAAAACGCAGTGTACCCAACGATCTCGACGGTACGAATTCGGCGAATTCGCAGAGTCCCCCGACGCCACCTGTACGAGTGGGGAATAGTTTTTCGGGGTCTCCGACACCTTGGAATGGGGTACCGGCGCAGATTGAGACGAATCACGTTAATCTACCGCAGGGAAGATACACGACCCTTCCTCCGCAGACTAATCCGCCTCCCGTACCGTCGTTTCCTCAGGGATTCAATCATTATGACTACAAAGGACAGGAAAATGAATACGAAAGCGGTTCGGTGATTTATGGACATCAGAATGGTCTCGGTGAGGACTATAGATCCCACGAACCCGGATACAGTCGCGTCAATCATCCGAACTCTCATCTCGATCATGGAACCCTAAACGACGAGGTTTATCGTCACAACGAGGAGATGTTCAGAAATGACAATCTGTATCAACCGGAAAACGACGAATGGGACAGAAAGTCTTGCGACTCGAACACCCACTCGGAACTTTGCTGCTCGTGTTCGGAATCGTCCTGTCTGTACGCCGACACGATGGAGTACAACAACCAGTTCGGTCCAAGCTGCGCCCATAATCGTGGCAGCGGATCGAGAAATCGTAACAACAGGAGTCCGCGGAGAAGGAACAATCGTACTTCGTCGCCTACGTACAGCAGCGACAGCAATTACTCTTGCATTCCTCAGAGGCAGTGCGGACCCGCCAATTCGCAGGAGAGGCTCAGGCACAACCGTAGCAAAGGTGAGAATTCGAAGCATTTTTTTTTTCTTTTTTTTTTCTAAATACGATTACGATCGGTAAATTACGATTTATTTGAAAATTTAAAAAACGGAACCAAAAAAGAATCTTTGCGATAAATAAATCGGCAAAAAATCGGTAAATTAATGTTCGTCCGTTTATTTTCACAGATAAAGTGCCGAGCTTTCCGAGATCTGGTGGTTACGCACAGCACAATTCATCGGCATCGAACACGATGAGCAGTTCGGGAAGCCAGAGGTACAACAAGCTGAACAGTCTGTTTCTGAACTCCGGCAACAATCCTATTACCACCACCGAGGCAAGTCGACTGAGCGATCATCGGGAGAGTTAAGTGCCTCGATGAAAGGGCCCGAGAAGCGTTGATTAACGCGACAAGAAGAGTTACGAAAGCCACAGAAAATCGGCGGTCCGATCGAAACTTCGGAACGTCCGAAAATCGTGCGACAAATTTTTCTCTCGTCAATCCGGTGTCGCAGCTTCACCGACGCCGCGACACACGCTATATCGCGACGAGAGATTCGCCGAAAATTTCGACGCGTTTGTTTGTTTGTTTTTTTTTAAGTTCCGTAGATGCCATTTGTCTCGCCATTGCGTAGAATACGCGGCAACGCGTAATAACAAAAAAAAAATCGAAGACGACTAAGAAGCGCATCGCGCGGCCTTTATTTTCAACTTACAAGTTCGTTATGAAAAAAAAAAAAAACACCTTTCATCGTTGCGCGACAATATAACGAACAATTATTTTCGATATAACGTTCCTAACTGTTAACGGAGGAGATAAAACTGATGGGTTACTCGTCGCAGTACCTCAATGCGATAAATAATCGACGTATATTTCTTCCAAAACAAAAAAAAAAAATACTTACCGATAAAGCGAAAAAAAAAGATAAAAATAAAAAAAAATAAATAAGAGTTACGAATGATAAGAAAACGCGGATAAGGATAGAGTGACTAAGGTGTATAATCATATCAAGTGGTTTTTGTATACATTGTACAAAGTTTATAAACAATTTTAGTCATTAGCTTTTAATTTACTTATCATTAATGATTAATATATATATAGGTATATATATATTATATAAATATATGTATAGCCTACGCAATTGCGTGTACCGGGAGTCGTTTACGGGAATAATTTAATCCCTAAAAAAAAAAGATTAAAAAAGCGCGTAATCCCTGACAAATAAGTGAGAATGTGATTGTGGTCGGCGCGATACGGAAGTTCTCGGGTCTGTAATGTTTTACCCCTCCAACGTTCGCGCTTCGAATAGGCGAAGAGGGATGAGAGGGCTGTTAAAGTAGTTGCCGTCGTACCGAGTTCTCTAACGCGACTAAGCAACCGTACTGTTTAATCAAAGCTATGCCCCAACCCCCTTCCCAACTTCCCCCGTCTTTCCTATACCCCCCGCGTTTGCCGTTATAATTTTGTTCGTCGGGATCGTGCGCTCTTGCAACCGTATTAATGCGAAAACAAACTTTCGCCACGACAACAACGGAGAAGCCCCGTTGGGCGGCAAGCAAAACTGTTCCCCTTCTCCGGCAACGAACAAAGTTTCCTTTAATCTCTCATCTGTAGATATGCTCTTGTGAATACAGGTATATATATGAAAAAAAAAAAATATTAAAAAAATAATAATAAAAAATAAGAAATAAAAATCACGTTAGTAGAATAGCGAGAATATCGCATAATGAGCGCGTGATTTATAATAATGTAAAGTCTTGTGGTGAAAGTTTGCGAGAATAATGAAGAAAGAGGGAAAAAAAAAAACTGTGTGATGCGTTAATTAAGAAACTAAAGTAGGTATACATCCCTTTCCCTCCCTTTAACTCCCCAACCGGAAGCCATATAATCGCTCAAATTCAATGTAATTGATTAAATATTAAATAGGTGGATGAAAAAAAAAAAAACACACTTAACTGCCCGATAGAGGGGAATCTCTCTTGTAGGCTGTGTCGATTATCGATCATACGATCGAATGATTGAAAATTATAAAAAAAAAAAAAATGAACATAAATGTGTACACGTGAAGGCGGCGCGTTCCTCCCCCCCTCGATGCAACTCTCGTCGAAATTTCACTGCCAACCACTGCCCGTGAATAAATCAGACAGAAAAATTGTTTCCAAACGACGATTTTGTCGTAACGACGCCGAAACTTTCGAGATATCTGTATATTTTCACTGTCGAAAGATTCCGAAGACGTTGAGCCATTTATCCATATTCATCCCCTTCCACCCTTCGCACAGCCCATCCAATTGCCACGAAATCACGTAGCTGATAAACGCGAATTGAAAACGAGATGCGTTGATTAGTTAGAGGATACGATTAATAAATAATAATCTTAAAGAGTCCATCCAGCGAACCGGAGCCGTTAACGCGTCGTAGTGAAAACGCTTTTTTTTTTTGTTCGTTTTCTTTTTTTTTTCGGGATCCTTAGACTATCGATATTACGCCGCGAATCGTTAAAGCGACAAACTAAAAGATGAGATCTACGAGTAGCAGCGACAACGCGTTGTTCGTGAAAAAAAACACACATAGGTAGGACTTGTATTTGTAAGGATCTGCGGATCGAAAAAAAAAATAAAAATGGCTGATTGCGAGAAGAAAAGGACGATGGAAAATAATAAAGAAATTTTACTCGCTGGTCGGTGAGCCGTTTCCGATATTATAACAACTCTTAACGGACGAATTGTTGGGGAAAACTTCGAAGTTATCGAAAAAAAAAAAAAAAAAAATTAACCTATTTGATTTTTTTTTTTTCGGTAAACTTTTAGGTATTTCGAGGAGAAGATAATTAACGAGACATCGCGCCAACTCCGGGGATTAAATCATAACGTATTATTTTTATAATTTACAAAATCTTAGAAGCAGTTGACGCGATCGCTCCGAATTAGTTTTGTATAATATTAATAACGATAACGTGTGATAAGTTCATCGAGTTTAAGTTTCGCGATACCGAAACACACGACACAACAAAAACATCTCCTCTCCCAATTCCTTTTCTGTGTAATAGGTGCATATAGTTCGCGCACACGGGGGTCAGAAAAGTTAAAAAAAACACAGATTTACGAGACAAAAACACTGAAGCGCATAATACAGTACGGGATCCTAAATGGGAGAATAAACGTAAAGAAAAAACAAAAGAAAAGAAAAAAAAACTATTATTACATACCGCTGCTGAGGATTAATAATTTTTAGAAACGGCATATTGTAATCCTTATTGTAGGTGTATCCCGTCGCAAAAATCTCTGTCTCAGCGTTTTAGAGAGTGGAGAAGTGTTTCCTTGAATCTTTCAATAACTCATTAATCGACGAATAATGCGGAAATAATCATCGGTTCGATAATGTTATATCGTTCCGGATTCAAGGGCACCAATTGTAAATTATTGCAAACGCGGGGAGACATTAAAAATTTAGTACTTGGCGACTAGACGAGAGACAGCTGGAGCCACGAAAAAGTAATCCATATCAATGTAAGGATTCGAGGCGAGATATTTTTTTTTTTTTAGCGTAAATTTTGTAACGCGAATGTGAAGGAGTGAAAAAAATAAAAGGATGAATATAGCGAGACACACCAGTGAAGGAGTATCGACGAACTAAACGACTGCGGGTTGTATTAATTACGTTTACGAGAATAGCTCGCGAGTGTAATCCAAGGCTGATGAGTGTTATATTATTTAAACTCGAGCGTTTCAATTTTTTTTTTTTTTCTTTTTTTTTCTTCCCCCAAAACCACGAGAAACTTTGTAAATAAAGAATTTGCGGGAAGAATAAGAAACGTAAATGTTTTATATAGGTAATAATTTATTTATTATTGAGACGAACGAGAGATTCGAACTCGATGAAGTCTTCTCCGAAGGAAGATTCAAAAAAAGAAAACAACTAAATTCTGTGGTTAAATGACGGAACGGAATAGTAATATACCGTAAAGAGATATACAAAAACAACATAACACGAAACACGTACACGAAACAATGACACGCCACACATGACTGTAGATAATTTATAACAATCGCTATTGTCGAGTACTACGTATATATATCATTGCATATTACACTGATAACGATTAATAAAAGTAATGTTAAAAATTTCATATATGTTTATCTTATTTTTTCTGTACCCTTCCCACTGAATCCTGCAAACTTACGAATCGTTTCTAAAAAAAAAAAAATAATGTGCTAAAAGTATAGTGGATTCGCAAGAGCGTCTGATATCGATGTATTGGACGCTTCGAACTTTGGGACGGTGTTTCGACTACGACTTTTTAATGGAATTTTGGATCGATTTTTCTATTGCGAAATTTTCAATTGCGTGTAATGGAAATTGATAATAAAGATATTGCGATAAAACATAAATACAACAAGTATTAAAAAAATGATATGTGAAATATGAAGCAATATCGCAAACTGCAATTCAATATGAAACGGTACTTAGCTTATTACGCAATTCCTAGAAAGGTATTCTCCGGCACCGCTTGAAATCGGTTGACCGTATTTTCGAAAGCTGAAAAACGCCGAGAAAAAATAACACGAGAACATGAGAATAATCTCATATTTATCGAATTTGAAAAAAAAAAATTCCAACTGTTTTATTAGGTACATAAAACAAATGTTTTGACGAATAGATTAATTGTAACTTACAAGATATACACTTCAGAATACACTTCTTTAAAGTTCTTTAATTTTTCATCAGTATTGTACATTGAATTTAATTCACGCAGTTTATACATAAAATCCAATACTGAATCTCTATATATATAAAGCAGATTCGGTCAATTGAGAGCGACTACTCGCGTTTTCCTGACTCTGCCTTGATATCGATAAATAATGATCTCTATTAGAAAAATTATAGAGGCAAAACCCAAACCTATAGCAAGTATTATAAACACGAAGCGCAAATCGTCGAAAACAATGCTCCGCGGATCAATAGGGACTTCCAACGAGTCGACTTCGAGCAATCGCTTTTCTTCAACAATCCTATCCAAATCGGTCCTAATGCCACCACCAACGAGTATCCCTAAAAACTTGTTAAGTCTTTCTTCAAAGGCCCATTTCGATGGAATGCCGTTAGCGACGTATTCCATTACGACGCAACCGCTTGCGTGAAAATTGTATATGTGTCGGTACTCCTTCAAATCAGGATCGTAATCCAGACAAGCGATGGATGGATCCTGACGAATGCGCGCAAAACACGATTCGTGGTGCAACAAGCTAAAGATCCGATCTTTAGAGACAGTATCGTTAAAAAGTACCAAAAACGTTTGCGGAGCAAAAACCCTGTATCCAAAATCAGCCAAATCCTGTATTGAATTAACTTGTCGAACGGAACTATTTTGGGTCAATAAAGCAGCCAAGTTGCCAGCAAAAATTCCTTGCATGGTTACCACAACGAAAAATAGACACGCTAAATAAATCTGCGGTGCTACATTTCGAGGTGTCGTCAAGATCCCACAGTTGCAAGTAAGACGTACGATGTTCAAAAATCCATCAATCAGAGGACTGCGAAGAAAATATTTAAAGAACATCAAAGTAATGAAGCTAACTATAAATAACCCAATCCATGAATAACCATCTATCACAGAAATAATCTTCTCCAGTTGCGATTTGTTGCCACGGAATTGAGTCACCAGAAACATACATATCTCAACATGTGGATAGGCGTGGTCAGTATGCTTTTTTACCCTTAACATGTGTGCTTCCGCGTGAAATTGTGACGTGTCGTACTCGATATTCTTTCCTCTCGCGATTTTCACCCAAACAGTTTCTTCGGTTGCGTTAAGATACGTAAAAAAATTCTTAACAAAGGCAGTCGCTTTTTTTGCCAGTATTGTCGCTCGAATGCCGTCCGATCGTTCCTTAATTTTTTCTTGATTTATGGGGCAGCGTCCCGCTTGGCACGTACGTATTGTTTTTATCGCTAAACCACCCAAATTGCGAGTTTTATCGAAATAAAGATTTTTACAGACTTTCTGGTTTTTAAGGTATAGCCGTCCGAAAGCGAAAAGACGAGGGATTCTATTGGGGATTTTAAAATTCGTGACTTTTATCCAGGGTATCGGCGCTTGACCTGTAAAAGGATTAGAACCGAAAATCACTGGTTTTGACGTACTATCCCCGGATATCATGATGAAATTTAGAACATTATGAATATTGGCGGTAAACATCATCCTGAAGGTTTCGTATGTTTTATCGATTTTTGAATTGTCATTCTTCGAAATTAAGAGAACTCGTGCCATGCTATTGTAATATATGGAACGTACAAAGGTTTTAAAGACAGGCATGAATTGTTCCATCGTCGAGGCTAACATTATAACGATGTGAACCTTGTAAAATCCGCTTTTAACGTAAAACATTATAAAGGCATTATTATTCATCATTCTAGTCGTACGATCCAACAATACTAAATTGAAGGATCGATGAGACGATAGTCTTCTGACGAAATTCTCCGAGAAAGTTCCAACGAGAACTATTGTCTTGTCCGTGTTTTTGTAGCAAGTCGTCAATATTTTGATCTGCAATCGATCGAATAATGCAAATTTTTTATTTTCATTTTTCGTCACTTTGGATTTTTCGTAAGCGACGAACTTACAGATGCTTTTTCGAGTTCTGCAAATCCATCCGGTTTGTTTATCGAGATCGTAGTTGAGGGCGGAAACATTATTCCCGCCAGAACCAGAAACACAACGAAAAACTTGATGAGGTGCATGACTACTTTTTTTTTTAAGCAAAAAGATGTTTAAGTTAAGTAATCCTGTACTGTGATGTTGCGAGTGCTAACATCGACGATCGACTGCTCCAAAAACGTGGATAAACTGTTTTTTTTTTGCAATAATAACCGTGTTACCGCACGCGATCTTAATGCATAACTCATCACTCGAGTATTCGCGTGTCGATATTAACCGATGCATGATGTGCGAGTAATCGGAGTAATGTATTTACCGTGTCGACGACAGCGGCGAATGAGAATCGCATGGAAACGGAAACTATCGGCAGATATCGTCAGCCGGAGTTATCGGTACTTAAGCGATGACGAAACCCACTTCCGCGGAAACAGTGATTGTTGTAATTCTTTAGAGATCATTCTATGGCGACAAAAGGTCGCCGAAATACGTCTCAGCAAAATTTTCCGATAGTATCGCTTTTGCAAGTTCTGCGAAAGTATATTCTTGCAACGCTTGTTTCGGATTTCAAACAATTCTTGAAATAAAATTGCTCGTGAAAGACAAATACACATACATTTTTTTATTCATTAACAATCGTTATATCAAACAGATCGACCAAATCAGGACTTTGACGAATTCATTAAATGTGACAATTTTTTTTTTGTATCAAAAGAAATACACATCGAGTTTCACACAATTTTAACCCTATTCTCCTATCGATGTTGCAAAATTAAGTTCGATACTCTCTAATATAATCTTTTCCGCATTGTATAAACAGTTTTTTTTACTGTTTCAAAGTACAATTCAGTTTGTAAGGAAAACGCACGTCAATTCAGAGCGACAACTCGGGTTTTCCTGACTCTACTTCGATATCGATAAATGACTATCTCTATTAAAAAAGTTACAGAA